>OX493265.1:66357442-68789048 GCA_950370525.1 Bellardia bayeri
GTAACATTCCTTTTGTAATTCGATTGCAGTTAAAGGTCAAATGACTTAAATAAATAACCAGTAATACTTTGACAATTTTATTTATTTAACAAAAAGGTTTATGTTAGGATAATAAAGTAATAATAGAAAGTGCAATATTTAAGCAAATATGTAAAATGCAATGTCAGGTTAATAATGAAATGTAAATAATTATGTAAAATGACATGGAAGTGTCTGTGGTAGAGAGTAGTACAAAATGTTGACAGGATTTATATTAAAAAAAAACCATTTCATTTTCTTCAAATTGCCATGATTTTAGGCGGCATAAGGTTTACAAGATAGATTTCCTAGCAAAAATTGGGTAATGACTTGCATTTACTCAATAACCTAGACCCCGGTTACCGTCCACAACACAAAGTATTTCGATGTTGTATGTTGTAAACTGCGATTACGATTCACAACACTTATCAGACTAATCGTATGAAAAGTGCATGTGGTGCTCTAGTCAAAACAACATAACATTTTAGTGCTGTGAACGCTAATCGCATCCTTATTTTTCAACAACAATTACATAACATCTAACTTGTTATTTACATAAATTAGCACGAGGACATTATGTTTTTACTAATAACGGCTTCTATGAGACTTTAATATCATTGAGTTATTTAAGTCATTACTGGTAACTAGTATAAGTGATATTGGATTATTGACATCTACTTATGCACCTGCAATTATATCAAATATTGGGTTTAGAAGTATTATTGTTTAAGATGATAATGAAGGTTGTTATTGCATTATTTATAAAAAGGTACACTGTTGAAATGGATAACACTATTGTAGAATTTTGTCCAAATTTACTATGAAAATGACCAAACAATGACACTGTGGTTATATATTGGATATATAGTAACACATTACCGCCCACTGTACTATAAATAGTACACAACTTAAAGTCGAACAAGTCAACAAGAGTACATGCAACGTTCTTGTAGCTGTTGTAAATCATAGTTGAAAAATAACAGTAAGGGAAATCCCCATTTTGACTAGCGATTTAGTTCTTGCTCGATTGCGAGTGCTTATTTAGTTTATTTTATATTATATGACCTTGAAAAGCATTGGCAAGCATTTTATCTACTTGATAACACCACATTATAATGAAATGAATATAAAACGGTTTAGTTCGTATAGAATTTTTTGAGCTGTAATATACCAAGTGCTGCTTACTAAGTTAAGTACACTGGGCATTCAAGGTAAGATAAAGTAGTACGGTGAAGACATTTTTATTTTAGCACTGTGCTTTAGAGTTGAGGTTTTTGCTGTTTATTATCGCCTTGTTATTAACATTATTAAAATAATTAATAATAGGTAAAACTGTGGGCGTTGACCAGCTTTGACGGTTATTGTTATACATTTGATGTATGCATATTGTTGAAAAACTTCCGGGGCTACCATTGATCCTCTTGACACTCGTGTTGTAAAGAGTTTGCTGGTAAAAGCGCCAACAAAACCAGAAGAACATGCTGTTTACTTTTTGATATGTTTTCGAATTACCATCTTTTTGTAAGTCTGAAGAGCCTTGGCCTTGAATTCTTGCTCGAAAACATTACTAAACAATGTCTATTAATTTTATGAGAGGATAGACCTAGTGCTGAATATGATTATAGTTTTGATAAGACAAGAAAAATTCTTATGGTTAGATGGAAATATAACAATGTTTGAACGATTGGAACAAATTTCGTTACTTTGGAGCCTATGGGGAAAGTTAAAATATGTTGTCCGATAAAGAAGCAGTCTGTAGGAATGTACCGAATTACTGTGAAAAGCAAGAAGTGGTGGTGGGTTTTGTTTACTTACATATTGGATATGACTATTTTAAATCTTTGGACTTCAAACCCTGATAATCATGTTGATCAATTATGGTTTCGCAGATATATAGCAGCGTATCTAGCGTATCTAAGCAACAAAAAGGACAATAAATATAGGTAAACATCTTCTAAAATTGAAGAAGAAGACAGCAAAAATAATGGCCACAACCCTCAAAAATTACCAAGTCAACTTAGATGTGAAATGTGCTCAAATCGAGTTAAAACGTCATATAAAAAGTAACTGAAAACGCTATATTTGGAAAGAGAGTGTTTTGCAAAATACCACTGTAGTTGTAGCGAAATATTGGAATAAATAAAAGTGAAATTGACCTTAAGCTCAAAAAAAAAAATAATTTTTAATTTTTATATATGTTTTGCTATCCATAATTGACAGTATTCAAAATAAATATTTACCAATTTCGGACTCAATGAGACAATGGTAAGATAATATTAATTTTAGCAAATCGCATTTTCAAAATAAAAGTAAGAATAATTTACGTTTTTTTTTAATTTGCTGATATATATTTTAGACAATTTCGTTACTATTTCTCTAACTAGAAAATTTCACTGGAGTCTGAAACTTGAGAAAAAAGGTGTGCAGTATAAATTTGTTAACATTAGCATACCGTACTGACCGTACCACAACGACTCCAACTAAGTAACTTAGTGTCAGTAACTACTGAAATATGATAGCAGAAAGAATTGGTTTATCTCACAATGACTTCTTTAGAAGCTGTCATAATGTATCATTCTGTATCAATGTCCAGCAATAAACATTTCGCGTAACATTTTCCTGGAACATAAAGTTAGAAATGAAGTTAGAGTGTTAGTAATTTTCTATCGCGATCAGATGCATAAGTCCTCATGGATCTACCATTTGTCATTAAATTAACTAGAAATATTTACTCCATCTTTTTCTGCAAATCTTACGGACCCGATATCTTCTCTCTTGCCTCCATCTAACCTACTATCTATCTCTATCCACCTTTTTCTCTTCTCCTCTTTCTTAGTATATTAGGCAACACAAAAGGACCAGTCATATGGACCTGAGCTGGGTATTGTACGCCCGCCTGCCTACCTAACCTAAATTAGCCGTCCTAACCAGAGTCATTATCATTTGTTCGCCACTAGGGAAAATACCACAGGAATATTTTTTTATTCTATACTCATATTTCTGAGACGAGTAGTAGGATTATACTTACATATGTGCAATTTCACAAATGTAAACTGACCAAACTCATTAATTTGTCTGGCTTTGGCAAAGAGAAATTTAAGTTTTCAACCGAGACAGACAAAGTTTAATTGTTGTGGTTACTCAGCTATATATAAGATAAGATAGGATTCAAATGCAACTACTTACAGGTTACAGGTTTTGTCTTCTACAGAAATATTTTTTGCTGTTTTGTGTAGAGGAGTAATATGAAATTTTTAAACAAATATAAACAAGAAAAACAAACAATATAACAAAAAACATTTGTGTACAGAAATGTAATTTCATATGTGGTACATAGATATGTAAATATATACCAATGATATTTCAGTCAAGGGGTGGTTTGTTTAGTACTTTTGTATTCCTGTACAAAAGTGTAAACATTAATTGTGTTTTCCACAAAAAAAAAAATCCAATTAAATTCTTCATGTGTTTGTTCCATGTATCTGCTCGTATATTTCTAAATAATTATTTTCTGCTTTACAACTACGAGGTGTATATGAAAATGACCTGTTAAATTTGAGAGTTTTCAGTTCTCTTGGAGGCACAGCTAGAATAACTAGGAGATCAGTTGTTAGACTACAGAAGAGAGGTCACCAATTATTTTTTACTAATTTTGTTATTCGTTGGCAGGACTATTTACACATTGAACTTTTTAAAGCCACATGGTATTGAGTTTATTGATACTTTCCAGACCTTAGTTATGATTGGTGAAATGACCATCCTTGATATAATATGTAATTGTGAAAGTCAGAACTTTTGTAACTAGTGAAGTAACTAGAAGTGACATCTTCTGACTAGTGAATTGACTAGACCGCAAGTGATTATATCTACTTCGTTTTAATTCTGGCAAGTTTTGAAACCCCAGATAATGTCCTCTTAAATCTGTAAAGTGTTAAAAACCTAAAGCGATAGAGTGATTCTTTTTGCATATGTGAGCGGTAGTAGAAAAAATATTTTACTTATTCTAAAAAAAACTTTTTAGCCTGTTTTCGTACTTTTTCAAACCATATTTCTGTGCAAACATATCTAAACAAGTACGTTCATCTGTCGGTATGTGACAATTGCTTATGTGACCATATCTTAGTGGTTGTAACATTTCAAGCCAAATGAATTGTGGTTAACTTAGCTAAGAAATTAAAAAATAAAAACAACAGACATTCACACTCATTGAGACACACAACAAAAATCTCTTCTATAAGTCGTGTTCAACAAAGATTGAGTGAATGTGGAAAAAAAAGGAAAACACACAAATTCGAACTCAACAAACACAAAAACAACATAATCATCAACAGCTTATCAACGTTTTTTTTTCATTTTCTTCTTTCCACTCTTATTACTAACACTGGCATGGAAAATTGTAAAGAAAAATCACACACGTTTACACTCAGATACATATACTGATACTCGTATGTATTGCACAATATTAAGGACATTATTTACTGATAAGCTGAGAACGAGATTGCAATTTTTGTCTAATTGTCGGTTTTAATTGTTGAATAGATTGCACAAAAACTCTTTTTTTATATTTCATTCGTGTGAGTCTCGTATGAATTGAAGTGAAATAAGAAGTTTGACTTAATTTTTTTATATAGTGTGTTTAGTTTCTCTTGCCAAGTGAGTATGTAACCGCAAAAAAGTATCTGAAGTCGAGTTGTAGTTAAGTTACTTGAAAATTTTGTTTTGGTAAGAACAATTTTAAAACAGTCAACTATTTGGAAAATGTGTTTAATTTGTTTCAAATACATTAAAGATTTTGCAATTACAAACACTCCTCCCCACTTGAATAGTACATTTCTTATGGTCTATATATATATTTCCATACTTCAAAAAATACTAACTGGAAAATTTTTTATTATTCTCTTGCCGTTTCTCTAGAAAACAATTCAGCATTGTAAATAAACCGTTTTAAGATTATTTTTATTATATTTTGATGTTTCCTGACTAGGTCATCCTATAAAATCAGCAGTTTTATTGTAGTAAACATGGTCTGTTAATAAATAAATTTAACAATTTAATATAATTAATTTAATAAATTCGTAATTTCAACACAAAGAGACAAAACCATCTTCTGTTGTGCTAAAATGACATGCACTATTTAGTGGCATCATGTGTTTTCTAAGATGAGAAAAAATTTAGTTTTGATGAAAGAGACAATTATTCATATTATTTTCACGATTTACGAAAAGAACTTCCTTTTTCTGTATCGATTACACTGCCCTGTTGGTGGTTTCATGGCTTGGGAAGCAATATCTTATTATGGTACATGTGAGTTTAATTTTTTAAAACAATTATAAATGCAACAGATTTGATTTCGGTACCAAAAGCGGCGTCCTCGCACCCTAATAATATATTTGGACCTCTCCCTTAGTAAAGTTCTACATAGAGAGCCGAAATATAGAGATGTTACAGTGCTCCTCATATTCACTTGACCTAAATATTATCAAAAACGTTTGGAGATGACTATCTCGAAAAGTCTTTAAGACTGGACCGCAAAGTTTAACTGTTCCCGAACTTAGTAATGCCTTCAAATTAGTATGAAGCTCTAATCAACTAGATTACATAACATATCTTTCTAAAGTCCTTTAAAACAGGATCTGTGCAGTGTTGATCAATAAAGGAGGCACAACGCACTATTAAAATAGGTACATTTAATTTAAAATATTAAAAATAAGTTAACTCAAATAGTTTTAAGTAACAGAAAAGTCCATAATAGTATTTTTTGGGCGAAGTTCTACTCAAGTAGTAAACATTTTACGTTAATTTTTTTAAATTAATTAACAAAAAAAAACTTTTATAAAATTAACTGTTACAGATATTAATCACAATTAATATATAATTAAAAAAAAGTTCTTATAAGATTCTTAGACAATCTAGCCATGTTCATTCATATGACCGTCTGTGGAAGGCACGATAGATTTTCAAAAAACAAACATTTTTATTTCATCGAATATAAATGGTCAAAATCGGTCCAGTAGGATATAGATTAAAATTTCATACAACCTTTATGTTTTTTATATATTTTACTATTATATTCTATTATACTAAAATGGAATGTAGATAATATCATAAAATTTTGTTCACTTTATTTTTATTATAGAAGGATAAGTCCCGTTGAGAATGGTGAGAATCGGTCCACGTTTTCTCATAGCCGCCATATATTTGACTTCTCGGAATATATTTCATACTAAGAGAAATCTCAAAAAGACATTTTGTTTGTATCGATCCATATTTGACCTTAGCCATCACATTTAAACAAAAAATTTATAACTTATTTTAATACTTAAAAGCATTATAAAAATATGTGGTTGTATATAAAATAAATACATCAACAAAACAAATATTAGGGAAACTTATTGCAAAATGATACTAATCATAGTCTCAAATCATATAATAGTTCCTTTAAATCTACATATTTATTTGAAGTAAATTTTTTGGATTATATAAATATTTTATTATATATATATACTTTTAAGTAAGTGAAGTTCTCACTCATGCTGAGCGATCATAGCTCCAATAAATATATGGATGTCGAAGCAACATTTTACACAGATCAATTATATGTTTTTTATCCGGCATAATCAGAATTATTCAAATGTTCTGATTGCCAATTCGTACGTAAAGTCACGCATATTAACATCAACTACATATTTCAATACAATCAGGAATGTGATTCTGAATGACATTTCCAAAATTCCATTTGTCTTCACTTTTAATATAACATCCTGAGTTAACATTACGAATCGTATTTTAAAACAAAATAGCTTAGGTTTTTCAGACTTATACTTTCCACAGCATGATTTACGAGTATATATGTATCATGTGTATACTGCAGACGCTATTTTTAGACTTCTGCAACTTAAAAATGTCATCATGAAATTGAAAGTTATGAAAAATTGAGAAAAGAAATTAATAATTTACACAAATATTTTTATTAATTTCATTCGACAATTCTACGTAAAATTGTTGGGTTTATTCCTAAGATATTGTTAGATTATTCGAACAAACATTATTTGAATGGACAACTGAGTAAATATTTGAAATATTTCCTACTGTTTTTGCCTCTAGAATTATTATACTATATATATATGTTAGAAACTAAGATTTGTAACTAAGGAACACTAAGTAAAAAGTTTAAAGTTTTTGGAGTTTGATAATTTACTGGTTAGCCCTTTCGGCCGCACTTGAATTTAGCTGTGACTACCAAGAGCATCACATAGTTTTTTATTCAACCGTTCGGCCGCACTTGAATTTAGCTGTGACTACCAAGAGCATCACATAGTTTTTTATTCAACCGTTCGGCCGCACTTGAATTTAGCTGTGACTACCAAGAGCATCACATAGTTTTTCATGACTTTTTACTGTGGATCAAATGACGGGAATTTCCAATTAAAATGCGTTGAAATGAGTTTTGTGTGTTAGAGCAAGTATTTTACCATAATAACACAAATCAGCTGTAACAGTTAAAAACTTGTTTGAATATTAGCGGGAATTCCCGTCATTAGTTTAATTAGACACAACTGAATGGCGGGAGTTCCCGTCATTAGTTTAATTAAAGACAAGTGAATGACGCGAATTCCCATCATCATAGGTCAAATAGTTGTGACCTACAAGTGTTACATCATTAATTATATATCTGTACTCACAGTCTTTAATTTACAGACTTAGCCATTTATAAAGCATATAGCTAAATAAATAAATAAACTCTTTTCCGCGGCAAATATACAATTTTTTTTTTTTTTTTTTTATAATACATTATATTTATTTATTGAATCTTCAGATATTGAAATGACAATAAGTTTTCGAATCTTAATACTAAAAGAAAATAATAAGTCCAGCCAGTGCTAGACAAAATATTATGATACTACAAAAAAATTTACTTCCACTGATCCAGTCATCTGTTTTGCGTTTGAGTTAAAGCAAGGGTATCCCTCCTTCTCAACCGAACATGGCCACTAAAGTTAAGGATGTCTCGTGCAAGTGGGTTTGGATGGTGTTCAAGTTTGCTGACATATTTTGAGGCGTATTTTGTAAATTCGTCTTTCACCAAAGGAATACCTAGATCTTTGTGAATTCGAGAATTTTTAACGTACCATGGAGCTGCAGTAATTATACGTAGAATTTTATTTTGACCTCTTTGAATTTTTTCAATGTTGGATGCTGAGGCAGTACCCCATAATTGAATTCCATAACACCATATTGGCTTTAGAATTGCATTGTACAACAAAAGTTTACAATCCAACTTTAATGTAGAATTTCTGCCGATTAGCCAATTAAGTTGCACTGCTTTTAATCTCATCTGTGTAAGTTTTGCGTCAATATGAGACTTCCAGGTTAAACGACGATCGAGGTGGATTCCGAGGTATTTGACTTCATTGTGTTGCGGAATAATTTAGTTATTTATTCTGATGGACGAGCAGGTATCTTTTCGCAATGTGAAAGTTATATGAATACATTTCTGTTCGTTAACCCTGATTTTCCAAAGCTCAAGCCAATTCTCTAGTTTATAAATATAATTCTGCAAATTCTGTGATGCTATTTGATGGTCCTTATGAACGCTAATAAAGGCTGTATCGTCAGCAAAAGTTGAAGTATGTATATTGGGGTCTGACGGCATATCGGATGCATAAATCAAATATAAAGTAGGACCCAGTATGCTACCCTGGGGTACTCCTGCTTCAATTGGCTGAGCGGGGCTTAAAAAATCGCCTTCTTTGATTGTAAATTTGCGACCATATAAATAACTTTTCATAAGTTTGTGGGTGTTAGCAGGCAGAGCTAATTTTATTTTGTGCATTAAACCTTCATGCCAGACTTTGTCGAACGCTTGGGAAACATCAATGAAAAGCGCGGAACAGTATTTTTTCTCTTCAAACGACCGTCTTATCACATTTACTAATCTGTGTGTTTGTTCGATGGTACTGTGTTTAGCTCTGAAGCCGAATTGATGATTAGGAATGCATTCAGTGTCGTTCAGAATTGGAATCAACTTAGCCATTAACAATTTTTCAAACAGTTTTGAAATTGTCGGCAGGCAAATATACAAATGAAATTAAATATTTTATAAACTTTTTGAAAATCTTTAAGAAATTTTAAAAATGTGTTCATATTTTATTAACTAAAAAACCTAATATGTGAATATAAGTAAAAAGTCAAAATTAAAAATAAAATTAACATTATGAAAAACATCTCTGCATCATATTTGTAGAACTTATCTTTCTCAACATTTATCTTAGTAACATACCACAATTATTTAATTTTATGTGAAAACCAACAGAATCTGATTCAAAGAAATGTATTTATCTACAGAAAACGAAAGTCTACAAACAAGTGCTTCTTAAATTCTATGTTTTATGTGCACAAACATATTTGACAACATCTTACATGTATTCAACAAAACTGTTAAACTAACATTTTACAAAAATTTGTTCTAAATGAAAGCTTTGTAGTACTCGAAAATAAAAGCTTTTTTTACAGAACTATAACAGCAATATTCATTGTTATACTAACTTTAATGATACACTTTTTATAAGTGATATAATATGTTATATATATGTTTTTCCAGGTTTTATAAATACAAAGGCTACAAAAAGCTTTAAGCATTTAGCATATAAAGAAAGGTATACAAGTTTTGTTTGAATAATTTTTATTTTGAAAACTATATAATTGTTTTCTTTTAACTATTATAAAATATAAAAGTAGAACAGTTACTCACACTTTTAGAATTTTAAAAGTATTATAATACGTTTTCATTATAACAGTTTTGATAGCAATCCATATAGATATATAAAAGAAGCTTCAAGGTTTCGGCCTGTATGTAAATCTATTGTTTTTTAGAAATATTTTTTGTTTTGCTAAATATTTATTTTAACTGGTATAACATACTGCTGTTACACAGTTCCTGAACTTTAAGAATTTTATAAGATTTATAACACGCTAAAATGAACAGTTACGCTAATAATTCAAATTGACATATTTATAAAACAATATGCTACTGGACACATAAAAAAAGCTTCATGAAATTGGCACATAAGAAAAGTAATATCAGTTTTACAAAAATATTGTTTGTTCTGCCTAGTAGATAAATATTTTACTATTAACCACTATACATTATAAAAGTAAATTTAGTATTTTTTGAAAACTTATAACAAAAAGTTTGTAACATTTCTAATTAAATGCGATATAAAACACTTTTAAGGATTGCTTTGTGATTAGTTATAGTGGAAGATTTTTGAGAAATTTAACAGTATAATAATTTTAAAATAATTTTATAATAATTTTTAAACAAAGCGGCACATAGAAATAAACTAAAAAACTGTCATAAATATTCTATAAAACACTGTGTTGCATTACTATAATTACATATGTTGTTTTCTATTTATTGTACAGTTATAAACAGTTTTTATAATGTGTAAAATTGTTTAAGAATGTGTTTAATTATTTCTTTTAATCACATCATTAATAATGAGAGAGAGTTTCTGCATTATATATATTTTGTTAGTGTTTCATAACTATAATTACATTGTATTATAAACGAAGTAGAATACTACAAAAACAAAAGTATAACTAGTATTTATACTTATTATGAAATTTTCAACAATTTGCTATAAAATGCAGCGTGGTTCGTAACTTAGGGATTTTAAAAAGGTAAAATTTTAGCTCATATAAAAAGTGGCTAAAGTTTCCATCAATTGTCAAAAAAATAAAACAAAACAAAAGCTATCTTAAGGCATGCAGAATTATAAACTGAGCCAGCAACACAATTAAGAGTCTTGTTCAGATTATTTATGAATGTAAAGTTGATGTGTGTATCTACCACAATCATGGTACTTATAAGTAGACCGCTAAAAAATTCCAGACTATTATTCAACAAAAGCTGTTGTCCGTGCGAATGATATTACTACTCCAAAAAACTTCTGGACTTGAATTCGCTGAAAGTAACTTACAAGCTAACTGCAAACAGTTAAGCCGCTAAACTTTGTAAATCTTTGTTGCACTATTTGAGAAAAAATTCCATCTTGATGGTCCAGATGATTTTAGCAGATATTGGAGAGGCCAACAAAATAAACCACGATATCTCTCAAAAAGAAATTTCCGAAGCAGTTTATATGGGGAACGTTTTGTGAAGATATTGATGTTGCGTTTCCAAGCTCCAAAATAAATTTTTCTGATTCTGAGCCACTTTTATATAATAGTAAAGGAAAATAATTTCTTTTTTAACAATACAATGTATTTACCTTTACTTGTTTACAAGTTGTCAAACAAAGCGATGTTTGTCTTCGAAAAATAATAATGTTCATGTTCATGTGCATGTTTTCTTGATCAGACCTCATTGAGAACATCTGTGGAATATTAAACAGTCAAATTTATGCTGAAAAATGACAATATGCCTAAAGAAGAAAGTTCAATGTATTTGTATGTAGTTATGCAATACACATTTTTTCACATTTGAAGGTGCGTCACCTTGTGGCACATTACTTAAAACTGAAAGCTTTTAATATATAATAGTTATTTTATAGAACAGTTTTATGTTACTTTTAATTTTTATAGTTTCTTTTCTTTCACAAACAGCTTTTTTATTAAGAAAGTTATGGGGGATAATAAAAAATAAATTTTATAGAAAATATTATGTGATTGTTGCTAGTTTTGCCATAAAAATAGTTTTTCGTCCTTACTTTAAATGCTGAAAGCACTAAACTAAATAACGTCTGCATTAAGAAATGGATTTTAAGCCCATTTGTTCCACAAAATTTATCTTTAAAATACATATTTATAGTAAGAGAATGTTAAGAGACTTTTTTAGTATCAAAATGTATGTTATTTTGACGCATCTGTGTGAATTTAAGAGTACTGTAAAGAAAATACTGTCATTTAAGAGTAAATTCTTATAATTTGATTTAGTTTAATGCTTTAATGTGTATATTTTAAACTAACCTTTAAATAATTCTGTTTTAAGATAATTTTGTATAAAACAAAAGATTAGATCATATTTCATTAAGATAAATGAACTATTTACAAAAGCGTGATTTTTTAAGAGCTTTTGTATTTGATTTAAAAAAACCACCTATAATTTAGAGAAACCTATAAAATCTTTATTTGAGTCAATAGAAAGATCTATACAATTAAATGTTTAAAGATGTTCTCATGTAAATGTTGACTACGGCTACGCATTAAATGGTTCACGCTGGGTCAATTTTTGGCACACTCTCTTCAATATAGCAGCCGATTTCTCACAGCTAAATTCCTGAATATTTGCCTCGGGTGCATCAACCTTTGCGGACTTGCCCCTATAGATAGATATGAGCCTTAACATAGCCTGACAAAAAATAATCTAAAACCGGGAGCAAACGTGAAATAAACTATTCACCGAACTCTTCTTTCAATTAGGCCATTGTTTCGCGTGCTGTGTGGCATGTGGTGATCACATGTCAGCCAAGTCCAGCTCTTCAATTTTGACCTAAAAAAATTGTAATCATTGTACGGTAGTGATCGCCATTAACAGTAACGTTTCTATATTTGTCATTTTTTAAAAAGTACGGTCCAATCCACACCCAAAATATGCATTTTTGCTTTTCACAACAAATACGACAACTTTGCTTCAACCAGAAATGAGCTTAGTTGCTAAAATAAATATATCGATAAAGAAGTGGATCTTCATTCATCTTTGCCAGATTCCATTCGCCAAAAGTTAGCCGTTATGATGGGTCGTGTGACTTTAATTTTTGCACTAACTGTATTTTAAGAGGTTTTACACCCAAATCCTTAAAGCGAAATTTAGTCAAAAGCTTCCGAATAGCCATCTGATATGATCGCCCAAAATGCAAGAAGTAGACGATGCAACGATTCGCAAAAATGCAACAACAACATTTTAATTTTTATGCAAATTAACGAAGAAATTTAACTAAAAAGGTAATATATGATGATGTTTGCGCCTACATACTGTGTCCTCTAACATCACCCTTAAGGTAAAACAATCTAAAAAAGGGAAAGTCAAAGATGCCACTAAAACTACTAGAATGGTAGAATGGTATAAGTCCTGGAATCTTCTCTTGAGTATCCGATTTTCCAAGCAACAAAATATCTTTGTTTACTTTACCTTGAGCAACACTTCAATCGGATAATAAGAATAAATCAAATATAAATCCTCATTACAAACCAACAACCTGCACTATAATAATTTATACAGCATTTGCTATTGTTAAATTAATTACACTGTAATTGTTAAAAAACAACTCGACAAACGGGGCACCTAGTTGATAAAGCTAAATCGACTACGTGTTATTTAAAGCGAGATATTGCGTTATTTAAAAAATCTAGTTGGTTACGCAATAAATGTTTTCGTAACTCAAAAACTGTTTAGTTTATTAAATTAAATAAAAAAAATTAAACTTGACCACAAAATTTCCTTTTAGCAGCACTTTAATCCGAACAGTCGTTTCGGAAATAAATTTTTTTTGGAAAAAAATTTTTTTTTTGCCATATCTGACCTTCAGTGCAAAAAAAAACTTATTTCCAAAACGATTTTTTGGATTAAAGAGAACAAATTAATACTACTTAAAGATATTTTTCTGCCGAATTTCGGTTTTTTATTTAATTCAAGAAACTGAACAGTTTTCGAGTTACGCGAATATTTATTGCCCAACCTTACCTCCTCCATTTTTAAATAACGCTATATCTCGAATACTAGAGCTAAACTAAAAAAAAAAACGGTTAGCACTGGGTTCAGCATACTGCATTTTAAATGCCCCGTTTGTCGGTAAAAAAAGTGTCAAAATCGAGCACATTGTTATCATTTGTGTCTTACCAGACTGTTGCAACATCTTACTCGATCACATACAGATACCACAAGAGATAGTAATTGCTTAGGTATATGTAATTAACTATGTAAGTGTCTAAAAATTGCACCATCTTCTGTCATCATCTGAGACATAAATGACTAAATTCAAAAAAATAATAAACAAGAGTAGAATACATGTGTCCTATTTAATGGGACACTACTTAAAGCTATTTAACGAATTATCCCATACAGGTAACTTTTAATAGAATTTCTTAATAAGAAATCCTCTTAAAAGTCTTAAAAGCAAAAATGCACTTGGGTTGCAAAATCATTTGTGAGAGCTGTGTACTGTCAATTAAACCCCAAATGCGGTATCGATTGTGGCTATATACTCGTATGTATAAATATCTGATTGATACCAAAAAGAAGGAACTAATAATTGATATTGAAGAAAAAGCCTACTTGCCTAAGAGCGGAATTTAGTAGATATTAGAAATCTTAAAGGATGATTTAATGGAATTCCATCATTATTAATAATACACAAGCAGGTCTGCCTTATTTAACATTTTATTGAGTCTTTAAGCGAAAACAAATATTAAGAATTAATTTTATTTTTTCTTTTTAAACTTCTTTTTTTTTTTTTTGTTTCAAACTTCTTACATTTTATTTACTTTTTAGTTTTTAAAACTAGAAAAACTATTTATAGAACTAGATTTATTTAAATAACTTTTTAATTGCTACAACTCAAACCCCATAGTTAACAAGCAGGCATTTACACTAAAGCATTTAGCAAAGTCTTGTATGATTTAACTTTATTGAACAAACTTCAACATGTCTTGACCGCCTTTAAACTACAATGGATAAACATAAACTTCTTAAGCTATAAACTGGCAACTATACACTACTCCAAAGAAAATATTAGAATCCAGCAATACTTCCACACTTTTAACTGCATAGAAAACTTATAGGAGTTTGCAAAACGCGAACACTCTAGCAACAAAAGTAAATGAACTTAATAAGACAGTCATTAAAATAGCTAAACAACACAAAAGAAGGCAACAAAAACGATTGCAATATGTTGCCTTCCATTTTCTGTTAGCTAACGTGCCACACAAGAGTCAATGCATTGAAAGCAGAAACAAAAAAAGAGCATATATGTAGCATGAAAAACTTTAATTAACTGCAGACTTTTCTAAAACTAAAATCAAAAATAACCGCAATTTCTTTTTCTCAAGAATTTTGCAATAAGTTCACATGTTTACACAAATCAGGAACAGATTGCAGCGAATAAAAAGTTCCGAGCCACAAACAAACACTACTCACAGAGAATCTATATTATATTACTGCGGGAAAAAGCCACTTACCTTAAGGAATGTACAAATAGTAAAAGTGCACACATATAGAATAGACATTTTTAATGGAATTTCAGTAAACAATGTGTGATGTTTAAAGGTGGCAATACGAGGCCAACCGCAATAAGCCGGCTTTATACACACCATCAAGCTTATGCCCATATGTACTTACTTACGTACTGCTGGCCTACAAACCCAAAAACATGGTGTTAGCATATTTGAACAGCCATATGAATGGAGTTCAAGTGTATGAGGGTAGTTCTATAGAAATTTTCTATGAAGCTTTTATCATGGAAATGAAAGTTCAACTTAATATTCTTTGTTTTTGCTGACAGGCACTAAAATCGAAAATTGTATAATTGGGATACAGGAAAAAAATAATAATTAAAAAACGATTTTGTTTTCTCATTCCTTGAATGTTGCTGCAACATGCTGCTAAACATTATTAAATTTCTAAATAAAGCATTCATTTTAAAAATTTTTAGATGTGTAGGTTCCAACATGTTGCTAATATATAGTTGTACTAAAAATAAAGAATTTTAGTTAAGCAATTCCATAAATTTTAGGCTATTTTTAATGTATTATTATTCGGTGGTATAAATGTTGATTCAACATGTTGTCATAGAGAATTCATGAACAATACAATTAACAATTCTTAATCTAAATATAATCTTTAGGTTGTTTCGTTATTGTTGTTGCTGAAAAATATAAAATTTCTGAATTGAAATGAATTCTTTCACTGTAATATTTTTAGGTTGAAGCAACATGTTGGTAAGATATATTCGATTTTAAAACAACGAATAATTGTAATAAGAAACTTTTTAATCTAACTATCTAAGATGCCTTACATGACTTATAAACAAAATAATAAGCAATTTTTAATCTAATTATAATTTTTAGGTCAATGTGCCTTTCAATTCTTTACAAAAAGTTTTAATAAAAATTTTGTTTTAACATTTTAAGAAATTGCGCTTGAAGCTTAGTCATAACTCAGGCCCGACTTGGATCGTCTTACATTCAAATTAATGTAAAGGAATACTTTGTTCAATTTCTTCTTTTATTTTATACATAAATTATTGAGCGACAGCGAAACTTGGTCTTTTTTGCTAAAACTCTGCTGGCTCGTTCGCAGATATCAAAGTAAGCAATATTTGACAGATATTATTTGTAAATAATGAATTTATGTAATCCATCTTTTGCAAAACAAAACATCAAATGAACTGATTAGTTTCTTACAATCAGTTTTATGTATTTAGTTGTGTAAAACAGATTTTTTTATAACATTAATTTTTTAAGGTGTTGCTAAACTTTTAGGACATTTAAAGTTATAATTCTGCAATATTGTTACGAAATTGTATTTCAGTTAAAATTTAACGGCCAATATCTATTGTTTAAAAACATTTGCATATGTAGAAGTTTTAATTTATAAACATTATTGAGAACAGGCTGTTGTAAACTGAGCTGAGCAATATGGCAACATGAAGTTTTAACGACTTTGGCTGAATATTCTTAATATTCTGAATATTCTAGACTTGCGGTCATGAATATTCTAGTAACTTAGCTCCGAACCTTCCAGAAATTATGATTGGGGTATAAATAGACTAACAGGGACTATCAAGTTAGTTAGTTTATTGTGAGCCATTGTTGTGTTAACATCAAGCGTTCTCAAGCTTTAATTTAAGCGTGTTCATAAACGGTAAGAGAAGAGTGTTTATTTTAATTAATTTTTGTGCACATTTAAATAATGACTCGTCATATTTTCTTCAAACTACTTGACGCATTTAGTTTGCAATTAAAAAGGAATCCGGATTATTAAAAGGACATACGTAAACCTAACAACAATGTGTATATACAGGCATGTGATGAAAATCGAAAACGAAAACGAATGAGTCAATTTTTTTGTAATATTTCTGTATTGAAAAACTTTTATCACATAAAATATAAAGATATTGGGCTACTAAAGAGAATCTTAAAACAAAAATTTTAAAAATTAGATTATAAATGCATTAAAATGTATTTCCAAAACTGATTCGTTTTCGATTTCGATTCCCATCACATGCCTGATAAATTCGCATTTCATTTTTTTACGACAATATTTTGCCGTGTTCGTTAAGTTTTTCAACAAGTACTGTGTTTTATTGACATACATATCAGCAGTAGAAGCTGTGAAACAATAAATTCCATTCCGATGGAAAATTCACTATGAAAATGTAAAAAGACAATTTGAATAATTCGTGATATTTTCGGTCAACAAATGGAAATCAGTGCAGTGATACCGAATTTTAGCAAAAAGTGAATAAAGTTTTTAAAAAAAACTCGACATCTATAGTCGTGGTTTACACCTGTGCGATATTATTTTTTATTTAAATTTGTCAAAGATTACTCTTTCCAAATAACTCTTTATTTTCTTCTGTTTTGATAAACAATGTAGTATAAACATTTGTAGCTACATGTTGCTATATAATGTTTATAAACAAATCTTACACTGTAATTTAAGTTAGGAATTCGTATGATATTTACAGTAAATATTGACATTTTAATTGTTTATATACACGATTTATTGTTTGGTATAAAATAAATGCCTAAAAACATAAAATATTTTCGCATTTTACGAAACTCCTCGCAACCTTGATACAAAAAGCCAAAATACTTGCTTTCATGCGGTCATAAATACACTCATGGAATTGCTAAGATTTATTTGATATTTTCAACTCGTACGTATTCAGAAAAAAAAAACGAAAACACAACGCTTTTGTTAAAGTTTGTAGGTTAAAAACTCACACAGTTATACCTTAAGACATTTCCAATCACATAAAACAAACACATACATTTATTTTTAACCAATTGTGTGTATACACATTGAAATGTACATGTGTAAACATTTTAAGAATTCCAGGTATTTTAAGTAATTAATTTCTATAGACCATAATGTATGGGCTGCGGTTGAAAACGTTCTCCCCTGTTGTCGTCTTACTTTGCAAATGCACAAGAAAGAGAAAGGTTTTAAATTAATGTGAAACCTTTGATTTTCCCTGTTGTCTAAGATTAATTTGGATAAAATTTTAAAGTTTCCCAAACAAGCCGAAAAATCATTAAATGTTTGTTGCTACTAATTTCACCAGCAGCAAGTCTATGCTGTGGTGTTGTGGTGGTTGCGGTAATCATGACGTCAAATGTTCTATGATATCAACCAATCTTTTTATAATTTTTGTACATACACATACATAAAAATAAATGTTTAAAATTTATGTGTCAGTGTGTATGCGAAATTGATGAGCCTTTTGTTTGAATTTTATTTATCATTTGAAAATATTATTCAGTTTTTATTTGGTTTTTTGTCAAATCTGACAGCCACAGAAATTTTCTTGCAAATGACACATATTCATAAAATTTAAACATACACATACATATACACATGTGAGTATCACGGATTGGGTAAGTTTTCATTTGCGGGGTGAGCAGGTTTATTATGATTCCTTTTTGCACTTTGTTATTTTTATGACTGTTGAAACATTTTTGTGTGTCAAAGTCAAATAATAAAAAAAAAATAGAATCTTTTTATATTCATGCATATTTGGCTTTTTGTTAAATTTACTTTATTCCTTGGGGTAAAGTAGTGGTATTTTATACTTGCTCTGCGGTTTGTAACATCTGAATTTATTATAGAGTTGAATTCCTTTGATGTTGATGTGTGCAAGTGAAGCCAAATAATTCATCATAATTAAGACAATGTTTTGTTTTTTAGTGGAGTAGGAAACAATAGAATTTAAGACATGAGCAGTGAAATAAAAATATCCAACGCATTTATAAAACTACCTATCAAAATACTTAAAGAACAGAACTAGAATTTAAACTATAACCGGAACTAGAATATGAACAAGAAACTGGAACAGAACCTGAACTAGAAATTGAACTAGAGCCTGAACTAGAAATTGAACTAGAGCCTGAACTAGAAATTGAACTAAAAATTGAACTAGAACGTGAACTAGAAATTAAACTAGAATCTGAACTAGGGACTGAACTAGAAATTGAACTAGAAATTAAACTAGAAAATGAACTAGAAATTAAACTAGAATCTGATCCTGAATATGAACTAAAAATTGAACTAGAAGTTGCACTAGAACATGAACTAGATATTAAACTAGAATATGCAAATAAAGCTAAACTAGAACCTGAAATAGGTTCTAAACTATAACCTGCAGTAGAGCCTGAAAAAGAACTTTTTTTTATAACCTCAGCTAGAAATTAAACTAGAAACTGAATTTGAGCCTGAACCTGAACATGAACTAGAAATTGAACTAGAAACTGAACTAAAACTTGAACTAGAAACTAAACTAGAAATTAAACTAGAAACTGAGCTAAAAATTAAACTAGAATCTGATCCTAAATATGAAGTAAAAATTGAACTAAAAGCTGAACTAGAACATGAACTAGAGACTAAACTAGAACATGCAAATAAAGCTAAACTAGAACCTGAAATAAGTTCTAAACTATAACCTGCAGTAGAGCCTGAAAAAGAACTTTTTTTTAGAACCGCAGCTAGAAATTAAACTAGAAACTGAATTGGAGCCTGAACCTGAACATGCAATCAAACCTGAATTAGAACCTGAAATAGATCCTAAACTATAACCTGCAGTACAGCCTTTATTAGAACCTGAACTAGAAACTGGAAACTGCACTAGAACCCGAACCTGACCATAAACCTGAACTAGAGACTAAACTAGACCAAGCATTCGAACCTGATTTAGAACCTGAACTATAACCTGAACAAAACCTTGAACAAGTACCTGAACTAGAACTTGAACCTGATCTGGAACCTGTACTAGTAAATTAATAATCAAATTATTTAGTCAACAAAAATGTGCAATTTTGTACATCTAAACCAGCTGTTTAAAATCATGTAATAATTTTTAGGAGATTAAATATGACATTTAGTGAAACTTTTAAGTCTATACTTGTAACCTCTACATTTTGTTTTTATTTACGTTGAATATGTCATGCATTTTGCATGACACGTATGAATGAGTGTATGATTTTTCCCAGTGGAAAATCTGTCTTATTTGTTTATAAGTAGTTTTTGACAAAACACATTTGTTAGCAGGAATTTGTGAAAAATTATTGTATTCAAACATATTCATTATTTACAACAACTGTAGATGAAAGTATGTGTAATTTGCGTTGGCGGATGGCTACATTTACACTACCATGAATTTAGATATAAAGTGTGAAATATTTTTCAAGGACAATGACGAAACATTTATTAATATGTATATTTAATGAATAAATAAAATTTTACAAACATTCTGTGGATTTACTATATAATTAATTTATATATAAAAAAAAGCATTGCATTTAAAATATTTTCGGATGTCATAACTTAATGTGGACATATTAAAAGTTTTATAAGAGATAAGAATAACTTGACAGCCATTAAGTAAAAATATTTAAAAAAGTTCTATTTTTCTCAAACAACTTAAAAATTTTGGTGGCAAATCATTCAGTTACTTTTGGCCAAATAAAAAAAGCACAGGAGAAAACTTTAACTATGAACTGTTTACCCTCAAATTGGAGATTATAACTATCAAAAATTCAAATATAGCTGTTGTATGCGGACCAAAAAATCCTTGGGTTAAGAACACAAAAGGATGATAAATTGCTGAGTATTGGTACGAATGACAGTGAGTTGGTATATTTATGGGATAGTGGTAGTGGTGGCATACAACAATATAAATTCAAAACTAGTATTACTGTCAAAATTGTCATGAATATTTGTTTTATTTAGTTTGAATAATTTTAGTAACTTTGGACAAAATGTGGACATATATACTTACGAAAACTTTTGTTTGTTATTTTATGATAACTTTTCCTGGCAACTTTTCAAAGTTAATAATATTTTGAGATTTTGATTTTAAGCAAATTGTTAAAAGGGTTGTTCAAGAAAACAATAAAGTGTCAAAAATAACAGGTACAATATGAACAATAAATATTAGTGGAATATATGAAATTATTAAAAGTTTTGTATCAAATAGGTATAATATTCATGCTGAAACTTTCTTATCTTTCTTGAGAGTGTCATATTTGCTTTATTATTCTTTTAAATTAACAACAAATAGCTTTGTTTTAAATGCCTTTAAAATGGTTATGTATTCATGCTTTTGACAACATGTTTCATTAATTTTTTTTACATTTCATTATTTTTACGCTTTTCCAAAGCACTAAAACAAATCCTCTGCTTGCAGTTAACTGACTTGATAATAAATAAAACCAAAAGCAAATGGCAACAACCATTCTGACATCTATCAAGTGGTACTTATGGCAAACCAAGCAATAACAACAATTTAACTTACCAAATTTTACCAAAATGAAAAAAAATCTTTGCAAGAATTTTGAACTTTGATTTGAAAACAAGTTGCTATGAATTACTAGTAATAAATAGTTTCAGTTTTATCACTTCATTTCAATCTCCACAGGCCAAGTAGTAACATTAGACTGTTGCAAGTTTGTTTGGGAAAAAATTAACAAATAATAATAATAATTATAATATCAAGTCAGAGTTTATCAGCCATCTCACAGAATGTCAATGTCAATTTCGATCGCAAGTGGTTTTGATTCCGTAAATTGAGTCTTTAGAAAATCGAAAAACTAATTTTGTTTGGAATGAAATCACTTTAGATTTCTAAAGTGGAATAGTTATTTTTTATGATTTTATACTGAAAAAAAACTCATACTACTAATTTATAATGACAATTAAATAAATAAGTTTATTATTTCTTCTTTTTTTTAATTAACTCATTGATATTTAAATAAAATGTTCAAAATTTCAAGTTTGGTGTCAGCAAGAAGAAAACGTTTGTCGTTTTTAGATGCATCTCTTACATTTCTTATTCGTAGCTTTTCAATTACGTTTTAGTGTCTTTGTTCATTTAGAACAGCAACAAATGAAATTCCGGGCATTTTTAAAAAATGTTGTTCACTTTTATTTAAAATTTCTTTGTTAGCGCTTTTTTGTTTGCTTAAAAATTTTTCGGAATAAACAAAATCCATCGGTATCTAGAGAACGCAAAGTAAAAACGATCACCTTGCAAATACAGAATTGGAACCATTCAAATCGAATTATGTAACATGCCTGTATATTCTGCTGTACCAAATACGATATTTATTTATATTTAATATTTATTAAAACCTGAAACTAATTTTGTTACATTTAGCAACGATAACGATAACTGATTATTTTATTTTGCGGATCCCTGACATGCGTGCTATCAACTATTATGTCGCGCTCGTCATAAAATATTGTACTGTAAATTATATTTACTTAAAGTTTATTTTGTTTATATTTCATCTCAGTCATTTCACAAAGTATACGAAGGTTTCATGAGACGAAAAATAATAACATTTTATACTTATATCTTTCTTGCAGAACTGTTTATATTTAACCCTGCTGTTAGGTTAGAAAAAACTTACAAATCTTAGGTTATGGGACCATTTGGTCCATAATGCAATTTTCATGCAAAATAATAATTTTATCTTATTCAATGTAACTATTTTGGTTCAATAATTTCTAAAGTAAGTATTTGACATATGAAAAACATCCTCTAAATATTTGACATGAATTTACATTCACTTGGTAAAGAAAAAATAATTTTAAGATTTAACATTTTTGCAATGAATGTACATTCACTTGTTGTTTTGTAATGTAAAAAATTATTTTGGGATTCCCCGTTTTATATTTTTGTCGTGAAGATGCACAGATACGTGCAGTACTTCTTTCAGTTTGAAAGTTTCTTTGAATATTCCGGTAGTGTTTTTGTTACGAAATGGCGCAGTTGAACGAATAAGAGATACGTGAAATTCTCAATGAAGACAGTGAATCTGATATTTCCGATTCGGAGACGGATTTAATTTCGAACTGTTCATCTGAAACAGAAAGTGAACAGCAAACCATCTCAGATGAAGCTAGCTCTGTTGATCGTCTTTTTATTGCTAAAAACAACATGGAATGGAGAGCGACTCCATTACCTCAGTCTATTAGAACTTGGGCTGAGAATATTATCACAACACAAGCAGGGCCAACTCGATTTGCAGTGTCTAGATGCGATGACATGCTGTCTGCTTTTTTGTTTTTTCCGCCTCCAATAGAAAGAATTGTCATTGAAAATACTAATAAGCACGGCAGGATCAAGTTTAGTGCCAAATGGACAGATATTGATGAAGACGCACATATATAGCTGTGCTCATTCTTGCTGGAGTTTATCGGTATGTATTATCATGTTTTACTTATTTATGTAATATATCAAATTTATCAATGACAGCGGAAAAAATGAGGATGTCCACGGTTTATTTGATGAAAAATTTGGTCGCCCTATTTTCCGATCGATTATGTCTGAAGATACATTTCATAGAATTACAAGTGCTCTCCGTTTCGATGATGTTTTGAGTCGACGCCAATGTCGTAGTAGCGATAAATTTGCTCCTATTCGTGCACTGTGGGACTATTGACAACAACTCCTTCCAATGTTTTACAATTGTCACGAAAATGTTACCGTTGATGAACAACTTGTTGCATTTAGAGGGAGATGTTCTTTTCGACAATTTATTCCATCAAAGCCAGCAAGGTATGGTTTGAAGTTTTGGAAAGAAAGAAAGCTAACATATGTGGGAACCGTACATAAGTCATAAAAACAAAGCAGTGATATTGAATAGTACAATGCACAAAGATGATGCAGTTGATGAAATTGGATCTAAGAAAAAACCAGAGATTGGTTCTTATTACAATTCGACAAAAGGTATGCTAGTTTTTGATCGCCTATAATTTCTAATGGTTTGTTTCTTTTAGGTGGTGTGGATACTGCTGATCAAATGATTGGATCCTACTACACAAAACGCAAAACAAATCGATGGGCAACCGTTGTATTTCCAAACATACTTGACATATCTGCTTTGAATGCGTACATACTATTTTCTGAAATCGATGTTTCATGGGCTCTAACTGACAGAAATTCGTACAACATGCACAGTTTCAGAGGCTTCCTCAAATAATCCAACTTCCCATTCAAGGACTCGAAAGCGTGGAATTTGTAGTTGCTGCAAGTCGAAGTCTGATATAAAATGTTCCATTTGCAGCAACTTTATTTGCAAAACTAACCGAAAAACATTGTGCTTATCTTGCAATGAAAAATATATTCAAACCAACTAATAAATTCTTATTTTTTTTTAAAAAATCTATAAAAATGTACTATGGACCAAATGGTCCTCTAACCTAAGATTCGTCATTTTGTATTTTTCTCAGTTCTGAATAAAGTTAGAAAATTTAATTTTCG
This sequence comes from Bellardia bayeri, assembly GCA_950370525.1. Taxonomy (NCBI): domain Eukaryota; kingdom Metazoa; phylum Arthropoda; class Insecta; order Diptera; family Calliphoridae; genus Bellardia; species Bellardia bayeri. Next base: position 66,381,946 of record OX493265.1, read on the forward strand.
CACATAACATGTTTTATTAAAAGACCCCATTAGCAGAAAAATTTAGTCAGTATATATCACCGTTCCAAAGTTACAAGGGAATTCTGAAAAAATTTGGACCAAATGGCCCTAACCTAACAGCAGGGTTAAGCAGCGTCCAACAATTTATTTTGACACACAATAAACTAGCTACTAAAAATAGTAGATAACTGGACAAACAATTATTAAAACCAGCAAGAAAAATATACAAACAGCATTTACAATACAATATATATATATATATGAGTTACAAATGTGATGTGAGTAGTAAAATATTTTAATTAGTGTCCTTCTATAACCTTTCCAGGATTTATTTTTTACATAATTATAGCGAACTCAAGTGCTAAAAATATTATAATAACATTTCAAATTGAAAAAGGTCTGGACTCATAAGTAAGATGAAAGGTTAATTAAATTTTGAAAGGTTACATAAATGATGTCGAAATATTAATTTTGATGAAAAAGAACAGTCTCTGGCATTTACTTTTTAAATATAATTTCAATTAAATATTGAATAAGACTACGCTGTAGTTAGTCCATTCGAAAGGATACATTTTGTATCCTTGCGAATTACATGATTAATATGGCTTTTAAGTCCTGATCGTAGTTGGGTCAATGACGAAACTTTTGACTTCATATAGCAGGGATGGAAAAAACTCTAAACGAATCATCCTATATCTTACAGGGTATAAACTAGAAATATCTAGTTTAATTGGCAGTGAAAATTTATTAGAAGTAATTGTCCAATCTAAGTGGCATTTTACTTTTAAGGTAGTTGACACACGTATGAGTTATATTAGTCTATATTGTATTTAATGAAGTTATTGAAGCAGTCTATAATACCTGCTAGAAATATTAGGTTGTACTTCAGAATACATAGTTCGTAGACTAAGTGTGGTTGTAAAGTTTCCGTGTCTCAAATCCATGTCTCAATATTGCGGTATATTCCGTGTTTGTTTCATATGTCCAACAACTATTTTTATCAGAGTTTTCTTATGGCTCGTTTTTGTCTACCATATCAGGAAATTCCTGGTAGACCTTGTTTACATATTTGTAGAGATTAATGGTTGGTTTACGTGGTAGTTCACTACGTGCGAACACTTAAGTAGAGTCGAAGGGACCCCGTTTTAAAAAGAGATTAATGGTACTTATGCGAACAACTTTATTTTACAAAAACATTTCTGTGAATACCTCCCATGTGTATCTTTAGCGGTATTCAGATCTATTCTTTAAATAGTCAATCAGTGAATCAATCAAATTAATCGATTGTTAATATACTTTTTTATAGTTTATTTGTTTTCTTATCATTGTTTATTTGACCTTTTTTTTATAAAGATTTTGGTAATTATTAAAGCTTTAGGTCTTTTTTACTAAATATTTAATTTTAGAAAGTTTTATTTCAACATTTTGCTACTCTTGAGTAGCTTCTTCAGGATAAAATTTCTTTTTTCGCTCAAAGAGTAGTGAAGTATTGAAATAAAACAATAGATACAGACTATAATTCAATAAGTCAAACTTAGATGAAGTCACATAAAATTATGCAGCATTTAATCACAACCACAATATTAACTTATTCACTTAAATTGCTATGCAACCTAGGTCCCCTCAAAGAAAACATATAAGACATTAGTTGCATATATTAATTAGTTTAATTGTGAAAGCTGAATTCCTATTGTTAGAATCGGAAAAACTCTCTGAATACATTTAAATCATTTGCTTGGCCTTAGATCTGGTTATCTCAACGAATCTGTTGTCTATGTGATGACAGTGAATCAAATCGAGCATATATTATTTATCGTTCTCGTTTTATTTAGGGAGAGTTTTGGTCAAACTTAACTTTATTCTTATGTATCAACCTAATAAAACACACATTTTTATTCATGCTTTCATTCACACATACATCCTCTGCCCACATTCAAATATACTGTAGTTTTGCCATTTGTTTTCTTGTAATTTAGTTTTATGCGTCTTTGTTGCAATTTGAGTTATTGTTTCTCATTGTCATTTAGATGAATGAAAAAAAAATGAAATACTAAGACACAGAAAAAAACTAACGATACTGTCCCTTTTATAGTTTGCTGCAATGCATTGTGAACGAACGAAAGAATAAATGAATGAATGAGTGAGTGAGTAGCTGACTGACTAACTAGATGAATGAATAAATGAGTGCAGGCATGCATGATAGAGGTACATACACAAAATAAAAATAAATAATATTTGAAATGTATGGTTTAGCATAGTGACTTTCTCTTTGTGGTATAAATGATAAAAATATCAAAAACAGTGGGTTATTTACCGGAAAATATATAATTTAAATAGAAAAATAATTGGTATTTTATAATATGTACTAATTTCTCGTCCATAGTAATAATAATTGGACCGCTTGAACTTGCAAAATTTTTTCCAGGACGAAGTTTTCGCAGTGTCCAAATAAGCATTTTATATAATAGTGAAGGGAAATTGAGCCACCTTTATGCATTTTATCTTATTTAAGAAACTTTTGGTATCAGTAAAAAAAATAGTATTTGCTCCACTGTGTACAAGTGTAATCATAATACATATTATATGTGTAGTACTTACATAAAGCGTTGTTCACATAAAATCTGGTGGCATAAATATTGTAATATTTATGTAACAAAAAAGCTTCTGATTACCCTTGAACTACTTAATTTCTATTCATTTCTCAATATTTATAAAAAACCTAAAAGATGAAACTAAATTGATGTTCCTCTTATAAAACTCTATGTTCGTTTAATAACTGATGGCAATAATTACAAGACAACATTAAAAACTACCTACGCTGCATTTTTGTACAAAATTAGTAACATTTTTCTATTGTCAAAAACTGCAGAACAAAGCGAGGTTATACTTTCTATTAAAAAAAAGCTGAAAATTGTTCAATTGATCGAAGCTGTGACATTTACGGGCTTTTATAAATTTCTATTACGTTGACCTGTAATTTAGCGCTCTGAAAAATCAGTAAACTTAATACCTAGCAGAAATTTTTCAGTCAATACAAATTGTCTAGGTCATAAGTTTTGTGATAAGCTAGTTTGGATAATTTTTTTATAATAAATTTAAATAAAGTGCGTCTTAATAAAATTTCAGTTTTTTGCTCAAATTTATAGATGTATGATCCTTGCCCAATGGGTTAAGACGATCAGCTAAACAACAGCATATGTGAGTGACAATTTGCACACAGACAGACGGGTCTGGCAAGATTTTGGGAAAAGTTATAATTTAGGATTGAAAGCAACAGCAGAAGGTAGAGAGTCGAGTATCTTTTTGAGCGACAACACACAGACAGGCGGGTATGGCAAGACTTTGGGAATTTAAGAAGATAGAGAAAGAAACTACATAGATAACAATATTATTTTATAATTTATCAATTATAGTGTAATCAAATCGCATTGTAAAAACAAGAAAAAACATGCAGCATAAAACTTCTATTTTAGACCAAATACAAGTTATGCTATCAGAATTAAATGTGTTTATTTTCTTCTCATCTGACCACAAAGCTTGCTTTCAGTCGTCCACAATCCAGGATTCAGGTAGTTTTTCTAAGTTTTGAATTCGGTTTTGTCGTTTTCTTTTGAAAATGAATAATTCACTAATTTTTAAGAGATCTTCACATAGTCAAAACTCTAATTTTTGCCATAAGAACTAAATACACAAATATATACTGACCAAAAACTATTTAAGTTTTTTTTTTAAGCCACAAGCAGTTTATGTAAATCATCTTGTAAATATACAACCGGCATACCCGGGTAGGTGCAGAACAAGTCAAACATTTTTGAATTTAAAATACAAAAATAGGTACATAGTTGTATGTATGTTTAGTTCTAATAAATTTCAATATTATTGCATTAAACAAACCTCATAAATCATTCAATATTTTTCACAATTTTTAGGTATATTTAAAAGTATTCATTTTTGACCCTCTTATCCATTTGTAAATGATGATACTTTAAATTGAATATATTTTGAGACCAATGTTTTACTTTCTTTTGGAATAATTTGTTTGATATTTACAATTTTTAAGTTAAGGTGCGAATTTGATTTCAAGATTACAATTACAAATAAATTCAAATATAAATTATACATTTGCTAAAACAAATATTTATTTGTGAGTATATTTAAAAGATGTTTTGTTTGAATTTTTAAAAAATTGTTTAGTTTTGCTGCTTTTGATTTTAAATGGGCGTATCAGTGTTATTAAAATTAATTAAACATCAATCATACGCTTGTTTAAAAGAATTTTTTTTTTAATTTTGTAAAATAACCCCCTTATTCAAAAACGATTATTAAATTTAACAAACGTTTATTAGGCCAATTTTTATATGCAAATCTGCCTTAATAAACGTTTGATAAATTTAATAATCGTTTTTGAATAAGGCGGTAAATCTTTAAATATTTGTGTAATAAAAAATGTAATTGAATACTTTTGAATCACACACCCAACTCATTTTCTTTTTTGTTATTTTAAAAAAAAACGTATTCTGGCATGTGATGAAAATCGATATCGAAAACGAATCAGTTTTGGAAATACATTTTAATGCATTTATAATCTAATTTTTAAAATGTTTGTTTTAAGATTCTCTTTAGTAGCCCAATATCTTTATAGTTTATGTGATAAAAGTTTTTCAATACTTTGACTTATAAAACTCATTTGTTTTCGATATCGATTTCCATCACATGCCGAATATAACTTTATTCTCTCAATATCCCAATATTGTTCAATTGGCTGAAGGTAGGCACAATTACCTTCTGATTCGATTTGTTCGATACGCCTCCATTGCAGCTTTTGAATTAGATTGAAGGTAGTGACAATTAGGGTTTAATCTGGTCGGTACTAATCCATTGCAGCTTTTGAATAATGACATAGTGCTGAATCAGGAAAAAACTTTACTGAATAGTGGTGATGTCTATTAAGAGGCAGCAAAAGTTTCTGCAGGAACTTTTTATAAAAATATCGTAGTTGAGGTGCTGACACACCGTAATTGCAACATTTTTTATCCATAAAAAATTGAATTTTTGTGAAGAATGCTTGTCCAAAAATTCTTTTTACTACAATTTGGATATTAAGTTATAGGTTTGAAAACCAGCATCCATAGGTATTGACGGTGAAAGCCGGATTTGTCTTTATTGGATATTTTTTATATAAATTCCTGGTTTTATTTAAAAAATTTTAGCATTATTTTTATTTAACACCTTTGCTTAAGGTTTGTTTGTTAGTTTTTATAACATAACTTACAATAATTGAATTCTACAATATCGGATTTACAAGGAATTTTTGCACGATTTATATCTATTTAAATTTTTCATTACTCAGCAGTCGTAAAAATATATTCGTGGAGATTACAGTTTACTTAAAAACAAATTACTGAAAAAACTAAATTTTAAAAACCGCATTTTATGTGAACAAGGTTTTATGTATTTATGTGTACCTCCTTATCTGTTTGAGAATAAATGTCTGTATAGAGAGTGTGTGCTGACTGACTATATGCATTGTGGTTAAAGTGACAAGTAGTGGTAGTACTGCCAGTGCTAATGACGATGCCGACGAACTCAATAATTGCTCTTTCGCTTTAAATCAAATGTTTGTAGTTTAATATATCTACAGCAGAACATACCATAAAAATACTCTAGAAATGTTTTAAACAAAATTTATATGTATATATATGTATATAGCAATCCTTTGTTTGTTGCATGCAACAGTATACAAACATTACGTTAACTGAAAACAAATTGAGCATATAACAAGCCATCTTTTGTGTGTCGTTTATCGTAACAACAATTGTATTTGTTTGATTTGCTGTAGTTTTGTTAACTGCAAGAAATAAATTGTGTCAATGGCTTTGATTGTATATATGTTTGTGAATGAGTGGCTGGTTGTACTCTCACATACAGCTAAATTTAGTTTGTATGACTTGTTAGTTTTTATAGGAAATTTAATTTTGTTTTATTTATTTTATTGTTATAAAAACAGACTCCTAACGTACATAACGAAATTTTTTTTTATTGCAACATTTATTTCTGTTATTCAATTAAAACAATTCAACAGTTTTTTCTCAATGGTTGATAAAATGTAGTTCCTTTTTGTACAACTGTTCTTTTACTTTTTAATGCCCAAAGGCCGTTATATGAAGAATAATATTAGTTGAAATATTTAGCAACTTAGGTTTTGTTTTAATATACAATATACATTATTAAAAAAAAGTGATCTAACTCCCTTATTCATAAACGATTATTAAATTTAACAAACGTTTATTATATGCAAATCTGTCTTAAATAAACGTTTGTTAAATTTAATAATCGTTTATGAATAAGGGGTAAGTATTTAGAATTGTTTAAAATTCTCTCTACGAGTATATACAAAACTATTTGCAGTAAAACTGAGTTATAATAAAGTCTTATAGTTCAGACATAAGATACTTGATAATATAATTTCTTAATATAATGACACTGATATTTGAATATGGAAATATAGTACAAATTGTTTTAAATTCAAACGTCTACCAACGCTTATATCAAATGTTGAACAAATTTGCATGACATAAGTTAGTGTGCTAGTAAATTTCTAACTGCCTTATTAATAAAAAATTAAAGTAGACTTCAAGTGTACTTTAAGAAAATTTTGCATGAGAATATTGTCTTAAAGCACACTTCAAGCATACTTTATTTTTTATAAATACGGCAGTAAATGTGTTCGTAAACAAATTATAAACACGTTATTGAAATGTTCTTTGATTCACCTATACTTAATTTCTTTAAATGGACTTCCCTAGTCTGATTTGCTTAGTGATTTGCCATTGATTAATAACAGTAATTTCAATTTAAGCAACTTTTTGATCAAGTTTACCGGTCAAGAGAAATTTATTAAATGTTTTTAAAAAAAAGTTCAATTTCGTTCTGCATGAAGGCTATGGGAGTTTGTTGCTCTTGGTTACAGTAATTGATTACCGGTATTACATACATATCCTGCTACATAATTGTTCATTCAGTATTATCATCGTATAAAACTACAGAAAATAAGCGCAGTATTTGTCACCTGATCTCGTCGCACTATGCCTTCTTAAAGCCAGATATATGTAAGCCCAAAGAATGATGTGTAAGGCGATTCTAGTTTAAGAATGCTGATACCCTATTTGTTTTTGATTTCTTCAATGGATCCTTGATTAGATTTTGTATTTATGCATAGAAGAAGAGGCGTTCACTTTTACTAAAATGTTTCCTAGTTACAAGTTTGTGTTGATTATGATGTCTTCATTTCTCAAAAAGGTACGGGATAATTTGAATAATTTTTTAAGATTTTTGTTAAATCTAATAATAATAATAACATTTTGGTTATTATAACCAGGCATATCAATTTGTCTATATCAAGAAGGCTGTAATGCTGAATCACTGTAGTTTCTTTTAGAGAAATTTTCCTTAAAATACAGTATTTTATATACATATTTTTAGTCCAAATTTATATTCAGAAACTCTAGTAATATTTTATTATTGAGCATGCAAGTAGTAAGGTGTACGCGTATCTTTTGATGGCTAGTAGGCACATATCAATGAACTGAATGTTTAATACTACGAACGCGTGAAGACTTATTATGGCATCATACTGATTGTTGGAGAAACTAATAAACTATTTCAGTATTAAATTTGATTTAAAATATTAAAACTTATTTTTTTTTAGTTAATGCATGTGCACTTCATTATTTGTAAACGATTAATAATTTTGTAATGAAAGACACTTACCTATTTTCACGGCTCATTTTGCTAAAACTGAAATGTGACTGAAGAATTTCGCAATGATGCAAACAGAAGAGAAATGTGAGAAGCCAATATAAAAAACAATCAGCACAATCGATGCATGCCAGTCTATTTCAAATCGGGTTAACAGAAGCAAAAATATTGAAACCGAAATTCACCCGCACAATGCAGCAAGGTCTGAAATGGTTATAGAGATTTGTATTGAAATTTTACTTTTTTTCTATTTCATGCACAATGTATAAAAATCATTACTGATTTTACTTCTTAATAAGTATATTTATAGAAAGACTTTAGGTAAAATAAACTATTTCCTTAAATTTTTAAAATCTGTAATAAATTTAACAGATCAGAGAATTCATAAAAGACTGCTGATACAAATAATTCATTAGTTTCCTAGACACTGCTGTGACATCTGTGATACTTAATGTACTCGTTCTTCATCAATTAGATCTCAAATTAGTATATTCCACACAAAATACTTTACTCTATTCTATATTTATACCCTACATCACCATAGTCCGGAGGGTATATTATCACCCACCATAAAGTATACCTATGGACTCAGAATTACTTTCGTCGATAAAATTTAGTATGTGATTTTTTTTTCTTTTAAGAACGATTGGGATTGAAATTAATTAAAATCGTTCCATTAATCTCCTGGCCCTCATATACATATATACTCTCGCGAAATAGGACTTTATCGGTTGTTTGATTAAAGCATTTATCCAAACAAATTGTACCACAACTAAGTTATATATAAAACCAAATGCAGCTAATCTTACTATTCTTAAAAGAACTAGTCCCTTTATTATATACCAGTCATCCCCATAAATCCTTCCCTCATGACCCTATGGTCTCTACAGCAAACTGAGAGTTCAATGGACATAATCAAAATGTACCTTACCTAGAATATGTGTTTGGTATAAAAGGACAATATTTTGCAATGAAATATTGGCAAATAAAATAAAATAAAAATTTATTTTCAATACTGGCCTCGAGCTTGAAGCAAAAGCATTTTTATTTATTATACATGAAAAGGTCGAGTAAAAACTGCTTGAAGAAAAACTTGATTTTTTTTAATAGTTCAAATATGTAAAACTTTGTTATTTTGTGCCCAAAATTTAATATTCAGATTGAAAATGATCTTAAGTAAAATATTGTATTATTTGCTTAGAACTTGCCATAAACAAAATCTAATCTAATCTAAATTTCATTAAACCCGAAGATGATAAGTCTAACTGCTGTGCGTTATGATCATAGCGCTCATGGTCTATTGATAAACACTTTATTTTCAAAGAAACATATACTATATATAGACCATCAAATGAAATACATATAACAGTATAAGAATTATTATTTCAAACGCGATATACTCGTAGTAATAAAATAAGTATGTAACAAACAAATTAATGTTATTGAATCACAACTTGATACACATTTTCCAATATTTCAGAAAAGCTAACAGAAGAAACTAAAATTTATTTTCTCTAGAACAATTATTATTTTTTATTCGAACTGTTAATTTTTAAATTTTTGATATTTATTTAGTCTAACGTAAATTTCATTTCAATCCACCTGCACTACATACTTATTAAAAAAGAACTACAGTAACCCTTCGAGCTTTGACTTTGCTTTGAAATTGAAAAGCTTTAATTAATATAATGTAAAACACAATAAATTCGCAGTGCTAATTTTATGCCAAATAATATATTTTTAAATAAAACTTGAAACATTTATCTCTACTACATAAGTACGTAGTAATATATAGTAAAATATTCTCCTCAGCCGGAAACAATATTTCTTGAGAAGATAAAATTTTATTCGATTGTTTGACAAATTCATACACACCTTCCGCCTAAGGTCGACCATGACCTATTTGATTATAATTTTTTATTTACTGTGATTTAGCATTAACCATTGTCCTTTTTTTTGGCCTCCATAATTTTACAGTGGTAAAAAAAGCATTTACAGAAAGAGCCGGGCAATAGGAAAAATATCATATTAAAAAATTTCCTTCTTTTTTACACACTTTATTGCAGATTGTTGGTCGGTTTTTTTCCTACTTTTAATCCACCGCTTTTCTGTATAGTATGACGAATAGTTCAGTGCTGAGTTGGCATTTAATGTGTTTTTTCTCTCTCCCTCACTTTTTAGTGTTTTTTATTTCATCTGCTCATTTTTAAATTCAAAACATTTATGGCATTTTATTGTAACAACCACTGATGGATTGTGCGGTGAATTGTGTCCTTTTATTTTTTATTTCCATTTTTCTTCTTTGTTGTGAGGTTGGCCTTTTGCCATTTAAATTTAGCTTTCTATTATACTCTTTTTGTTTAGATTTTTTGTATTTCCTAAATCCTTTTGCTAAGCTTAAAGTTATGTCAACCATGTTGAATCAACAGATTTAATAAAAATGTTAAAGGGCTGAGAAATATATACATATTTTGTGAAATAAACAAAAATAATGTATTTTTGTGGATAAAAACCTTGCTAAAAATAGGTGGCTAATTGAAAAAAAAAACAAGTAAGAAAGTATAGTCGGTCAAGCCCGACCATATAATACCCTATACCCAGTATACCTATAAAGCAGTTTTTCGGAAATAAGCGCCATATGGGAGATTTATTAATAATTTAGTGCCATGACTTCTGTGAATATAAATATTGTGTATGTTAAACTTTATCTCGATATAAATATTTCTACAAGATTTATGGAGGTTAAAGTGAATTACGAAGAGTGTCTTATATGGTAGTTTTTATTAATTATGGACCGACCATTATAAAATTAGGTGTCATCATTTCTGTATATATGAAACTTATTTTTGCTGAATTTTATTCGGATACCAACATTTTTAAGAGAGGCTTATATGGGAGCTACGTCTAATTATGGATCATAGAATTCTACCATATTATTTGCATATACACGAAACATATTTGTATTCAACATTATTTGGATACCAACATTTTAAAAAGAGTTATGTACAAATCCAATGCCCAGTATACTCTCCCCACTACTGTGGTGTAGGGTATAAAAACAAATCGAAAGGAATGTAGTAAATATTTGGGGATCTCGTTTTTGGTTGAATTGTAGTGATTGAAAAGTGCAGAGCATTTATAAAATGGCGTTAAAAGGCTTTGTGATAAAGAATATATGAAACATATGCTGCATGTTTGTTAATTATTGCAATCCACAAACTAAACAACTAATAACTTAAGACTGTGAAATATAATATAGAAACCTCAAGAATCTTTGCTATATACACATTTTCAACCTCTTTAAAACGTTTACTCATAAGCTAACTAAGTTTTCCAGCTCTCCTTAAATTCACTACAGCTGTTAAATCGACTGTAAATATTAAATTATTAACAATTTGTGTGCAATTCGTACAAATTAGTTTTTATTTTTACTTGATTTTTCAACCGTTACAAATCATAGAGTTTCAAAAAGTATTTTTCATAACTATTTATCACTGCAAAAAATACAATGATTTTACATTTTAAAAATCATACACCATAACAGAAATTCCTCAGTGTATATTCATATTTATTACATTGTTGAAGAAACAAAAATGGTCACAAATTTTAACCCAGTTTCGCAAATAGACGCAGCTATTTTTATTTTATTTTATATTATTTTTAACATTTTTATATTTATTTGCACGAACAACAAATTCAAATATAACTTACATACATGCATAGAAATATTTTGTAAGTATATGTAATGGAATATGTACATATGTATGAGCATAAGTAGTTGATGACCCCATTTCTGTAACAATATTTGAATCAATAGATCACACATGATGTGGTACTTTTATATTGCACTGTAAACGGCCCGTTATTATACCATTACAATTCTATTGTCAGTAATATTGAAGTTCAGTAGTTTTCTTTTTTTTTTTTCTTTTTTCAATAAATATTTGTTATTGTGCTTGACCTTATGCTGGCAATTGTTACAAGTAGTGGCTGAATAGATTTAAGTTTTATTTAAACTCTTCTTAACAATAGAATATCAGATATACAGTAATTTTTATTTTGTTTTTGTATATTATTAAATTCCAGGAATGTTATTATTATAAGAAACTTATCGTATTTTGATTTTTTTTTTTACAACTGGCAAAGCAAAGTGTATTCAAGTTTTTGGAAAATAATGGTATTCTCTTCAATACTTTTTGACAAGAGAAAATGCATCACAATGTTCGGCCTCACTATGGAAGCTGTTTTTAAAACCTTAAATATACCACTCTTCAATAAATAAGGTTGATGTAATATAAAAAATATGCACACCTCTAATTTTCTACTCTTTAGGTCAATTGAACAATACTGTCAGACGGAAGTTAAAGTTTAGTTGTGCTATAGCTTTTGTCAATCATTTTTTTTAGGGATTTGTAATAATAATGCACCTCGGGTGGATCAAAATGTTCCGTAACAGTTATGCGAGCCATCAAAATCACGTATTTTTATAAGAGGAAATAAATTTTAGTTAGTTAGGAATAGCGTACAAATTTCTGCTTAACTTACATTTTATTTCAGAACAATAACGACTATGTTTTTCACTGACTAAAGCTGTGTTCACATTATGTGTATTTGTCATGTGGAATGTCACTTTTTTACCCATATGTGATTTCATGTGTATGTCAAAATTTGAGTTTTACATACGGTTTATAATTTACATGTTCATGTGTTGGTATGTCAAGTATATTTGACATAACCTATAAAAAAAATCTTAAAACAGCTGATTGCTGTATGTATATATAAATAAAATTTTATTTAACCCTCCGATGAGTGACAGTTCTAAACTTCACGGCCGTGTGAAAAGGTCCCTACGGACCTTTTTTGTAAATCATGTTTTTTTCATATAAAAATTTTGTTTCTATAGTTTATAACCAAATTCTACATACAAAAATAATTTTTTAAATTTTTTTAACCCAAAGAAATTAGGGATGATGATAAAAACAAAAAATTCTAAGAACTGGTTTATTGCTAGTAGTATAAAATTAGAATATTTCCTTGAAAGCAAAAAAGTTGATGTCTTCGAATTTTTTTAGAATTTTTTGTTTTTATCATCATCCCTAATGTCTTTGAGTTTATGTCTTTGTGTTCACAATAAGTAAATTATGTGTTGAAACAATAAAAAATTATAATGATGACCAAAAACATGCATTTATTAGTGAAATTCAGTACAAGGTCCATACGGACCTATTCACATGTCCGCGTACTATTCTCACTAAAACCTCAATAACTCCTATAATAATCATCCGATCGGCTTGATTGTTTTTCCAAAAGATGCGCAAGTAGAAGTAATTTCAGTTTGGAAACATATAAAGGTCCCTAGGGACCTTCTCACTCATCGGAGGGTTAAAAATGAAACGAGAGGTTGATAAAATAGTTGCATATAGATTACATTCATTCACTTTTTTTAATTTTAAGAAATTCTTCCTGGAAACCCATTTCGCTGAACCAAAACACACATGGCACATGCACATCATCTGCACCGGCCCCGCTTCTTTTTTCTTTTGCTTTTGCAATTTCCCGGCTATATTGACCACGCAAGTGTGTTATTTTATTCTCGAAATATATTGCGTTACATTTATTACAAATAACAACTGCCAAATGCTTTCAATTAACTGCTTTAATTAAATTAAATGCTTTACTTTAACTTCATTAGGGCCAAAAGATGAATCGAGAATTTTTAATTTGTCACCCATATCATTAAGCGCTGCGTACCTGGCTTGCTTATTATGGTAAAACTTGTTCCTTGGGTTGTACAAGCATTCCTTCTCTTGTCACATTTCGATCAACTGTAGGACCGCTTCTTTGAACCAGTCAAACTATAACAATATAAAAACAACTATAAAAATTGCAATAAAAAAATACATATGTACATATGTACTTTCTTTTGTTAACACCTTTTAAATTTTTCCTCCATTTTCAATAATAAATTTATGTAGTTGTTTTTTTTTTTTTGTATTTTTGTTTTACTATTAGGTATAAATTATATTTATTAAAATTTCAATTAATTTTTGCCGCCGCAATATTTTGGTTATAAAAAACAATTGATGTCAGATGGTTTGTCACTTGAAAATAGAACTCTTTCTAAATACAAAAATGTCATATGTATTGCACACAGAGAAATAACACATGATATTGTTTGAAGGTGTTCGGACTATATGTACAAATTTGACAGGCGAAAAAGTGACAGTCCATATGACAAATACACATAATGTGAACACAGCTTAACAAAACCATACAAAACAAAACTAAAATCATTGGTTTCAGGACATGCAAAGACAAAGACAAAGAATTCTGCAATTATTTATTTTTGAAAGCAACATCTAACGATCTTGTCAATAGCAAATGGTCCACAGCTACAATGGTTGTTTTGGTTGACGTGATGAGACCACTTAAACATAAACATTTTCCGTTGCTCTGAACATCATATAATTTGATTTATATTACTGCCACGAAAACGAAAGAATTGGGAAAAAACATATAAACAATAAACGAACATTTATACAAGGTTTCATACCGCAATATTGCGCATCGTCTTTAGCGTTCTTCAACGTTGTATGATTTGTCAAATTATCACAAACAATTTCCAAAGCAAAGTATTTATCTTTCGATAAATGAGTCAAAAGTTTTTGAAGTCCTTTACGAAATACATTTAAAACGGTTTTTTGCGAAACTTGAGATGATAGAACCAAGTTTTTATTTCAGACCTAAATATGCATCTTTATAGAAATGAATTGATGCGCCCTCCATTAATACCGTCCATAGTAGGAAATAATTTGTTCATCATTTATTGATGGTTGTGAGAGAATACACTGATGTGAAGGAGTTTGTTGTCTTTGTTATTTTTACAATCTAATAATTTGAATCCATTCAAACGATCGTGGTATTGGCATATACAACTCCCCTTAAAACGTTTTAATTTCGGTGTATGCAAAATAATGTTTGATACAGAAGAGAATAGTCATCAACAGGTTTGACACCTGCTATCATCATGATTTCTATATTTACTGCATCCGTGTTATTGATGTGTTCATTAAAATTATTGTATCATACTCATTTTCGTATTGTCCTTCAGTATCAGAAAGAAGCTGCTGTTCATAACATGATAATTGAACACTGACCAATTCCTCAGTTATACACACCAGCACTATTTACACAGAAAAAAAAATCATGTTTTTTTTTCAATTAAACCTTTAATTGATTTTAAAATAAGTTTCAATTAAAATTTTGATTGATTCAATTACTTTTTCTGATATTTTCAATTAAATCTCACACTTTTTTTAATTGATACTATCATTTTGTTTACAAGTCCAATTTCAATTAAATATTTAATTGATCCCACAAATATTTTAATTGAAACTCATTTTTATTTTTTTCTGTGTAGTGTTGTTTCTTTCTTAAAAAGTTAATCCCTTATTATATTCACCACCAAAAAGATGGTAGGGTATTATTTTTGTTATTGCATTTGTAGCACATCGAAATATTGGACGTAGCACCAATAAGTCAATATATTTTGGGTACTTCTAAAACTTTAGGACGATTTCGTCATGTCCGTCTGTATTTTCGTCTGTTTTGAAAATGGGGAGAATCAAACAAATACCATACAAATGTCTGCCCGGAATATAGAATCGCAATATCCATTCAAAATCAAGTTAAAATTCAATACAGATAATACACACAGCTTCAAAAGTGTGTAAGCACCAGTGAATTTTTTGATTTTTTTTAAGTTATGAAAAGCATTATGGTTCAACTTAATTTTTTTTTTCATAACCGAATCTATTATTCAACCAAATATCCAACAAAACGAATCTTTTAAATTTCAATCGATGGATAGATTTTAGGATTTTCATTATCTTAAAAAAATCAAATAATTTGTTGTGTTTACTCACTTTTGAGGCTCTAGTATAAATCGTCGTAACAAATTTCATGATAATGGGTCCATATTTGATCATAGCCCCCACACTTCCGAAAATCACTTAAATGCGCATAAATCTCTTATAAAAATCACTAACAAGTCCAACTTCAATGCAAATAATCTATGTATACAGGAAAGCATATGAAGAATGATTCAATAAACTTTGGTACAAAAGTTCAGTCAAAAAGGCCTTCAACTATTGGGACCATTTAAACCTCTCTACTATTTGGCAATAATTTTGAAACTTTCCCCCTAAAGTATTTTAGAAATATTTTCTTAAGGTTACAAGATGAATCCTAAGTAACAAACATATGCAAAACGAATTTACATAATATGCTTTAACAAACACCAAAGCTGTGCTTTTGAGAGTTTTCAAATAATCCTTGATTGGTGTTAAATATTTACATTTGTAAAACTAAGAATTTCTTATCCCTATTGCAAATATTTTACCATATTTCACCTACTATTTATTTCCTTCTTTCAATTTCATAAATTTAACTTTTGCAATAAACTTGTGTAAATAATGATCATTTGTTCCAGTTGTAATCTTAAGGTCATTCTCCAAAATTCTCTATTCAAATTTCTTCAATATTTACCAAAAAATGCAAAACAAAAAAAAACATAAACATTTTGCAAATGTTGCAATTGACACTCATAAAATTCACAATTCTATAGAATAAACCCAGCATATTGACCCACAAAGCCACCCCGAAAACATTACAAACATTTGCCCATCAAAAGGCCAAGAAAAACCACAACAAAATTTTACAAGACAAAATAAAAAATTGTTGTGCACTTTTAAAATAATAGGTAAAAATGTCAGTAACAAAAGTGTTTTAGTTGTTGCAGTTATTTTTATTTTGTTGTTTTGGCTCATTAAAATTAAACCATTTACAACAGCATTTTTGTTTTACAAGTATGAAATTATTTTTGATTTTTGTTTGTGTTTTTGCTACAAGTAAAAGAATTAAAACAATGTCTGCTTTGAATACTAAATGTGCCAAACTTTAAAGGGTAACCGGAAATTACAATATTTGGGGACACCTAAGAGTAAACAATTGTTACACACCATTTCTATTGCCAGTTTATTTAATCTAACTTAAAAAAAGCAATATCTTAAACATTTCCAATTTTAGCCTAAACTTTGTGGAACCATAATTTTTCAAGTTTCGGCTCACCCCTCTGCCTTTAAATTTATATTGTGCATATTGTTAGTTGTTGTTTTTTCTCGTTAGGAAACATATTTTTATTTGTAGTTTGTTTCTAATTTAATAGTAAAGTTGTCTGCAGATAGAATTTGTTTTCTGGTAAAAAGCTAACAACTATTGTTTAACATCAACAACATTTATAATAATTTTTGTACAGCTATTGTTAATATTTGTGTTAGAATTGTTACGTTGGTATTCCCATCATTGCCTCCTCTTTTTGCATATTACAATAGAAAATTTGTATTTAATTCTTCAATTTGTTTTCAGTTTTTTTGAAGGCGGAGTTTTGCAACCCAAAACTATATTTTCGGAAAAGTGAATTTTAATATTTGTTTTGTTGCACAAAAATCCATGCTATGCATTTTATTTCGCATTAAATTATATACAATAACTGATGTTTAATTTCGTAGTACTTTTTAGGTTAAAAGAACTTTTCGTTTATTTAAAAAAAGTATTAAATTATGATGATATGTAGCATTATATTTCAGTTGTACCTATTTGCCGAACTTTATATACCCACTACCAAAACACCTATTATGGAGCGATTGTCATAATTTCTATTATAGGTTTATATTAGTTGACTGTGGTTGGTTTACGTGGTAGTTCACTACATGCGAACACGTAAGTAGAGTCGAAGGGACCCCGTTTTGTAGTTGCATATCTTTCCTTCAGAACTGCATTTCATTTATATTTTTATTTGCATGTAATATAAAGCGACTTACTTTAGCACACAATAAAAAGCCCTATGAAACTGATTTTGGATTTTTGAAACGTTAATATTGTCACCTCAAATTATGGATCAACTTGCACAAAAGTCACTAATATCATTTTTACACACTTATAACTGATCTGTATAAAATGTCGGTTCGATATGGATGTTTATGCAAGTTAATGAGTTTTAGGGAGTAGTCCTGATAAGAGAGCCGATCATTATAAAATATGTATGTATACATATGTATGTGGATTATTTATATTGAATTTCAACTTAAACTGATTTTTATAAGATATTTATACGCATTTAAGTAATTTCTCAAAGTAGACTTTATATAGACGCTACTGTTAAATATGGACTAATTGTCATAAAATTGGGTGTGAATTTTTCTATAAAGTGGAATTTAAAAGTACTGCTGATGCTTATAAGACATTTATGAGCATTTAAGTGATTTCCGGAAGTGGACTTTATATAGGAGCTATGTTCAAATATGGACCGATCATCATAAAATCAAATGTGACGATTTCTATGTATGTGTGGACTATTTGTTCTGAATTCCGACTAGATGGCGATTTTTATAAGGGATTTATCAGCATTTAAGTGATTTTCGGAAGTGAATTTTATTTGGGGCTATGATCAAATATTGGCCATTCATCAAAAAATTTAGATATATATTTGGATTATTTTTGTTGAATATCAACAAGTCAATTTGATAGAGATTTCTGCGCATTTAAGTAATTTTCGGTAGTTGACTTTATATGAGACTATGTCAAAATATGGACCAATACTTTTTTTCACTTTGCATGAAAGTTATTTTTGCAGAATTTCGTATGGATACGATTTCTCTACAGACCTTTATGTGCCACAAGGCCACATTCCGGGAAGACATTTGTATGTGAGCTGAGAGAATTCGTTGACCGATTCCTACTATTTTCAATAGCATTTTTCATTCTATAAAAAAATAAAGAGTGCAAAATTCCATGATATTATCTGCATTTTATTTGAAGAAAGTAAAAAAAATTTTTATAAAAATATCCAGGTTGTCTAAAACTTTGGTCTATAATTTGGATCTTACTGCACCGAGTTTGCCCACTCTTTGGTCTACCAAAATGTTTGATAAAAATTTAATTGTTTTATGGCTGTTTTTCGAAGCTATATCGTGGCTTCAACAGATGGACAGACGGATAGACGGACAGACAGAGAAACGGATGGACATGACAAAATCGTCTAAAAATCTTATAAGAACCCAGAGTACATCAGCTTTTTAGTTATACAACTAATATTTCAATGTGTTAGAAATGGAACGACAAATTTAATATACCCCCTCCTTTTGGTGGTGGGTATAACAATGTTAGTTTCTCTTAAGTAATGTTGCTGTTATAAACATTTATTTAATACCTCAGATAACTTTACTAAATTCAACTAGCAATAACCAGGACCACAATAAGACAATATAATTATGTTGACAACCAGCATGCGGAGGAAGTCAGTGGCAGTGAAATGAAATAATGTTGCTATTTGTATTGTCGTAAAGTATGTTGCAAATTATTTTCACATAAAGTAAGTTGTTCTATTGAATAGAACATAAACAGAAGTTTGCAGGGACGTACAACAAGGAGATCGAGAATATAGAAGAACAGAACAACTTATATTACTTTTTTCCTTCAAGTTTATTCCACACCGTTTTACCACCTCTGCACGACAACTGAACATCTCTTATCAAACAATCGTAAACAGCAACATATCCGTACTCAACAGCAACAATAATATTTTATATTTAGTTGGACAAAATAAAGGAACACACTTAACAAATACTAAATACACATCATCTTTACTGAAATTACCTCCACTAAATGCAAAATGATGATGCATCTCGTACATGTGTGCTGTCATATGTGAGTATTTATGTACAGTGAGAGTCAAAATAAACTCAACACCACATATTATTATAAGAAAAGCTTAGTTATATAAATATAAATGATATTATATTAGAAAATTGTATTGCATTTTTATACAGTTATTAAGTAGAACAATTGATTTATTGTTAAAAGAAACCATTCATTCTTAAAGTAATGACAATAGTATTAATTTTTCTTGGTTTGAAAGTAGCTATAATTCTTATCATTAAAACAAAGTAAGTTTTAACAAAAAGTTATGACAAATTTACATGGAAATAAGAACATCAATTGAGCCTCAACAAATCATAATAGGGACTGACTTCGTAAATGCAGTTTGCAATGCAACACTGTAATACATACTATTCATAAATACATGTCAAACATATTAGAAGTAATTATGCTCAAGCTGGCCCATTAAGAAAATTGTTTTATGAATTTAATAATCTATATGAAATAATTGATTTTTCTCTTTCAACAAATGTAATTAAGCATAAAATAATTAGTTTATTAAATAATTAACCTTTTGTAAATTAATTGTAATTTTCAATACACTTTTTTTTAATAGTCTGTAAGGATTTAATCCATTGACTTAATAATTAAATAAATAAATAAACTGAATTGCGAATTTATCCATCAAAATACGAAAGCCACAGTTAAGCTGGGAGCAAGCTTTTACATGTTATGGAACTGCATGTCGATTGCTGGACCATACAATTTGCATTTTATAGATGACAAAATGGACAAACTTGTACATCTATCTCGACATTTTTAAGCAAAATGTAAAGCAAAGTGCAGAGAAATTGGGCATCAAGAACAACTTTTCTTTTTATAAAAATAACGATCCTAAGCATACTTCAGGAGTTACAAAATATTGGTTGATTCATTACTACCTCAATTTGATCGAAACCCTTGCAGAGAGCGCAGACCTCCATGTAATTAAGCATCTTTGGTAGGATTTGGCTAAAAAAGTGTATCAAAATAAGTTCAATACATTAGATCTGCTAAAGTAGGCTTTGTGAGAATCTTGGAACTCCTTAGAACCGGAAGTTTGTCATCACTTGGTGAAATCAATTGTCAATTAAATAGCATTTTGGACAATAAAGGATATTCTACACACAGACAAAAAATATAGTTGTACATGTTTACCACAACAATGTCAACATTTTTACAAATTTTTAAACAATGTTATGGTCACTGTAATCATTTATATGGTTAAGTTACGGTTTAGATGATTTATACAAACATATATATAATTGTAGTAACTATGTATATATTTGTTGCAATCATGTTTATGATGAATCCATTTATCATAATTTGCTGCTTTTGATTATGATAGAGAAGAACATAATATGGTATAATCTTTCATTATAAAACTGATCACCATAAACATTATATAATTGCTTAAATCATATATATAATTGCTATAATCATGTGAAGGGTAACTTGAAATAGCTGCGGTAAACATGCACAACTATATTTTTTCTCTGAGTGTAGAAAATATTAAATGTAATATTTTGGTATTTTAATCATTTCGCCTGATTATTCGTTGACCACTAGAAATTATAATTTTTTGTTTTTGTTACTATTAAATAGATATACTCGTAAGTAGGTAAATAAAATAAAAAAAAAAGTAGTGTAAATAAAAGCTAAAAAAAACAATACCTGCAGTATATATTGTCATTGTTCAGAGCATATTTAGGTCAGTCAAACCCTTGCCCTATTATTTATAATGAAACTTATTTTTAAACAATATTAGGTATTTGCTTTATATTGACGCTCACAGTAAGTATCTCTTTTATTGTGTGCCTGTGAAGTTATTTACAAAGTGAGTGGTCGTAGAGGAAGTAGTGGTTTTGATGGTGGCGTTGGTCGTAACTGCAAGTTTACTTATGTTTAAATTGTCTACAAATACAAACAAGAAATATGTATAACCAAAATATATACAAATGCATTACATAACACAAGTATATCTACATTGTACATGAGTAAATAAACATAAACTTGTATTTCGAATGTTCATGTACGAGCACTAACACAGGCAGGCATGTGCTTGTTTTATATTTTATATATGCTTAGAGAGAGAAATACATACCACTAATAGTGTTTCTGATTTTGGACAAGATGCTGACAGTTTAAAACCAAAATAGGAAAAGCAACAAAAAAAAACTAAATACGAAATAGGTTTCCTATGCACAAGCTTACACCGCGCGTTATACATATAAGTCAATTTCAAATTTTAAAACAAAAATAAAAAAAAAAAAAATTTACAGTTAGCCCTTCCACGTAAGGTTATATTGAAGCCTATATGTTTCATTAGCAATTTTCAGGCAATATTTAAACTCTACATAAAACTAAGCAACACAGTGTATGTGCAGAAAACATAATATGCTTTTCCAACACAAAATACATAAACACAAACCATCAAATACAATATTGTGTAAATACAATATTCTATCTTTAGAAATAGTTTGTTGTGTTAACTACTAATATACAGTGTATCGCAAAACTATTTTGTCTACACATTATTAGGAGAAATTTGTTTTTCATTCATATATAAAATTGTAAAAATCACGGAAAAAATTTAATTTTTGAAATTGATTATAACCAATCAATAATAATAATAATAATATATACACTAGAGTCCCGATTTGCGTCATTAATAGGGACCGGGGAAATTCGACGCAAACCGAAACGACGCAAATTGAAATGATGCAAAACAGATTGACACAAAATTTTAAAGTCGACGCAAATCGGAATCAAAACGACGCAATGCGGATTAAACCACATTTAGAAAAGTGACGCAAATCGAAACGACGCAAATAGGATAGACTCAAAACGGGGCTCTAGTGTATATAATTATAGATATTAAGTGGAATAGGAAACTGCAAACTGTTATTGCTGCATCTTATTAATTTGAAGGTCACAGAAGTATTTAGATTTTTTTTTTAATTTTTGCTAAATTTTTAGTATTTTTTTTAATTTTCCATGGAATATTTTATTTATTTTGTTAAAAAAATACATATTTTACATATTCCAATTGTTATTAGTAATAATTTTCCTTATTGCCCTCTTTGTGTTAAACATGTCAAAAGGAAAAGAATTAAACATATCCGAGATTTCTATGGGGTTTAGGTCTGAGCAATGAGCAAATGTTGGCAAGTGTTTGGTACTGTAAAAGAGCTAAATTTTAACACCAATGTTAAAAATAACAATATTTCTTTCTAGATCCATTTTTCGGTTCTAAAGTTACGATTTGCTTTCGGTATGTGCTAATATTTATGTTTGTTCATAATATCATCAGTATATACAAGATTCCAAACTTCACTGGCAGAATACGGTCCTATATCACCATAGAACCGCCATCGTAATTAACCGTGGATTTTTTATTATTATACTTAATTCTTTATTTGGCTTCCACTAGATCTTACGTTGAAAATCTAAATCAAAAATGTTGAATTTGCTTTCATCATAGAATATAACATAAAATGAAAAATTTTTATTTTCATGGATCTCAGCAAATGATTACCTCATCAATCTGTTAATTTCCAAAACAAATGGTTTTTACCTTGCCAGACGACAGTATATATTTATTGCTCTCAGCACCCAGTGAAGTTTTTCGTTGTTTATATTGGTATGTAGTGTCCTTTTTAGTTAGTCATCAATCTCTGGTCCATTCAACGATCTTAGACAACCTTTTCATGCTTCCGAGACTATTGAATAACTGTTTGACAAAAAACTAAATTTCAACAGAAATTTGTTTTTCATTAAAATATAAAATTTAAAAAAACAGATAAAAATTATTTGCACTTTTGATAGAAAACATTGTGTAAATTAAGAAAATCCCCAAAAAATTGCAACAATGTCCTGTTTTGTTTAGTTGTTGTTTCTGTTCAATAATTTGCATCACAAATTCCAGGTTTTAAAAAGTAATTTGCATTTCGAAATCCCAATTCATTTTGTTGAGGTTTTTGGGTATTTTTTTTATCACAAGTGTTTTTAATTTAATTGACCAAGTTTTAAAGCTGTAAAATATTTTTTTGCTTTTGGAAATGTTGGAAAGGATAAAATTATAACTAATAACATTTGAAAATACATGGCACAAAAACAAAAAAAAAATTACAAAATTCCAAGAACAATTAAGAAACTCCAAACAGCCAACCGAATTAAATGGGATTTCCAAATGCAAATTACTTTCAAAGCCTGCAACTTGTAATGAAAATCAACAACAGCAATAAAACAAAAAAGGACATTTTACATTTTTTTTTTTGTGATTTGCCCAATTTACACAATGTTTTCTGTCAACTACAAAAAAGTGTAAATATTTTTTATCTGTTTTTTCAAATTTTAGGTATGAATGAAAAACAAATTTCTTTTGGAAATTTCTAGGTAATTTAGTTGTGTGCCACACTGTACATACATACATTTTTATACTCATACATACACTTGTTTATAGCCACATTTATACAGGCATATTGAAGATAAATTTAAACTATTTTGTATTTGTTAGTGCCTCAGTGTGTATGTAGTACTTTGCTTATTTGCGTTGCATAACTCTTAGCTGTGTAGCCTCTTCGCAGTAGTGATGACGTGTTTACTACTCAATATATACATTTAACTACAAATATTTACATGCAATCATGTGAGCTTTTATGTATTTTCTGTATATGCAAGCATTTAAGTGTTTTGTATTGATATTTATATTTGTCACTTTCTTTCATAAGACTTAAATTAAGTTGTATATTTAAATAAATTAAAACACATTTTAACGGAGCTTCTGTAAATAATATCAGTAAACTCTGACCATTACAATCACCATGATTTTGATAATAAATAATGACCAAGCTTTATATCCACATACTCAAACTGATCTAGAACTCTGGGTCTATTGCTAGGAACACCACTAGGACAATCGACGAATTTTTGGTCGCAATTATCTCTAATGTCTCTAGAAATACAACATGAAAATGAAAATATACACAATAACGGCGTGGGCTCAATTCGTAATATGCGGCGAACTATTAAATAGATTATATTTCTATTTCTTACTCTGGCGAACATCGAACAAGCAATACGGGGTGTTTCGTTTTAGTTTTTCATGTTTTAGTAAATAATTTAAATTTTTACTTTGATTATTGTTTGATTTTTTACTTTATATAATTTTAAATAAATATACAATTCAGTTAACTATGAATATAGTTTTTACCTGTGTTTTTGTTAATGTTTATTTCTTTATTAGAGAAAATTTCTTATTATTTCGGCTTGAGTTCATTTTTAATTATTAATTCAAAGAACACTCGTGTAAAGTTATATTTTCTAGACGATTGGCACATTGGAATGGAGTTTCTACCCTGCCAAGAGCGGCATCAGCAATGTTTGTTGTTTAATATCTGCTTGTAAATACCATCTTTATATTATTATTTCTTTATATATATATTTTTAAATATGGTCACACTATTTAAAATTCTTTGAGCACTGCGATAAAATTGATATAAGTGAAATTATAACTACTGAAAGGGTTAATAAAAATGAATGCTTATATAATTATATGGGATACAACTGTCGGAATTGTATATATCCAGTAATAATTAATTATCTCAATTATCTCTAAATTAAATATAACAGCTGTTTTTGTTTCGTCGTTATTGTGTTTCATACGAAAAATTTACACAGGGAATCAACTAACTAATTCGTCATGTATGGCGAAATTCGTCGTTCGTTCCAGTTGTATAAAATGAAAAATCTAAAGCTTTAATTTTAAAACTTTTGTACAATAAAAATTTCTCCAATTTATTGGCAACATATTGATTCTGCATTAAGAGCAAATGAAGCCAATTTCAGACAACCTATTTTGCAGTGAATTATAACCTGGACTATTCGGACGTGGCAATGTCTGGCGCGTGAGGCAAAACTTCTTCCCAACCACTTCTTTCTAAATAGTTTTTTATCAGGTATTGAAACATGTGGCTGAAAGTTGCCATGACCATATAATACGTTATTATGTATGACCGCATATTCTGGACGTTTTTGTGCTCGCTTCAAACGAATCAGTTGAATTTCTCCACTGAACTAGAATTTGATATAGAAGTTGAACTATAGCCTGGACTAGAACCTGAACTAAAACCTTAACTAAAAACTGAAATAGAACCTGAAATAGAACCTAAAATAGAACCTCACCTGGAGCCTGAACTAGAACCCAAATTAGAAACTAAACTTAAACTGAACTACAACCTGAACTAGCAGCTAAACTTGAACTTGAATTTGAACCTGAAATAGAAACTGTACTTGAACTGAAGTAGAAACGCAACTAGAACATGAACTACAAACTGAATTAAAACCTAAACTAATAAACTGAACTTGGACTAGACTATGAACAAGAATCGAAACTAGAAAGTGAAATGGAGTCTGAACTAGAACCTAAACTAGAACCTGAATTAGGACCTCAATTAAAAACCTACCCAGTAAAAAAATTCGTGTTTAAGAGAAAAAGCGCATAATCGAGCGCTTCAATAGAAGCGCTCTTTCAAAGCAGTAAATTCTTACGAATAAAATATACTTTTTTAGTGCTGACAACGAAGAAGGTTTTAAAGCGAAAAACAAAAATGAAATTATAGCCTATAGATTTACGTATGACAACGAAAGTCAATTACAAAACGAATATCGCGCTTCTCAGTTACTATGAATTTTTCTTAAGCAAAAATATTCAGATAGAATTAAAAAAACACTTTAGGAAAGTGCTTTATTTGCACGTTTGATTAGGTTAAAAGAAGCGCTTATTGTCAGCAGAAAGTAGTCCTCCAAACCGGAAACACCTCATACAAAAATCATGCATCTCATCAGCAGGTTTGAAGCGATTTAGGGTATGAATTCATGCATAAAACCTGCTCCTTTTGGAGCACATTTTTTACTGGGTCACTAAAGTAGAACCGTAACTAGAACTAGAACATGAACTACAAACTGAATTAAAACCTGAAATAAAAAAATGAACCAGAACTGAAACTGAAGTCGAAACCGTTTTTTTTATGTATTTTCAATATATTTTTATTATAAAATACATTTTAGTTCTTACATCTAATCACGCGAGATCATTTGGCTTGTCTGCTGCATATATTAAGCTAAAGATTCTGTCTAAGATTCCAGTATCTATTAACATATTTTTAAACAAAAACTCATTTCAAGGCTGCAACCGTCAGCAATGAATCCTACTTGGCCTTTACCTTTATTTCTTTTCCATTTGGTCAAATTGTGCGTATTTATTTTTTTATGAATGCTTTTATTAAAGTCACCATGAATGAAAAATATTAAATTTTCTTTTTAAAACATTAATTTCTATTAGCATATTTAATGAAAACAAATAACTAAAAAAGTGTAATAAAAAAGCACATTAACAAAAAAAAATTTCATTTAAAATAATTTTTTGTTGTTTGTTAATATCTTTTTTTTTTTGTTGCCTACAGAAAACCCTTTCATTCAATCGTCAACTTTTTATATTACATTTTTATTTAATGCAACAAATGTACAATCAGCTGAATTAAAAAAATAAGAAAAGAGTAAAAAAAATCATCAACAGCATCAGCATCAACTTACTTTGTTTTAACAACAATTTTTATATGCCGCGCATACTAACGAGATTTTTGCTTTTTACTGGTAAAAAAAAACATAAAATCGAGTACTGGCACGGAGCAAAAATGTTGAGAAAAATTAGCATTTGCAAAAAAAAGAAAAAAACAATAAACAATTCTGGAAAAGAGTAAAAATATAAAAAGTTTAACAAATTATTGTACACTTTTTGTGCGTCTCATATTTTTTTTTTCTTTTAAGAACACATACCCAAAATTCCTTGTAATAAATTTAGCAGCCCTCATAGTATCTTAAAGACAATATTATTATGAGGAGCTTTTTAGAAGATTTATGTGGCGCTTATGACGACTTTGTTAGGAACACTACTCAAAATTAGTTTTGGGTTTTAGAAATTCAATCCATTAGATATAATGGACAATAAAAAATGGTCCTGGCTGTTAAAAATATGGCTGGATAACTGCGTTCTCTGTGTCTTGTTATTATTTTTTTTTAAACAAACACAAACTGCGAAGCTTTCTGGCTTGTCTGCAGAAAACACCCAGAGTCTTTGGCGGGAATCGAACCCGCAACCTTCTGACTGATAGTCCGGCACCCTATTGCCTAGTCTATCGGGGCACCCAAGCACGTGAGCTTTATTTTCTCATAATTTATTGGGAGTAATACAAGGTAGCGCAAAAGTAATCGTCCTATCAGAAAATGCTATAAATTTTGCGCAACTTGATGAATTGGGATTGGAAAACATGTGGTTCCAACAGGACGGTGCAACGGCACACAGGATGCATTTCCCGTTTTGGCGATTTGCACTGGCCAGCAAGATCGCCTGATTGGAAGTTTACTTTTGCGCCACCTTGTATATAGGTACAATATATCCATTTAAATGAAGAGCTAAACCTGTGTGAAAACTGTTCTCATTGCTAACCAGTATCATACTTTTCATATATTCATTAACAATAAATTTAGTCTGGTTATTCGCCCGATCTATGATTTTCAATCTTGTTCAACTCTGTGTTCAACTGCCATATGAACTATGA
This sequence comes from Bellardia bayeri, assembly GCA_950370525.1. Taxonomy (NCBI): domain Eukaryota; kingdom Metazoa; phylum Arthropoda; class Insecta; order Diptera; family Calliphoridae; genus Bellardia; species Bellardia bayeri. The sequence continues at coordinate 66,410,082 of OX493265.1, forward strand.
CATCAATAAATTATAATAATCTTGAAATGATACTCGGTTAGTTCGATTAGTAATCGTCATATACCTTAATTTAGAAATTATGCTCAAACATTCGTATTCCAAACACACCAAATTGAAAGTATGAGGCACAAAAAAAAACACCTTCTAATGTGCTGCAAGGTACCTGTGTACCTATATGAAAGTTAAGTAGAGGAAAAGAATATATTGTTAAAGCGTAATTAACAGATATAATAATATATCTGTCATATAGCAGCACTAATCGCCAGTATTATATATATGGATTTTAGTACGCAACATCAGTCTAGTGATTGTCGTCGAAAATTCCTATAATATCTAAGCATTGGTTTGGGTGAGAAAAATATTGAACATCGGGTTAAAATACAAAGATAAATTCACAGTCATCGACATCATCTGCAACACAAATTTTTTATAAACCAAACTTTGAAACTGCAACTTCTCCTTTACAAAAGACACAAGCGTTCGCATACCAGTAGTATGAAGTTGTTACGAGTGCTCGCAGCTACGCATGAAGCAGAAAAAGACTAATAAAGCTTGTACTGGCTGCTTCAAGCCAATCTGCAATCAACACTCGATTAGTCGACCAATATGTACAAACTGCTCGATAAACTTGCGCTAAAATTTTATTTCTCCTATTTTCATTACATATTGAATTTTGTGGATTTTCTGTTTCTGTTTGCAAATAAGATGTTATAAATTGTTTTTGTTTAAAATTTGTAGAGACTTTTATTTATTCATGCAAAGCTACTAACTAACAATTTCAAAAAATATACTTGCAATGGCCGCTTTCTCATATAAAACGCGTACAGGTACCCGGGTACCTTGATGCACATTAAAGGGTGTTAAAGGTAAAGGTACCCGGCTACATTGGTACACACATAAGAGGAAAGAAAGAAATAATAAGAATAAGAAATACCATAGCTATTCTTCGGGATACGACAACAAACAAAATTTTTGCATTTGGGCTTCTGAAAATCTAAGAAACAGTTTTTGTTTGAAAAAGCACTCAGGCTATGACCCCTACTCATGCAATGCATTGGTTTGGAACTAGGAATTTTGGTTATGTGAGAAAGAATAGAGGGATCAGTATTTGCCAATATTTGTGTACAATTTTCCTATCTTGAAAGTGACAGGAAAAACTTCTGCAGATTGTTTATTTCACATACGGACAGCACATATAAAGAATGAATATTTTCTTGAATTTGTTGTGCGATTCACAGTTCAGTAGAACATGAATGTGTGAATCGTTACGGAAGAACGTGTATGGAGTGAAAAAACTACGGGTTTAGGGATCAAGCTCTCTAATTTCTGCAAAACACATTCCATTGCAGAAGTGATAAGATACTGAAATACAATACACATTGCTCCAGTAAAGCAATAGATTTGGATATCCTACTGTCACCGATGAGCACCTTTGCCCTTTCCTGTACACGCTCGAGTAATTCCAAAATAGAATTCGAAACACCGGCCCATAAATGAGAGTTATATTCCATTTTCGGTATAAATAGTAAGGAGCTCAGATGTAGTGGAGTATTTCCTACAGCATTTTAAAACCCGAGACCATTAAAAATGTGTCTGATATCACACTAAATTCTCTGCCTGGAACATCAAGAGCATCTGAAAAACAAATGAAGTAACATAATGTGTCTTGCGTTTCTGTGTTAATATACAACACTAGCTCTTACATGTGTTCAAAGTGACACATAATTTTGGTACGTTTGCCACATTGGTCTATACAGTTGAAAAATAAATACTGATGTCATCTGCAAAATAATATATATGTTTGTAAGTTTGACGTAGAACTTCATTTAGAAAGGTAAAGAAATAAATTAGGAGACAGAACGGAGCCTTGTGGCATCTCTGATGGAACCTTAAACTCATCTGATGAGACTCATTTTATAACAAGTGTTATCGTGTGATTTCTGAAGAAACTCAATATAATTTGAGAGAAGTAATTTCCGACATTAACAGCAATAAAATTCCATAAAAGAGCACCATGCCAGACTCTGTTGAATGCCTTGCAAAAATGTAGAGCCACCACTTTACTTTCGCCAAAACAATGTATTAAAAGGCACCATTTTTTCGATAAGAAGGCTAGTCAGTCTTCCATAGAGCGCTCCCTAAGAAAGTCTTACTGGTGATCGCTAAATAAATTCTTGGACTCCGGATATTGTAATTTACCGTACTTTCAATGACTTTAGAAACTACAAAGCAAATTGCTATTGTACAATAAATATCAGGGCTGATAGTTCCGAGTTTTTAGAAATCTGCCTGTATAGATAGAAGCATTTCTGCTGAAAACAAGGTTTTATTAAATGGGAGCACTTTATCGACAGATGTTGGAAACATAATTTTAATTTCAACAGCATTCAACCACTGGAAGAATGCATTTATTTCTAACAAAATTTCTCGATTGTACAATTTAAGCTGTTGCTTGAATCCCGATCATGTGATCGGGTGTTTTTTTTTGCGATTTTTTGCCAAAAGAATTGAGTACAGTCTTCAAACTGAAAATTCTTGACGTGATAAAAGAAATTCGTTTGACAATTTTAATAAAAGAATCGACAGCCATTTGAGTATTAGTGATGAATTGTATGTCCGATATAATTTTGTATTTATAATTACCAAATCTTACTTTTTCAATACAAAGCAAATTTGAATGATTTTTGTATAAAAAAAACCTTAAACTTTTTTATATCGGCTTTTAGATAAAATATGTTCTTTGCTTCTCTTGCTAATTTCTTATTAGTTTTTCTTAATCGATTTTAACCCTCTACCAGTAGCTTAATATTTCTAGCTGATTTACAAATAGAGAAGTTTCAGTGATTCTCTACAGAAAGCTGGTGATCTGCTTTGTTGCCTTCTGGCTTTTTAATATACTTATATATTGGGTACAATCTTCTTTATATACTAAATTAAAAAAAAAACAATACCCAGAAGAAGTACCACTTTTGCCTGAAACAAACAGAAAAAACAAAGCAGAAAACATTAAATATTTTAACACATTCTGCTGGCTTTAAACAATATTTTCTTATGTTTTTTATTATTTACAGTTTGTTTATGCATGTATATGTAAACATGCATATATGTATGTCTCCTACTTTATCCTGCTACTAGTCTAACGATGGCTGAGTATACATACACGTGCATATATAACTGTGCGTTGAGTGTGTGTTAATATGTAGGTGAATGTGTGCGATTGTGTTTGTTAGCAAAAGGTGTAAACATTTTTTAATACCATTTTCATTACGTGTTTCCTGTTCGTGTGTTGTTAATAATTTTGTTGTTGTTGTTGCTTTTATGCTGTATAAAAACCATTAAGTCCTGTCTCTGCTCATTTATTTATCAATGTGTTGTTTTTGGTGTTTTTTTTTATATTTTTTGCTGGTTTGACTTTGTTTATGAGTTTGTATTTTTAATATTAAACGTAAATGTGTGTGTATGTATGTGTATGGACACAACGGAAAAATTAATAGGACTTTGGTTTGTAGGCCTTCTAAAAGATTCAATACAAAAGTTTCATTATTAAAAAATTAAACATAAGTCTCTATATTCTTTATTAATAAAATTTATTTTGATATTTTTATAACATAATAAAATCTGAAAAAAATACAAACTGTCATATTTATAAAAAATTAAAGTAGACTTCAAGTGTACTTTAAGAAAATTTTGTATGAAAATTTTGTCTTAAAGCACACTTCAAGCATACTTTAATTTTTATAAATACGGCAGAAAATCTTTTGTAAATTTAGTATTTTATAAAATTTTAGAGTTTTTGTAATGGTTTGGACTTTTTGATTTTAATATCAGACTATTTTATTCTGGCTTGAGTGAAACATTAATGTAATAATTCAAAGAATACAATTGTGAAATGATTTAGATAATTGGCAAATTGGAATACATTTTCTACTGTGCCAAGGTCATCATCAGTAATTTAATGTAAAAGACCTTCTGTAAACGCCATTTAACCCACCGTTATTTAAAAATTCAGGCTTAGTTCAGCAGACTTTATATTAGGTTTCTCTTTTTGTAGTATTTTAATAAGAGTATCTATACCGTCATTCTTCAGCAGGTCTCCTTACAGGTCTTTAGGTATTACATTCTTAAGTAGGTCTTCTATTAGACAATGAAAAAGTAGCCAGTACACAAGGAACTGGCAACCAATTACAAGCTGTGTAAAATTTTAATCATTTTAAAATGAAGTTCTGGCTATCCTTGTGCTTGCAAAAGAAGGCCTTTAGGAAGACCTCTTTACAGCATATTTTTCCCGCTGGGAAAGTTTGTAATAACGCCTGTATTTGAGTGTCTGTATTTGCGTTTGTATGTTTAACAATTATGCGTTTTGTTTATGAATACTTCTTAATTATATTTTATTATCTTAATTCATTAACTCATCACTGTATTATAGATTTACCTCCTTTTTAATGTTTCTATGACTTTAGGTGTTAGGGTAATGTTTTGCTGTTTTCAGGCTTTTAATTATATTATTCATGTTTGTTATTTATCTTAAAAGTATTTAAAAAAAAACAAGTACAGCTACAGCAAACAAAACAAATGGGGTGTTAATCTGGTTAATCACTTGAAAAACAGTATGAGCACAATTGCCATTAATGTGTACTAGATTTTGTATAGATACAATACAGCATTAATTTAGTATTTTAAAGTCATAGTTTTATTGTAAGAAAACACAGGAATATTTTTTGCTGTATAAAAAATGTAAAAAAATTAATTGTGTTAAAAGTATATGTTAAATATTTTAGGGAGACGTCTAAGGTTGGAATTTTTTTTTTTTATAAAAATGGAAGAACAATTATTATTTTTTATTCGAACTGTTAATTTAATTACAGCAAATTTCGAACCACCGGTAACACTGGTTAAAATATTGATGTTTGGCACCGCAGTGGTGCAGAGGTTAGAACGCAAATAATTCTGACGAGAGAATGTGGTGATTCTCGAAACATGTAAATTCAACCCAAGTTCAATCCCCAGCTCAGCCAGAAAAAAATTTTCAATAAAATTTTAATAGAGATTTTATGTTGTAAAACAATTTCTTCAGTAAAAATAATTTAATGAATAAATATCAAAAATTTTTATAAAAATGTTTCACTGCATTTATAATTATACTAGCAATCTATACCAACTGCTTATGTTGGACATTTAAATAATACTCCAGCATATCATAACCAAAAACTAAGTGCAAACTAATAATAAAACACAAAACATAATCTCTATTTACACACTGAAGACATTTTGCAACTATTTTAAACCACTAATACCAGCAGCACTGACAAGCATCAGTTTAAAATATAAAGATTAACACAAATTCATATACAAAAACTTACTCCCACTTGTACCGCAAAGCAATCTATCTACAAAAGGGACAACAGCAATGCATAAAGCAATGTATGTATATGCATTACCCAAACAACATGTTGGAAAAATACAAAAAAACAAAAAACAATTAAATGGCAACAGGAATAATTGCATATTATATGCGAGTATACTAAACAAAATAATATATAAAATATTGTAAATGATAATTTCTACTATTATGAGGGTTATTTCATACACAAAATGAAGCAAACATTTAAGATTTTCCGAAGGCGTATACTTGTTACAAAAGGTTAGAATATAAATTATACGCAACTATCAGCTTTTAGTTCGAGGGACATAAAAATTATTGTTATTTCAGCGTAAATATAGTAATCAATGCAGAAAAGATGCGTAATTGTTGACAACATTTCAGTAACACAGTGCTGCAAAAAAGAATTCGAAATATTTGACAGTCTCTTCCTGTGAAAATAATTCGGTACTTTGCGTGTTATTACAGATATCGCATGAATGGAGCTTAGATTTTTTCGAGTTGGTTTAAAGCTTTTTTTGGCATCGCAGGCGGAAAAGCGGCCAGTAGGTGCACCCACAAAGTTGGTCACCTCGGGCCTCACATTTTTTTTAAATAATCGGAAAAAAAACCAATTTATGATCCGAATGAGCTGAGGGTTTATTTTCATACCTACAAAAGATATTACTTTCAAATAGGACTTGTCCTTCTAAAATAAAAATAAAGTGTGGAAAATTTCATATAATAATCTGCATTGTATTTGAAGAAAATAGCAAAAAATATCTGAAATATATCGAGTTTGCCTAAAACTTTAGTCTATTACTCAGATCCTACTGCAGCGATTTTACCAATTTTAATACCCAACATTTCAGTATAATAAAGAATGTTTGCTAAATATTTCATTGTTCATTTATAATGACTAAATTGTCTTAGAATATTATGAAGACCCGGAATAAATCAACTTAATTTTTATTGTAGAAAGATAAATTCTGTTGAAAAGAAGATGTAAGAATCGGTTCACGACTTCTCATTGCTCCCATATAAATGACTTCACGGAATGTGGCTTTATGGTCAATGAATATCTATAAAAAATTCTATAAAGCCAAATTTCACAACGATATTTTGTTTGCATCTGTCCATATTTTGACATAGCCTCATATAAAGTCTATTCAATTCTTCGAAAATCATTTAAACGCACATAAATTTCTTATAAAAATGACTCTCAAGTTAAAATTCAACAGGAGTTATCCAATAAGTCTAAATTGTCGTACCAAATTTGATTATGATCGGTCCATATAAAGTCCACTTCCGGAAATCACTTAAATGCGCATAAATCTCTTATAAGCATCAGCGTCAAGTTTAAATTCGACAAAAATAGTCCATACCTATATAAAAATATATATATACACAATTTTATGACGGCCGGTCTATATTTTACCGTAGTCCTCATATAAAACCCACATCGAAAAATTACTTAAATGCGCATAAATCACTTATAAAACTCAATATTAAGCTTAAATTATCGTACAGAATTTCAAGGTGATCGGTCAGAGCTTATGAGTACTACTCCCGAAAACACATATATGGAACCGAAATTTTACACAGACCAGTTGTAAGTATGTAAAAGTTATTCACAATTAATTATTATGAAGTTGTTCCATAATTGCCCATAGCTTCCGTACAGGCTCCACTTCCAAGAATAACCACAGAGTATACAGAGTTTACAATTTTTACGTTACAAAAATCAAAAGCCAAAATCAGTTTCCTAGGGCTGTTTGGTATCTAATTTATTGTATGTTAAATTAAACCACTTTATGTTTATGTATATTCCCAAAGAATATGAGATATATAAGAGTTTGATTATAACTGGAATATGCATAAAATTCTATTACATATCGCGCTTGAGACGAAATTCAACTAAAATAAACCTAAAATAAATAGAAATTTCGCCACAAAAAGGTATGTGATGGAAATCGAAGTCGAAAACGAATAAGTTTTGGAAATACATTTTAATGCATTTATAATATAATCTTTAAAATGTTTGTTTTAAGATTCTCTTTAGTAGCTCTTTATGTGATAAAAGTTTTTCAATACAGAAATATTACGAAAAATTTGACTTCTAAAACTTATTCGTTTTTGTTTTCGATTTCCATCACATGTCTGAATATTTTATGATGTTCGCCCCATAATAAGTATATAAGATTCGGCACAGTCGAATAAAAAACCTTACTTGTTTATTCTGTAATATATCATTAGTAATACAAAAGCGACAAATAAAACTACGAAATAATAAACTCTGGAAATAATTCAAATAAAGAATGTAAGTAAAGTTTTTGCTCGGTGTTTGGGAATAATATTTACTGTATTTAAATTTAAATACCTAATATTGCACATAATCGCCTTAGCATAAAATTCCCCTTTTTTGACATAACAAGTGAAAGTACACAACGTGTATTTGGTTTGGTAAAAGTAGTTAGTTTTTGGACATTTCGGCATGTTCATTAAAAACACTTTAAACAAAAAGTACTTTTAAAAAAAAGTTTAATGCTAAAAAGAGGAAACTGAAAAAAAAACTGTTTGCATGACTTAAAAGCTTTATTGCACAAATAGTAGAACTGAAAAGCAAAAAAAATAAATGAAACCAAAAAAGTTAGGATATATGTATGCATATATAAATAATTTGCAGTATTGTGCGCCAACTTTATATACCAAACCAGCAAAAGTTTTTGACAACCAAGCAATTGCGAAGTAACTATATTACTTGTACAAAGAATAGAGGAATTAAACAAAAATTATATAGATTAAATTTTGAAGAAGTAGCAATGGTAACTTTGTATCATATATTTAAATGTAGATAACGAATGTAAATGAGAGTATATTTCAAACTCAATTCGCAATTTATAAATAACTTGATCCAAAATAAATGATTTCAGAAACAATATAATTTTCTGGTGTAAAAAAAAGTGTTTGTCAGTCACACCGACACACAATCACTCTAACGACGATATATTGCATTGATCACAAGCCTTAAAAATATTTTTGAAGTGTATAAATTTGAATTTTCTCAATAAAAAAATGTGGTGTCAAAATATGACCCAAACATAACATGTGTATTTTTGTTTCTAACATAGTAGCAGGGTTAATAAATACTAATCAATATATTTGCTAAAGTTTCAAAATGCATATTTCAAGCTCTTAAGCAACAAGTATTACAAATAAAATCAAATATTTATCCAACATGTTTCTAATTAACAAAAATACATCTTCACGACTTATCATTTGCTTTAATAAATACTTTTAGTAACCTTACAAAATGAAATTAATTTCATAATAAAATATTTGATTGTAAAAACCACTTACCCATATTATACTCGTACTATATATAATGATATATGATTTTACTGCTGGGAATACTTTTTGCATTAATATAAGTTAAAAACTTTGTCTCAAATTATAAATGTTCTTTGTGCAATATCACTCACATTAAATGTAGCAATGGTGTAGGCTAAATTACCTCAAATCCGGATTAATTAATTACAACTAATTCCCAACACACATATGCATACTTACTTTAAAAATTTTAACAAAATTCCTGTTTCCTTTCCTCTATGTTCAGGATTTTGAACACAATCCTAAACATTGTTTTTTAGAAAACAAACATATATATAAACACCAGCTATAAATTATTAAAATTAATCAAAAAAAAAAAAAAAAGAGAAAAATAAATAACACTAACATGAATATTAAGGTTGTCATTCGTATAAAAATTATTCGAATAATAGAAAAACAATGTTTTTTATACGTTTTATGATAAGAAATTATTTGACAATTACCGCCTGGCCCACGTTCGCTTAGATAAGACTTAAGACACAAACTTGTTATCATATCTACACATCAAGTTTGTGTCTTAAGTCTTATTCCACAATCAAGTTTGTGTCTTAAGTCTTATCTAAGCGATCGTTATCGTTCGATATCGTGGGCCAGGGGATTAAAGAAAAAATAAAGTCCAGAGCTGTACTTCACTTGGCATAACATCTGCTTTTAGAAGCACTCCACAGTTTGCCTTTAACATCCTATATTTACTCTCCATTGAGATTTTGATTATGAGTCTGACAGCATGGTATTTACTAAAGCTCTATGAGTTTGCTTCAGTTAATTTATTGCTAGCAGGTCATAGAGTTTTTGTGATACGATGTCCATTGCATGACGGTACAGGGTCCCGGAATTAAATTTTGGAAGCCCTGTGGAATGAAACCGACCGACTGTTTGAGTGGTGCACGGTTTTCACGGACGGTTACCCTTATAAAAGTGGTTGCAGGAGCCGGGGTGGTTATCTTAAAATCTTCCAAGTGGAGCGCTTAGCGATATTGCACTCCTCGGAATTGGTAACGGCTAACATTGAAATGAAATTGAGATCTAAAGAGCCAAAAAGTCGGCAGCAAATTTGTTAGAAACTGTAGAGGAGCCGTGAAAGGGCTAATAAGTTTGTATACTGCTGGTTTGTGCTGGATACTAAGACACTGCTACGTTCAAGGGAATGAGATTGCAGATGAACTCGTACAACGCGATCTTGCATTGAGCTTGAAGGTGAAGGTAGATGGATGAGACCACCGATATGCCACTTTTATAAGGTGATAATCAATAGTTAACTAGATAGGACCAAACAATTTTGAGAGACCAGAGATCAGAGCGAAGTGAAATGGCAATATGGCTTAAGTTAGACCTATCAGATACCAATTTCTGTTGAGAGACCAGAGATCAGAGCGAAGTGTAGGTTCTCAATGGCAATATGGCTTAAGTTAGACCTATCAGATACCAATTCCTGTTAAGATGTAACAAGGTTATCTGGAGGATTATTATAGGGGCCAGAATTAACTTATGTGACAATCGCACACCAGAATTTTATTGTACAAGCCAGTGTATTAGGAAATTGGAATCAATGGATCACATCGTCTATCATTGCCGTATGCTGCAAAAACATAGGCACTAGTGTCTGGGCAGCTTTTTCTTTCCTATTTGAAAAATGTGAAATATCCTCAACAACTTCCCAAGAGGCATTAGGTGGTTCAATGAGGGCTCTGAGTTTACAGCGGGTCTGAGTTTAACCTTCACTTTACCAATACCCATTGAATATTTCGGTTTTGTTTTATAATTAACTATTTTAATTTTCCTGTGATTGAAGATAAATTCAGACTTACTGAACAAATTGTGATGTTCTTCAGAATTTTGTAAAAGCGAATTCCAATAAACCACATGAGGTCGTCGGGTGGATATGTGCATATAGATGCACAGAACCCTGTTTCATGTAAAAATAAAATATGAATTAGGGTTGTTGCTAGTACAATAAATGGTAAAATACAATGACCTAACCTAATCTAATCCAAAACTTTATTACTCGAAAAAATTTCTTAGCTAGAAGAAAGCTTAAAAACAAGACCATCAATTCGTAATGTAATTCCGAAATGGTCATCATTGTAATTTTTTGTTGAAACGAATTCCTAAACTTATATTTCAATATCGAGTGGCGACAAACTATAGAGTGATTCATAATTTATTATTATTCTTGTTTACTTCTATAAATTATTAATTCAGCATTTTTCGTAATTGTAAACGAATAAATTATTGAATACTTTCAGCTTTTAATATATGTATATTATCAGTTCTTTGAATACTACTTTTTACTCGTTATTTATTCAAATAAACCAGGAAATTTAAAGGATAGTCGACCACTATAGTAATTAATTTAAAATTAAACTCGTATTATTTACAACCCTAATAAACATACCCAAAGACCAAGCACACTCTCACTTTAATTTATATTTGCAAAAACTAAAAAATTCTAAATAGCCACTTCTATTTCGATGTAAAGGCACAGAATTTGTTAAAGACATTTGCTAAATTATTCCAAAACTAGGGAAATCTCAAATGTCATACAAAACTCGTTATAAATAACAACATACACAAATACACATCAGCATATGTGTACACAAGGCCAAACTTGTACATACTTCAACACTTATTAAATGGGAAACAGGAAAGAAACACTTAGACTGCCGTACACTAACTAGCACACTTTACATGCTGTTGAGTGACGGTGACCAAAGGGACTAAAAATTGTGGCTTTATATATTCCACAGTATTTCTGTGTACGCACTGACTGATTATAACCCTTTAGGCTGTTAAGCCTGATGAATTTCACACATATGTTTTTCTATCTTTCCCTTATTTTCCCCCTCAAATAAAAGTAAATACCTAATATATAGAATAACATAAATATAAAACAAAAACAACTAAATTAAATGTGTGAGTTATATGTTGGTAAGATAAAGTAAAATGAAAATGGGTCACTCACTGTTTGCTTATTTGACCTAAAGAAAAATAAATATTTTCCCCGAAAAATAAATATTTTCCCCAAAAAATCTCTAGTTAACCATTTCGTTCGAAATTGCACAACCAGATATTAAAGCGTAGCCTTTTCTTCAAATCTTATTATCTCGGCAGTTGTTATGGCTTGTGCAAGGAAGAATTCTGACAGGGTGTGATAAGTATTACAAGTATTGGTTGTAGTAACAAATAATTTCCTTTAGAAGTGATTATTGACGAATTCTAATACAAGATATACCAAAAAAAAACCACTATCTACACAAGGCAAATTCTTTACTAAACCAACAATTATTTTCTGTCAAAAATTTTTATTTTCAAAAAGCCTTTCAAATTCATTTATTTACTTTATTATAATTGCCAGTACAATTACATAAATTTTTTTATTTTATAAAATATTATTTAAGAATTCATATAAGGTATTGCTCACATAAAATACGGTCGCATAAATGTTTTAATATTTATATGACAAAATAGAGTTTGAATTTCATTCATCTGCGCTGCATACTTATTCCAAATTTCTAGCATTATTAATTGTCATTTCCACTCCGCTTTAACTCTCCTTTCACAATAGCCCAATATTTTCAAGTTGGCCAAAGCTAAATACAATTAGAGGCATTCATATATTTCTCTATTACGTCGACCTGATTTATTCGATACAAATCAATAATAGTATTTGAATAATGACAGTTGGCAAATCATATTGAAACTTTACTATGAAATTGTGATGTCTAATAGAAAAACGACAACGTTTGTCAGTCATGGTTGAGGAGATGGCAAATGGTGTTAAATTTAAAAGCATTGGTTTGAAAACCTTCATCTATTCTTACTCTTCCTTGGGTGCTTACACTAATTGGTTTTTGTTTTGGCCTCTCATTGCCAAAGAGACTTGAATTTTGCTTCATTGGTTGTGGTATTTTCTTTGTCGGTTCAATATTATTTTTGCTTTTGCTTTTTAAGCAATGCTTAAGATTTGCTTGTTCAATTGCATAGCATTATTTATAGTAATTATTTCAAGATTTAGCTTTTCTGCAATCAGAGGAGCAATCGCTAATATTTTGTTTAAATATAAATATTAAATGGATCTGAGGGCTTTTGAATTTCGACCTGCACTTTGAATATAAGGCAATACATCCACAAATGAAACGTAAATCCCAGCTCACTTCAATTAAATTAAAACTTGTGCGACCTTGATTGACGTTTTTTTCAAAAATAACAAATACAGAAACTCAAATGTGTCTTCTGTTATCTTTGTGTATAAGTGTGCGACAAATATTAAGGAATTCTTCTAAAGCTAAAAAAGCTACAAAATTACTAACAATTTTAGAATAATATTTGTTTAGAAATCTCGTTTATAATATATCAGACGTGCCAAGAACTTGAGCATAACAACAATAATTTTAAGCTGATTTTTATGCCCTTCATCTTCATGAGAAGGGTATATTTAAGTTTGTCATTCCGTTTGTAATTTCCACAATATAATTTTCCGACCTTAGAAAGTATATATATTCTGGATCCTTAGCAGAGTCTATTAAGCCATGCCCGCATGTCTGTCTGTCTGTCTATCTATTGAAATCAATTTTCTGAAGTCCCCAGACATCTTCGGAATCCAAATCTTTAATAATTCTGTCAGACATGCTTTCGAGAAAATTTGATATTTAAAATCAGCAAAATCAGTTCATAAATAACGGAGATATGGGCAAAAATCCGAGACAACCTCTGACTATCAAAGTGTATTAATATTGTTACGAACAAATTTATCAACAGATGGCGTTAATCAAACAAAGTGTATTAATATTGTTACGAACAAATTTATCAACAGATGGCGTTAATCAAACAAAGTGTGTTAATATTGTTACGACCAATTTCATCAACAGATGGCGTATTTATCGACATAATTATGCATCCACAACAAAGGTGAAGGGTATATAAGATTCGGTATAGCCGAATATAGCACTCCTACTTGTTTAAATTCATTAACTTTCTTTAGATATATACAGTGGGTAGCACAAATGAGTACATAATTATTAGTAAAATGTTGACAATTATTAGTTAATTATTAGTTATAAATCAATTAACCAGTTAATTTCTATAATATGGAATTATGCGCCAGTTATTTTATTAACTCTTAGAGTACGAAGCCCGGTTTTTGACATAAAGTGCGAAGTGGGGTCACTAAGAAAAGAAAAATGGTATTTTGTTGTTAGCATAAAAGAACTAAAAATATTATTTTGAAAGTAAAAAAAATATTATTTAATTAATTTTCAGTTTATATTTTTAATTCTCACACCGAAAAAATAAAAACTAAACATCAAAAAAATTATGTGCGAAGTTATCAAAGAAAAAATAAGATTGGGAAATCTAAGGTCCCCCACTCCGTACTCTAAAGGTTATTAATATCGGAATTTTAAAAATATAAAATTTTAAAATATGAGAAATATGGAGAGTATACTTTATATAATTTTTTGATATTAATCATACGCACTCATGATAAGTTAAAAATATCCGTACAAATGTAGACAATTTGGATGAAATTCAACTTTTTTCATATATAGTATGTTCTAAATAAGCATACAGTGGCGAGCACAATTGGTTAAACGTAAGTACTTTGTACACGTGTTATTGATTAAAAATAGAACGAATAAAAAAATAAATATTTGTCATATATTTCATGTCTAATACATATCTAACAAAATAATTGAAAAATCAAAACTAAAAGTATAAAAGTTTTAAGAAGAAATACAAATGAGATAAAGAGAACCGGCACCAAACAAAAACTTAAAAGAGATGGGTTGTAATTAATCGATATTGTGCCAACTTGCGCATAAATTCTAAATCGAATTGAGGTGGGAACTTTTTGCTGGCCACTGAATCAAAAGAAAAGTCTGCTCCCTAAGCTATTCATTTATATACATAAACTTAAATACTTCTTTTTGCAGAGTTTTTTTTTTTTGTAAATTTTCTATTTGTGCGTTCAATTGTTAAATTTATACTTGATAAAGTTATCTGTGATTGCTTATATAAATTTAATCGTTTTATATAAGTATTGTAACAGCGAATTTCAAGTCTCATGCCGAATGCAATTCCTAGCCACTCATATTGTTAGACTGAGAAGAATTTGTAATAATACAAGAATACACACACATTGCAAACGTACGTAAATTTCGTTCTAACTCACAACACTTATTCTATTTCCAAAAATCGGTGAGTTAAATAAATGATGTTTACAGATTGATCATGGACAATGAATATTGCTGATGACGCCTTTGGCAAGGTAGAAAATGCATTCAAATTGGCCAATTGTGCCAGTACTTTACAATAGTATTCTTGATTATTCTAATAAAAAAAATAAAAAAAAACTTTTCTCTTGAGAAGTTAGTGATTTAAACGTTAATGTGTAATGTTAAAAATATTCATATTTTCTAATCAGGATTTGAGTTATTTTCTACATGAGACTTTCCTATGCTGTCCCTGTTCACCACATAAACACAATACCTGCTATTTGAGCTGTGAAAACTGTGTTTATTTTTACGTTGCCACTCTCACCGTACAATAATAGATTTGACAGTAGATTGTGTGTTCAAATTCTTGTCAAATAATGTATTATATTATTGGAAAATATTTCACAATTAGCAAATATTTACTTAAAAAAGCTTAACCACTTGTCAAATGCTTTTCAAAATCTTCTAAGCAAGCACCTGTACATAGAAACTTACTTCAGTTTCAATTAACATTTGAATCGCATAAATAATACAATGTTTAACTTTAAACCCAATTTGTCTATCATTGCCTAAATAGTTTTTTTTTTACAACATTCAAGTATGTTGTTTGCAAACAATTGCTTACACAAAAAACGCCTTTTCATAGCTTTGTCTATCTAAAAGTTTTTTAAAATGTGTTAATGTAGGAAAAAAGTTTTTGTATAAAAAAAAGCGAAACGGTTTTTATGTACAAAATGTTTTTCAGACAAAAATACCATAATAGTTTTCAGAAAAATATACCTCTCTTTACCAATAATACGTTTTGTCTAACCACAATATTTTTCTTTAAACCACCATTCGTTTTATTAAATTGCAAATGACTGCATTGAAGGCGTTATAAATAATTTAGGAAACCTTTTAAAGAATTTAAATCACTTTTGTAAACATTGAAAATTATCCCCACCACCTTTTAGTGTCCAAAAATGTAAAGCAATAAAAAGAACGTAACGAACGAACACACTTGCTTTTGAAACCAAACGTAAAGTAGACATATTATGTTTATGTCTGTCTCCCCCTTTTTACGAGTAAGTATTTTGCAATGTAGATTATTTTGTTAAACTTAAGGTTTTTGAAACAGAATTACAAAGTCAACAACTTGCTAAGTCAACAAGGCCAAAACCAGAGGAGGAAGTAACAACAACAGCCAACCAACTACAATAAGAAAACAATAAAAAAGCCAAAGTAAAAAAAATAAAACAAACTTAAATGAACATAAAAAAATGTTTTATTCAGGTGCCAATGATATTTTTTGTGTTTATTTTTTTTCTAACTTAAGGGTTTTATGGCAAATGATGATGAAGATGGTGTGCTTAGTTGGGTGTCTGGGTTTTTGTATTAAAAAAATAACATTACTTCGAAATGATTTTTCTACTGGTGTTTTTCTATTTACCACAGTTTTTGTGTTTTTTAGAGATATTAAAATTTAACACATCCCCAAAGCACTAAATATAAGCCACACAAGTATTTAAAGACTTGCTACTTACAATATTGTGTTAAAGGGAAATTGTAATTGATTAATGTTGAACTTTCCAAAAGCTTTAAATCATACACAATTTAACAAGTCACTTCCTTTGAAAGATAATAGTCTTTAAAAAGTAACAAATCCTGCTATATACATTTTTTTCACATAAAAATGTTTGTTTACGTGTGTGATTTTCCATTTTTATACCCACCTCCAAAACGATGGGGGGGTTATATTATTTTTGTCATTTCGAATGTAACATGTCGAAATATTGGTCGTAGAAATAAAAAGTCTATTTATTTTGGGTCCTTATAAAATATAACGACGATCTTGCTATGTCCGTCTGTAAGTCCGTATGTCTGTCTGTTGGCGGTATGATAGAATTAAAAAAAAGACATAGAACAGTGAAATTTTTACCAAAAAGTCTTTGTTCCGCCAACATTTTTGATATGGAAAATGGGCAAAAATCAGTACAGTAGTATAAAAGTTATAGCCAGAAGTTTCAGACCACCTCGATATTTTTTGCTATTTTCTTTAAATATAATGCAGATAATCTCAATAAATTGTGCACACTTTATTTTCATTATAGAAGGAAAAGTCCTGCTGAAAATCTTATAAATCGGTCCACGAATGGTACGTAAATATCTATAGAAAAGCCGTATCCGTATACAATATAAAGTTATCTTCCGAAAATCCCTTAAACACATATAAATCTTCCTTAAAAGTCACTATCAAGTTGGACAGCAGCACAGCTAGTCCACAAATTCTTGTACATAAAAGCTGTCATACTCAGTTTTATGAAAATCGGGCCATATATAGCTCCCATACAAGCTCTGTTTTCAAGAATAACCACTGTTAACTGAAGTGACAATTTAGATGTTTCAAAAATTTGTGTTAAGGTTAATTGTTTTATATTACGCGCTGTAAAAATTCTGAAAGACAGAGATAAATATAAATTCTTGATAATAACGCACATAATAGGTATTTTGTTGGTGGTGATACAAGATTCGGCACAGTCGAATATAAACTCTTACATGTTCCTTTTTTTTTTTTTTTGTTCACACACAACAAAAAAATAAAAAGTCACATCTCATGTTAGTTTTAAGAAATATCTCGTATACTTAAGATTTAATGTCTTTTAAAAGCAAAATAGAAAAAAACAATGTAGGTCATCAACAGGAAATGCAGCTAATTTTTTTATTTCAGCTCTGTAAGTAAAAGCATGAAAAACTCTAAAGACACAACTTCCCAAGTACTTTCCGTGTAAAAATGTTACAAGCAGTTTAAAATCATTGTAAGTGTAGATGGCAGGCATGCAGAAATGTGCAGCGTATGTTGGGCGAAAACGATTTTGCTATTTTGCAATAAACTACAGTGGATTTG
The DNA here is from genome assembly GCA_950370525.1 of Bellardia bayeri. Lineage (NCBI taxonomy): Eukaryota > Metazoa > Arthropoda > Insecta > Diptera > Calliphoridae > Bellardia > Bellardia bayeri. The sequence goes on from OX493265.1 coordinate 66,427,927, forward strand.
TTAGATTTTCTGTTTGTTCAACCTCTATATCTAAACAAGTAAATAAATATATAAATAAATTTAGCTGTAATTTTACAGCAATTTACATACATTTATTCCAAAAATAAATATGTGTATAGCATATCCACCACCATAACTATTTACTGAATTGAGCATTCTTAACCATAAACCAAAAACGACAATACTACCTTCAAAGAACAAAATCTCGGTATTTTCGACATTGCAAAAAGAAGAAAACATGGTTTTAAAAACAGCCTCCACATACGCCATGTGTTGTTAGCTATTTCCAAATTAATCTGGACAAGACACGACAAAGACAAGGAAGACATATTATATATCAATGGATAGAAAATTGCGTCTATTTTTGTTCAAAAATTAAAACTTTTGAACAACAATACATAGGTAAACTCATTGACGACGTTTTTAGGAAAACAACGTGTTATTTTGTGTTTTTTTTTTTCAAAACAAAATTAGTTAAAACTAATATAAACCATTATAAATATGTTTTAATTAAAAGTTTGGATTTCTATGGATATTTTCCTCAAAATATTAGAATAAAAACAAAATATAAAATATTTTAAAAGATACCCAGGAAATGCTAAAAGAAAAAGTTTTATATAATTCCAAAAATTAAGTTTTTTATTTTTTAGACCATATTGCCTAAACAAGGGCGAAGTTTTCGAAACTCTTTGCAAAATAATTAAGAACATATTGCGACATATGAAATTGGTTACTATTTTTGGATACCGACAATATGATTTGAAATAAATTTGTTACAGATATGAATTTTACATACAAAATAGCTATATTTTGAAAGTGTTAGTTATCCATAAAAAAATATTTGGGCAAATCAAGAAATGTTTAAATTCACCTTTAGCTAAAAATTTAAAAAATGTATGTATACCCTACACCACCATAGCAGGAGGGTATATTGATATTTTTCTCCATCTTAAAGTATAATGATCGACTTAGAATCACTTCCTTAGTTGATTTAACGATGTCCGTCCGTCTAGCTTTCTGGCTGTCCCTGTAAAGCTGCGTACAAACTTTACAGGACGAAATTTTGAAGTTATTTCGATACAAATTAATACGTGATATTTTTCAAATAAATTTCACCAGAAATGAGTGATAAATACAGTCGAAACACATCTACAAATTTTATGCAGATCGATCCATAATTGCACATAGCTCCCATGTAAGACCTACTTTTGAAAATCACTTTAAAACATAACTCTCTTAAAAATGTTGGAACTCCTATATAAGACCCTCTCCGTAATTCACTTTAACCTCCATAAATTTTTTAAATGTTTTTATATCGAGATAAAATTTAACACACATAATATTTATATGCACAGCAGTCATGGTACTTAATTTTTGGTTAATCGGTCTATAATCGGTCATATCTCCTATATAGTGACCATTTCTGAAAAGCCTTAGGGTAATATATGGTTGGGTTGACCCATATATCATATCATATTTGCATAAGAAAACAAGTAAGAAAGTATAGTCGGTCAAGCCCTACATCCATAAAATAGTTTTTCGGAAATGGCTGATATATGGGAGATATGACAGTGCCATGATTTCCGTGAATATAAATATTATGTATGTTATACATGATCCCGATATAAATTATTTTAAAAGATTTATGGAGGTAAAAGTGAATTGCGGAGATGGTCTTATATCGGAATTTTTACTAATCATTGACCAACCATTATAAAACTAGGTGTCATCATTTCTGTATATATGGAACTAATTTTTGTTGAATTTTATTTGGACATTTGAGAGATTTGTGGTCGTTAAAGTAATTTTCGTAAGTGGGCCTTATATGGGAGCTACGACTAATTATAGACCAATCGTCATAAAATTTGTTCATGTTATTCGTATATATGTGAAATATATTTGTGTTGAATATTATTTAAAGAGATTGTTGGGAGTGGGCCTTATATTGGAGATATGATCAATTATGGACCGATCTTCACAAAATGTATAGATGTGATTTGGCTTCATTTACTACTCATTTGTGGTGAAATTTGTTTGGATACTTGGATAATTCAAAGGAGGGAGGACATTTGTATGGGGCCATGTAAAATAATGGACCGATTTCCACTAGTTTCCATTTCATCCGTCCTCGGGCCGGAAAAATGTCACTAATTACATTTTATTGAAATATCTTTAAGATTGCAACCTGTACTCTGCAAATAAGCTTTACATGGACAGCCAGCCAGACGGACGGACATCGTTAAATCGACCCAAGAAGTGATTCTAAGGCGATCGGTATACTTTAAGGTGGGTGTTGGACCAATATTTATGGGCGTTACAAACATCAGCACAAATCCAATCCCCACTATTGTGGTCTAGGGTGTAACAATATGATAGAAATTACCATCATCATGTAATATTAAACCATTAGCTTATTACTAAATAGAAATAAAAGATTTTTCAAGATTATTCAAGAGGGTGAAAAAAACGAAGTTATAAATATGAATTAACAGCAGTACACAAAAACATGTTTTTATATGTATTGAGCTATAAAAAATCTAAATTATAATCTAAATCTAAAAAAATAGCTAGAGAAGTACCAATTAACAATATTTACTTTAAATTTATTATGTAGTTAAGAAAAAGTCAAATCGCAACTTACTTGTTCAAGTTTTGAAACAGTTTTTCAAGTAGAGGTGGATCATTTATTATACCCACCACCAAAAAGATGAGGGGTATAATAAGCTTGGTATTAAGTTTATAACATAATGAAATATTGGCTGTAGCACCAAAAGGTATAAAAAATCTGAGACTTTGTAGAATTCTAAGATGATCTAGTTATGTCCTTCCGTTAGTCCATCTGTTGAAGCAACGATTGAGCTTCCAAAAAAAAAAAACAAAGACTTAGAGGTAAGAAAATTTTCCCTAAACAGTAATTGTTTCACCGAAATGTTAATTCTTATAGAAGACCTAATTCCGATACCTGTTAGCTGTTCCAGGTAACAACTATATCAGTGCCAGATAACAACTATCTATACTTTCTTATATTTCTCTACTGATTGGTTAAAACAAAATTTAAATCGGGCCGCTATACTTTGTTTGACGTTTTTAACATTGTACGCATCTGAAAAGTCAGCTTGCAGCCACATTTCGGCTAACATTTCCTAAATATAAAGAGTGCATTTCTTGAAACATTGAACGAATATAAATAGTGTCTTAAGAAAACATTGTGAAAAATGTTAAAACAATATTACAACATATTTGGTGGCGATGATATTTTAGTAGTTCGAATGTTATCCAACTGATTTGGTTTCTGTATATTATAGAATAATATATATATTTTTTCGCTTTATGTATTAAAGAAGGCTTGTATTTAAAAAAATTAAATCTTTAGAGCATTTGAACTTCGTTTCTGTTAATACCTGTCTTTGTATAGGTAATATTTAACAAAATACCAGCTAATGTGCTGGTGCAGCCCCTTAAATTTTCTAGGGTGTTTTATTACATTGTTTTTTCCTGGCATTGCATTTCATCCTACTGGTACTAAAATATTGCTTGGTCCTTTTTTTTTTTGTATTGCTTACACTAAGTGTCTTGTTTGCATGTGAACGTAGTAAAAGTATGTAAGTTTATTTAAAAAAAAAAAATAAGTGAAAATAACTTTGTGCACCATTTTAAGATGCATTTTTACAGTGAACAAAAAATAATGGGGAAGGAAAGGCTTAGGTTGTTTTAAAAGCTTTAGCATTTCCGGTGATTTATCTGCTTTATGGGTTTAAAATACATACGAGTTGTTTTTCTAGTTTTATTATTTTGTTCTCATACTTTTCGCTGAAACCCCAAAAACCAGAAAATAATTTTTTAAAGAAACTAAGGCTTACTATGTGTAAAACTACATACACACTTCAATTCTCATTAGGGTTGGCATTTGTTGGAAGTACGTAAAAATATTTTTGTGTAGAAAATACTTTATACAAGTGTCTTTGATGTCTAAAGATGTTTTAATGTTTTGTTTGTACATTTATTAGCAAAATATATATTTTTTATAAGTTATAAGGTTATGTGGATTTTTGGGAAGAGTTTTATAAATTATTTTTGTTGTTCAATAAATTTTCTGCAGTTTAAAAGGTAAGATGCAGTATTTTACTGTAGATTGTCTTTTTTACAAAAGGAAGTGATTTTTTCTAAAGTATTGTGCCCTTGTTGGTTTTTTTGTGCACTTTGTTTCACAGACATATTTTAAATTTTATACATTTTTATGGCTGTGTTTGTTATTTATGTTGATTATACCATTTAAGTATTAATAATGTCAAGTTTCTGCTTGCAAGTGTAAATCAATAATTAAGATGTCGAACTATAGTTATGGCAAAAGGTTTTGCTAATAAATATACATACATGATCAGAAATGAGTACATATTAGTACTTTGTGCACTTGTTATTGGATAAAAATAAAACTAATAAAGAAAATTTAAAAAAATTAGGTATTTAATTTATGTTTAATATTTAACAAAATAAATCAAATCTCAAAGAATCAAATTCCTAAAAAAAAAATACAAAGAAAACGAAAACAACTTGCATAAACTCAATTTTTCAGTTAACAAAAACTTTAGTAAATGATAGTATTTTTAATATTTAGTTTCCAGCCCGTTATTTCATAAACACTTTCTACGCGTTTTGACATAGTCTTCACCAATTTTCTAATTAATTAATTTGATATAATGTCTCATTCACGCTTAACCGGCTGAACCCACTGCAAAGCTTTTCTTTCACGATTTTTGAAGTGTGCTTTGGATCAGCATTTAGCTGTAAAGTAACTTCATCCACAGTAACTTATTTTTACCTGCAAAATCGCGAAGATGACTGCAAAATAAGCAAATAAGCAAGATAGTTTTTTCCTTATTATTCCTTCAGGATTTTACAGTGCTAGCATGCAAAACAGACGTTTGTGCCACCTGCATCATTGTTGTCTGATGACATGATGTGTTTAAATTCTCTGGGCTATTCGGCGCTAGCAATATTGTTTACCGTCGAATGGAAAACAATTAAATTTGCAATCGTCTGCCCAGATTACACGTTTTCAATTATATAGTGTCTAATTTCTGTGCTGTCTGACAAACTTTAACCGTGCCTTATCAAGAATCAAATAAGAAAGATTGCACAAAGAATGTAAACAAAATTTCCTCTCTCTGTACATGACGTCACAGGTTATTTTTTCCGCATAATCAACATGTAAAAAATAACTTTTGTTAACAATATTTTAAAAGAAAATAATTTTTATTAATTTTTTTTGCTTTAAAGTAAAACATTTAATTATTTATTAAACATATTTAAATGTATCAAAAAAGTGAACTATATTTTGGTATTTTATGTATTATTTTTTTTTGTATTATAAATTTATTATTTTTGTGTGTTTCCGTTTGGGATTTTTTTCTCAACCGCTAGGAGTTGATTAGTTCTCTTATTTGAAAAAATATTCCCGATTAAAAAAAAAGTGTTTTAGCTTTAATATCCGCATTAACAGTACTTGACTCATTTATGTACATATATGCTTTTTTAATACTGGTTGCAAATCAAGAGACTCTGACCATTCAAAGATTTGAATACAGCTTCCAGATTTTTAATTTAATTTAAATTATCTGAAACGCAAAACATTTCAGTTACCCATTTCACATTTTATATCATCTGCCTTAAAGTGTTCAATACAAACTCTATAAGACACTTTGAATTTTTTAAACAAATTAGCAAAATTGTGCCCTTTTTTAAATTTATTTTCTTTTGGAAGTCGAAAAAAATTCAAATTGATGTTATATTTTTAATATTTCCACAAATAAAAACGGCACATTTCATTTAAAAGTTTTACTTGGATTAACATTTTTATAAAAGTTAAGAAAACATAAAAATATGTTTGACTTGTGACGTCACAAGAAGAAATTTTGTTCTCAATGTTACTCTCACAGTTTTTGTAAAGAATAACGGACCTGCGCAATGTGTAATCTTTCTTATTTTATTCATGGTGCCTTATTACATTTTATGAAGACAAGACAAAACAAGAATTTATTTTGTTACTGCTGAGATATAACCAATATCTCTATTGCTATGCAGCAACTAACGCGTTTATCTATTGCCATAGAAATATGTTTTGATGGTAAACACTTTTCTTTTTCATTTTTGTAACATGGAAATGCGTTCGCTTTCGTAATAGCTTTTTGTGACCTTTGATTTTTGGTTTTGGAACAATAGAACGCCTTTTTGGACTCTTCTTATAATTGATTGACTTACTTCAAGATGTTTTACTATTACTACCGTAGAATAGCTACTTTTTGTTTTTTCTAGAAGCTTGAATAGAATAGCTACTTTTTGGTTTTGCAAGAATCTTGTCCCCAATGGCTCTTGACTGTTTCTACATTATTTAAATTATCTAAAATTTATTGGAGCTATTGGCTATTTATCAGTAGCCATTTTTTGCTTTTCTTATACACTTAGTTACAACTAAAATAATAATGGGCTATTTTTAACGTATTTTTGTGCCACCCAGGGGGAACTTTAATAAGAGGGAGGGGTGATAACAAACTTTAGTGAGGAAAGCCAAACCCCAAAATTAAGTATGAATAAAACAAAATTATTTAAATCTACTACGTAATATTTTTAATTATTTAATGAAAAACAGGTACAAAATGGGTTAAAATATGTTTTATGTTGGATAATTTGCAAATAGTATTTGCCACAAGCAAATAAATTATTATAAAACTAAAGTCATAGACAAAATAAACACACAAATATCTAACGGTGAACTTTGATATTTTTGTGCAAATATTTTAAAGGATACAATTCTTTAGAATTGTTTAAACCTTCGTCTGACACATGAGTCTACCCCCGCCTTTTTCAATTTGAAATGTTATTTTAATATCGACATATATATAACACTTAGTTAGAGACTTGAAATTTCAGGTTGCCTTCTATTATTTAGTTCGCTATAAATATTTTAAAAATAAATCCTGAAAAGTATGTAGAATTAAGTACTTGAAAAACTAAGTGGGTCTGGCTAGACATCATGCATTACGAATGTGAAAATCAAAACATGTATAAGACGGAGGGTTAAAATAGTTTTCTTGTACCAACTGTTTATTTGCGAAAATTATTATTTTCCATTTTTTATAGCAAAATTTTTTGTTTATCATTAAATATAAAAAAAAATGACAGGACATTTCAAAATTGTCTCTATTTGTTTTATTTGTATGCACAAGACACAAATATTAGCTCATTTAATGTCCTTCTGTACGTTTGTATGGCTGCTGGTAGCTCATACTTGGTATACTGCGCGGCCGACCGACTATGCTTTCTTATTTACTTATTCATACTACAGTTAAACTGTTCATATTTACCATATTAAGAAAATGATTGCATTAGAAATAAAATTTGTAAAAAAAGTTCTCTAAAAGTTGTCAAACAAATATATTAACTGTAATCTATCTACAAAAAATTAATAATTTTTTTCCTTTTTTATCTCTATTTTAGGTAAGTTTAACGAAACAACATCTCAACAAATCAATATCTTCTATAAACACTTACTTCAAAAACATCAATGTATGTAAGTTTAAAAAAATACATATTTATACTAGTATTTTCATCTTCATTTTCCCCATGAAAAACAAATAAACTACATCATTATATTATATATGTATATAAATTGTATGTGTAAGTGACAGATCTGTAACTTAAAATAAATTACTACTAATCTTAAACGTATACATGGGGTACTAATTTAAAATGTAGAAGATAAAGCTAGGAAAATAAATGAGAAAAAAAACCTAAAATATGTACTTTACTTTACTCTATTTCGCTTTTTTCACAAAGAATAATATGCAAAAATATTAAGTTTGTCATATAAAATACTCAAGTGGCAGTCAGAAAAAAAAAATAGAAATGGTAAAACAAACACTTTGGTACAAGAAGACAGAAAAAGGCGCCAGAAAAAAATTTTAATAAAATGTAAAAAAAATATAATATATAAATATTTAACAGGACGTAAAAAAGAAAAGGAATATTGTGTATTTAAGAGAAATGCTAGGAAAATATTTAAAAAATCTGTTAAATTTAAGGCTATGTTAGCAGAACATTTAACACATTAACAGAACACAGTTAACATAAGAATATGGAAGAGAAATACTAACGGTATTAAAAAACATAAGAGACTTTTATTCCATGAATACAGCATATATTTAAGAGTATTAAAAATAGTTTATGAATAGATACAACAGTTAAATTTATGTTAAGGAGCAACAATGTAAATGTGTGTGGGAAATCTGTTCTTAGACATGCTGGTAAGAAATTTAAGAGTAATAACCCAAAAAACAACAAGTTAATATGACTCAATTTGTAAGTATTACTCACTTTTTCATATGTTAGTCACAAATATGTTAAAAAGCTAAAAATTTACAAAGTAAGTGCCAAAGAAGGAGTTAAACTTACAAAATAGAATAACAGCAGGATATCGTTATTTGAAATAAGGTGAAATGAAGCATTTGAAGAAGGATTCTTTGAGAAATACTTTCAAAAATTAAGTATATGTCAGACAACTCTTTAAGTTTAAATTAATGTCTATGAAAAATTGTACATCAACAGCTCTCTTAAAGTAAAAGTAATAATAAAAAGCTCTCTAAGTAAAAGTAATGTTAAAATACTTACACCGGAACACTGCAGCTGAGAAATATTCAATGTAATAATTATAGAGGTATAATTGTTAAGAGAAATATGGCTACAAAGCTTAAGTGTTATTATAATACGTCAGTAAATATTCGAATTGCAAAATTTTTTGTAGTACTCTTTTCAGTATTACGATTAATTAATATTACATGAAATTTCTCTTAAGATTTTATTAAGCATATAAATGAATTATTATTGAGAAATCTTCAAGTGTTAAGAGAAAACAATGTTTTAATATAATGTAACACATGAAATTTGTCTGTAGAGTTAAGATAAGTTATTTTAAATTATATTAATTTAAATTAAACTATAAACTTCATCAAACAAGTCATTTCTGGAATTCTGAAAAAAGCAAAGCTTTTAGATTAGATGTTGCTATTGTCATTAAGCATGACTTGCGAAAACGAAAACATAGTCTAACTTTAAATTGCGAGAACTAAAAAAAAATTAAAATATTTGAATACTTTAAATATTTAAAAATGCGAGATTTTAAAAAAAAAATTTGCTTTTATTTTGAAACATTTGTACAATATAAAATGTCCATTGTTATCTACGACCATTTCTCACCTATCTGGCAACATATGGATAACACGTCAAAAGTAATACATACTCATCTTTTGAAGGCTAGAATGAATCAAGCCAACCAATTTCGCACATTTCATATTATGAGCTTTTTTTCGCTCAATGCTCAATGGCTTGGTATCGATTCTGCTGATTGCTAGGCCTCCACAAAAGATTTTTTACATTTCAGGTCATGTTCATTTTTCATCGCAAGTAATGATTCAATGTAAAAATGATTTCCTCTTACAGCGTTTAAGCAGCATTTTAGATACATACACAAGATCGTCTTTTATCGTATCTGAGCTTCAGTAAATATGATACCAAATTTTCCTGCTTTTGGATGAAGCCTGCCGACAGAAAACTTTTTGAAATTGTTGTTATTAAACTTGCCGTATATGACGCTTACTACGTGTTCAGTAAACACATTTAAAGTAAATAGGTAATTTAAGGTAACATATCCTCTCTCAGCCCCATCCAAACTTGACCAATTTTGGAGATAAATTTTAAAGCAAAAGTTTATAAATAAATGGATGGAATTATTTATAAACTTTTATAACAAGGGACGACCGATTTATTTAAGTAAAATAAAAATTAGAAAAAGTCTGTTGTAGTTCATGAGGTAATGATTGTTATTGTCTAAAATAAAGAGTATTAACACTGCATATCATTGTCGAATTCATGAAATGTGTGCTATCTGCATGTTGTTTGGCCACATTATCATCGCTTCCACGCTATTCCAGATTGGCTTTACCAACTATAAAGTATAGACATGGCATGTGCTTAGATTTTCTACATTGAACTCATCAGAATCCAGGAATTGGTCACAGCAATTTGTCACATTGTTTTAGTTTTGATCCACTAAATAAAAACATACTGATGTAACCATTTCTGTTTGACTGAGGTCTATATTAGTATCATATATATTGCATTTTTACCTTAGGAAGTATTGAGCTTTGAACATACTCCATCAATATAAGGAATATCAGAGTTGACTGTACGAGTATATTCCTTACTAATTCCACTTTGTACTAGAAATGTGTGAATTATCTTGTATGGTTGTGTCTTTCTTTGATCAAGAATACACATTTTTCCGATATTTCGCTTTTGTTGAATGTAGAGCTGATGCTTTTCACTTGCAATGCATTTTGTTGGAACTAGGAAAATAGGTTATGGGAGGGAGGATAGAGGGAATAGAGTTTGTGAATTACAATAGTTCTAGAAACGCTTTCAGGAAGGTAGCCCTGTTCTGTTACACTGTTCTTATTGGTTTTAAACAAATATTACTATTCGAAATTGTCTCCGAGGTTGACTAGTTCTGGGGAAGCTTTATAAAAACAGTTTAAATATTACTTATTTTATTACTTTTTCTTCTGAAACTAAAAACGTTTTATAGAACTTCTCTAGAATCAATGTATTACTAATTGAAAATAAATGTTTCCTGGAAAATCAATATAGTATTGTAGACAATCCGCCGTATTTATAAAAAATAAAGTAGGCTTGAAGTGTGCTTTTAGACAAAATTTTCATACATAATTTTCTTAAAGTTGACATAAAGTCTACTTTAATTTTTTATAAATACGGCAGAATAGCTCTAAAGAAATTGCAATTTCACTTGTTCCAAAACGGTCATTTAAGCAGCTGAAATCATTCTGCCTACACTTGTTCTAGAACGTGATATTTTTGAAAAATATTTTATAATTGCTTTGCTTTATTTATATTGAATTCATAATAAATTTATATTTATTTTCAAACACAAATCTTAACAGAATTATTACATATAATTGGATTTATATTAAAAATGTTAATTTTGTAAATAGCCATTGAGAGAAATGCTCTTTTGTTTATTACATCTGTAAGTTAACAGAAAATAAAGAGTTAGTTAATTTTAATAATAATGTAAAACATTTAACAGTATCCTTTAAAGCAACATATGTTTCTCTTTACTCTATACATTAAAATATATTTCCATGTACCCAAAAAACAGTTTGTAATACTGACCTACTCCAATATATGCATACTTAAACAATGTTACACCCTCACACATATTATTATTATTAAGGTGCTGCTCGCAGTCTCTCTCTTTCTCTATGCATCTCTTATGAGTTGATTTATATAACTCTCTATTGCTGTTTTTCAACAAAACATAACACTGCTAAATTCGCTTTCTTTACGAAAGAGTATGAAAAGAGTATCTCTGTTTATTTACAATGTTTTCAAGTGTATATGTATATTAAACTGTTAAACGGAAATTAAATTGAACATGTATGAGTTGTTATCATCTTCAAAAAACAGGAAAAAAACGATGATAACAGTGCTTTTACACTGGCAAACATAGCCAGAAAGATGGCAGAGCAATTCACAGCAACACAACAGTAAACACACAGCATCCTTACAATGTTGAACATTAAATGAAGCATCAGTTTTGATTCAAACGTGAAAGGATAAACGCGCGTTAATGCCGACTGACTTTACGGGTTTAAAGTGCTATGATTTCACAAAACAAGCCGATTGAGATGTGTAAAAGTGTATTTGGATTTCGATTTTAAGAAATCGAAAAAAGTACAAAATTAAGAATTAATGCTATAATTGTGGAAAAAAGGTTTGAGGATTCTTTACAAATACTTTTTGCTATTTGTAAAAAAATCTATTGACACAAGCAAAATTTATTGAAAAATATAGCGAAAAAAGTTAAATAAACATACTGCTCTGGAATGAAATGTTTAAGTACCATTAAAGAGGATTATTTTGAGTGAATGCTATAATAACAAAACTAAAATAGAATAACTTATATTCACATGAATAGAAAATAAACAGAAATATGTAAAATGTAAATAAAGGAATTAAAAACAATGTTAAAATTATTGAAAAAAAAAACAAAGAAATTACATTAAATAATTTGCTAAAATAAGGTAAAGTGTTATAAAAAGTGTAAAATAATCAATAAAATATAATTTATTAATAATAAGTTTAAAAAAGCCTTAAAAGAAATTTTAAAGTCATTTTAAATTTCTGAATAAAAATAATGAAAAAAATGTACAAGTTGTAAAAAAAAAGTTTTTAAATGTCGTTAAATTTTGTGTAAAAATATTAACAAAAATTATTGTGTTTTAACACAGATAACAATTAATAATAAAAAGGAAAATAAATAAAGCATACTATGAAATAAATTTAACAAATAATAAAGTAAAATATTTAAATTTAACAAAAAATATAAGTGCAAAAAATTAAGTGCTTTAAACAAATAAAGTTGTATACAAAATGCTACTAATAATTATATTTATTTTATAAGATCTTTAAAAATAATTATTATCCACCTTTTCATGATGTCTGGGTATTTGCTAGTATAACATACATGTAGTCATAAAACTTGAAATTTTATTAAACAAAAGTGTGAATAAAAATTCTAAACTTATAACGTTTTTTTTAATTTAAAAATAAAACGTTACTTTGAGTCTTTTGTTATCTAAAATTATTTGAAGATTCCATGATAAAAGCCGTCTGTTTTATTTTTGTTGCAATAATATAGGCATGTTATAAGCTTTGGATATAAAAAACTTCTTATTAAAATCTTAAAATGAGTTTAAAATAAATTTTTAATATAATATGATATAATATATTAATCCAAATATTAACCCCTAAGATCCCATGGACATTTAAAATTATGATTGAAAAATTAAAAAAAAAGAAAAATTAAATTTTTAATGTGGAATTTAAAAAAAAGTGATTGTAACTTAGAAGATACACTGAGCACTCTAACTATTATACAGGCCAACACAAAAAATTGTGGCTTAAATTCTTTACTCAATTTGTATACATCTTATATAGAACTCCAATTCCTCTAACTCACTTTTTTTTTGGATCAGCTCTAGTTTTCGAGATATAAACTTTTGTTTATAAATAACGTAGTTACACGATTTGCAGTAACATAACTGAAAACTTGTTTAACCTTTTTAGTGAAAATAAAAATTCAAAATTTGGCTACAACATTACCTTCTTGCTGCTCTAACATAATATTTACTCCACTCAGGAGTTTTCGAGATATAGCCGAATGTATGACGAACAAATATTATATAAAACAATTACTTGTTTTTGAAACTGTTTTACTAAAATGCATACCTCTGTGTTCTGTACTAAGTATAACGTATTTTTCTTTTAGTCATATAGAATTATTTTATTTCGAATAAAACCCACAGTTGTAAATAGATTTCAACAAGATATAGCTTAATATATGTGTAACATATTTTTCTATATGACTGAAGGAAAATAATGGAAAATTTGTCGTCTTCCCTATTTTTTATGAATTTTTAAAAAATAAAGAAATGTATAAAAAAAAAATCCATCCAACGGTGAGCAATATCTCCGAAAATACTCCATGGAAACAAAATAATGTTAATGCAGCCTTAAGATAATATTGTAGCTGGATTTCTGTTTATTACTATAACTGAATATAATAAAACGTTTATTAGTTACGTTACTATAAATCGCATAACTACGTATATTTCTCAAAAAACTAATATCTCGAAAAGTAGAGCTGATGCAAAAAAAAACTGAATTATAGACATTGAAGCCCAATACAAGATGCATACACACTGACTAAGAAATCTAAGGCACCAAAAAAGTTTTAATTTTGTCGGACTGTGTTATAGATTTCAAAGAAAAGTAAATATTAAAAACGTTTATAAATACAACATGTTTGACTTTTTATTAAAGTTTGTTAATTTTGTCAACAATAACTAATATATACACTGGCATGCAAAACCGAGTGCATGATCAATATGATTTTGCTTATAAATCATAAAATGATAAATTAAGTTAATTGAGTTGCTTTATGTTTTTATATTAATATTTTTTGTTACGCTATCATTACTTTCAATATTATATATTTTTGCCAATACAATGAAGAGGAATTATAATTATTAAGTTAATTATTATTTTATGACCCTTTAAGCAAAAACACATTAAAAATGCATTCAGTTTTGCACGCCAGTGTATATATTAGTTATTATTGCCAACATATAAAAATTTGTTGGAGGAGTGTATAAAATTATACATAAATTATAATTATACTTTAGCATAATTTTTATAGATAGTTTTTTTACTACAACAAAGTACCACATTTTTGCAACTTACAATGAATTAAATGCACTGTTCACACAAAATCCTGCCTTTTGGACACGCTTTCGTTTTTCAGTAATTTTGAAAATCAAAGTAGAAAGAATAACCGATAATATTAGGTTTATTAATTACTAAAAACCTAAAGCTTCTAAAAAGTACTGTGAATGATAATAACTATTATAAAATGATACAAGCAGACCTTAATTACAAATCGTCAACCAAAATAAATAAAAAAAAAAATTCTATAGAATCAGGTCTCTTAGATAATGATCGCGCAATATATGATTTATCATTATAATTATCGCAGACAGAATACATGGAGATGCTGGTTTCTAAAACTATAGTAAAATTAAATAACGAAATCGTAGTGAAATATATATATTTTTTTATTATTCTGAAAATCGCAAGTGCAGCTACCAGGTTTTTTAAAAAAGCTTCTGTAGTGCGGCCGGATTTTATATAAACAAGATTTTTTAACAAAAAAAAGTATGTTCCATTTTAGCCAAATTTCAACTACTAATTTTGGCAAGTTCGTGAAAAAACAGTAGATAAAATATATAATTCACGTCTCCTCTAAAATTATACAAATTGCTTATACATCTCCATTCATATACACCCCTATCGTGAATAAAAATTCCACGTGAAATTTGTTCACTTTTCACATTTTTCCTATTTAAATTCAATGTTAAAAAAATCAAAGGGAACAAATTTCATGTGGATTTTTTATTCACGATAGGGGTGATATTGTAAAAAATATCTGATTTTTATGAAAGTATGTTTTATATTTTTTATCTACACCATTTCCAATTGTTTCCTATTGTTTATCAGAATTTTCTAATTGAATTTCAGAATATTCCAAATATATTTCAGAAATTCCTAATTGAATTACAAAAATTATCATTTATATTTTAGAAAATTGTAATTGTAATTGTAATTTTAATAAGTTTTTAATTGCATTTCAAAATTTTGTAGTTGTGTTTTAGAAATGTCTAATAGAAACGCAGATTAAATTTTCTGAAATACAAATTTAAAATTCTGAAATGCAATTGAAAATTTCTGAAATAAAATTAAAACATTTTGCAATGCAAATGTATATTTCTGTAACACAATTATAAATCACACTAGAAATACAATTGGAACCGGTGTAAAAAGAAAATATATTGAATAGATTTTATTAATTTTTAGAGTTTTCTGTTGTTTCTTAATGAAATGTTGATAATTATTCTTAGAGAAAATTTTATTTGGCGTGAGTTTATTAATTTAATAAATCAAAGAACGCCATTGTAAAGTGATATTTTAGACAATTGGCACATTGGAATGCACTTTCTGCTCTGCCAAGGGCGTCAGCAGCAATGTTTGTTGTACAAGATCTACTTGTAATCATCATCTATTTAACTCATCATTATTGGGAAATAGATTTCGGGAATTAATCAGATTTCTTTTTACATGTTATGAGTTAGAAAGAAATTTACATACGTTTACAACGTGTGTGTTATTCTTCTTGTTATTATTACAAACTTGTATTAATAAATTTGTTGTTATTTTTATTACTGCTTCTACACTGGGTTGACAATATCTGCAATGTATGTTATTGTTGTCAATTTTCCTTTATGGTGGATATTGTTTTTTGCAACTTTGAAATACCGGAGATGGGATGACAACTTTTTAAGTTAATTTTAACAAAAACATGTTAAGATGAAACAATTTCTGATGACATATAATCACTTTACTCTATTCTTATCCAACTAATATTATTCCTTAATAAATACAAATAGGGATTACCTTTATAAAATACATACATATGTATATTGTTAAAAACATTATAAATTTTGAATATTATTGGCATGTTTCTAGATAATAAGTGACTCAAATTTTTCGCCCAAATGAGTACAAAAATTAGTTTTGGGGTTTTATAACACAAGTGTTAATTTTCTTGAGTGAAAACGTAAGACTATTTTTTTTATGGTTTCTACATTGCAATTTCAAATGTCCTACTGTCAAAAACAGACAAGTAGATTTCTACAGCATAAACTGTTGTCCACTACCTTAACTTTCAATTTCAATGTTAATTGCGATAAATGGAAACATTTTTCATTCAATTTATTACAAAATTAAAAAAAATCATAGCAATTTCAATTTATATAAATTATTTTTGTATTGTAAATAAAACACTGCTGTTTTTATTTTGATTTCTAGGGTTGCACCTAAAAAATTAAAATATTGAATATTAGATGGAAAAAAGTAAACAAAATATCTAATTAAATAATTTGAAATAATGCAATTTAACGACTCAATATCACCAAGGTAACTAACGTATGTCAGACAAGTACTTTATAAAAACTTTCGTACGCTTACGTGCTCGCCTGTGTACGGCTTGTTTGCCTGAGAACTTACTTGTTATGTAGAAACTGGCCATATGATTTTGTGTCTTAACAAATAATTACACTTAAACCTTCAATGTAATAACACAATTTGTAAGCAGTCAATATTATCATTCAGGCTAATATATTATAGAATATGTAAATGATAGCCATGACTCTTCAGTAAAAACTATTTAAAAAAATTAAATTGTTATGAACGGCATAATTACTTCTACCCAACTAACAAAATATGAAATTCCATTTGAAATAAACTTATTTAAACAGCAATTTTAATAAACGTGTTGAAGTTAAACATGTAACTGACAAAATATTTGCCCTCCACCAAAGCAAACTTATTAAACTTTCAAGTTTTATATCAACATAAATATGCAAATGCTAACAGAATTATTTATTATAACAAATACGAGCAATAACTAAAAATAAACACATACATATTTAATGGTTAAATAAATTTAAATAAAAATCAAACAAATAAAATAAATAATACTTAAATGTTGAAAAGGAATACATTAATAATATGCTTAAAAATTTGTGTGTCTAGTCTATCATAATAGTTACTATTTGAAAAAAATATCTGACATAAATTTACTTTTGAAAGAAAAGCTTTAACAAAAATACTTAAATAATAAATAATAAATACATTTAAAAGAATATGATAAAATTTATATAATTTAATAAATCTACTCCAATATGTAAAGTGTAGTGAAAAATAAAGTGTTAATAAAAAATGTATCAAAGGTATAATAAAATATTTTTATAAACAATTCAATGTTGTAAACTAATAACTATAGGGTGTTTTTTAGATGTATAGAACTTTAAGTTGACAACACTTTTTTAGCTGCCGCCCATTTTGTCAGCTGTCAAATGCTTTATTTTGAAACTTATTTTCAAATTTAATTTGAAAATCATGCATCTTTGAAATGCAATAAAACAAATATGAATTTTTTAAGCTACCGTTAAATTTACTTTCTCCCGGTTTACATTATGAAATTTTTGTCGCTGCGATTCTTGTCGTATCTTCTTTAAAATTGCATTTGCGTCTACATTGTGAGATTTTTGTTGCAGAGATTTTTTGTGGATGTATACATGTTTTTATATAATTTGTAGCTAGCACATACATACATAAATACATGTATGAAAATAAAAAACAACGAATGAGGGAACAAAGCGTGTCTCACGAGTACCCCTTTTAATACGACTCACCGCTCTCGCCTACAAAGCAAGAATCGCAGCGACAAAAATTTCATAATGTAAACCGGGACGTTATTTGAAAAATAAGCTTCTGGCAATTTACTTTAAATATAACTTCTGGTATATGACTGGCTCGAACGTAGTCTAATCTGGAGGTCCAATTTTCTAGTATTTTTTTCAAAATGTATGGTCGTATATCGGCAATAACGTGGCGAATGTTGTCCTCTAAGCAGTCAATCATTTCAGGCTTATCGGCTTAGACTATCGACTTGGAACATAAATCACTTGACAGCTGACAAAATGGCCGCCAGTTAAAAAAGCGCTGCCAAATTAAAGTTGTATACATCTAAAAAACACTCCCTATATATATATATGTAATGAGTTTTGTTTTACCTAAACACATGTTTTTGGTTTAAATAGACTTAATAGACATTAAATAATTAAAGGCCGTCTTTAAAAGTATTGTGAAAATGTATTTGTTAACATTAAAAAATAAAAATATATAAAACTAAAAAAAATTTAACTTTAACTGCCATATTTATAAAAAATAAAGTAGGGTGGAGTGTGCTTTAATACAATATTTTCATACAAAATTTTCTTAAAGAACACTTGAAGTCTACTTTAATTTTTTATAAATACGGCAGTAAATCTATTAATCTGCATTCAATATTAAAATATTTAAGTATATTATAACATATTCAATGGTTCCGCAGTTCTGGTGAAACATACTATCGTTGTAGTATTTAGTTTATGTGCTGTTTTAAGTTGCAGTTTTGAAAATTTTACAACGATGAATTGTCCTTAAATATTTTTAAGAACTTCTTTCAACACAGAATTGTTTAATTCACAAATGATGTTGTGGTGTCGTATGAGTTGCACGTCGTCTTAACTTACAATAGTTGTACAAATGCTGTTGGTAATTTATATGTAAATATTTTGTACGACATTTTTACATATGTTTACATTACATAAAAAAAAATAATAATGAATAATGCTGAAAATAGTTTTGGAAATATTTCCATCTTCTATTTTGTTTTAAAAATATTTTTCTTTTGTCATTTTGAAGGTTTGACAACATAAACACACGACTTTGCTCAAAATTGTGTTCACAATTAGATAGTTGTATTATACAATATACAACATACAACATTACATGTGAATTCAAAATAAATATATTGTAATCAACTGAAAATTTCTTAAAATAGCTAGGGCACAAATCTAATGTTTGCAATTGTATTTAAAGTAGTACAGATAAAATGTCGACGAAAGTGGACAACAAACATAACAAAAAACAAAGGTATTCAAGTTTTCAAGAGGAAGTCTTGACAGAAAGAATACGAAAGAAAAAACTGAAGAAAAAAGGAGGCAATATGTAAATAAAAATTTAAAAAATAATAATTACAGCAAATTTCGAATCACCGGTAACACTAAGATTGATGTTTGACTGTTGGCTAGCAGGCACCGCAGTGGTGCAGAGGTTAGAACGCAAATAATTCTGATGAGAGAATGTGGTGATTCTCGAAACATGTAAAAAATTATCAATGAAATTTTAATAGAGATTTCATATTGTAAAACAATTCCTTCAGTAAAAATAATTTAATGAAAATTGAATTTAATGAACTCGAGCCCGACTAAATAAATATCAAAAATTTAAAATTAACAGTTCGAATAAAAAAGAATAAATTGTTCTTATCAACTGAAAACTTTTATTTACCATAACCATAAAATATTATTTTAAATTCGAAAGTTGTATTCTATTTACCAAACATATAAAAAAAAGTTTCAAATATACTGTGAACGTCAATATAAATGAAACACCTAATGTAGTTTTGAAAATGGTTCTATGTTCCTTATTTTTCTAGTTTTTTTTATGACTTAAATTTTGTTTAACTTACTTATATATTATCTTCTTGTAGTATACAAAAATAATGCATACAGTAAAACCACAAAACAATGAATAATTCATAGATAACTTAAGCAAAACGTATATATATACGTCATAAACAAAAACTAGAAAAAGAAGGAACATAACTAATGAATCAATTTTAAAGGAAAAGTGTTGGATTTTTAAAGTAAACAGGTATATTTAAATTATGTAAAACATTTTATTAAATATTATGTTTAAGATCATTTGTCCTGTTGGAAAATTTAATCATTCACTAGTTAAAAATTCTTCACATTCTACATTGTTTTTTTTTTCTTAAATCGCGGGATAATATTCGTTTTTTATTGCAGATTCTATAAATGTAAGATTACCGACCATTAATGTCTTAGACCATTTTACATATGGTTACTTTTTTGACTTTAACTATCTCATAGTTGTTTTCCTCAATGAAAAGAATATTATTCCAAAAAGTTTGAGGCTTGTTATTATATTTTTTTGCAAAAATCAAAAATTTTATTTGGTTGTTCTTTGATAAAGGGCTTCTTACGCAACTTTCTACCATTTAGGGAATTTTGATGCAAAGATCTTCTAATCGCTATATTTGCAGCTCTAAATGTTGGGTTTGCTCTTACTTTTCTTACTATAGCTCTTAATTCAGTTTTTGTAAGACCCTTTGCTTGTTTGGCACCAGTGAAATTTTTTACATTACTATGTTTGGTATACCTGTGTATAATTTGTTTTTTGTGAAGTAATGCCTTCGAACAATTTCACCTTTTTCACACAGGGACTTACATTTTTGATGAATGATTGTCTTCCCATTGCGTATTTTTCACTACATAATGTCACTACTTAATGTCTTTTAATGATAAATTATGAAACCTGCTATTGTTTCGAATGGCACTTAACATTAAACTTGCAAATAAAGAAACATTAAAATAAATGCCACTACTTTTTTTATGACAGGGTTTTTTTTTTGCATAAGGAAATTGATCTATTTTAAAAATAAATCAATTAAGATATTATATCCATCCAATATAATTTATAATGTACTGCAAATTATATTAATAAAACTAAGCTATTCTTTTAATAATATGTGGTGTTGACTTTATTAAATTTAAAATAACCTTAAAAAGTTATTTCTAATTCCAAAGTTTCATTATATTTACCAAAAAACTAAACTTCAGTTTAAAATATACAACACGAAATATAACTAAGACTACAAATGTATTTTCAGACTTGCTACTTTATGAATATGTTGTATTTAAAATAGAAGTTTATTTTGGAGTCCGATGTTAATGTCTCAAGTTTATTTCACAGTGATATCGGACAACACTGTTAAATTAAATTATGTTTCTTCCCTGAAGATGATCAACAAAATTGGTCGAAATA
This sequence comes from Bellardia bayeri, assembly GCA_950370525.1. NCBI lineage: Eukaryota > Metazoa > Arthropoda > Insecta > Diptera > Calliphoridae > Bellardia > Bellardia bayeri. The sequence goes on from OX493265.1 coordinate 66,449,131, forward strand.
TTGGAAACAAATAAAATATAATAAAAATTAAAAACGAACAATAGTTTTTATATTTTTAATAAAAAAAAAACCTCAAGCCGAATTAATAAAATAAAAAGATTTTTAACAATATAAAAGGTCTACATAGCACATAAAAAACAATCATACATACACGGGAAAATATTTTATTTATTACAAAACACGTTTTTATTTAGGACAACAAATATTTATTAGTATTTAATTTGATACTGTTTGATCTTAAACAATATGCACTTATCAGAATAAAAAATTGGAAAAAAAATTGTGACTCTTACCTTGAATATATCATAAAAGGATTGCAACAAAACTTTTATAAAACTGTTATAAGTTTGTAAGAAGACAAACAATTTTTGCACTTTTGAGAGTCTTGTATTAGCTATTGTTTGCTACATAGATTGAACGGAGTAGAACTGTCTCTCTCAGATAGCGCAAAATTCCTAAGTGTTATTCTTGACAAAAAATGGTCATGGAAACTTAATATACTGGCAAGAGCAACTTAAGCTATGTCGGTTATGTATGTTGTTAAAAAACCAATAGGCATCAATTGGGGTATAAAACCTGGATGCGTAAACTGGCTTTTTAAGACGGTTGTAAGACCAATATTGTTTTACGGGATATCAGTCTCGTGGAAAGCACTTAAGAAGACTTCAAACTGCTTGCGCTTTGAGATGATATTAAGGAGAACTGCGATCCTGATAACAGAAGCCTAACGCTCTACTCCGACTAAGTCACTTTCTATAATGATAAAATGGATCCTTGTTGACCTAGGAAACTGGTTTTGAACTCTGCCTTAGGGCTAAGCGCAATAGGCGCACGAAATCATGGACAGTACAGAATCTTCCCTAATGCATTAATTATTGCACCCCTATACCCTTATTTTTTTGAAGCTTTATTTTCTGGAATTTGGAATTAGGATGTCTTTCAGGATTCCAAATAGTTGTAGTATTCTTCAGTTTGGAAAAGGATCTATGTATATATGCTGATGGTCAAACTGCAGTTAAGTTTCTGACAGGTGTATATACTGCATCAATATTAGTCCAAGAATGCCGAGCGTCCTTAAATAGGATGGCGAGATATTCAAAAGTTTCACTCATATGAGTGCGTGCACATAGAGGTATAATAGGCAACTGTGTTGCCGATCATTTTGCAAAATAAAGGCGCCATGTTACCTAATGATAACATAGACCATCTATGCGGTATTCCTCTATCAACTTGTTAAGCTGCAAACTAACAACATTTACTACGAGCTTGCTTAGACCAGGTGGAAAAATGAACACACTTGTACAATCGCAAGATTGATTTGGCCTTGGCTAAATAAAAAAACGTACTTTGTACTTACTGAAACTACAGCGACTCCAACTAATGTCCAGTTTTTAACTTGATATTTAAATACGAAATTAGTTAATTGTTCCTTAAACTTAAGTTTTATTTAAATATGGTTTCATTTTTTCAGTCGCAAATTGCATTTGGTATTTAATTATGATAAAGGTATGGTAGCACTATTAAATGTCAAAAAAAATATAAACAACTTCTTTATTTAACCCTTTCGGCTTTTGTGCGTTATTCCCTGTTGTCTAATTAAACTAATGACGGGAACTCGCGTCATTCACTTGTCTTTGCATTCCCGCCATTCACTTGCGTCGAATTAAACTAATGACGGGAATTCCCGCTTATATTCAAACAAGTTTTTAACTATTACAGCTGATTTGTGTTACTCTTTGTGTACAGTGAGAGTTGTTATTATGGTAAAATACTTGCTCTAACAAACAAAACTCATTTCAACGCATTTTCATTGGGAATTCCCGTCATTTGATACACAGTAAAAAGTCATGAAAAAATATGTGATGCTCTTGGTAGTCACAGCTAAATTCAAGTGCGGCCGAAAGGGTTAACAGATAATTTACTATTTAGTTTACAAATTGTTGTAAACTAAATGGACAAAAGCTGCATCATTCAAATGCTCTTCATCTAAATTCATTGTTTTAGTTGATGTTAATAACACAGTTGCTCGGTGTTTTTATTCGAGGCGAGTTTATTTATTGAATATTTGTATTAAATAATAAAAAAAAACTTCAAGGAGCAATTTTCATAATTTGCAGAACTGTCCAAATCGTATGGTAGTATGAACAACTTAAGTTGTATTTAAATGAACGTAGTTAGTGATTTAAGTTATATTTAAATATGATCTATAAAAATGATTTCGGTATTTTAACAGAACTTCAGTTTAAAAACACTTTAATTTTTAAGTTAAAAACTGGCCATAAATAAGTTAGTGTTAGTGATCACTGGACACTGTAAATTCGGTAACCATGCAAGAAGGCTAAGTTTACCCTACAACGACTTCTTTAGAAGCTTTCATAATAAAGAAGAGAAGGAAACTGTTTTTAATTTTATGTGTTAATATCACTGACTTAAGACATTAACATTGGACAACACTGTATTAAACTTTAAGTAAATTGTTTGTTAAATATAATTTAAGAAAATTGTTACAACTATAATAATCAGAATTATTATAATTAGAACGAGACCCCTGAAGAAGATAGAATAAAACTAACGAAACGTTGGGTAAATAAAATAAAAAATAAAAATCGAACAAGTTTTTTATTTACGTTTGGAAACAAACATTTGACCAAATTAGCCTGAAGGAAACTCTTTAAAAATTATAATAATAATGATGTTTTTTTTATTATATTTCTTCCCTGAAGATGATCAACAAAGTTGGTCGAAATATTAGAAAATACTAAAGGATAATAAAAATTAAAAACAAACAAGAGTTTTTATATTTTTACTGAAACAGACCTCAAGCCGAATTAAAAAAGTAAAAAGATTTTTTCATAAATATGTTTGATATATAAATATAGATAAGACATAGCATTGGAATTTAAGTTGTTCAGAATTGCAAGTCATTACCGTGCATGTACTTAGGTAATTCCCAATATAATTTATTAGGAGGTGTTGCAGTTGCAATATATTTTGTACAATAGTGACTCACTACAAATATGTTCATTATTGTAAATAATATTAATCAAATTTATAGATTTTATGATAACCCCTGCTCGGTTATTCATAGAATCGTTGCGAATGAAAACAATTTCTATATGTATATTCCACTTTGATATGTGCTTTGATTGTAGAATCAGATATTTAATGAATACAACTAAAGCTTCTAAATTGCGGCCGAATTTAATGTGAACAATATTATAAATTGTTTGGCTTATTTATACCTTCCTTTTGTTAAACAAATTTTCCAACTTAAACATGTTGTAAATATTGCATATTATTTTTAGATACTGTGTTCCTAGTTACATAAACATGTTATTCCAATATTTAAATGCAACATGCTATTTTACAAAAACATTTATAAAGCCTTATTAGTCATGCAACCATGTTATACAATAATTACAATACATTCAATAAAATGGGTTAAGTTTTCCAGAATACTGCACTAATTGGCCAATACAAATATCAATCAATTGTAAATACTCATACATATAATGATGTAAAACTCTTGCAGCTACAAATGTATGCTGCAACAAATTTACAAAATCTATGAAATAATAACAATTTTATAACAAAATTTCTGTAGCAAATAAAATTGTATAGAATATTTCACAATACAATAATATTAGTTCTGTTCGCAGCATCATTGAGTCTTAAGGCTCTTGGAAAACACACAATCTCTTAAGCAACTGCATATAGCGGAGTTTATGCATCATACATGTAACACAATGTTACAATAACTACATGCTTAAAAACATGAAGGAACAAATTCTACTTGCTATTTATAGCGAAAGTTTTACTTAAACAGTAATTAGAACATAAAACAAGTGTGTTGTATACAAATTGTTGGCACTGGTTCGAAAGCAAAACCAAAAACTCATCATAAACTTACATAAACATTTACATTTAACTATTTATAACAAAATTAGAAGCAACAAAAACTAAGTAACAACTAATATACTAGTAATATGGTTAGTTAACTATATAGATAGACGTTAAATACATCATCATCAACAACAGAATTAATAAATATAAAAAACCTTAATCTAAAGGAATATTAATGCAGCTAGCCAGTAACATAAATAAGTAAACATGTTACCACAACATTTGTATAGCTGGAGCTTTTTTTTGTGTTGGAGCTTGTGTCCATACTAGCAACAAAGTTATATTAAGTTTGCTTTTTGTTGTTGCCGGTTACATGATGCTTATGTCAACAAACACGTTGCTATTTGTGGCTGTGATTAATGTTGGCTTTGATAACTTTTCACTTGATAGAGGTTTATTGGACCGGCTTTTAATAAAAAAATAAATAATTTAATGTATTGTTCACATAAAGTTCGTCTTTTTTTAAAATCTGTCAAATGTACTTTAAGAAAATTTTGTGTGAAAATTTTGTCTAAAAGCACACTTCAAACCTACTTTATTATTTATGAATACGGCAGTTAATGTTTAGTATTCAACGAAATAATTTATAAATCAAAATTAAAAGTAACACCATTACAAAAACTTTAGGGAATGATAGTATTTTTCATATTTAGTCCATTAGCCCATTATGTCGTAGCACAGTGTTTACACGTTCTGACATACTCTTCGCCATTTTATCAATTAATTTATTTACATTATTTTATGATTCACGCTGTACCCGCTGCTGTCTCTTTACGATAGATCATAAATTCTGAAATGGATTAAGGTCGGGAGTTTTTTTTTTAAGAGAAGTAACACTCAGGCAATTAATATGCCTATATGTGCTTGCATTACTTTCTTTGGAAAGGGTATAGTTGAAGAAGTAAAAGTGATGAAAGTAGAAGAAAGCTTTTTATATCACTACACTGCAATTGCGCATTATGTTTGATTTTAGTGCAGAATTGCAGCGCCTCTAGTGGTGAGTAGACGCATTAATATTAAAGCTTGATTTTATAGCTTTTATTTAATTATTTTACTTCAGTGGCGTTTGATTGCTATACCAGCTTCTTGCACATGGTAGATGCTTTCATTTGCAGTATTCCGAGATGCCACCATGTAAAGCAACCACATATCATGACGTGTCTCCTACCTTGCTTCCCCGTTTACTTGAAATGGTGTCCTTGATTCTCTGGGCGGCTATTTGTAATCAGTAATCTACTGTCAAATTTCTGTGCTCTCTGACAAACTTTAACCGTGCCTTAAAATGCAGGCTTTAATTCTTTTACTGCTCAGATGTAAACAATATTGCGAAGGGCTCTCCTTGCTCTACATCGACTAACGTTTTTGTCTATGGCTATAAAAGCATACTCTATTGCTAAGCACTTGTCTCTTCTCATTTGTATTATCATAAAACGTGCGTCAACATTTGTTAATAGCTTTTTGTAACCTCTTATTTGTAGTTTGGGAACATTAGAACGTTTTGATAAATTGAATTTAATAGCTTGACATAAAACGGAAATTAGAAGTCGATAAAAGACATATAGTATATTCTATTATTTTATGTTACTGCTCTACGTGTAATTAATATTTGACATAAAATACAAATATACCCAACTAGGCGTATGAGTATTTTTATATCTATTTTTGAATGTGAATATTTGCATAAATCAATATTATTGTAAATATAATTATACTTATACAAGTCAAGAGAAGCAAAAAGATTTCTTACACTACCAAATATCTCATGCAACTTTATAATATGTTAATATATTAAATAATTCACTAGCTTTATGGATAAACACCCATAAACACACATTATTTTCAGATGTTACAGACATTTTGTCATCAATGCCAAAATATGTAAAAATAGTAAATCAAATAAACAATTCTCAAGGCCATCGTATTCGAGAATGCTAATAAATAAGAAATTTCTGCATTAATGAAGGCTGTCATTAATATTCGTTAAAGTGCTAAACATACAAATACACTTAAGATTTCTATATACAACACATTAGACGAAAACTATTAGAGAATATAAATATTTATGGCATTTGTTTGAAATACTACACAGTAGATTACAAAAAGTTTATTGTGAAAATATTTCGGTAGCTCAGTAACAATTGGAAGTAACTTATAGAAATTTTACACAGTTAGAGCTGAGATGTTTTAGAGTTGACTATTATTTTGTTGAGTTTGTAGCCGGCTATCATCACAATATTATTAAGATATCTCAAATTGTTCATGAATTTCAAAAATAAAATGTTTCCTAACCACTGTGCATACTCATACAGACACTCGTAATTACAAAATTAACCCTTATGTGCGCTGCAAAGTACCTGGGTACATTTAGGAAAGTTAAGTACAGAAAAAGCATTTTCGCACTAAATATATATAAATATAATAAAATAATAAGACTAAAGGAGGAGTAGATAGTATGGATAAACTGACTGATATATGGAATTTAATACGCAACATCAGTCTTGTGATCGTCGTTGAAAATTCTTAAGAGATCTAAGCATTAGTTTGTGTCAGGAAAATATTGAGCAGCGGGCTAAAAATACAAAAATAAATTCAGAGACATCGACATCATCTGCAATACAAATTTTTTATATACCAAACTTTAAAACTGCAACATCTCCTTTAAAAACAAAAGCCACAAGTAGTAGGAAGTTGTTACGAGTGCTCGCAGCTACGCATGAAGCAGATAAAGACTCATAAAGCTTGTACTGGCTACACCAAGCTAATCTCCAATCAATTCTCGATTAGTCGACCAATATGTACAAACTGCTCGATAAACTTGAGCTAAAATTTTATTTCTCCTGTTTTCACTACTTATTGAATTTTGTGGTTTTTATGTTTCTGTTTCCAAATAAGATGTAATAAATTGTTTGTTATTTATTTATACAGACATTTATTTATTCATGTAAAATAATATACTTGCAGTGGCCGCTTTCTCATATGAAGCACGTACAGGTGCCCGGGTACCTTTATGTGCATTAAAGGGTGTTAAAAGTAAATTGTTCTCTCAGACCAATAACAAAAAAAGTCAAGGCAAAAAAACTACATTATTTCAAAATTAGTAGTTCTCAAAGAGTTTCAGATATACAAGTTATCAATTTCAATGAAAAAACTTTGACTGAAAATGCCAAAGGTACCTTGCTGCACACATAAGGGTTAAAATTTACCCCACTATGATTTGTGGAATTTTTGTTGACTTTTTCGTTAACCAAAACTACAGGTCATTAATATTGTATTAATTACAAATTCCCTGAATTATATTTATGTACATAAACACATCGTGTAATGTGTGTGATTAAATAATATATTACAATTTGCCTTAAATGGTATTTTAATAAGCATTTTTTTCTGAAAGACAGAGAAAAAAAGGCAAAAGTTTTAATGTTTGTTTTTGGCATAATTAATAACTCATTATGAGTTTTTTTTAAACAAAGTTTTCTCCTACAAACAGATAACTTTTTTCCACACTTTTACCAACTACAGAACTTTGAAATATTTTCATAAAAATGTGTAAATATCATGTTGAACATTTGTCTGAAATGGGGAAACTATCCTACCAAAAGTTAACTACATACAAATATGGAAAGAATTTAAAATATTTTCATATTTATAAGATAATAACTTTTATGCCTATTCACATTTATTACCGCTCTTGTTACTCTCAACATATTGAATAGAAAATGTGATTTCAAATGTGTGATCCAGTTAAATACAGCACTTATTGTTAGTAATTATTTTCTAATTATCTTAAACACTAATTTGATTTCACTTGCTTGTGAGTTTATTAAGCAAACGTGATGACTATTAAATAATTATGTCATCATTATCATCGACATAATTTCAAAGATTAGCTTTCATGTGCACTTTGCCAGTAAGCTCATAAATCAATCAATCCTGGGATATTTTGCTTTCAAAGTAGCAGCGCGGGAGACCAGCGTTGTAGGTTTGTGTGATAATTTAAATTGATTATTCTAGGCATTTAATTTGATTTGTAAACACATGCGTATGGTGGCATAATTAGCAGCAATAAGTCAAAATGTTTGAAAATTAGAATTGGTAAGGAGATTTGAAAGTAACTTGTTAAAGGTAAGGTCAATTTATGGTTTTAATTAGCAAGTACGTAAGTAAGTGAAGTTGTTTCACTTATATGATATAGTGAGTGTAATAAAGAAGAGCATTGAAAGTATAAAATATTTAAGAAATTTATATATTTAAACGTGTGCTAGTAAGTTTTTTATCTGTACAAGGCGTGTTAATAATATCAAACATGAATATATAAAAGATCATGATCTGTATAAATTGAGAGCTGGCTAAAATCGAGACCATTATGCACTCTTTCAAATGATCCATCCGATTCAAACGTGCTAACACCTGCTCATTTTTTTGGATCACAATCTGTATAACTGAAAACAATTTGCTTGACACTAACCTCGACCGTTTAAAAAGATGAAAGCAAGTGGAAACATTAAAGCCATATTTTTTGACAGCGTTGTTCAAAGGAGTATCTCTGTCTAATACAATCGAGACCTAAATAAAATGCTATGAAATGAGAGGCAGAGGTTGCTGATATGGTTTTACTACTCTATAAGCGCTAGAGTGCAGAAAGTATAACCAGATTCAGATGGATATATTCGTGTTATAACTCTGCATTGCAACGGAAATATGTTTTATTTCCAGTACTAATAACACCACAAACAATCCGATTAATTCTAATAAACATACTAGTACAATTTAAGAACAATTATTTTTAGTGGGGAAGAAATGTATTAATCTTATTTGTATTTGTTTTGTTTATTATTTTTAATCTTCACTTTTCACAAATCCTGTTTTAACGTCAAATATAACTTGTAGTTGCAAAGTAATTCAAAGACTTTAGATATATAGAATTTATTCTTTAAAGAATTAATTCTTTTTTGAAGCATTCAAGTTTTCTTTAATTAAAATTTTGTAAAATAGTCAAATTTATTGAATGACCCAAATGTTTCTCTCTTCACAACCATTATAAAAACAAAACAAAATCAATTTGAAACAATTTTTAATTCAATTTGGATTAGAAAATTCAAAGGTTTAATACATTTTATTACACATTTATTCAGCACTGTATGAATTCTATGAAAATAAAAGCCTTTGAATGAAGTTAAAGCATTTAATTTGTCTAGAATGATTTTGTCAAATAAATTGCTGATACTAAATTTGAAAACAGTTTTTTTTACTATTTTATTAAATAAATTTGCATTTCAAAATTAAAGAATAAATCAAATCGTTTCATTAAAATAAATTCTCGTACATTTTTATTTCTTTTACTTTCTAACATATTATCAATACAAGTTTAATTCATTGTGGCAATGTATCAATTGTAAAACTACTTTTTTTGTTAAATTTAGCACTAATTGTTAGAATAATTCTTAGGTCTTTATGTAATTAAGACTTAGTTTCGGTATTAGGGGTATCGTAAGTCTTTATGTTGCGAAATTTTAGCTTATATCGTAGCTCGTTGAGTAGTTTAATTTTAGCCTTTATGGAGCTAAATTTTATATTCAAACGTAGGCCCTTATGGAGATCTATTTTATCTTTAATCGTAGGTTTTTATGTATATCAATTTTAGTTTAACTTATAGGTCCCTATGTAGTTAAATTTGAGCTTCAATTGCCGGTGCTTATAACGTTTAATTTTAGCTTCAATCGGAGGTCTTTTTGTAGATCAGTTTAACTTTAATTGTAGGTCTTTATATAGTTCAATTCTAGCTTCAATCGCAGGTGCTTATAACGTTTAATTTCAGCTTCAATCGAAGGTTTTTATATATATCAATTTTAGTTTCAATCATAGGTCTCTATGTAGTTCAATTTGGCCTTCAATTGCAGGTGCTTATAGCGTTTAATTTTAGTGTAGTCTGTAATTTATATGTAGTTCAAAATTAGCTTAAATCTTTGATCTGTATGTAGTTTTATTTTGAGGAAAATGCTTTTGCTAAAGTCTATTTGTATCTCAAACTTTAGGAATTTATGTAGTTAAATTTTAACTTTAATCTTGGGTCTTTATGCAGTGCCATTTTACCTTCACCCGTACATCTTTATATAGCTAGTTGAATTTTAGCTTATATTGTACCTATTTATGTAGTTCAAACTTAGCATCAATCTTAAATCTTTATGTCGTTTTATTTTCAGGAAATCTTAAAATAAAATAAATATATTTCTCAGTCCCAGTTCTGTCAATATTTAATAATAATATTTAATTTATTTATACTTTTATATATAAATATTTCATTGATTATATTATATATCAATCTATTGTTTTAAATAGCTCTGAACAAAAATTCTAAGAAAAATTATAAATTCCTTTTAAATTTTATTTTTTCCACTTAAAATTTAACAATTTATATTATAACAGCTCCTACTACAAAAAAATTAAACTTTTCTAAATTATATAGGCAACAATTTAAACAAAAAAACTTATTTTCAACACATCTTATCACTTTTACTTTCAATACGTACATATTTAACATATTTTCGCTTACATCTTAAATGCCACTTTAAGTTTCAGCACGTTATTTATGAGATTTCAAGATAACAGACTATGTTTTGTAGCTGAGGTTTTCATTTCATTTTATAAACAAATATAAAAAAGGAAACTTAACTGGCAAACTTTATCCCTGACCTCGTTGTTATCAATAGTTGGCTACAGAGAAAAACCTTAAATATTTCAACTTAAAATCAACATTTTCTTTTCCGAAAAACAAAAAAACACAATGGATATTTTTTTTTTTGTTATGGCAAACAACACTACTTGTATAAACTTCAAAACAACTACAACAGCAATGACGATATTTCTTAAGAGAATACACAGAGCATTTATTAAAGTTTTTATTTGGCCCGTAAAGAGAGTGAAAAAAAAAACTTTTTCAAAAAACCATATTTTCTATACAGACTTATTTATGAAACAAACATCAACAACAACAACAACAACACTTTGACAATATTTCATAAACATAAAATAAAAATCTTGTTAGTTTTTATTGTCTATACAACTTTTCCAGGCAAGTTGCCGACACAATAGTGGCATAACAGCACAACAACGACAATGACAGGAGCAGAGACAGAGACAGAAACAGTGACACACAGCACCAGTAAGAGCAACATACGGTGTCATTATGTTGCTTTTTATTACCTCACCCACATGAATATTTTCCCAAACCCTGAAAATAAAAACATACTTGTGCAACAGCAACATAAGAGACTACATAAAATATAAATTGGATAAAATACGTAAGAAAGAAGGAGCGTGAGGAAATTATATATACTTCTTCACCTTTATTTAACTAACTTGAAACAAAGGAAGGGAGATGGTAGTAAGTTTAACAAGTGTTAGTTCAGATTAACTTTGAGAGTATTAACGAATTTGGGATGCCTTATTTGTACCTACAATTAAAGTGTTACTTTTATCGCGTCGCAGCTCTTACTGGCAACTTCTGTTCTGAAAAATTTTAGCAAATGTAAAAAACCCGGTATCTTTTGAAACAAAACTTTTACTTAATTTAAGAAAACTGAAATAAATTTATTATGTCAGTAATTTTGAGACTAACTTAATAAAATATTACAGATATTAGGGTGTACTCCTTACAATCATAATTATCATTACCTTAAGCAAATCTTAGTAAACTGTACAGTTTGTTTGGGCATATCTAGTAAACTGTTAAAAACTGTAGCTCTTGAAAATTTATACTACTCTGTCCTACAATGTCCTCAAAACATAATTTAACTTATATCACCTTCTTTTACATAAATTTATTCCAACAATAATTCATATCACTAAAATGACAAAGTGAAAAAATAGGAAATAATCTAAAGAAAAAAGTTTAATACCTATTACAGATTTTGTAAGTTCCTTAACAGATTACACATATATATATATATATATTAGGGCGGGTCAAATTGTATGTAACGACTTTTTTGATGAAGGAGTTATGGCAGTGACAGTAGAAAGTCGTAAGAAAACTCCTCGAATGGAAAGTAAAAAAGACCTTAAAAAATAATATTACCACGTTAAAACATTAAATTGTAGGTCGAGAATAATTTTTAAAAATAAATTGAATTAAAATTGTAAAAATAGTGTTTTTTTGTTGAAACCTTGAAAATTTTCATTTTTTCAGGTCGATTTTCCTACAAAAGGCAGTTCGAAAAAATGGAAATTATCTGAACTTTCATAATCTGCAAAAAAAACTATCGAAAAAATCGAAGAAAATTTAGAATTCATTTTAGGCTATTTTTCGACAAAAAATTCCAAATATATCTACTAAAAATAATAAAAAAAATATTGGTAGCAATACAAATACAATACAAAGGTGATAAAAATACCTTTCACATAAGCCCAGATTGAGAAATCTACTATAATTCTATCCGATTTTATGACGAATTTAATTAAATTATTCTATTTATATATGGAAAAATATCTATTTTGAAATTTTGGGGGCTCCAAATGAGACTTAGAGCTATGGTCTCTTGAACAAAATGTCTCAGAATCACCTATAGATTACGTTTTTGCTATACGCTTCATCAAAAAAAAATTAACCCGCCCTAATATATATATATGTATATATATGTGTATATGCAGTGGGAAGCAAAACTGTCCGGATGTTTTGCATTAAGAAACCGCATTTGGATCTTTTCCATCAGACTGGTTAATTTTCCTTTCGTCGCTCCAAATAACCCCTTTCCAGTCATCTACTGTCCAATTTTTGGGGGAAATGAAGAAATGAAGACGTTTTTTCACATTTATATCGGAAAGTATTGGTTTTGTCATTTTCAGCCTGTCTACTAAACCGATTCTATTTAATGCACGTCTAACTTTCCGGGAACTGACATCCTTATCAATACATTTTGCAGCATTTTTCAATCTGCCGGCCACCACCATCAGAAAGCAGTCTTGATGGCTGGTTATTATGGCTGGTTATTATGCCTTAAATTTAATTTTCAATATCTTTACGTCATGAATAATTATTTTGCAACAAATTCAACACATTGTTTTCAATATCAGTTGGCGTTTTTCTCAGTTTTAAAGATCTTTTAATTTTTTATTTAAAAATCAAGTTACCTAATTACTTCACAGGTCAAACAATAATGCACAAATAGAGCAATACAAGCAATATCGTCATAATGTATTTTCTTGTACTGTGCAAAAATGTCCGAATAGTGAATTTTTTGTTTTTTTATTTTTTTTATGTTTTTGAAGCAATTTATATGAGTTCTTGTGCTTTATAATTTAGAATAACGTTCAATTAAATTAAAAAAATACATATATAGTATATGATAATATACCTATATTTGTATTAGTTGTATTACCTTACTTCCTTAATGCAAAACATACGGACAGTTTGGCTTGCCACTGTATGTTAGACTTATTGTTTATTGCAGATTATCTGTGCTTTTTGTCTTAAGGTTTTGCAGCAAAATAAAAGAAAATAAATATATAAAATGGATAAGAATGAAATAACAGATAATTTATTATGGAACGTGTTTATCTTTCATATGTCAGCTACTGATTAGATTTATAGAAAGACAGCAAAAAAATTTGAAATCCTAAACTAAATTGAATCTTGTATGAAATCAGTAAAGCAATGACATAAGTAATGACATAAGGTGAGGTAAGATACTTTAAATTCATAATTAAGATAGATAGATTAAGATAGATAGAAATTAGGTAGACTTAATTGAAAGCTGTGTTACGAAAAACAAAGTTCTGAGAGAAATTTTTTTCATGTACATTGAGTAACATATAGTTCGCATTATTAACGTATTAGCTTATTTTTTTTTGTCAAAACTTTAAAAATTTTCTGGGAATTTTTCTAAAAAATTAGAATGTGACTGAAGCATGTTAAAAAACTAAAACGTTTTTAAAAGTTTTTTTTCGAGAAAAATGTTTTTTAATAAAACTCTCTTTATTATAAAAAAGAGCCTGATTATTTATAATAGCGCAATTCACAATCTTGTGCAAATCGTATTGCATCATTGCATTTTCAAAAAGGTTTAGCATTAGAGCAAAAATATGCTAAACCTTTTTGCACATTCACTTATGCAATACCATTTCCACAAGATTGTGAATTGCGCTATTATAAAAAACGTTTTTAATTTTACTTACAAAACTATTAACTAATTTCATCTGTCTCATTAACAAAAGACATGTTTTAAAATAAAAGCTGTACTTATTTTTAAAAAAAAAACAGCTTTAAAATTCATTTAAAATGTTATTTAAAATTCTTTTCTCATCAAAAAATTAAATTTTTATAGAATGATCTCTATTTCCAGCAAAAAATATATATAAAATATATTTAAATTATTGAAACATATTTTATTAAAGCAATTCTTAGAACAACAATATTGTTCTTTAACATGCATATTGCCATTTTTTTTCTTTTGTTTTAATTTTTTGTATTTATTCTACTTTTTTACAAATATTTTAAATAATATCCATACATTAATGGGTTGTGCAACAAAAAAAAAACTTCTTTCGTTTTGGCCTCAGTTATGAAAGTATTGTATTGCACAGGCATTTACACATGTACTGACGGACGTTTATAGAAATACTTTCAGTTTTTGCGTTTGCATACATCTTTATGCGTTATAATTTCAATAATTTGTTGCGCATTGTATAAAAGATGAAGAAATAAGAAATCGGAGGTCCTTATGTTGGCCAATTTGAGATTCAATCTTAGTTCTTAATGTTGGCCAATTTGAGATTCAATCGTAGGTCTTCATGTTGTCCAATTTTAATCGTAGCTTAGTATTAGACTGATTTTGTATGAATAATGCCTTAACAGTCCACTATGTTTTTGTCCTGTTTATTTTGGCATAAACTCTAATTTTAAAGCTATTGAATTGAAATTTGGTTTGTGTACATTTTTTATGCTCCTAAGATGACCTACCAATTGTCATATGATTTGGTGCACAATTTCATATAGCTGCTATATAGCGGATCAGGCCGACATGCAACTAGGTTTTTGACGTTTCCATTAAAAACTTTTATTTTTGAATTTTCTATTATATATATAAACCAATTATATTCTATATTAACTAGAGAAGGAATTGAACTAATATTTATCTTTTAAGAGAAAAGTTGTTTATTCAGGCTAATAGTTATGTTTGAGATAAAGTTTCAGAACAAAGAATTCCATCAGGCCTACATTTTAATTTTGGTTCCACTATTTTAGAATAGCTTCGAAAAAATTTCACAACCATGTTCTTTGGTGAGTTGTTTTATATTTTTGTTGCGTTAATCCATTTCCATCAGGCCTACATTTTAATTTTGGTTCCACTATTTTAGAATAGCTTCGAAAAAATTTCACAACCATGTTCTTTGGTGAGTTGTTTTATATTTTTGTTGCGTTAATCCATTTTCTATTGAAAACGCCAATGCGCTATCAGCAGATATTGGTGTTGGACTAACCGCAGTAAGTTTGTTTTTAACTTCACTTATATTATCAGTACGCCCAGATTTTTTTTACACAAAGGCCATATCTCCGTCTTTTGAGTTTTTGGCTAAAACTGTAGCAGCGTGTATTAACCCTGCCTTTACACATGCAAGTACTTGCATGCAAGTGCTGTGTACGTATTATATACGAAAACTTGTTCGAAAAACTCGAGTAGCTCTGCAAGTGAAAAAAATGTGAGTGTATTAGTAAAAAAAAATGTGAGTGTATTGAGTTTTTCGAACTTGCAATTGCATGTGTAAATGCCGGGTAACAACGGCGTTGAATGTTCAGTCTCTAACGCAAGTTCTGATGTTAGTTTTCTTTTTAGCCGAGAGCCCGCATTCTCATAACTTAAGCTTGGTCGACCGATTTTGTCTGGTGATACATATGACTCATCAATTTCAATAACTATATTACCAGCAATCCATTTGGAGTGTCTGTTTTTAAATCTCTTCATGTTCCGGTTTCAACTTGGCATATGCTTTTTAATATATTTGATGAAACCTTTCACTTGGTTCGTA
Organism: Bellardia bayeri; assembly: GCA_950370525.1. Lineage (NCBI taxonomy): Eukaryota > Metazoa > Arthropoda > Insecta > Diptera > Calliphoridae > Bellardia > Bellardia bayeri. The sequence continues at coordinate 66,465,052 of OX493265.1, forward strand.
ATTAAACGAATCATATCTTCCTTTAAATTATTTTTATTGATTTTTTTCATTATATGCTTTATTAGAGCATCTTCTGAGCGCTTGTTGCGTGTATACTATTATACATAAATAAAGCATTGCACAATTGGACAATAACACATAATAATGACCAAATTATTAATGACCAAAATATGTTCCATAACAACACTTTTTAATTTTATTCAACTTCAACTTTCACAAGCACTCGAACTCAGCTGATGTTTACCGCCAGTTGCACCAAAACAAAGTGATATTTGATCAACTGAAGCATGTCAGCAAGAAGGGGTTCCACCCAAATTTATATTTAATATTTTTTTTTTTCTAATAAGGAAATCAGTTAAATTTCAAAATATCAATCAAAAAAAAAAAAAAAATTGACTTTATGGCAAAAAATCCTAGTTATTACTCACAGTGCAGTCAATAAATTTAAAACTTTAAAAAATTTCCCCATACAGTCGTTCTGGAATAAAATAAATAAATTTTGATTTATATTCCATTAAAGTGCAATCACAGATGTGATGGTTATTTGTATTATTTATGAGTTTTGAAATTTTTAACAATTTATACACATTCCACTACCAAAAGCACACGTTTATCTATATTTTAAATATATTCATTTAGTTGTTTCCGGTATTTCAATTCACTAGTTTATTGTTGTTTGAAATATTTGATGCACATTCAGTTCTATTGACCCACATATTTCATATTTGTATAATTTTATACATATTTTTTGCGTAATTCTTTAGCTGAAGCTTGTTAAAATTTTATTTTTAAAAAGAAAAAAAAAATACAGCAAGAGCCATTTTGCTTTCTTTGTTTCCTTCCGCTTGCAAAACTTTTCATTTCTCTTACTGTAAGAATTAAGAACTAAATGAAAAAGACAGAGTAAGAAAATGTTTAGTTGTTGCTCTTTATAGCAACTGTGCATAAGTTTATGGCAATTTTAAGCTTAATTTATTTTGTTTGTTAAAGTTTTCGTTGTGTTTAAACAAAAATTTATGCAATTTGTTGTACAGTAGTATATAAATTTTTGCAAAAAATTATTTATTTTTGCATGTATTAATTTAACGAAAAATTATTTTAGCATTTCTAGTGGAAATATTTTCCATACAAATTGTGGTAACTTTTTTTTTTTTTTGGAATAAAAGTTATTTACAAAAATTGTTTGTATACAAAAAACTTATGTATGTATATGTATGCTAATTTTTATAACAGCTCTTCTATAATAAATTTGTATATGAAAAAATTGTTTTGCATTTAAAATAGACAAAGCAAAATATAAACTTAACTTTCCTCTTTGTATATATATGATTTAATGAATATTTGCTTTGTTTTCAAAATATCCAAAACGAACTTAATTCAAGCTATAATTATCGTAAATTTAAGCATTTATAAATGTTAAAACGTCAGACTAATTATTATTTAATTATGTTTGTTTCAGCTTAGCAAAAACGTGTGAAAAACTAGTTAAAATTATATTGTGTAAATACTGAAAGGTCAGAATTTAGCATTTTAACTTTTTACTTGGAAATTAACCCATTTTAGTTGTCCTGATAAGAGATAATGCTGCAAGTTGATTGACTAGTGTTGGAAAAAATAAAAAAAATAAACATTTTTTAATTTTTACCTTTAGTTTGAGAATTGGAAAAATTACCTTTTTTTTTGTTTGTCAAAAAATTATCAGAAAAAGGTTTGTCAAATAAAGGATACTGCGAGAAATGAAAAACGCCTGCACATTCTACATAACCTTAGGTACCACATTTGTAACGTGAAAAAAATAAAAGCGGTTTGTCAACACACTTGGCCGTCACACGCTAAAAAGTGAATATGGGTATTTAAATACCCAACCATTCATAATGAGTTCTAAAATAAACTATTTTCTTTATATTGAAATAGTTATTTTTGGCGTAAGTAAAAGGCAAATTTATATTTTTAAATTCATTTAAAGAAAATTACTGGTTATTTAGAGTTTGCAATTTTAGATATATCTGATGTGGTAACCTGTTATATATAAGAAGCCCAAAAACGTTTTGATTTCCGTAGGTGTTGTTACATGATGGACAATTGTTTGCTGCAATATACTTGTTGGTGGAACTCACTATAAGGTCCAACACTCAATAAGCAATTCCCAAAGTTGCTGGGGACTTATTTCACCAATCTGTTCTTATAGAGCTTTGTGTGCTGTCTCCGTATCATTCAAAGGCTCCTTCTCAAACTTGTAATTATCCTTTCGGGACCATTTTGGTTTCATTCACTTATCAATTTTACGTCTGCTCTTACCAATATTACTGGAGGTCACTGGCAAATTATTATTCTCGTTTTCATAGTATTGATATCTTCATTCCATCTACTGAAGAAACGTTCTATTTCTTAAGTTCCAGTAATCTCGATAAGCAGATTTTGGTCGTGGTTCAACACTTGCTAATTGTCATCCAACTCCTTCGTATCATTCATCTCGTAGACATCATCGGGTTATCTGATTATCTTTGAAAATCTTCTTCCCCATGGGACCATCTCGAGAATATTTTGTCATTCGGCAGTATTTTGTGACGACGATTTATTTTTACATCGCTTATTTATATTTTTTTTGTATAAATTTATGATTTTATGCACTTGTTTTATTGTAAAAAAATTCACTTGATTTCACCTACTCACTTTGCTTTACCAAAATAAACTACATGTAAAAGTCTGAAAAAGGAGAAGCAAACTAAAAATCCTCCTTTTAGAAACGAAACGAACTACTAAGCTATAGATTTCAAAGTTGGTTTTGCTTTTTACGGCGTAATTTTAAATATAATGTCACAGTAGTGTGTACCGGAACTTCGACTGGTCAAAAAAAATAATAATTTTGTAAACTTTATTTCAGCTTTTTATTTATACTGACATAAGAAAAACAAAATTGTTGAAAAATCTTTAAAAAAAAAAGTATATCGTTAAAGACGGTTGGGTATTTAAATACCCATATCCTATCTCAGGAATGGAGGGAGATAATTTTTTTTTTACCAATCAATTTCTATGGACCTCCGGGTACAATTCTGAAAGTTTAATATATAACAAAATAATTTCTGAATCAAAAAAAAAAATTGCAAAATAGAAACAAACCGCATGTACTCAATTTTGCACCATACACAAACTTTAGGGAATGATAATATTTTTAATATTTAGCTCAAAGCCCGCTATTTCATTAAATAACTTTTTACGCGTTTTGGCATACTCTGCACCAATTTTTCAATTAATTCATTCACATTGTCTACACTGTTAAAGCCAGTAAAAATGTGTTAGAGTGAGTATGTCTTTTCTCGTTTGACCACAAATTCTCAATCGGATTGATGTTGGGACTTTTTGCTGGCACTGCATTAAAAGAAAATTCTGCTCGCTAAGGCATTTTTTTCAAGATTTTGAAAGTGTGGTTTGGGTCACCATCCCACTGAAAATTAAATTCATCCACATAATAGATGCTATAATATACAAAATCTGGAAGAAGAGTTTGCAAGATAAGAAGATAATCGTCTGTGCTCATTATTCCTTCGACTATTTTCAGTAATCATAGGTACCACCATGTAAAGCAGCCACATTTTATGTCATTCCTCCTACTGTGCTTCCTTTAAATGGTGTCTTTGAATTTTCGGGCATCTTTAGCGCCAGAAATCTGGTTTAATTTGGGATTGAAAACGATAACATTTAGTTTTCTCTGACCAGATTACACGTTGCCAGTCATCTACTGTTTAACTTATGTTCTCTCCCTTTTATCGACTATGCTGGTTTTTGAATGTCTACTGCTGAGGTTTAACAAATATTATAAAGAGCTCATCTCGCTGTCCATCGTCTAATGGATTTTTTTTTAAATATAATTAACAAATACAAAATGCGAAGCTTTTTAGCTTATCTGCAGAAAACATCCAGAGCCTTGGGCGGCAATCGAACCCGCAACCATTTGACTGATAGTCCGGCACACTATCGCCTAGTCTATCGGGGCACCCATTTACCTATTGCTATAGAAGCATATTTTTTCTCTTGCCTCTTTTAATTTGTATTATCAAGAGATGTGGTTTCGCATATACTTATAGGTTTTTTCGATCTCTTATTTGTGGTTTGGGAACAATAAAACGGTTTTTATGGGATTGTGTAATCACTGATAAACTTACCTTAATTCATTTAGCTATTAAACGAATAGAATGGATATTTTTTGGCATTGCTAAAATATTATCCTTAATGGACCTTGACAGCTTCTTTATTATTAATTATAATTTTATTACTGTTGGATAATTTGCAAAAAGTGTTAACCACGTGCCATTTAATTAATATCAAACTAATGTTTTCTATGGCATAGAAAAAGTAAACACATATAAATCTAATGGTAAACTTTGATATTTTTGTGCAAATATTTCAAACAAGTGTGTCAAAATTGAGTATTTGCAAGTTTTTTTGTACCAATTCTTTATTTTCCGAAAATTATTATTTTCGATTTAAATATTGTAAATTATTTTGTTTAGACAAAATAACACAAAACAATACTTAAAAAAACATTTTTTTAAATTTCTTTTTTTATCTTATTAGTGCTCCCCTCTGTATGTTTCATCATCCATAACTTGGAAGTTGTTGTATTTTGTTAAATATTTTTCGTAAATAATGCACTTTCCTTGTCACAACCGACTGGATATTAAATTCCACCGCATGTTTGAAGATCAACTTTCGCTACAATGGTGTTAAAATTTTACGCAGTGAACCCTATAATATCGAATTTCCTTGATAATCGTCTTTATTTCTATTTTGAATTAACATACATCTGAAAAAAAAAACAAACGTGTTGCTAACGGGTTGTTAACAAAAGTTTTCTTTTTGGCGTGTCAGATTTTATGTGTCCAATGTTTTATATTGAATGAAGCTAATATCATTAAAACTTAATTTTTGTTTAACAATAAAAACACATTTTCCTTGTCACAACCGACTGGATATTAAATTCCACCGCATGTTTGAAGATCAACTTTCGCTACAATGGTGTTGAAATTTTACGCAGTGAACCCTATAATATCGAATTTCCTTGATAATCGTCTTTATTTCTATTTTGAATTAACCCTCCATTACTAACTTCTGGGTCGAATCGACCCAGACACGCAAACTTTTTAAATTAAAAAAAAACAAGACGATATTTTAACTCAAGATATATGTTTAATATAAATTTGTTTATATTTAAACGTTTATAAACAATAAACATAACGAATATTTATGATATTATGCATATAAAATTATTTAAAAAAACAGCCTGAGTCGACTGGACCCATAGTTAGCAATAATGTAAGATTATGGGTCGATTACATATGGGTCAGTACATAACTGAAAAATTTTTGCTTTAGCCATACCAATTTTTCTTTCTGACATTTTACTATTATATTTCAGGTTTCAAATGCACTTTATTTGACGTCAATATCTTAAAAACTCATAATTTTATGCGCAGTTCGGCTAGATAACTTTTTTCACTTTTTTTTTAGCTATGTTGTAATGAATACAAACTTAGTTTCAATTTAAATATATAAGTTGTTTAACACACCATTGTATATTAAAATTTACCATTAAAAGACTAAAATCTACCAAAAGAAGTATACGTTTTATCAATTTATAAGTTGAGACGATTTCAATGGATAATGCAATTGAGGGTCGATAAGACCCATGGTTAGTAACTATGCGATATGATTTAAGGTTAGTAATGCAGGGTTAATATACATCTGAAAAAAAAACAAACGTGTTGCTACCAGGTTGTTAACAAAAGTTTTTGTAGTGCGTAGGATTTTATGTGTACAATGTTTTTTATTTAATTTAATATACATACTTAAAATTTCATTTTTGTTTAACAATAAAAACATGTTGTCTTCTAGTATTGCTTGAGTTCCGGGTCACTAAACTACAAACTTTTAGGATAGCCCTAGTTGTAAAATTTTGACTGTATAACAATAAATTATCAAATTTAATTTTAATTCAAATTTTTGATAAACTCCTCTAAATTATTCCACTTGTCATGAATTTAATTCAGTATTTACTGTTATTTATTATCATTTTTATTTTCCCCCAACTTTAGCAATAAATAAATATTTAATACGTATGTACGAGTGAGCTTGGTGTAAGAGTTAATGACATTTTATTTACTGTGACATTTTAAATTATAATTCTATGTAAACTTTACTATAAAATACTGTCTAATGTGTTAATAGTTTTCTGTGAGATAATTAAAAGTTCATTAAATTACCCTGATGATCCTTTTATTTTATTTTTTTTTTTTTTTTAAACATTGAAACATACAAAATGTACAACAAAAAACAGAAAAGAACTCAATACGCATTTAAAAATAAACCACAAAATGGTATAACACAGAAATGCTATACATTTTAGTAGATGGGTTGTAATTTTATACAAACACAAATATATGTGCATAAAATTATCTATAGCAGGGTTTCTGTAGCTGATTACATACCTACACTCCATGCCACTTAAATAGCGCCTCCTATAACAATTTGGGTTTTTTTTTTTACTAAATATAATGTTTTTCATTGTATATTAATGTACTCAAATTGAATACTACAACTGTAGCGGTTGATTTAATGTTCACCACTTAAATAGAAAAACCCCCAAAAAATGCGACTATGGACAATTTTGTTGCCCGAAACGGTTTTCGTTTTTTATTTAGTTTTAATTTAATTTTTCACAGATCCTGCGGCCAAATTACCGCAATCGTGATCGAATGAGCTATCGTATCGAGAAATGATTTCGATATCGAAATTATGATAAAATGTACTAAATTTCTTGCTCGATATCGCATGTCATAATCTCAAATTAAAAAATTAATATCAATTTTACTCGATATCGAATGCGGTAATTTGGCCCCTGTTTGGAATCAATTTATATAGATGAACTTTGTAAACTAGTTAAATGGAGCTCCAGGCTAGTGTGCTGGCATTAATAAGTTCGACAACAGTTGAGTATTGCTGTTCAGACTCCTACACTTTCTTCTCATACTGTTATGAGATCTGTATATTTTGGTTCTCTATGTAGGACTTTACCACCCGAGCATTCATATTGGTTTTTGAAAAACATCTTTGATATACCATTGCTCCACAAACCATGACATCTTATCGATCTATATAATAAGGTTCCTTTCGTAGATTGTGAACCGTCGGAACCTTTCAAATTCAATTTTTTCTCATCTGCGAAAAAAATATGATGCCACTCAGTGGTTCATGCCATTTTAGCACGACAAAGGTGTGACGTTGAGATTTGAGAGCAGAACTAAACTGTGTTTTTTTTTTAATTATTAGATACAATTTTCTTATTATTTCGGCTTGAGTTCATTTAATTAATAAATCAAAGAATATTATTATAAAATTATATTTTTCTAGACAGCTGGCACACTGGAATGCATTTTCTACCCTGCCAAGGTCGTCATCAGCAATGTTTACTGTCCAAGATCTACTTGTAAACATCATCTATTTAACTCAACATTATTGAGAAATAGAATTCGGGAATTAAACATATTTCTTATTACATGTTATGAGTTTGAACGAAATTTACTTACGTTTACAATTTTTTTTTTATTATCTTGTGGTTTTCTGTGTTATCTTGGATATTGAGTCGTGTGAATTAGAGGTCTCTTTTTGAATTAGTCATGTGTTTGCATTAGTCAACACACTGTGGGTATAGCCTTACATATTTTTGCGATAATTTGACAGAAATGATGATATAACTTTTTGGCTGGAAGCATTGACAATACGGGCATGCTACTATCATTGGAAGAAAATAGGGTCTTTGATTACTGCACTCTTAGACCCTTCTTGTTGAGAAGCTTTGGTTTCTTTATTCCAAATAATACGGAATCAGTGGAGGGTCTACCCCTTGATACTATGAGTCTATCCGTATTTAATTACGTTGTCTACATTAAAGAATTTGGAATTAGGATGTCTTTAAGGATTCAAAATGGTTGTAGTTTTCTTCAGTCTGAAATATCGGCTATGAAAAGTGCAGCTAACTGGCTCAGTTATAACAGAATATCGGAAAGGGATATACGTATATATACTGATAGTCAAGCTACAATTAAGTCCCTGACAGGTGTATATACTACATCAATCTTAGCCCAGGAATGCCGGCCATTCTTAAATACGATGGCGAGACATTCAACAGTTTCACTCATATGGGTGCGTGCACATAAAGACATAATAGGCAACTGTGTTGCTGCTCATTTGGTGAAAGAAAGGCGCCATATTACCTGTTGAGAACGTAGGCCATCTATGCGGCATTCCTCTTGCAAGCTGCTAATTAACAAAATTTACTACGAGCTTGCTCAGACCAGGTGACTGATTTGGCCTAGGCTAAATAAAAAACATACGTTGTACTTACTGAAACTACAGCGACTACAGCTAAGTAACCTAGTGTCAGTGATCACTGTACACTGTAAATTCGCTAACCATGGAAGAAAGCTTAGTTTACCCTATAGCGACTTTTTTAGAAGCTTTCATAATTAAGCAGAGGAGGAAACGATCTCTCATCTTTTATGCCAACGCCCAGCTATGAACATTTTGCGTAATATTTTCCTGGGACAAAGATTCTTTAATATTGTTTCTGAGATATCAGATATAAAATTACAATATATTGATGCCGCGATCGAATGTAAAATTCCTTATGGTAGAACTATTTGATTATTAAATTGACTAGGACTGTACACTCCATCTTTTTTCTCTGTTAATCGTACGGACCCAATATCTTCTCTCTGGTCTCCATTTAACTTACTGTCTATCTCTATTCAATTTTTCTTTCATCTCTCCTCTTTCTTATTTTTCCAGGCAACACAAAAGGACCAATCATATGGACCAATCAAGTGAGCTGCGTTCTGTATGCCCGTTTCCTTGTCTAACCTAACTTAACTTTTTAACTTCTCTACCCATTAAAACTTTATTCTTCGAAAAACTTTAAAAATTACGAATTTATTAAGTAGCATAACACAGACCTGCGACTTTACTATAATAAACCTTTACTTTACTACAAAAAAGATGAGCTAATCAAGTTGTGCAATCTTTGTTATGTAATTTTCATGGAACATCTAAAGAAAATATTAAAAAAAATCTTAAAACGGATAATTTCCAATCCTGAAATGTTGTAGAGAGAAAATACAAGATAATAATAAAAAATCTTTCAAACTAAAGAAGATACCAGATTATTATTTTTTGCAACATGGAGAGAATTACTGAGACCATAAGGAATGTGCTGTTCAAGTTGCTAGGAGTGTATATTCCTAGAAAAAAATCACCAAAATTAAATTTTGTTTAATAACAGCATGTCGCAGCTTCAGCTCTTCATAACCTATTTTAGTCTTATAAGACCTATATTAATTGCTTTTGTTATAAATTTATTACATAACCCCTTGCCTTGAAACTGAGTGTATCCATCATTTGTATGGTTTCTATATGTTTGGTTAAGCATTAAGCATTAAATTTACTTTTCATATCTTTAACTTCAACATGCGTAGTTTTTTTTTCTGTTTTTTGATACAAAAAATATTTGTTTTAAATTTGCATGAATTTCCCATTAAAAGGCAAATATTTTATTTAAATAAAATGTACAATAAAATAATAATAATAATAAAAAAACAATAAAAAAGCAAAACTTTATTGGCTACTAGTTTGAACCGCAACGAAAATTAAGGTGAAACTTTATGGTTTTATTCAAACTGGCTTTTTGTTGTCGTTGGAAAATTATTGTTCAACTTGTTTGCCAGTATTTTAGGAGCCAAAGGCGAATTGTAAAAATGTTGTTGACATTTGCACAAAATCAAAAAATAAAACAACACGTTGGTTAAAAAATATTTTTATAAATAAAATTTGATAACATAAAAATGTATGCATATTTTTATATCCACCACCAAAAAACTACAACTAAAAATTCTGTCTATATATTCTGGGTCCTTGTAAGATTCTAAGACGATCTAGCCATGTCCAGGCGTCTGTTAAAGGCACGATAGAGCTTCGAAAACAATCTATGTCTTTGAAATTTTTACCAAACATTCTTTGACCAAAATGTTTGGTACTGGAAATGGGAAAAAAATGCAGTGGGATCGGAGTTATAGACAAAAGTTTCAGACAACCTCGAAATTTGTAAGAAATTTGCTATTTTCTTCAAATTTAATTCAAAAAATATCATGAAAATTTGCTCATTTTATTTATTATAGAAGGACAAGTTCTATTGAAAATAGTAGGAATTGGTCCACGATTTAACTTAGCCCCTATACAAATGTCTTCCAGAAATATGGCTTTATAGTACATAACTGTATATACTATAGAGAAGCCGAATCCATACAAAACTCTGCAAAAATAAGTTTTATGCGGCGTGAAATCTTAAAATGACATTTTGTCTGCATCGGTACAGATTTTGTCATAGCCCCATAGAAAGTACTTTTCCGAAAATCACTTAAATGAGCATCAATCTCCATTTAAAATTCTACAAAATCATTCCAAATATACATTTAAATAATCGTATTAAATTTCATGATGATAGCAATATATTTGACCGTAGCGCTCACTTCCGGATATTACTTAAATGTCCGTGCTTATATAAAAATATTCATAACATACATAATATTCGAAAAATTACTTATATGCTCTTAAATCACTTACAGAAATTACCATCAAGTTGAAATTCAATACAAACAGTACGCATATACATATAAATAGTTGTGCCAAATGATCATTATCACTGATCCATATTTGACCGTAACCCCATATAAAGCCCACTTTGGAAGACAACATAAATGCGCATCGATCTCTTACAAACATCACTATCAAGTTTAAATACAACAAATAATTCACATATAAATCTATGTACAGGAATTCAGCCTATAATATGTCATAGTTCCCTTATGAGCACTACTCCCGAGAACTCATTAAACAACATAAACATCCATATCGAACCGAAACTTTATACAGACCTTATAACTGGTCTGTATAAAAATTTGTTAAAGTTGGTCCATAATTCCCTATAGCCCCAATAAAAGCTCCACTTCCGAGTATAACCACAGAATATACAGAGGTGACAATTAAAAGACCCAAAATCAGTTTCCTAAGGAGTTTTTTACCTAATAATTTTGTTTTCAAGTAAATCGCTTTATGCTGCACCCTGCAAAAATAAAAACAAAGTGCAGTTCTTAAAGCAAGAGAAGAAAATAAATGAATATAATTGGAATATGCCAAAAATTCTTGAAAATATTGCTATTCAGATAAAATTCAACCAAAATAAACCTAGAAAAAATAGAATTTACGGTACAATATTATATGACGATCATTTGATAACCAAACCATGATATATAAAGAACAAATTAATACATGTGTTTTGTACACTTGCAGTAATATAAAACTAATAAAGAAAATATAATAATGTTTTTTTGTCATTTATTTTACGTTTAATGCTAAACAAAATTATTTGCAATACAAAATAAAAAGTAACAATATTCCGGAAATAAAAAATTAATACAAAATTAACATACATGTAAGTTAATTTCGCACAAGTGATACTTTTTAAATATTTGCACAAAAATATGAAATCTTACCATTAGGTATGTATCCAGTCTACTCAACTAATAGCTAAACAGCTTAAAGTAAGTCAATCAGTTCAAAAAAGGAGTTCTATTGCTTCCAAATCACATATAACAGACTTCGCAAAAAGTACTAATGATAACATTAATGAAAAGCGACTAGTGTTTAACTCCCAAAGTATCTTATATAGTAGTAGGCAACTCCCTTAATTGTTGGACAGCAAATTGAACCCTTCGCGACATTGTTTACATCTCAGCAGTAAAAAAAAATTAAAACCTTGTTTATAAAAATTTATTAATGTACAGTAAAAATTTGCCATACAGCACAGAAATTTCACAGAATATAATTCAAAACAAGTAATCTGGTCAGACGCATCCAAATTTAATAGTTTTGAAGCCGAAGATAAACAATATTGCTGACGCCAAACAGCCCAGAGAATTTAAAGACACCATGTAAAGCAAACAATGAAGCACGGTGGAAGGAACGCCATGATATGGGGTTGCTTTAATGATGGCACCTCGGACCACTGAAAAGAATCTAAGTAATAATGTAGAAAGAAAACTATCTACGTAAAACTCAACTTCCCAATTTTATAAATAAGAACATCCATATTGAGAATGAAGTTAATGGAAGGATAAACATTTTCGTTTGATGCAGTGGCCAGCAAAAAGTAACCATAGATTGAGAATACGTGGTTAATTGTAAAGAGACAGTTGAGAAAATATCGAGTTTGGCAGCGGTTTCAACGCCAGTTGTTGTCTTCGTTTCGTTTGTAGTGTTTCTTAGAATTATATACTTTTAGTTTTGATTTATAAACTATTTTGTTAGATATTAAACATAAAATAAATAAGAAAAAATATGTATTTATTTACTTTATTTATTATATTTTTACACAATAACAAATGCACAAAGTACTAACATGTAATCAATTGTGCTCCCTACTGTATGCTTATTTAGAACACATTTAAAAAGTTGAATCTCATCCAAGTCTACTAAATCGTAATGCCTTGGGTGCTATTATTTACATTTGTATGTACTTTTTTAACTTATCATTAATGAATACTCTCAATATTTCTCCTAAAATAAAATTTAATATTCTCAAAATTCCGATATTACTAAAATATAATGTGGTTGTACATTTTTGATATAATAACTGGTCCATAAACACATATTATAGAAATTAACCTTTATCAGCAGTTATAAGAATCACTTAATATAATTGGTAAATTCAATTTTGTCATAATTGTCAACATTTTATTAATAATTAGTTGTTTTTGATTTATACATTTTAAATATCGTACAGTGGCTCACAGCTTATTTTATCTATTTCTATTTTCACAGCTTCACAGAAAAAAAAGTAACAAGAACTTTAAAAAAGTGGTGTAATTTAAAAGAAAAAATGTTATAGTCTTAAACTAGATTTATACGATTGAAATTTTCTTCAAAATTACTCTTCAAAATGATTTAAACTTGTGTAAACAGCAGAAATTCTTCAAAATTTATTTATTTAATAGTTATTAACAGTTATTAAATAAATAAATTTTGAAGAAATTTTGCTGTTTACATGAGTTTGAAGCATTTTGAAGAGCAATTTTGAAGAAAATTTCAATCGTGTAAATCTGGCTTTACAAACAAAAACATTTCTTGCAAAAAAATTACATTTCAATATATTAAAACTAAAAAAAAAAAACAACAAAGCTCGTTTTTCACGTCACAGTTTATTTTATGCAGTCAATTTCTATTGTACCGATACAGCGTTGCCGGCTTTTCTTTTTTCCTAAAAGTGGATTAACCAATTTGTTCCGAACAAAATATTTGTTTTTTTTATATGAAGTTTGACGCCTCTCTTTTTAATAGAGAGAAAATATTCATATGAAAAAAACTTTGTTCGAACAAATATTTTGTTCAGAACAAATGGGTTAATGTACCTTAATTCTATCAATATATTCTGTTGCATTGTGAGTTCTATTTATTACGTCTAGTGTCAATTTAAAATAGTTCAAATGAGTCCGCGTACAACGTTAGAACAACGTAAATGTGTTTTAAATCATTTCCAAAACGGCAAAAAATAGCAGAAAACAAAGGCAGAAGGCATCAAATAAAATTTTTAATGAGCATGATGAGCAACACATTTAAAGAAAAAATGAGGGCATACCCAAGGCTGTCAGCTTCACAACTGGCCTCCAAAGTTGAAACTAACCTGGACGAACAACCTTGCATTGCAACTGGCTGTGACTAGCGCCAACATGATTTTAATGATCGAATTGCACGCAAATAACCCGTTTATAAATGAAAAAGGTTAAATTTTGCCAAAGAACATGTTTGCAAGGAATCTGAATTTTCGCCGATGAAATCTAAATTTAACATATTCAGTTTAGATGGCATGTCGTATGTGTGTTGGAAACCAAGTACATAATTCAACAAAGAAACTCTAAAAACACCAAGCACAAATTTAAGTACCTTCTAACATGAAAAAGCGAAATTTTTTTTTTGTTATTTTAGTTTTAATATATTAAAATGTAGATTTTTGCAATAAATATTTTTTTGTTTTAAACTATAACATTTTTTATTTGAAATAACACCAATTTCTTTTTTAAGTTCCTGTTAGTTTTCTTTTTTTATGGTACTTTGAAAACAAAAAAAAATACACTACATAAAATCACCTATAAGCCACTGTACAATTGTAGACCACGCTACAAATGCCTTCAAAATTTTAAAATTTTCTCAATAACTTGTATTAACCAGAAAAGAAATGGCTGTGGCAGGATAGTAACACAAACATTAAAAATAGTTTTCTGTTTATTATGTTTTCCGTTTTATATTTCTGGGCATTAAGAGTTCATTCACACTTATTATTACCCTCCAGAAACCATTCTGCTAATTACAGTAGCTATTATTAAGAAGTTTTTGCATTTTTAATGCATTACTGCTCATTTTAGTTAATTTAAATCTGTGCTCTGGAAATCTTTTAAAAACCATGTAATCTTTGGGGTTTTAAAATATAAAAAAACATAAAATTGTATTTAACAGCACAGAGCAAATAACTAGAAGAGCTATTACATTTCTTATAATAATAACTACAGATGTTGTTGTTAATTTTGGAAACTTAATGGTTTAAGATAAAACTGAAACCAAAAACTTTTTGTGTAACCTTTTAGCAAAAATAAGTTAGCTCTAATTTGTGCATCACCAAGTTACTAACATGTACAACGTTACTATATATAAACTAACTGTTATATATTTTATATAAAATCTATATTATAACCTACATATCGTCACCTAAAATGCCCAAAGACGTAACCCTCATTATCATAATTTTACAGAAAGCAAAAAACGTTATAAAATGAAAACTGTTTAATTGAAAATCGCGATTTCTTTACATCTCGTCTTAAGATAGACGACAAACTTCAGGTGACGATATGTACATATCGCGATTTTCAATTAAACAGTTTTCATTTTATAACGTTTTTTGCTTCTCCTGTAAAATTATGATAATGAGGGTTACGTCTTTGGGCATTTTAGGTGACGATATATATATGTATATTATATTATGACCCATGTAATATTTATATTTATACTGTATAAATGAAAGCTTCTTTTTTGTAAATACAAACTAAAGAAACTGAAAGCCGGTAATAAGTAGTAGTGATGATGATAATTATTATACATTACAAGTGTATATACACCATATACATACAATCCACACAAAAAAACATAAAAATGCGAGGTAATAATAACATTACAGAGCAAGAAAATCTGATATAAAAATGGCAAATAAAAAACTGAGCAATTAATTAAGAAACAAAAAAGTGTATGTCAGCAAATAGTTGGTGTGGCCGAATATTATAGACACTCCAACTGCATTATAAATGTATAATTTGCAAATAAATTCTTAAAATCTTCTTGATACATTTTAGTTAGGCTCGAGTTCATTAAATTTAATTTTCATTAAATTATTTTTACTGAAGTTAGGAATTACAACTTGAAAAATTTATTATTAAAAATTTTTGATAATTTTTCTTGACTGGGGATCGAACCTGGGTTGTTGAATTTACATATGTTTCGAGAAATCCCACTTTCTCTCATCAGAATTCTTTGCGTTCTACCACCTACACCACTGCGGTGCCGGTCAGCCAACAGACAAACATCAATCCTTTAACCAGTGTTAGTTCTGGTAGTTCGAAGTTTTTGCTGTAATTATCATTTGTTTATTAATTTCTATTCATAGTTGTTTTTTTCCCCCTTTTCTTCAGTTTTTTCGTATTCATGTCAAGACTTCGTCTCGAAAACTTGAATACATTTGTTTTTGTTTATTTCTCGAAACATATGTAAATTCAACAACCCAGGTTCGATCCCCATTATTATTGACCGATCTGCACAAAATTTGGAGATGTGATTTGCCTTCATTTACCACTCATTTGTGATGAAATTTGTTTGGATACTGCATAATTCAAACATTTATGACCGGTAAACCCCAATTTCGGGAGGACTTTTGTATGGGGGCCAGGTGAAATAATAGACCGATTTCTACTAGCTTTAATCCCATTCGTCCTTGGGCCGAAAAAATATCACTTACCAAATTTTATCAAAATATCTACAAAATTGTACTCTACGCACAAGCTTTACATGGACAGCAAGCCAGCCAGCCAGCCAGACGGACGGACGGACATCGTTAAATCGACTCAGAAATTGATACTGAGTAGACCGGTATACTTTAAGGTGGGTGTTGCACCAATATTTCTGGGCGTTACAAACATCAGCACAATTTTACATATACTTATGTATTTTTAGAAATATTTGCACATAAATATCAAAGTTTACCATTAGAATTGAAAATATTTGCTTTGTTAATTTAAAAAAAAACATTAGTTTGATATTAATTTAGTTGCATGTGGTAAGAACTTTTTACAAATTATTCAAGATAATACAAATTATAATAAATAATGAAGAAACTATCAAGAGCCATTGATGGCACAATTCTAGTAATAAAAAAGCAGCTATACTATGCGACTTATTACTATACAGCTTAACTAAGATTCCAAAAATAGGCGTTATAGCTAATCAGCGATTACAAAATGATATTAACGTATGAGGACAAAGTCCAGGGATTTTACATGCGGTATCGTCAACAAGACATTGGTGTTCTTCACACTAGGTTGACGAACGGCCAACCAACGAATTACATGCCCTTCAAGGACATACAATATTGTCTGTCTCGCAAGACACACAATTCACAACTTATCATACAGTAATTACATAGATTACTGTTCAAACACCCTGCCATCCATAGCTTAGTCAACTAAACTAGGTCAGGACTATTACTAGACACACAACAATTGCTCCAGCTACAATCTGGTCAACCACTACTGCCTAGGACGAGAAATTACAGCGGTCTATCCTAAAACCGTTCTTGTAAACCTGTCCAGGGCGAATTGTTAGCACAAATGCCACGAATGCCACCACTCCAATACATTTCCTGAACACATAGCTAATTGCCAGCACTATTTGAATGGTCTGAAATTTTCCACAAGCACAGTCTTCCAACTATCTTTTAGGTTTAAACCACAGCCACCACGTGTACCCCGGGTACCCCGGGCTTCTAACTGATCCCTTGCTGCTAGATAAGTTTCTAGTCAGCTTCCAGTTTAATGGGGTGATACAATAAACTCTTCCCAGTTTCGAGCTCAGTGCAGTTCATGGCATCAGTTTCGCCATCTCGGCATTGAAATTATATATAGGTGAATGAGCACCTATATTATTTTTCGCGGAGGTGGACGTATGCGGACTATTGATAATTTGAAACTGAGTTCAAATTGCATTAATCTTAATCTGATGGTAAACAACATTGCTGCCGCCGAACAGCCCACAGAATTCAAAGACACAATTTAAAAATATTGAAGCATAATGGGAGGAACGCCCACAGAATTCAAAGACACAATTTAAAAATATTGAAGCATAATGGGAGGAACGTCATGAAAAAGTTGGCTTTGGTGGATGGATCTCGGAACACTGTAAAGAATCGAAGGAAAAATTAAAAAAAGAGACTATCTGCATATTTAGTAAGCACATCTATCCGATTGTCTAGATTAGAGAGTCTATCATGTGTATGAAGTTAATTTGCAGCTGGATAATGAACTAAAGCTCACCTCCATAATCGCAAAATAATGGCTAAGAAATGAGAATTTCCTTTTAAAGTAGTAGCCAGATAAAGTACTGAACACAAACCGACAATTTGCGATCAATGGCGATTAACTGGCAAAATACCGATTAACTGCAATCCATTTGGACGAATGTTGGCAGCGAGTACAACGTGCATGATAGAGTATTCTAAATAAATTAATTTAAAGATTCATGGAGAGTGCGTCAAAACTTGTAAAAAGTTTTGGGAATAACTGGCTTCGAACTAAATATTAAAAATATTGTCATTCCCTAAACCTTTTGTATTGTGCAGAATTGAGTGTCTTCGGTTTGATTTTTGTTTTCGTTGAATTTGTAATTACTTAAGGTACGGTCACACTTGGCAAATATTTGCCGAAAAAAAAAACGTAACAAAAAATAAAATATATTTGAACTCGTTTATTTATTTAAAATAACTTCGTTTATTTAGGACAAGACACAACAAATATTTAGTTTAATTTTATTTGATGCTGTTTAATCTTGCAAAACTCTTTTAAGAGTAAACAATTTCGAACAAATTGGTGCTAAAGTGTGACCGTACCTTTAAAACTTGATACATTTAGTTTTGACTTACAAACTATTTTGTAAGTTATTAAACATAAAAAATAAAAAAAAATAATTTAATATTTTTTTTTACTTGTTATTATGCAATACACAGAAAAAAATAGAAATGAGTTTCAATTAAAATATTTGTGGAATCAATTTAAAATTTAATTGAAATCGGACCTGTAAACAAAATCAATTAAAAAAAAATTGAAGATTTAATTGAAAACATCAGAAAAAGTAATTGAATCAATTAAAATTTTAATTGAAAATTATTTTAAAATCAATTAAAGGTTTAATTGAAAAAAATACATGATTTTTTTCTGTGTAGCAAGTACAGATGTAATAACATAGAAACATCTGTAGTGCTGTCACATAGCTCCCACTGCTGAAAAACTCTTTTTGCTCATTTATGATATGAACATAATACACTAGAGCCTCGATTTGCGTCGTTAATAGGGGCCGGGGAAGTGCGACGCAAACCGAAACGACGCAAATCGAATCAATTTTTTCTATATAAATGTATTGACTTTTTGTTGAATGGGTACAAAAATTAATAATTTTAGCTAGCAAAATCATAGTTTTTATTGCAAAAATGTCTTATGGTACGTTTGATTATATTTATTTCAGCAGATCTTTGTTAACATTAAAAAGAAACAAGGAATAAAAAATATTTAAGGAGAAAAAATCTATTTACATACATACATACATAAAAGCATAACCAAAATTAATTTAATAGCACGTAACTTCATATGTTAAGTATGAATAAAATGGGAATTTTCCTTTTTATAGGCAAGTAAGCAAAATATTTACATGTAATTATGGAAATACGGTATATAGCAACGCAAATCGGAAGCAAAACGTTGCAAAATTTCAAAGTCGACGCAAATCGGAATCAAAACGATGCAAAACAGATTGACACAAAATTTCAAAGTCGACGCAAATCGGAATCAAAACGACGCAAAGCGGATTAAACCACGCAAATAGAATAGACGCAAATTGGGGCTCTAGTGTATTGTCGATAATTTAACTACTAAATAACAACGTCTCGATAACTAACTAAAAATATAAAATTTAAGACAATTAAACTATAAGTTGTTCTGGTAATTATCCCAAAAAAATTTACTATTAAAAGCAAATGCTCGAAAAATTTTATATCAAATTAAAATATTTCTGAAATTTACTATTAAATGCAAGTTATTAAGAAATTTACTATCAAAAGCAAATTAATCATAAATGTTCAGCAAATTTTCGAGTAATTTACTATCAAAAGCAAATGTATGAGTAACTTAAAGATAGTAGAAACAATATACAACATCTTTGAAATGATGTTAACAAAATTTACTATAAAAAAAAAATTTAAAAACCGGAAAGTTTTCATTTAATTAAAAAGAAGGCTATACTTTTTGTTGGGTGCAATCTTTGAAAACATATTAATCGAAAAACTCTTGTAGTTTCAAAGCCTAAACTAATTTGTCAATAATTATAATCATAAATTTGAAAGCTGAAGGATTTGTAAATAAAAAATTTTGTACACGAAATTATTTTCATTTGATTGTCTTTAAATCACCAGCCATATATATGAATTTAATTTCAATGATACTTTTTGATTTCATTTATTTATATATCTTATTTAATTGCAAACAGAATGACTAACTTATATGCATAAATCCTGGCCACTCATGATGAAGCATAATAAAAACAGAATAAAAAGTAATACAGTAAAATGGATAAAAAAAATTACCAACCAGGTAAAAGAGGCTATAGATTTCCTGCTTGGAATATATTTTTTGTATATACGAGTACTCGTTCTTATAACGAAATTAATAAGGATTAATTAAAGAATATTCATTTAGATAAAGAAAAAATATTTCTAAACTTAACGAGTATTATAAAAGTAAGTGGGTGTTTGAGCTACCAACACTTTTAGATTATAATTATTTTTTTATAGTAGTAATAAAGAAATAAGCTTATAATAGAGTGTATTACTACAAATATAGCTAATTAATATTATGCTATAATTAGAGCAGATACAGTTCAATAAACAAATAAATACTAGGAACTTTGTAAGCTATTTTTATTTTGAAGCAATTGAATAATATAAAAAACTTAGAAAAAAGCTCTGCTAAAAACTCCTTTTATAAAAAAATTTATATAAATAATAAGAAGTCCTCATTTTCGAAACTGATCAGTTGTCTTCCTTTTTAATTTCAACATTAACTCCCATTTGATTTTCTTTTCATTTAATTATATTTATTTTTTGTATATGACTACAAACACCATAAAGAAAATCACAAACAGAAAACAACCAATTAAAATTAGTTAAAACACTACTCGTATTTTACAAAAATGTAAAGCTTTTTTCTCTCTGTTGCTTTTTGTCTTATTCAAGTAAATTGAAAATATGTAACTATGTATATGGCAAAAAGGAAACAAAATAATAATTAAAAGAGCGCCAAACTTTATTCATTAGCTAGTAACAGAGAAGAACAAAAACAGGAACCCCATAATGAGTCAGTAGCAATGGTGGTACAACATTTTTCTCTTACCCTTTACCCTTCATTAAATTAAGTCAATTTATCTAAGTATGTTCTCTGGCAAAACTATAATTTTGTTATTATTTCTTAAACTTATTATACCCAACACAAAAATTATTAAGTTTGTCATGTCGTTTGTAAATCAGCGAAATAATGGTCACAGAACCCAAAAATCAATGTTTTCTGGGACCTTATAAGATTCTAAGACGATCTAGACATGTCCGTCTGTTCAATTCACGATAGAGCTTCAAAAAAAATGTATAGCAATGAAATTTTTCCCAAACAATCACCGCAATTCTTCGAATAGAAAATAGGCAACATTTAGCGATCTAGCGATGTTAGAGTTACAGACCAACATTTCAGACAACCCCGATATTTTTCAGACATTTTTGTAATTTTCTTCAAATATAATGCAGATAATATCATAAAATTTTGCACACTTTATTTTTATTATAGAAGGACAAGTCCTGTTGAAAATTGGAAGAATTGGTATACGAGTTATCATAGCCCCCATAAAAATGTCTTGCCGGAATATGGCTTTATGGTACATAAATGTTTATAGAAAAGCAATATCCATACAATATTCTGCAGAGATAAGTTTCATGATAACTCGCAAAACGATATTTTGTTGGCGTCGGCCCATATTTTGACATAGACCTATACTAAAAACATTTTCGAAAGTTAAATGCGCATAAATCTCTTATAAAAATCAAATTGAAATAAATACTTGATTATCACCTGGGTTCTACATTTGTAAACTGAAGTGGAAGTGAAATTTTCATTAATTTTGTGTTCTAAATTTTGTGAAAATGATTTGAAAAGTAAAATATCACTTTTAGTTTCGTTCATTTTAGTTAAAAGTTTCACCTCGTTTTCTAGAACACCGTGAAATTGTCCATGTGGAATTGAAAACGATTTAGTTTCACTTCGTAGTGGAATATAGAACATAGGCGTATAACTGGAATATACCTAAAATTCTTGTAAATATCGCTATTGAGATGAAATTCAAATAAAATAAACCTAAAATAAATATTATGTTATAATATTTTAAGAAGTTTGCCTAATAATAGGTGATTTGGTGGTGGGTATATAAGATTCGCTACAGCCCAATATAAACTCTTACTTGTTTTTATTTAAGATTTATCAATAAAGTACAGTGACACGTGGCACTGTCTTACGAGTACATAATTTGTGCTAAATTTGATCCCAAATACTTTTAAATGTTGTTCATATTCCAGTTTAATCTTAAACCATTCTGAAATACTTCTTGTAAATTATCTAATACCTACTACTCATTTTAATGTTATTTCATGTCATGTCGGTGTAAATACAGTACAATCTAAAAAGCTTTTTCAGTACTGTTTTCTTTCTTAAATTATATAATTAGAAATGTGGCTATACCATTCATACAGTATCCAGTAAATCTGATTATTTGATTTGCTTATCGTGCTTCTTTCCCGTGTTAAAGTAGGTCAAATAACTCGAAATATTCTGCAAGTGGTAATCGCAAAGTACCTTAATTTTAATGATGCTGCGCGGCATATATTAACCCTCCGTTTTACACATGTTTTGATTTTCACATTCGTAACGCAGACCTCATGCGACCCACTTTGTTTTTCATGTACTTCATATATGTATTATAATTTTTACATAAATTATAATTAAATATTCATATATTAAAAGGGAAATCGCAACTTTCATTATCATCAACTCAAACATAAAGCAGAGATGGTGAAAAGTGTAACGACAATTTCAATAAAACTTCTACCTTATAAATTAACTAGATTGCAAGACAAATACAAAAAAAAAACATCATTTACAAAACAATGTCAGTCTTATTCAGAAAAAATTAAAGTGGACTTCAAATGTACTGTAAGAAAATTTTGTCTAAAAGCACACTTCAAACCTACTTTATTTTTTATGAATACAGAAGTAAAGGGTGGTTAAATTGTAAGGGCCGATGTTGAATGTGAACCACACCTAAACACCAAGGTTTTTTCCGAATTTTATTTAACATTTCTCTATTTCAGACTGATCAGACAATCCAACAACGTGTTAAAGTTATCCAGACTTATTATGAAAATGGGCGTTCAAATCAAAATGCAAATCGTGCACTTCTTGATTTTTTTGGTCAATTTGATCGTCCAAATGTGCGTACAATCGCAAAAATCGTGGAAAAATTCGAGCAAACCGGGTCTGTAGAAGATGTGAGAACACCAGTGCATGCTCGTACAGCTCGTACTGCAGAAAATATTGCTGCTGTTCGCGATAGTGTGGCTGAAGAGCCGTCCACCTCAACTCGTCGTCGTGCCCAACAATTGCACCTCTCACAGTCGTCGTTGATGAACATTATGCATAAAGACTTGCATTTACACGCTTACAAGGTGCAACTGGCTCAAGAACTTAAGCCTCTTGACCATTCCAAACGTCGTGAATGGGCAGAATGGTGGCAAGAAATGGCAACAGTGGATGATCAATTTTCGAAGAAAATCATCTTCAGTGATGAGGCACATTTTCACCTCAGTGGATTTCGCCGCATTTGGGCGAATGAGAATCCAAGACGGATTGTCGAAAAACCAATACACCCACAAAGAGTGACTGTTTGGTGCAGTTTATGGGCTGGCGGCATCATCGGGCCGTATTTTTTCCAAAATGAGGCCGGTCAGGCAGTTACTGTGAATGGTGTTCGCTATCGTGAGATGATAACGAACTTTTTATGGCCCGAATTGGAAGATATGGATGTGGACGATATGTGGTTTTAGCAGGACGGTGCCACTTGCCACACAGCTAACGAAACAATGGCTCTTTTGCGCAACAAATTCAATGGCCGTGTTATCTCACGTAATGGCGATGTCAATTGGCCGCCAAGATCATGTGATTTGACACCGTTGGACTTTTTTCTTTGGGGTTATTTGAAAGAAAAGGTGTACGTCGATAAGTCAGCAACAATTCAAGAGCTAAAGGATGAGATAATTCGGCACATTAACGGCATAGAACCTCCATTATGCCTCAGGGTCATCGAAAATTTGGATCATCGGATGGAGGTGTGCCGCCGTGGTCGCGGCGCCCATTTTGGCCAATATTTTGTTCCATACATAATTGAGTAATACCAATATATCATAATAAAATAAAATTACAATAATTTGTGTTTTATTCAAAATCAACATCGGCCCTTGAAATTTAACCACCCGTTATATGTATTTATATGGGGGTCGGTATTTTCATGTTATCTCAACAAGTGAAGATCCTTTATTGCTCTTAGATTGTCCACTTAGATATAAATTTTTGACGACTCTAGCCTTTTTTTTCAGCGGTTGATATAAAGCTCACCGCCCAGTGATCGCCAGACTAGCTCGTCCCTGCACCTTGCAGATGTGTATATTGTTGTCCTCAACTACACAATTACTTATAGAAATGTTACTGTTCTATTTTGCAGTACTCCAATTGTATTTATTTTAAACATGAGTCCCACATTACCTATGTGGTTGTATTAGGAAATAAGGAGTTTTGAGATTTTTAGATAGTACCTTTTCACTGAAACCATTTCCTAATTTCCTATTCCTAATTTTAACAACATCGTCGGATATTATTGCAGGTGAAATTCAATATCCAAGCCAAATTAAAAATAACATTTTTGCAGTAAATGTTTGTAGTTGGTTAAGTTACGGTCACAGTTAACGTAACTACTACATAAAATATATTTGATCTCTTTTTATTAAAAAAAAACAAACTTCGTTTATTTAGAGTAGGACACAACAAATATTTAGTCTTATTTTGTTTGATGCTGTTTGATCTTGCAAAACTCTAGTAAGCAAAAAAAATTTGTGCTAAAACAAGTGGTTACGTTTTTTTGAGTAAATATTTGCCAAGTGTGACTATAACCACTACATAAAATATATTTGATCTCTTTTTATTAAAAAAAAACAAACTTCGTTTATTTAGAGTAGGACACAACAAATATTTAGTCTTATTTTGTTTGATGCTGTTTGATCTTGCAAAACTCTAGTAAGCAAAAAAAATTTGTGCTAAAACAAGTGGTTACGTTTTTTTGAGTAAATATTTGCCAAGTGTGACTATAACTTTTTTTCTTTAAATGACACCAACTTCTTTTTTAAGATTCTGTTAGTTTTCTTTTTATGAAGCTTTGAAATCCAAAAAAAAAAAATGTACTGCATAATTTAAGCTGTGAACCCTTTGATGTGATAAAATGCAGTGGTTTGGCAAGCAATTTCCAATTGTGGACTGAAGAAAAACTTTTTTGTCACCACTGCAACTATGACTTCGAAAAGCAAGTGAAATTACTGGAACCTTTTATCTGAGTGTAAAATTAAAATAATGAATCTAGCAGTCATATATTTTAATAAAAAATAAAACTTTTGAGTTCTTCTTGATAAATTTTAGTTAGGCTCGAGTTCATTAAATTTAATTTTCATTAAATTATTTTTACTGAAGTTAGGAATTACAAGTTGAAAAATTTATTATTAAAAATTTTTTGATAATTTTTCTTGACTGGGGAGTTTGAGTTCTCTTAAACAATGAGCATTTAAAAGTTTAAGCAAATATTTAATACTTAATTATAAATGTATTTTTTTGAATAGATTAGGAAATAACAAAAAGTGTTTTTTCAATCATTGAAATTTTATTGTGCGTTATTTAATTTACCATATGTTTGGTTACTCATTATTTATTTCCTTTTATTACAAACTGTAAATTTATCAGAAATTCTGTCCGATAATGACCCCTGTCTGTTGCAGTATTGTAAATACAATCCCTCCAAATGATCCCTAATTTAAATAGAACCTTAAAAACCTGTTCAAACATAAAGAAATTTATGTAAATTGCTACCCTATTTGCTTTTCAATTAACCTATACTTTACTTTTCTTTATTTGATCAATTCCATTCAAAAATACTTCCAACCAAACTCTGCCCGTCTGGTCAATTATGTTTAACAAAATAAATAAAGTCAATACTATTAAAGAGCTTTTAATATAGTTTATTTTTCCGTTTACACTTAT
Source organism: Bellardia bayeri (assembly GCA_950370525.1). NCBI lineage: Eukaryota > Metazoa > Arthropoda > Insecta > Diptera > Calliphoridae > Bellardia > Bellardia bayeri. The sequence goes on from OX493265.1 coordinate 66,490,910, forward strand.
ACATTTCATGTTGGCCCATTTCGATTTCAATACAGTATTTTCAATTAGTTAAATAAATTTGCAATTTCTCTTTTTTTCTTGATTCCCTACGAAGGTCAAGTATTCAATAAATGTTTTTTTATTTTTTGGCTAAGTTAGCACAATGAAAATAATACAGCCAGGCAAGGGAAATGAGTCTAAATTTATTTTGAGTGTAAAAATCTGTAGTATTTCTAACCCTTTTGCTGACTGTTATGTGTGTTGTGTTGTGCTACTAAAAATAACAATTCAAACTTAAATGCCCGAACATTGATTTGAAAATGAATAAATAGAAAATAATAAAAATGAAAAACTGAAGAAGGGAAAGCAAAAAAATACTATACAAAGTTGTTCAACTATTGTTAACTAAACATTAGTTAGAGCTGCCACCCCACTTCTTTGCACTCTGGCTGTAGGAAAGCGTGCTACTTGACCTCAAAAAAGAGTTTAACTTAAACGCAAAGCAAATAAACGTTTAGTTTAGTTCTCTTTTTATAAATTGTAAGTAAAATAATAAAACCAGCTAGCAACAACAACTACAAGAAATAAAATGAATGTTTAAAGAACATGAATAAATTACAATGAAATTCAAATAAATTGTAGTGATACACAATTTTTTTCTTTTTGGGGAGGGGAAAATGCGAGAATACATTTGTTAAAACTAAAAGAATTATTAGGAAATTTAAGATTAATCAGGGGATTTTAGTTTCAGTTTAAAATAAATTTTATTTAAAAGGTCAACAAGGAATTAAAAATGGTACATATTTGGTAGAAATGTAGTTTTTTGAAAATTGACATACAAACACGACAAATTGTACTACTAAGGACTGTAGATTTGGCTCTTTCGAATATCAAATAATTTCCTTGAAGTACCACAGCAAACAGAATTTAATTCAGAGAAGTAAACAAAATGCAGGCAAACTATTAATAACTATTAAATAAATAAATTTTGAAGAATTTTTGCTGTTTACACGAGTTTAAAGCATTTTTAAGAGCAATTTTGAATAAAATTTCAATTGTGTAACATAGTTTATTTTTTAAATCGATTATATGGAATCTATTACAACTTGATTGTGAATTTTGTTAGAGAATTATGAGCATTTAAGTTATTATTTTGTCAATGTTATTTATAATATACACCTAATACTGTTTTTACACGGTAATTGGAAACTTCGTGTAATAAGAACCGTGTAAAAATAGACATTGATCGTATGCAAAATAGATGATTGGTTCGTTAGCTGTAAAACGTATTAAAATTACTGAAAAACAAGGATTTTTTACAAACAACTATTCAGGTTTATAATATTAAATCACATACATATACGTACAATGCTTTAACTTACACAAGCTCACAGTTATTAAAGAAAAAAAATATGCAGTCTAAGCTTAAAAGTAATGTAAAAAATTGTACGACAAGTTAATTTGATTGTATGCACTGAAAGAAAAAAAGATATGCAGTCTAAGCTTAAAAGTAATGTAAAAAATTATACGACAAGTTAATTTGATTGTATGCACTGAAAGGGAATTCTCCTAAATCTGTGAATTGCTTGTATCCACAAAAAGGAAATTCCCCAAAATTTACGAAATGAACATATTTCGTAAAAATTAATTTTAACAAAAAAAATTCTAGCCCAAAAGATTTTGAATCGTGCTAAATAAAATGAAATCTTGTAAAAATTTTAAAATTTGTTTATTTTCAAAACGTGTTAAATCAAAACCGTGTAAAAACAGAATTAGGTGTGATTGTTAACTTCAATAGACATAAATAATAAAGTATAAAGACGATTTTTTTTTTATATACAAAGTGCCATTTTAACGAGCTCTCAAGTACATGAGTTATTTAGTATTAATATTAATTTTTCTTTTACTTAACAATAAACTTAAATACAATAATATATCTAAGTATATGTAATAAATTAATTGCAAGCAAACATACTGACAAAAATCTTACGTAAATATGGCCAAAGATAAAATCAAGGGTTGAAATTCCAAAATGTATTATTGAGCAAGTCACCAATATTCCTTTGCAGTTATTTTCGGAAGTGGAGTTTATATGGGGATTATGGTGAAATGTGAACCGATTTAAACAAAATGAAGTTTTGTGATTAATCTTTACGTGAGGCTAATATTTGCTGAATTTTGTGTGGATATTGCGGAGACATGAGAATTCTTGAACCAATTCTTACCATTTTCGACAGGAATTTCACTTCTATAATAAAAATAAAATGTGCAAAATTTCATGATATTATCTGCGTTATAGAAAATTAAAGAAAATAAAAAAATATACTATCTAAAAATATCAAGATTGTCTGAAACTTTAGTCTGTAACTAGGAGTTTACATAAGCGATTCTGGCCATTTGCAATACCAAACTTGTCAGTGAAACAAAGAATGTTTGAGAGAAACTTCATTGGTCTAAGTCTTTTCGTCAAGGCTATTTGGTGCCTTAAACAGACAGACAGACGGACGGACTTTGCTAGATGCCTTTTTTCATCTCACATTATAACACTTAGTTAAGATCGAGAACAGTCAGAGTTATATGATAGTTATAGCACAATAAATTTAAAGTACGAATTAACTTGGTCTTCAGTGTAGTACTCGAATATAATAATGTTTTACAAATGACTTGAAAATTAAAAATTTGTCCATTGTTAGAAAGTTGTATTTTTAATATACTAGGAAATCCTTATCCTTTACATTGGATTTAATAAAAAAAATAACCGTTGAAAGTAAAAACTTCATTTTTAGTTAACCCTGCTCTTAGATTAGGTTAATTTGGTATATATTTTTTTTGTAATCTCAATAACTCTTGAACGGTGAGGTTACAACTCACGTGTTTTATTTTTGTAACAATATTATTTTTGAAATATTAGGCATCTAATGTAAAGCGGTACGGAAAAAAATTAAAAAGTTACCAATCTTGTATTAGGGACCATTTGGTTCAGTGAATATTTCAATTTAATATAATACAAAACACTAAGCCTTTGTTGCCTTCATTTGTCAGCATAATAATATTTTATTGAAACTGTTTTTCGCTATAGCATACAATATATTAAGCGATTTGTTTTTTCAAATAAAATGTTTGCAATTGAAACATTTTATGTCAGTTTTAGCCTTGCAGAAACTACAGATTCCCCGCTTTTTTTGTCACCGCTTTAGAAAAGCAATTTTTGATGAGCTCACGGAAATTGAAATTGATGAAGTTTGTATATCAGTCAATAATTTAGCTGAAAACTAAAAATAGAATTCATGATATGGGCGTTTGCCAAATAAAGTGCAGCCGGTGCCCATGAAGTATCGATCTCAGAGAGCGTATGTGTGCGATCAAAGCAGATATATCCAGCATGCAATCACGTGGAAAGTATCTCCAGACATCTCAAATAGTTCATGAATATCTTTGCTTTTTCCACTGTCATGTACAAATTTTACATACAATATATGCAATAAGAATACCTTATTAAACAAATTAAAATTACAATTGTTTGTCTACCACAATAATATATCATCACCAAAAACATAGTGTAGTTTTCGTAACCATGCCCAATCATATTATTTCTCTGTGTGTGTGTTATTTACTAAACTGTCAGCTGTTATCAACTGTGTGATAACGAGCAAATCTTAATCTTATGCGCGTTTTTTAACTTCCTTTTTAAAAATTTAATTTATGCTTGGAAAACATTGTATTTAACTAACTTAATTATTTAACTACAATCAATCTTAATATCATTAAACTTTTTCTTCCATTTTATATGTGTATGTATATTAGTAGCTATTTGCTATTTATTTAAAAAAAATCTATTTTTTCACTCTTTTGTTGTTAGCAATAATAAAAAAATTTTAAAAACAATTTAATATAATTTCCATTTTTCTGTGTTAGCAATTTGCATTACCAACTTATCGTTTGACTACGCATAAAACGATAAAAATCATCAATCACTATCACAAACATTCTTATTTGCTTGAAACGAAAGACAACAAACAAATACACTCTAGTAAAGGGTCTGCCAAATAACTTTTTTTTTTTGAAAATGCTATAAAAAAAAACTACTGAATATTTTCTCAAATTTCTGTTTTTATTTGAAAGTACAATCCTTACGGTTAATAATGGAAGACAATTTCATTCAAATGGCAGCCTCGGCTGGCCATGCCGTAGCCTACACGATCGGTCCAATTTTTAAGCACATTATCGATGGTGTGTAGCTGTATTTTACCAATAGCTTCACGAATATTGTCCTTTAAAGTGTCAATTGTCTCTGGCTTGTCGGCGTAACACTTATCTTTGACGACACCCCACAAATAATAGTCCAACGGTGTCAAATCGCAGCTCCGAGGTGGCCAAACGACATCAGCTCTGCGGCTGATAATGCGATCTTCAAAAAACAGGGCCCAAAACATCGAGTGTAGCTTCGGCCGTGTGGCACGTAGCGTCGTCCTGTTGAAACCAAATGTTGCCAATATCCTCCTCTTCAATTCGTTCAACATGGCCCAATAACGATCGCCATTGACGGCCACTCCTTGCTCATTTTCGAAGAAAAAATGGCCCAATTATGCCTCTTGACCAAAATCCGCACCAAACAGTGATTCTGTAAGTCGATCGCAGGTCCACTTAGCGAAGCGTTGTTCATGCGTATATACAACCATATTCGTTCAGCGGAAGGATAAAACTTATTATCTGTCAAATCAGACATGAGCTAAGTGTTACCTTTGACGAAATAAGCACTAGTTGAAAAAAACGTTAGATGGCGGACCCGTTATATCCTAAAAAAACACTTACGCATATGTTTATAATTACTGCTATTTTAAGCTTATATATGTATATGTATGTATGTATGTATGTAAATACAGACACACATGTGAAGTACTTCTAGGATGTGTCAGTTGGTGTAAATTATAATGGCTTGCGTCTATGTTGCAAAAGATGCTTAATCATACAAATTAATGTTTTACACGTGCTATTACAGTCATAATCTATGAATCTTTAAAAAATTTATATAACCCAACAACGTTCATAAATAAAAACAATATTTAAACATACATCAGCAAAATAATCAAAAAAAAGAAAAACGTATCTAAATATGGCGACAGCAACCAACAAAATAATGACGACAACGCAAACAACAAAAATTAAATAAAAGTTCTATGAAATGTTAAAAGTTATAAAATATCAAATGGGTGTAAAGGAAAGGCAATATTATTTACGTTATACGAGCATAGTAAATATATCCCAGCAAGCCATATGAGTCCGCAAAGAGTCTTTTCTGACACCTTTTTCGGAGCGTTAACGCTCTTTATGACCCCAAAAAACAATCATAATTGCTCCGCAAACCTTTAGAAAAGAGGGTCATTACATTCGGAAATGGACCGTCAGAAAGAGCTCTTAGACAATGTCAAAAAAGAGTCTTTTATGAGGGTTTTTTTGAGCTTTGTGTAATCTTGTTTTTATCATTCTTGTGTGGTACAGCTATGTTTTTTTTTTGTTCAAAGCACAAATAACAGGGCAACAACGCATTGGTACACACATAATTAAGTGGAATTTCGACTCAGGACAGTAACAAACAAATTTTTCTTTCGCTCCGAAAACACTTTAGTTGGACTCTTTTCTGACTCCTCTTTTCGGAGCGCTCCAACAATGCTCTTTTGTTGGACTCTTTTGTGACTCCTTTTTCGGAGCGCCCCTAGAATTGTATGCTGGGATATGTGCGATTTTATAAACCGACATTGGCTTAAAATACAAAGTAGCGTCAAATTGTCGAGTTTATAAAACTGACTTTAAGCAAAAGTTCGAAAAAACCTTAAAACTATTCTGCATTACTTTTAATTGATAAGAAAAAATAAGGACGTGTTGGCATGCGCAAAAAATAATTTTTGGTTTTGCTTTAAATGTGTTTAAATCTGAGACGAAATTAATTGAATTTAACTAAGTGTAAAGAACAAAGATTAATTGAAATGTTTCAGTTATTTGAAAAGTTCACACAAATAAGAGAAATGAAAATTAGTAACAATGACTTTTGTTTTTAATAACAAAATAAAACAAGTTAGAGTGTTATGTTCGACTATGATGACTCTTTAATACCCTCCACTTAAACATAATAAGAAATACAGAAACTACACTGGTTATAGGACTAGCATAACCTTATTCTGTTCCGACCACCATAAAATTTAGTACAACAATTTATTTTCCCATAAGCATTATTTATGTCAAATTTTAACGGTTTAACAGTATTTATACCAGTTTTATACGTGTTTGAGTGAATTTTGGAAGTGGACTTTATATGAGATCTGTGGTCAAACATAGACCGAACTAAAAAAAATTTAGTTTTACGCTTTATTTTAGCATGAAACTTATTCCTCTCAGTCATATAAAACAAATAACTAATTTTAAATGGTAAATGGTGCCAATTAACTACTAAAATTAAAGTGGAACCTTTATTTGCGGTCTCTGCTAAAAATGTTTAATGCAGGATATCCAGAAGAAACGAAATTATTAAAATTTAATAAATGGAACAAAATTAAAATTTTACAATTATAAAGGATGTTTTAGTCAACGTTTTTTAATCTAAATAAAATACTTATTGCCGTATTCATAAAAAATTAAAGTAGGTTTGAAGTGTCTACTTTAATTTTTTACGAATAAGGGGGTTAAAATGTAATTATGAGTAGGAATATTTATTATGATCTGAAAGAATTGTCTTTTACATTTACTTGTTAAAGAATTTTTCATTCAAATTTCCTCAAGACTACACTATAGGTGATGCATTCAGAGGGTCCAATTATCGATCACTCTTTCCATTATCGCTACGGCGTCTAAGAACAGTGTTCCACAAAGCGGATTCTAGAACTAAATACAAATCACTTAATTATTTTCAAGCCAGCTGTTAAAGAGGATGAAATGGCCTCGCTCAAGAACTGATCATTTCAGAAAAAGTTATAAACATTTTCCTGAGGTAAAGCAGTTTAAATTTAAAGTTGTAACTGGACAACTTCAAAATAGAAAATAATTGTTAGCGTATACTTGTCCAGATTATACCAAATTTGGAAAATTTCTGTTACAGGTTCTACTGAACAATGTTTACATAAAAAACAGTAGCATAAATGTTTGAACAATATTGTAACAAATAAAGATAAAGACTTTTCAAACACAAATCTGAAGTTTTATTTTGATGGATTAACTGTTTTTTAACACTTCGATCCATTTGACAAACCCATCATAATGGAAAATAATTTTTTTAAGTAAGAATTTCACTTGGTAGTAAAAATAATTAAGGACAGAAATGTAGACCTTACGAGCCATAAACACCGGAATGAAAATGTTACGATCGGACTAAAAATAGCGACACAGTGAACAAAATATTAAAAGGGCGGTATTTGTAGGCTTGACAAAAAAAATAAAAAAAATATTTCTGGACTTGTTTTTTTCATTATCCTTAACCCTAGGGGGAGACTGACACAACTTTTTTCTAAACCACTCAACTGGACACCTACAAAATAGAAAATAATTTAGAAAAATATGAATTGTTTTAAGTAAATTGCATAAATTTTATCCTCCAATAAACTTTTTGTGCCGAAGCCGGATATTTTCTGTCATAACTTGTCCCATAGAGTCCACTGCACATTGTTTACATAAAATCCAGTAGCGCAAACATTTGAATATTATTGTACCAAATAACATTGAATTAGGTTTTATTTTGATGGATTAACTGTTTTTAACATCTCGATCCATCTGCTCTAATTCGACCTGATTTCGATGGTATTTGAAAAAAAAACTTCATTGAAGACTGTTAATGTCTAATAAAAGGAAACAAACGTTTCACAACTGTAAATTTCTTGACAAGCCATTTGCTTTTTACTTTTGTCTAATTATATTTGGGGTCCATATCCTCTCATACCATTGCAATATGCAATATTGGTCCCAAAAGCTAATTGAGGTCAATTTTCAAATATGTTTTACCATCCGTAATAACGCATATCGCACCCTAATTACAAAAGTGGCACAACTCAAAATACTAACATTTTCAGGAGATACAAACAAAGTTCATCGTCCACAAGCAACACCCTTAACATAAAAATAGACAAATTTGGAAATGTTTGCAGTAGTTGGAGATGTGCACTCCAAATTAATTTATGGAAAAAAGTCAATTATGGAAAATTGTGAGTTGTTGCACTTTTGTAATTAGGGTGCGATATGTTAAGTTTTGTTGAAACTATGTTCGTAAAGAGCGTGTGCCTGTTCTATTCAAAATTATTCTGCTTATTACTACGCTTTGGCGTATAGGTGTGAAAACGATAATCCATGTTATGAAGTAATTAACTTGGTGTTCAAATTTTTTTGCATTGTGTGGTATTTAATTTATAAGTTCCTAGTTTCTTTTAGTAATAGTTCTGTCTTCCCTATATGTACTTAAGGTTTATTTGAATCCTTTTATAACATAATTTAAAGTACTTTTTAAAAACTTTATAATTTTTGCAAATGTTTTCAGGATTTAGATTTTCCATTGATCAGCAGTTGTGCAGTTTATATTTTAATCTGATTAATTTTTTTGACAGAATAACGATAGCTAAAGATTTGGTTAATTGAACATAAAACAGACAACGTACTTATTTAACACCCAGTTTTCCTATTATCTAAAATACTCATATAATAAATATAATTAATCTTAACAACTCGTACAACTTTTAATCTAATAGCTTAATTCATATAATATATGTATCTATCTTTAACCTAATTTCTTATACTTCGTCTATTATGCAGAAGTAATTATGTTCATTTTTTCATTAAATCTTTATCCATTTTTACAGAAAAAAGTCCTTGTAATATATTTTTTTTTTCTTTCGCCACCATTTTTTTTTCTTTCTGTAAAATAAACGAATGAAAGCAAAAAAGAAAGCAACAAAATTAACTCATTATATTGCATTTCACAATTACAGTAAATTTTAACAACTTATAATTTGCTATATGGGGTGTTTCATAAGATGAGCAAAGAAAATATGTGTGTACGAGTATGTGTGTTTTTTCTTAGTACTTGTGATTTTTAATCTTAAATACTACTGATTATGTTTTTCGTACTTAAAACTCTTTACAAAATTGCTGGAAAATATCTCTTAACTAGCATGTACGTTAGTAAATATTAAGCAAATTGCATGGGTAAATTTAGTTTAAAAAATGCACAAAAAAATAGGATGTTAATAAAGCAAGGAATAAAACCAAATGAACATTGCACATATATGAATGTTTATATGTCTGTATGTACTCGTATATATAAAAGAATGTCAATATGTATCTAAGTATTGTATATATGAACATGACATCTATATATACATATTTACTTGCTAAAGAGAATAAACTGCTTATTTGAATTGGAAAAAAATTAACTCTACAAGATGAGAATGATGGAGTGAATCGAAAACAAAAGCCTTAAAAAAGAATTTAATAGAAATACAGGCACACACCTATATTTCCTGACTTAAATAAATATTATAAAAATTAAAAAAAAAACAAACAGTGTGAGTGATTTGATAATGGTCAACATTTCATAAAATTTAAAGGAAAATATGTATTCTCCCAAAGTAGATAAGAAAATGTGTTATGAAGAATTCAATTTCGCTTGAAAATAGCGTAGATTTGCTGAATGCATTCCAGAACAACTAGCCGGCTTCCTGAATATAATTTTTTCAGACATACACCATTTTCAATTGTGCTTTTTCAACTGCTAAGGATTTTATGCTGAAAATGTATGAGCGCACTGTGGTCTGGAGGCTGGTCCAAATTCAGCTGAAAATAATTTTTACAGTGAATAGATCACGCTATCGAGAGATGTTAACAACTCCTTTTTAACCTATTATTAAAGTCCAATAGGACAGCGCACAGTGGGAAATTAAAAAAAAAATAAAAAAAGTTTAGAATGTTATTTTTTGCCATTTTATGGCATAAAAAGGTACTTCATTTATTTTTTGCATTATTTAAGAGAATTTCCAACATATTTTTCGGAAAGCTAAATTTAATTTCCTTTGTTATGTGAACAAAAATAAAATACTATATTATTGAGCAGATCAAGGTCACTCAAAATATAGCTATTATTAATGTAAAACTCAACTTTAGGGCAAATGTTTCAAATCGAAAATCTAAAAACAATAGCCGATTTTATACTTATTTCCACTATGTCCTCTATTATTCTGCAGAGACTGTTTGTATCCACCCCTAGTACAAACAGTATGAATAAAAATTTAACAAAAATTAATTTTTGGAATTTTTCAGAACATTTTTGGGATTTTTCAAAACTTTTGTGTTTTGGACAAAAGTGTATGAATTAATGCAAATATTTTATATAATGTTATAGGTATTATTTATAAATTAAATTTTTATTTCAGTTTTAACAAAATGTCTTCCATTAATTTATTATTTGTCAAAAGCTTTATATATTTTTAAAAATGCACACAATTGTGTTTTCTACGTGTCAAATTAATCAGGGAATATTTAACAATTCATACTGAATTTACATTTTATGACTGTGTACAGTGAAAATACTTCGATAAATGTTTATTAAAATTTAACAAGAAGATTTAAGTTTGATAGTTTTTTTTGTCGATAAAATTGCTTGAAATTTGTAGTACCATAAAACAAATATATTTCGCTTTGATGATTTTTTGATTAATTTTGTATGCATTTTTCGGCTCGTGGAATCATTGACCAAATACTTGTTACTTGTGCTCAATATCCCGATATATTAACAACGTTATTTTTGCCTTATTGATATGGGCAATATTTGTTTTCAAGAATACAGTATTCGTTTTTAGATTGGCCCTCTAGATTTAAAAACAAAATCTTTAAAATTGTTATCTGTGGGTGAGCAATTTTGTTTGAGTTCTTTGAAAAAGAAATCTGCATTTCGCTTAACCCCGTATTTCGAAGAACTTATATGTTGTTGAAAATATGTGTACATATATATTTTGCCTTCCGGAGCACAAAAATGAAGTCCGTTTGTCAATACATTGTTGCGCTTTTCCGGGAAATGCAAAAAAAAAATAGCGTTACCATATGGTAATCCTGGGTCGTCTAGGGTACACGTTTTTTTATTAAAAATAAAATGATTTTTTGATATGTTTTTTTTAATCACAAAAATAGTTGCTTCAAAATATTTTCATTGTAATAATACTAAGAAAATAAAAAATCCATTCATGAATATAAAATATAAAGATACGCGTTGAACTGAAATATATCATGGTTTGGTATGGTAATTAGCGAAACACTTTACGCAAAGTCCTCGTTGTATTTTGTATATGCTGTTTGTCTGGTAACTTTGCATCGTTCACCGGCACAATGTCCATGATTGGATGGTACTACAAAATGACCAATCTGATCATAACGGAGAGTCTGTTCAATAGATTGTTGTGCATATCTGAAGAAGGGAATCGGACCAAATGATTTGGCTTTTCTACCGTAATATTTGCAGTATTATACTGCCAATTGTCGTGGAAATTGATTTTGACTCATAGTCGGTTGCACTTTTCGATAAAGCTGCCAAGCATTTTGGACACAAGCATCTAACAAACAGGTAAAAATACTAGACCAACACTTTTTGCAGCCTGTATGCGATACGGTATTGGACTACGTTTTGGTTGAATCGGTCGATTCCGCATATATATATGTTGTATTCCGTGATCGCACAAGGACGGCTCCACTTGCCTTTGAATAACGCTGTGCCATTGATTTGGGATTTTGACCAAAGCTAGTAGATAACATACAGACAACATTAATGTCTTTCTATTTCACAAAACGAATACCACTTCTTTCCTTTGACTTGAAGTTTTTGATAGCGCTTTCAATGTGTCAGGCAAATCATCGATCAAACTTTTAATGGTCAACTATTTATTTACAAATCTTAAACTAAAATAAACAATATTAAAATAACTTGAAACTAAATTCTTGTTTCCTGCAACCATTTGGTATGCATGTGCAGCATATGGTGCAAGTTCATGGCTAAGTAAAAATAAAGAAAATTGAGTCTAATACATAGTCTTTAAATAAAAATAAAAAAAAAAACAAAATAAAAATCTGTTATTCAAGACTTAACACTACATATAAGATTATCCCTATATGATTATTAGTAATAGGTATTAATATTAACATTCTTATCCCAAGATAAATAAAATTATTAGCTCGAGAAACAAAATAAGATACCTTTAATCATTAACACCTCTCGCAGCCGACATATGTTTACCAAAATCAGCGTTCACAAAAAAACATCAGCCATAAATCGAACAGTTAGCACACAGAAACAATATTTTTAAGTTGATTTAATTAAGTTTATTAAACAAAACTGTTTAAATTTACTCTGATATTTCAAAGAATCCGATATTTCCCTACTCAAATATATTGTTGTATATACAAATATGCACTCTGCCAATATATTTATATACATATATATATAGGGTGATTAAGTCAGAGCTTTTTGGCGGAGCTATGTTGGCTGACTGTAGTCTAATTGCCGTATTCATAGAAAATAAAGTAGGTTTGAAGTGTGCTTTTAGATAAAATTTTCATACACAATTTTCTTAAAGTACATTTTTTCTCAATAAGACTGTAAATACATTTAGTCGCAAAAAATATCTCACATTTTATCTTCTCTTATTCATTATACAGCTCAATAATTTGGAGAAGTTGTTGACTTAAAATAACATGAAAGTATGATTTATAAACAAACACTCTTAACGAATCACCCCGTACAAGCTCATATGCAACCAGTGCACCAACATTTGTGCCTTCACATTTGTACTTGTATGAAGTAACAAAAACTACAAAAACAGCAGCAGTCAAAACATCAAGTTTACTTTTCGACCTGATTTTTTTAACCTTTTTTTTTACTACATACATACATACATATGTATGTGTATATGTTGATATCCTTATGTGATTATTTATTTTTATATGTTAAAAAAATACTATACAAATGTATAGTTTTTACTTTTAAAGATGGTTTTTTGCCTTTTTCACTCGTTTCTTTTAACAAAAAAACAGCTTAAGAGTGGTACTTAGAAAAAGTTGAATTGAGAAAATGTAATATAAATGAGGATTTGCTTGTTTTTAAAAGATGTAAAGAGTTTTTGCCAACACATTGCAAGAAACAGACAAGTACGCATATCACTCACTTACACCAACACTTTTTATTGGCATGAACATACATAAATCTTTTTTAAATTTGATGCAAGAGTTGCCATTAACAGGCAGGTTTGAAAGCATAAGATAAACTTGCAATTTACTCATTAATATCTCACGTTTAAATTGTTAGTTTCATATCAGTGCTAAAATTTACTATTTTATTTATTTCTACGATATTTCTTGCAGCCTAAAAGCCTGCTACTTATGATTAAACTCTTTAAATCTTTACCAAAATGTATCAATTAATTTCTCTGCCAATCTAAACAGTAGTTGCTTTCTATATAAAACTAACATTTTGATTGTAATTTATATTAGTATAATATGGATCATAAAATGAAATTACTACTCAAATATATCTGGCAATACTAGTTAATTATTCACTTCAAAATAATAAACTACTTCACATATTCATACACTTCACATAAACTACGTCATATACCCACACACTGTAAAATATCTATTTTCCTTTCTTATCTTGCATTTTTAGTAGCCTGTGTATGTTAGTTATTTACGTGTTTTTTTTTGGAGTAGCATCTTGTAGGAGGAGTACGTGTAGGTAGGGAAAAGTGTTGTTTTGTATTTTCTTGAATTTTATACACTAATATACAACACTCATGTATATTTATGTTCATGCACAAAATAAACCAGGATTTCTTTATTTTTATTTACATATTTTTTGTTTTGTTTTTTTCATATACACTTTACAAGACATGCAAATATATTGTTCATTTGAATACGCATTCATACTCAACTGTATAGAGAATATATTTATAAGCACTATGGGTGCTTGAAGGGATATACTCTACAGTGAGTGTTAATAGAAATTATTCGAATAATAATTTTGATATAAAGAGTCCAATAATCTAAACTCCCCAAAGCTGATAGAAATTGTGGTATTTAACACAAATATTTTGTATTGTTTCTCATTCAACTATCCCGATTCACTGTCGTCTGAATGTTTGTATTGGCTGTATAACTTAAAAATGTTAGCTTTTATTTTCTATTGGCTATACTAGATATGTATTGAGCGGCAAAAGAACTGCTCATATTTTTAGTCAAAGTACGAAACAAGTAGTAGTCGGACGGGGCAAGGTCTAGTCTTTAAGTCAGTTGCCTCTCCCGCTTCCCAACCGCTTATTTCTAAATAGTTTTTAATACGTATTGTAACAGATTATGACGCATTCTTGTCTGGCCGCATATTCTGGATCAATGCTCGCTTCAAACTAGCTTTGCCAGGAGCTGGGAAAAAAAAGCCAGAAAAAATCAAATTCATTATTTGCTATGAAAAAGTAAAAATAGGCATATTAACACTCTGGCAATTAATATGCCTAAATATAATTGCGTTACTTTCTTTGGAAAGTGGATAGTTAAAAAAATAAAGGTGGTGAAAGAAGAAAGCCTTTTATATCACAACTCTACAATTGCGCATTATGTGTATTTTTAGTGCAGAATTGCAGCGCCTCTGGTGGTGAGTAGACGCATTAATGTTAGAGCTTAATTTTATAGCTTCTATTCAATTTTTTTTACTTTGGTGGCGTTTGTTGGATATACTATCGAAGGAGGGCGCTGTGATAAATATTAGTTATAATAGGACAGAAAACTAATAATTACCAGAAACTCATTGACGTAGAATTTAAAGCCAATCTTATAACGCGATAGTTATGAAATATGGAAATAATATACTTTTTCTGATTGCTTTATAAATATTGCTATTTTTGAAAGGAAAAAAAAAGTTTGTTGCTTAACCAATTTAATCATATTCAATTGGCTGTGTTAAAGAATGAGATAAGATCTACACAACAAATCTGATTTGTAAGAGTTTGTAATGTATGTTCAAATATTTGAAATACTCAGCAAATTGATTTGCAGATTATTTTTGAACTACCATACCTCCGCCAAAAATCAATTGCTGATACTACGCTGGTCTATTTATAATTTAAAAGGTTTTGCCATTGAGCTTCAATCATGGTTAGCAATAGTAAAAGTAAATGGTGCAGTTGGTTTACTTAGAATTGGTTTACTATTTATATATTATATTTATAGAATCTAACAATACCACAAAAATGAGATCATATATAATTGTACGTTAAATATTTTGTAACTTTATTTCAAAAACAAAAAAGGAAAAAAGCCAGTAGCTAAAACGTAACTTTCGAGGCTAAAAGATAAAAGATAAAGAACAAGGCTAAAGCAAGCCTCAAAAAGCTAACATGGCAACACTACTTCAAACAAATCAGTTGAATCAGATCATAACAGATAGCAGCCTTTTAGTACCACCAAACTCAGAACATTACCTTAGCGCCATGGATATTTGCTTTGGTGTCAAAATGACCACTTCTGAACCGCATAAATCATCTATAATATTCACCATTAGCCTCGGTGTGCTTTATCGGCCCTTACATATTAAGAAGTAAAGTAAAACATTCCGCATATGAAGCTTTATTGGCACAGAATACGACATTTTCGAGGAAAAAAATATTGTTGTTTACATTATCAATTTCAATAACTAAGTGAGAATAAATGACAGATATGTAAGTAAATACTCTTCAAAATTGCATATAAATTACTAAAGGCAAAATCCAGCTTTAAAAGATACACCATCTGTTATGAATCCCAAATTTCCCACTGTTTCCTCAAACACGTAACAAAACGAGTGCCAAAGTTACGTTCTCTCGTATTAGAGAGAACCGGATATATACAGAATAAGTCCTTCCCTCGTTTATTGTAATAATTGAGAAATAGTTCTATGATCTACATAGTTCCAATGAATACATATAAGTGAGATTATCCTGCCTGGCTAGATTTTCAGCAATTATCCAGGTTATTACTTTTTTCTGGGATCCTTGTTTATATAATCGAAGTCAGCGGTTCTGTATTTTTATACCCACCAACAAAAAGAGGGGGGAAATATTGGTCGTAGAACCTATCTAGTCCAGTTGAATCTGGAATCCTCAATATTTTTCAGCTATTTTCTTCTTATATAATGCAGACAATATTATGAAATTTTGTACAAGTTATTTTTATTTAGGAAGGATAAGTCCTGTTGCAAGTAGTAAGAATTAGTCCAGGTTTTCCCAAAGCTCGTAAAAAATGTATTCCCGGAATTTGCCTATATGGCACATAAATGCCTATTGAAAGTCACTATTCATACAAAATTGAACAGAAAAAGTTTCATGACAAGAGAAATCATAAAACGATTTTTTGTTCACATTAGTTCATACTTGGCCACAGCCCTCACACCTATATAAAGTCCTGTCCCGAAAATAACTTAACTTCTCTTATTAAAAACACAATCAAGTTGACATTCGAAACAAATAGATCATTCGAATTTTTTCTTTAAATTTTTGCAGATGTTAAAACGATGACCCGTACAAGAAGTGCTTTGATGATAGAAAAGGAGTCTTTGTTTTCTGCTTGAATTGAAAATCAAGTTGCGCAGAGAATACCATTAAGTAAAATGGTATTTCAGACAACAGTAAAAAGCTTATTTGTTGACATAAAAAGTAAAACATTTTCCAACGATAATGCTAGTGGTAGTAAAGCTAAAAGCAAATTTATTTAACGTTGAAAAAAAGCTGTTTAGCAAACATGGACCAATTTTTTGTGAAAGAAAGCCGACAACTTAGTATTTTCGTAACTCTGGAACCTATCTTCGATATTTACATGATTTGCTATAGAAAATCGTAATTCACTGTGCGTCGTTTCAATTTGCGTCGTGTGTTTTTTGTAACGTAACCCCCACGCAAAGTGAGGTATTGGTGTATAGGTATCACCGGATAACATCTTAACCAATTTGATTTGCACTTTATGCAGATTTGTCCTCCTGTAAAACAGTGTAGCCTTTCTTTTGGGGATATCATTTTGCTATTAAACGTACAAATAAAATGATAGTGATTATTATGGCCGAGTTGGTCCGAAAAAAGAAAAAAAGTATTCAACAATCAGTCCACTGGAATTTAAACAAATTCTAACCCAAATTTATATATAAATCTTTTTCACGTTTTCGTAGGCTCTAGAAATATTCTGATGGGTTTCAATAAAATCTAATGAGTGATTCATTTAGGCCTTTTTACATTTTTATTATTGATCGAAAGAACAATCTTCTCTACCATTCGGAATTTCTAGTTTTCGATTAATATTTCCATTGTTGCTCATAGTATTTAGCAAAGACTTTTGACTTCACATTTTTTTATAAAAAATCCGTTGACTAGTCCAAAAATTTGTGAAGGTCGGCTGCTGCATCCTAGAGCGCAGCTAAATAAGTTGGAAACAATACAGTATAAAAATAAGCTGACAGTTGACAGCAGTCACATATAATCTGTAAAATAGAATGAAAAAAGTTCTAAATGAAAAACCCTTTACATAAATGTATCCTTGTTGTGCATATACGTAAATATACATTACATGTTTATTGTTACACCCCTAAATTTCAAATCCAAAATACATATTTGTTTGTAAGGATAACGGTTTTTTGATTTATATAAGTCCTCTTGTAAAGACATATTTTGTAGGAACCATCTTCACCAACCTTTCTAAAATAAATATTTTTGTATTCAATTATAATAGTAAAATACCAATTTCGACAGGGTTTTGTAAATATAATATACCACTATATAACACCACTCACTGTAAAACTTCCGTAGTATTTGTGCATCCTTTGTTTTATTTATATACACACTTATACACATGTAAGTCTACTTATGTATGTAGAAAAATTTGAAACGGATTTTATTTTACATTTATCTGTATACAGTACAATACAAAGCATGTTTTTGTTTTTCTGCATTTTTAATGTTTTATATTTTCCTTTTTCCTGCGCTCAAACCAATTCTAACTGAACATTCATTTATATCCTTGTGCATTTTATGGCGCTCGCAAAAGCTATACAAACAACAACTGTAAGATCCTCATGTGCATTTAGAATTTCAGCATTTCACAGTTCAGCTTCAACACCAACCCTTGTATTTTTCATATTTTTCTGCATTGTTTTGTATTTTGTTTCGTATTTGAATGTGTATATTTTGTAGTAAATTTTTAGTTCTTTACTTTAAAATAAAATATTTTGGTGGAACTATTGTAATTGTAGTGGTAAAGAAAACATTTTTTTTTTTAAAGGAAGCTCTGGTGAACTTTTGAATATTTTAAAACTGTTGTTATGACAAAACTCGAAGATTTAAATGTAGATAAAAAAAAAACATTTATTCGATAATAAAAAGGAAGCCAGCACTTTACCTTGTTAAGAACGTTTTGAAAAAGGTGGAAATTTTTCATGAGTTGCCTGAGTACAGTTGGTTTTTATTTTGAGGAAGCAATTAAGCTAATTGGCAAGAATGAGTTGTATTATCGATAATATTAAAAATATTAAATTCCAATAACTAAGGTTGCATTTAAGCATGTTTAATATTGAAAATGTATCTACTAAATTTAAAGTATGTCTTGTAATTAAGAATCTAAAATCATTTAGTTAAATTAAAAAAATTATAAAATCTAATTTATGTTATATGAAATGATTTTTCACATTTAATATTTTACTTTAATTTACAAAGTTTAAATCAAGAATTATTTTGTTGCTACTGAAGAAAAAAAATGTTCTTAACATAATACAAATTCCACACTTAAGTACACACAAGCTTAGTTCTCCGTACATTTATTAAGGATTGTGTTACAAAAAGGACATAAACCAAAAAAAAAAACGTTTTATTGTGGAGTATTATTAACGCACAAATAAAATGAAATGAAACATAACAAACCATATTTAATAAAAATCCAATAACAATTTGATTTATCAAACTACTACACTAAATGTCCTGAACATGTATGAAAATGAAAAGCCAAAACCAATTGTGGTTGAGCAAAACAATAAAAAAATTCTGGCATAAAGTAAAAAATACCATTAAAGCCTATAATATTTTGATTTTTTTTTTTTTGGTTATGATTTGCGTGCAAAAAAACCTATGATAGAGAAGTCTTTAACAAATTGTTTGTGGCATAAATGAATTAAAAAGACACTCTATAATTTTTAGAAGAATTATGTAACTGAATTAGAATTAAGAATTATAATTAATTACAACTAGAGTTTGGTTTAAGCCAAAATCACGGACAATCAAAACGACAATTATTCATCGGTTTTCAGTTTTTACAACTAAATTCAGCAAGAGATTTTATAACTAAAGTTTCGTTGTCAATTAAAGTAAAAACTGAAATATGGGATTTTATAACTGAAACCGAAAACCGACAAGTATTCCTCTATTTGTTCGTTCAGCTAAAAATTTAAAATGTCTATTGGAAAATTAAACTTTTTATTATATTGTAAGATAATTTTCAAAAAAAAAAATGATATATTGCTTTGTAATAAAAAAATAAGCAAGAAAGTGTAGTCGGTCAATGGGCGCTATATCCCTTTCACACCTGACGCAAAACTACCATGAATTTTTTTTATAATTTTTGGAATATGTGGTCTCTACAGCAATATTATCAATGATTAAGTTTTATTGCTTTTATACAATTTAAGGATTTTCAGGACACGCACAGTTGATGCATCTCGGTCGATTTTCGTTAATATTTTTAACTAACACGCATTTTTATTGTACGAAACGATTTCAGTTAGTTTGAGATACTTAAGAGGATATATCAAGGTTGCTGGCAGTATTAACGGGACACTGGACGTTAGGCAAGCACGCAAATCGCCTTTA
Source organism: Bellardia bayeri (assembly GCA_950370525.1). Classification (NCBI taxonomy): domain Eukaryota; kingdom Metazoa; phylum Arthropoda; class Insecta; order Diptera; family Calliphoridae; genus Bellardia; species Bellardia bayeri. The sequence continues at coordinate 66,510,772 of OX493265.1, forward strand.
AACTACCATTGTCGTAGCTGTAAGAATAGGGAAAAAGGGGAAACGATTTTCCACCTTCTCTGCGAATGCCCAGCCCTGAGTGTCAAGAGACTTAAATTCATGGGAAATTATACATTGAACAACCTTGGTGAGGTAGCCCGGTCAAAACTCAATGACCTACTTAGATATCTTACCGCTACAGGTTGGGTCTAGCAAGACATGACTTTCTTGAACTCATCTTAGCTGCAGCATGTTGTACAAGACATTAAATCTGACGAGTGGTGACGAGTTTAAAACGGGGTCCCTTCGACTCTACTTAAGTGTTCGCACGTAGTGAACTACCACGTAAACCAACCAACCAACCAACGAGTACTTACTTCTGGCTCATTTTGCTAAAACTGAAATGTGACTGAAGAATTTCGCAATAATTCCAGTAACAGAAGCAAAATAATTGAAACCAATACCCACCCGCAGAATTGATGCATCACGGTCTGAAAGGGATATGGGAGCTATTATCTATTATGGAGTGATCATCAAAAACTTAAGTGGCACCACTTCTGAGCATATAAATAATTATTGTACACAATTTTATCTCCATATAAACACATTTAAAATATTTTTACATGTTAAAGGGATTTTTGAATGGGATCTTTTAAGAGAGCTGTGACTAATTATGGACCGACCGTTATGAAATAGGGTATCATTATTTGTATTGAATTTTATTTTGATACCATCATTTTTAAGAGTCTTATGCTCTTTAACGTGATTTTTGGTGGAGGGCTTTATATTAGCTTTGACTAAAAATGCATGTTTATACATATATGTACTCATATGAAATATACAGAGTTATGGTCTTTAAAGTGATTTTCGGCAGTGGGCCTTATATGAGAGCTATTGCCCATTGTGTACCCGTCTGCACAATAGACAAAATATTGTGACGAAATTTGTTTGGATATGTCCATAAATTAAACATTCATTTGTATGCGGACTAGGTGAAATAATATACTTATTTCAACAAATTTCAATCTCAACCGTCTTTGGATTAAAAAAATATATGTTATAAAAATATCTTCAAATTGCGAGCTGTACTCTGGTTTTCATTGACACCCAGCCATACTCACGGAAATAGTTAAATCGACTCATTAGGTTATTCTGAGTCGATCAGTATACTTTAGGTTGGGTGTTGAAATAATATTTATGGGCGTTACATACATCAGAACAATTCCAACATACCCCCCCATATCTTAAATATTGTTTAAAGCAAATGGGAGGCAAAGTAAGCTCCAATCTATACTTAACAAAATTATATTGAATATTAACAATACTTTTTTTTATTGTACAATGTTTCTTGTTTTAATTGGATCTATAACTTAAAAATGCGGGATTTATAACATATGGCGTGTCGCGGTTTTTGTCTGCATAACTTATACGTAATTTTAATTGATACATATCTGTTATTTTTTCTCACTTACTAGCATTATAATGTTAAGACCAAAGATTTCTTTCCTTTGGAACCAACAAAGCTTCATATAACTAAGATTTCCTTACTTCCTTAATTTGGAAAAAGTGGCGCTGAAGCGCCGTAGCTAATAAGGTAATCGTTTTATAGTCCAAGCAATTTGACAAAGTCAAAGCCAAAAAAGTTTGAAGCTTGAACAAGAATTGATGGCGCCAAACCAGTATTATGAGCTGCTAGAATTCTTAAAAACCTGCAGTCGTAGTATTTTTATCATCGTATTATACTTTATTGAAATTAGCCGACTGCATTCTGAGCTAATCGTTAGCCGAACAAGACCGGAATGTTTTGTCTTCGGACTATATTTATGAGATATTCTCAGACAATAACTGATTCAATTATTAAGCGAAGGATTTAAATCATTTGATTCATTTCATATTCATTATTTCAAATAAAGTTCCATTAGTACAATGGAAGATGATGTTTATCTCATTGCATTATATCCAAAAAAAGTTTGGAACCAAAATTCTTCTCAAAACTGTAACTGTATTCACTGGAAACATTGCCATAGTAATATCGGTGCTTTATTGCATGAAAATTTTCATGATACTAAAATGTTTTCATTTTACATTCATTGTAATTACTTCACTGATTCATAACAAATATGTGAAATACATTGGGAATTTTCAGCTTCGGGAAATTATATTAGAATATCTGATATATACAGGGTGCGGCAATTGAAGTGTTCTTAATACAGCTTCGTGTGATGTGAACTCAAAAAATCAAAAACATGTCCCGTTTCGACATGTACCGAAAGAAAACTTAACTGACATGGATGTGATTCCGTAATCAGTTTCTCTGAACTTTATATGAAAGGGACCTGTATCTTTAAGATAGCACTATTTTATAACGATATAAACGATTTAAATCTCTAAGACAGATCATGAAATTAACGCAGTTAAACTTGTTATGTTTTGGATGCAATAAAACTGATAAATGCATTAACATAATTGAAATGTCATACTTTGTACACAAATTTTCAAATGGGTATTAAATATGAATCTTTTAAGGTCGTAAATAACTTTGTCTGAAAAAAAAAATAAAAAAAAAATATTTAAAAATTTATGCACGTCAATGTGCAATGTACAAAGTCCAGACGGTGCATCAACTGTTAGCTGCTGACCGCCAATCGCGTCTAATATACGCTCAAGCCATCCTTAATCACCATCAAGAGGAAGATGATTTTTCATCAAAAATAATCATGAGTGATGAGACCCATTTCCATCTTAGCGGGTACGTAAATAAGCAAAATTTACGCTTCTGGGGCACTGAAAATCTGCGTGTAAGTCACAAAGAGCCATTACACCCGCTCAAAGTCACTGTATGGTGTACTGTTTTCGCTAGAGGAGTCATCGGACCTTTTACTTACTGTGAATGGTGAACGCTACAGAGCAATGAGCAACGAGTTCTTTTTGCCGCAACTTTATGAATTGGAATTGGAAAACATGTGGTTCCAACAGGACGGTGAAACGGCACACACTGCATGTGCCACAACCGATATGCTGAAGGATGCATTTCCCGGGAGCCTAATCTCCCGTTTTGGCGATTTGCACTGGCCAGCAAGATCGCCTGATTTGACTGCTCCAGACTTCTTTTTGTGAAGCTTTTTGAAGTCGCGGGTTTATGTCAACAAGCCTCAGACTCTTGCAGCTCTTAAAGACAATATCCGTCATGAATGTGAGGACCTATCGCCGGAAGTTTTGGCCAAAGTGATGGAAAATGCCATAAAATGGGCTCAAATGACAATCAATTGTGGCGGCGGCCATTTACATGACATCATATTCTCGACTTGATGTAAAAAAAAATTAAAAGACCAAATATAAATAATCCACAAGAAGAATCAAAGATTTTAATTTTTTTTTTAATTACAGCCAAAAAACATCGGAAATTTACTTTTGCGGCACCTTGTATATACGTGTATTAAGCAATAAAATTATATATTATAGTAGAGAATGTATGTATGTATATGATTGTATATGATTGTTAATGGCTTTGTTTGGTATATATGACCAGCGCTTGAATATATACAATACAAGGATAAAAAAATAAATAGATTTAACACTTAAGTACAATGACTTAACAAAATGTTTGAAACATTAATGATAAATATTTTATCTTTGCTAGTTAAATTAAATTCAAAGAATTATTTCATAATATGCAATAAACAGATCACAAAAAGAATATAATCACAAAATTTTTAACCCTACGAGGAAAAACTGAAATTACTACTTGATGGTCCATGGGAAGTATACCAACTCTACATTTATTTTATCTACAATCGTCTAGAAAAATGCTCAAGGCGATCCGATCAATAGTTTAGTTTCTATTGAGATATAAAGCTGTTTACTAGGAAACGTGTGAAAGGGTCCGCTGGGACCTTGTACTGAAGTGTCAAGAAATCAAAAAAAATTAATTTTCTTTTAGCTTGTTTTATTGTTTGAACACATCACAAACGTGTTCTGTGAATTTTAGTGACTTTTTAGAGTATTTTATTGTGCCTTTCCAACAGTTAACATCGAGTACAAAATTTTATTTTATATTTTTAAAAGTACAATATAATGGCAGAGGAAAATTTAGACATTGCTAAAATGGTGGTACGTCGTTGTATACGCTACCAGCAAATGAGTGAGGATGAGAGACGTGCAGTGAATCATAGATTTGCTGACTTCATGAGTTCAGAGATGAGTAGTGACGTTGAATTCGATATACCTGCATTTTTTTCTTGACGGTGCGGATAATGACAACTTGACATATCAACCAAACTGTCATGTATATAATTCGGGTGTGTAAGTAAACCTCATATAGTTATAAATAAAGACATTTATAATGACGACGATGATGAAGTAAATGAAACCGATGCTCTGCAAACAAGTGACAATTATTTAATTTCCAAAGATGGCAACAAATTGACCAAAAATTCAACACTAAACATAAGTAAAAATCATGTACATAAGGTAAAATCCAGGACCACTAGGAACCACACTTGATCCCTATACCATATTCCGCTCGTTCATCACCGAAGACATGGCGTGCATTATAATGCGCGAAGCGAATCTGAAAGGCGGGAAAGTGACAAATGCTTGGAATTTGGCAAATCCAATAAAAACAAAGGAATGAAAGCCAATCACTTTTAAAGAGTTCGTTGTATATTTGGTTATTATTTTGTATGCTGAACTCACTAAAGCGAAAAGTGAACCACTTGCAGAGTTATGGGCCCAACGCGTTGTCTAATATACAAAGCTGCATTATCATTAAATCGTATGATGTGCATAACACAATGCCTTAGTTTGGACAATGGAAATATGCGACAGCAGCGACTAATCAAGAACAAAACTGTTGCAATCTAACTTGTCAGCAGCTTACACTCCACATAATGAACTGGCCGTTGATAACCAGTTATTTTCATACAGAAGCCGCACAGGTCGCGGTTGTGCGACTCGAAATCATATAATACTCTCAAAGGAATGATTTACTCTGATAAAGTGCCTAAATAGACACGACAGTTGAATTAAGGGTAGAATGTTGTACTTGGAGAGATATTTGGATGCAGGTCTGCTGCCAGCTTTATACTGATAATTTTGTGACAACTTTGGATTTGGTGTCACGGGAAACAAAAAAAATCGCAGGCGTCCAGTCAACAGCACACTGCTAGAATTCAACGAAGGCGATATAGCATTATGTTTGTATGTGCCCAAGAAGAAAACAGCGGTAATTTTGCTGGCAATAATATACTTGCGGTGTAAACATGCAAACTGTAAAGCAGAAGCCGTTTGTTGTTTGGCGAACAATTCTAATAAATCTGGTGTTGATACAATAGACCGAATGCTTGGAATATATATCATATACATGCAAGCGCTCAACAAACCTCTGGCCGTGTTTTATAATATGGTGGACATTGCTGCATAAACTGAATTTATTTTATACATCGAAATGAAGCCAATAAAAAGTATGGTTATTCCTAATAATGCTGGATAAGCAATTCGTATTACCAAACATAGAGAAACGAGCGCTGAACAACCGCATATTCTAGGATATGGAACGCAATGGAAGCATTTGCTGTAAAGGGAAGAAAACAATTCTAATATTCAAAACCTGAATAACTATTTATGCTGTTTTTAGATACTTTCAACACCGCTAGAAAGAGCGGTGCCGCTGTTTGCGTCCAGAACAAACAGACTGTAATATGACGTTTTGAGTATAATTGGCAGCGGAAAACAAGAGTCCATTGCCATTTACTGTAACAATCCAGTTTGTGCGGAGCATCCAATACTTGCGCAATGATTCTACACCTGCGCACAATCTACACAACAAAAGTTTTTTCTTTTAATTTAATAAAAATTTAATTTACATTCATTATAAATGTATAATTAGTAAACAATAATAGAGCAAAACAAAAGAAATGGCGTTTTCATATAAAATTCCATACAAATATGTTCCAGTGGACCTTGTACATCGTATAAGGGCAATGGAAAATCAGTCGACGGAGAACTTAATTTAAAAAGACAAATGAAATAATTTTTACTTAAATAGTTGATTTTAGTTAATTTGGTGTATAAAATTATTATGATTTGTAGATCTTATTCTATTTAATCTCTTCACATTACGCATAATGATTACATTCTTTTAACTTAATGGCATAATATTTTTTCATACCAATAAAATCTTTTGCTAGCTAGATATAATAAAAAGAAAAAGAAGAAATATAATGGAAAAACAACTTTCGTCTATGTATTCCAAGTGAGATACTTTGAGAATATTTAATATTCATATACAACATCACAGCCACTTTCTATGACTCGAATACTCGGCTCCACAGGATACATGTTTATAAACGGAATGAAACGGCAGACAGTCAGACAGACAGACTTGAATATGATAACAAAGGATCTACGTTTACACAAGTCACAAAGACCATATTAACAAATAGGCTAAACACGATTTAACATGTTTTTGTTTTTTTTTTTTTTTTCTTAGAAATTTATGTGTCAAATATGTGGCTGTACAGATGTAAGTCTGTACAGGAAGGACACGAATGTGCGAAATCTGTACGAGGTATGAATTAAGTACGTTTATTTTCACAGAAGTTTAAGACAATTTCCTTTACTTTTCTTTGCTATTTATTTAGAGATGAAATAAGCAAAAAAAAGAAAGGGAAATGTTGTTAGCTTTTGATATGCTAATATCTTTAATTTTATACACATATGTATATGTTATATACATTTTTGAATAAAGAAAAAGTTCACTCGATATTGTTTAAAAGTTTTAAAGTTCTTTATTATGCCTAAATTTCACATAAATTTACATTAGGAAAAATTATTTTTGGAATAAAATATATTATTTAACGCATATTTAGGCAACTTTTAAGAACAATTTGAGTAGAAGTATGAAGAATGCTAGAATGCTAGAATATATAGAACACAATATATACATATAAGAAAGTACCAGAATATGTTATTCATGGTTAATAATATTAAGAAAAAAATCTAGAAAAAAAAATGCTAGATTATATAAGTATGTAATAACATTTTGTGAAATGGTCATTAGATTTATAAAACTTATTTTCTAAAAAAAAAAATTTTATTCGAAGTTTACTAGTTAAATATAAAATTTATTTGAAATTTATTTTTGTATATTTCTGTATAATGTAGAACATATAACAGAAATATACAAAAATAAATTTCAAATAAATTTTATATAAATTTTAAATAAATTTTAAATAAATTTATTCCTGTGTATAGTTGACCTGTTGTTAATGTTGTTTTCTTATTTCGGCTTGAGGTCAGATTTAAACAATAAATAAAATTCCAAAAAACTTTTTCCTTATATTTATTTATCTATTATTTAATTTTATTTTTCCAATATTTCGGTCAAAATCTTTGACCATCATCAGGGAACTGGTGTTTATTTAAAAATACAAAACAAAAATAACATTAAAAAACACGAAATATTTGATACAAACAAATTTAATATTTACATTTAAATAAATAAACAAAAAATTTCTTATTAAAAGCTCCGACACATTCAACACTTCACTTCTAAATCTTTGATTTGTGTTTGTCTATCGCATGTTTATAAATTCTTGCACAATTTTCTGTGTCTCTCTTAAAATTTAATATCTTTTCTGTCTCTTGACCAACTATATGTAGCATCTCAAGTGTAAATCTCTTCCTGTAGTTATTCTCTTCCACTAAAATGTCTACATCATTATATGGTGTTAAGAACTATTGAACGAAAATGGCACTTACTAAAGGAACATATACAAATTCCTAAGGATTTATTCTTAGAACTAATAACGTTTTGTATTAAAGAAAGAAGATACTTTAAGTATGAAGATAAATATTATGAACAAAATAGGGGAATGCCCATGGGATGCCCAGGTTCACCAGTCATTGCTGACATAATTATGGAAGAGCTATTGAATGCATCAATAGGGAAGATGAGAAGAAAACCGAGACTTTTTACAAAATATGTGGATGATTTGTTTGGAATCTTTAAGAGAGATGATATTGGAGAAACCCTGAAAACATTGACTGATTTTAATAGACAAATACAATTTACGTTTGAAATAGAAACTAGCCTATTTAGATTCGGTTATAGTTAGACACGGAGACATACTTAAACTAGATTGGTACCAAAAACCATTGGCGTCTGGTAGATTAATAAATTTCTACTCAAAACATCCAAGAAGAACAATTATGAATACAGCGAACAACTTCATTAATAGGGCTCTAGAATTAAGTGACGAAGTTTTCCACTCAATAAATATCTGCAAAATAAGGAACATATTAAGTGAAAATGATTTTCCAAATAGAACCATTAATGAACTAACTACGATAGCAAAAGGAGCAACTAGAGAAGAGCGACCACCATTAATATATAAGACTATAACATATGTAAAAGACTTTTCCGAAAGAATTAAACATTCCAAAATTTGCAATCGGGAAAGATATGATTTAACTTTTCAAACAGAAAAAATATCTTTTTAGTAATATGAAGTTTAGGATTGAAAAGGGGAAAAAATCACAGTTAGTTTACAGAACACACTGTAATGGAGACAAAACTGATGCATGCGGAAAGGTATATGTTGGCACGACAAAAAACAAATTGAAGACCAGATTGGCAGCAGATAGGTCAGATGAAAGGGCTTCTAATAAAACATTAGAGCAAAATACTGCACTGACGGCTCACTGTACTATAACTGGGTACAAACCAAATTTTAATGATGTAGACATTTTTGTTTTGTATTTTTTTAAATAAACACCAGTTCCCTGATGATGGTCAAAGATTTTGATCGAAATATTGGAAAAATAAAATTAAATAATAGATAAATAAATATAAGGAAAAAGTTTTTTGGAATTTTATTTATTGTTTAAATATGACCTCAAGCCGAAATAAGAAAACAACATTTTAAATAAATTTTATATTTAACTAGAAGTAAACTTCGAAGAAAAAAATTTGTTTAAAAAATTTTTACAATAAATACTCGCAAGAAGTAAAATTCTCATTCAATAACTTATTTTCCTCATACTTTTTATTAGTCAGAGGAACTTACGCACTTATTAGCCAATTGAGATTGAAGCATGCATAAATAAGCATCTACTTCCTAAAACATATTTGGTAAAATTATATATATTTACATTCTCATATAATTCCGCGTTAAATGTCTACTTCCTATAAACTATAACACACAATTTTATAATATAGGATTTCAAAGTTTACATTGTTTTTGGGTTGTCGCTCGCTTTCTTCAGACAGTAGACTCAGCCAAAACTTACTTTTAATTTATATAACTTACTTTTCAATGACTAATGCTTTACTTAGAAATAGTCGTATGAACCCTTTATTACACAACTACTTATTTTCTCTTAAAAAAAAGATTGATTTCTATTGATGACGGCTTATGTAAGACCTAACCATAAATGATTTAGTCATTACTTGTAAGTACTTTTAGTGATATTAAATTTGCCATATATTTCTAAACGGTTGTGGCAAGTATTTATCTTCACCGTGTTAAAATAATAAGTTAAAAGGGATGGAATATGGATCGATCAATATATTACATCGCCCTTGGATTATGTGAAGACCTAGAAGCCAACATTGCTCTCATAATTCACATGATATCGGCAGCAATTTTGGAAAGAGTGTTTAAAATTGTACCTACTGCGTAGTCGTAGGTGGATCATTCGGACATATTTTTAATAACTAAATGCCTAATTTTATTCTAGCAGGCATTAGTCATCTGTCATGCGCATGTATTTGGCCAGATCTTTTAAGAATTTAACTGTCATTTTAATAAGTTTCTAATTCAGCTAGGTGTTTAAGTCTCCAGGTATCCTCTACAATATTGTAAGCTAAAGTTTTATGAAAAAAAAAAACAATAAAAAACAACAAAAACAATTTATGTGGATTTTTTCATCTACACATTACATACGTAGCGCATGTATCTGGCCGGATACACTTGTATTTTGTATGAAGAACAATGTAATTTATTTGCAGTTTTATTTTTGTTTACTTAAATCAACTGAAACTGCATTATGTGTGTACTCTGCATTGTTATAGTTGTTGTAGAGTTCAGATTTCTGTATATCCCCCTCGGTCTGTGCAGTGTATTCACCCACAGCATCAAATGCAAACACAAATAACTGAGCAGCTATGTCTTTCAATCGATGATGATGGTGGAACACGCGCTCATCGATTCTGCGATTACAAGGCTGCACCAATTCGTGACGTTTGGAATTTCCTAAATGAAAATCTTGCCAAAAATTCTGTTCCCATAACGTGGAAAAACAAAGGTCACACAGTATATACCATCAAAAACAGCGAAATACGGCATCAAAATCTGGTGGGCTTGCGATTCCAAATCTAAATATCCACTTCAAGGAAAGCTGTATACTGGTAGACAAGAAGGAAAATAACGCGAAGTGAATCAGAGTGAAAGTGTTATGATACAACTCGCAAAGCCATACAGCAATACTGGTCGTACAATTGTAGCTGACAACTTATTTACCACCTTAGAAGGAGCAAAGCGTTTGGCCAAAATTGGTCATGCATTTGTTGGTACCATTGGGTCTAATAAAAGATGTATTCCTAACGAAATGAGGAAGGATCGTTCTCGTCCTAATCTGTCACCTTTATTTGGATTCCACGAAAATTTGGTTTCAATATGCAGCTATGTGCCAAAAAATAAATGTACGAACCTACTTTCGACCGTCCACTACACTATATATTGTGAAGGGGAGGCAATGAAACCCTAAGCAATTTTCTTTTACAATAATAATAAAGCTGGTATCGATTGTATGGACCAAATGCTTACACATTTTACTACAAAGAGGCGAACAAGGCGATGGACTCTTGCGTTCTTTTGCAGCATGTTGGATATCATGGCACTGGCTGCTAGAAGAAAATTTCTCAGTACGGTAGTTGATACACTGGTTCTTTCAAATATTGAAAACCTAAAGAACAACGTTCACCTCAGAAAGCAGTTTAGTACTGGTTTGGCCATGAAATCGTATTTTGGAAGACTAATAAATGTAAGTTTGATTGATGTAACATTTGCCATTCATTTCATCCAATTTTCCTCGTTTTGATTTTTTAATTTCAGGTTCCAGTAGTAGTTCCTAGTTTATGTGGTGCTGATACTCTACAAAAAAAGAAAAATTTGTCAGCTTTGTACATTGAGGGACGAAATAACTCGACGACTAACTCTTTTTTTTTTTTGTTCCAAGTGCGGAAATCCGGTATGCCAACAACATTCAAAATCAAATTATACATGTTTCAGTTGCTTGCCTGAAGCTATGTAAGGCATTTTTTCATTTAGAGTTAATTGAAATTTACTTTATAATTTTATAAACACTAATTTTTGAATTGAAATTAATCGAAATAAACTTTAAAACAATTATTTGTTTGAAATTGAAAAATTTTATTTCTCGTTAATTTTTTTCCTGGGTAGATTGCTTTAGCATGTACTAAGAAAAAACAAAAAACAAAAAAATAGAAACTATGTATCCTCCTGGCGTGCTAATAATATAACAATATAATATTATCACTAAAATAGCTATTTTTCATATAAATGTATTGAAATACATAGTGTATCTGGCCAGATACATGCGCTACGTATGTATGTATTATAACAACGGCAGTGTGATTCCCCTTTTAACGGCAGTTTCGATAAAACTTGTGCATTATGAATTAACTAGATGGAGTACTTGTTTGTATGTTCATTGTTTTTTTCCGAATTAACGTAACCTAACCTTGTTCAATAGACATAAATAAACAATAATAAATAACTGAACAAAAAATAACTAACAACAGCAAGAAAAATATAAAAAACATTTACAATACAAAATATATATGGGTCTGACCAGAGCCATGTGTTACAAATGTGATGTGTGCAGTAAAATATTCGAATAAGTGTCCTTCTATATTCTTTCCAGCATTTATTTTTTAAATATTTAAAGCGAACTAAATTGTAGAAGGATACCTGAAATTTCAAATCTCTAACTAAGCGTAAAATATATTATAATAACATTTCAAATTAAAAATGATCTGGCTAGACTCATGTGTAAGACGAAGGGGTACACATGACTGAACAAAACTGAGTGCATTTACTAAACACGATAGTATCAGCTTAAACAATTTCAGTTTGTGTACGGTTCGAATACAATTGATAAATTATGCAAATGGTTTGAAAATTCTCAATTTTTTTAATACCTTAGAACCTATCACAAAATATTATATTAACAAATACAATAATACTTAAAATTTCAGAAATCTGGTGGTTTAAAAAACATATTTTACGAAATGCAGCAGAACATATTTCGAAAGTCAAACACCGGGTAGAAAATGCATTCCAATTTGCCAATTGTCCCAATACGTTACAATAGTATTCTTTAATATAAATTCTTGAACTACTAGCCTGAATAAAAACTTTTCACTTAAATAAATATTAGTTCAAATCCTTCTCTAATTAACAATGATTTAAGTTTTATAAAATAATTCGAAAGTAAAAAATTTTAAAACTTAAATTTTTAAATTTTGTTTTTATTTTCCCTTTATTTCTTAATATTTTGTGTTACACTATATAGACTTTTTAATTTTAAGTTATTCGTCTGAGTGTTTACTTTCATACGCAATTTATAGCTGGTCGATATATTTCTCCTATTCAAATTTATGAAGATTTTACTGAAAATAGACAATAATTAATATTAAACATACGTCACCCTCAAGAAAATTTTAAATATACATAATTGTTTTTGTTATTTAGCAGAATTTTTGAATTTAGGCGAAATTACTTAACACTGTAGAAAGTTAGTAGAAAGTACTAAAAAGAAAACATGTTTTTGCGCGCAAAAATTTAAAGCTTACTTTTAGGTTTGCAAAAATTTGAATTAAGTTTTAATACAATTTTACAAAGCAATTTTATAAAACCATGAAAATATAAATATTGTAATGTGTTTTGTTGCAACTTGTTATGGAAAGGGTGTAAATTCGTGCCCTCTGCTTATCCACATTAGGCCAGATGTTTCTGGTAGTTGCAGTAAAATAAAGTATCACGAATGTATCACGATAATGATAGATGTTAACAACTAAATTGGCCGTTATTGATGTGCATATCACTGTTATGTGCTTTGAGTTCTATTTGAAAAACCCCTAGTGTGAATGATGGTTTGTAATGCTAAAACTATACATCCAATTTCTAGTTCCTACTTTATATATTTCAATCAACACTGAACATCCATATTTAATTCAATGTAACACAAATTTTCTTTTAATATTAATACTTTTAAGATTTGAAAGTTTTATCTACATATAGCCTTATTTTGTCGCTGATTTGCAAACTATTTCCTTAAACTTTATATTCATACCTCGTATGTTCCTAGCACTCTATGCGCGACGTGTAGTAAGACAATAAAGTTTTTAAATACTTAAATGATGCCTCGCCTTAGGAATACATATTTATATTTTCTGCTGTTGCCATTTGGATGTTGCTGTTGTAATAGTATTATTTTGCAAGTGTTAAAAAGTGGGAGGTTTATATTAAGCAATTTACCTCAGCTTAGGAGTATGGGTGATGACGTCTTACAGAAAACCTTTAACAAAGTATTTATTTATTTATTTTTCATGAATATATTTTCATGATTGCTTAGCTACATGCATACACTCATTGATTTTTATTGGGTTCGAAAAAATTACACAAGCACTTTTGTTAAATAAAGAGAATCAAGCAGCTCGGTTGGTGGTACAGAGTGCTAAATTTATGAAAGTCTATATTTTGGTAAAAGCAAAAGGTTAACTAGAATGTAAAGAAGAACATGGCAAGAAGGTTAAATACTTTTTTGCCAAACTAAATATAGAGAATAATTAATAAACCTAACAAAATGTTAAATATTTATAAATAATTTATACCAAACAATATACAGAATTAAATTGAATGGAATGTATTAAGACACTCATACCTTACGGTGTCTTTTATATTGGTGTTATGTATCTCAAAAATATAAATATTTTTGTTCGAAATTTCATAAAAATTTATTTTACTGAAATTAATTGCATTTAATTTCTAAGCAACTCAATTATCCAATTGAATAATACTTATTTCTTAAACATTTTATTACTTAAATAAAAATACATTTCCTGTCATAGATCCTACACCCATAACTTCTAATATTCATTACAAATCTATAAATATCAACATATGTATGTCTAAAGCATTATACAAATCCATATTATTTATAAAAATTTCCATTTTAATACACAATAAATAAATCTTTGCACATGACAAACATATTTATTTTTTATTTTTCAACATAAAAAATCAACAATAAAATAAACATCATCACTTTATTTATTATTCTAATGAAAAAATCAAATGTAAATATTTGATATTTATAGGAATTTATTTAAATAGAAATTTAAATGAAATTATGTGCACAAACAAACAAATAATCAAAGAACAAATATTAATGTTTAGAAATAATAATATAACTAATGTTAAATAACGACCAACATATAGACAACACAGACATAAATTAATAATAAAAAATTTATGTTCAAGGAAATGGACAAGAAACTGGACAAGAATACATCGAAACAAATAAAGAAAACTTAATTTACAGCTGTGTTTTGAAAAAAAATAGCAAATTTCTTAAAGTATTTATAGCTTTGTTTCTTAGTTGCTGTAGTTTTCTTTGTGGGTGTTTGTCTGCAATAATATTAGCAACAAGAATAAGCTGGCCATAACAACAGATAAACACAGCAACTTTTGAGTTGTAACTTAAACCATAAAAATCATATAAATCAAAAATTTCATAAATAAATCAATTTGAATTTATATTCATTACTATTCTCAAACTGTAGAAGAAACAAGAGGAATGTTAAATATTAGAAAAAACCTATTGAATGAATTAAAACACCATTTCCAACACATAGTAAAAATAGTTTTGATTTTCATATAATAGAATGAATCGCCAAATGAGTTATTTTTGTCTTCTAAATTTTTAATAGCTATATGAGAAGCACGATAATAGAATGTAGCTGTCTTGGAGCCAAAAATTTTCATAGTGAATTTTCCATCGACATTTAATTCATTTCAAAAACTGTTAAAGATTCTACTACTTGACAAGCAAAATGTATAAACTTTCATATTAATTCAACATGCGACTTTAGGAAACCGCAATTCTTGTTGAAACCCCTTTTTATAACCCTTATGTGTGCGGAAAAAAACACCTTCTAATGAGCTGCAAGGTACCTGGATACCTATATGAAAGTTAAGTAGAGAAAAAGCATTTTTGCACTAAATATATTGTTGGAGGATAGTCAACAGATACAATAATATAATAAAATAATAAAACTAAAGGAGGAGTAGATAATATGGAGAAACTGTTAAGTGAATACACGTGAAAATGGAGAACAAGTCGATGGCCGTTATCATTATTTTTTAATGCTATTGACATATCAGCACTAGCCTTCTATATTATATGGATTTTAGTACGCAATATCAGTTTAATGATTGTCGTCGAAAATTCTTAAGAGATCTAAGCATTGGTTTGTGTCAGGAAAATATTGAGCAGCGGGCTAAAAATACAAAAATAAATTCACAGTCATCGACATCATCTGCAATGCAAATTTTTTATATACCAAACTTTAAAACTGCAACATCTCCTTTACAAACAAAATACACAAGCGGATGCATTCCAGTAGTAGGGAGATGTTTCGAGTGCTTCCAGTTACGTATGAATCAGATAAAGACTCATAAAGCTTGTACTGGCTACACCAAGCTAATCTGCAATCAATTCTCGATTAGTCGACCAATATGTACAAACTGCTCGATAAACTTGCGCTAAAATTTTATTTCTCCTGTTTTCACTACTTATTGTATTTTGTGGTTTTTATGTTTCTGTTTCCAAATAAGATGTAATAAATTGTTTGTTATTTATTTATACAGACATTTATTTATTCATGTAAAATAATACACTCGCAATGGCCGCTTTCTCATATGAAGCACGCACAGGTACCCGGGTACCTTTATGTACATTAAAGGGTGTTAAAAGTAAATTGTTCTCTCAGGCAAATTACAAAAAAAAGTAGTTATCAAACAGTTTCAGATATAAAAGTTATCAATTTCAATGAAAACACCAAAGGTGCCTTTATATGGGATCCATTACATGTTTTGTGGCGATCATTATAAAATATTTCACTGTATTAGAGTCGGCTGGGGAATTTTATATCTCAATAACGATATTTTTATCTCCAAAACGATATATTTTAGAATTTTTTTTGGGTATTTCAGTTATTTTCGAAAATTGACCTTATATGAGAACTGTGGCCAATTATGGATAGACCTTCACAATATCTGATTTTTACTTACATACGAGTATAACTGATCAGTGAAAATTTCAGTTCGATATTGATATTTATAAGATATTTACAAATATTAATGTCTATGACCAATTAGGATTTAAATATCTACCTCTATGTATACATATATGTATGTATATGAAATAATTGTGTCGAATTTTAAACATGATAATAATTTATGTGCATTAAAAGATTTCCGGAAGTGGACTTTATATGGGGGCTTTTGTCAAATATAAAGCCATCATTATAAAATTCGGTTTAAAGAATTATGTGTATACGTGGATTATTTGTGTATGTCGAATTTCAACTTAATAGTGATGTTTATAAGAGATATATAACTATTTATGTTATTTTCAGAAGTGGAGTTTATACGGGGGCTTTGGTCAATAATGAACCGATTCAAACAAAATACCGTTTTCGGATTTTTTTTTTTTTTTTTGCGTGAAACTAATATTTGATAAAGAACATTTCTTTATTGACAACAGTGTAACTTTGAACTGATGATGATGTATTCGCTGCAACACTATGACGGATGATGTATGAGTAAGATGATGCAAAAGTGAAATGAAAAAAAGGAAATAAGGTCCTAAATAAAAATGGAGATAACAAATAAATAAATGATGCAATAAATAAATACTTAAATAAAACCATGATATATATGATATACATGACATGTATAGAAATATATGTAGAATACCATATTCTTTTATAATTGGTGATTCATTAGGATGTAATACTAACTAATAGAAAAAAAAACGTATACAAACTTTTGAAAACAACTAAATTCTATTAAGCATATTCTAATAATCCAACTGTAGCAGAGTGGGAAAACTTCATTATTAAAAATGCATAACTATTTTCAAGCACCACGTATGTGCTTAAATTTAACTAAGAGAAAATACACAAGCAAAAGCAGAGCACAAACTCAAAAAACAAAAATAAAACTATTGACTGTAGCTTAAATATGAGATGTAATTTGCTGACGCAGTCAGCCACAGCAATTCACTTTAAAAAATTTGCTTTTGCTTAAAACATACAATTTTTGAATTTTTCTTTTATGCTTTTGCTGAGCTAAAAACTGTGAACGTTTGCTGTGCTGAAGTTAAGCAAGTCTTATTAATTCATAGTCAGCAAATTCAACACTGTTTAAAACATTTTTAAGTTTCTTTTATTAAATTAACACATCTTTCTAAATTACCCTTTTCTCAACATACATCAGTATGTTATAACCAGAAATGTTGTGAATCGAGCGTCCTTTTTGTTAAATAAATGTAGTTATATATAAGAAAAATTAAGTGGTTGTGAGAAAGTCATGTACAATTTGTCGGATTTAATGGACCCACACATTTAATTTACTTAAAAACAACAAATAAAGAAACAAAACAGAAGAATCTTGAGATTCCTTTCCTTTTCTTAACAATATAACTTGTGACCTTTTAACATGCAAAGTAAGCAAATTAATGATTTACTTCACTCTAAGGACCTCTGACCTGCACTCTTTCATTTTATCTTCAGCATACTTACAAAAACTGGTCTATTGTTAATGTTGTGGGATACAGAAGAAAATGTAATACAATGAATTGAGACAATAAAAATAGCAACGAATAAGATTATATTAAATTACATTTAACTAAAAAGTCCTTTATTTAAGAACACGAAAATACAAGTGTATGTTTTAATAATATGTCTAACTATATGACCTTTTAACTCATCACATGCATACGAAATAATCATTGTTACAAAAACCACCAGTTTTTTGTGTTTTTCTTTAAAGATGCTATCAGACGGGATGTATTTTACATATGTACTGTCAAATTTTCCATCTGTAAAAGTTGTCTACATCGTGTGATACATATGAAACTTTGCATGTGTAAAATACATGTGGAAACACATATGTAATTTTTTCGATTAGAACACGCTCTATTTTCATGTGCCAAATATAAACAAAACAGCTGGTTTGTTTTGAAACAAAATTGTTTGAAAAATTATATTGTAAAGAAAAATTAAAGACAAAGGATAATGAACATGGCAAAGGAAGTATTTTTCGATTTTTAATAAATTAAATTATGTTTATTATATTTATTGCAGTTAGATTAGTCAAAAAAAAGCAATTCTTGTAATTTATACACGTGAAAAAGTCAGCTTTTGTTTAAACTTATAGGTTATGTCATACGGAAAAACATTAGCAGGTGTGATAGCAAAAATTATGAATCGTATGTAAAATGGAAATTTTGACATACATACGGAATTACATATGGGTAAGAAAAGTGACAGTACATATGTAAAATACATGCCGTCTGATAGCACCTTAAGAAAAAACTCAGAAACAAAAAGACTTTTATCTTCTGCTTGCATTAGTATCAATTGTTGTTGAGTTTGTTGTTATCATTGTAACCAACATGTGGCTTTGTTATTATTATTACTGTTATTATTACTTTTATAAAAATAAAATTTATTTTACTTTTCTTATCAATGTATTTTATTTCTAATTTTGCCAAACAATTTGTAGTATATTTTTCAAAATAAACAGAAACTAAAGTTTTTTTTTCAAATTGTTTGTTTTTGTACAGATTTCATGTTTTATATAACATGTGATAGAAATTTAATATAATTTCTTAAATATTTTAATATTTTATGTAATAGAGTGGTACAAATATATGTATGCAAATAATTAGTATGAGCTTCATTATAACACGCCTGGACTTACCGATTTGAATATACACAAGCCAGGAAAAACATTATCTCAAATTCTCCAGGAATTTAACTTCTAACTACCTCAAAATAAGTGATAAGATGAAACCCAACAAACTAGGAATTACAGTCGTACAACAGTGACCACAATCGTATCATTAGCAGCCTGTTTATGTTACACGTTTGAAGTTAAACGAAACTGGACGAAACGTTAACGATAAAATAACAATTTGCGTTTATGTAACGCGCTTTATACTGTTCGTCTTCATTTGCGTTATGGACGTATAAATTAACAATGTGTCAAATCACAGTATTGCCAATATGTACATATTAGGGATGCCAAACGGGACTGGGTTTTCAAATCCCGGGATTCCGAAATCGGGATTTTCTTATATTAAATATTTTAATTTACTTTAAACAACGGTTATCCTACAGCTGGATATACATTACACAGAAACCAAATTATTGCATATTTGAGTATTTTTGAAAAATTATAATTAAATAAATAAAAAAATATGTTTTCATCATTATTATACATTGTTTTTATATAAATAAGCACATAATTGTTTGTGTATATTTAACTTTTTTTAGTTTCAATTTCAAAATTTTTAAATTTTTTCAGTTTCTTACGAATATATTTCTTTTGAACGAATGAAATATTTTATTCGTCTTGCTTTGTTTGGCATTTAAAAACGCTATACACAAACCAAAAAAATGTGTCAATTGTTACGTTATTCGTCAAAAAATTTGACTTTCGTTTTACATAGCCCAAACGTCAATTATTTTTGGCGTTTGTTTAGTTATTCATCTTATATAAACAGGCTGTAACTCGAAAAGATGCATGAATCAAATAATAAAGACAAGTAAGAAACTATAGTCGGTCAAGCACGACAATATAATACCCAACACCCAGTATATGTATAAAACAGTTTTTCATAAATGGGCGTTATATGGGAGATATAACCTATTGTGGACCGATCATCCAAAAATTTAGTGTCATGATGTCTGCGAATATTATATGTGTTAAACTTTATCTCGATATAAATACTTTTAAAAGATGTATGGTGTTTAAATTGAATTACGGAGAGGGTCTTATATGGGAGTTTCGTCTAATTATGGACCGACCATTATAAAATTAGATGTCGTTATTTCTGTATATAAGAAACTTATTTGTGTCATATTTTATTTGAATACCAACATTTTTAAGAAATTTATGATCGTTAAAGTGATTTTCGGAAATGGGCTACGACTTATTATGGACCGATAAGAAAACTGTTCCGTATTGTTTGTATACATATGATATATATTTGCGATAAATATTATTTGAATACCAACATTTTTGAGTGAGTTATGCTCGATAAAGTGAATTTCGGAAGTAGGCCTTATATGGGAGCTACGACTAATTATGGAGCGATCTGTACAAAATTTGTAGATGTAATTTGGCTTCATTTACCACGCATTTGTGATAAAATTTGTTTGTATACTTGCATAATTGAAACATTTATGATCAGTAAACCCCAATTTCGGGAGGAGTTTTGCATGGGGGCCAGGTGAAATAATGGACTAATTTCCACCAGTTTCAATACCATCCGCCCTTGGGCCGAAAAAATATTACGTGCTAAATTTTATCCAACTATTTTTAAAATTGCGAACTGTACACTACTCACAAGCTTTACCTGGACAGCTAGCCAGACGGACGGACGGACAGACGGATATCGTTAAATCGACTCTAGAAGTGATTATGAATCGATCGCTATTATTTACCAATATTGGACCAATATTTCTGGGCGTTACAAACATTAGCACTAATGCAATATACCCTCCCCACTATGGTGGTGTAGGGTATAGTAACTTATTGCAAAGGTCCTTTATATTTTACAAAAACTGTGAGCGTAAAATTGAGAGCAAAATTTCTTCTTATGACGTCACAAGTCAAAAATATTTTAATGTTTGCTTAACTTCTATATAAATTGTAATGCAAATAAAAGTTTTAAAGTGAAGTGCTGTTTTTATTTGTGGAAATATTACAAAAATAACGTAAAATGAAATTTTTTTCGATTTCCAAAAAGAAAATAAATTAAAAATAAAAACAAAGAGCACAATTTTACCGCCTTGATGAAAACAAATTAATAGTGTCTCATAGAGTTTGTATTACTACACACATTAAGGCAGGGTAACTAAAATGTTTTGCCTTTAAGATACTTTATGTTAGGTATAAATGCTGACGAATTTGTGTGTCAAATTAAAAATCTGGAAGTTGTATTTAAATCTTTGAATGGTGCAAAATTAAAAAAGCATATATGTAAATGAGTTAAGTACATTAATACTAAAATATTTTTTTTCGATCGGTAATGTTTTTTCAATAAAGAAAACTGAAACAACTTCTAGCGAATGAGACAAAAAAAACACAAACCGTAACAAACAAAAATAAAAAATTGATAAGACAAAAATATAATACATAAAATACTAAAATTAGTTCACTTTCTTGATAAGTTTTAATATGTATTATTATTTTGATTCAAAACATTTAAGAAAAATTATTTTCTTTGAAAATATTGTTAAGAAAAGTTATTTTTTACATGTTGATTATGGGGACAAAATAACCTGTGACGTCATGCGCAGAGAGAGGGAATTTTGTTTACATTCTTTGCGCAATATTTATTATTATTTGATTCAAGAATGGAACTTCTGTTTTAAAAAAACTTTATCATCGCTGATTATAGTGATATTGCAAAGAACAGTGCTGTAATCATACTCATTACGTGTCAGTTCAAAATATGAATGAAATAGTAATTAAAAAAAAAAAACTAATGATGAATCTTGTCGAAAAAGCTAAATATCTTGGAGTAAATTAAACTGAGCTTTAACTAAATGACATGGAATAAAAGCAGATAATGATAGCGGCTCCTGTAATAGGCAATGGAAGTCGTGTCGAGTGGTGAAAAGAATTTATTCCGTCATGCAAAGAAGTAGAGATAATGGACTTGACATTCTATCACAAATTTTTTTATCAAATAAAATATATAACTCCTTAATTTGTACATTATAGAGGTAACGAGTGATTTTCTTAACACAGCTGAACAATTAGAGAGTTTGCTATGATGTGGGTTTTTACAAACAATATTACAAAAATACGACGATTGTCACTTATGATCTGTAGAAAAAAAAAACAAATGAGAAAACCTCGAAATAAAGCACCCTATAAAACGACAGCTATCTTATGCATATATTATATTAGGAATATTGTAAGCAATATGAATTGAAAATTAAGTACACACTAATGGAGACATCTACCAAACACTTTACAAGCTTCTTACCTAGAAATACACAAACTTTTTGCCCTTCACTCTTCTGTCATTGCATTGCAATAGTGCTTCAGTAAAGAAAAGTAAGTTATAACTACTTGTTACTGCTGCCATTTGTGTTCATTTGAAGTGTGCTCTGGCATAACGGAAGTATGGCATAAAATACTTGTGTAACGGATGTTGAAAGGCAAATGTATTTCCTATACAACAACAACACAATAACTCACACTCTGACAACACTATCTGGCACTTACCTTTGTATATTTAGAAAAGGAGAAAAACTACAAATATATTATAAAAAACACAGTTAAAGTACAAAACCTGAACAAAAACTTCATTATATTTAAGAAAATAAAAAAAAAATTAAAAATTATTAAACAAACAAAAACAACTTTAACTATGTATAGAAGTACAAGGAAAACAACAGTTGTTGTTACATCAACATTTGTTAACGAAGACTTTCTGTTGCACACACACTTACATTTACAAAATAATACATGTATGTAGGTATGTTGCTAAGAGTCCAGGGGGGGGGGGGGGGGGCTGGTTAGTAACTAGTTACTTTTCGTTACATACAACCTCAACTGCGATTGCTGTGCCATTATAAGTTTTTAACTTGTTTGCATTTATTTAAATTTTATATTTTATTTTTCTTTACAACTTTATTGCATAAAATTCGTTTATTATGCGTAGCGAAAGATACTTGAAAGATAGTGGTGGGATTTTATTTAAAAATGTGCAATTAAATTGTTTAAAATAAGTTGAATGCTTAGATTGAGACTATGTTTAGAGGAATGCAAATAATTGTAAGAAAATAAATTTAGTTTCTATAAAAGTTAAAGAATTTGCATAAATTTTAAATGTTAGTTTGAGAACTTTGTTTTTTGTTTAAAAAATAAAATATATGTTTTAAACAAATAAATGCAGCAAAATGATATACATATGTATATTAAACCACAATATTTGTCCTGAAATCTTTAAATTTATAAAATTGTTTAATTTAAACAGTCTCACCAAAAAGAAAGTAGCTAAAAAATCACCCTTAATGCATAAACTTTAACTTTTCTTTGTTATAACTGCTACTTGATAAAGAAAAAACATTTTAATTTTACTTTATTTAAAAATTTGAAATTATTCGAACAAATCGCGAGGTGAAATAATGGACTAATTTCCACCAGTTTCAATATCATCCGTCCTTGGGCCGAAAAAATATTACGTGCTAAATTTTTTCAAAATTGCGAACTGTACACTACTCACAAGCTTTACCTGGACAGCTAGCCAGACGGACAGACGGATATCGTTAAATCGACTCTAGAAGTGATTATGAATCGATCGCTATTTTTTACCAATATTGGACCAATATTTCTGGGCGTTACAAACATTAGCACTAATGCAATATACCCTCCCCACTATGGTGGTGTAGGGTATAGTAACTTATTGCAAAGGTCCTTTATATTTTACAAAAACTGTGAGCGTAAAATTGAGAGCAAAATTTCTTCTTCTGACGTCACAAGTCAAAAATATTTTAATGTTTGCTTAACTTCTATATAAATTGTAATGCAAATAAAAGTTTTAAAGTGAAGTGTGCTGTTTTTATTTGTGGAAATATTACAAAAATAACGTAAATGGAAATTTTTTTTCGATTTCCAAAAAGAAAATAAATTAAAAACAAAGGGCACAATTTTGCCGCCTTGATGAAAACAAATTAATAGTGTCTCATAGAGTTTGTATTACTACGAACAAATCGCTTAATTTTAAATATGTGATCGAATTATTCGAACAAGTTAAAATCACTTATTCGAATTATTCGTTTTATTCGAGCAAAAGAAAAATCTAGTAATTTGGATACCCTACCTACCATGTATGCGTATTATTTCAGAAAACCTAATTTTTACTTAGGTTATTATTTTATTCCTAAAATTTTCCAAAATTTACATCATGTATATTACATATCTATTTAATTTATACATATGTATGTACATAAATATTCGTTTCTAAATATATTTATTACTAAAAAATAAACAAACAATTGCTTGCGATTGATTGACATAAATAAAACAGTAAAAAAGGCCAAAAACAATTTGTAGACTGCCTGTGAATAAAAAAGATCTATTGCCTGCTTTGGGCCATAAATAGATATAAATGCATTCATCAATAGGTACATACATAAAAATACAACCAAACATATGTTTACTTTTGTGTTATTTATTTAGTTTTTATATTTATTTAGTTATTTGTAGCCTTTTTCGCTCTTCTATTTTGTCATTGTCAAATCAACAGGGCAGTTTTTTTTCAATTAAACAAAATGTTTAAGTAAAAAAGTAATTGATTTCTGTTGAAAACAACGACATTCAAACAACATCACATACTTACACATTCCAAATGCCTCAAACGTTTTTCATTTTCAAATGCAAAAACAAAATAAAAATATTTTTCAATTGGTTTTTGTTTTCATTTTTTATTTTTATTTTTTTGTCGTGCATTTCCAGTGAACGGATATGAAAACTATTAACAATTTCAAGGAAATGTTGAAATGAGAAATCATAATGCCGTGAAGAACTTTGTTGAAAATAGTGTTTTTTTTAATTAAGTTTCTGTTTTAAAATATTTTAACAGGTGTTTGATTTAAAATATTGTTTTATTTCTACAAGAATATTTTTTGTTAATTTTCTAATTTATTTGAAATTGAATTGGATTTGTGGCATTTTCATGGTACCGAACGCGACATATACTTAAAAAGACGATTAAAGAAATCTGCAATGTTTTTTATACCCTACACCACCATAGTGGGGAGGGTGTATTGGATTTGTGCTGATCTTTGTAACGCCCAGAAATATTGGTGCAACACCCACCTTAAGGTATACCGATCGACTCAGAATCACTTTCTGAGTCGATTTAATGATGTCCGTCCGTCCGTCCGTTCGTCCGTCCGTCTGGCTGGGTGGCTGGCTGTCCATGTAAAGCTTGTGTGCAGAGTACAGGTCGCAATTATGAAGATATTTCGATAAAATTTGGTACGTGATATTTTTTAGGGACAAGGATGGATGGCATTGCAACTGGTGTAAATCGGTCCATTATTTCACCTGGCCCCCATACAAATGCCCTCCCGAAATTGGGGTTTAATGCTCATAAATGCTTGAATTATGCAAGTATCCAAACAAGTTTCATCAAGATTGAGTGGTAAATGATGACAAATCACATCTGCAAATTTTGTGCAGATCGGTCCATAATTACTCGTAGCTCCCATATAAGCCCCACTTCCGAAAATCACTTTAAAGAACATAACTCTCTCAAAAATGTTGATATCCAAATAATATTTGACGCAAAAATATTTCATATCCATGCAAATAATATGGTCTAATTTTATTATGATCGGTCCATAATTAGTCGAAATTCCATATAAGGCCTTTTTAAATAAAAATGGTGAACAAATTGAAGCATACGACCTACTATATTGGCTAACTTTGGGCTGGAAAATTGTGTTTAGCAACGAATCCCTTCTCTGGTTTAATGGATATGTAAACAATGACGCATGATTCCATTAATTGGCCACCCTATAACTTGCGATTTAACGCCTTCAGGCTATTTTTAATGGGGCTATGTTAAGGTTCGTATATTTTAGGAAAAGTCCGTAACGAGGAATGCACTGGAAGAATGTATTCTATTTAAGGTGTAGGCCATCTTTAAAAATTTAATAATGTAGATCGTTCTATCGAATCAAATTAAGATTTCATAAATTTTTTAAACTGTTTTAAATCAAATTCGAAAGCTATAAAAAAACTCATCTTTCGATAAGCGGTGAAGCAGATTTTCTTTTTAATGACGTTGTTAATTGTCAATATTTTCAGGTGTAAGGCTGTGGTTGTTTCAGAGCCGTGATTCAAATCAAAACGTTTAAAACATTTCAGGCTTAACTTAGTAAGTTACACGTTTTGGGTATAAATTTAAATTTTGGGAGAGTATCATATCTTTCACAAACTATGCTTTTATAACACAGTGTTTCACAAAAACTCTTGCACTCAAACTTTAAAATATACTAAAGCCTACAAAAACCTTTTACAAACACTTAAACCAAAACAAATACACACACATACACATAAAAATTAAAATGCAATCATTTAGAAACTTCTTTGACCACAAAAATAATGGTATTATTTTTTAACACTAAACATTTACACAATCACACATATACACATACATACACACAAAACAAATACAACCAAGCTGTGGTTTTTATACAAATAACACGCATTTGTATTATTTCTAATACAATAAATCCAATTAATTTGTTATTCAATGTGACACCAAAAGTATTTAAAAAAAAACCTAGAAAAAGAAACCTTAAAAACATGGAAAAAATAAAAATTGCCTATAATTTCCTTAGGAAATAAAGAAAAAAAGGATTATTTAGATTCAATTTATTCCTTGAGAAGAAGGGAACGAATATAAAATTAACTTTTAAACTAAATGAAGTGTGATAGATTTAAATTGATTATTAGGAAAAAAATGTCTGAATATTTAAGCAAATTATAGCAACTTAAATGTCCTTAATAAACAGTAAACAACAAATAGATAATAATTCTTCAGTCAAGCATTAAATATGATAATTTACTGCTTATTTAGTGCTATTTGCTATTTTATTTAATAGTACGAGATCTGATCAAAAAATAACTGCTATTTTAATTTTTTTTAAAACTATTTATTTATTCATCAACAACTATCTTGTCCCCTTCAAAGTAATCCCCCTGAGATATAATACACTTATGCCAGCATTTTTGGTATCGCCAACAGCTCCTGTTTCGTTTCTTCTTTTATCTCCTAAATTGTAGCAAAACGCTTTCCTTTCATCGGTGTCTTCAGTTTTGAGAAGAGGAAAAAGTCAGCGGGGGCTAAGTCCGGTGAATACGGTGGTTGAGGTATAATAACGGTATTGTTTTTGGCCAAAAACTCACGCACAAGCATCGATGTGTGAGCTGGTGCGTTATCATGGTGAAAAATCCATGATTGGTTTTTCCACAATTCTGTGCGTTTCTGACGAACTGCTTCGTGTAAACGGCGCATAACTTCAAGGTAGAATTCCTTATTGACCGTATGACCATGTGACAGAAATTCATGATGCACATTCACATTTGACCGAACTTGGCGTGCTTTTTTCGGTCATGGCTCTTGTGGACGTTTCCATTGGGATGATTGGGCTTTGGTTTCAATGTCATAGCCATACACCCATGATTCGTCACAAGCTATTTATAACCTTTTGGAGGAAATCTGGATCATCGTTGACGATGTTCGATAGCTCCTGAGCGATGTCCATGCGATTTTGTTTTTGCTCAAAATTTAGCAATTTTCGAACAATCTGCGCACGTTTCATGCCTAAAACATCCGTAAAAATTGCTTAGCATGAACCGAACGATATGCCAACATCATCAGCAACCTCTCTGATAGTGATTCGCCGATTATTCAAAATCATTTCCTTCACTGCTTCAATGTTTTCATCGGTTGTTGATGTGCTCGGGCGACCAGGACGAGCAACGTCATTGACATCTTCTCGGCCTTCCTTAAACCGGTTATATCACAATTAGACTTGTGTTCTGCTCATAGTAGACTCGCCAAACGCCACAGTGCGCATTTAATTTAATTTTTTATACAAAACTTAACACAGTTTCTTTGATCCATTTTCTCGAATAGTAAAAAATCGAAGAGCACAGCAAAACACGACGAACTTTTATATCTGTCAAAAACAAACTGACAATCCAAAATGGCTGATATAACCAACATATATAACAGACATGTGTACCAATATAACAGAAAAAAAATGCGAAAATCGAACATACGTAACTCACGAAATTTTAAAATAACGGTTGGTTTTTTGATCAGACATCATATATTGCTGCACCACTCTTATCTTTTATATTGCTGTATTTGATATATTTCGCTCTCCATATTCATGAATGCCATGTAAATGTTATTAAAAAAAACAAATAGCTTGAAGGTTTAACAATTAGAAATTTCCATATATTGCAGAAAAATCATTAAGTTTTCTTATGGTTTGTAATTTAAGTTTACTAGGGTTTTTTGATATTAACTAATTCATATTTTATGCAAGTACGAGTATTATTAAATAGTCGACTTTCTGTAGGGTTCTACAGGAACCGATATACGGCCACAAATGTTGGAAAAAGTCATTGAAAATTGGACCTACTGATTAGACTACGTCCGAGTCAGCCATGGCGGTCATCTGGCAGAAGTCATATTTAAATTATAATGCCAGAATAAAGTAAATTTCATGTTTTAACTAATAAAAGGGAAGCAAAATGTTATCAACAACTGAACTAATGCTTTTCTTGTTTTGAACGTAGAACAAATGAATAATGTTTATTGAAATTTTGAATTGGATTTACAAGTTTGTTAAGCAATGGTCTTATTTCGTTTATAAGTTTGGATTGACCAACGTAATTGTAAATAAAATTCTTTATTTTGTATGTGTTACTGAAAGAACACAAACATTTACATAATATTTTGCAAAAATACCTGCCAGCCACAATTGATTGAACTGTAATGACTTTTAGTGCCGCTTTTCTATTAGCATAAAATTTCTTCTTAATTGTCAATTGAATTTTTCACACTGAAAAAACAACCAATTCTCTTACTTACGACTATACAGCAATTTTAAAGCTGAATCAAGCTTTACATAACTTTTCAAACACGTTGTAAACAGCATATTTTTTCTTCAGCAGCATTTTGTTACTTTTACAATTGCCAACTTACGATACGACTATTGTTAAAAAATGCTCTTTTGTTTTTAGTACTAATAACTGTGTGTTATGGCGAAAAGTAACAGTGAACGAACTAAAAATACTAATAAAATCATGCAATTCAACTGATTTCAGTTATACATATATATACATATATATATTTTTTACATTTCCAGTGACCCAGTTCAAACAATATAAAAAAAAAATAACAAACTTTTACTGATTCACACTAACAACTACCAACATGTTGGTGGTGTTAAGCAAATATGTTGCAAGGCAAAAAAAAAATAAAGAAAAAGGTTGCCCAACTGTTAGTGAATGTTGCCAAGTAACGAGCAACTGATATTGTGACAAAAGTATGAAAATAACAAAAACCAGTTACGGACAAAAAAAAAAAAAGACTGGCGTAAATGAACAAGGGATTATCAGCAACTTTTTCTGTATTAAGAAACATTTGTATTTTAAAGACATAGAAATCTATTGCCATATAATTTCTGTGTTAAGAGTTAATTGGAAATTATTATTAAAAAATTCAGTTCGTATAGTAGTTCAATAAAGAACTAAGTGAATTACAAAAGCACATTTTTGGACACGTACACTGGGGTATTACAACATGAAAAAGGCAACTCAAAGGATAGGTTATATTTAAGAACTAGTGAACCAGTCGTTTTCAACATGTGAACTAGTTTCCTAATAACCTGCACGCTATTGAACAAGAACTTTTTTTGCAACAAATATTTCTAAAATACAATTTTATTTTCCCTATAAGGCCTTTATAACAAAATCTACAACATTCGTTGTGCAACAAAGACAACTTAAAACAAACGATAGACAAAGTTTTTATCATAAAATGTTGATGTTGGTGTTAAGTGTATAAATTGGTTGAGGCAAAAAAGCAATCGGAAATATAAAATGTGCATTGAAAGCTTCAGTTTTTTTTCCGATTTATGTGTTTAAAGCTCACAAAGAAAAACCAACTGAATATAAAGGACAATTTAAAATGCTTTATCCTAAAACTAGCAAGTATAATAAAGTTTATTCATGATTTAAGTTTTTAATTCAATTGAGATTTTTAATATTTTTTAATAAAACTAACTAACTTAATTTAGTTTTTTTTTATTAAATACTCTATTATGACATTTTACTCAAGCTAAAATTGTTTCATTCTAACTCTCCTTTGTTTTTATAAAACTTCTTAGTAATCTTAAAACCTGCTAGTTGTATGTATATCTACCATATTTTGTAAAACAAACTCTATTTTGTATTCTCATTTGTTATTTGTTTATACCATCATAGCTGCTAGAGTTGACATTTTTGTCATAACTGTAAACATATTTACAACAATTTGTACCCAAGACACCCAAGGCAATTTGTTGCAATGAAATAAACCATCGCATGGCAAACTATAAATATTATTGTACTAATAATTGCTGCAATGTTTACAACCTCTAGAGTCAAAGACAAAGTAAATGCATCTTGTATATATACATATATGTACATAGCAAACTATTTATATTGTAACCAAAACTTATAAAGAATACCCAAAATTCATTATTGTTGTTTACACATATTTACTACATACACAAATGCATTTTAGTTTGCAACAATTACTTTCAATTTGGTCTCAGCTCTACAAAACAATTTTAATTTTAACAAAAGAAGTTCTTAAAGATATACCAAAAAGTACACAAGTTCAAAAAGATGCTATTATTTTAAAAACTTTTCTTATAATATTTAACGAAAAGAAAAACATTTGTTAAATTCACAAGTAATGTTGTACATTGTACATTGTATGATACAACTATCTTTATGTAAACACAATTTTGAGCAAAGTCGTATGTTTACCTTTAAAATGACAAAGGAAAAATATTTTAAAAACAAATTTACAAAACATTAATATTTTCCATGAATAAAATATAACGTTGTATTTTCAGCAATATAAATTTTAATAATTTATTGTTTATTAATTTTATTGTATTCTTTTGAATTTGTCTATCAGTTTATGATTGAAATGTGTTACCGTTTGTTTATTATTTAAGTAAAATTAACTTTTGACAACACTTAAACTTTCATACAAAATTTTAAAAACATATATGTACAAATGTAGTAGGTAGGCTATTGTAAATTCAGATGAACTACAACTGCTACGACATTACAACATCACTTGTGCTTTAAACAATTTATTTCTAGGAATTTTTGTAGCAGTAGTAATTTAAAATTAATTTAAAAAATTGCTTTACTTTTGGCTAAACTAAATATGACCAAATACAAACAATATACATTTAACCTTTATATTTATGTATTTATGTAGCTAAACCAGGTGTGCTTTAATGCCGATCGGGCAAGTAGTTCAGACTATATTACGATTTTTAATTTTCCTAAAAAGGGGCGTGGTCCCACCCACTTTTCTCCTGGTACGTATTCCTAATTATGGCAATACCACGTGCGGTGCCATCCCCGTTTGTACAATCAAAACTTCATATAGCCTCTTATTTCTTGCAGAGTCACAGTAACATGCTGTAAAAATTTCATAAAAATCGGCTCAACCGTTTTGGAGTCCATACGTTACATACATACACACATACATACACACATACATACATACATACATACATACATACATACATACATACATTTTTATATATATAGACTTTTTTGTTTTATATTTTAGTGTCATTGGATCCTTTATTAACTCTATAATAGTTTAAAAGAAAATTACATGCAATAAAATTGGAATATTTTTTCTATATACAAAATAAATATGTATATACACAGAAAAAAAAATCATGTTTTTTTCAATTAAACCTTTAATTGATTTTAAAATAATTTTCAATTAAAATTTTAATTGATTCAATTACTATTTCTGATATTTTCAATTAAATCTCACATTTTTTTAATTGATACTATCAATCAGGTCCGATTTCAATTAAATTTTTAATTGATTACACAAATATTTTAATTGAAACTCATTTTTATTTTTTTCTGTGTAGGTATATAATATTTTTCTATGTAGCCTGGAAAAATCAGATTTTATTCCAGATTCTTGCTAAGGTTCTAATTCAGATTCTAGTTCAGGGTCTAGTTCAAGTTCAGTTTCTAGTTTTGGTTGTATTTTTCTATGTAGCCTGGCAAATTCAGATTTTAGTCCAGATTCTTGCTAAGGTTCTAATTCAGATTCTAGTTCAGGTTCTAGTTTAAGTTTTAGTTCAGGTTCTTATTAAGGTTTTAGTTAAAGTTCTAGTTCAAGTTCAAGTTCTAATTTAGATTCTAGTTCTAGTTCCTTTTGGCAAGACTGTTTTTGGCAGATTAGCTGTTTTTATTGAAACATGTTCAGTTTGTTCCATATATTGTTATGGTTTTACCTTTTGAAAACGGCGGTTTATTTTTTTAAATAAACCGGATTCCTTTTAATTGCAAATTAAAAGTAGTTTGAAGCATATATAACGAGTCTTTATTTATTTAAATGTACACAAAAGCAATTGTAAATGAACACTCTGTCTCTCTCACACTTATATTACGGTTTAGGACACACTTAAATTACTGTTTGAGAACACGTTGATTTTTACTCAACAACGACTCACAATAAACTGATTCACTTGATTGGCTCTGTTAGTCTATTTATGCACCAATCATAATTTATGAAAGGTTGAAATCTAAGATACTAAAATGTTCATGACTGCAAGTCTAGAATGTTTTTATCTG
The DNA here is from genome assembly GCA_950370525.1 of Bellardia bayeri. Taxonomy (NCBI): domain Eukaryota; kingdom Metazoa; phylum Arthropoda; class Insecta; order Diptera; family Calliphoridae; genus Bellardia; species Bellardia bayeri. The sequence continues at coordinate 66,543,573 of OX493265.1, forward strand.
CAATATTCAGCCAAAGGCATTAAAACTTAATATTGCCATATTCCACAACTATTTTTATAACAGGATGTTCTCAATAATGTTTATAAATTAAAACTTCTACAAATATAAAACAAGTTGTATATCGATAAACATGCCATCTGTTGATAAAAATGTTTTATGTTTTATAAACATGCTGTATGTTGATAGCGACCTTTAAATTTAAATTGAAATACAATTTCGTAACAATATTAACCATGAAATTGAATTTATTATTTTTAAAATTCATGCTCGATTTAGAAAATGCATTGTTAAGTTCTTGCATTTTATGGTCAGTTTGGGTGACCATCTCTACTATTCGGAAGATTCCTCTTAAAATTCAGTTGGCGCAAAAATTGAAGCCACACGACCTACCACAACGGCTAACTTTTGGTAAATGGCCGCTGGCAAAGTTGGATGAAGATCCACTTTTTTTATTAGTAAATTGAGTTCAGCGATGAAGCTCATTTCTGGTTGAATGGATACGTAAACAAGCAAAGCTGTTGTCATATTTGGTGTAAAGAACAGCATTGAAAAAACTTCCACTGCATCCTGCAAAATTCACTGTTTGTTGTGAAATAAAAGCCGGTGGCATTATTGTACCGTACTTTTGCAAAGAAAATGAAGGCAGGAACGTTACTGTGAATGGCGAGCGCCATAGTCCAATGATTAATTTTTTTTTATAAAAAATGGAACAGTTAGACTAGACTGAAATATGATTTTAACTGGACGGTGCTACACAGCACGCGAAACGATGGCGCATTTGAGAGGCAAATTCGGTGAACGGTTTATTTCACGTTTTGGGGCCGACCAGATCGTGCGATTAGACGCCCTTAGACTATTGTTTTTGGGGCTATGTTTAGGCTCATATCTATAGAGACAAGCTTGCAACGGCTGAAGCACTGAAAACTATTATTGAAGAATTTATTCGTGGGATATCGGCCAATATGTTGGAGAGCGTATGCCCTAGCTTATGACCCAGTTGAAGCGTAGCCGTTATCAGAGTTTATATGAAATAATCTTCAAAAATATTGAATTATATAGATCAACTTTGATAAGATTTCATAAATTTTTTAAATTGTATGTGTTTTTTTTAAATCAAATCCTAAAGCTCTTAAACAATCACTCAATCACTTTAGCTCTTGTTCAGGTTGTAGTTCTAGTTCAGGTTCAAGTTCTTTTTCTTACTCATGATCAGGGTATATTTCAGGTTCTAGTTGAGTTTTAGTTCAGTTCACAAACACTTCGTTATGCAGAAAATTATTGGAAGTTACGACTTTTTAGTCTATTTAAACTACAATTATTAAGCTACATTTTTATTACCAATTAAATTGTTCCTTTTTTTAAATATTTTGGACAGTTATACTAAAAATAACCTTTTGTCTTATACAAGACATTTTAAAGCAAACTTTTTCATAGAAATTATAAAAAATAAAAAAATTACACCACATACCAAGAAAACCTTTAACTTTAGATACAAATAAAGCTGAAATTGCATTAAAAGTCGACATGTGTTCAGGCAAAACAATTAAAAAGAACAAAAAATCAAGGTTTTCAAAGCCTTATATAAAAACAGGAAAACAAATACAAACAATTTAAAAATAAAGAACAATTTAAACTTTTGCTGTTTTTGTTTGCAACTCATAAAGTTTTACAAATGTTCCTCATCATATTTTTTACATTTTCTTGATAAATGATTTCTCTCTATTTAAATTTTATGCTAGAATTGGTTTGCAGGACACAAAGATAAAAAAAACTAAAACAAATATACCCAGAAGTCATGCAACCAAACAACAAATAAATTTGTATAAAAAAAGGTACAAAACATTAAGAAAACAAGTAAAACAGGGATACAAATAAACAAAAATATTCTTTACTGAACTCATGCAAGTAAATATTTGAATAAAAATAGCAGGACATCATACCAAGTAACGAAATGGTAATGATGATGATTTTGTGAGACCTATAGACAAGGTCCAAAGAATAAACAAAATAATACAAATGCATTGGCTAATTTTCCAGTTGTATGGGGTCTAGTCCTTTGAAGAGCCAACACAAAAAAAAAAACAACAAAAGTAAAAAGGACACACTGTAAACAAATAAATTTTAAGATACTAACCATTAATGCCGCAACAAAAGTTGAAAGCATAACCAAATGAAACAGATTTCATTATTACAAAACATGCAATCACCTAAAATTAAATACAAAAACAAAAAATAATTATACGCAAAATTATGCTGGAAAAGTGTTTTGGTCACAAATTGCAAAATTGCCTTGTGGGTATGGGTTTTTAATTAAAATTTAAGCAATATATTGCTATATTAAAAAAGAGAACTGTTTTGAAATTGTTATAAGCTATTAAATACATATTTGCTGACTTTCCTAGTTATTTTTTTTTTTTTTGTAATTTTCCACCTTGCATTCCATTTTACTAAAATTCATTAATTTTTAGAAATTTAATTTTTTTCTATTACTTGGTTACTCGTTTTCTTAACAAAAAATTTAAAAATTTATATCATGTTTAAATTTTGAAGACATTTTTGTAGTGTTTTGTTTTAAACATTGAAAATTTTAGTACTGTTTCGCATCTACTGGACCTATTTGATATTGATTAAATTGTTATTAGTAATTAAATATACATATACTTGCTGTCTTACTTAACCCTTATGTGATTGACAAAAAAACAAACTCCATGTTTTGTACGATAAGGTACCCCAGTATCTCCTTTATACAAAACTTCTAAAAAACAATAAATTTTGCAACAAAATTGAAAATGCTACAAACGCACAGTGGCGCCCGTACAGCAAACGGGGTTGCAAAAATCAAAATTTTCATGAGCGCCGACAAAGTTTTGAATAAACCCATGTTATAGGAAACTTTTCAATGATTTCAAATATGCCACTCTTAATAATATCACATTTTTAGTTCAAAGTTGACCGACTTTCGGTTTTCAAAAAAATACACAATTTTTACTCAATTTGTTGCGATTTCAGGTGTAATATCACGAAAAATAGGTAACGAATCGGCATATTTTTTGTTTGTATTGATTGATGTATTTATTTAATGTATAACCCTGGTAAATCACTATTTAAAAACTATCCGTTCTTTCACTATTTTTCAACTTTGACAGAAAATAAAAAAAAATCTATATCTTTCTATATTTGCCATATTTGCAAAACCTGTTCTTTGATTATTTCTTTACATAATTCAAAAGGTTTTATCTGCCCGTACGTGCTCGTTTGGCTTCTAGAGGTAAAAAAGGTTAAAAAGACATGGTTGCAGAAATTGTATGGCGTCCATCCCTTATATGTTTTGACTGACAGTAGTTTTTTTTTTAGTAGTAAATTTTTGTTTAAAATTTTTTTTAGTAGTAAATTTTTAGGCATGATGGCATAAGCCTATATATTGCAAAATAAGCATAATGCCTGGATTAGTCTACGAATGAAAGTTGGCGCAACAATTACTGAAACCATTGAACAATTTAAGTACTGAAAACATGGCGTTGAACAATTTAAAATTATTTGAACTGTTTAGAAAGTCAACCACACCAAAGTTTTACACGGAAGTTGCTTTAGAAGAACTTGATAGCTTATACGGAAATATTGAGAGAAGCGAAATTATAAAAAATAATTTTTATTTGATATATGCACTTATTTCTTCCCTGCGGCATGTAAAGTCACCAATAGAGTTAGAAAATAATTATAGTTTAGAAATGGTTAGTCTTTTAGATATACCTTCTCTTACGAATTGTGATGAATATTTTACAAACAATTGAAAAAATAAATTTAAAAAAAAAATTATTGTTTTTTTTAATTTGTTGGGTAATAATTTAAAACATAAAACCCTAAAGAAAAAAAAAGAAAAACAATCTAAAAATGTAAAAATAATTTTTTTTGTTACCATAAAATTGATTTTTCTGCTAATTTTAACTTTGATAACCCATAAGTAGGCCCCTACAATGCGTAGCACCCTTTCCAAACGCTCATTTCATAGGATGAACAGTTATCTATCATACGCTGTTTAAACTGTTCAATTATCTTATTCGGTTCAAAAGACATGATTTTTGCAACGAAAAAACTCAAATGGCGCCACTGTGAAACGTTTAAATACAATAAAATATAAAAAGTTGGCAAATTTGTACAAAAACAAAAAATTAATTTCAAAACCTAAAAGGTACGCATGTACCTAGTCAGTCACATAAGGGTTAATTATATTTTTTTTCAATGTTTCAGCCTCAAAAAAAACCAGTAAGTTTAATCATAGACCTCAGTCTGCTAATTTTGTCTTAATATGTATTTTTTATACAAAAATTTTTAATACTAAAATAAAGCTTGATTTACCTAATATACATTAACGGCCCGAATCAGGAACAACTGGTATTTTGTTTTATCACTAATAGGGTTTAATTAAAAAGCTTTCTTTAAAATTGTAAACAATTATGCATACTCGTACAGAAAAGATATACCAAAATAAACAAACAAATTTATTTTCTGTCAAAATAGTTGATATTTTGGCGGCCATATTTCCGAATCAATGAAGTTCAGTTTCAGTTTGAACGTTTTTTTAATCGTCAAAATCTGCAACCTCTTTTGAGTTTGTAAACAAATAAATACTTCCATAACATATCGCTAATTATTGGATACTTTAGGCTGGACATATCAGCGAACCGTACTTCAGCGTAGTGAAACTTTTTGGGACTTGATGTTTAGTTTCAGTGATTAGAATTTGCTTCCTATGTCGTTTAATTATACACAATTTGATTTAATTTTATCCTGTTATTATGGATTTATTAAAAAAGGAAACACTATAAAACCGCAACAAAAGTTGGTATATATGCCAGAATAGGTGTAAAAGTATTTTGTACAGCGTGACATTTCGAATATAACCCTAACCTGCGTACTTTATCATTCAATAAAAATAGTATTCTGATAACACAAGTGATTTTGTAGTGTCCTCGAAGTTGTATGTCATCTGAATTTAAAATAGTTGTACAAATATTGTTGGTAATTTTTATATAAATATTGTGCACAACACCTACGACATTTTTACATATGTTTTACAAATTTTTTTTATGAAATTTTAAGTATTGTTAAAAGTTTAAGATAATAAAAAAAGTACTCTGGTGACACAAGTGATTTTGTAGTGTCCTCGGAGTTGTATGTCATCTGAATTTAAAATAGTTGAACAAATATTGTTGGTAATGGCACAACACCTACGACATTTTTACATATGTTTTTCAAAATTTTGTATGAAATTTTAAGTATTGTTAAAAGTTTAAGATATGTATCTTAACATAAAAATGACTCATTTTAGTTTAAAAAATAACCAAAACGGTAACACTCAAATCATAAACAGATGGACAAATTTAAAACGAGAAAAAAAATTTTAATAATTAATACTGCTGAAAATGCTGCGGTATGTTTTAGTTTTGAAAACTATTCATATTTTATGTGTTGTAGAGTGCTTCGAAAAAAAGTTATGTCAGTCTCCCACTAGGATTAAAGACAATGTAAAAACAATTTCAGAAATATTTTTTTTTTATTTTTTTTGCCACGCCTACAAATACCGCCTTTTTAGTATTTTGTTCACTGTATCGCTATTTTTGGTACGATCGTAACATTTTGTGTATCGGTGTTTATTTATGGCTATATAAGGGCTATATTTCTGTCCTGAGTCATTTTTTATTTCCACGTCATTGTGTTGTATATTTGTTTTGTCATTTTGAAGGTTTTACAACATAAACATACAACTTTGCTCAAAATTGTGTGCACAACTGTATCATACATTGTACAACACTTGTGAATTGAATAAATATGTTTTTCATATAATTAAAAAAATTTTGTAATTTTTGGAACACCATATAATACCCGCATATGTATTTGTCTGCATTTCAAAACTGGTGTATTCAAGAAGCATTTTCGAATACTTTTCTGAAAGAATGATAGTTAGGTAAAGCATTGTTTGCATGAAAGTAGGTTGTAAAAGTGTTTTACTTTTAAACCACAAATTTATGCTGATTTATTTTTATTTTTGGAAAAATTAATAATTACTCGTCCATAATTACTCGTAGCTTCCATATAAGGCCCCCTTCCGAAAATCACTTTAAAGATGTTGGTATCCAAATACTATTGAACGAAAAAATATTTCATATATTTACAAATAATATGGTCTAATTTTATTATGATCGGTCCATAAATAGTCAAAATTCCATAAAGACCCTCTCCGTAATTCGTAACAACGCCCATTTCTGAAAAACTGTTTTAACCATATACCGGGTGTAGGGTATTATATGGTCGGGCTTTACCGACTATACTTTCTTACCTGTTTTTTAATTAATTAGAAAACTATTTTCTCTGCTCACGAAATTACTGCAAATACTATGTTTTTTTATTATGTAAGTCAGCTTTAATTCCGTTAACAAACATTAAATTTCTAAATAAACGCTACTTTCCTAATGTACGTATGAGAATGAAAATACTTTTCACCTTAAATTACATTGAGACTAGAATATAACACTCACATAAAGAAAAACACATAAACACACATACATACATATACATACTGATAAGATTTAATTAGTATTGGAAATTTGATACGCATGGTAATAAATGAAATTAAACTACAAACACTGATGCCAGTTCAGTTACATGATGATATGCAATACCAGAAATATATAATTTAATTAAATTTTTCCACAATACAATCAAATTGCAAGTACATATACTCGTATACATACATACCAACATAAGATAATAATAAAAGTACATGAGAATAGAACTGAAATATAAAATATTTTATTTCCCAAATACGACAGTAGTGGAGGGAGGATTTAAGAACAAACATTATATAATATAACAGAATTTTGTTTCATTTTATTTATTGGCGATGATGTGTATGGTGATTATGCTGTGTTTTGGAATAAAATCTTATACTTTATAACTTGAACATTAAATAAAATGTATAATTTAATAGACATTATCTAATATCTACTCATACATATGTATTTTGTCTCAATAGAATATAACCGTGACTATTTTGTTGATTTGTTTAACAAATTAATTTAAATTCCAGATTCAGTTAGAGTTTTACTTTAAAATTATAATTATAACGAATTTATTTTTGAAAAGAATTCACATATATAAATATGTATGTATTTTAAAACAACAGATCACAGTTTTTAGTGGCGATACATGTAATAGTCTAAGGACTCTTAGTAATAACACAAACTACTTTCATCTTAAAAGCTCAACTGTTGATGAAATTTTGCAAATTATTTCTGATATCGCTATCAAAAAGAGCTGTGGTCATGATAAATTATCGCCAAAAATACTTTTTGAATGTAAGAATGTAAATATATTTAATAGTATAGTAGAGTCGTCGGAATACCCTGATATTTTAAAAATTTCAAAAATTATTCCAATTCCGAAGGAATCAGCTGCTACTACGGAAGAAAAGTACAGGCCTATTTCTTTACTATCAATTGTTGATAAAATTTTTGAAAAAATAATATATAGGCAACTACTAACATACTTGGAAAATAATAATGAGTGCCAGTACGGTTTTAGAAAGGAAAGTGGAACAGAGAACGCGGTTACGAATGTTGTGAATTATATATGTAAAAGTTTAGATCAAGGATGCATGCAATCTTGTTTCAAAAGCTTCAGTACTATGGGATAAGGAGTAGTGAACTTAATCTTTTTAAAAGCTACTTGAGTAACAGAAAACAATATGTTGAATTGAATGGCTGCAAAAGTTCATTAGGAACTGTGGAACATGGTGTGGCGCAGGGCAGTGTTTTGGGTCCACTATTGTTTACTATATATGTAAATGACATTGTTAATCTTGGTCTATATGGAAAAATATACATGTATGCAGATGATATCTGTGTACTGTATCCATATAAACATGAAACTGTACTCAAAGCATATATGAAGAGAGATGCAGGTCTAGCAAGACTTAATAAATTAGTTATAAACTCAAAGAAAACAAAACTACTCAAGTTCCGTCCTCATTTGACTAGAGATTGCGGAGAATTTAGTATTTTTGTTAATGGAGATGAAATTTGTGAAAGCCAGTCAATAAGATATTTAGGGGTCAATATACAAAGCAATCTTTCGTGGGATATACACATTGAATCACTAAAATCAAAAATATCTCATGTAATCGGTGTTCCATACAAATTTAAAAACAAGTTTAATGTCAAAACTAAAACTATGCTCTAACAAGCGTTGGTTCAAAGCCAGCTAAATTACGGTTGTAAAAATACCGTAGCACTAAAATCTTTGCAAAGAATTGAGCATAAAGCACTAAAAGTTGTGTTTAATTTGCCATTATGGTATTCAACATTGTACCTATATCAAGATGTTGTGAAAAATGTCTTACCTGTAAGGGGTATGTATATATATCAACTACTTATTTTTGTTTTTAAGTCACTGTATTGGTTTCCCCAGGAATCTAAATATATTTAATACAAGGAATAGCTTAAATTTATGTGTTTCAAGGTGTAGATTAGAAACTACTAAACAAAAAATTTAAAAGTATTCAGAGAATTTCGTTATTTAAAACAAATTTAAGAAAATATTTGTTGCAAAATCTTGAAATGCTTCTAGTGTAACATCTTCTTAATATATTTGCTTTAAACAGAAAATATAAGTATAAATAATATTAACTATTATATAATTTTTTTTATTTTATTTTTATTCTTAATATTTTTTATTACATAAGTTATAAGAAATTAATTAATTAATTTGTTAATTAACTTTTGCCAACTTGCCTCAATAATGTCACTTTGACGCTGAGGCCCAATGTAAATTAATTTGTCAATAAATTAATGCATTAATAATAAAAAATAATGAAAAAAAAGTGTTATGCAACTTAAAAACATATTTGCAAAATGAAATAATTAGAAAATAAACTCACTCCTATCGTGAATAAAAATTCCACATGAAATTTGTTCCCATTTCACATGTTTTCTATTAAAATTCAATGTTAAAAAATAAAAGGGAACAAATTTCATGTGGAATTTTTATTCACGATAGGGGTGATTAAAAATGGTCCTTATGATGCAGGAGTGCTGAAGCAATTAAATATGAAGCACATTTTATTAATATAAAAGTTTGAAATATGCTTATTTTAAAGCATTGTTCATATTTTACTCTCACCACACTTCCTCTCTAAGCATGTAAAATTTTATTGTAAACGGGCTCATAACTAACAGCGGGGAAATTTTGCAAAAAATGGAGTTAAGTCTGTAAACGGTAAGGGAATTTCTTGCTAACTGGTCGAATCTAGGGTTCATATATTCTTCCATTGACCATATTCACCCAGATAGCGCCGGAATTTTTTTTAACTTAAATTTTTATTTCTAAACTATAATCGGTGTCATTTAAAAACGACAGTAGCTAAATGCACTACTTAATTTTTTTTTTTTTTTTTGGAAAAACGATTATGTTTTAAATTGGAGTATAATACATCAAGAAGTATTCCTTTGGGTGCAGCCTTCTTATGACAATATGTGCAACGAGTTTGATATTCCTTTTATTGTACTAAATGGCCTTGTCCATCAACTTGCTTGATCGCCTCTTCGAGGATCTTTTAAATATTCCACTAATACATTGGCAATCACTCTTCTAAATACTAAATGGTCCATATATCCGCCATAAGAACGATATAATAACTAGCTAGTTTGTTCAGCCATTTTTATACAATGACAGATAAGCTTATCAGCAAAACTCCAACGACACAACGCATTTTGTGTCATATCAGCAGAGCGCTTATGGCTATCTGCATACATATTTGTACATTCAACAAGCGAGTTAAATATACCATCGTGAAACAGTTTTATAAAAATGTCCATAGGATTTGGATTTTGATGGCATTCTGACACAGTACCTCCCATAGTGGTAGGCTCGGAACCATATCCCTTTGCTGCTATTTATTTACACATTTCGTTTTAGTCGGTCTTGGCTCCGCTATGCTTCTGCACTTCACTAGGGCCGCCACCTCATAGTTTGGTACATTTATATGCCCAATTTCTGCTTCTGCACGTTGCTGCGTTGGCATAGGCATACATTATTTTCATCGCCACAGTCTTCATCTGTTATATTACTGTTAGCGTTGACGGGGAATGCGGTGTAAATGGTGTCAAAAACTTTATTATCACTCCATTGATTCAGTTCTTCCAAGATTAAATTAAGCTTTAATGTATTTCGGTTCGACTTACTGCATTACACACGCTTTTCAATTATTTTTTATTTAACAATTTTTAAATATTATTTAACAATTTTTAAATAAAAAATAGGAATTATATTACATGTTTTTTTTTTCATCGCGCACTATTCAAAAAACACTTTTTGCATAGCACATAATAAAAATTTAAAACACGCGGACCTGGTTTCATCAACTGATGTTTTCGAGTTGCGAAGTTATATAACAAAGCATAAGCAATAATAATAAGAAAAAATACATAGAATAGAATACATAAAATAGAAAGAACCGGCCTAATGACAGGGAGCTAAATCAGTCTAAAAATGTATGTTGTTGTTATCTAATAAGAGTCAGCAAATGTTTTTTCACGCATTCTTTTATATATACGATGTCATAGTTAAAGCAAAAAAAAAATCAGTTCTTCAGATCAGTTCACAAAACCATTGCCTTTTTACCTAACTTTTTAGTTTTTATATATTTGGTCAGCTGCAAGCTACAATCTTGAGCTATGTTGACTATTTTAACGTTGTCCATTTTGACATACATGTGTTTCTTTAATTATGAATAAGATGGCAGTTTTTGAATTTTGTTAAAAATGTTTTCAAAGAATGCATGTTTGTTTTATAGCCAGCATTCACATGTATTTAAGTTGCAGAACTTCTACTGATGTTATAATTTTTACTTAATTAAATAATTGTTGTGGTTTTAGCTTATTTTATTTATGATTTGTTTCTTCTGTTTTTGGCATCATTTTCAGTACTTTTTGGAAGGTTTTTAGTTTTCATTTCTCAGCTATCCCATAAATACATTGCAACTGATTCCGTCTCGATTGGACAGAGTACAATCAGGTTTGAAATGCAAGTCACTTTTTTTCATCGGTTTTGCACAGCTCAGCTAGAATTCTATTAACTTATCAGATTTTGAATGGGCCTGTAACCCATCAGCTTATAGCTGGACATTCTAAAAAATTGTTATTGATATATTTAACCCTTACGTGTGCCGCAAAAAAACACCTTCTAATGCGCTGCAAGGTACCTGGGTAGCTACATATATGAAAAAGCATTTTCGCACTAAATACACTTCAAATGATATACTTGCAATGGCCGCTTTCTCATATAAAACACGTACAGGTACTCGGGTACCTTGATGCGCATTAAAGTGTGTTAAAAGTAAATTGGTCTCTCAGGCAAATTACAAAAAAAAGTCAAGGGGTACGGCTGCAAAAAAACTAAATTATTTGAAAGTTAGTAGTTCTCAAAAAGTTATCAATTTCAATGAAAAAACTTTGACTGATAACGCCAAAAGTACCCGGGTGCCTTGGTGCACACATAGGGGTTAACTAGTTCTATTTTCTACCCGGAATTGATGGCGCGCCCCTTCTCATGCTATGATTTTTAATTCAGTATCCATAAAATGTTTCCTGTCTTGGTTATTTGCAGGGTTTCGTTGGTTCATAGCTTGTGCTATCTATCCATTTAATAAAACTTTTTTTTATGATGACATGCAATGCAAGCTGTTCACTACGGGAGGAGGAAAGCCCTCTAGGTACAGTTGATATAACATTATGCGGTATGCTAAATTTCGTGTGATTTGTCACTTTTTTTCATCGGTTTTGTACAGCTCAGCTAGAATTCTATTAACTTATCAGATTTTGTATGGGCCTGTAACCCATCAGCTTATAGCTGGACATTCTAAAAAATTGTTATTGATATATTTAACCCTTACGTGTGCCGCAAAAAAACACCTTCTAATGCGCTGCAAGGTACCTGGGTAGCTACATATATGAAAAAGCATTTTCGCACTAAATACACTTCAAATGATATACTTGCAATGGCCGCTTTCTCATATAAAACACGTACAGGTACTCGGGTACCTTGATGCGCATTAAAGTGTGTTAAAAGTAAATTGGTCTCTCAGGCAAATTACAAAAAAAAGTCAAGGCGTACGGCTGCAAAAAAGCTAAATTATTTGAAAGTTAGTAGTTCTCAAAAAGTTTCAGATATACAAATTATCAATTTCAATGAAAAAACTTTGACCGAAAACGCCAAAAGTACCCGGGCGCCTTGGTGCACACATAGGGGTTAACTAGTTCTATTTTCTACCCGGAATTGATGGCGCGCCCCTTCTCATGCTATGGTTTTTAATTCAGTATCCATAAAATGTTTCCTGTCCTGGTTCTTTGCAGGGTTTCTTTGGTTCATAGCTTGTGCTATCTATCCATTTAATAGAACTTTTTTTTATGCTAACATGCAATGCAAGCTGTTCCATACGGGAGGAGGAAAGTCCTCTAGGTACAGTTGATATAACATTAGGCGGTATGCTAAATTTCGTGTGATTTGAATGCAATAATCGATTTATGGCCTCATGAGTGGATTAATACGTTTGGAATCCCAGCTTTTGAATTATAAACATATGAAATTTTTATGAAACATTTGGAACTGCGACGGCCATCATATTTGAAGAATTGGACGCATTGATATATTAAAGCAAATATGAAAGTATAGCCGATAAACCCCGATCATATAATACCCTAAAAACAGTATGTGTGTAAAAACAGTTTTTCAGATATGGGCGCTTTGACCTATTATGGACCGATCATCCAAAAATTTAGTGCCATGACTTCTAAGCATATAAATATATATATTCTTTTTTAATTGTATCTGGTTATAAACACTTTAAAAATAATTATACATATTAAAGTGATTTTCGGAGGTGGGCCTTTTATAGGCGCTACAACTACTTATATACTGATTATAATAGAATTAGGCCGAATGATTTGTATATAAGGATATGAGACATTTGTGTTGAATATGTTTTTAAGATGATTCTACCATCGTTATATGGTAGCTATGGTCAATTATGGAACGATCACGATCACGAGCACAACATTTTTGGATGTGATTATACTTGATGTACAACTAATTTGGTAAAATTTGTTAGAATACGTGTATAAATAAAGGGATAGTGGTATTAAGGCTACGTACAATAATTGACCGATTTCAATCGCAACCGTTCTTGTGTACCAAATTTTATCGAAATGTATTCAAAATTGCAACTTGAACTTTACATACATACAAGGTTTAAATAGGTAGCTAGCCAGAATGATGTACAGTGTTAAGTTGACTCAGGAAGTATTTCTGAGTCGATTGGGATACCTTAAGGTGGGTGCTGGACTAACATATATGGGCTTTACAAACATCAGCACAAATCAAATATACCATCTCCACTATGGTGCTGTAGGGTACAATGATCTTATTTCATATTTATTATTATTCTTTTAATTTTCAATTTTAAATTTATTTAGGACCTAGAGAAATTATTACTTTGACGAATTGTGTGTCTAATGGACAATTTTATTATTTAACTAATATTATAAATTTGTAAATAATCGGTGAAAAATTCTACGCGATATATTTTAAAGAACCAGGACCAGGGTTTGCAAAATTTTGAAATTTCAATTGCATTACCTTAATAGAATAATAACACACGCAATTAAATTTAGCTAATGACTTTCAGAAAATATAAAAATCTTAGAAATTATATGACGCCCTGGCAACGCCCATATAAAATTTAATATCGATCAGACCAGACGTTTAGACATGGCAGATTTATTTCCAAAAAATTTCGATTTTTCTCCAATGTACATTGCAGTCAAGTCAAACATGTCAATTTTTCACTAAAATGCACTTTAGAAAAATATCAGCAAAAAATGTGTACTTTCATTTATTTGTTTATATTTATTTAAAACAATTAAACTTTTCGAAAATTGTAATTGGTTTTTGCTAAATGAACAAAATAACATTCTGCATACTTTTAAAGACGGTCTTAACTATAATTATTTAAATAACATTTATATACATAATTAAAAAAACACATTTCAAATAACAAAATAAATTTTCTAAATATAAACAATTTAGTGTCGAAATTAGGAAATTAATGAAATCCAGAATAAAAAATAAAACTATAGAAATTAAAACAGAAATTTCTAATCCAACAAATACAAATATATTTCAAGTAAAACAATATAAATTAAATAAAGACTATTAAAAAAACAAAAATTCTTCGGCAATGCAACGTAATAAAAATGAAAATAAATTAAAAGCAGCAAATAACTCAACAAGTGAAAATAATTGTCATGCAACAATTAAAACTATTTATAGTTTACCAAACCTACAGCAGCAACAAACATATGCCCTTAAATTTAACTACAACCAGCAACAGCATATGCAAAGGATTTCAACGGAAATTAATACAACTGTTTTAAAATTAATATTTCTTAATTTAAAAGTAATTTATGCGTTTGTAACTACAACAACAGCTTCAATTTGTGTATTTTCTACAACAATAGTTGCTGACTAACAATCAGCAACAATAACGTTTACAACTACAACGCCCAAAACGATAAAATCAACAACATCAGCCACCTCAATATCAAGATAATCTTTTGCCTGATTATTTTCATACCAGCCATCAAAAACAACAATTATTATTATTGCTAACTCTTTGCCTGCTGTTGATTTTTTTTAAAAATTGTCTACTCCAGTAGCAACAGCAGCAAGAATTGTTGGCACTACATGAACAATATCATCATCAACATTAACTTTATCAAAAACAACTAAAATAGCAGCATCACCAGCATTATTGGCAGCAGTAGTACTTGTGGCAGCAACATCATTTTTGTTTCATCTTGGTTATTGTTATTTCGGCTTTCATTGTTTAAACTGTATATTGCGGGATGTTGTTGTTGTGTTTTTTATTTTTCATTTAAACTCCCACATCCACTTGCTGTTTGGATTCAGCTGCTACTACTTCTTGTTCATTTTTCTGCACATCTTTAAGCAAACCAGCAACAGCCAAAATAAAGACTTGCTCGACATCTTTGCCATCATCATACTCATCATCACCATCACCATTCCTATCGTCATCATTATTATTATTTTGAAAGGCTTTGAACAAACGAAATACCAACAGCATTTAGGGAAAGTAGTAAAAAACCAACTAAAACAACAGCAGCAACAACCAAAACACCAACAACAACCACAATTCAAACAACAGCAACATCAAGTACCATTAAAATTTTTCTCATTATTACTTTTAACGTTCTTACAATTGCTGCTGCTGCTGTTGTTGTTGCTGTACTGCCTTAACGTTGTTTTTAACGCAGCTTTTATTGTCGTCGTTCTTGCGGCTTGTTTTGCAGCGGCAGGTGTCGTTGTAGTTATGGTGGATCCATTAAAAATCTTTTGGGTTTTAACAAATAGTACCTATTTGGGTAAGTATTGTTTTCAGTCTCATTTTACTTTTCATTTTCTGTCTTTTTAACCGCCTTTTAAAACAGCAAATATATTAATAATAAATTTGGCAAAAAAAATCTACTAAAAACATGTTGTAAAAATATACAAATATTTACACTTAAAAGGCTGCTCCAGTTAAAATTTATTTAAATTTATTTTTATGGCTGTTTATTTTACTGCATTTTTTTTTTGTTTAAGAGAGTTACGAAAAGGGCGTATTTTTGTTTGCTCATTTTGTTAGGAAAGTAAGTGAAATTAATATTAAAATCTAGTATTAAAGCTATTTAAAGAAAACAAAGTTTTATCTGCTGTATACTTCTGTTAAAATTAATGGAAATTTGTACAATATGATAGAAAAAACTGTGGTTGATTTATATTATTGTTTGTACTTTTTAAATTGAGCTAAACACCTTTGTCATTTACCATTAAGTCTATTCTAACGAATCAGCATAGTAAACATTGTTTATAATTTTAGACTTACAATGGGGGCACTAAAAGAATATGTTTGTGCCTTGCGTACCTTTAATTGCATAAAAATAACCCCCTTATTCATAAAAACTTACAACAGGTTTATAAAGCAAATTTTCATACAAAATTTGCATACAAAATTTGCTTTATAAACCTCTTATAAATCTGTTGTAAGTTTTATGAATAACGCCATAAATCTAATAAATAATATTTAGAAATGTGTTTTGTCACCTATTTTTGGTTCAATTATTTTCGACAAATAAATAATTAGTACAAAACAACTATACATGAACTCAATTTTGCACAAGTGTGTCTTTTTATACCCTTCACCTACATGAGAAGGGTATATATAAGTTTGTCTTTCCGTTTGTAATTTCCACAATATAATTTTCCGACCTTATAAAGTATATATATTCTGCATCCTTATAGATAGCGGAGTCTATTAAGCCATGCCCGCCTGTCTGTTGAAATCAATTTTCTGAAGTCCTCAGATATCTTCGGGATCCAAATCTTCAATAATTCTGTTAGACATGCTTCCGAGAAGTTTGTTATTTAAAATCAGAAAAATCCGTCCACAAATAACGGAAACATGAGCAAAAATCCGAGATAACCTCTGAAAATTTCATCAAAAAAACTAATAAGCTCATCAACAGATGGCGTTGATCACACAAAGTGTATTAATATTGTTACAAATAATTTCATAAATAGATGGCGCTGATCAAACAAAGTGTTTAAGTGTGTTCCTAAACCGTAATATAAGTGTGTAAAAAGACAGTGTGTTCATTTTTAATTGTGTTTGTGTGCATTTAAATAAATACCCTTCAGGAAATGTCAATAGTAAAATTATACTGATTACCATTGACCAATTATACCCTTACTAATGCTATCTACTATTGACAGTTAGCACAGGCTTGTCCTACGAAATCTACCAGTAGACTGCGTCAATACTACTAAGTAGTTCTTTTGGGACCACTTTTGTCTGCACTTTTGGTACTTTTCTATAACAGAAAATAAAAATGCATTTTTTGCTAATTTTTGGAGTTTTATTAAAAAAAATAAAATACTAAAAAAATATCTAATTAAAAATAAATTCGAAAACACCCAGAGTCTTTGGCGGGATTCGAACCCCCAACCCTCTGAAGGACAGTCCGACACACTATCGCCTAGTCTATCAGAGCTCACAATTGAAAAAAAAATAATTGTATAATAATAACCATTGTAACAATGCTGTTGACAATGTCGCCAAACCGTCACCAAAAGAGTAGACAAAAGTGTTGACTTGGAGACACTTGTAACCAGGTTTCCTTCAGAGTAAAGACTCGTTATATTTTCCTCAAACTACTTGACGCTTTTATCTTGCAATTAAAAATAATCCGGTTTATTTAAAGGAAATAAACCACCGTTTTTAAAAGGTAAAAACGTAACAATATATATATATATGTAGGTATGTATATAATATAATTATGCATCCACAACAAAGGTGAAGGGTACATAATATTCGCCATAGCCGAATATAGAACTCTTACTTGTTTTTGCATGATATTTTCCGTACATAGATTGAAAGCGAGACAAATGATTTAATCACAGTAGTAAAAAGATGGAAACCAGCATGGTCGATCAAAAATGTTAAATTTTGCCAGAGAGCACAGAAATTTTCAAAGAAAAAAATGAAGCATTGTAAAAGTAACGCTATGATATGACTTTGCTTTAAATATTGTCACTTCGAACCACTGGAAAGAGTCAAAAAAAATGATGAGGAAATGAGACTATCTGTGAGCTTTTAAACTTTTTAAGGTCTATCAGTCTAATAAAGTAACTTATCCACTGGTGGGTAACACAAAGCTCATAACCAATATTATATACAATAGTTAGCGATCAAAATTTTCTTTCGACCTTAATCTAATTGAGAATTTGTAGTTAGTCATGAAGCTAGATTTCTGAATATACCGATTAACTTCAACCAATTTGTATTTTTTACAACTCTTTTTTTTTAAGTAATAAACATAAAAAATATTCCTCGTTTTACATTGAAATAAATTCAAGTGGACAGTGCCATTGTCATTTCACGTGCGTTTAATATCGGATATCACAATCGTTGGATTGTGAAGAGGCAATATTTGTATATAAGTCATAGATTTCATTCTGATTCTTACTGCATAATTTTTATAATTTTTAATATTTTTTCTTAAAATTTTTATCGAGTTGAAATAAATAATGTTAAAAATTGTTACTGCTATTTTAATTGTTCATATAAATACTATTGAAACCTTAACATGATGATGATCTATGATCCGCAATAGATCGAACAGAAAATTTATACAGATCAAGTAAAAGTTGGTAACAATTATGCTATTGACTTTTGTGAAAATTGGTCCATAATTGGACATAGCTCCCATACAAGCTCCACTTCCGCGAATAACTACACAGTATAAATTGGTGACAATTTTGATGTCTTAAAAAGCCAAAATCAGTTTCCTAGGGCTTTTTGATACTTAATTTATTGTGTGTTAAAGTAAATATATGCTACCGGCTGCAACAATATAAACAAAGTACAGTTCTGAAAGTAATGGCCGAATTCACAGTCTTTAGTTAGCTAATGACAAAGGCTTAACTAATGATTCTTTATTCGCAATGCTTAGTTTGCCATAAGAATAACAAGTAAAAGTTAAACAATAGTTAGTATTTTAGTTTAACAATGGTTAACTAATGACTGAGAATTAGGCCATAAGACACAAATATAAAATATTGATTATAACTGGAATATGCTTAAAATTCTTTAAATGTGGTTATTCAATCAAATAAATAGAAATTATGGTACAATATTTTATGACGTTTGCTCCATAATAAGTGATTTGGTGCTGGGTATATAAGATTCGGCATAGCCGATTATAAACTCTTACTCTGTTTTGTTTTAAAGTGTTGTATGAATGAAACATAAAACAGACATTATACATATTACAGCAACTAATTATGGCCTGAACTTTAAGCCCAAATTCTTACTCAATCATTAAGACATGAAAGAAACATAAAATAATTTTCTATTAAAAGCCATTGATATTGTTTTGATAGATTACAGTAACCATTGTCCAACATTTAGACCAAACCCGAATTCGCTAACATTTTTTTATTGTCAACTATCACTGAACTTTAACTATCATTTGACAATAGCCGAATATGGTTCAGCTGGCCTGGTTTCATATATCTTTCTATTAGGTCCATCTGATCTCTTTGTTACCATTCTACTGCATCTTGTGACTAATGACAGAAAACTAAATCATGCCAAAACTTAAGTTAACAATATTTTATTTATTGCGAAATTCTGTTTCCCTTTCAAAACTGACGCAATACTATCAGGATTTTTTTTTATAAATTTTGGAATATGTGATCTCTACATAAAAAAATATGAAAATATAATCAATGATTATGTTTTATAATTTTTATATAATTCAAAGATTTTCAGGACACGCACACTTGCTGCATCTCTGTCGATTTTCTTTAGTATTTTTAACCAAAACACATTTTAATTGCATGAAACGATTTCAATAAGTTTGAAATATTAAAATTTATAATTTTGTTATTATTTGTAAACGATTAATACTTTTGTAATGAAAGACAATTTTTACGGCTCATTTTGCTAAAACTCAAATGTGACTAAAGAATTTCGCAATGATGCAAACAGAAGAGAAATGTGAGAAGCAAATATAAAAAAACAATCAGCACAATCGATGCATGCCAGTCTATTTCAAATTGGGTTAACAGAAGCAAAAATATTGAAACCGAAATCCACCCGTACAAACGATGTAGCAAGGTCTGTAAGGGGTAAGGGGATCTTATGATTGATATGGAATTGTGTTTATTTAAATATTACTCATACGCAAGTTGCTAAATAAATTATACACATGTATGTATGTACCTACTATTAACCAGAATAATAACAAATAATAACAACTAATTTAGCTAATGCAAAACGTTTCAAGGGATTAAAGTTAAATAAATAAACAAAATATAACCACAGGGAGAAACGCATTTCAGTTCGTTTAAATTAAAGCAAATATTAAACAAGGCTGTTATTTACAGCAAAAGTTAAAAGTGCGTATAATATTAACATTTACCAAAGAAGTATTACGTCGTAAACAACTAGACAAATATGACCCAGTTTTATAAACACTTTCCCCCACAATATATTAAGAGCACGCTTTTGAACTTATAACTACTTAGTAACAATTTGTCTGCTTTTACATTTTCCACATCACAAAGAACTTTCACTTTAGCACATACTACTGTCGTTCATTTTTAAATTACAAGTGAAAAAATAAATTAAAAAATAATATTTAATATTCAGTTTTCCGTTGTATACGTGCTCAAGAGCAAATTCCAAAAGATGTTCCTCTTGTTTTAATTAATATTTTCCTTCACTTAAATAAAAAACAAATTATTTACAACATTTCTTTGCTTCATTATTGTTTTTACAACACAATATTTACTTGCTCTGACCAAGGTCGTTCTGGCATAAGAGCTATAAAAATATGCACGCAAGTTTATGTGTGTGAGTAAATGCGGCGATGCTTGTATTTACTTGTAACTTTACAACAAACAGAAGCCTTAGCATACACACACCAAAATATTTAAATACTCTCACGAAACAACTGCAAATCTAGCAGAGTAAAAATTGCGTGCATAAGTATGTAAGTGAGAAAGTAGACCGCTTCTAAAGCCTTTAATTGAAAAATTGCAATAGTTTTAAAATATAAAACAAATGCATTACAAATTGTAAATTTAAATTGCTAGAAACACAGAAATTAAACAAAACTAAATAATCGTGTTTATCTGTCACAACATGAAATACAACTAATGAGTTGTAATGAGTATTAAAATGTTTTATTTTCTTTTTTGTTTTTGGTTAAATTCCATTTTGTGGTTGTGGGTTTTTACAGCATTAAGAATATATTTAAACAAAATGTTTGTACATACTGTAATGTTTTTTTTTTTTATTTTTTATAACAATCATATTGAATCAATATTGAAAAACTTAATTACTTATTTATTTTAAATTAACAAAAAACCACAGAAACCAATATAAGGACAGTTTCTGTTATGTTTTCTGTCCTACTCTTTACACATTTTAATTCCAAGTGAAGACATAAGAGCAGAGAATAATTTAAGTAGATTTTGCTTTTTGCTTTAAGGATTTAAAGAAAATAATCTTAATAATATTAATCGAGAAATTGATTCTTCTATCAGAACAAGAAACCAATTTTGCTCGTATATTACCCAGTACACTCAAAACCCTTAATACCTATTGTAATATCCTTATAAATGCTGTCGTGTCATGTAAATTGCACATTGATTAACAAATTCACTGTCCTATTTAATAACTGCTGTGGTCGCCGTAAGACAGATTACAAATTTGTTCAGATTATTTTCAACATTTATCCATTTATAAGAATCAAAACTTTTTCAAAAATTATTTTATAAAACGATACAAGGAAAACTTAACATCTGATTGTAAGCAACAATTTTATTAAAATAAACTTAGAGCAAAGAAAATACTTAGGGTACACATTATATTGCTTAATATTGCCATTTGTGCAATTAGGCAAATGTGTGTTACGAATTTCATGAAGCCCCTTTTTAGGTGTTGTGCAATCTAACAACGTCCGTTTGTAAGAAGCGTTAATTCAAAAATAAATAAAATAATATAAACTTAAAATTTTTGCTTTAAAAAAGATATTTATTTTTAAAAATGCCTAAATAATGCCAAACGATTAAATTACTCTGATTATTTGAAGAAGTTGCCGTTTCTGGTATGTTAACAATTGAATTTTTTGGTAAAAATTATGGTAAGCATAAAACCTCTTGTGTATGTACGATTATGTATGTCACTATTACTTTTCTTATTTATTGATGAAAAATACTTTTTAAGCAAATTTTAAATAACGGTTATTTTTTGATTAGACCTCGTATATTTGTTTTAATTATCTTAAAAAAGTTATCGTACATAAAAGAACTTTTATGGAAATTTTTGTTGCCTAAAACCATTTTAGTTTACTTAATTTTTATATTTTAAATTAAATTTAATTTAATTATTTTGTTCTCATGGATTGCACTAAAATATGTATAATAAAATTACGATTTTTTTCCAAAATCTTTTACCCTACAAAACATATGTATAGCATTAAAATATATAATACTCATACGCCACCGCACTTGTAATATTGATTTACCCATATAAGTATGCTATAATTTTAATTACAGATGTGTATGGCATTAAACTAAGGTGACGTATACTTTATTTTATAATCCCGTTTAAAAAATAAAATTAAGTATACGTTCCATAAGTTGAATATTATTATTTAGGATGTATGTTTGTGCTTAATAGGAGGCCAAAACCTTGGACCGATTTTGACATTTTTTTTACCTACATATGTAGATGATATTTGGTAAATATGGTTTGGAATAATTAGATATAGGTACCAGGAGAAAAGTGAGTGGGGCCACGCCCCTTTTTAGAAAAATTAAAAATCGTAATATAGTCTTAAATACTGGGTCGATCTTCATTGTGAGTAAACAAAGGGGCGTCGCCTCGCCCATATAACCCAAAATTTAAAATCGTCATATCTTGGGCATTTTTTGACCAACAGCGGCAGTTGTAGGAGTACGCCCCTTTTATTGCGATATATTGGAGGCTGGACCTGATAACCGATCTTAAATTTTCACAGCGTGCAGCTTTGACTCAGGACTACTTATTACATGATAATATTTTTCGACCATGCAGACTTCTGCACTTTCTTTTTTACAACGTTTATTAAAGGCATTACCTCAAAGGGGATAGCGAAGCACACCGGGATCAGCTAGTTACTTTTATTTTATTGGTGGGTTAAGCCTTCTTTGTGCATCAATACTTCACAGATCCAGGCTGGTTTGATGATATGCTTACCACTTTTTCTGTTAGCTACTAATACACCTTTTGGCTCCTCTCTGCTGCTACACTCTCTGGACTATTTACACTCCCCTTTTGACATGCTAAGAAAGTGTTAAATCCGCCACCTGCCCCTAGCTAAATCAATCGAGACAATTTGAAATAAATTAAACCAAACCACAAAATGTCGTCACATTTAAATGGATTTGATATATCATATACTCAATGAAACAAATAATGTTTTACTTTATTAAACTTATTACTAATTTAAATAAATATTTATATTTGCCTACGTTCTTGGAATCAAGCTGATCGCATAACATTTAACCGCAAGAGAATGAGCTAAATATATTCTCCCTAAAAAGGATAACCACAACCAAACAGGTCTAAACTATGTTTGTGTTTCAAATAATCCCAAATATAAACAAAATTATATTTGGTAATTTAACAAATTCAATGTTTACCAAATTTACAAATGAAATAGAAAAAATAGAAACTTTCTAGACTTATAGAATTACGAGTACTTTACTGTAATGAATCTTAAGTACCCTATACATGAAACAAGAATGGCAGATATATCTAACACTTTCATTCAGTTTGGCTTATTCAAAGTGTAGGTTATTTAACTTATAATACAAATATATATCAATTCATTACTTTACACATACCAGGTAATCAACCATAATGTCAAATTACACCTTTCATTTGTAAATTATTATTGACTTATATTAACTTAAAGAAAAAAAACTTAATTTCTTATTAATTTAATTGAATGTGGTAAACACTGTTTGCAAATTATGCAACACAAATCAAATTATAATAAATAATGAAGAAGCCTAGTGTCATTGAGGACAATATTCTTATAATTACAAAAAGTAGCTATATAGTATAGTATAGTAAAAGTATAGCCAAACAGCTTAAACTGAGTCCAAACAAAACTTTCTATTATTACTAACCCACAAATCAGAGGTCGCCAATAGTGTATTAACCTACGAGAAAAAACACAAGTGTTCCAAAAACGTGAATTGCAATGAGCAGTATATCTTTTTGATGCAAAGGCGAGGAAAAAGTGTCGACCTCAAATTGATTAAGAATGTGTAGGCAATTGTAGTCGATTATTTCCAACTCACCAGCATTGGCAGCGTGTTTAGTGCAATTGCGAGAGCCATCCAAATTATTTGATTAAAAATTGGTGGAGAATTTCCAAAAACGTGTTAAAACTGTTTTACGAAATAACGGGCATTGAACTAAATATTAAATTGAAGTTTTTGTATAGTTTTCATTTCGTTTGTGTTTTTCTTGGAACTTGATAGTTTTTGTTTTGATTTATAAATGTTTTATATTTACATTTGTAATTTTCTTTATTAATTATATTTTTATGCCAAACCACAACTTATATTGTTGGGTGGGTATATTGCACTTGTGCTGAAGTTTATAACGCCCATAAATATTAGTCTCACACCCATCTTGATGTATATCGATAGACTTGTCTCTCTGGTTGTTTTTTCATTGAAATTTGTGCACAAATTGCGGACGCAATTCTCATGATATTTCGATAAAATTTCTTACATGGTTGGAATTAAAATTGGATAAAATCGGTCCATTATTTCACTTAGCTTCCATAATTTATTCACGTATGAAAATAATTTTTTCTTAATTGACAATAGTTCCCATATAAGGCTCACTTTCTAAAATCGCTTTAAAAAACATAACTCTCTTAAAAATGTGGGTATCCAATTATATTCAACACAAATATGTTTCATATATACATACATATATATGTACATACATATAATTGTTCGGCTCAATTTTATGATTATCGGTATATGGTTATAGCTCCCATAAATCCCTTAAAAATATAGGTATTAAATAAGTTTCATATATACAAAAATCAGGACACCTAATTTCAGCTCCCACATAAGACAACTTCTAAAATCATTTAAACATGTATTCATTTTGAAAGTGTTTATATCGAGATACTATTTAACACAAAAATTATGGTATGCTTAGAAGTCATGCATCCATTTTGGATTATCGTCCCATAATAGCTTCCATAGATACAAATGTTTTAATATGCTTATACTAAATAATATACCTGAGATATCAAGGATCATATAGCATGTAATAAAATGGAATAGATGTACGCAACAGGTTGTCTCTACTACTATCCCAGTTAGTAGTTTTGCCTATTTAAAATAGTCTGAGGGTTAATTGTTTGGAAAAGCACTTATTTTGAAAATTTTCTGAAGAATAATATATTTCTTTAATGTCAAGAACATCAAAGTTCTTGATTGCTTAATACTTACATATACCATCGTGCATAATATTTATATACGTACAAGTGTAACAATCCAGCATACCATTATAGGAGCGTTCCGAAAAATAAGTTAGAAAAGAGTCAAACTAAAGAGCATTTTAGAAGCGCTCCGAAAAAGAAGTCAGAAAAGAGTCCAACTAAAATGTATTTTTGGAGAGAAAGAAAAATTTGCTTAAAAAGTTAAGTTTTTCCCAATTTTTATATATTTTATGTCAATGAATTCCATTTTATTTTTTTTAATGTAAATACAATTTATTTCATTTTTTCCATTTCTCATTTAGTTTATTTGTACATGAATTCCCTTTTCGTTTAAGTAAAAACAATTTAAAAAAAAATAAATGCGACCTCTTGTTGTATTTTAATTTGCAATGACTCTTTATTGACATTATCTAGGAGCTCTTTCAGATCCCAAAAAACCCTCATAAAAGACTATTTTCTGACATTATCTAAGAGGTCTTTCTGATGGACCATTTTCGAATGTAATGAAGAAGGTTTTCGGAGCAATAATGATTGTTTTTTGAGCCCAGAGTGTCAGAAAAGACTCTTTTCGAACTCATATGTCTTGCTGGGAATATGGCTTTTAACCTTTTATGTCCACTTCTTACTTATTTGTATACGATTAATACTTTTGTTATTAAAGACACTTACTTACTTTCATGGCTCATTTTGCTAAAACATATACTTAAATATGTGACTGAAGAATTTCGCAATATTTCGAGTAACGTTAAATGAAACAGAAGAGAAATGTGAGAAGTAAATATAAAAAACAATTAGCACAATCGATGCATGCCAGTCTATTTAAAATTGGGTTAACAGAAGCAAAAACCGAAACCCAACCTCACAATCGATGCAGCAAGGTCTAAAAGGCAAAATTTATGTTTTATTGTCACAAAATCTCGGTTGAGAATATAATTCATTTGCTGTCCAATCA
Organism: Bellardia bayeri; assembly: GCA_950370525.1. Taxonomy (NCBI): domain Eukaryota; kingdom Metazoa; phylum Arthropoda; class Insecta; order Diptera; family Calliphoridae; genus Bellardia; species Bellardia bayeri. The sequence goes on from OX493265.1 coordinate 66,569,724, forward strand.
TAAAACATGAATTAGATGAAAAAACTAAAAACTTTTATTTTAAACTCCTTTTATATGTATACTACAGAAACAGACAGACGGAAGTTCAAACACACCAAAAAAATACAGGAGAAATTGAAATGCAAAACAATATATATTCAGAATAATTGCCAATAAATGGGCCTTTTACAGGCCAATACTTTCGGCAGGGAATTGTAATATGTTTACACATGATCGCCATAATCATTTTCAACATTTTTTCATATTGCAATAAGATCATGCAGATATTATCTATCATAAATAATTGCACTGAACATAATATTGTTAATACACCTTAAAACATTTGCAGTAATATTGCAGAACAATATTTTTTCTCTGCATGTATCTATCTATCTCTGATTTATTTGTTTCGTTTTAATTTTTTTGAAATTTTCACAAAATATTTTTATGGAATATACTAACGAAAAGACAAACTTAAAGAAAACATATCGACATGGTGAAGGGTATAATAAAACAAGATGTAAATATTTAAGTACACACTTTTATTTGTGCTACATTTACATACATATGTAATATCGATAATATATGTACGTATGTTCAACATACGTGTGTCACTACTGTCACAACAAATAAATAGAAACTGGTACCTAAATATTATTTACTTTTAGGATTAAATATATGTATAAAAATAATTCAAAGTATAAGTATTCATTTATATGTATAGATTAATTCAAAATTTGTTTATTTTTTGTAGATGATGTCGAAAAAATACTTGTATTGGTTTGAATTTCATACTCTTCATCACACATGTTTTTCTTTTAAGGCAACAACTTTGTATTCCATGTTTGTTTAATGGTTACATTTTAGATTAGTGTAGCTTTGTATGTGTGTTAAACTTGGAATGTGTAATCTTTTACGTTTTACATGAATGAATACAAAATGTAATAAGTTGTATTTTTAGGCATTTTCTTTGCTCCACATATCCACACTTACACATCCAATATATATTAACTTACACAACTTATTTGGGGTAGAATCAGTATGAGTATGAGTATATTTATGTCATTAATTTCTTGCAAAGAAACAAAATTACATGTAAGAGAACTCAGCATAAACAAATTTCCAAAACAAAAATTAGAAAAAATAGTCAAAATAGACAAAAAATAGACAAAATTTACTATAACAAAAAACATTCCCCAAGAAGATATTTTAATAAAAACTGTGCACAATGGTTAAGATAAATGAAAAAAGTGCAGTCAATTTTGAAGTACATATTTATGAAATAGAAAATTTTGAAATCATATTAAATATTATAACAAATGTAAGGTAAACCTTAAATGTTGTTACTAATAAAGAAGGCATACACATTGGTTCTTGACAACTCTTTATGATATGTATATATATGGACGGCAACAAATTATTTCACATGTTATAAAGTCTGTGAAATAATAACTTAATAATTGAAAAAATAATTCAGTTACTACATGAAACATTTCTTGGTCTGATACTATCTTATTTTGATGACCATAGATGTTGTAACTTAACTACATATATTCGATTTCTGCTGTTAGATTGGGTCCATTTGATATAATTTTTTTTGTAATTTCAATAATTTTGAACGGTGTACTATATTGTTTTGAGGTTACTACTCACGGGTTTTATTTTTATAGCAATATTATTTTAAAGGTAAAGCTGCATGGACAAAATTAAAAAATTACAAATCTTGTATTAGAGACCATTTTGTCCATTGAATATTTCAATTTAATATAATACAAAACAAGAAGCCTTTCTTGCCTTTATTTGTCAGAGTAGATTACTTTATTGAAACTGTTTTTCATTACATCTCAGTAAAAAAAAATCGTGGTTTTTGAATCACTTAAGAGAAAAAGCGCATAATCGAGCGCTTCAATAAAAGCGCTCTTTTAAAGCAGTAAATCCTTACGAATAAAATATACAAAAAAGATGCGTTTTTAGTACTGACAACGAAGAAGGTTTTAAAGTGAAAAAAAATGAAATTATAGCCTACAGATCTACATATGACAATGAGAGCCAATTACAAAACGAATATCGCGCAAAAACATTAAGCAAAAACATTCAGATAGAATTTGTTCTTTGATTAGTGTGCGCGATGTGACGTAAAACACTTTAGAAAAGTACTTTATTTGCATGTTTGATTAGGTTAAAAGAAGCGCTTATTGTTAGCAGAAAGTAGTCCTCCAAACCGGAAACACTTCATATCCCATCAGCAGGTTTGACGCGATTTGAGGTATGAATTCATACATAAAACCTGCTCCTCTTGGAGCATATTTTTTACTAGGATGCTATACAATATATTTTGCGATTTGTTTTGCTAATAAAACTTTTGCAGCAACTACAGATTCCCCGCTCGCGATAATTTAAGATGAGGTTAGTATATCAGTCAATAAATTTGCTGAAAGCTGTTGTTGCGGTAATCTATTTCGTTTCATCATATGGGCGTTTGCCAAACAAAGTGTCCATGAAGTATCGATCTCAGCAAAGAGTATGTATGCGATTCAAAGCAGATATATCCAACATATTTGTGAAAACAATATTTAGCCATCTATTTGTTTTACACTTTGTTGTGCAGAAGCCAATCATTTGGTCAGCAGTATCTTCATCTCCTATAAGATATAAAACATTAGAAATTGAGACGACAAGAAACAATCTGCGGCTTTTTATATGTGCCACTGTCGCTAACTGCAGCTGTTTTATGCATTAAGCTTCTCAATATAGTTGCTTTGTTTTTGTGGCTGACATATGACACTAATGTTGTAATGTCACAGAAAGCAAGCTTAGATTTGTCTAATGGAAGTTGTTTTACATTCAGCAGCTGTTTTATTTTGGCGCACTTTGCCTACATATGTAAGTATTCTTTCAAGTAATTTTTGCACTAAATCTAAAGAGAAAAATAAGTGGTCCCCTGTTACATTTTGTCCCTTTCGTCCTTTCTTTAGCTCCAAAACAACTGGCCGCCCTTACTTCTGTTTAGGCTTTTCATTTTTAGCTTTTCTAAGGTATTGCTGTATTTTCAATTGTAATACTATGTATCGTCAATTGTGATATTCTCATGGAAATTGTAAAACGTTTGGAGAAGGACATGCCAACGCTGCCACACCTTACGAATAGAAGCAAACTTGTCGTTACTTCACATTTGTCGTCGACTTGCAAAATTATCAAAGCGGTGCGCACTTGCAATCATATGCACTCACAATATTATTACAGTAACGGAATGTAGTTTATTCCGGAAGTATTCCGTGCAGTTGTTTTTAACTAAATAAACATTTAAAATTCTAAGAACATTCATTTTTAACTGAATCTAACATTTATTCCAAAAACTAAGTGCACATTAATACGGATTTTCAGTTGCATTTGATATTGACATTTGATATTGACAGTTTACGTTAAAGTATTTTGTATGTAAAATTAAATGAAACTGTAATTTAAAATAATTGAAAATTTACTTAAAAATCGATCTACTTATTTTTCATTACATTTTAACAAAAAGTTCATTTAATTTTAAATGTCAAAAATTCAACTCCGATTTCCGTAAAATCAACAGAATTTTTAAATGAATAATAAGAACACCGGTTTTTAACTGAATATTCATTTATTTTATATTACAATTTCAGTTAATTTTACATACAGAATTTTTTGATTATGTGGAAAGTTTTTTTTACATACAATCATGTTACTAAATAAATGAAATAAGAATGAATATACCGATATACCCTATTAATTAAATATTGAATTATATTGCATGCGAAACTAGGATTAAATTTGCATGTACGTAATTTGTACCAAATGGTCTGTTAATACAGGATTCGCATATTTTTTAGATAAGAATTTTATAGATAAGAATTTCTGTTTTACTTCACTACTATACCACGGTGCAATTTGCTAATATGTTTTCGTTTGCCCAAAATAGTTAACAAGTTGCTAAGCTTGTTTTTTATGATACAAATTCTAGAACCAAAAAAAAAATACATAAAAATATATTTGTACAGTAAAAAACAAACAAATAATATACAACTGAAAATTGTCTTGCAGGAGAAATAAAGAAATACAAGATTTCTTTTTCGAAAAGCTTAAGGGAGTTATTTTCACACAAATACATTAAAAGATAGACTTCCACACACACACACACAGACACACACAGATATATAGATGTAATACACATATAAATAAGTATATGAGAAGCCAACTAAAGGACATTGAAAAACTAAACTAGTAAATGTTGTTTGGGAAAAATGTTACTATAGCCATAACGTATCAAAATAAATAAATTTGCAATTTTATGATATAATACTCAAATATTAACATTGGTTATAAGCAAAATATTTATACAGATACAGAGATATTACAGAGAAATGAGACTTAATATTAAAGCAAAAGCAACAACAAAATGACAATTTTCAGTTTTATATTTCCAAAGTTCATCTGTATATGGGTCAATTTCAAAACAAAAAACGCAATTTTTGTGTCCACTCCCTTTACACTAATATTTTAGGTAAACAAAAAACAAAAACAAAAATATGGGAGTGATCACCGAGGAATATGTAACAAAAAAAAACGTAATTCTCAAATTTGTATGTTTGTTTTTTTGTTTATTCAGAAAGGTATTTTGTTTCTTCCTCTGACTGCTTCCATACAAAAGCATGTGTCCCCTGTTAGAATTTTTAGTAATTAGTATTGCCTTTCTTTCTAGTGTTTTGATTTGTTATAGTCGTCAAAACTTAATTAGTGCGAATTTGGCGTTGCAAACAAAGGTTGTCCCCATAATTTGAATTGAGCGTCACTTTTTTATAAATCAAGTAATATTACTAGTTTTCAATTTCAAGTTTAAATAAAGTAAATAACGTAAGGAAAGTACAAACTTTAATTATTACAAAAGTGAAATAGCGAACAAAAAAAAATTATTAAAAAAAGTGTGCATTTGCGTAGTTTTTGTCAACACCATGGTAAGGGCGCGATAAAATTTCTTGAGCGTCGCGCTAGTTTTTTTAAAAGTGAATATATTAAATGTAAAAAATTTAAGTTGACAATCATTGTTTACATGATTTGTGAATTTGAGAAATAAATTGCATACGAAAAAAAAACCAAAATAGGCAAATATTTCATGAGCATCACTTTTGAAATATATTGCTTCATAGCTTAAAATGCTTAATTTTGATTTTATTTTTTAATTTTCAAGAGTAAAACAACAAAATTAACGGCGGCTGAAAGAGCACGGTGATATCGAGAGAAAATAAAGCTCGATAAAGCACGTAATTACGAATATAAAAGAAAGAAGAAACAAAGGTATAATCGTGGTATATTTGAGTTTAATTTTTATTGTTACTGAGTGATTCTGTTTTTGCCACAAACTTAATTCGAAAGTGGTAAAAATGAATGAGATTGAAAAAAAACAAAGCCGCTTGTCATTTCATAAAGTGCTTACAGATTTAGAATAAGAATTCAAATGAAAATGTTATTGTTATTGTCTTGGGTCAAATATTTACATATGTGTATAAGTTTCTTCAAGAATTACTTCCTTTTTTCCATTTTTGTTAAAATTTTTATTTACTTTTTGTAAAAGAACAAACTTTTTTTGTTTAAACTTTAGATTTATTTCTTGTTTACGTGCAACAAAATCTCTTGATCGTCACAAAAAATCTTGAGCGTCACACTTAGATGTTTTTCCTAAAATGCTTATAATTGCAGTTTTTTTAAATATGTATATTATTACTTTGCAAGTAACCTAGTCTTTTTTTAACAAAAATTTACATACTTAAATTTTAAAATAACTAGTCACTTTAAAAAAAAATTAAAAATCAAGTTGAATCGTGATTTTTTGTTTATAAACGAAAAGATGATTTTCGCAAATGTTAGTCTTGAGAAACAAAAGAACATCGTAGTAAGCTTGAATTTCAAATATTTTTGCATTTTTAGCGATTTTTTTATACATATTTGGAGTGTGTCGCTCAAGATAGCAATAATAGAAAACCTAAAAAAAATCCAAAAATATTGATTTTTTGAGAGCCTAAAAGTACCGCCGGATTCTTCATCGATTTCTTCATAAATTGGCCACTCTTACAGGCGAATTAATAAAAACTTTAAAAATAAGCAAAACAAAACATGTTGTGTACGTTTTTTTTTTTTTTTTTTTTGAAATTGACCCATATATGAAAGTGGTCTTAGTGTATAAGATTTGTTTTACAACCTTAAATATTTATAAAAAAAAAAAGCCAGCAAAATAGAAAAGGTTATAGTTTACATACTTTTTTGTACTAAAAGCTAAATTGCTACAAAATAGTTTATGTTTTGTTGTTAGTGTAAATAATTTTTATAAAATCCATATTTATTCTTAATAATTTCAAGTAAAATTTTATATTTCCAGTGTTGTTTGTATGTTTGGTTGTTAAGTTGGAGAGTAACTTGATTTGTAATTTCTTAGGCAAACCTTAGCAGCTTAAGTAATAAATGTAAATGTTTCTTTTATTATATTTATGTGAAGTTATATTTCTAAGGAACTTTATTACAAATCCTGTTTTAGGAAATATTTTTGCGCTTAGGTTTAATTTAATTTTAAAGATAAAATAGACAGTTTTAAAAGGCAAATTACAAATAAATTCTATAAAATATTTTAAATCTTTTAGAGCATAATGTTTACCGTAAGATTAGTCTAATGTTTTAAAATGTTTATTATAAAGTAATTTGAGGATAACATAATATTTTAATAATAATAATAATAATTTACTAATACTAATATTTAAAATTAATAAATTGTTCTAATACAATTCGGACACACTGTAGAGTTAACAATTGTTATTCTGTCAACAAATTTAACCCTTAAATTTTATATTTTTTTGTTCAAGTTTCTTGAGAAAGTGGAACCTCTTGCGAACTTTTATTATTGCGTTTATGATATATTTGGATAAATATTAGTTTAGTTTCTTAACTTGAGAGGGTCCTGTGAGTTAATTTATATTTTTCACCCTTAACGTAGTGACCCGGGTGCATTAATGAAAACATTTAAAATGACATTTTTTTATTAGTATCATTTTGATTTATTTTAATTAAAATGAGTTTAAAATCATGTTGATTTATTCAATCTGCCATATTTTCTTATTTTTGGCATGAATGAAAATGAAAAATAAAAAGAAAGTATTTGTTACTTTATATATTTCGTTTTTTATTTATTCAAGAAAAAGATTCAAGTAAAGGACAAAAAAATTAGAAATAAAATACACTTTGATTATTTAACTGATTGTTCGACTTTTTTATTTATTAAACAATTATATTTTATTTTCGAGATTAAGGTCTAATATTGTTTTTATTTTTATTTTTTATTTATTCCCCTACTTCGCTACAACAATGTGTAGCATTTTCAGGGAAACAATAACAAAATTTAAAATTAATAATAATAAAAATATTTTTCAAAATAACAGTAATTGTCAAAATTTAAATATTACACAAACAAAAGTATGAAAAATATTTCAGTTTTTAATTTTTGTGTTTTTATAAATTAGGTGTCTATAAGTTTGAGCAACATTATCTGTATTTACTTTAAAATTATTTTCTGTTTTCAAAACTGATATGTTCTCAAAGTCGGGATAGTGATTCAAATTTGCACCATGTGATGATAATGTTGTTTTTTGTGATGATATATCTCTATATTTTTGATCAGATTTGTGTCCAGCTTTTATAGTTTTTCACTTATTTTTAGTTGTACCTCCATATAATTTGCTACATTTTTCATTGTTATTACCAGTACATGGTATTTTATAAACTACGTTTGACATTTCTAGTTTTTGTATTTTACTGAATAATCTGCCTACTGTATTGTAGATTTTTGGAGCCATTTCATATTTGGTGTTATCAAATATATTAGATTGTTCCAATCTTTCGGATCTTTTAGGTACATAAGTTAAAGATTTATATATTTTAGGTTTAGAAAATCTTTTTTAGTTATTCATTATATTTTTGAATTGTCTTATTAATTTACAAATTATATTATTAGGGAAATTATTATCCTTTAATATTTTGTTAATCGTTTCTATATTTTTCTTGTGGAATTCCTTATCGCTTATTGTCAATATTCTCTCTATAAGATTTTTAGCGGTCTTAATAATAATTCTTTTAGGATGTTTTGAATAGTAATTAATGATTCTTCCTGATGATGTAGGTTTTTGATACCAGTCTATTAATAATTTATTATTAAATAAATTTTCGTTCAACATCGTCCAAGTATCGCTCATTACAGCAGCTTTGTCAGTTTCAGCACGCTAAGTACGAGTAAGGTCATTAACAGATCAATTAAAACGTAAAAATAATTTAAATCTGTCATAAGAAATTACTGCGCTAAAAAAAGGTAAATGGTATGGATCACAAAATTCTTTTAGGTGTAGTGAATTTTATTTATTTATGTCACCAAAGATCAGTAGGCCCAAGAAAGTATCTAGCTTTTTTCTGAAATTGGCTCAATTTTTTTTCAATGGCCGATTGCAAGCGTCTGGATATTTTAAGTCTAAATTTTTGTTATAGTTTCCTATTAGATTAACGCAAAATTATATGACACATCATCTTGGATAATAAAGTTTTAAATATATCCTTAGCTGCTTCTATATTAAGGCTTGAAGCAGGACCTTTACGTTGCCGTAATACATTTCTGTTAATGGATTGGTATTACGGATAGGAATCAAGACGCCAACACGTACTATACTTTACACAGAGTTCAGTTGCTTCTATTAATTCTTCACCGTCGTCAAAATCATATAAATCCTCGTTTTGTGCATCGGATGCTTCTGATATTATGCCGCAAATATTCAGCATATGTTTCTTCATCGTTTAATATTTCATTTATAGCAGTTGCATTTAAATGTGTTTGGTTTGGAACAAGAAGACATTGTATAACACTTCACCTTCTTGCGCTTACCGAACTTATTCTTAGTAAACTTAGTAATGTATGAATACAGTAGCAAGTAAATGAATATGTCGATCAAGCACAAAGCCAGAGGGAAATCCCCAGCTTAGTGTCAAAGTTAGACATTAAAAAAACGTATATTTTACATATATTTTATAAATATTGTAATATAACTTTCGTATGTATGTGTATGTGGTACCTGGGTACCCTGTCACTCTGTTAAAGGTGTTTGTGTTTGACACTCACTTAAGGGTTAATCAGTATGAATATTTGTATATGCACAATAAATATTTAAATGATATTCATATGAATTCTTTGTTTTTTTTAACATTTAAAATGAACTGCACTAAGTTTAACCAGCATCTGACAGTTCAAAGATAATAGGCTACTACCAGAGAAAACTTAAAGCAACGTGGCACGGCAGTTATTCACAATAAAAGTATTGTAACAATTTGGAATAGTTTCTTTTTACAGATTTTTTTAAATGTTACTAAACAAGTATCAATTTGTATATCAAAAGTACTCAATATTAATGCAACTACATTTTATATGAACATTTCATCATTTAAACAAATTCGAATGATTCATGCAAACAGCAAAACTATATAAGCCTAAACTATATTAAAACAAATTTTATATATAAAATTAATTTCTAATTGCAATAACCACAAAATCTGCTGCCAATACTACCGGCACCAGTTGTGCAAACACATCACAATATTTTTTAATTAAATTTATATTTATATTAAAACTGCAAAAATGTGTCTACCTAACTAAATGTTTATGATAACAAGCAAATCATAAAAATACATTTCATTAAAACAAAAAAATTTTTAAAACTAATATACTTTACGCAAAAATTAAAAATAATATTGTGAATAAGATTAATGACACCGCAGTGACCTTAATGAACACAGGGTTCTTAAGAGTTTTCTCTCACAAACACACAGCCAATGAACGCAGGAAGGAAATGAAGGAAAAACAAGAATTTTAAAAATGGAATGAACCGAAAAAACAACAACTGCAGTTATGTTGTTGACAACTGTTTAATTAGCTGGATTTGCGAACAACAATAGAAACAGCAGCAATGGCTATAACAAGAGCATGAAGTGTGAAAACGAAATAAAACATTGTTTTTGGAATTTAATAACAGGCTTGCAATGACTTGAATAAATGCCCTATAATCTTGTTTTAATAAACATTATGTTACTAGAATATTAAGGATTTGTTGTGGGAACCGAATTTTATGGGTTAGAATAAGAACTCGATTTATATATTTAAAATAAATTTGTTTAAGACTCGAAATTATCCTTAATAGCAATTCAGTAATAAGAATAGAAAATGCCATAATAATTTATAATTATTTTTAAAAACCACAATTTTTCAATTATTATATTAAATATTTGTAAATATGATTTGATGTCCATCCATCAACTACACAGTCTTTTTAAGGAAGACTATGAACTGGATGATAAATTAAATTGATTTCCGAGCCACTTATATATTTTCGTCATCACTATTCGACAACTGATTGTATATTTACGACTGGTTTAAAATTACATCCATTAGATCAGTGGCATTCAAAAATAAAAATGAAGCTGTATTGGTGTTAGATGTTGCCCAGCAAACATTATGTTTGCTTAAAATAAGAAAAACAGATTCATTAAGAAATTAAACTATAAAACACACAAATCTTTACCACTCACCGGTATAATCACTAAAGGATCTTAAACTAAGAATTTCTTTCTGCCAAGGCCAAAGCACATCCATCCATCAACTACCACGTTTCTTTTTATATTTATAAATACGTTGATACTGCAAATATTTCGGTAACTATTAAAAGCTTAATATATGATAAATGATCAAAATATCGAAGAAACTAAGTGGTCAATCTTAAGAATTACGATACATTTTTCCTGTCTATATACGTGATACAAGGTACAACCATAAAATTCTCTAAGAATGTAAGTGGATAGATTTAAAAGTCAATATTTCTTGCATAGATAGCAATGCTAAAAATAGTGATCGCAAATTGGACCACCTACAGCATAATCGTGGCCAACAATTGAATGAAATTATTTTTAAAAAGTAAACAATCTTTGCCATGATTTTTTTTTTTTGGAAATGATAATGATGTCAAAATCCTGTTTTAGTTTTAGTGTTTTATTTAAAAATAAAACCAGTTCTAAAAACCTCTTCACCCTAGAAAGGATTTTATTCGATCAAACTTTTTATGTCTAACAAACAACTCTCGTAAAATAATAAGCGTTTCAAAATCTCGAATACATTAGCTTAATTATTTTCTGGTTTATTTAAATATAAAATTGTTATGGTTTTACTGTATAATTGTTTTTCTCTTAACCGACATTGATATTGGCTTAGTTTTTTTCTGCAAAAGTCTTACTATTAATAAATCACGAAATTTTAAATAAAAAGTTGTTTTTTTTTTACCCACCACCAAAAAGATGTAGGGTATATTAAGTTTGTCATTTCTGTTGAAGGCACGAAAAAGTTTGTAAAAAAAAAGATGTGCAACAATGAAAAGAATTTACCAAACATTCCCTAATCCACCAAAATATATGGTATTAAAAATTGAGAAAATCGGTCCAGTAGGATTTGAGTTATAGTCCAAAGTTTCAGACTACTTTGATAATTTTCAAATATTTTTGGCAAATTATTACTGAAGGACAAGTTATGTTGAAAATGTTTGGAATAAGCTCACGCTTTCTCATAGCTCCCATACAAATATCTTCCCGGCATACGGCTTTATAGTACATAAATATTTACAGAAAATTCTGCAAAAATAAGTTTCATGCAAAGTAAAATCTCAAAACGATATCTTGTTTGCATCGGTTCGTATTTGAACATAGCACCCATATAAAAACCACTTCCGAAAATCACTGAAATTACATTATTCTCTTATAAAATCACTACCGAGTTGGAATTCGGCACAAATAGTCCATGGTTATATGAATCATAAATTTCATATAAGCTCATATAAGCATCAGCATTACGTTTTAATGCGACACAAAATAGTCCGTGCTTATATAAAAATATTCATACCCAATTTTATGACGATCGGTTCATATTTGACCGTAGTTACATATAAAGTTCACATCGAAAAATTACTTTTATGCTCTTAAATCTCTTATAAAAATGACCATCAAATTGAGTATAAATCTCTTATAAACTTTGTTATCAAGTTAAAATTCTACACAAATATATATATTTTAAAGTCATCATATGTACCAAATTTTATGACGATCGGTTCATATTTGACGGTAGTTACATATAAAGTTCACATCGAAAAATTACTTTTATGCTCTGAAATCTCTTATAAAAATTACCATCAAATTGAGTTTAAATCTCTTATAAACTTTGTTATCAAGTTAAAATTCTACACAAATATATATATTATAAAGTCATCATATTTACCAAATTTTATGACGGTCCGTTCATATTTGACCATATAAAGTCCACTTACGAAAATCACTTAAATGAGAATAAATCTCTTATTTTTTTTTTAATTTATTCGAAAATTTTTTAAACAAATTTTACAATTCTCATTTAGTAAATAAATCTCTTATAAAATCACTCACAAGGAGAAATTTAACTCAAATAATTTACGTATACACATAAATCATCATAGAGAATTTCATGATGATTGACCCTTAATAGGTCGTAGTAGAGATTACTCCCGAAAACTCATTAACACAAATCAGTTATTAGTATGTAACCATTAAGCTATTGACTTTTGTGAAAGTTGGTCCATAATTGTGCATAGCTTCCATACAAGCTCCACTTCCGCGAATAACTACACAGTATAAATTGGTGACAATTTTGATGTCTTAAAAAGCCAAAATCAGTTTCCTAGGGCTTTTTTTGGTATTTATTTTATTGGGTGTTAATAGCTTTATGTTGCCTCCTGCATAAATACAAACAAAGCGCAATTTTGATGGAAAGAGACAAATATAAATTTTTGATTATAACTGCAATATGCATAAAATTCTTATAACTATCGTTATTGAGATGTTGATGAACCTAAAATAAATAAAAATTAGGGTATAATATTCTATGATGTTCATCCCATAATAGGTGATTTACTCTTCCTTGTTTTCTATTTTTTACTTATTATTAAAGTTTTAGCATAAGCTGTAAAACCAAAAAAACCTACACTTTCAAATATAATTAAAATACCCTATCACAACTCTGACAAACCCAACCATTTATTTAATTTTTAAAGATCAACTATCTGCAAAAGCCCTTAAGCACAGTTTTGGGTTTAAGCAAAATACTAAAGTACTAATAAAAGTAAAATAAAGCACGAAATGTAAACTAATTATTTTCAAGAACATAAAATATATTTTTTAATTTACTTGCACATATTTCTTAGTTAATATCTGTCATTACTGGACCACCTCTGTACAATTTTACAACAAAAATGTTATTAAATTATGAGCTAATAAAAGACATTTTCAGCGTGTTTCTGTTATTATCATAAAGCAAACATACGTTTTAAACAACAATGGTCACTGTTCGCCTTAGCGTATACTTTTTATTCTTGCCAGTTTTATTAGAAAGAATATTAATTATACGTCTTGTGAAACTTAAGTTAGAAATGTTTGGGGTAATAAACAAATATTTAAAATAGTTTATAGTGATTAAAAAATCATACGTGTTTAAGAAAAAAAATCATTTACTTTTTTATAAAGAAACCTGTTGCCAACAGTTACATACATGACAGCTGGGGAAAACATACTAAGTATTTTTAGTTAAAACTAACATGATGTTCTTTTTATTAAAAAAATTTATTAATTCAAAAGTTGTTGTTATATTCTTTGTCCATCAACATGACATATTCTTGTTTTGTATATTTATATGAAGTTTCCTTTGTTTTGTTACATGTATAATGTGTATTTTTTTAATACATACTTTCATACTATGTAAGCAAGTTTTTGTACCCTGCTCAATTTTTATATAAGAAATGGTGCCATTACTGTCTCGACTAACATAGATTTGGAATGACACAGTTAAGATGAAATAATTAGCAGCACTTTCAATTTCGCAAAAACTAAAGTTGTAGTTATGTAGTGTGAAGTGTATTATTTATACATGTTTTTCTTAATTGTAAGGAAAATGTTCGGCTTGATATCTTTTACAGTGCTATTTTATTAATCTTCTCTGCCATTCTAGTTTACTGTTCAAATATTTGTATGTTTTCTCTTTAGTTTTATATTTATAAATCTACTAGTTAGCAACGAAAACTGACATTTGAACAGCAGTCGAAACAACATCAACAGCAACAAAAGGAGTACAAAACTACAGTCAGTATCAACATTGTCGTTCTTTTTAGAAATTTGTTTATTTTTTCTATAATTTCCACACATATTTTGTTTGGCATTTTTTGTTGTTTTGTGTAAAGAGATTGTTAGCTGTCATGATATTTAACAAGAAAAATACCAAATATGGAAAAACTGAAATAATTGCACGCATCTAAGTTTATGCTCAATACGTATGTATATAATGGTTATTGCACTTATGTAGGGGTGTTCACCCAATATATAATACAGATAACCCAAAATTTGTTTTCATTTGAGACTTTTTTATTTAATGTGAAAATAAATAAAGAGAAATGGATAGCCATTACTGCCACAAGGACAGTACTAATAAAGCCAATATACATATATATGGACTATAAATTTAAATTTTTGAATAACAAGGTTCGTCCCGTATCAACTTTTGCGTTTTACAATTTATTTAAGCAACACAATATAGCTTTATATAAGCCCTTTAAAGACGAATGTGACACATGTGTTGGATTTAGAGCTAAACAAGTTGAACTAGACGAATATAAGACACATATGTATATAAAAAAAAAGAACGTGCTCAATTAGAAAAGCAACAGGATAAAGTTTCTGCTCAAGAAGAGAAGTGTCATGTATTTGCCATGGATGCACAAGCAGTAAAACTTTGTCCTGACATAAACGCGTCTGCATTTACTATAAACAGCGTCCTCAGGTGTACAACTTTACTGTTTACAATCGTGCAACACATCAATGTACAAACTACTGGTGGAACGAAAGCAATGGAAACCTATCAGCATCGACATTTGTTTCCTGCATAATGCATCATTTAAACATCCATTGCCTGTTGGATACGCTACTAATTATTATATACTCCGATGGCTGTGGCTAGCAATATCGCAATCATCTTTTAGCAAATGCATTGTCGATTTTTTCTATAGAAAATAATAAAATAATTTAACAAAAATACTTAGAGAAGGGGCACACTCAAAGGGAGTGCGTCAGTGCACACGCTAAGATTGAGATGAAGCTAAAAAACCAGACAATTTGTATGCCGAACGATTCCATAAGAGTAACAAAAGACCATCAAAATAGATGATAAAATAGTAAAAATGCTTTTTGATGCTCTTTATCTTAACTGCGATTTTTTAAATACTATACCGACAAAAAACTTATTCGGTTCATATCTATTAGACCTGGTCGGGGAAAAAAACGATCCAACTGTTTCACAATTAAAATCCGTTATCTATCTCCCTAGTGGTGATATTTTGATGACGAGTATAATAGCCTCCCGACTAGAATTAATGCATACAGCGGTTATATAGAGGCAA
The DNA here is from genome assembly GCA_950370525.1 of Bellardia bayeri. Classification (NCBI taxonomy): domain Eukaryota; kingdom Metazoa; phylum Arthropoda; class Insecta; order Diptera; family Calliphoridae; genus Bellardia; species Bellardia bayeri. The sequence goes on from OX493265.1 coordinate 66,585,260, forward strand.
AACCCTTACAATCTGGTCCCCGTCTAATTCAACAAAGTAAGTGGAAGAATTTGCAGGCGCTAAAGACTGTTCTTCTCCAAGAATATCATGCTTTTTATGACAATTTAAAACATGTGTAGAAAGAGTATATTTTTATTGATTTTTATGTAGTTTATCTAATACCTTGAATTCTATTAATATAATTACAATAAATCTTGTTTTGTTCCAAAAGCTTACTATTTTCATAAACATTCATGATATTGTAATAAAAGCCTAAATTAGGTTTCATTTTATCTGAGTGTTATTTGTGGTTCAAATAATACTATCTGCTTGCTTTAATATTTGAAACGATAAAATTTTAACTTGTAAAAAGTGCTATCTACCATAGAAGCGCAAATATAAGGAATTGGTAAAAACTTTATTTATGTGAAATTTAAGCCATCTTTTTAAATGATATTGTAATACAAAGTTTAGTTACTACTCTTATTGTTAAAAACAAAAACAGTTTTTTCGCTCTGATGTAAAATTGTGAATTCACAGATAGTACTTTTTGCATATTAAACCTCGATATATTTTAAGAATCAAAGAAAACCAATTTGTGAATTATAAGTTTTCCTACTTTTAAGTTTCCACTTTAGTGGTCCTGTTGATGTTCTCCATACAAATTTTAATTTAAACAATTTCACGTTTTCGATCATATTTTATCAATTGATAGGCAGATTCCCTATTTCGGGCGCAACTATTGCAAAATGTTTATTAAGGGGAAACCAATCTGTTTTGGATTTAAATAATGGTGTTTGTGCTCTGAAAGTGGATATTTATTTCACAGTATTTTATATGGTGATTGAGCAACGTCACACGATAAGGACATTGGTCTTGGGGCACAAACTGTTCCAGATTTATTGGCTAACGTGTCAGTTCCCTATTGTCATATAAATTTGTTTGACATCCTATAACCTTATGTTGAGCGCAAAAAGAAAAAAAGATTATCGAAAATTTTGTTTAAAAATTTAAAAAAAAACCAGCGTGGAGAATTTGATCAATTGCACGATGATCAGCAAGAAATAATATTAGTGAGGTGGAATGAAAATTCGGTTGTTAATATTATGCCCAATAATTCCAGAGTTCAACAAATGGCAAATGCTAAACGGTATTGCGAAAAAACAAAATAAGATTATCCATATACCACAACCAAAAGTAATCTCTTAGATTATATATACATCGACGGAATGGGAATAAGGTATAACGACGGATGGACTAAATAGTTTAGGTAACGCAATCGTCAATGCATGGAAGATGCACTGTATATTTGCAAAGCTCTAAAAAGAAAAATCCCTTCCACAATTAGATTTTCGTTCGCAAGCACCAACACATTTCCTAAAATATGACATGGAGATCAATAGTGAGGATATTAATTCATTCATAAATCATTCCAGAACCAACAAAAATGTGCTCTCAATTATTAGAAGTGCTGAAGACAAATATTTGTGCTGCTGAAAATTGTGCAAAAAACATACCATCTTTACCTACAAGAAGTATAATACAAGGTGGCACAAAAGTAAACTTCCGATGTTTTTTGGCTGTAATTAAAAAGAAAATGACAAACTTTGATTCTTCTTGTGGATTATTTTTATTTGGTCTTTTAATTTTTTTTTACATCACGTCGAGAATATAATGTCATGTAAATGGCCGCCGCCACAGTTGATTGTCATTTGATCCCTTTTTATGGCATTTTCCATTACTTTGGCCAAAACTTCCGGCGATAGGTCCTCACATTCTTGACGGCAAAAAGAACTCGTTGATCATTGCTCTGTAGCGCTCACCATTTACAGTAACCGTTTGGCCCGCGACGTCTTCGAATAAAAAGAGTCCAGCGAAAACAGCACACCATACATACAGTGACTTTGAGCGGGTGTAATGGCTCTTCGTGGGTTACACGCGGATTTTCAGTGCCCCAGAAGCGTAAATTTATTTACGTACCCGCTAAGATGGAAATGGGCCTCATCACTCATGATTATTTTTGATGAAAAATCATCTTCCTCTTGGTGGTGATTAAAGATGGCTTAAGCGTATGTTAGACGCGATTGGCGGTCAGCAGCTAACAGCTGATGCACCGTCTGGACTTTGTACAGAAACATCTTCAAATCTTGTACCAAAATTCCCTGTAAAGACCGTCGACTGATACCCATTTGCGTGGCACGTCGTCTGGTCGATGTCGACGGCGCTTCCATGGCATCCTCGGCTACAGCAGCAATATTCTCTGCAGAACGGCTACTCCAGGGTCTGCCACGCCTGGCAGCATCTCGTGTTGTGCCAGTCTCTTCGAGGCGAGCGGCTAAACGTCGCAGTGTTTCACCAGTAGGCGCACAGAAAAAAAAATCATGTTTTTTTTTCAATTAAACCTTTAATTGATTTTAAAATAATTTTCAATTAAAATTTTAATTGATTCAATTACTTTTTCTGATATTTTCAATTAAAACTCACATTTTTTTTAATTGATACTATCATTTTGTTTACAGGTCCGATTTCAATTAAATTTTTAATTGATTCCACAAATATTTTAATTGAAACTCATTTTTATTTTTTTCTGTGCGTTGGACGGCCAGGAAATCTGCGACGAAATTCACGTTGTGCCAAAGTCACCGACCGATTATTGGTCAAATAAATAGTCAGCAATATTCCGCGTTCTGGAGCAGTGTAGCGTAACATTGTTTATTAACGTGTATTTCGCATGTGTTTATTACACAAATGTCAAAACAGAACTGACAGTAGGGGCCAATCGCAAAATTTATAGCATTTTCTGATAGAAGGATTACTTTTGCGCCACCTTGTATATACTTACAATGCACGTAAGTCTTACATACATACTGTTTTGAAGAGAACCATAAGGATTTATAAGAAAATTTATGAAAATATTTATTTTTAAAAAAATATCACAATTGTGTAGATTTTTCTACCAGTCCATATCGGTAAGGAAAATTTTGTGACAAATATTTTTAATTGGAGTCTCTAAAGCAACCCTCATATGGTAGCGGCCAATAATGGGTTAAGCAATTGAATTGTTTAATTTGCTTTAGATATACATACATATCTATACTTTACTAACGGATTCATTTGCTGATTTTCGCATTACTAATAATATGAAAAATTGAATCAAACTGAACTGGGAGCAAACGTGCTCTATTACTGTTTCAAAAGATACATGCTTTGTTTTTAGGGAAATCGAAACCTAAAGAAATTACGCACACATGAATACAAAACTTTTATTGTACTCTTTTCCACCTATTTAAATAAATTTACAAAACTGTCATTAATTTAGTTTTCTTTCAAAATCCAATTGAGTAAAAACAAGGGTATTTTTTTATTTCCAGCTATTATTTTATTTTTCGAACAAAGCAAGAAAATAACAAGAAACAAATATTGTGCTTCATTTAATATGTATAAAAAGGTTCAAATACTTATGCTCAATGTCTGTTTTTTTTACCCTAACCAGCAACCAAATACTTAGTTATACAAGTTGTAATTTTATTTTATTATAGTTTCGTGTTCAGTTTCAATTTCAATTTCTCTACACTTCAGTTTTGTTTTAGGTTTTAGTTTATTTGCCAAGATTTGGTCTGAGCTGTTTATATTCAATTTTATTTCTTATTTTTGTTTTCAAGCGCAAAAAGGCTACAATTTGTGACTTTTAAGGATAATTTTCAATTTTTTAAAAGAACATTTTTTGTTTGGTATTTTTTTGGTCCTTGTTTTTCTTTGGTAATTGTAATTCATGAAAGGTTTAACTCTTGATTTGTAGCTTAAATTGTGTTTATTTAAGTCTTTAAGAAAATAAATTGTTGTTGTTTAAAGGCAGGAAAAAAACATTTTAAAAGGATTTCTTTACGTTATAACGAGTATTTTTGCAAAAGAGAAAAGAAAAGACATACACATGTATATCAAGGTTTGCTTAGACTTTGATAGCCAAAGGATATTAAGAATATAAGATTGCATATTTTTCTGGAGGCTTATTTTTTTTTTTTTGCAATAATCAAAACATGCATAAAATTATTTTTGTTATTATGACTGGGTTTATATTAAAAGAAATTATATGGGAACAAATGATTAAAAATAAATTTTCTCATAAATATTTTAGTATTGTTTGACATGTTCGTGGTTAGTAATCAGCGTGGTGCGTTTCGCACAATTTTTGGTTCTTTTTAAATTTGTTTGTGCTAAAAATTCCTTAGTTGGTGCGCGGTGCACTTTTTTAATTTCGTTGCTCTTTTTAATGTTTCCGAAATGTGATGAAATCTTTATTTTTACTAATTTTTAAATGCCGTTTTTTTTAATATCATGAAATCTATGCGACGAAAAAGGACACGAATTTATGATAAATGAATACATACTATCAAATTCGTCACATGTTTGAAAATAAAATTAACATTTTAAGCATGGAAATTCAAATTCTTGTATAGCCTGATGGCTTGGTCTACAGAAATGTAGACGAACAACCAGGGTTAGAGAGGCCTAACAAATTTTATAGAAAAAATTCAAATAGAAGTAGTTAAAATAAAAAACAAATATAATTATAACAAAAGCACCAAATATGTACCAAAATTAGCCCTTTTTATCAATTAGTTCTTCAATTCTGAATAGCATATTGTGATTTTAATTTTTAATGGTTAAATGCTTATTTTATCCTTAGTTGTTCGTTTATTTAAAAAAAGGTTTTTAAAATTATTACTTTTACTATTGATCGTTGCTCTCTTTTGATGCGTTTTTGAAAATGAAAAGAAATAATATCTAGTACAAAGGAATAGAAATAAATTTGTTTAGTTTATTTTTTATTTTTTTTTAACTTATATTGTTATATTTATAATACAAAAATGTTATACTTTGTATGTAATATTAATTCAATAAACATTTTAAGTAAAAAAAGGAACTCTAAACTTTGAGCGTTTTTTTTTAATGTCGCATTTTTTTCTCCAATTTGATGCGTTTTGAAAATTCAATGTTGACAACGCTGTTAATAATTTTGTAATGTGATCGTCAAAAGTCAAACATTTTATATAATATTTGTACACTATTGAGAAGGAATTAAAATTTAATACCAAAACTAATACTGACAACAATAATCAAAAATATAACTGTAACTTTGCTGTTGAAATCAAAAAGTATCATTAATTTGATCTCAGCAAATCTCAAATTGATTTATCGATTTGAAAATATTATGGAAATTATTGAAATCTGCTTTAAAAGCAATAAGTTGCTTCTCAAAAAGTACTATTTCTAGTACTAAGTGCAAATGTTAAAAATTTAAGTACATAAATTTATTTCATATTTCTTTATTTTAAATATTTAAAAATTTAAAAACCTGTTTACGGGATTTTATCAGCCATGTCACAGAATGTAATTCCGTTCGGAAGTGGAATTAATTCCATATTTTGCTTCTATAGAAAAAGTAAAACGAAACTTTTTTTCGGAATGAAACCTAGAAATTCATAAAATTACAATTCCACATAGCAAATTAAAAATGGTTTCATACCGAAAAAATATTCCTAGTACTTTTTCTATAGAAGCAAAATACGGAATTAATTCCACTTCCGAACGGAATTAAATTCTGTGACATGGCCGTATGTCTTAAAAAAAAAACATTTTTACAAAAAGTAGTATTTCTACTACTATTTGTATATTTGAAAATGTTATGAAAATGAATGTAGATATTTCATTTTAAAAACAATGATTTGTGCCATAAAATACCAATTTTTTACGTTTTCCAAAAAGTGGTATTTCTACTACTATTTGTAAATATTAAAATTTTAAGTAAATTTTTACATATTTGCTTAAATTTAAATATTTAAAAACGGGTTTTACAATTTTTTTTTATAAATACCAATTTTACAAAAAGTAGTATTTCTACTATAATTTTAACTATTTTACTACAAAAAGTAGTATTTCTACTACTATTTTAACATTCGAAAATTTTATGAATATAAATGAAATTGCATAAAATTCCAATTTTGTTTGTTTCCCAAAAAGTTTTGTTTTTGCTACTATTTGCAAAAATTTTAATTTTAGGTAACTTTTTCCATATTTGCTTAATTTGAAATATTTTTTAATTTCAAAAACTGGTTTATAGATTTTTTTTTTCTCATTATAACAATTTTAAAAAAAGTAGTAATTCTACTACTATTTTTAAAATCAACAAATTTATAAATCAGATCTCACATTTTGGTCCCGAACTTCTATTCCACAAAACCGTTTTTGCTGATTCTCAATACCGTACGATCTAGGACAATAGTAAACATATTAAATAAATCTCTTTATAATAAAAGTTTGTATTTTATGCGTGAGTATGTTTTACACAGACAGGCGGATGGACAATTCTAGGGCCCCTCTTATAAGCTGCATTCGATAATCGATATTCGCTGGCTACCGAAAATCAACTATTGAATGTAATATTTGTATTATCACTGATCGTTGTTCAACGAATTTTTTATCAAACACAAATTTGCTGTCGAAGCTGTATAAAACTGCTCAAAATTTATTAAAAATGTATTTATTTTTGTTTTTTTTTTTTTGGTTTTGGTCAATCAAATACTACTTATAATACTTTTGTTAATAGCCTGCAGATCGTAAGTACAAAGCAGCAATCATTTCTCTGATGGCAAAAGGTATTTGCTCTAAAGTATACTCAGCTGGTGGTATCCATTTCCATAATGTTGGAAGTATCCCTCATTCTTTTTCTGCTTTTGGCCAGTTCTAGTAGGACGAATCATCAAACCAAAATTCTATGGCGGTCATTTCAAATTTAATTTATTTTTATTCAAGAATTTGTAGACAAATATAGCGCCAGCTGCTAGCAATGTACTATTGTGAATAACCTGAAAAGAGTGATTTTCATAATAGCGTTTTTTCATCGAATGTGCACCATAATACCAAACGAAAATTCGTTCGATAAGCATTTTCGACAACAGTCGAAAATCGAATGTAGCTCATAATAGGCACCTAAATCGCATATAATTTCAAAGGTTCAAGTGATTTTTTCTACTTTTCTACATTATAGGTATTTTGTTTTATATCATCATTAGCGGTGTTTGGATATTTAAACCGCTCTTTAATTTAAAAAATGAAAACGCAAGAAATTAAATATTCCCCCTTTAAAATTTCAAAAAAAAAAGCACGAGTATTTCTTTTTCATTTCACCCAACTCAACGGAAAAAGAACTCAAGCTTAAAATATTATGTGACCTCCTCTACACTCATCTCAAATAAAAAATTTTTATCTTAATTTTTTATTCCATACTCATATTCTCAGCATGAAATGTCAAACGCATTTCAGTGGTGTACGTTTTTCCTTCTTTTTTTCTTGATGGCTTCCCATGGTTGATGCTCACATTTCTTGATGTTAAAAGACAGCCAAGAGAAAAAAAAACACCTAAAATATCATACTTTGAATAATGATAAATTTAAAAATGTTATTAAAATTATGCATATTGAATATAATACACACATGAATAAGCAAAACAAAATATAAAAATTTAGCTCAACACGCAGAGATAAAATTAGTTATGCATGTTTACCACAACTATGTTAACATTTAAAATTTTTTTTTTTTAATATTATGGTGACTGAAATTATTTATATGATTTCGGCAACCATAAAATTGTTAAATACCCATTCACATGATGATGAAAAATTATACCATATTATGTTGTTCTCTATGATAATCAAAGAGCAACAAATTGTGATAAATGGTAAACATGATTGCAACAAAAATATACATACTTACTACAATCGTATATATGATTGTAGTACTCATCTGTATCGTAACTTAACCCTATTATGGTTACAGCAATCATACAAATTATTGAAAAACTTGTAAAAATGGTGATATTGTTGTGGTAAACATGTACAACTATATTTGTTCTCAGTGTGAATATAAACACTTTTGTAAGATTTATACTTGTTAGTCATTTTTAAAGAGGTTGGGTGTCATGCTATCTGTATATCGTTGTCGAAAATCCAAATCAAAATCGAGATTTTAATTGATTATTTTTTGTTAGGTTATTTTACGTGTCTCTACCAAGTTTTAGATTTTTGCGAGCAAAAATAACTCAAAATAACTTATCAACATGTGCATTATTTTCTCAAGTCAAATAAACGCATCATCAAACTTGCAGTAAGAAATTAAAATAAATAATTTGAATTTGTATATAACAAAGAAAATTTATGATGATACGCAATTTAGTTTCAGAAAACCCAAATACAAAAGAATGCATAACAAAGAAAATTTATGATGATACGCAATTTTGTTTCAGAAAAACCAAATACAAAAGAATGCAAAAAATATAACCTAAAAATTATTTCGAAAAAATATAGTTTTTTTCGCTCGAATTATATTAGTTGTTCTGTTTTAATTTCATATTTCATTAATTGTTTCTATACCTGAAATATTTTTGATTTTATAACAGTTTTTGCTAAGTAATTGTTCAGGCTTAAGGTGTTACTAAAATACTAATGAAAAAAGGTGAAATAAACTATAATAAGAAATTGTTTGCTAATCCTGTGAAAATGTAAAAATGATTTTCGGATTTTCGACGACGATATGTAAAAGTTATCTATCTGTGTGGAATGTTATCTATATACCAATATTTTTAAGACAGTTATGCTGTTTAATGTGTTAGCCGGCAGTGGGCCTTACATGAGAGATATGGTCAATTATGGGCCGATCTGAATAAAATGTGTAAACTGTAATAAGGCGTAATGTACAACAGAGTGGAGGATAAAAAATAATGTAAAAACAATTCCTGAAATATTTTTTTGCCACGCCTACAAATACCGCCCTTTTAGTGTTTTGTGCACTGTGTCGCTATTTTTAGTACATTTATAACATTTTGTATACCGGTGTTCATGGCTCTGTAAGGTCTACATTTCTTAATCTGTTTTTCCTACCACATTAAATTTTAGTCCTTACTTTTAAAAACTCAGTTCGTATCCACAGTGAACAAAATACTAAAAGGGCGGTATTTGTAGGTGTGGCATAAAATAAACATAAAATGTCTGGAATTGTTTTACATTATTTTTTATCCTAGCGGGTGACTGACACAACTTTTTTTCGAACCACATGTATAACTTATTTGTGGAGAAATTTGTTTGGGTATATGCATAAATCATACTTTTGTGAACGATAAATTCTTATTTCGGAAGGACATTTGTATGGAGGCTAGGTAAAATAATGGATCGATTTCAACCAATTTCAATCGCAAACGTGCTTGGACAGAAAAAAATACCATGTAGATGCCAAATTTTATGGAAATATTTTTAAAATTGCTGCCTGTACTATGCGCACAAGCTTTACATAGCGAGATGGACGCACGGCCATCAGCTGAAAATGATTATGTGTCGATCGGTATACTTTAAAGTGGATGCTGGAGTAATATTTTTGGGCGTAATAAACATCAGCACAAACCGGCAAACATTTCCCACTATGTTGGTGTAGGGTATAAAAACCCTTATTAAAATAATTTAAAGAAAACAATGAAAAATACTCAAATATAATATTTTGCAAAAGCTTCATTGAATATAACTTTTTTATAGCTGTGCGTAACCTCACTCTTATTCTAAATTAACAATTGTTGTAACAATCGTAAATTTTTAATATTGGTTTTTAAAAATTTAATTTCAACGGAATTTTACAGTAAAATACTTCTCTCTTATTTATGAACTGTCAATCAATGTCTTTGCTCTTGAAAACTTTAAGTGTCTAAATGCCAATTTTTGTGAAATTTAATAAATATGTTTTTTTTTAACGTAAGTATTTGAGTTATTGTATTTTAAACGGATACAAGTATTGATGTTGCAAATATAAATAAAATAAAATAAAAATACTGACATTAGTGTCATTTTAAACAAACACTTGATAGACTTCTCTCACTCTATCAAGTAGTATGTTTATTGTTATTTTAAAATGCATAGTGTAAAATTAAATTGGCAACCATGACAATTCAAAATTTTTCACAATAACTTCTTGACAATATTTTCCTTAAATTTGAAACTATGCTGAAGTTATTTCTAGAGAAACTGACTCATTTATAAAGGACTTACTTCTAGGGTATTTCAACGGTAGAAGAAATTCCACCGTTAAACAATGTTAAACGATATGGGAATTGATAATATCGAGAATTTCACTTTTGTGAGAATATTCCGAGAACAATATGAACAGACTATATTGGCCTTAAATTTAAAACTATGCAGAATTTAGTTTCATAAAAATTTACTCACTTCTAAACTTTTAAAGGCTGTGCCGTATCTTAAATATCCTTCACCTAAAGATAATACGAAATACAAAAACTTAACTGGTTATAGGACTAGCATATCCTTATTCTGTGTTTTCTATTCAGTCTTAGTGCTTGAAAGGCAATTTTACGTCCAACATAATTTATTGTGATGCTTTGAAATTTTATCTAATTTTGAACACTTATAATTGTGATTACAAATTCTGACGAGTATACAGAGTTTGTTTGATTTTCATAACAAATTTGAGCGAATTTAACATTTTGCAATATTAAGAAAGAAACAGGGTACAAAACCTGGTAAGATTATAAGGTGAGGGTTATTTTGGATCAATTTTATTTCAATAACTTTATTTACAAGAGATTTATGGGTGGCATAGTAGCAGTGGACCAATTATGGACAGATAGCTTCTTAATCCAGTATATATTAATGTGATTTCTACGTTTTTTAGGCTTATTTGTGTTGAATTATTTGAACTGGTAGACTAGGCGATAGTACTTTGCGATAGTGTGCCGGAGGGTTGCTGATTCGATTGCCGCCAAATACTCTGGGTGCGTTCTGCAGATAAGCCGAAAGCTTTGCAGTTTGTGTTTGTTAATTATAATAAAAAAAAAACATCTCAATAACGTTATACTCAGAAATTGAGCTATTGTCAATTATTGACTGACAACTACAAAATCCAGTAGCATAATTGCCGTATAACCGAAATAAGAATGATTTCTGGATTAAAATTACTGATCTGTAGAAAAGTTGGTTCGAACTCGATATTTATTAGACATTTTTGTGGGTACAATTATTTTTCGGAAATGGTCCGGGTATACAAATCCAAATTGTGATTTTTCTAGTTATGCTTACGCACTTAATCTTAATCTAAAAAAATGTATGATTTTGGAATGCAGAAAATCCACATCTAATTGTCAAAAAATGTAACGCTCTTTGATTTGGTTCACGGATGGAGGCATGATTGCACCATACTAGTTCAAAATTAAGTCTGTTCAAGCAGTGGTTGTTATAATTGCTCAATACAGCGACATTATAAGAGAGTTATTTCCAGCTAAAATATTGATATAATATGATTTCAGTGATAATAATCGTCGGTTATAGAAATAAACGCATCAAGGCAATCATAAGTTAATTAAAGGAAAAAATGCATTTACATTTATGCAAAGTGATTATCTCCTAATAAAAAAAACGATATAATAACTTTTTTGCTTCATATTTAATAATTATTTAAAAACGAATAACTTTCAGTAGTTTGACTGTGAGAACTAAAAAGGTTATTCGTTTTTGGAAACAAAGGAGCCATTACTATAATTTTTTCCAGCACTGTATACTATTTTTCCGTACAATTTTTGATTTAATCAAAAAATAACCATGTGATGAAATAAACTTTTTTCTCTATTTAATTACATTCTGGAGGAAAATTTGAGCTACTTTTATATTAAGTGTATTAAAATACCTGACACCAATTGGGTCGTCTTTCATTATAACATCAACTTTAAGCACTTTAAACAATAATATGCAATTATTTTTAAATTAAAAAACATGAAAATATAAAGAAATACAAATGATTATTCTTTAAAAAAAAAAGATATATTTAAATAAAAAAGTTTCATAAAATTATTTTATTCGAAGTTGCCTTCTAGTTAAATATAAAAATTTAATTTGAAATTTATTTTTGTAGAAGGCAACTTCGAATAAAATAATTTTATAAAACAATTTTTTACTCGTAAGAGGAACAAATTCTCATTTAGTATAAAAAAGTTTCTAAATATTTTTCAATTGAAATTGTGCTTTTGAGGTATTAAATTTATTTTTCAATTTAAGTTTTCTCTTGGGCATAATTACATTATCTTTTGAATGTGTTTTATCATCTTTATTTTAAATATTATTGCTTTCAAATAAAAATAAATTTAATTTAATATGTTCTAGAACATTTCTTTGTTTGGCTAAATTAAACTATACTACTTACATTCAAACTATAAAATCCAGGATAAACTTTTTTATGCAGCTCTATTTATAATTTTTTAAAAAAGAAATTATATAAAAAACATATATAAAAACTTTTGTAAAATGGAATGTTGTAGAAAAGTTTTAAGTTTTATAAAAAACATTTTAAAGCAAAACACAACAACAATACTAGTAAACTAAGTATGTGTATGAATGTGTATTGTTGGAAAGCCTAGTATGCATGTGTATAAATATGGCATATCTCGGCACAAATAACCCAGCAAAATATGGATTTATGAGTAACAAAAGTTTATGAACTACAAAACTTTAAAGAAAATGTAAGGGAATGTAATAAAATGTTGATTATTATTTGCTGGTTTATATTTCTCATTCTGCCAACATGCATTTGTATTCATGTTACTTTCTAAAGCCTACAAATAAAGAGAAAACTTAAATATACATTTATTTTTATATGTTTCTTCTTACGTTCTTACGTATTTAGAGTTTTTTCTAAGAAGCTACAGTAAGCAAAGTCTTTTTATTGTAATTTAGTTGTTGTTTGTTTGCATAAGGGAAACATTTTTAAACAATTATTAAAAAAGTTTTAAAGAAAATATAATATTATAAAACGAAATATATAAAAACCAGTTTTATAAATACATTTAATTTAAATTTCTATACCTGTTTTGTAATTTTCTTTGCAGTTACAAAATTTGTACGTATTGGTATTGCCGATAAAAACGATTCACCGCCTTATTTTGATAAATTTTTATACGAGACTGAAATTGATGAAAATGCCGATTTACAGACAACAGTACTCACAGTCAATGCCAAAAATCACAATGAGTGTAAGTATAATTAAATATTTCAGTTAAGTTATTTATTAATACATTAAAAACTACATGCAGGTTTTTAAAAATTTTATAAGGCAGCTATGGCCAATTATGGATTAACCTTCACAAAATTAAAAAGTATAGTTTTTGCATACATATAATAGATCTTTGTAACATTTTGGTTCAATATGGATATGTGTGAGATATTTACGCATGTTATAAAGTTTTGCAGAAATAGTTCTCATATGCGAGCTATGAACTATTCTGGGCAGATTACAATGAAATGCAGTATGACGATATCACTATCACTATCATGATAGAACTAGCTGAAAATGTACGAAAACTTGTGTAAAACCTGTAAGCTTGAGTTCGATTAGAAAATCTTTGCATCAAAATAACCCACATGGTAGGGCTTCCCGTTATATTAAAGAAAAACTAAACGTAAACGAGCGTTAAATTTTTGGTACACATAGTGTTGTTGAACTGTTCGGACGTGTTATTTTTAGTGCGGCTGAATTTTCGGTGAAAAAATCGTAATAGGTGAAAAAGTGTAATAGGTCGAAATAAAACAAAAAGTTAAAAAATAATTCGTAATAGGTAAAAATACCTACGGTAAAAAAAAAAAAAAAAAAAAAAAATAAAAAAAATAAAAAACATTAAAAAATAAAAAACATTAAAAAAAAAATAATAAAAAACATTAAAAATCGCATAAAAACTGTATGAGTGTTCCTCTCAGATGTAATTCTGAGAAAGAGCTTAGCTCGACTAGAAAATCTTTATGGATCTCTGAGGAAGAATCCTTAAAAAAATCTGTGGAGAATCTTCTCACTACAAGAGCCGTAGAACGGCGCCGTTCCTGTTCGCCCAATATAGTGATTTCATCAGATGATAAAACATCAATATCTTCTACATCAAATAGTGCAGTCAAACCTAGAAAACAAGTAGGTATGGATAAATACGTCACAGTTCTTAAGCGACAGAGGAGCCCGACATCTGCTCAAACGTCATCAAATTCAAAAGCTCCCAAGACCGTGAGTATTGACAATCCAAATGATCAAAACAGGTTTGCTCTCCTCCAGACGGATGATCCAGAACTTCCTAAAAAAACGTTTAAGCCCCCACCAATTTATCTGAGAGAGCCCACTTCCAGTAAATTGGTACAAGGAATTGTTTCGGTAATAGGTGAAAATATGTTTAGCGTAACCTCAATTAAACATGGAAATATCAGCGAAACCAAAATTCAAGTGAAAAAGGAAGATGACTTTCGAAAATTGTCCAACCAGTTGGAGAGGGAGAGTAGGGATTTCTATACCTACCAGCTGAAAAGCGCAAAAGGACTCCAAGTCGTTCTAAAGGGTATAGACCCAGATGTTGATCCTGCCGAGATAAAGACTAGTTTAATGGAAAATGGCTTCAAAATTAAGAACATAACGAATATTAGAAACCGTGAAAAGATTCCTCAGCCTATGTTCAGGGTGGAATTGGAACCCGGAGATATAGTCTTAAAGAAAAACGAGTCCCATCCCATCTACAATCTGATTTACCTTCTGCATCGTAGAATCACCGTGGAAGAACCGCATAAGCGTCAGGGACCCGTCCAGTGTCTTAATTGTCAAGAATTTGGTCACACTAAAGCATATTGTAAATTGCCGTCAGTTTGTGTTGCGTGTGGGGAACTACATACAACTGCTCAATGTGATAAGTCGAAAACCGACTCAAAAATCAAAAAATGCAGTAACTGCGGAGGTAATCATACCGCAAATTATAGAGGTTGTCCAGTTTACACTCATTTGAAAGGCATAAGGACCAACAAGACGTCAGTATTACCTGTTCATCCACAACAGCCTAATTTTGCATCGAGTAACAATTTTCCTCAATTGTTACGGCCCACTAGTCATGAAAACGCGCCTAGTTCTAGACAAGTTTCTTACGCTAACGTGGTTAAATCTAATATGCCAGGTTTGGAGCAGGAACCTAAATCTCAATATTACGAGCCTAATATTAATACTCTAGAGACTACTTTGCAGACACTTGTCCAAACTATGAACACTTTTACGACCACTATGACATCCATGATGCAGGAAATGCTGAAAATGCAATCCACTATCTTACAAGCAATTTTAAAGAAATGATTTGTTTAAAAATTTGTTTTTGGAACGCGAACGGCCTCCGCCAACATAAAAACGAACTGGAACACTTCCTGATGGATAAGCAGATTGATGTCATGATGATTGCTGAAACTCACTTGACGGCGACAGGGTACTTCAAAATTAATGGATACGTGTTGTATGATACTAAAGATCCCCGCGGAAGAGCATGTGGAGGTTCGGCAATTCTTATAAAGAACAGAATAAAACATTATTTAATGAACAACATATGTGAGGATTACCTACAAGCAACAAACATTTGTATTGAATTCTGTCAATACAACTTTGTTTTATCATCAATTTATTCGCCGCCTCGATTTTCAATAAAAGAACATCAATACTACAGCTTCTTCAATTCCCTTGGAGCTAGATTTTTGGTTGCTGGTGACTTTAACGCCAAACACACATTTTGGGGTTCACGTCTAGTGACCCCGAAGGGTCGTGAACTCTTCAACACCATTGCCAAAATGGGCTTAGATGTACTCTCAAGCGGGCATCCCACCTACTGGCCGACGGACCGACGGAAGATTCCCGATATTATTCACTTCGGAGTAGTGAAAAATATCCCTGTAGAATCGATACAAGTGGAGCCTTCATTAGACTTGTCTTCAGATCATTCTCCTTCTATTATTTCAATGCGTTTCCTTCAAGGGTATGGCTCTCCATTTCGGGACATGTCTAAATCCAGAGTAAGTTGGATAAAGTATAAAAAGTATTTAAGTTCCCACTGCACGGAAAATGTAGTGTTGAGAACTACCGAGGATATTGATGGGTCGATTGGCAAGTTTACTGAGGACATACGAAGAGCTGTGCATCACGCTTCCACATATGACGTTGAATGCAGAAATAGGACAAACAGAACTTATTTCGCTGAACTCGAACATCTCCTGACAGAAAAAAGAAGAGTTAGAAGAGAGTGGCAAATTCACAGGTCTCCTCAACTGAAAGCTAGGCTACGGGAATGCAGAGATATACTAAGAAATTTCTTAGAAACCCAAAGAATGGCTTCACTTAAATCATACTTGGAGGGAATTGACAGTTCCCCACAATCTGACTATTCGTTATGGAAGGCGGCACGAGGTTTAAAAAGACCAGTTAGAGGAAAGCCTCCTTTGCGAAATCCGATTGGTGACTGGGCTAGAAACGATTCCGAGAAAGGGACTTTATTTGTTAACCATTTGAGAAATGTGTTTACTATAAACAACTCAAATAATGCAACTGAATTGCCACCACTCGTTATTAGACCTCCTGTACCTCTAAGACTTAGCTTTAATGATATTCAAAGCGCTATTGGTACTCTGAACCTTAAAAAAGCTCCAGGTATGGATAAAATCAGCAACAAAATGCTCGTGGAGTTACCTCGTGTAGCTAGAAGAATTATTCTCTTTATCTTCAATGCTATTTTACGCCTAGAATACTATCCTGCAGATTGGAAGGTATCTATGATTACCATGATTCCTAAGCCAGGGAAGGACCTCACCAAAGTAGAGTCATATAGGCCAATTAGCCTACTGCCGACAATTTCAAAACTGTTTGAAAAATTGTTAATGGCTAAGTTGATTCCAATTCTGAAGGACACTCAATGTATTCCAAATCATCAATTCGGGTTCAGAGCTAAACACAGTACCATCGAACAAATACACAGATTAGTAAATGTGATAAGACGGTCGTTTGAAGAGAAAAAATACTGTTCCGCGCTTTTCATTGATGTTTCCCAAGCGTTCGACAAAGTCTGGCATGAAGGTTTAATGCACAAAATAAAATTAGCTCTGCCTGCTAACACCCACAAACTTATGAAAAGTTATTTATATGGTCGCAAATTTACAATCAAAGAAGGCGATTTTTTAAGCCCCGCTCAGCCAATTGAAGCAGGAGTACCCCAGGGTAGCATACTGGGTCCTACTTTATATTTGATTTATGCATCCGATATGCCGTCAGACCCCAATATACATACTTCAACTTTTGCTGACGATACAGCCTTTATTAGCGTTCATAAGGACCATCAAATAGCATCACAGAATTTGCAGAATTATATTTATAAACTAGAGAATTGGCTTGAGCTTTGGAAAATCAGGGTTAACGAACAGAAATGTATTCATATAACTTTCACATTGCGAAAAGATACCTGCTCGTCCATCAGAATAAATAACCAAATTATTCCGCAACACAATGAAGTCAAATACCTCGGAATCCACCTCGATCGTCGTTTAACCTGGAAGTCTCATATTGACGCAAAACTTACACAGATGAGATTAAAAGCAGTGCAACTTAATTGGCTAATCGGCAGAAATTCTACATTAAAGTTGGATTGTAAACTTTTGTTGTACAATGCAATTCTAAAGCCAATATGGTGTTATGGAATTCAATTATGGGGTACTGCCTCAGCATCCAACATTGAAAAAATTCAAAGAGGTCAAAATAAAATTCTACGTATAATTACTGCAGCTCCATGGTACGTTAAAAATTCTCGAATTCACAAAGATCTAGGCATTCCTTTGGTGAAAGACGAATTTACAAAATACGCCTCAAAATATGTCAGCAAACTTGAACACCATCCAAACCCACTTGCACGAGACATCCTTAACTTTAGTGGCCATGTTCGGTTGAGAAGGAGGGATACCCTTGCTTTAACTCAAACGCAAAACAGATGACTGGATCAGTGGATGTAAATTTTTTTGTAGTATCATAATATTTTGTCTAGCACTGGCTGGACTTATTATTTTCTTTTAGTATTAAGATTCGAAAACTTATTGTCATTTCAATATCTGAAGATTCAATAAATAAATATAATGTATTATAAAAAAAAAAAAAAAAAAAAAAATTTTTGGTAATAACATTCTTTTAAGCGTTAAATGTAAGTTAAAGATATTTGGAGTCAAAACCTTCCCAAAAATATGGCGAACCAAGAAGTCTTTAATATTAAATATGTTACCCAGACGATAAAACATGGCGGCTCGGTAATGGTCTGGGGTTGTATGACGGTATTAGAGGCCGGTAATCTCACATTTATATAATCTATCGGGTTTTCCAATAGCTACTTGACAACTCTGAATTTAAATTGTGAACGCACTATTTCACTGATCATCTAATTGTTGCTTTCTTTTTTTTCAGTAAACTTAACATTTTCGTTATGGTAAAGTACACGAAGGAACAACGTTTGGAAATTATAAAAATGTACTACCGAAATTCGGAGTCGGTGACCGCAACTTTAAGAGCGTTAACTCCAATTTTCGGTCGTAATTATCGCCCTAGTAGACAAGCAATAACAAGTTTAGTGCAAAAATTTGAGTCTACATATTCATTGTGTGATGCTGTCGTGCCAGTGAGACAACGGCCTGGTCGAAGTTCCGAAAATATCGCTGCCGTTCAGGCGTCCGTAGCAAACGATTCAAATCAGTCGATTCCGCGGCGTTCTCAAGAACTGGGCATCCCCAAGACCACTTTATGGCGAATTTTGCGTAAGGATCTGGGTTTACACCCATACAAGATTAAGCTGACTCAAGAATTGAAGCCGATGGACCATTTGAGTCGACGTACGTTCTCCGATTGGGCTCTGGAGAAGATGCACCAAGATGATGAATTTCATCGCAAAATCATCTTCAGTGACGAAGCTCATTTTTGGCTCAATGGGTTCGTCAATAAGCAAAATATGCGTTATTGGTCTGCTGAAAATCCACATGTGCTTCACGAATCACCACTTCATCCACAAAAAATTACTGTTTGGTGCGCTTTGCATGCCGGCGGCGTCATTGGGCCATATTTTTTCGTCGACAATAACGATCGTCACGTTACTGTGAATGGCGATCGTTATCGCGCAATGATTAGCGATTATTTTTGGCCCGAATTGGAACACATGGACTTGGATGACATGTGGTTTCAACAAGACGGTGCCACAAGCCACACAGCACACGTTACAATCGATTTACTGAAGAGTAAGTTTGACGAGCGTGTTATCTCAAGAAATGGACCAGTCAATTGGCCGCCTCGTTCTTGCGATTTAACGCCTCTAGATTTTTTTCTTTGGGGCTACGTCAAATCATTGGTCTATGCCAACAAGCCGACAACGTTGGAAGAACTTAGAGCCAACATTGAACGCGAAATAGCGGCCATTCCGGCCGAAATGTGTGACCGAGTCATCCAAAATTGGGTCCAACGAATCGACCACTGTCGACGTGGCCGCGGTGCCCATATGAACGAAGTCGAGTTCCATTCATAAATGTTTTGAATGTATTTCAAGTCGGTAATAAAGTTTTGGAAATATCTCAAACGGTTTGCGTTTTATTTAAAAAAAAAGTTGTCAAGTCCTTATTGGAAAACAACGAAATACTCTTCCTCGGCATTTTTAAATACACTGTAGCCCCTATTAAAACTAGCGCAGAATTGGCAAAATCGGTAGAATAGGATCGGAGTTATTGATCAAAGTTTCAGACTACCTCGATATTTTTTAGATATTTTTCGCTGTTATCTTTAAATATAATGCAGATGATATCATGAAATTTTACACACTTTATTTATATTATGGAAGGACAAGTCATGCTAAAAATGGTCGAAATCGGTCCCGATTTCTCATAGCCCCCATACAAATGTCTTCCCGGAATATGGCTTCATGGGACATAAACGTGTATAGAAAAGCCGTAACTAAACAAAATTCTGCAATAAAAAGTTTCATGCAAAGTGAAATCTTAAAAAAATATTTTGCTTGCATCGCTCCATTATTTTGACATAGAACCATACAAAGACCAATTTCAAAATTCACTTAAATGAACATAACATAATATTTTCTAAAAATGACTATCAACTTGAAATTCGGCAACCATAATCAAAATATACATTCAAATGGTTGTACTAAATTTTATGATGATCGGTCTATATTTGACCGTAGACCCCATATAACGTTCAGTTCCGAAAATCCCTTAAATGCGTATAAATCCCACTATTAAGTTGAAACTCAACACAAATAGTCCACACATATACAAAAATCATACATCTAAATATGATTATGATCGGTCCATATTTGAGCGTAGCCGCCATATAAAGTCTACTTCCGGAAATCACATAAATATTTTATAAATCTGAATAATAGGTGATTTCGTGGATTCGGCACAGTCAAATATAAACTCCTACCTGTTTTGAACTGCACTAACCTCTATATTTTGAAACATAGAAAAATTAAAAGAAATGCCACCACTTTTGTAATGACAGGAGTGTTTTTACATAAGGATGATGCCACTGTTTACTTTATTTTGACGTGTAAAAACTTCTAACAATAAATTAATTAAATTTGTACACGCTTTACGCAACTTAATAAAAATGCAATTAAAGTTTCTAATGTAATATTAACTATATTAATATAATTACGTTTTTCTTTTAACAATATGTTGTGCTGAGTGCATTTTAATGCTCGCAGTATATTTATAGCAATCATGTTCATAAAATAAACTATTATATCATATAATGTTGCTCCTAGTTAATGAGAACCATAATCTGTTATGTAGTAAGTTAAACATATTATGGTTGCCGTAATCATATAAATTGATATAAACATGTGGATATTAACTCATTAATGTTCAATATTCCACATTTTTTTTCTGAATTTAGGTTATTTAAAGTTGTTCTTAAATTTAAACCAAATCTTTAACTGAGAGACTGAGAATATTTTAGGTTTGCGGTTGAAAGAAACGGAAAAAACGAAAATAATCAAGATGAGTGTTTTATAATTAAATTTTTTTCTTAAAGGTCAGTTTATAACTTCTATTTTCGAAATTTTAAAATAAATGGCAAAAGTTCATTTAATGCCAACCTATGAAACTTGAATATTAAATTCGCTTTTTTGACTTCTTGGTTAATGTCGCCACTGCTTTAGTTTATATTCAACATATTCAATTTACAACTTGTTAAAAATTTATAAAAAAAAATAAGTATAGTATGTAAATAAAAGAGAAAGAAAGTTAATGTTTATTAAGATCAACCATAATTGAAATAGCTTGTATTAAAAAACAACAATAAACTAATAAAGTTCATACCAAACTCATGAATCGAATAATAAAAATTGCGCAAAGAATATAAACAAAATATCCTCTCTCTGCGCATGACGTCACAGGTTATTTTCTCCGTATAATCAACATGTAAAAATAATTTTTGTTAACAATATTTTCAAAGAAAATAATTTATCTTAAATTTTTTGATACAAAACAAAATATTTAATTATTTATTATTTTATACATATTAAAATTTATCAAAAAAGTAAATTGCGAGTATATTTTACTATTTTATTATATTTTTGTATTATAAATTTATTATTGTTTCGGTTTGTGTTTTTTTTTTTTTGTCTCATCTGCTAGGAGTTGATTTAGTTTTCTTATTTGAAAATAAAAAACATTCCCGATCGAAAACAAATGTTTTAGCTTTAATATCCGCATTAATAGTACTTGACTCATTTATATGCTTTTTTAAATACTTGTTGCGAATCAAGAGATTTTCACCATTCAAACATTTGTATACAACTTCCAGATTTTGAATTTGACACACAAATTCGTCAGTAGTCATACTTGATATAAAGTGTCTTAAACGCAAAACGTTTCAGTTACCCATTTTAAATTTTATATCTGCTTTTATAGCATCGGCGTTAAAATTTTAAATACAAATTCATCAAGGTGGCATACTTGTGTTCATTCATTTTCTTTTGGAAATCGAAAACAATTTAAATTTATGTTATTCTTTTTATTATATCCACAATTTAAAACGCCACACTTAATTTTAAAACTTTCATTTGCATTAAAATTTATGTAGAAATTAAGCAAACATAAAAATATTTTTTACTTGTGACGTCACAAGAAGAACTTTTGCTCTCAATTTTACTCTCACAGTTTTTGTAAAATATAACGGACCTGCGCAATGCGTTATCTTTATTATTTGATTCATGGTAGCAATCCATGCCAACAAAAATCATTTCATAACAGTTATTATGAGTGATTTATTTTTAAAAATAAAATCTAAATCACAATTTTGACTTTTGATTATATGGAAGAGTTATTTTCGGTCTTTGGTCTTAAATAGTTTCAGTTAACAATTTAAGTTATACAAAATCTAATGTAAAAAAGGAAAAGTTATCAAAAAACAAAAAAATTTATAATTTAATACGAAATAATATAAGAAAGTCACTAAAAAGAAAATATATAATAGTATAAGCGTCACTATATGTCGCTTGCCATGAGATTTATGCTACAGCAGTCCAAGAAAGGAAAAACAAAGATGGGAGTACCAACACCATTCATTCAAAATTGAACATATGATTAAAAAAAAAAAAAAAAACGTTTCTTCCTTAAATAAATTACTTGTCCTAAGGCCAATATTAAAACCTTAAATATCATGATTTAGTTTAAACATTTTTCACTTTATATGAAATAAGTAATATATTTAAATAAAACAGAATAAAATAAAGTTTATTTTTAAAACTTCAACAACTGTTGTACAGTGACATTAAATTAAAAAAAATACAAAACCTCTGATGGAAGTTTAAAATTTCCAACCATCAAACTACCATTGTAATGTAACACATATATAAAATTACTTATCAGTTTATTTCCCTAAAAAGCAAAGAACACCAACAAAACTTTTAAAATTGACGCCTGAAAGTCTAAATGTATTTCTATAGTTAAATAAATCATAATTTTATATCCGGCTCTTACTCTAGAGGAAAATAAAAAAAAGCCAGCAATATATGTATTTCATTTAAGAACGAAACAAATTATGTGAAAATTAAAGACAATTACTAAGACGACCCCTCACTAAACAACAAATAAAAACAAAAATAAGAAACACAAACAAAAGAAATATTTATTATTGTTCTTGGTATATTATTGAAGTTTTAATAAAATCCGAGTTTGTTAAGACTTCGTATGAATGAATAAAATGAATTGTAAATATCAATGTTACAATATTGAAAATGTTTAACGCATAAATGGAGATAAATGTTACGAGTAAAAAATATATTGCAGAAAATTTATGCCTCAAATATAAGTTTATTTGAAAATTTATTTGCCAAACATATAATATTATTATAAAGAGCGGCATAAAATATGTGATACAAAATATGTTTGTGTTTAATACGCGGAATATGTCGACTATTTTATATTAAATCTCATGCATATTAACGAGTTAGTAACCTCAACTTGGATAAATCTATATATATAAAATAGGATGTATGTATGTATGTATGTATGTCACGTATGGACTCCAAAACGGCTGGGCCGATTTTGATGAAATTTTCACAGCATGTTACTGTGACTCTGGAAGGAATAACAGGCTAAATGAAGTTTTGATTGCACAAAGCCACAAATTTAAATCGCCATATTTTGGGCATTTTTTGACTTACGTCAATGATAAGTGGTTCATATGGTATTGTCGTAATTAGGAATACGTACCAGGAGAAAAGTGGGTGGGACCACGCCCCTTTTTAGGAAAATTAAAAATCGTAATATAGTCTTAACTACTGGACCGATCGGCATTAAATTTTCACAATAGGATATTCTTATGAAATAATAAATTCTTGACTATGTAAGTGAATAAAGGGGCATGGCCACGCCCACTATATGAGCATCGCTCATATGACGCGCTTCAGTATACTATTATTTTTCCATATGGAAAAGATGGATATCACTTTGAAATGCGTCAAATCAAGCAACTCGTAAGGTCTTTAATTATCCTGTTGAGTTCTTAAATTCACTCGATGTGCCAGGCTTTCTACCACATGTGCTACAACTTAAAATTGGAGTTACTGCGTAATATCGATCACCACGGCTTTTCAATGGCACTCGACTGGCAGTAAAAAAAACTGAGAAATAATTTAGTAGAAGCGACCATTATAACAGGAAAATATAAAGTTGCAGATGAACTTTTGCTACTCATTCCAATACTACCAACATATTTACCATTCGATTTCAAGCAATTTTTTCCTGTTCGGTTAGCATTTGCGATGACTGTTAACAAAGCTCAAGGTTATTATCCCGTGTATATGTGTATGCGCCTGATGGGCAAACTAAACCTAAAGCATTGCAATAAGTACATTAAAATTAAATAGATAAATGTTTGTAAATATATAAATACGTTTTATTTTATTGTATAACGAGGGAGAGCACACGAAGCACACTGAGTTTAGCTAGTTTCAAATAAAAACAAATGAAGTTTTAAGATAATAATATTCTTTGCCAAAATATATTGGAGAAATGCTTAATATTTGATAGTGATATTACAAGACATTCCAAATAAAAACAAACAGGTATTAAATTATAGTCAGTCAAGCCCGCCCAAATAATGAACTATAACCAGTATATGAGTAAAAACAGTTTACAGCAACGGGCGTTAAAATGGAGCTACGACATATTCTGTACGGATCTCATTCAAAAATGGTTGTGTCATGACTTCTGTGTATATAAATATTTTGTGTGTTAAGTTTTATATCGATGTAAACACTTTAATGAAGGTTAGAGTAAATTGTGGAGGAGGTCTCATATGAGGTCTCATATGTACCGACCGTTATAAAATTAGGTGTATCTATGTAATCTCTTTATGTTGAATTTTAATTGAATACCAACATTTAAAAAAAAAAACTGAATTAATACTTTTACAATTATTAGTCAATGTTGAATTGCCAAGTACATATTATTGAAATTGTCATGAAGCTTGGGATATTTTTTATGTCAAATAGTTTTAAGAACCATTTTAGAAAATAAAATCAATCTTGTGTTAAGTATCAAAGCCACCGGTTCTTGTATATCTTATTATGAAGTAATTTAAATCCAGTCCATAACTTAAAAGTATGCATAATTATCGATAGTGTTAACAAACAACAAGTCAACACTGTAAACAGTCCTCAAAAATTATTAAGAATAAACAATTTGGATAAACATTTTTAAGAGTGCCGTGCTTTTCGAAATGATTTTCGGAAGTGGTCTTATATAGGAGCTGTATTTAATTTTGTAATTTGTAGGTGTGAGTGAGTAGGCTTTACAAACAACTTATTTGTGGCGACATATGTTTGGATAATTGCACAAATCAAACATTTATAATGGCTAAAGCCTTACTTCAGGAGGAAATTTGTATGGGGCTAGATAAAATAATGGACCGATTTCAACTAAGTTCCAACCGACTGTGTGCCAAACATAAGTCTCGCACTATAGTGGTGTAGGATATAAAAATGTTGGCAAATATGAGATTATTTTCCAGCTATTACTAAGCTTTTCACTTTCACTTTTAAAAATAGACTGGGTTTTTCAATAAGAACTTTGTTTTTCAAAACAAAACAAAACAAAGAATTTATTTTAAAATCATTCAAATACTTATTGCATTGAAAAGCCCCGGGTTTGACAATTAAATGTAAAGAATGACACAGTTATCAACCACAACCACGCATACAGATGCTATAATCAAATTTTGACTACATTTCTTAAAATGCTGGGCATTATTCGTTAATCATAGTTCGTATTTAGCGCCTTATAATTATAATTGAATCTATTGGCTCAGTATAGGCTCTTTCTTTAACATTGACCCACAAATCATCCAAAAAGCAACTGACTTGGCGGCCAATTAACAGCTCATTTTCGTGAAATTATGTCATCGGGAAATTTGGTTTGCAATAAATTTATTGCTTCGGTGGCTGTGTGGCAACTTTCGAAAACTTGGCAAATACAGCACTTATACTTGTTGAGGTATTGGGACAAATGAAAATGAGTTTCTAGCTCTGTCTATCTGTCTGTTGAATATACGATAGAGCTTTTAGAAAATTACGTTACGATTTGTCCCAAATAGTCTTAGATCTAGATCGGTTTATTGGAACCAGAGTTATAGACCAAAATTGGAGACTGCCACGATTTTTTTCTAAAACGTTTGTTATTGCCTTTAATATGTTACAAACAAAAGCATGAAATTTCAAACTGTTGTTTGAAAAAATTACTTTTCAAAAAAAATATTTGAGTGTATATACAAACGTCCCAGTAAAAAAATTCGTGTTTTTTGGAGCACTTAAGAGAAAAAGCGCACAATCGAGCGCTTCAATAAAAATGCTCTTTTAAAGCAGTAAATGCTGACAACGAAGAAGGTTTTAAAGCAAAAAAAAAATTAAATTATAGCCTACAGATTTGCGTATGACAACGAAAGCCAATTACAAAACGAATATCGCGCTTCTCAGTTACTATGAATTTTTCTTAAGCAAAAACAATCAGATAGAATTTGTTCTTTGATTGGTGTGCGCGAAGTGACACACAACACTTTAAGAAAGTGCTTAATTTGCATGTTTGATTAGGTTGAAAGAAGCGCTTATTGTCAGCAGAAAGTAGTAATCCGGGAACACCTTATAAAAAAATCATGCATCCCATCAGCAGGTTTGAAGCGATTTGAAGTATGAATTCATACATAAAATCTGCTCCTTTTGGAGCACAGTTTTTATCGGGGTACGAAATATTTTTTACGATTTAGAATAAAGTCTATAAAAGGTACCAAAAACGTACCAATAATATAATTTTGAGCGTTTTCGTTAATATATATTTAATTTTGTTTATGATTTATTTAAATCATAACAACCTAATGGGTCGTACTATTACGGAATTATTTTTCAAACACATATTTTTGTGATTGTATAAATTTACAACATAAATTGTGTTGTATAAAAGCTACCAAAAAGTACCTAAACTCAAATATATACCCTTTTGTATCCACTAAAATGTAAGGGTTCGGTAGGGCTGTACTCAAATACATATTTTTGTGATTACAGAAAGCTAAAATAAAAATCATTTTGCTCCACAACAAAGTTAATCATTATTAAAGAACAAAATGTTAAAATTTACGCGTTTTACCACTTTCATTCCTTTCTGGTCAAAGTTTTAAACAGAAATTTTTCACATACAGCTAACGATATATAGCGAATTCAAGTAAAGATTTATCTATAGCTATGTTCCAAAGTTCAATCAAAATACTTTAGATGTTTGAGCTTAATAGTTTAAGGAATAAATTGTACAAATTTATTCCCATATTGTCCTCTCTTGGTCCAAATCTTTAAAAATACGTTCAATATTGTTATTATTGAAAATATCTTATTTAGTAGTAGCATTCCGAAGTCCATTAGAGCATTAGAGTTTTTGGTTTATTTAATATAGTGATATAGAGCCAAGCACAATTTTATATAAACAGGGTTTCATATACGAAAGTTTATTTCATTAGTAATATAATAATTTGTGTGCTCAACATGCAGTGGCTCACAGCTTATTATATACAGTGCATTTTTTTTCAAAGCTTCATACAAATAAAACTAACAGGAAATCAAAAAACAAATTGTTGTCTTTTAAACAAAAAAAAGTTTATAGTCTAACATAGAAAAATAATATATTGCAAAAATGTAAAAAAAATTTCACGTCACAGCTTATTTTATGCAGGCACGTATGTGTTAAAAAAAAACATGAAAATAAAACTTAAAATTACACGATCTATTATTTAGTGCAGATTACATGCAAACATGTTCTGAGAAATTTAGTCTGTTTTTTGGCGTTATAAAGGGTTTCTTGCAAGCAACTCGGCCATTATAATTATGTTGGCTCAAGGTATGACGTACAATTTCAAGGCAACATTTTTTGCCTAGGCCAGCTTCAAATTCGGAGGCTAGTTGTAAAACTGATAGCCTTTCATTTGCCCTTATTTTCCTTAAAATGTGTCGCTCATCATGCTGACTGAAAAATGTATTTGGTGTCTTTCTTTAAACGGACGCATTTCAACTAAATTAACACATGACGTTACAAAATCAGACTCACAATTTAACTTTAATTATTGAGCTATTGATGTATTAGAAATTGACTGCCGTGTTTGAAAAAATGAGCTTGATTTTTTTTATTAATATTAAAATAATAAAATATGTATGTATACATATTTGCAATAAATTGATTTTGTTTGTTAGACTATACAAATTTTCTTGATAATTTTAGTCAGGCTTGAGTTCATTAAATTTAAATTTCATTAAATTATTTTTACTGAAGTTAGGAATTACAACTTGAAAAATTTTCGTTTTATTTATTCAATTTTAATTTATTTTATTTAATTTATTTTATGTTAGTTTTCTTTTTATGAAGCTTTGAAAACAAAAAACGCACTGCATAAAATGAGCTGTCAGCCACTATACGTTTTGCGTTCGTGAATCCTTTAAAAAGTTTTTGTTATCTGCAAAAACTATTTAATAGTTGTCAAACTATTCTTTACAATTCAATGCAATGCAATTTAATTTGTTAATTATAAATAAAAATTGCTATCGTTAAATTAATATGTTTGCAAAAATCACAAGTCCTCTTTTAAATATTTTATAATGTATAGGTAGTCAAATAACAATCTAAACGCAATTTGTTTATACAATTTTGAAATTGGTTAATAGAGGGTTCTTAATTATTCGATTTGTTTTATAGTGGCATATATTTATAATAGTTTAAAAATGTGCACTGGCATCTTATAAGTTCTTTTTTGTGAATTTAAATATTGTTACAAATATTTTGCAAAATTTATTAAATAACGTAACATACGAGTACAATTTTCTACTATAATAATAAACTTCTTCTATATTTTTTACCCATTTCAGCCTCGAGTATACGATACTCGATCACAGGCGGTAACATAGGCAATGCTTTTGGTGTACAAAACAATACTGGAGCTATATTCGTAGCATCACCCTTAGATTATGAAACTAGACCAAGAGTAAGTATCAAACTCATATAAATGAAAATGTCATTATATCAATGAACATAAACATATAAAGTTACAAACAAAGTACAAACAAAACTATTGCAGTTTAAAGAAATAACCGCATGTATATCCGGTCACATCATAACGTATCAGGGCATAACAAATTAAACTTTTAAGCTAGTTTGGCTGTGCGCCAAATTTTCCATCTCGTAAAAGTTTTACAAATTATTTAAACATTTCCGGTTCAAAATACACCTTTTATGTCTATGAAAATATCAGCAAAGAGTATGCTATAAAAAAACAATTACTTTGTTATATTTCTCAGCAATATATAACGCTTTCTTTAGCGCAACAGACAACACTTTGTGGAAATTATAAAAATCACAACACTCATACATTAGACATGGAACATGTAACTTGTAACAAACAAACGAAAACTAGAAAAAAAACAAGTTTAAAACTTCACTTAAGTACTTTTTCATTTGCATATATATACTTTTTTTAGAAAAATAGAATAAATTCAATACTAATTACACCAAAGTTAGTTTAAGGTTTTGAGGCACAGTGAAAACGGAAACCAAATGCAAATTATTAAATTAGAAAAAAATAATTGAATTTGTTGCAAGATTATTGTTAAAGCTTTATTGTACCTTCTACATTTTAATAAAAAGCTACTTTTAACATATAATCTTTTATTTTTATTTTCTAAAATCTCTTATTTAAATATAGCCCACAGTATTCAATGCGACAACCGTAACGTGTTTGTTCCATATGTATTTGCAGCTTTTTGACATGCAACAAAAAGTATAGAGATCATAACATCAGTTACTTTCAATCTTATATGCGATTTGCATATTAGCTCTTTTTTTTAGTTTTTGGAAAAGAAAGAACTCAGAGCACTCTAATGGCATATTTATGATAAACTTTGCAAAAAAGCACCATAAATTTTGTTGTGGCAAACACAACAACTATACGAAAACTAAAAATAACAAAAAGCACATAACACTAAATAAAGTTTTATGCAGATTATGTCGAAGACATTAAACTTTTTAAACACACATATACCAAAAAAAAAAGCTACAAAAAAGAGTAGACAAAAGCCATACCCAACAACTAAGTAGGAAATAAAATCAAAAAAAAAGAAAAAATAATATGTTCTTTTTATAACTAAAAACTCAAATAAAACCACATACCTACGATACAAAAGAAGCTGTAAAAAAGTATGATATATGAGAAATAAATCTAGATTTAAGTTATTTTATTTTTAATTACTTTTTAACCACTTACCATATGAAATTTAATTAATTTTTTTTGCTTTTATTGTTTCCTTTGCCTTTTGCAGTATGAATTACGCTTGGAAGCTTCACGTAGTCGTAAGACAAATTACACCACCGTTATAATAAATGTACGGGATGTTAATGATAATCCACCGACATTTGATCGTCAAACATATCGTACACAAATTACCGAAGAAGATGATCGTAATTTACCTAAACGTATATTACAGGTAGGTTCCCTATTGCACCAACGGCGTATGAGTGTTAATGAATTAAATATTAATCATACGTATGCGACACAACAACAGAGCCGATCTGAAACAGAAAATGCGAACAGGACATATTAGTAAAAAAAACTATAGGATAGTTTGGAAAGTTGTATAAACAAACAAATACTAACAGAACACCGCGCCATGGTGTTCTGTTTTTATTAATTTTTATTTTTTTGTTTAATTTTTATTTTTTAAATTTCATTTTCTTTTTAATTTTTATTACTATTTTTGATTGTATGTTTTATTTACTTTTTGTTAAATTATTGCTTTTAATTTTTTTATGTTATCGGCGCTGAAAAGCGCTTTGAAACTGTTTTCTCGCATTAAATCAGCTTTACGCTTTGACCAGCTCCGTGCTTGTTTGTACTAATTTGTATAGAACCAGTTTTCTCGCAATAATCATCAACCGGCTCGGCTCGGCAACAATCTGCCACTCTGTACATACCCTAAGTGTGCTACAGAGTAAGATTTCGATTTCCTTTAGAAATCTTCTTCAGGAGTTATTTTATTTTAATGTTTAAAACATAGAAAATTTGTTATATTTTAAACATTAAAATAAAACAACTCCTGAACAAGATTTCCAAAGGAAATCGAAATATCGAGTTAATTATATAATTAGTATTAATTATATATAAAAACAATTCAGAAATGTGCGCTATATGGGAAATATGATCTATTATGGACCGATCATCCAAAAATTTAGTGTCATGATTTCCGTGAATATAAATATTATGTATGTTTAACTTTATCTCGATATAAATACTTTTAAAAGATTTATGGAGGTTAAAGTTGATTACGGGGAGGGTCTTATATGGGAGTTTCGACTAATTACGGACCGACCATTATAAAATTAGGTGTCACCATTTCTGTATATTATTTGTGTCGAATTTTATTTGATTACCAACATTCTTAAGAAATTTATGATCGTTAAAGTGATTTTCGGAAGTGGCCCTTATATGGGAGCTACGACTAATTATAGACCGATCACAATAGAATTGCAGGGTATTGCTTGTACACATATGAAATATATTTGTGTTAAATATTATTTCGATACCAACATTTTTGAGTATGAGATTTTCGGAAGTGGGAGCTACGACTAATTATGGACCGATCTGCACAAAATTTATATATGTGATTTGGCTTCATTTACCACTCATTAGTGATGAAATTTGTTTGGTTCCTTTTATAATTCAAACATTTATGCTCGGAAAACCCCAATTTCGGGAGGACTTTTGTATGGGGGCCTGGTGAAATAATGGACCGATTACCACCAATTTCAATCCCATCCGTCCTTGGGCTGAAAAAATATTACGTACTAAATTTTATCGAAATATCTTCAAAATTGCCACCTGTACTCTGCGCACAAGCTTTACATGGACAGCCAGCCAGCCAGACGGACGGACATCGTTAGATCGACTCAGAAAGTGATTCTGAGCCGATCCGTATACTTTAAGGTGGGTGTTGGAGCAATATTTCTGGGCGTTACAAACATCGGCACAAATCCAATATACCCTCCCCAGTATTGTGGTGTAGGGTATAATAAAAAATCTTTTATAAAAAAATATTGAAATTTTTATAATCTGACTGAAAGCGGGTTGTTGAACCGAACGTAATATTCGGCCAAAAAATCAATATTCGGCCTAATCTAAAATAAACCGAAACTTCTTTAAATTAATGTCACTACCCTCCATGTCACAGAATTTAATTGCGTTCGGAAGTGAAATTCAGTTCGTATTTTGCTTCTCTAGAAAAATTAAAATAAAAAATAGGTTTCATTCTAAAGAATATTCGTTTTTCTAAAATGTTTTAAATATCTTCTTCTATATATATAAAAATAAGTTGCATTGTGTTAGTAATTTATGTTCTCTGGACTGCGTGAACCACTTTTGTTTATGCAAAGTTTATATTAAAGGTGACGTCAATACCAAGGTGTTTATGTATAAACGATTTATGTATTTATGTAACCAATTACGAAAGTCGTCACCTAATCGTGCAAAGCATGGAATTTTTGAGATAGAACTGCAACGTGAACAACAATACGATCTCAACGAATTAAATGCTTTTGTTCACGCAAATCTTTTCACATTGAACGCAAAGCAAAAAAGACGTACGATACTATAATGCAAGCTATAAATAGTGAAGCCGGTGAATTTTATTTTCTGGATGCACCAGGAGGCACCGGAAAAACGTTTCTAATTTCATTGATGTAGGCAACGATACGTTCTAAAAAAAAAAGCTTGAAGTACACCCAAACACATAAGCATGCAACATATTAAAGAATAGTGGCTGTATTCCTCTAAGAATAAGAAATACAGCGGATCTAAGACGCTGTATGTAGAAGGAAGAATGCCAACTTAATAAATAAAGGTCGTCCGGCAATGGCTGGACTAAATAATTAAAAATTTTTAGATTTGAAATACTTATCGTTAGTTCGTTTTTAATGAAGATACAATAAATAAATAGAAATAAAAAACATTAAATGGATATGAACAAGTTATTGTTTTATGATGTGTCCCAATATATTTTCGGTCAATTTTCAAAGCACACAAGTGGTTATCAATATAACCAATATATTTAAAAAAATATTATAAAACAAATCAAGAATTATTTTCAGAGCGCAACCACCTATTTCTCTGATTACGTTTATTAAACATGATGACGACGACGATATACCGGCAGAGGCAGCGGCAATGGGCAGCGGTAAAATTTATTATTCACGGCTTAGCTCGATCAAAGCTATTGGCCGATAGCTGCCGAATAGAATGGTATATAAATTATTACCCTTTAAATTTTAAAGAACTACAAATCTCACAAAACTTTCAAACCACCAAAAAGCCGAAAATAAAAAAAAACGTTTACTACAAGAAAAACAGAAAAACAAATTAAACATGAGTATTGTAATACAAGACATACAATAACCAAGAGACTTTAAACATTTGTATAAATAAAGGTAATACAAACATACATATGTAGTTTGTGTTGCACATATACATAGTTGCAGTAACAAAATAAAATAACAGAACAAAAAATGCATAGTAAAACTGAAATCAACATTGTTTTAAATTGTATGTATGTTAACGACTGAATTGTTATGAATTTTTATAAACGCAATTTCATGACCATTGTAGTTCGACCCAGATAATACTTATGCGTTTAAAGGACGAATTTTTATATACAATCATGTTTTTAAATGTTTTAATACAGACAATTACACACTCGCACATGCATAGATTACTAGTGTCTGTTCCACCGCACCGCCCCCATTTAGTTAACTTGTCTGCCTGGCCTTTGATCAGCTACTATATGGCAATAGAGAAATTATTGACGACAAGAGAAACAAAATAATTTACTGAAAGAAAAAAAATGTTTTTCCATTGTCCTGTTGGTTATTTTTTCATTTTTTTCACAATGAATTACATTTAAACTGTTAAATAACTTTTGTGTAATAAATTCAAATAATTTAACATTTGTAATATTTCCTTAAAATTCTTAAATGTGTGGCAAAATAAAACTTATAGTACATACAATGTTGCAACATAAAAATTTAATTGAAATGCGCAACAACAACAAAGAGCAGAAAAAAAAACGGAAATATTTAATTTTACAACATCATCACAATTTTTTTTTTGTCCGTTAAAACAATGTATGAATTTATGGCCTATGAAGGGACAAAATGAATGTTTTCTGCACGCACACCCAAACATAATTACACATGTTGCACAGTGGTATCAAAAGCAATGACAAATAAAAAATCGTCGTAACTATTAAAAAATTCTAATAATAGTGCTAACAATGGTAAAAGATTTGCAAATTTATGTAGGATGAAATATTTATGATTGTTGTGATATATTTTTTTTTAGTTGAAACTATTTACTATTTTTTTTTGCTATCTGTGTTACTGTGCACAGTAGTATAGACTCACATACACTGTATGAGTAAACCCATTTATAATGACGTAGTTACAAATATATTCCTGTATCCTGTACAATTTACGAGCAGCAACAAATTTATACATACATTTTGGACCAGAGGACCAGACAACAATGGTGCTATTTATTCTTTAAATAAAGAAACATTTTCTAACATGAACTTGTTTAAATATACATATGTATGTAAAAAAATGATTTCAATTAGATTGATAGGAAATTTTCGTATTAAATTAACAACTTCAAATGAAATTGAGAACTTTAAATCAATTGATTTTAAATTACGTTGAAAAAATTCCAAATGAAATTAAAAAAAATCTTAATAGGATTCTCAATCCTTTGTAAAATATGTACTTCAAATGAAAAACTTTCATATAAAATATATAATTAACTTTGTAGGAACATGGTATACAACAAAATCTTTCAGTTTGTGTTAACAATCTGAACACTGCCATAAGCCTTCAGTTTATTTTGTCGTAGAAAACGTGGTTGTTCTTGTATTGGATTCCAAACAGATCTTTCACTACCAGCTTCAAGAACAAAAACTTTAATTCTCCACAGAGGCATTTTGGAATAAAATAATATTTTTGATATTTTACTTATTGACATATCAGTAGTAGAAGCTTTGATAATTATTGCAGTGAAAAGTTCATTAAAGATGTGGTTCCACATTGCAAATATTTACTCTTACAAGAGTTTTGCAAGATCAAACAGCATCAAGTAAAATAAGATTAAATATTTTTCATAACTTGTCCTAAATAAATGAAATTTTTATTAATAAATAAACGAGTTCAAAAATATTTTATGTAGTGGTTACGTCTTGTTCGGCAAATATTTGCCAAATGTGACCGTACCTTAACAAACTGGTGGATCTGGAACAGCTGCATTTCGTTAAATTTGTGATATTTTTGGTCTAATATAATCGTATACCTAAAACCTATATTGGAAATTTTGTAGATAAATTTAAGTCAACTGACTCGCTACATAATATGCCAACAAAAAGTCGTAGTCGACTGTGTCGTCCAAGTGAAGATATCGCGGCCCTAAGCCACACTGTTGAAAAACATCCAAATTTCTAAATTCTTCGACGTTCTCAAAAGGTGGACTATTCACAACGACAACTTCATAAATTTTGGCTGACTTACTTCGCCATACATTCGCTGAATTTATTCAAGAACAATCCTTATTAATTTCTATAAATACGTCAACAAGCAATTACGGAATGTGTCACTGCATTGAGAACTATATGGTTTGGACGGTTGATCGGGCCATTATTTGAAATTGGTTATCGAGTGTTTTTAACAACTAAATAGTGCTCTGTCTGATGTCATATTTCACTAGATTTTTCTAATTTATTCATAATGGCCTCTATTTCAAATCTGCGTTCTAGGTTCTAGGTTCATCAATGTAGACTTTGCCTTTCAAATAATCGCAAAGAACCCAGTCTGGGACGGTTAAATCTGGTGAACGCGGAGGCCAATTAAAATCATTTGTACGCGAAATAATTCGTTCACCAAAGATGCCAAGTAAAAGAGCCATTGTGTCCCTTGCAATGTGCGCTGTGGCTTCATCTTGTTGAAACCATACTTGCTGATGGTTTTTCTCGGCTGCCATTAAAAAATTGTCCAACATTGTCCAATATCTGACATCATTGACGGAAACGGCGACCCCGTGTTCATGTTCAAAAAAATAAGGACCAATTTTTCTTTTCGATGAAACACTGCACCAAACCGTACACTTAGGTGGGTGTAATCTTGCTGTTGAACTACTCTCGGCTTTTCTGTAGCCCATATCCTGTAGTATTGCTTATTAACAAACCCACACACGAACATTAAAATAACGACGATATGCACGCTGAGTCAAAACATTTGATTTGAAAAATAAAAATCAACAATTTGGGCAAGTTGTTCAATTGAGTACTGCTGCATTTTAAATTCCCCAAGTCTTCGTTACAAAATACTGAAAAAAAAAATGTAATAAAAAAGTTATAAGCAATCAAAACCCTTCTGTAATTTTGGGCCACCCTGTAGTAGTATTAGTTTCAATACAAAATTTGACACTTTTGGCTCACAATTTTTTAAGAAACTTCATATGTTATTCCGTTTTTATACCCTACAACATCATAGTGGGGAAGGTATATTAGATTTGTGCTGATATTTGTAACGCCCAGAAATATTGCTTCAACCCCCACCTTAAAGTATACGAATCGGCTCAGAATCACTTTCTGAGTCGATTTAACAATGTCCCTCCGTCCATCCGTCCGTCTGGCTGGCTGTCCATGTAAAGCTTGTGCGCAGAGTACAGGTCGCAATTTTGAATATATTTTGATAAAATTTAGTAACTGATATTTTTTCAGCCCCAGGGCGGATAGGATTGAAACTGGTGGAAATCGGTCCATTATTTCACCTGGCCCCCATACAAAAGTCTTCCCGAAATTTTGGTTAACCGATCATAAATATTTGAATTATACAAGGAACTAAACAAATTTCATCACAAATGAGTGGTAAATGAAGCCAAATCAAATCTACAAATTTTGTGCAGATCGGTCCAAAATTAGTCGTAGCTCCCATATAAGGCCCACTTCCGAAAATCATAAAGAGCATAACTCCCTCAAAAATTTTGGTATCCAAATAATATTGGACGCAAATATATTTCATAAGTATACAAGCAATACGGTACAATTTTATTATGGTCGGTCTATAATTAGTCGTAGCTCCCACATAAGACCCACTTTCGAAATTCACTTTAACGATCATAAATTTCTTAAAAATGTTGGTATCCAAATAAAATTTGACACAAATAAATTTCTTATATACAGAATAATGACACCTAATTTTATAATGGTCAGCCCATTATTAGTCAAAACTTCCATATAAGACCCTCTCCGTAATTCAATTTAACCTCCATAGATCTTTTAATATCTAGTGTTTGTATCGAGATAAAGATTAACACATATAATATTAATATTCACAGACATCATAACACTAAATTTTTGGATGACCGGTCAACAATAGGTTATATCTCCCATATAAC
Organism: Bellardia bayeri; assembly: GCA_950370525.1. Taxonomy (NCBI): domain Eukaryota; kingdom Metazoa; phylum Arthropoda; class Insecta; order Diptera; family Calliphoridae; genus Bellardia; species Bellardia bayeri. The sequence goes on from OX493265.1 coordinate 66,622,667, forward strand.
GCCCATTTCTGAAAAACTGTTTTAGACATAGGTGTAGGGTAATATATGATCAGGCTTGACCGACTATACTTTCTTACTTGTTTTTATTGTATCTCACATATATTGTTTAAATATATATAAAAACGTCGAAGACATAAAAAAATTTAAGTGGGGATGATAATGATTTAAAATTCAAATTGACATTTTAGTATCAATGGTAAAAGTTATTTATTAATAAGATCATATACAAGGTGGCGCAAAAGTAATCCTCCTATCAGAAAATGCTATAAATTTTGCGCAACTTGATGAATTGGCATTGGAAAACTTGTGGTTCCAACAGGACGGTGCAACGGCACACACTGCACGTGCCACAACCGCTATGCTGAAGGATGCATTTCCCGGGCGCCTAATCTCCCGTTTTGGCAATTTGCACTGGCCAGCAAGATCGCCTGATTAGAAGTTTACTTTTGCGCCACCTTGTATAATTGTAAGTAACATATTTTTTGAGGTAAAATATATTACAGCCTTTAAAAAACTGTTGAAAAATTAAAGAAGAAAGATTAGCAAATTAAAGAAGAAAGATTAGCAAAGAAAACGATGGAGAATACACTCTTAGTCAATTAAATTTTCGCGGTAGCCAGTTACTTCCTCTAATTAAGGCATCAATAGTAGTATTTTATTTATATCATTCATATTTTACACTACTAGAAAAACAAAAACTCAAAGCAACAATTTAAAATTCACATATTCTTTTATATATATAGATAACTAGAGGACCCGGCGAACTTTGCCTCGCCCCAATTTTAAGCCTTCAGACAAACTTTAGAGTAATAATATAATACAACAGGAATAATTTCACACAAAATTTCGTGCAAAAACAAAAAATATTCCGACTTTTTTGGAGAGATTTTCCAATTTTCCGCATTTTGCATTTTCCGCAATTTACCATGATTTACACCAAGAACTTTCTATTTTTTTCATTTGGAAAGCCATTAAGGAATAATTTCACACAAAATTTCATACAAAAACTCGATTTTCGATTTTTCCAATTTTCGGACTTTTCCTTCTCCTCGAGAATACGAACAACTGACAAATATTTATACAGAAATCGGCCCAGCCGTTCTCATTTTATGAATTACTATACATTTTTACACCATTTATATATATATAGATTTAGTAAACAGTTTTATGTATATTTTTTTATACATAGATTTCAAAGGTTCAGATGTAACGAATAAAATATCCCTACAAATATAAATGCCTGAAATATTGAGTTAAATTTAGAGCTTTAAAATCATAAAAATCAACAATTAAATGCATTCAATATTTAATTTTTAAAGAACGAATAGCTTAAATACAAAAATAAATTAAATTTTAAACCACTTTTTACTTCCCAATGGGTTAATTTTTTCTCAACGTACACACAATATTCATAAAATGAAAATTTCTTTGCTATTACCAGCACACTACCGTTTGTACGATTACCTCCTTGCAGTACACAGGAATATGTGTATAAGCTTTATCTTGACTTACATTGTTTAAACCAAAAAGTCAGGCAGCCATTCAGGCCAACAGACACAAGACAGGCCACCAAAAAAAAAAAAATATATATTGTATAATAATTGGCAGTTGCTGCAAAATATATGTTGTGCTGGCGTATGATTTATGTTTAATTTATATTAATATACAAATACATATATTACGTTTATTATCAATTTATTATTGCAACAATTTTTATTTATTAGATATTAATGTAGTTTCTTGTTTTTTTAAGGTTACTGCCACCGATGGCGATGTAGATAGACCCATAAATATTGTATATTTTCTCACCGGTCAGGGAATAGATCCTGACAACACAGCTAATAGTAAATTTGATATAAATCGCACAACGGGCGATATATTTGTTTTAAAGGTAAGTGGATATTGTTTGCAAATTCAATGAAATAATTATATCAGAAAATCGTATTCTTAAAAATTAAAACTTAAATGTTTTAGAGAGCAAATACAAATTTTGGATTGGATGTATTGATTTATTGAATAAATTATTGGTTAAATTACGTCCAGCTTTAAAAATATATCTTTATATATATAATTCTACTGTACGTGTGTTGTGACTGAATTCCTCCTAAACGGCTGGACCGATTTGCATAAATTTTTTTTTTGTATGCGTTTGGGTGATACCCCGGGTGGTTCAGATTTACAATTCGGTCCAATTAGAGAAAATTTGGTACGTCGGTTTGGTGTGCATTTTTTAAGTGCTGCTGCAAATATGGGCGGGATTGTAGAAAGGGGCGTAGTACCTCCCATACAAACCACAAATTAAAAATCTATTATTTTTTCTCCTGATAACGGTATTTGAACAAAATTTGGTACGTCGGTTTGGTGTGAATTTTTTAAGTGCTGCTGCAAATATGGGCGGGATTTGATAAAGACGTGTGGTACCTCCCCTAGAAATCTTCTTTATGTATATAATTCTACTGTACGTGTGTATGTCACTGAATAAATTTTTTTGCATACCTTGGATGGTTTACATTCACAAACCAGCCCGGCAGATGGCGCTGCAGTCGGTATCTAAATTATTCAACTACACTGCCCCTTTTCAAAAATGGCACTGGTGGCCTTTCTTATTATAATAGACCGATTGGCATTAAACCTTTCCAATAAAAATAAAATTTGAAGGCCGGGTCAGCTAGTATATAAAAGAAACTTATAAATCACTTTTTCTAAATATTTATTTGTTGTTGAAAAATTGATTAACAAAAAATTTTTAATATTTTTGAAAATAGGTGGACCCTTCACCTTTAGCCAGTGATATAAATTTAAAAATTAAATTAAAATTACATTAAAAACATGTTTTCTATCCCGTATCCTTTTGCTAGTTATCTAAAACTAAACGTTACTGTATGCAATTATTGTATTTCATTTCCTTTTCCTGTCTATATTACACCAACCAAACTGAAAAATGTTGGTCTTGTACTAATGGTCATATTAGTAGTCTTTATTAAATACAAACAAAATCAACAAAAAATTAAATTAAAAACTTATTCTATCTGCTGCATTTGTAAAATAAATCTATATTAGGGCAACACAAAAATACTAATTTAAAAAGTACGCCACAGTTCACATTTAACGGCATGATAAAATTATATTTCCGTTTTCTTCTTAAAGAATGCATTAAAAAACCTTTTAATATATTATAAATATTTATATCAAGACCACTACAGATACTTTTTTGACAAAAATGCCAATATTCAACTTCCCTGCGTAATACTTTTATAACTATTCTAATTATTTTCACTGAAATTGTAAAAAAAAATACTGCCAATTGTTTTGTTGCAGCACCCTAACACACTCATACATAGATTTTCTGTTTTCATTTTTTCAAACTAAAAGCCTTTTTAATACTTAACAAAAATTTAATACTCTTTTCACCACAAAAATATATAAAGATTATGTAAAACATAGACGAAAATCCTGTTAACATGATAAACTTTTATAGGAAACAACAAAAATTGCAAAAAAAAATAAAAAAAAAAAAAAGAAACAATAGTAACACAAAAACATGAAAATTAACTTAAATAATCAAAAGACTGGTTAAAATCATATGTTATTAGGTTGGCCACAAAAACTAAAATAAAATTCAGTTAACGTTTCTAAGAATCTTGGATTGCCTTTTTTAAGGCACAAAAAATCATAAAAATATAAAAAAAAAAAACAGTTTTATGTTTTGACCCAACTCAACAGCAAACATTTTGCTAAATGTTCTCCTCCAATAAACCAAGCTTCTATTCTATTTCTAGTTTTCCTTATTAAAAACGGGGCCATCCTAATATAAATGTACTTAAATCCTTGTACAATGTACTTAAATAAATACATACACATAATCGGTAATATTACCAAATGATTCGAAATGTTTAGTTAGAGACGTACATAAGTTATTCTACAGCGATTAAACGAACTGCTTATGAACTGTTTTAACAAAAAAAATGAGAAAAACTTATATTTCAACAGCAGTTATAACTTAACAACTTTTTTGCAATTGATGCTCCTTCTCACATCCTTACAATTTTACATTTAGTAGGACTGCAGAAATTAAAAAACTTCATTCTATTTATCTTGAATTGCGTACGAGGTTAGTAAAAATTGTCTCTGTTCAGGCACAATAATTATTTCCTGTTGGTATTCCGAATAGAAATTTGGCCCTTTACTAGTATTCTACCTCCGGGTCAGACAGATAAAGGCATCCTTTAAAACGGAAACCTTTCAGAAATAACGTATTATGTTTAAATGTTACTAGGCACAGGGGAACGAATATATATTTACGATGACTTTTGTGTGGGCCTACGACTGGACTTTATCAAATGTACCATAATAAAGTACAAATATTTGATGATATAATATATTTGTGGGAAATTGGCGAAATAAAATAATTGAAATATTTGTTTAACTATCACCTCAACATTTTCGTAAATATCTGTTGAGAAATGATCTTTTTGGCGAGATTATTTCTCTTATATGAAAACATAGTCAGGCACGTTACTTGCCCAAGATAATAATCACAATTCTGAATTTGAATTTCATACGCAACAATTGAATAGAAAAACGGTTATTTTAGTTTAGATTGTTATTATTTTGTGGCATATTCAAAATATCCCAGCACACAAGTGTTCTTCGCTCTTTTGTCGAAAATTTCCATAAACATTTTGCAAAAGTGTGGCTGAATACCGTTGATACAGAATTAAATTTGCTCTTCAACACTCTTCAAAGTTAATAAATCATACGATCTAACGCAAACAGTAAATGACTCTCGTATTAAAGAGTATGGTTCAATAATGTATCCAGCTCAAAAATTTACCCCCTTATTCAAAAACGATTTTTAAATTTAAAAAACCTTTATTAAGACAGATTTGCATATAAAAATTTGCTTAATAAACGTTTGTTAAATATAATAATCGTTTTTGAATAAGGGGGTTCATCTTTTTATATCCTACAGCACTATAGTGGGCAGACTGTATTGGATATGTGCAAAAATATATAAGGCTCAAAATATATGTCCAACACCCTCCTTCAAGTATATCAGTACACTCATAGTCACTTTCTGAGTCGATTTAACGATTTCCGTCCGTCCGTCTGTTTTCTATAAAAATCATGATTAGTTGACATTCTTTTGAAATGCAATATGATTGTGTATGAAACGCCTTTCTAAGAGAAGTTATAGTGGAATGAGTATCGAATCATTTAGAATGTGTAAACAGGTCTTCTATAAGGCCTACAAATGGAAGCACTTACAATTTTTCCCTTTGGGTAGGGACAAGTATTTTATGCAGCAGTAAAAGAAGCAGAATATAAAATAATAAATTTGGAAAGTGTCACTAGTATAATTTTGTCATCATAAGTATGGGTGGCATTGTTGTACAATAATACAGATTCTTATAATAGAATTAAAAAAATTAAATTTGTAATTTGAAAGTATTTATTACTTTATTTATGCATAAATATTAAAACATTTATGTTACCTATTTATAATCTTAGTCAAAATTCAACAAGTTGATAATTATTAAAATGATCATGTTGAAAATGTGCTTCATCATCAAGCATGATGATGCTCAAAGATATCCTTTTTCTGTACATGTCGTACATAGCACAGTGGTTTAAAAGCGTTTTATTTTGGAAACAATTTGCTAGCCCGAGAGATGTTACAGATATTGCAACGAAATTTCATCTAATTGGAGCTGAGGTGTTTTCAAGTTGGGATCGATGGGTGGCCCCTCAGGATTCGTCACCTTAGGTCTTACAGTTTTTAAAGAACTTCCAAAAATCCATTACTGATCCTAATAAGCTGGAATTTTAAATATACATAGTTTGAAAGAAGATCTATAAAAATACGTTTTTAGTTCAATAGATATATATATACATATATACTTTATTTCTTATTTTTATCAATTTTTTTTTGCGTTTTTTAGATATGGCGGTTGTACGGAGGTTTCAAGCATTTTCTAAAATACCAGCTATATTTGCGATAAAATATTAAACTAAACCAACTTGCAAGAAGTTATTTATATCCCATTAAAAGTTACACGCATCTAAATTTATTTTAATTTCATTTACAGTTTTATCACCAATATAGAAGATATTTAAGAAACAATTTCGAGCCTCCTTTATACTTCTTGAACTAAAAGTTATAACATACACATGTAAGCATATTTTTTGTAGATCTTATATTTCTTTTTCAAAAATGTGAGACCCGAGGTGGCGAACTTTGAGGAGCCAGCCACTGGCCCGCCTTCCATCTACGACACCAAAAAAATCTGATCAACTCGAAAACACTTGAGCTCTAATTATATGCAATTTCGTTACAATATATATAATAAAACTAGAGATATCGAATTATTTCCAAAATATAACGTTTCTAAACCACTGTGCATAGCAAGGAAACACAGAAATTCATTGAGTAGAAAACTTCTTGCAATATCCATTCCAAAGTTATAGGAATTTCAACAACTCTCTGACACACTGCACCGCCAATGCGTTCAGCATCAGTAATTGAGCCAAAATTGTTGAATTTTTCAGTTACACTATTTATAGCTGATAACGTCAAATCAATTATACGACCAAAATTATTATAAACTTTTCACAATATTATTTATAAATAATACTCTATAAGAAAAAAGCATAGCACTGTCGTGTAAAGCTCCACATTTATTAACCTTAAACTGTCAGCTATCAAATTGTACAAAATTTAAATCTCGTGTGAATTTCAAATAAAAATCCACATTCATACAAATACTGAATTTGCCCAAAAGCTTAACAAATTTAAATTATAAATATTTGCTATTTTCATATATTTAAAAATAGGTTATTATATGAAATATAGAAAAAAAATGTGATTAAAAAGTCAATTATATAATTAATTATCTCATAGACATTAACATAAGCTATACAACAACAATGACAATAATTAAATTGTGAAATGTAATACACAGATTGCAACAAAAATCGATACTTTGATACTTTTCGAATAACAAAATCAAATACAGCATATTTTTAAGTAAAAAACTTTTAAAATTTAAATAAAAATACAAAAAAATTAAGAATTTTAAATACAATGACAATATTTATGTAAAAATTACAAATGTTTATAAATAATAGTTTTTTTTTTTTTTGTGAAAAGTCCAAATGTAGAGAAATATCTTTGTCATTAAGGATTATTACACAGTTATTGTATGTTAAAACTTAGTGGCAAATATGTATATAAAATTACTACTATGTTTATTTTGCCTTCTGTTTTTTGTAGCCTCTTGATCGCGATCAGCCGAATGGCCGACCACAATGGCGCTTCACGGTATTTGCCCAAGATGAGGGCGGTGAAGGACTCGTCGGCTATGCCGACATACAAGTTAATCTTAAAGATATCAACGACAATACACCGCAATTTCCTCAGGGTGTTTATTATGGTAATGTAACGGAAAATGGCACCGCCGGTTTGGCAGTGATGACCATGTCAGCCATAGACTATGATGATCCCAATGAGGGCACACATGCCAAACTAGTATATTCCATAGAGAAGAATGTCATCGAAGATGAAACAGGAGCTCCCATCTTCGAAATAGAACCAGAGACGGGAGTCATCAGGACAGCAGTTTGTTGTCTGGATCGTGAAAGAACACCTGACTACTCCATACAAGTAGTGGCAATGGATGGTGGTGGCCTAAAAGGTACAGGCACCGCTTCCATAAGAGTTAAGGATTTAAACGATATGCCACCCATGTTTACCAAAGATGAATGGTTTACGGAGGTGGACGAAACAAATGGCACTTTTATACCAGAAACACCCATACTCACGGTGACGGTGCAGGATGAGGATGAAACGAATTCATTTCAATACAAAGTGGTGCCCAACAGTGGTTTGGGTGCTGATAAATTTGCAATGGTACGTAATACTGACGGTACTGGTTCCTTGAAAATCATACAGCCTTTAGACTATGAAGATCCCATGCAGAGTAGTGGTTTTCGTTTTCGCATACAAGTCAACGATAAGGGCGATAATGATAGTGACAAATATCATTTGGCCTACTCATGGGTGGTGGTTAAGCTGCGCGATATCAATGATAACTCACCGCACTTTGAGCGCAATCGCATAGAGTTGTCAGTGTATGAAGATACTAAAGTCGGTACCATTTTAGAGCAATTTAAGGCCACAGACGCCGACCAGGGCGGCAAGAGTAAAGTCAGCTACCAACTGGTGAGGGCTAGTAATCGTAAACGTCAATTTGCTATTAGCGATAAGGGTGCGGTAAGCATACAAAGATCTTTGAATCGTGAGACCAATGAACGGCATCAACTGGAAATATTGGCGGTAGATGATGGTGTTACACCGCGCACAGCGACGGCTGTTTTGACGGTCATCGTTAAGGATGTTAACGATAATGCTCCGGTATTTAAAGAAGATTATCGCCCCGTTTTACCTGAAAATGTTAGCCCGCGTAAGTTTATAGAAATAGCAGCCAAAGATGCTGACGATAGAGCAAGAGGGAATGGAGGACCATTCACATTTCGCCTGGATCCTATGGCCAGTGATGTGATAAGGTCAAGTTTTAAGCTGGAATACGATAGAAGTGAGTTTTTTTATTTGAAATATTTATTTAAAAATATATTTAATTTTTACTAAAACCTGCTTTAAATAAATTATTAGTTATTTGTGCTAAGTTTAGTCTCAATGAGTTAAAAATATTCAATTTTTATTATTAATTTAACTGAGCCTTACTACTACTCAAACATTTATTTTTCTGATGACTATATTAAATATATTAAACTTTAAACTATTTTCCAATGCTGAACCACTAATTGAATTTAATTACAACAATTGAAACTGTCTTTAAATATCAATATAGTCAATGCAATGCCACAATAATCCGAAAAGTATAAATTAGATTTTTTTTCGTGTACGTGCTTAACTTTTAAATAAACATGCTCATGTTTAAATCCATTTTGCCGCCCAACCATACGTCCATCAATTCATTTGTTAAACATTTTCATTAAACATTAAATTTGCTTTTATTTTTTTTTTTTTCATTTCAACAAGTTCCTTGTTATTGCTGTGTGTATTTATGATCATTTGCTTGTTTGTTTGTCTGTCTGTCTGTCTATCAATTTCATAAATATTATTTTAGTGTCGATGTAATTGTCAATTAAAATTCCTCAGTGCCAAAAGAATATTAAGAAAAAGAAAAAGGGAGCAAAACTTCCAATGAAGAAATATAAATAAAATACAGAAAAATGGTTGTTTATCAATCTCATTGTTATACAACAAATATTTCATTATTTTTCAATTACTTTCAGTAATGAAAATTATATAGATTTTTTTTTAATTTGTATTATTATCTATATTACTCGTATAGGAAGGGTATACTGTAAAGTTTCTTTACATTATCAATTAGTTTCAAAATGACTTGAATGACTAAACAAGGGCTGAGGACTGCTGTTTAGTGTGCGAATTAGTTTAATTTTGTGCATAAAATATCAAACCGTTTGCTAGCATTACTACACAAACGTTTTCGAAATGTTTGTAATTTCAGGAAACCTTAATCTTTTGTACCTTTTAACGTATTTTAAAGTACACATACAAATTTTGTTAAAAAAACTGACTGCTCTTTAATTATTCATATTCTAATTTCAATAACTTTTTGAATTTATTTTCCAAGAAATCTCCTAAACTCACAAAATAAATTTTTAAAATTTACCAAGTAACTTGCTGTGTTTGTGTAGGAATTTATATATTTTTGCAGCTGGAGAATTTTAAACAACCTGAAGCTAATTTTAACTATATACAATCTTTTACTATAGTCTTGCCACACTCTCAGAGATAATAAATAATTTCTTTTTTTTTAACTTTAAAAGTTTCTTTTATAAAAAAAACAAATTTTTTATTCTTTCTTTTTCCTAACCAAAAATGATTTATTATAATAATATTGCTCTGCTGTTTTCTGTTAAATCTATTTAAAGTACTTTATTATTTTTCACTTAAATTTCTAATTACTATTGAGGTTTTAAAACATCCTAAAAATTCCTGGTAATAATAATTATTTCTAATATTGTAACAAGTGTTTTATTTATGGTTCGAAACATTTCTAAATATTATAACGCTCTGTCTTGGCAACTAGCAACAGTGTTAGTCACGTAAGGCACTTATTTGTAATTAATTTAAATTGTGGTCTATTTGTTTTGCAGTAATTATTTGTAGCTTTTTTGCAAGCAAATAAGTATTCTTGTGCTGTTTGCAGAGTAGGTGTTACGTAAATGTCAATTGTCGTATTATCTTAACTCCTGATGTTGTTTTTGTTAGTTTTCAAATTCCTAAACGGAAGTTTCCACTTAACTCATTGGTTTGTTCATTTCCTGTAGACCTTAGTGAATTATTTAATATATATACATATATATATTTTTTTAAATACTTTTTTTTGCTAATGTAACCCTTGTTGAGTTTTGGTGTTGCTGTATCCTCATTTTTTTTGTTTACGCAATTTCTTATTATCAACAAGTAAGAAAGTAGAGTCAGTCAAGCCCGACCATATAATACCCTACACCCAGTATATCAATAAAACAGTTTTTCAGATATGGGCGCTATATAGGAGATATGACCTATTATGGACCGATCATCCAAAAATTTAGTGCCATGACTTCCGTGAATATAAATATTATGTGTGTTAAACTTTATCTCGATATAAATAGTGAATTAGTGAAACTGAATTACAAAGAGGGTCTTATATGGGAGTTTTGAATATTTATGAACTGAATATTATAAAATTAGGTGTCATAATTTTTGTATATAAGAAACTCATTTTTGTAAAATTGTATTCGGATAACAACATTTTTAAGAGATTTATGGTACTTAAAGTGATTTCGGGAAGTGGGCCTTATATGGTAGCTACGACTAATTATGGACCGATCACCATAAAATTCTACCATATTATATGTATATGTACGAAACATATTTGTGTACAATATATATATGGATAACATCATTTTTAAGAGAGTTATGCTCTTTTAAGTGATTTTAGGAAGTGGGCCTTATATGGTAGCTACGACTAATTATGGACCGATCTTCACGAAATTTTTAGCTTCATTTAAGACTCATTTGTGGTGAAATTTGTTTGCATACTTGCATAACTCATAGATTTATGACCAGTAAACCCCAATTTCGGGAGGACATTTGTATGGGGGCCATCTGAAGTAATGGACCGATTTCAAACAGTTTCAAACCCATCCATCCTTGGGCCGAAAAAATATTATATACAAAATTTTATCGAAATATCTTCAAAATTGCGACCTGTACTCTGAGCACAAGCTTTACATGGACAGCCAGCCAGCCAGCCAGACGGACGGAAACCAATATTTATGGGCGTTACAAACATCAGCACAAATCCAATATACCCTCCCCACTATTGTGATGTAGGGTATAAAAAGAATTTTAAAACTAACTTTGCTTATGGTAATTAATGGCAAAAAAACTGTTGTCAACTTCTTGGTGCTAGTATTTTTGGTTTTTATGGCATCTTTGTTTTAGCATAAGATTAAGCTGGGGCTGTCTTTTCATTGTCAATAACTATGCAAAGTGTTTAAATGTTAATAAAGTTGTAATTTATGTTGAGTATTTTAATAGATTTTTAAGTTTCAATTACAATTTATTTAAATTTTAAATTGCTGTAATATATACTGTGCATACATTTTTTTCAGCCTATTTCATATTTCGCGTTCAAGTTAAAATTTTTCGTTTAGAATTTCATAGGAGGTATTTCTGTAAGGTTTATGGTATCCTTCTCAAAAACTTGATCCAGAATTTTTCTAAACTACGCCCATATAAAATTATATCCCGATGGGACCAGAAATTTAGATAGGGCAGATTTAGTTCTAAAAAATTTGAATTCTGTGCCACTTTGTTCAATTGATTATCGTTCAGCAAGTAGCAGTTCCCACATTAATTTAATCGAAATTTTTCAATTAACTAAAGTTACTTATAAATCCGAGTTTTAATTGATAACACAGCCCAACACGAAATATGGTGCCTTAATTTTTTTTTGCTCAATTTGTATAAATCTTGTATAGGGCTCCAATTTTTTTGGTTCAGCTCTAGTTTTCTTATAAAAATTACTTGGTTACACGATTATGAGAAACATAACTGAAGAATAGTTTAACCTACTTAGTGAAAAGAAAAATTTAAAGTTTAGTTACAATATTACCTTCATGCTGCACTAACATAATATTTACTCTACTCAGTAGTTTTGGGGTTATAGCGGAATATATGGCGAAAAAATATTGTTTAAAACATTTTTTTGCTTTTCAAAATTTCATAAAATAGAGATACAATAACAAAAGTTCCAAAGTTCTATAGCCATATTGGCAGACACCCTATCACACAAAATAAAGTGCGGTTTCAAATATGTCCTATTTTTTGATTAAAATATGCATTTATTATTTTCTAATAATTATAAATTATAGTATTATTTTCAATTCAGTTATTATTTTATCTAATAGAGAACTAAACATATAATTCTTATCTTATGTTATCTTATATAATGCAAAATTAATGACATATGGAATTTCAAGCGACAAAATAAAGTATAGCTAGATTTACACGATTAAAATTTTCTTCAAAATTGCTCTTTAAAATGCTTCAATCTCGTGTAAACAGCAAAATTTCTTTAACTATAACCACAAATTAAACGAAAATCGGGAATACAACTCTTATTTTATTTATTTAACAGAAAACTGCACTTTATTATGTAGCGAAGTTTTCTTGTGCACTTGAATATATATTTTTTTTTTTCAAAAGAGAAGTAACACTCAAACAATTAATATGTCTATATATAATTGCGCTACTTTCTTTGGGAAGTGGATAGTTGAAGAAGTAAAGGTGGTGAAAGAAGAATGCTTTTGATATCACAATTTTGCAATTGCGCATTACGATTGTGTTTTGTGCAGCATTGCAGCGCCTCTGGTGGCGAGTAGGCACATTATTTTTAAAGCTTGATTTTATAGCCTTTATTTAATTATTTTATTTCGGTGGCGTTTGAATGCTATACCACCGAAGGAGGGCGCTATGATAAATATTAGTTATGATAGATAGGAAACTAATAATTATAAGAAACTGATGTTGTTTGAGTGGCAGCGGCTGGGAATCGAATCCGGGCTACAAATACCAACTCATGCTTACTGATCAAATGCGCTAACCAATTAAGCTACAGCACCCTCAGTAAGAAATATAAATGAGCGATTTTATAAAATTGCCATGCTTATGTAAATAATTCAGATGCTCCAGCAAATGACGGAACAGTGAATAAATAGTAAATAATACATGTAGAAGAAAAATATTAAAAAGGAATGAAGAAGGTTACAAAACTGCACTTTATTTTGTCCGACAGTGTATGTCCTGCATAAAATGCAATATTTCTTATTAAATGGACGCAATAGTTTTGATTTTTTCTATTAATTTTGTGACACTACATCGTGGTTTGTGTACTGTTGTGTGTATAACGTATTTTCTTTTAATCATATTGAGTTACTTTATTTCGAATAAAACATCCAGTTGTGAATGGATTTTACCAAGATATTGCGTCATATATTCGTAACATATTTTTCTATATGACTGAAGGAAAATTTGTCGTATTCTCTATTTTTTATGAATTTTTGAAAAATAAAAAAAAAATCCATCCAAACTTGAGCGATATCTCAGAAAATACTTCATGGAATTAAAATAATGTTAATGCTGCATAAAGGTAATACTGTAGCTGACTTTCGGTTTTTTATTTTTCCCGAATAGAATGCACCGTTTATTAGTTACGTTACTCTAAATCGTGTAATTACGTAGTTTTTTTTTAAATTAATATCTCGAAAAGTAGAGCTGATATTAAAACCCAATACTAGACACATACAAAATGACTAAGAAATGTAGGACACCAAACAATTTTTTTTTTCATTTAGGCTGTGTAAATATAATTACAATTAAAGAAAAAAACATTCAAAATTTCTAAATCTGAAGCTTGTTAGGAAAACATTTTGTTTATGCAAAATTTCACCTAAATTCACTTATCATAATTTCCAGTTAAATTCCATAAACGATGTAAAAAAATACAAAACAATTTTTAAAAGCAATCAGCCGTGAACTCAATTTTTTACTTAATTTCAAATAGTTCAATTAATGGAAATATAACAAACGTATTTTGCACAAACATGTATGATGATATTTAAATTTTTTTTTTTTGTAATCAAAAAACTCATTTACATATTTATTTTATTGCAAATTTCAATAAACCTAATTGAAACCATTGAATTTTTAGTCATTAGCATAGTAAAGCACAAATATTTAAAGCATATTTTCAGGCTGTTAAACAAATAACCGTCTATAGCCTATATTTACGATTGAAATGTATTTTAAAATATAAACTTTTTTCAATTGTTAAAAGAAAAAATATTGTATGTATGTATTAAAAAAGCAAACAAAAAGCTATAACTTTAAATTTATTAACATTTTACCAATATATATTTGTGTTTTCTTTTTTCTTTCTTTCTTGTTGGGTCTCTTTTATCTTTATGGCTGCGCTATTTGGACGAAAATTATGCCAAAAAATTAACGCTGCTGCTGCTGCTGGAAAATCCTCTGCATATATATACAAACAACTAAAAAAATCCACTTAAATACATTTGGCAATCAACAAAATTAACTTTTATTTAAATAAAAATTAAACAAAAATACACGCATTCACCATAAATGTTGTTTACTATGCATTATTTTTGAATTGGCTGTGGGATTGGATGACGGAATGACTGTTTCATTTAAATATTTTTCTGTTTTTTTTTTGTTTTGATGTATAAACACTCCCAGGAGCTGATAATGGTAATGGCGCTGCGATTATCTCTTCTTTGCGACCCTTCGACCGTGAACAACAAAAATCCTACCTCATACCCATCGAAATCAAAGACAATGGTTCACCATCCATGACCGGCACTTCTACATTAACTGTAATTATAGGCGATGTTAATGATAATAAAATGCTGCCAGGCAGCAAGGAAGTGCTTGTCTACAATTATCAGGGTCAGTCACATGACACCCCCATTGGGCGGGTGTATGTTCACGACCTGGACGACTGGGATGTGGTCGACAAAAAGTACTATTGGGAACATCAAGAACACCAACGTTTCAAACTCGACACTGATACGGGTATAGTGAACATGAAGGCGGGCACTCGTAGAGGTCGCTACAATCTGCGCTTTAAAGTGTATGATCGAGAGCAGGGCCAAGTTGATGTGCCCTCGAATATGACGGTCATAGTAAGAGATATAACACATGAAGCTGTCCAGCAAGCTGGTTCCATGCGCCTTCTAGGCATTAGTGATGAAGAGTTTGTACGCACCTGGGATTTTATGCAACATAAACAAGTGCGTTCGAAGTTGGAGAGATTTCGTGATAAACTGGCTGAATTACTTTACACCGAGCGTGATATGGTGGATGTGTTTAGTGTCCAATCGAAAAGGGAGGGTGTAACGGATGTACACTTTGCTGCCCGCTCAGCTAGCCAACAGCCCTACTTTAAGTCCGTTAGATTGAATGGTGTGGTGTTAATGCAACGTGAAGAAATAGAACGGGAACTAGGTCTCAATATCACCATGGTTGGCATAGATGAGTGCCTACAAGAGCCAGGTAAATGTGAGGGCTCGTGTACCAATCGTGTAGAAATCAATAGACTTCCTTATACAGTCAATGTTAACAAAACTGCCTTGGTAGGCGTAAGATTAGACATAACCGCCGAATGTTATTGCAAGGCCCGCAATTACAGCAAAGAAGACTCATGCCGCACACTGCACTGTTTTAATGGTGGCCGCTGTGTGGAGACTAGAAATGGTCCTCGTTGTGTGGCCTGTCCTATAGGCTACAATGGTCCCAGATGTCAGCAAACTACCCGCAGTTTTAAAGGCAATGGCTGGTCTTGGTATCCGCCTCTGCAGCTATGTGAGGAGTCACATTTAAATTTGGAGTTCATCACTAAAGAAGCAGATGGGCTAATACTGTACAACGGTCCCATAGTGCCTCCCAAAGCTAAAGAATTTGTGGTCACCGACTTTATAGCCATAGAACTGGAGCAGGGTTATCCGCGCTTACTTATAGATTTTGGTTCTGGCACTTTAGAATTGAGAGTGAAAACCAAAAAGACTTTAGATGATGGTGTGTGGCACCGTCTAGATGTCTTCTGGAATACGGAACAGATACGCCTAGTAGTGGACTTTTGTCGTTCAGCTGATATCTATGAAATGGAGGACGGCTCCACCCCTGAATTTGATGATAGCTCTTGTCAGGCTCAGGGCATTATACCACCCTTCAGTGAAGCTCTTAACTTAAATACACCTTTACAATTGGGTGGTCTTTATAGGCAGCATTTTGATCAGACCCTCTTCCACTGGCAATATGCCTTTACCTCCAAAGGATTTGATGGCTGCATTAGGAACGTAGTACACAACTCGGAACATTATGATTTAGCATTTCCAGCCTTGGCACGCAATAGCTATCCCGGCTGCCCTCAAACAGATGAGGTATGTTTGAAAACCGATCACACTGCCAGATGCTGGGAACAAGGCAATTGTGTGGCCAGTTTAGTGCAGGCCAAATGCCACTGTCAACCCGGCTGGATGGGACCCATGTGTAACATACCCACCATACCGACAACGTTCAAACCCCAGAGCTATGTCAAATTTGCCTTATCCTTTGAACCCGATCGTTTCTCCACCCAACTGCAACTACGCTTTCGTACACGCGAAATGCAGGGCGAAATATTTCGTGTCTCCGACCAACACCATCGCGAGTACGCCATACTGGAAGTGCAACAAGGTCATTTGCATTTCAGATTCAATCTTAACTCTCTGAGGGCAGAGGAACATCATCTGGCCCTCACCTCCATAACGGTGAATGATGGCCAGTGGCATGTGGTGAAAGTAAGTCGTTACGGTTCAGCTGCCCTAATTGAATTGGATGGTGGTGAGGGCAAACGTTACAATGAAACATTTAATTATCATGGCCGTCAGTGGCTGACGATTGATAAACAGGAAGGTGTTTATGCCGGTGGCAAGGCCGAGTATACTGGCGTTAAGACATTTGAAGTTTTAGGAGATTTTCAACGTTCCTGTCTAGATGATATCAGGTAAGAATGATTTATGTATAATTTTGTAATTGCTTGTGTGACCATAAAAGGTTTCAGGGGGCAAGTGTTTATTTATTAAGGGGTGTTAAGCAGAAGTTTGAAAGTGCAAAAACATTTTTGAGAAGTGCAAATTATTTTGAAATAAATATAAAATGTAATTAAAAACTTGTTTAGAGAAGCTGCTGTTGTTTTGGAAATGTAAATTGTAAAACGAACTATTTCATTTAAACATCTGATTGTTATTTTCTGCTTAATAACTTTATCTACTTCTTGCAGTGTCACTAGGTAAGCTTCTTTAAAAATATTCATATACATATATTCAGGTATAGGGTGATTCATTTAGATTTAATTTTTAAATTTTGAATATATACTTAAAATAAAATTGGTTTTTAACATTTACTTTTTAAAAATAATTTCCATCAATGTCTTACAATCCAGCAATCTTTTCTGAATTTCTACTGGTATCTCGCGTGTGATATCATTCGGACTAGCCGGCTGGTTGTTTGGTCGAGAGCACAAATTTAGCTACTGAAACAAAATGATATTATGCTCGAAAATCTTTACTCACAGCAGAATATCTTGTAGACGTTGTTGCGGTCTGAGTCTCTACAATAACAATTCTGAATAAAAATAAAATACGGTATGATCTGTGATAAAATCTATAAATGAATCACCCTATTACTTGTATGTATGTCCTCTATGTATGTTTTACTTGTCGGGCTTTATTATGTCACTTATTTTATTCAGCTGTTCATCGTTTGACCTGCTAAGAAGTTTATAAGTTTGATTTGACTTTTAGGTTGCTTTCCGTAGAATTTTACTACGTTTTAATAATTATCGTCTGTACTACAGTCACCTACGTCTGCACTACAGGGATCAAATATTTATATGAATATAAAAAATATTAAGAATCGATATTAAATCAATGAATTAAAGATAAATTAAAGACACCTTTTATTGTCAATGCAAAATTAAATTATTAAGGACACATTTGAAATTCAAAGAAATAACGTTAAGAGTCAAACATCAGTTGCAGTTAATTACATACAATAACCGGGTGATAGAAGGATACTTTGAGCTGTCAGAATACTAATTTTTGTAGAACATAGTTTGTGGTCCAACTATAAATTTTTTTACAAAATAGTTTCTTTAGGAAATGATTATGTCGCCCAGACTATAGATTTTCTATAGGAAAAATAAAGCGTTTAAAAGTAGTTTAAAAACTATTTTAAATATGTTTAACATTTGTGGCAAAACCATGATTTCCTTTCTTTAAATTATGTTAGATTGTGTACTAAATTTTGTTTATTTATGTGAGTGTAATATTTCAAATCTTTTAATAACAAAATTAATTTTGCTCATTAAATTAAGCTCTAACCTCTACACATTAATTCACAACCTTATCTAGTTAATTAAAAGAGCTTAATTATTTTATATTAGTCTTGATATGATTAAATGATTAAATGAATTTTACTCCCAGTGTTAGAAGATTTCCAGCAAGATTGTTTATTCTTTAATTATTAGCCAAAGTAACAAGGCTTTTAGCCATTTTTTTTATATTCCCAGTTAAACACTTTCTTGTCTGAAATTTATGAAATATACGTTGAAAAAGCTTTTAAAGAATAAAACAAGATAATATTATATAATTACGCTCATAATCATTTTATACAAAGAGGTTACACAAAGAAACAATTTGTGTTTTAAGTAGCAAAAAGGGAGAGAAAGAAGTAAACATAAACATTCACTTTACAAGCATTAGTCGATGGTTTATACAAGGGGTTTAAGTTTTTTTTTATTTTGCTAATAAATAGGGCTAATTAGAGTACAGTAAAATTTGGCTGTAATGAAGACTTTTCTAACTTAACGGATTTGTTGTTGCTATGTAATATTTTTCATATTGTTCCAGATTGAACAGAAATATTAAAAGTTTTTTATGTCGATAAAAATCCATATATCCTCCTTATAATTTGTGAGGTCGTTTATTATTACGAGGGCGGTTCGGCAACTTCTTAGCCTAGAAAAGAAAGCGCGGTATAAACAGAAAAAATTCAAGTGTTTTGAAAACCTCCATCTGTGCTATGAACACGTGTTGAATTTCTTTTCGATCTGGCGACTCCTTTATATAGAAACAGGTGTTCAAAAAAGACGCATAAGCGATTTTTTTACAATGGAAAAATAAGGAATTCGTGATGTCATTAAATATTTAAATAAAAAGGGTTTATCGTGACAAGAAATTCACAATGATATGGTGAATATGTTAGGTGAAAGTGCTCCATCATACGCAACAGCAAAAAAATGGGTTGCTGAAGTTAAATGTGGTCGTACGAGCATTAAACTTGTGAGACTGACGTGGTAGTCTAACAAACACTAACAAAATTAAAAAAGTAATTTGCAAATTATTGCCATGTCAAGAAACTGCATTTAATACGAATAATCCGTTTTCAAGTAGAAGATTATTATATTAATAAAAACTTCACTCATTACTATGAAATAAAAATAGTTTAAAAAATTTTACGAAACACTATTCGGAAAATATTGGGTCATGAAAATGGTGTCTGGTGAACACCACGGCAATGGAATTGTGAGAACAAAATCACGTCAATCATAGAGGGTTAAGGATGAACCACGTAGTGGACGTCCAAAAACAGCAACAACAACAGAAATTGTGAAATTGTGCGTGAAATAGCTAATATCATGGGCATCTCAAATGATCAAGTCTATTTAATTTTCCATGACGAACTACAGATGAAAAAGCTTCTGCTTTGTTAAAAAAACACATAAGAATAAAAATTTCTCAAGCTTGTTTGGAACATTTTAAGAAAAATAAAATTGCTTTTAAGCATTGTTTCATAACTACTGATAAGACATGGATCCACCACTATACTCCAGATACAAAAGAACAATCCAAGCAATGGTCTGAGGCTGGAGGAAGTGCCCTAAAAAAGGCAAAAACAATTCTATCGTTTGGTAAGTTATGTCTAGATTTTTTTGGAACTTCAAAGGTATATTATTGATTGACTATCTGCAAGAGGGTAAAGCAATAAGTTCAGAATACTATTGCAATATTTCGTATCAATTAAATGTAAAACTTCGAAAAAAAAACTTCCTGGCTAAAAACACAAAAAAAATTATTTTTCATCAAGACAACACACCAGAGCACAAGAGTGTTTTAAGTACGAGTTGCTTGACCACCCACCTTATTCTCTTAATTTGGCTCCCAGTAACGTTTACCTGTTCCAAAAATTTAAAATAATTCCTAGCTGGCAAGCGTTTTACCTCAAATGAGATGAAATTACAGTTGTAAACCACTATTTTAAAGGTCTTGATTAAAACTATTTTAATCAAAGGATAGAATTGCTAGATAAGCGTTGGACTAAGTGTATTGAAGTTCCAGGAGATTATATTAAAAAATAAAAATGTTTTTGAAAAACCAACTATGCTCTTTCTGTGCTAGGCTAAGAACTATTGTCTGAAAAATATTTTTTTACAAAATAATTTTTGATTGTAATTTTACTTTCGCTTTCAAAAACTGAAAACGATTAATTAGGTATCACAGAAGAGGTTTCTAATTCTTCAAGGTCATAGCCTGATGTAGTTGTTGTAAAACCAGGTAATATCAGAAAATGTGTTGACAGTAGAAAACTAAATTCTATGACTATTAAGGACACTTCCCATATAACAAACATTGTCGAACTATTATAAAGACTTTCTTCAGTTTAACAATAATGATTAAGAAAATCAGTTTTGCTTTAAGAAAAAGTATTGGCCAGGCATTAGGTAGCGCAGTCTCCAGTAGGGTAGGATCCTTACTGGATGTCCGTCACAATATCCAGTTAATGTTTAGAGCATAAATGATACTGATCTACTGCCTAAAATGGTAATATTTCCAATAAGATTTGTTCGAAATTGTTGTGTGGTTCAATAAACTCGAAAGATTGATAATAGGAAGGTGTTTCAGACCATGCAGTTTTTTCATATTAGATTACTCCATGAGTTAATAGCGTCGTTAGCGTTACAAGAATAATTAAGGTGGCGTTCTAGTTCAAGATTTTTTAATCGGTGTAGTGGATATAATATACATATTCCCCGAACTAGATCCGTTATTCCAGAACTTACCCTAATCCTATAATTTGTGTTTCAGGCACAGAACATAACGAAAGTAGAGACTAACAATTTCTAGTAAAAATATTGCACTGAGCAACAAGACATGCCAGCCTGAATCATTGACACTAGAAATTATAAAGAGCACAAAACTGAACTCTTAATGGGTTTTTCAAAGCTGGATCGAATTTTGTAATAATGGCGGCCTAAATATAGGCTAAATTTGACTATTTGACTTTGAGTAAAATTGAATTTCCACAATTGTGGGCTGGCAGTCGTTAACATTGGTTATCCCTTTATTTATTTCAGTTAAAGTTTTCAATTTCATTTTCAATAAAATGTTCTCTCTTAACGAAGAACTTCTGAACAGGTTTTTCTACTAGTCTATTTTAATATGAATTAATAACCACGGTCGTTCAATGCTATTTTATAAAACTGTCAATTTACCTATTCAAAGAAAAGTACTACAACTTTGAAAATTTTCCAATGACTTTCCTACCTTCTTGCCATATTCCCTAATCTAATTCTTTTCACTCCATAAGAAGCTCACGTTCTTGTTAGCTACATCATGCCAACAATAAATAATTATTTTTTTTTAATACTCAACAAAACAATCATCCTTAAATGCGGTTGCAGTTTCTAACGAATGAACGAACGAACGTGCAACATTTAGCAATTGATTTATGGCAACGTTAACGATAACGACACTTTGCTAGTTAGATAATAAATTGTCAAGTATTTATTAGCCTAAGGATACTGTGAGTATCCCTAGTACAAGTATTTAAAGGAAAAACAAAAACAAATAGCTTATAGTGGTAAATAAACCTTCATGCACACATTTACAATGTTAATACGTATTAGCGCCTGTGTTTAATACAAATATAACGGCGATAATGATGATGATTTGTATTTTTTTTTTATACGGCTATGTATGTATGTGTAACTGTTTCCGTTGTATAATCATGTTCATTAGACGTAACAACACATGTTAGATGTAAAAATAATAAACACATTTTTTAACATAGAGACATACATGTAAGAGCAAAATAGGGAGTCCTTTGAAAATGTAGACCAAAAAAAGAGCACAAGATTAAACCTCTTTATATTTAGTTTGCAGATCTGAGAACATATATCAGTGCAAAAGGAGATATAACATCACTGAAACATACAATTAATTGGATATTTTAAAAGAATCCAGGATTTAGTATGATTTAGATTTTTGAAAGAACTTTTCATTTGGTTGTCGTTTACAAAAGCTTAAGATTCTTTTATAATCGTTTTATTTTTCACAGTACTTGGGCTTGTAGTTATGTTTTTTAAATGACGCAATGCCCTGCAGTTTTGCTAGAAGTCAGCAGGACCCATATAGGCAGTATTTATTTAGACTGACAATTAGGAGTCAATTGATTTCCTTAGCATATGCACTTATTAAATAAATGATAGAAAAATACAGTCATACCCTCAAAGAAAATTTCGATTAAATCTAAAGAAACATCTTGGTTTAATCAGAAGTGCAAAATGGCAATTAGATACAGACAGGAGGCATTTAGAATTTGGCGAAATAATAAAAATGCCGAATCTAATTCGCCACACTAAAGAGCGAAATCTTCGTGTGCCAAAGGGCTGAGGTGTAAAAAATCTCGTCACGAGCAATGCGTTCGAGCTAACCTGATAATTATCGGTCAATAGCAATTTGTTCTGCACTTTCTAAAAGTATGTTAAATTACCATCTTGTTGAATATCTGGAGTCCAACAGTCCAACAGTCCAGTCTGGAGTCCACTGGACACTCTACCGGAGATGTTTGTGATCGTTTATATATTTTCGAATCAATGGAAAAATATGACAAATGAATTATACTTCTAAAGCTGTTTTAACTTTAGTTTTTGGACAAAGTATTTTTATGTAAAGTAAATTTTTATGTAAAATAAACCTCTAAAAGGAGACTAGTCTTCCTATCGGATAAATCGTTTCGTTGCATACATCATTTTGTCGAAAGTAAAATGGTGGCTCTGGATATTTCCAAAGCAACCGACAGAGTCTGTCATGGTGCTATTTTATCGAAACTTATTGCCTTTGGTGTCTGTGTTAACTTCCCTAGATTTACATCAAGTTTCTTAAAAAATCGCACTTTACGAGTTGATCTCATCAGACGAGTACGCAAGGCTCAGCTGTTTTTTCCTACTTTATTTCTTAACTTTCTAAACGGCCTTCTACCTCAAACTTCCAACCCCATCTATTCTTCTGCAAATGATAGCCAACATTTGTCATTCATATTCATTCAACCATAGACCAAGCCTTTTGGAGATTGGGGAAATGAGACAAAACATCAATAATACACTTAAGCAAGATCTAGTGGCAATCTTCGAATTCGGTATGTGAATAGAGTCGCTTTTAATGCAAGTAAAACTCAATTTTGTATGTTAATACAAAAACGCATGACATATCATGTTGCTTCATCTGTTTTTATGGACGGTGTAAATGTTATCGAATCAGGCATTCTTGCTGTACCCGAGCATGAGAACCCAGTATGATGTCCGCAGGACCAAATACATTTTTCAAGTGTCAAAAGCAGCATTCAAGGGCCTTGGTTTTTTTAAAAGATATTGGGAAATACTTCGCTCCATCTGATCTCTTTACTATTTACACCACCTATGTGCGACGGAAAATGAAATACAACTTCCATGTATGGGTCGGTGCTTCGAAGACTACTTCGAAGAGCGCGTACAGGGGAGGGCAAAGGTGATTATCGGTGAAAGGTTATCCCTGGAGCATCGCCGACATTTGGTTTGTGTTTCACTGTTTTGTTGATACTATAATGGAATGTGCTCTGCTGTTATTAGGGAACTTGTTCTCGAAACCTGTAATAATTCGTTTCTGCATAAAACGCGCTCTTCGGACAGGGCCTATTCATTTATTATCGTCGGAATAATGGATCGCACAATACATTACAGGGAAAATTTGTTATTTACCCATTCTGTCCGTATATGGAATAAACTTCCTGCAGAAGTTTTCACTGTCACTTTCAATATAGGAAAATGCAAATCAAATGTTCAAATGTTCTTGCCTCTCATAACCTATTTTGCTAGTTCTAACACAATGCATTGCATGAGTAGGGGTCATACCCTGAGTGCTGGTGCAAACAAAAAAAACCATAAAAATATAAATACTGTAATGAGGTATGTATAGCTATGTATACATTAAGAGGATTTTCTAATTACGTCTTTCAAAAAAAAATTAAATAACATAAAAAATGTGCTTTCATGTTAAATACCCCCCGTATGTACTTGCCTTTCTGTCAATAACAATGACATTTCTTAGTATGCATCACACCTAAAATTGAAATTTTGTCGAGAATTTTGTTTTCATATACTCTCTCTACCATGCATACAATAATAATAATACGTTTTCTTTTATCTTTTCCATAGATTGGATGGCAAGCACTTGCCTTTGCCACCTTCCATGAATGGCACTCAATGGGGACAAGCAACAATGGCCAGAAATTTAGAACGTAACTGTCCTTCAAATCGTCCATGTTCGAACATAATCTGTCCGGATCCATTTGATTGTGTTGATTTGTGGAATGAATATGAATGCACGTAAGTATCGAAAATTGCTAACAACAATAACAAAAACGCATACACATTTGAAAAACATTTGAGAACCATATTGTTTGCATAGACCAAAAACAAATAAAGAAAATAATAGGAGGGGTAAAAAAAGTCAGAAAGAAAATTCGTATAAAAGAAAATTTTTGAAAAAATGTATTTATTTAGGAGCACTTACACTAACATGAACGTTTTGCAACAACGAATGTATTGGAATATTCAAACTGAAAATATACTAAAAGAAAATATACCATATACTATATTTTCTTTTTATTTAGGCAAAACTTATACGTAATACATTCATCTATCTAACTACATATATATATATAGTATATAAAAATGAATATCTGTCTGTCTGTATGTTTGTGCTCAATAGGAGGCCAAACCCTTGGACCTATCTTACTGAAATGTTCACAGCATTTTACTGTGAATCTGGAAGGAATAATAGGCTATACAAATTTAAATCGTCATATTTTGGCATTTTTTGCCTTATGTCGATGATATTTGGTACATATGGTATTGGCATAATTGGGAATACTAGTATAAAAGTGGGTGGGACCACGCCCCTTTTAAGAAAAATTAAAAAAAAGTAATATAGTCTTAACTACTGGACGGATCGTCATTAAATTTTCACAATAGGATATTCTTACGAAATAATAAATTATTGACTATATAAAGTTGTGAGTGGACAAAGAGGCGTAGCACCGCCCATATTACCAAAAAATTAAATCACCATATTGTGGGCATTTTCTGACCTACGTCGATGATATTTAGTACATAGTTGTAAGTGGACAAAGGGGCGTGGCGTCGCCCATATAACCTAAAATTTAAAATCGTATATATCTTGGGCATTTTTGGACCAACAGCGGCAGTATTTGCCATATATGGTATTGCGATACATTGTTGTGGTAAACAAGTACAACTATATATTTTCTCTGTGTGCATTTTGTGTAAACAAATAAAACATTGAACCCATACTTTATCTGGATATTTAACGGTAAAAGGAATATTGCTGTCGGGAATACCCATTTCCCAGGGAGATAAGTAATTTTTATGAAATATTTGTAAAGACAAAACTAAAACCTTTTAAAATTACCATTTTTTAAACCAAATGACGCGTTTTTTTCACATAAATATATAATATGTCCAACTTTAAAAAGCAAACTTTATAAGATAGTATCCTTGTCAGACAACATATAATTTTAAAAAATTGGAATTCATAATAGATTTATACGTACATGAGATGTATTTTTAATGTTGCCTCCCTCTTTTTAATGTTTCCAGCAAAATCATCTTAATGGTAGTATTAATCGATGGAATTACCATATTTGGTTTTTAGAAAATCCACCTGTAATTGTTAAAAAGTTAATGCAAGATTTTCTGCAGCTTTTGGGCCGGAGCCTAGTTAGGCAGCAACTGTTTCTGCTGTATTATATCGTGTTATTTTTAGAGTTATTTTTATTTATTTTATTTTTCCTCGTGATCCTCGCTTCAGTGATTTGAATGAATTTATTTTTACGAGATTTTTTTAAAACAAAAGTTTATGTGTCAAAAAATTAGTTAATGCAATTTGACATAATATTTCTAACAATATTATGAATATATTGTTAATATGGTTACTAAACCATCTACTATGTTACAGTCGTGATTCATATAATTATAGCTTTATATTATATATGAGAGTGTAATAAATGTGTTTATACATATCATTTCTTTCAGTTGGCCAGTGATCATATACAGTGGGAAATACAAATGAGTACCTGTTTTAGCTTTTTATTGCATGAAAAAAAAGTAACACAAAAAATTGGAAAATATCATTTATTCAGCATTTAATAAAATTAGATTCATAAATTAATTAAAGTAAATTACATTAATTAATAAAATTACGTATTTATAAATCAAAAAGACAAGTATCAAGTTCTATGAAAAAATATAAACGCAACTAAAACAATTTTGCAATATACAAAAACTTAGTATTATTATTATTAGTATTATTAATTCTTAGTCCAAAGTTCTTTATTTCATAAAATACTGCCAAACTCGTAATAATGAGCTGAAGGTAATAGGAATTGTCCCAACTGTCTCTTAACGATTGACCACGAATTCTTAATCGGTAAAAGGAAGGGGCTTTTTGCTGGCTACTGCATTTAAAGAAAAATCCGCTCCCTGAGCCTCCTTTCACGTTTGTGGAATTTTGCTATGACTCAGCATCAGGCTGAAAAGTAATATCATCAACATGATGCATATTCTCACAACGAAATAGCAAATACTAGTTTTAAAAATACGCAGATGGTTTTCTTTTCTCATTATATCTTTGATTCTTTGCAGTAGTCCGAGGTGCTGCCATGTAAAACAACCCCACATCATGACTTTCCTTCCGGCGGGCTTCATAATTTCCTTTACATGGTGTCTTTAAATTCTCTGTGCATTTCGGCGGCAACAATATTGTTTACCTTCGGATTGCAAACGATTGCATTTGGATTCGTCTAATCTGTCATGTGCTGTCTAATTTCTGTGCTTTGTGATAAACTTTAACCGGGCCTTAACATTTTGTTGTAATCACAATGCAGATTTTAATTTTGTTACTGCTGAGATGTCTATCGATTAAAGGGTTTGCATCAGATTTGCAATATTTCATGCAATTGTATTTTTTTTACTACTATTTGCGAGTAAAAAGTACAATGACACCCCAATGACTAACTTAACAATATTTCAAATAATTAGACTATTTGTTGCGACTGTCTTCAATCTATTTCAAACAAAAAATTTGCTGAAGTCATCTAATTCGTGCTGCTACATTTTAGAAATGAGTAAGAATTTGTTAGGAAAAAGTAAAAAAGTATGTCATAAATAATACTTTTATATTCAGATCTCAACAACTAATAGTATTTATGTACCTTTCAATATTGAGTACGAATGATTTTACGTTTTCAGTTTATTTTTGGTAAAAAATATAAAAAAATAAGAAAAGAATTTAGTACAATAGGGCTTGAAATTTATTAGAATTTCTAAAATCTTATTTTGCATCCCTGGTTTGCAAACTGCTACAGAATCTCTTCAAGTTAAACACTTGTCTCTTTTAATTTGCGTTGTCATATGACGTGCGTATTAAAGTCGCTACCACATGCAATTAAATTAATAGTAAACTAATGTTTTTCAAAAAAGAAAGCACGTACAATTATTACGGTAGACATTGATATTTTTGCGCAAATATTTTAAAAGTCACAATTGTGCATTTATTGTTGTTATTTATTTGACGAAAATTGTTATTATCTAATTTGTTTTGTAAACTATTTTATTTAGCATTAATAAACGATAAAAAAACTGGTTTTAGATTTTATTTATTTATTTTTTTTTGCAATAAAAAGTGCACAAAGCACAAACATGTACTCATTTATGCTTCCCACTGTATATGGTCACGGCCCAACGGAAAGAAATGATAAATATATACGCATTTATTAAAATCACATTTATAATAAATCAATAATTATATGAATAACTACTATAATATAGTATGGTTGCCGTGATCATATAAACAACAATATTCATAATATTGTTAGAAATGCTTGTTAGAATGTTTAAACTATTTTGGCGATCAAAATAAAACAGCTTTTGTGTTACCCAATTTAAAAGGCAATTCATTAGTCGTTACCTAGATATCAGTAAAATTACTTTTAATGATTTTAAAATTTACAATTTCCTATTTAAATTTAAACAAAATATTTCATTATATTTTACACTTCATAATAACCTTTGTTAAATCCTAATGTGAACTAAATATTAAATACCAAAGCACTATCAAATTGCCAACATTGCAAAATGTGTTCATTTGTTATCCAAAAATCTTGAAATTTTTTTACTTACAATTTTACAACTGCATAAAATGTGTAATTAATGCATTCAATACATTATCAGGTAGAAGCAAACGTATCGATACTTTTAATTAATAGCAGACATAAATAATTTCAACAGTAAATTGATTAAACCACTAAATTATAAATAATTATTCGATACAAGTAACAGGTAAATATAAACGAATGAACGAAAGAAACAAAATGCTTTAATCTTGCAGGCAGATGTAAAACCCAGCAATTATGGGCTTTATTATTGGTTATTGAGTGATGATGATGATTAAAAGTAAAAGGAGTAGAAAATAAAGCAAGAGAACCCAACGTGTAGTGGGTGCAATATGCAATTTGTAAAATTATTTTCGAGAATGTTACAATTTGTTAAAGATGTGCATATTCTAAAATCATTTCATTAAAGTGTTTGTTATAGCATATTTAAACATTTACAGCCAGCTGTTGCAGAAATATTGGCTAGTGTGGCAAACTGTAAAACATTATTGAACTGCTTGTTTTGTGTTACTCCTTTATACTGTATGTTGTTACTTCTTCCGTAACTGTTGCCTACACAATAGCTGAAAATATGCCAACACACGTTCACTTTGTTGCATGCAAATGAAAGCTATTGTTACAACATCAAACTTACATTATGTGTTTAGATACAGTGCAGTAAAATAAATATCATTTGCTAGAACTAAATGTGTGAATACCAAAATTATTAACACCAAACTAGAACCGAAAGTGTTTGAACATTTATACCATATTGTAATGACAAAGTTGACATAGAAATATTAAAACTGGGTTTGTAATTATTTCATTCCTATTTAAATTGAGTTGCTCTTAACATTAAAGTTAGCTGCAAGTGTTTATCTTAAATTCATAGATATTCCATAAATAGCAATAAAACTAATAGTATTAATGTCAGAATCTTATTACGACTTCATAAATATAAAATAATAATTTTTTTGCACTCTTATTATCCTGCCACTTTCTAAAATAAGCACTACACATACTGCAACAGTACAATACTCAACTTATAACAGATAGAAATTCTCATTTTAAAGCAGCTGCTCCCTGTTGCCCTGTATTGCTACAATACAAGGCTACCGCCAATATAAATACAACTAGTACAATCATTTTTGTTTCAAAGCCTTTAACACATCAGTGCATTAATGCCACTACATGCAATAGCAAAAAAAGAAAAAAAAATAGACACACAAATGAAAAGTAGAAATAAAATAATCTACCGGCAAGTCACGCCAACAAACAAGCAAAAGCATTTTCCACATCATTAGTTATGCCAAATGCAACAAATGTCATGGTAGACAACAGCTTAGTCCTCGTACTCTACTGCACATCATCACTTTTGTTCTGTTACGAACATAAATTTATATGTACATATATATTTTATGTACAATGAAGTAGAAAATATAAATTTTATATATAATTTATAAATAAATAATCGCATGTCAAAGAGAAAATAATAATCATAATCATGATACATTGGGTATGAGAAAATGTCTGTGAATACATTTATAAGGGTAATTTGTAAAAGATCACATTAAGAAATGCTAACAAACAACATTTGTATGTCAGTTAACTGTGTTATTTTTTTAAGGTTTCAATTTTTCAAGTTTCTGTTAGTAAATAGTTAATTTTCTTTTAGCGCAATTTAATACATTGTATCAATTTTCGAATAACTACTTAAACTTTAAGTCAAAACATATTCCAATACTATATACCGCTGTTGGAGAACAGTTGAAAACCTACATAACCTACACTGATTTGTAAATTATATGTTAATCTTTGAACCCACAGAGTTCTGCATCAATGAAAGCAAATACTAGGCAGAAGGGGTATGGTTTTTAATGCCACATGTTGCCGAGCGTTGATATAATGGAATATTGCACTTTCATGCCTGGCCGCATATTCTGGTCATTTTTCAGCCACTGCACGCTTCAAACGAATCATTTGAATTCGGTATAAGATCCCTGTGATGGTTTGATCAGATTCCGATTTCAAGATTTTATTTATTTATTTATTTAATATGCTTATCCTGAACAACAAGATTAAATCTTATAATTATAGTACAGGAATTTTAGAAAAATTTAGAAATTAATTAAAAGTATGAATACGAATAGAGAAGACAAAGTACGGAAATAAGTAAAAAATAATTATATGATATACTGAAACAATAAGTACATAATAAAAAATTTGAAAAGTAAAAAAAAAAAGAAAGTGATATCAATAAAAAAATGAAAACAGTAGTAAAATGGAAATAATATTAAAGTATTATGAAATTGTATGTACGAGTACCCATATAAAAATCAAAGTTAGCAGGTTTTTTTTAACAAAATTATTTAAAAATCACTTAAAGATTTCAAAAAGATTTTTCTTAAATGCGTTTGCATTACTAAGGAGCTGAATGTTATGTGAAAGCAAATTCCAAAGACGAACAGCATGTATAAAGAATTGCCACTCGGAAACAAGACTGCAACGCCTTAATGGTACAATTTTCTTTCCCCTGTTAGGTTAGGTCAGAAGGCCGGTGTGAGGTTGTCCCCAGAAACCAATGCGGTCCATTGTGATGCCTTGCAGAAATAGTAGTAGACACTTAGTACATTTCAAGAGCGAAACGCCTAAGCCCTCACAAAGTCCCTTTCCCTGTTGCGCAGCCAGGCCATATTCATTACGAATCCTTTGAGATCCCCGAGCCTACAACCCGAGATATCCCCTAATTCGCTTATGAATCTACTGCCTAGCCATCTCAACCTGCTAACTTGCAACCTGGGACAATGGCACAAAATGTGCTCGATCGTCTCCAGTTCCTCTGGGTTCTCGCATAACCCCCACATATCTGACAAATCAGATCCCATTATCCTTGCCATTCTACCTATCATAAAATGGCCCGTGATAACTCCTATCATGCTTCTCACGCAGACCTTGCTCTCGCCCAGTAACGATTTCGAGTCGGACTTCCTAAGCACCGGTCATATCGTCCTTGACACTCGGCAGTCCTTTCGGTTTCCTCAGGCCCTATTTGTCTCGCCTAGAATCCATTCCCTGATTTTCCCATAATAGAAACCTATTGGAGGCCTAACCGCCGCCTGGCAATCAGGATCCTCCGAAGCTGAGCCGAGTCTCCCCAATTCAACAGCCAATTCATTCCCACAGATATTGGAATAACCCGGTACCCAGCAGATTCTCAGCACGTATTTTTTTTTTTATTATTATTATTTCTTTGTTTAAATAATTACAATTCATATTATTTTTGCACCTGAGATTTCTCTTAGAGCTCTCTTACAATCATCGACCAATCTGGAGTTCACATAACAGCCCCCTACCGCTCTAAGAGCCGCTTGGCTGACCACATATATACTTTCAATGTTGTCTCTTATAAGTTCCACGGCCTTCAAGATCCCTAGAACCTCAGCCTGGAAAACACTATATGATCTTCTGATGTCAAGATACTCAATGTAGACCCCCGCCCCAATACCTTTCATTTTCGAGCCATCAGTAAATATAGCAAAGCCTGTGTATAATCTGCTTTTATCTGACCAGCTATCCCTAGGTGGCATTATTACCTCCGGCATACGCCCAAAATCAACCCTAGTCCACGCGTAATCCGTGGAGCCGGGTGTTGCCAGATGGTAGCTGTTAGCCCCAAACTCACCCAGTATCCTGGCATGACCCTGAGTGAAGCTACCTAACAGCCCCAACTCCCTCAGTCTAAGAAGGCTTCTGGCTGCTATTCCCATCATATACTGGTCAATCGGCAGAAAATGTAGAATAACATCCAGCGCCGCCTGAGGAGTGCTTCTCATGGCCCCTGTGATGCCGATCGAAGCACACCTCTGAGCCTTAGACAGAAGGTTCCTACGACTGGGCAATCGCAATGTCTCCCACCCAACACAGCATCCATAAGTAAGAATGTTCTAACCACCAAAGTGTTCTTTCCCCTGTTGCTTATGTTAAAGTTAATTTTCTGATAAAGATAAAAAGGCTTACCAGTATAAATAATTTTATGAAGTAGCACAAGAGTTCTGACATTTATAAGGTTTTTCATTCGATAAAGTGAGTGGGAAAAATTCGACACGTGATCAAAACGTTTAATACTATACACGTATCGAATTACATTATTGAAAATTATATTTAACTTCTTCTTACTTACGGAATCACAGCTGGCGAAAAGCTCACAGCCATAAAGTACTACGGTACACACTGCACGTGCCACAATCGATATGCTGAAGGATGCATTTCCCAGGCGCCTAATCTCCCGTTTTGGCAATTTGCACTGGCCAGCAAGATCGCCTGATTTGGCTGCTCCAGACTTCTTTTTGTGGGGCCTCAGACTCTTGCAGCTCTTAAAGACAATATCCGTCAAAGTGATGGAAAATGCCATAAAAAGGGCTCAAATGACAATCAACTGTGGCGGCGGCCATTTACATAACATCATATTCTCGACTTGATGTAAAAAAAATTAAAAGACCAAATAAAAATAATACACAAGAAGAATCAAGGTTTTTCATTTTCTTTTTTAATTACAGGCAAAAAACATCGGAAGTTTACTTTTGCGCCACCTTATAGTGAAAATAACAGAGGACCCAGGATAGAACATTTCTTAATACTGGAAATACTGTTTGAGAAAATACCCTGTGCACACCCATTAAGATAAGAGTTAAGCAGGGAAATAGTATAAAAGGAGAAATTTTGATCAACTAATAGATAACGCCATGATAATTTAGCTTGTGATGTTGATTTGGCTGGTTTTTGAAGAGCTTTCCATACGATCTTTTAAACTTTGATTATTGTAATGGAATCTGTTTTTATTGCAAGTAATGAGTCGTTGACAGCGACGTACAAGCACGCAAGTAGAATATATTTTGCTTTACTTTGTTTAAGGAATAATTGAAAAAAACAAACTGCAAATCTTTTTGGCTTATCTGCAGAAAACACCCAGAGTCTTTGGCGGGAATAAAACCCGCAACCCTCTGACTGATAGTCTGCACGCTATCGCCTTCATATGGTACACAATTTCCCAGATATTTGATGAAATCTACTCTTCGCAAACTTTTCTAAATTGCTGCTCTTGCTGCTCTTTATGATTTTGCCAGCTCTTGTTTAGTTTAGCAAGACTCTTCATTGAGTAATGCCTCTAATTTTTGGTATTTTGGTTGGGTCGAGCAATCCTTGTCTTCGATCAAAATCACCACATCTGAACTTTAAAAACCATTTTTTGCTTTTAAAAACCGATCGCACACCATAAGTTTTAGTGAGCCATCTATCTATTATAAATGCTACATTTTCAAGTTATACATCCAAATTTATGCTACAATGTCTAATAGTGATCTACTTGTATATTCCTAACTACCTGAATATTAAGGCCCCTTAAGTTAACTGTATTTTAATGAGACTTCAAAGAAAACATTTCATTGTTTTCCGACATTGAAATCGTAACTGAAAATTAAATTTTTCCAATGATTTTCTAAACTGTAAAAACTACAAGTTACTGACTGAAATATTACATTGGTTCATCTTTTATCTATCTTCTATTAATATATAAACACATCTGTCTCACCCGGCTAATGTGATTCCTTGACGACTTTTCGATTCGCTAGTGTTAGGTAGTGCTAATGCAGTCTGTGTTGTCAGTTTAGGGGATTTTTCCTCAAATAAGGCATTATTTTTGGTGAAACAATTTTTGGTTTGGGCATCTAGGGATTTAGTGGGCATGAACAAATATTACTGGGGAGTATAAAAACAGGGAGGAATAAAAATATTTTATATTTTTCAGTTTCCAATAATATTAATAAAATAACTTTTTTTCTTTTGAGCTCGAGGTCTCAAAATCTAAAAGGTGGAAATGGTGTACAAACGGCATCTATCCCGAAGGTCATATAACCAGACAAACAAATACGATGTATATGGTTTATTGGTTATGGTGACAAACATTTACTATTTGTTGCTAGAACGAAAAAATGGATGGATATAAAGGTATCAATTGTTTGATAAAAAATTTTTCTCAATGCAATTACGTGTCAGTTGCGTTACTCTTAGAGTAAAGCGATAATAGTTTATTCAAAAAAACTTTCCTAGGTCTAGAAACATAAAAGGCAGTTGATAACCTATACCTTATGATTTAATATCTTTGGTCATCTTCTGCTACGAGTCTACAAAACCAAACACTTAGACTAGACTTTAAGATATAGCGAAAATATGTTCATATTAGGCCTT
The DNA here is from genome assembly GCA_950370525.1 of Bellardia bayeri. NCBI lineage: Eukaryota > Metazoa > Arthropoda > Insecta > Diptera > Calliphoridae > Bellardia > Bellardia bayeri. The sequence continues at coordinate 66,657,618 of OX493265.1, forward strand.
AAAAATGAAGTTTCTTGTTCATGCCGGCATATCAAATGATTGTTTATAAATTCCAAACAATATAACTAATTTTAATAGCAACTTGTAAGAGCATGCTCTTAATAAATTGCAAGTAATAAAACAACAAATTTAACAATTTGTATTTATGCATTCTAGCATGAAATTATATTTAAACTATAAACTACAAGACAAATGAGATAGACTGCACAAAATGCAAACTAGAGTCCTATGGCCTGCTGGCTGTTTATAAACAACAACTACTAGTACACTTTCTGTTACAAATACATACTAATACAACACTCTCTAGTTTTGCTTTAAAACCATAAAACTAGACAGAGATAAATTGTTATTAATATTTCATATTTATATTAAACTACATCCTCATCATAGTAGTATATTTTATAAACCGGTTCTAGTACTAATATTTCTTTATTTTTTTTTGTTATATATACATTTTACAGCTGCAGTGAAGGTCGTGTCATGTCTGCCGATACAAAAGGATGTGTAGATCGTAATGAGTGTCTGGATATGCCATGTCTTAATGGTGCCACTTGTATAAATCTAGAGCCACGTTTACGTTATCGCTGCATATGTCCCGAAGGTTATTGGGGTGAAAATTGTGAATTGGTGCAGGAGGGCCAAAGACTAAAGTTGAGCATGGGTGCGCTGGGTGCCATCTTTGTGTGTCTTATTATTATTTTAAGTAAGTATGAAACTAAATGCATAATATGCTTGCAATTTCAAGAAAATCAATATAAATATATATTATGTTAGTGATGCTATTTATGCATACAATTTATGATTATATGGGTAAGTAGGGGTGAATGTAACGTTTATAAAATGAGCAGATAATTGAAATTACAAGTAAATTAAGTTCAAATTTGAGAAGATTAAGAACTTTTAAAGAAAACATTAAAGCTAATATTATTATTAGAATAAATCAGGCTGCGTATATAGTGGCACTTTGAATTCTTTGTATTGAAAAGCAAAGTTCTTGTTGAAAACCACGACCGGAGTCATCAAGAGAAAATCACAATTTTTCTGTGAAGAATAAGTTTTTGTTAGTAAATCGTATTTCGTGCGAGAACGAACACAGAGAAATCCATTGCCTATTTTAGGGCGATTTTTTTAAATTTCTAGCCAACCAGTTTTTAGAAAGGAACGCAAAAAAGAAAAGACAATGTGAACTTTTTATCATAAAACATATATTTCTTTCTGCCAGATATCCACGTGTCTCAATAATTTGTCTTGTTTAATCTAGTGTTCCTTCTAATTCCTTCTTATTATTATTATTATTATTTTTGTTATTTATCGTTTGCGTCAAATTTTCGCTCATTATAAAAGTTTTGTTTCTAAATTTGTGATGCTGCTGCTAGATTTTAACAATACAATGTAGTAGTTTATCTTTAGCTATTCTTACAGCATGTTTTAATAACTTGAAATTTAACAAGAATAAACATCTTGTTGTCATTTTGTAACTTGCTACAATTTGAACATTCATAATTTGTTGTTTATTTGTTGTGTTTGTTTGGTTTTCACTTCTAAATAAAACTTTTATTTTTCATTCAGCCTGATGTTTTCTCTAGTGGTTTTTGTTGTTGTTGTACTCCAGCCAAACTTAAGTGAATTTTTTTTTTTTTAAGAGCGTATACAGCTTTTTAATTGCCAGCAACAACTGTAGCAGTAGCAACACAAGTTGTTTAACAAAAGTAATGAAAAAACTTTTAAGAGGTTTTTAAGTAGTTTTAGATTTTCAAGATTTAAAGCTATGCTACACATATACATCTTTATATTGGTATTTAAACACACACTGTATGTTAGAATGTCTGCATACATAAATATGATTGTTTTAATTAAATATGATGGCTATAAAAATATAATTTAATGATTTGCTTATCTGTCACTCTCTTTGACTGTCTCACTCACATCATGATGATATGCATTTATTTATATGTTCTATTTTTCCCGATTACTATTAAACACAACTTTTTTAAATATCCATTAATTAATTTATGATTGCTTTATTGAATATCAATATTGAATATATAGCACATTAATCCTCTTAACTGGTAAAATACTCTCGTTAACATTCATTCACAGTGTTTATTTTTTTTATGTGGCACTTTAATTAAACCATCAGCATCAGATACGTCTGTTACATGTAAAAGTTGTTGGGGCAAAAGGTACCCATCATATCATATTCATCAAAATATTGCGTTTTTGTTTAAATTAATACAATAAATAAAAGTTAACATGACTTTCAGGTGAAAAATTCCATTAACTTAAAAACCACATATAGAATTTGTATAACTACATTGTTAATAATCCCAGTACTGATATAAGCGTTTTCTATTTATCATTACATTTATACATTTATCATTTCAAAGTATCATCAATACATTTATCATTATGTTTTTGTATATAGAGGAGAAATGTCAACAAGCTAAAGACTTATAAGAATCCTAAACCGTTTATGATTTATAATGCTTAATATATGACATATGCTTGCAAATAATTTGTAAATTTTAATATAAAAATGTTTTTACTTAAACAAACGGATATCAAATTAAATTTATATACAATACATGTTAGCACTTACCAAATATTAACAACATCATACAATAATTAATATCAAAATTGTAGCAATAAATTAAATTTCGGTCAAAAGTTGCCTTACAATATAAAACCCACTAGTTTTTCTCTTAAATATTATTTTTTATGCTACAAGAAATTATTGGAAAATGCCTTTTTAACGTTTGTGAGATTTTTTTCAGTTACATTCAAAAAGAGATAATTGAAATAATTCTTCACGTTTTATCAAATTTTTATAAACTATACATGGCATACTAACTTGATCGTGATAGACATCTGTCCGATATTATTTTTCATTTATAATTGTGAAATATTACTACTTTTAATACAATAAAAACTTTTATGATTTTCGTAAAAATTCTTTATTTTATTTTATTTTTAAATGCTTTTAAATTCTTAGTGATAATTTTAACTTTAGCAATATAAAGGCAATTTTTATGATTTTCTTTCCTCCAAAGGTGCGCCTCAAAGTGATAAGGTAAGAATACAAATAGTATTGATTGGTGCAATCGGCTGAATTACATGTTACGCATATGTTGTTTAGTTAAGAATCTTTTGATCTCATTTGATCTTGTGTTAATTCTATATATAAACCGAAATATCCAAACTGTGCATTTTAATTTATGGTTATTTTCTCCTCAAAATAAAAGGATGTTTTCGATATTACAACATACACAGAGTGATTTTAACTTAGTTGTAAAATAAGTTGTTCTTTAACCCTCCGATGAGTGACAGTTCTGAACTTCACGGCCGTTCGAAAAGGTCCCTACGGACCTTTTTTGTAAATCATGTTTTTTCATATAAAATTTTTTTTTTTTAATTTTTTTTTTTGTTTTTATTGTTTATAACTAAATTCTACATACAAAAATATTTTTTTCAATTTTTTTAACTCAAAGACATTATTTAATTGATATATTATAAATTACAGTTAAGCAGTCATAATTTTGTACTCAATATGGGGATATATACATATTTTATGCCAATTTTCAAAATAAAATAAATGCACAAGTTTCTCATTTCGTTTGTACTTCAACATTATTAAATTTTCTATATACGATTTATATTAAGAATCACTAGCGTATGAGTACTATTTGTTTGTATAGAACGGTTCAATATTAAGTATACGCAGTGTTATACACTTGCAAGTATTTGGAATTACGGCTCAGGCACTTTTCAACAATTATAGTTCTAATTTTACAGTTTTTAATTATTTTTTAACATAACTGAACATCTATCTAGCTAATAAATTAACAATTTTATAGGATATTTTTTGTGAACCGGAAAATATTATATCACATAATTATAGGTAATATTATTTTAGTAATAAAAATAATGCAAGTCAGTCAATTTAGTAAAAAAAAACAACATCACGTATCAAAAGAAATTTCTAAAATACATAAATTTGTTTTAATAAGACAAAGAGAGCAATATCCAATGTCCATGAATATCAAATAATGTAACCTAGTTACCATGCTATTGATTGGTAACCTAGTTACCATGCTATTGATTAGTAACCTAGTTACCATGCTATTGATTAGTTACAATTGTTTGCTTTCAATATTTCATAACCATTACAAAAAAGATCTAGTCTAAAAGTCTATATATTCTGGGTCCTTAAACGATACTAAGACGATTTAGCCATTTCTGTCCGTCTGCTAAAGGTACAAACAAAAAACACACAAAACTCAGAACAATTAAATTTTTCCCAAACATTCTTTGTTTTACCGAAATCTTTATAATTGAAAATGGGCAATATCGGTCCAGTAAAAACTGAGTTATAGACCAAATTTTTATACATCATCAATATTTTTCAGATATTATATGCCTGTACAAAACCATACAATATTCAGCAAAAATAGTTTTCGTGCTAAGGGAAATCAAACCACAATATTTTGTTTGCTTCAGTCCATAAATTCCACTTCGGAAAATATCTTAAATGCTCATTAATCTCTTATACAAACAACTATAAAATTAAAATTCGACACAAATAAACGGCGAATATTTTGCTATAGCTCCCATAAGGGGACTACTTCAGAAAAACATATTAACGTACCTAACTAACTTATAAATATAGATACCGAAATGAGAAATCACAGTAAACTCTATTAATGTTTTCTGTAAAATTGATAGTCTGATTTTGTAATACCAAGTCTCAATTTAAAATAGCTCAAATGAGTTTACGTAGAACGATAGAACAGTCTAAATTTAAATCCGGAAAAAACACTGTGCAGGCTAAATTACGCTAAAGAACAAGTTTCAGTCATCCTCGCTTATGAATATCAGTTTAAAATATTCGATTCAAATGGCATGTCACAGCTTTAGCAAAAAATAAATGCAGACATCAACAAAGAAAACGTAAAGGCAACAGTAAAGCATGGAAGCGGCAGTATCATGATTTGGACCTATATGTCATTTGCTGGTACTGGGAATTGAACATTTGTTGAAACAACCGTGTAAAAGTTTAAGCACCTTCATCTTCTGAAGGACAACTTGTTGGAAAGCGCAGAGAACCTGGGTAAAAGATCAGTTTTTCGATTTCTCCAGGTTAACAATTTAAAGCACGGGTGTTGTGCAAACATGGCTAATATGGTACATAACTGCCCACATTTGATGACACCGCCACCATAATCGTCAGACCTTATGTTATTGCAAATTTTTGCTCAGGTTAAGAAATCAGCATAAGGAAACATAAGATTTCTAACAAAAATGATTTAAAAATGCGATAATGAGGGAGTGGTCAAATATTTCGCTGAGTATTACAAATCGCCTTAAATCTGTTGTAACTAGTAATAAATTCCAGCACACTACTTATTAAATCGTGTAATTTCCAGTTTTTGTCAAAAAAGGAATCAGTGCATAAAAAGAATCTGTGAGCCACTGTATGTATGTTTTTAAGATGATCATTACTTGAATAGAACACTCCCTAAAAATGCGAATTTTGGAAATTTTTGTTATCTAAAACTATGTATTTGAGTTTATTTAATTTTAATAATTTAAATTAAATTTAATTATTTTACTAGAGCGTTGTGCCGCCTTTGCGTCCTTTGCTGATCGGTTCTTCATAGATCCTGTTTGAAAGCAATTTCTATAGCTCAACTTTGTAATCTAGTTGAATGGAGCTCCAAGCTAGCTTGATGGCATTAATAAGTTCGGGAACAGTTCAATATTGCTGTCCAGACTCAAAGCTATTATTAAAGTGCGAAAATGGTGTTTTCAGCACCTCAATGTAAGCCATTGCATTCATATTGGTTTAAAAAAAAATTAAACTCACAGGTACCATAATAAAATATTGCTCCCCAAACAATTACACGATACATTTAATGTGGTTCATTTTATATATAATTAATTTTTTTTTTCTTATTTGAGAAAATTAAGAAAGTGTCACCACATGGCAAAATGACATAGAATACTGAGTGGCATCATGTTACTCAGTATTCTATGTCATTTTGCCATGTGGTGACACTTTCTTAATTTTTAGTATCTCGATAGTGGCCAAGCTTTCATTAACACCTTATCTTGAATATGGAGTAGTGTTAATTCGAGGCTTTTCTTAAAATTAATCGTCTGTCTGCATTAGTCATCACGCTGTGGGTACGGCCTTTCATACTTTTGACATAATTAGACTCATTTCACAAAAATTATGATATACTTCACTTTTCGGCTTCTTTCTATTATTTCTTTTCTTTCTTTGATATTTTTGATACAGATAGGCCCGCGTCAATATAATCTTTGACGTTCTTCCTTTGTGCCTCAGATAATAGAAGCTATTAAAAATTTATTTCTCCAAAAATACTAAAAAAATGACGAATTTATTAAATACCATAACCTTACAAGTCTTTACCACAATAAAACTGCCCATTTCATAAGATGAGCTAATCAACTGGAGCAAGTTTTGATTAATAATTTTCATATTATATCAAAAGGAAAACCTTTAATATCTTTAATACCCTCCACCTAAACGTAAAAAGAAATACAGAAACTATACTGGTTATAGGACTAGCATATCCTTAGTCTGTGTTTTGGAATGATTGAAAAAATAGCTATCTAAAGTCCTTTGGACAATTTGTGCTAGGTTCAATAGGTGAAAAGTTACACTCATTTTAAAAAAACCCTGTATGACCAAAATGTCCAACTTTGACCCCCTCTAACTCCGACAGTTCTTGACTGATAGAAAACTTGTGTCTGGGCTACTATCCAATAGTACTAACTGCGGTGCAAATTTCATTCAAATCGAAAGACATCGATTTTAAAAATTGGGTCACTTGACGTGAAATTGCCCATATACAGGCATGTTCTGAAATCACGGTGATTTTAAATCACGAACCATTTTGAAATCACGGGAGGAATATTTTGGTGTTCTGAAAATCACGAGATTTTTAATTTTTAGTAGTGATTTTAATTGTTCTAAATCACGAGCTAACAACTGATTTTCTTTGTTTACAATAAAATTTTCACTTGTTTTTTAAAATTTGTATATTAAAATTTAACTTATCAAACTACATATTTATTGACTACTTTTATTTTTTTCAACAATTTTAATAAATTTTCCATTTTAATGTATAATTTAATTTAATAAATCAGTCATACGACTTTAAAACTTTGTTACTATGGCAACCAAAATGACGTATATTTTAATCAACAATATCAGCTGATTAATTTGTTTTTGTGAACAATATTTATAATTATTATAATTTTTAAGGAGTTTCCTTCAGGCTAATTTGGTCAAATGTTTGTTTCCAAACGTAAATAAAAAATGAATTACTACTAAAAAGTAATTCACAAAAAATGTAAACAAATCTAAAAAAATGGTCCGCAAAAAATACAACGTCTTACTAAATTTGTAAAATAAAAAAAGAACAAATGATTTTAAGTGTTTGTGATAATTTTATTACAAGAGTTCAATGAAAAATGCTTGAAAAACTCTAAGTGATTTGAAATCATTAGGCTGTTAGATGACCGGTTTTAAATCGCGAGATTTCAATAATTTTTGTGCACAGAACACCTTTGCAGTGATTTCAAATCACTTTACGAAAAAGTGAATTTCACAACATGCCTGATAGTATTTATCATATTGTCTATCAATAATTTGTATTACAGTTCCACTTGCGTATGAGTATTATTTTTGAATATAGACAAGATAAATATTAAGTATACGTATATTCACAATAATAGGTATATAAAATTTACTAAATTAATTAAAGTTTTCTTTCAAATACATAACTTTTTGCAATAAAAAACTATTCAATATATTTATCTAATGGTTTAAGTTTAAATAAATATTATTGTGCTAGCATGCAGTAACATTTCATAAACATTTCTTCATTTTAAATTATTGTATTTAATGTCACTTTTTAGTGCATTTTTTAACCAACCGCCAATAAAACAATCATAAAAACTCTATTATTTGAGGATCAGTCGAGTATGGAGCTTTTATTTTCCTAACATTAAACATTCATCTTACACAGAAATGAAAAAAAAACTTAGCAGTGTTAATTATTGCCGTAAAATCTACTTTCCAACATATTAATTTTTATTGCGAAATTATACTTTATCTTGCTGCAAATGAATAAAAAAGCACAAAACAAACACAAAATTCGCTAAAAAAAAAAAAAAATAATCTGTCAGTAATAAGGAAAGAAAAAATTCATTAAAATTAAGATCCCTTTTAATAGTCCCTTTTACTACGTTCTTGATGTCTTAGCGCTGGTTTTTGCGTTAATAAAAGCTAAAATACGTAATTGTTTTTGCTTTATTTTTATTTTTTTGCATTTTTATTACGTTAGATCCCAGTGTAAATGTAACACATGTTTGTCCCATTTTAATGGTTTATTCAAGGCTTGGCGGTACTATAGGAATAGCAGCACACAAACAACTGGTGGAAATGTCCTTTGCGTTAACATTTTTACACAATTTTTTTCTCCCCAGTTTTTTTTTTCATTTCAATTGCATTGAAATTCCAAACAAATAAACAAACACACTGGTACAACATTGAGAGAGAACACAAAAAAAAATGAATTTTAATGCTTTTAATTAGTTTAAAAGGTTTGGGGTTTGCTGTACAAACTGTTAATGGTTTTATATTCAAACGAAACACACATAAAAAAACAACAGCAGCAGAAATATCAGCAACAACAACTAAGTTTCAATGGGCACAACATATTGAAATGCCAATTTTGTGAATTAGTGAATAAAAGCATAAAGAATTGAAGGAATGAATAAATAAATGAGTGTTAGTGACATCAACAAGTTTTGGGTTTGATTTTCAACTTTTTTTTTTTTTTTTTTGCTTTGGTTTAACCGGAATAAATTTGAAATGAAATAAAGTTAGAAAAAGGTATTATTAAGTTTTTTTTAATGTTTGATGTTGTTTGCACAGAGACTTTTACAATGCGTATAAATACGTTGTTTTTAATTAGTCTTTAGAAATCAATAACATACAAAAATACGCTTAATGAGAGAGAGAGAGACAGGTTTATACCAATTTAGGTTGTGTATCCTTAAATTTATATACGTATTTAAATGACTTTTATGTGTGGTAATTAGTTCATATAAAGGAGGCTTAACATTTGAAATTGTAGTGGTTTTATTGTAAACTTTGTGATCAATTCTTAATGTTAATTTAGTAGTGTATTTTTAAAATTTAATTTTAGAGCGATACCAAACAAATGTTTTCTTAATTGTTTAAAATTAGCTTAAGGAAAACGAAACCTCTAAACTGAAAGAAATTAGCGACTGGTTTGTGAAATTGGTAGTTTTTAAATAATTTTCAATATATGTGGAGAGTGAAATGATTTCAAGTGAATATTTTGCGTACCACAAATGAAATTATAAGCTTTAACTTTGTCTGTTATTTTAACAACACCTAAATTTTTTGTATTTTTTTCCTTTGAAAGCATTTTTCATATAAATTTTGGTCTTATAAATATTTTAATATTTGCGTAATTTAAAAGGTGATTTATAACATTTGAACCTCTTATTTGCAAATTTGTATTAATTTGTAAGAAAAGCTAAAAAGGAACTTTTCTATTATAAAAATCCGTGTTTTGGTTTTGATGGATCGCTTTAACTGTTTGCACAATATTTTGAGCAACATGCGCAGTTTACCTATTCCAAAGTTCTAAAAAAAAATATTGTTTTATGCATTTTAACTAGCATTTCAAAATATCCCAAGATTTTTCAATTGGCCATAGTTGAAGACAATCAGGGGTTTCATATTTTCTACTAGTTAATTTTTTCAGAAGACCAATGAATCCATTGTAGTGCAGATAATTTGCTAACAGTTTTTTTTATACAAGCGCTGATTGTGAACGATGTTTTTCGTCAGCGTTGGTAGCAATATTTAATTAAGATTATCTTTACTTTGGATGTCTTAATATTTGTAAGAATCTTTTTTAAGATCGAACGATAATTACTTTGAAATTAAAATAATATAGAAATTACGTACTATTTTTCTCTATCTAATTTGTAGTGTAATGTTATTAAAAATACCTAGTAATAGTTGAGTGATATTTTAACCTGTAATGTATGTTTAATGTAGGCAGGATCGCCATATAATATATATAAAGTACGTGTGTCCTGTTAGTGTTCTTGCTAAGATTTAATAATGCAAACACCGAATAATGAGAACAAGTTTGTTTGGAGTACAAGATTATTCTGATTTTAGGTTATATTTATGACCAATTACAGATTTCTATTAAGTTTTGGATATTATCCCTACGGGCTAATATCGGTCAACAAAGAGAAATCCGAAAATAAGAGATACACATTGGAGAGCTTGAGAATACAGGAACGACTATTGAACACTCTCAACACAAAAGAAGATAGAAATAATACTAAGCTCCAATACATGCCTGCAATTAATTATAAGTAATAGTTCTGTGATATCCGTAGTTATAAGTTTGACGATTCTGTGATTTATTCTATATGTATACAATTGTAATTATTTATTCATTTATTTTAATTAACTTGGTGTCGTGTTATTCCCGTTTTAATTACAATATATTTTTAAATAAAAACAAATGATGTGACATAAGATAAATTATCTTAATAAAATAGCTCCTGAAGAAGTCGAAAACCCACATCGACGAAACGTAGAGCAAATTGATGAAGTAAATTGTTTCATTTACATCATTTAAAGAAGAAAACATAATTGACCGAAATTAGCCCGTAGGGATAATATCCAAAACTTAATAGAATTCTGATTTTATTTTGAATTCTTACAGCTATTTATACTAATTATTATTTACTAAAATTAATAGAATTTTCTTTTACATTTTCAGTATTTTGATACATTTGATTTTGTTTATTGTAATGTTTTATGGGTCAGTGCAATTAGATCCAATGTTTATATTATTTAATTTATTTATTCTTGTATTTAGTGGGTTAATTTAATATGATTCAAGGTGAGCAATTGTGTTTTCGTGGGTTAGTGTAATAAGTATAGTGGCATGTGTTGTGTTAAGTAGATTCGTCAAGTGTGATAGATACACTACAAACCAATATATCCCTTAATACTAACAATAGTTCGAAACCATCCCTTGCAAGGTTTTCAGCAATATAATTACCTTCAATGTCGCGGCGACCTGATACCCAACGGAGCCGTACCCCTGAATTATTCATTAGACCTCTCTTACAGTAACTTAGTAGTGTGGATTTTACCATATGAATTTGTTTGTTTTTTGCACCACCTTAATATCTATACAAAAGGCCACATTTATTGTTTTAATCCACTAGATGTACGGCTTGGAGGACACTACATTCTTCTGAAAATCTAAAACATTTTGTATGGTATACAGCTGCACTATCAGAAAATTCCTCCTAATCATCGAGAAATCTGTCATAGTTCTTCCACTTATCCCAGTCTATTCTGGTAAACTCATCGACCTGCCTTGCAAGCTCTTCATCCAGCTCCTTACTTTCAATATCGAAGTATCCTGATACTCAAGCAGTCGTATCCCAAAATCATGTATTACAGTATCTCTTACAGTAATTTTCGAGCAACGATTTCTCTTTCCATGGCTTTTTGTGCCACCTGATTGTCATTTTCCTCCATCAAATATATGGCTTTGAAGATATACTCTTGGAAGACATTCATCTAAAAGTCTAAATAACGTTCTTGTGTGCAGCTGTGCTATGTCGACTTCAGAAATGTTCGCCTAATCATCTAAGGTAATTCTTCGATCTAGCCTTGTATATACTCATAATCCCATTGATGTTTATTTCCGTTATCATGTATTTGGAAGCCGTATTCGTGTAAGATTTCTGTATGGCTCAATATAGTTTATTCTTGAGTATACCCCTCCTAACTTGTACTTCTCAATAGTTAGTAGATATGAATTCATATAAATGGATGCCTGTGGTGTAATGACAATTGAAGCACTTCTCTAAACTTCTTTCAATGACACTCAGTTCTCATTGGTTCCCATCATAATATGCAACCATGATGTGATTAGGGACTTATTACTATATACATATATATACGAGTATATCCGATTTTTAGCTTTGGAACTACTGTATACGTTGAAAACAGTAGTTTAGTTTTGTAAAAATTTGAGTTAAACAATCTGCTTTTAACTTTAATTAAGTGTAAGCCTTGTGGTACATAATATGTATGATGATGTAGTTTTTTATGCTATCATTTGTTTTATTCAGAGTTCGGTTTTCTTTTGATAATATTTTTGCTTTAGTTTACGATATATGCGATGATATATGATATAATTTTTCATTACAATTTATTTTACAGAACTGAACAATCAGGTATGTGATGGAAATCGAAGTCGAAAACGAATCAGTTTTGGAAATACATTTTAATGCATTTCTAATCTAATTTTTAAAATTTTTGTTTTAAGATTCTCTTTAGTAGCACAATATCTTTATATTTTATGTGATAAAAGTTTTTCAATACAGAAATATTACGAAAAAAAATGAATTCTAAAACTTATTCGTTTTCGTTTTCAATTTCCATTACATGCCTGAATGTCAAACTTTCAATGAATGATGTTTTATCTATCGTCACCTAAAATTCAAAAGGCCGTAAATACAAAAAATTGGTATCGACTTTTTGACTGATTAATATGTAATTAATACATCTTTCTTTAAAATTTTACTCTCATATACTGGAAAATGTCGATTTTATTTTATTTATTTCAAAAAGCGGCAACTACAATATTAATAACTGTAAAGACCAAAAAGTCGTAACTACACTTTTAATTAAAAAAAACCGAAATATATTAAAACAAAGTTGGCATTTGTTTAAATGTTAGTTGAAAGTTAATTTTTTTTTTTATTAGTAACAAGAACGCTGTGGATATTTGTGTCTTACAATATAATAAAATGAATACTAATAGTAAACATTACTCTCATAAGAAAGTTAAAAAACCAAATAAAAAAATGTGAAAATAAAATATGCATATGATACTTCTGGGACAATTTTCTATAACACCAATATTAAAGATGAATACGACGTTTTGCCACAACACACACAAAAGAAATTTGAAGTTGTCGAAACAGTTCGGTTACACAAAGAAAAAAATAAAACAATGGAGCCATCCCCAGGAACTTAAATGTTTACTTCCGGCTGCTTGCCAACGTTTTTACGATAATTTACCATACTCAGATTAGATTTATAAATTTGACTTCGCTATGTGAACTCCTTTTATTTTCGTGCATACAAAAATTACTTTTATTTTTTTTTAATTTTGTTTTCTTTTCTTAAATAAAGTATATTTTTCTCGAATTCTCTCGTTCTCATTAAATTTGTTGTAATGAGTTTTGTATCTTTTATATTCCAAACATAGAAAACAAAAACTAATAATAGTGAAAGGCGGAAATTTTTCATTCTAAATTTAACTATTATTAAAAATTTTTTTGTTGTTACGGCTTTTTGGTTTCATTTAAAACGATTCCAAAAGACCTTACCTACAATTACTAAAAAAAACTACAAATCTTTTATAGTTTTTTTTATAAAATCAAATGCGCAATAGGGTTTTAAGGTTAATTCTGAAAATTGGCCAATAAGAATAAATAATTTTAAATTTATAAAGATTTTTGCTTCTCCTGTAAAAAAAAGTAAAATGTGTAGTTACGGCCTTTTGGATTTTCGGTGACGATATTATTGATGATTTAAATTGTTTTTATTTGTTTATTAAATTCAATGTGCAGTTTATTATTATAAAAGAGAGTGTGATATAGAAACGTCTTCAGTTAATGAATGTTAAAATGAGAATGAGTGTTAAACTCAACGAAAGAAAAACCGAACAACATACACATTGCATGGAGTTGCCATAATGTTCAATAGAATGAAGTTGCCATATTATTCAATAATTAACTTTTTATTTAGATTTTTTGTAAAGATATATACCTACCGATTCAAATTTTGGACAGATGAACGATAGCTGTATTTAAAAACTAATCAGTGGAAAATCCCGAAATTAGTGTAAAAAAAAAACTTCCGGCTCTCTGCAAATGCTCGCTTAACTCAGTTTATGCTCACTTAACTTTGTTTGGTGCTGAGAGATGCTTTCATTTATTTTTAAATTAACTTATAATTTTTAATTTCTTATACTTTTATCCATGCTTACAAACCTAATTTATTAATGAAGAAAAAAAAACAATCGTAATATATTAAAACTTTTAATTTTAATATCTTCCATGCATATTTAAAATATTAACAAATAAGTCTAAACACAAAAAGTATCCGTAAAAAAAGATAAATTAACTTGGGTGAACCCTCATTAGCTGTTAAGCTGCATCCTCTTTGGCCCAGTATCCATAATATTGCTGGTTTATTAACAACAACAGAAGAAGAAAAAACATACCAGCTAACACCACCAATGGTTTCTGGCTTACCAAAGTATTTGAGGCAATTTTCTTAAGGATTTTTCATCATTATTTTATTTTGCCTTTCTTTTGTATTTTATTCGTTTTTTTCATTATTCTTACATAATTTTTCAATCTTATGAAGTGCTAATAAAGTTGTAAATTAAACAAATTCACCCCGCCTCTAACAAAGATTTTTTTGAATGCCTTTTTTCTATTCTAAACAAAAAATCCAAATTATTATAATGCTTTAAGTACGGCAAAAAAAAATAATAATGAAAAAACAAACAATTGCCTAAAGTAAAAAAAAAACAAGTTAGTGTAAAATATTCGTCTGTGCCGAATCTTAAATACCCTCCACATAAACATAATAAGAAATACAGAAAATGCCCTGGCTATAGGACTAGAATATGCTTATTCTGTGTTTTTATACAGTATTACTAGAAATATTTGTAGTATTTTATAAATAAATTGTTTGAAAGACAATTTTACTACAGAGTTTGTTTCATTTTCATTACAATCTAACAATTAAAAAAACATTTTTCCATATTCAGCACAAGTTAAAAAACAGAGTATTAAAAAGTTAAGATTATAAGCTGAGGTCTTTTGGTTGGAATTGATCTCAAAAAAATTATTTACAAAATATTTATGAGAGGCATAGTAGATGTGGACCAATTATGAATGGCTTCTAAATTCATTATCCACTTATGTTATTTCTATGTATTTTAAGCTTATTTTCCTTGAATTTAACTTTACTAACAATATTTAAAAGAGTTTAATGGTTGGTTGTTATACTCGGAAGTGGTCTTAATCCGGCAGCTATTACCAATTATTGACTGGCAGATATAAAATCCAGTAGAATAATTGCCGTATAACCGATTAAAATTACTGATCGATATAAAAGTTGTTTCAATATCAATATTTTTTAGGCATTTTTGTGGGTTAAATTGTTTTTCGGAAATAGTTCTTATATGGCAGCTATAGCAAATCATGGACCGATCTTCTTCAATTTCGGAACAGAGAATTTTATGTATATGAATTGAATTTCAACATAATAACGATATATTTAAAATATATATTAGTATTAACGTGAATTTCGAAAGTCGACCTTATATGGGGGATATGGTCAAATATAAACAGATATCCTCAAAATCTAGCAGGTCGATTTTGGCATGTATGTAAATGGTCCGTGTGAAATTTTGGATCGGTACCATTATTTATAAGAGACCTATGAGCATTGAAGTGATTTTCCAAAGTGGGATTTATATTGGGGATATGGTCAAATATTGAACAAAACTCACAAACTTCTTTAGTATGATTTGTATGTATATGCAAATTATTGATATAAAGTTTTGGGACGGTACAGATATTTATAAGATATATATAAAGATTAATGACTTCTTCGGATGTGGTCCTTATATGGGAGCCATGACCAATTATGGGCCGACCACTATAAAATTTAGTACAACAATTTATTTATGATATGATGTCAAATTTTAACATTTTAACATTATTTATACCAGTTTTATATTTGAAAGTGGACTTTATATGGAGTCTATTGTCAAACATGGACTGAACTAAAAAAAAAATAGTTTTGCGATTTCTGTTAGCATGAAACTTAGTTTTGCTGATATTTTGTATCAATATTCCAATTTTATAGGCATTTATATATCATTGAGTCATATTGGGGAAGATATCTGTATTGGGGCTATGAGAAATCAGGGACCAATTCATACCTTTTTCCTCACACTTTCTTCTTTTAATATAAAAAGAACGTATACAAAATTTTTTGGCATTATCTGTAATATATTTAAAAAAAATTGCAAAACAAAAACTCGATAAAAATATCAAATTTTTATGGAGGTTGTCTGACATTTTGGTCTGTAACTCTGGTTTATCAATATCGATTTTGCTGAGCTGCCTAAGAAAATATAAAACAGTTTTTTGGAAATTCTGTGAAGTTAAGTTATGTATTTTCGACGTGAGAATGTTTTACACGGACGGACAGACAGATGTACATAGCTTAATCCACTTAGAATTTCATAAGGATCCAGAATATATATACTTTGTTTGGTCTCAGATGAATATTAACAAAGTTTCACATGGAATGACAAACGTAATATACCCTCATTTACCACTTATGGTGGTGGAGGTTATAATGACAGAAACAAAAAAGCTTTATAATACAATCCTTAACATTATTTAAAACATTTTTTTGTAGCTTATTTAATGTTGTTGGATTTTCTGTATCGTTTTTATATTATTTTTTAGCTATTATGAAATTTAACCAAAAATACTTTAGTACTAAATAAATAGTTAAATGTTTGTTATTATAGGCAAAAATAATACCAAAATAATACCACAATGAAATCTAATGGCCTTGTAGCATGACTTTAAACCACCAACAAAAAAAAACAGAAAAACATTTATAATTTTTTAAAGCAGCTTATGAAAATTTAAATGAAACAGTTATAACTGCTATTATACATAAAATGATTTAGTTATTAAACTGTATACTCTTATTTTAAATTCTTTTAAAGAGCTAGAATCTGTACCGACTTTTACTTGTCACCTAAATATGATACACATTGGCTAAACGTTTGTCTGAATGCGTTTTGGATACGTAATATGTGCCAGCTTTAGAATTACACACTACTAAAGTCTTTATTACAATAATTTATGTGGAATAAGAGCTTAAATGACAAACAATCCTGAAGATGTAACTTTAAAATATTTAATATATATTTAATATATAGAAAATTCAAGTTTAGAAAATATGTGCCTTACAGATTATTTCAGTGCAGAAATCTTTACTTCTTCTAATATTGTCCTAGAGTATCGATGATAAAACTAACCAAGGCTTACGAAAAAAATACTATTTTGTTGAACTTTTCGAGGGCATTGTCCTTTCTGCATTCTGATGCTAGAATGATATTACTTTGGTGTCCAAATTTCCAAAAACATAACGCGACAAATCTTGTCCTCCAAATGATCAATCGTTTCGGGCTTATTGTGGTTTCAACAAGACGATGCAACATGTCACACAACTCGTGACACAATTGATTTATTAAAGAAAACGTTTGGTAACTGAATAGCTTGACTTTTCAGACCCGTGAATTGGCCTCCAATGGTGCGATTTAACACCGCTTGATCATTTTATGTGGTGATATGTGAAGTCGCTAGTCTACGCCTATAAGCCCGAAACGATTGACCACTTGGAAGACAACATTCACCACGTTATTACCGTTATATGGCCACAAGTGTTGGAAAAAGTCAGCGAAAATTGGGCCTCTAGATAAGACTACGTCCGAGCCAGTCACACAACACCAGAATTCATATTTATATTATCACGCCAGAAGATTATATTTCGAATAAAATAAATTTCAGGTTATTTCAGAAAAAATCATCATTGTTTTAGTCAATTTCAAAGTTCTATACACTTTAAGAAAACATCCTATAATATGCAACTAATTCAAAAAAACCCCATTCATGTTCTACACTGATACCTCGAAATTGGATGTGACTTATATATTGCACGGACTCATATGTGTGCGTAGTTTTTTGTCTACCCAACAAATGCTGTGTTCTTCAGGATAAGATTTTAGCGGTTGGCAGAGACGCGTATTAGATATTAGAATTTATAATGACAATCACCTTTAAAGCTTTTTCTGGTGTCATATTTAAGATAACATTCTTCGGTTGGACTTCTTAACTGCAACACTGTTAAACATTCCACATGACAAACTACGAAAAGTGGCAATTAATCATATATTCATATATTTTTTACTACTATATGTATGTTACTGTTTTCTTATATAATAACTGCGAGAGAAAACGTATTGAAACTTCATTGACGACTAATGAGGTCTAACAAGATGCAGCAAACATTTCTCTAGATATTATTTTTTATAAATATCAGCAATTCATAATTAAAATTGTGATGAAAGGAGTATTCTTAAAACCACAACTAAAACAAGGAGTTGTTTTGACAATATATTGCTTTCTTTAACAAATTTATTAATTTATGTACATATTTGTATACCCTTGTTTTGCTAAGTATAAAATGTTGGTCGCGTTAACTGTTTCCGATTCATTTTGATTTTAATTGTTCTTGGCTCATCTCTCAGAATAACGTTATTTATGCTTAATAGGTTTTAAACAAAACTTCTATAGTATTGCCCGATTTCATGTGGATAATACTTTACTAAAAGGCAGGAGTACTGGGTTCCGTTCTTCACACAGTGTTGACAAACGGCCAAGCAAAACATTGAATGCCTCCTAAAAAAATAAAATATTACATGTCTCGCAAGACATCTCTACAATCTACAACTCTTCATACAGCGAATGCATAAATCACTATACAAACACATAGCTTTATTAAATTAAGACAGTCTAAGACCATTATTTAAATGCATTTCACCCTGGCTGTACAGCCCCATGCTGCTACAAATCTAGGTTGCCGCCGACCGACCGTTGAACTAAGATCAAGAATGAGCCATCGACCATTAATGCCTCACACTCTGTTTCTCATTTACTTTTCTCAAGCACAAAGCCAATTTACCATCACTACTTTTAATGGCTTGAATCGGCAACAGCATCAAGAGATAATTTGGTGGCAGGAAATTTGTCACCAGCACAGACATCAGTGTTCTTCCGGCGATTTTGGGGTGTCCACCGAAGAGGCCTTACGAATTACTAGTTAGGAACGAATCCCCGTTTTGCAAGAAGCAGTAACAAAATGTTTTCACACCCCATCATTATAAGTATTGGTCAATGTTTTTCATTTGCATTATCTTATACAACCAAAAAATATCGCAAAAAATAATCAAAAAATTTTGGTGGATTTTTTATTATTTTTTTGTAGCATATTGCAAATAAACTATTTAAAGATTTTTTATATTTTCTTTTGATGTTCCATGAAAACAAAAATTGTGCCACTCAGCTCATCTAATGAAAACTGTAGTTTTATTGCTGTAAAGAAAAGTTAAAGTCTATTTACTAAATTCTTAATTTTTTAAGCATTTTAAGTTTTAATGGAAAAAGGCAAAACATTATTTGTGCCTGAAAAGGGCAAAACTCAAAGCTTATAATGGCATGAGCCTATCTGTATTAAAAATTTTTGTCAAATGAGTCAAATTATGGCAAAAATATTAAAAGCCGCGCCAACAGAGTGTTGACTAATGTGGACGGACGATTAATTTTAAGAGAAACCTCTAACTCATACCAACTAATATCCAGAATTAGGCAGAGAGCTGGCGATAATGCTAACTTAATTGCCATCCGGCGTGTTATCACAAATGAAGACCACATATAGACAGTAAAAATAAATAAAAAAAAATGCTTTATTCTGTTTGCATATCTCAAGGTTATCGACATTATTTTCTCGATCTACGAAGGCAGAGTCATTATATGCATCGACTACACAGTCATGTTGGTGGTGTCATGGTTTGGGGAGCAATATAGGTACCATTGAGCTTAATTTTTTAAAATCCAATATGAATGCAACGGCTCACATTGAGGTACTAAAAATGGCATTTCTGCAATTTAATAATATTTTTAGACATCTTCCATGGACATTTCAGCAGCCCCCATACATACCGCTCAAGTGGTAAAGTCCTACATAGAGAGCCAAAATATAGAGATGTGACAATGGCCCCCATATTCACCTGACCTAAACATTATCAAAATAGTTTCGAAAAGTTTATGGGTCTGGACAGCAATATTCAACTGTTCCGAACTTATTAATGCCACTAAACATTAATAAGTTAATAAGGGATTTAACAAGCCGAACTATATACATCGCTTCCTGAAAGGATCTGTGATTAAATTACTAAAATAAAATAAACTAAAATAGTTTTAGTAAAAAAGAAATTTTCATAATCACAACTTTTTAAAGTAATTTACAAAAAAAAAACTTATATAAAATCAATAGTAACAGATATAATATTCAATTTGGGTACATTAATTCACAATTAAAAATATTAGCCATGTCACAGAATTTAATTACGTTCGGAAGTGGAATTAATTCCGTTTTTTTTTTTTTTTGCTTTATAGAAAAATTAAAACAAACATTTTTTTCGAAATGAAACCTAGAAATGCTTCAAATTACAATTTCGCATAGCAAATTGTCGTTTTGCTTTTTCTATAGAAGCAAAAACAAACCGGAATTAGATCCACTTCCGAAGGGGATTAAATTCTGTGACATGGCTGTATATTTTATTTAAAAAAAACTAGGCTCTAGCAACTTTTTTAAAAAATGAAATTATTAAAAGTGACATGGAGTTGATAACAAATATAAAATTTAATTCATTTAGACTGTTTTAATAATTTGTTTGTAAGTTTTACAGAATTTTAAGATTCATAAAACATAATTCCTGACATTAATCCTTACAAATAGTCTGTCATTAAAAATGTAATTTCACCAGCAAAATATGTAGGTAAATAATATTAATTACCGAACGAAAACATGTACAGGAGTTTTTCATTTTATAGAATTTTGCAGTCACAAATCATGAAAAATGCTAATCAGCAGTACAGGCTATAATCCAGTCATATTTCATATTGCTGTTTCTTTTTCTAACTTGTAATTTGATTTACGACAAAATTTTTATTAACGTATTCATCTTTAAACCATAAAACAATTAGTTTTCAGCACTTAAAGGCAACTCATTCTAATTTGTGTTTTGTATTTCATTTCGGTTTGTTTGTTTATTTTAACTGTCTTTTTGTTTTAACAGTTTTAGCTCTTATCTTTGTACTGTACAATCGTAAACGTAAAACAACAAATAAAAAACGTAATGGCCCAGAAAAAGATGTACGTGAAACGGTGATTAGTTACGATGACGAAGGTGGCGGTGAAGATGATATGACAGCATTTGATATTACACCCCTGCAGATACCCATAGGACAGCCGGGTAACATGCCACCTGATATAGCTGCCTGTAAAGTGCCAATAATATGTAAGTATTTGTGTATGCATACTTGTGTACAAACTCCCTTAACAATTGGTCCCAACTTTAAATATTGATTATAAATGAAATGTAGTCGCAAGCTCTTATTCCAAAAAATCACTCTACAGAACAGAAAAATAACAAGGGCACGTAAAATATTAAAAACTGGGAAATATATATATCTGTTCGTTCATGTTTTTTTACTTTAGTTGCTGATGTCATAAAGTGGAAGACTTTGTTGTATGCTGGATTATTTACTACATTGTGTTTACTTATATTATCTCTACAAATATTAATTTTTACTAATACTGATTTGTGTGATTTGTAATTTGATTTTTTTGTTTTTTGTGTTTTCCTTTTTTTCTAATAACCTTTATAGATCCTGTTGTTACCTTAATGCCAGGCCAAGAATTGAATGTGGGCTTTTTAATGGAAGAACGTAAAAAGCGCTGCGATAAAGACTTGAACGCACCACCCTTTGATGATTTAAGAAACTTCACATACGAGGGTAGTGGGAGTATTGCTGAATCATTAAGTTCATTGGCATCAGGTAGGTTATCGTTTGGAAATTATTTTATTACAAGAACCATAAAAGAAGGGAAATAAATATGATAATAAAATAATTATTAAACAAGAAACCAAAGGGCTGGGCTGTAGTTTAATGGTAGTTGAAAAAAGGGTTAAAGATTTTATGATAAAAAGGAAAGGTTTGAGGTGAACGATTGATAAACTAATTAAGAAAAGTGACAGTAAAGACTGGTAAAAATCAAATAGTCAGATTTCAAAGTTTTACGCAAGATATTAGTGTGACCTGGTACCCAGAAAATTTTATTTTTTTTTTAGTGGTAACAGTTGAGTAGTTCAAAGTTGAATTGAGGACAATAAGAGCAGTTTGACTTACAATCAAACATTCTAAAGCTGTGTAAAGATTATTTTGCTTTTGTAAAGGGTGCTTTTTTTAGATGTATAGAACTTTAAGTTGACAATACATTTTTAACTGGCGGCCATTTTGTCAGCTGTCAAGTGATTTATCGTTCTTTGGTTTAGTATTTCAACATGAATATATTGATGCCTGAAAAACGCTTCCAAATTGTGCATATTTATTTCAAAAATCATGGTTCTGTTCAAAAAACGAAAGCCCGATTTTCATACGCGAATTTTGTTTAGCGATTAAGCTCATTAGTAAACAAAACTACCGTATTTGGAGTGATAATAATCCTAAAGAGTATGTTGAGACACCGTTACTGCCGGAAAAACTGACTGTTTGGTTTGGTGGAATAATTGGTTCTTTAAAAACGAAGCTGGCCAGAACGTTACAGTCTATGTGTGACCGCTATAGAACCATGACTACTGTTTTTTTCGTTCATCAATTGAACAATCATGATGCACAGGAGACGTGGTTTTACCATGACGACGCAACATATCACACAGCTCGTGACACAATTGATTTATTGAAGAAAATGTTTGGTAACCGCATATTTTTACGTTTCGGACCCATAAATTGGCCTTCAAGATCTTGGGATGTGTGAAGTCGCTAGTCTATGCCAATAAGCCTGAAACGATTGACCATCTGTTGGGCAATATTCGCCGCGTTATTGCCGACATACGGCAACAAATGTTGGAAAAAGTCATCGAAAATTGTACCTACAGATTAGACTACGTCCGAGGCAGTCATATGCGAAAAGTCCTTCATAAATTATAATGCCAAAAGATTATCTTTCAAATAAAACAAATTTCATGTCAATTTAAAAGCAATCATCTTTGTTTTATTCCATTTCAAAACGCTATACATCTTAAAAAAAACACCCTTTATTTTAACGTTTTTACAAACTTTTTTTATTGCTTTGATTTGTTTTTTTTTTGATGAACAAGAAAGTACGATATGAATATAGACAAGTTTGTACTCTTTTTGATTGAAATTGAACTTTTCCACTACGAAAATAGACTTGGCTCAAAAATACTTGCCCAATGTAAAAGTTTTCCACTCCGCTATCAAAATAAATTGTCTTTACTTTCTGGTTCATGTACTTAGTATCAAAAGCTAATATTTAAAATATCAAATATTAGTGCAGATGTATAAAAGTATGTAATGAAGAAAATCATTTTCCCACCAAAAATTAGGCTTGATAATGTTACCTGACATTTTGACTGATATTATTCTCTTAACCCCAAAAAGCTTTCAAAAGTTTCTTGATTTTTATTATATTGGTTGGTTTTAATCATCCTATTTTTCCCAAAAGGGCGATAATATCTGTTTTGCAGAGTGCCACAATTTACCAGTTTTTAAACAATGCACATACAGTGGTGGCCATATAACTAGAAACGATACTTTGATATAATAAGAACGCTGTGTAGGTTCATTAAAGACCTACACTGTAAAATGTTTTTTTATTTAATTTATTTATTTATTTATTTTAGGTCTACGGAATAAATCCTTACAGACCAATTATAAAAATTTATATAATATACAAAATAACAAAAAGTTTAGACAGCCATTTAATTACACTGATTAAGGTACAAAGTAATATTACGTTTAATGGCATTAACATTAACAGAAAAATCAATTAGAAAATAAAAATCATTATAATGTTTACACAATTTTCTTAGAGAATCAGAATTAGCATAATTTGTTTGATTAATTTGAATATAAATTGGAATGCAAAACGAGTTGATCGATGAGGAACCTTAAAGTTTATGTTGCTGAGTAGGAAGTTGGAACAGACTGCAGAACTGCAAGAAGGAATATGATGTTAGGATTCTATGTTGAATTGCCCAAACAAAAAAGAATAAATTGTTTTTTCACTGATTCAGTAATGTTTTTAAGATAATCCGCATTCGGATCCCAAATAACAGATCCCTATTTCCAAGATTGGTCTGACTAAAGATGTGTATAACCGTTTAGTAATGATTGGTTCAGTAAACTCCTTAGCCCATCGTTTTACAAAAGCTAACACACCACGAGCTTTGTTTACCATCATATTTATGTGTTTTTTGAAATTTAATTTAGTATCCAAAAGTACTCCAAGATCTGAAAATTCCGTAACCACATCAAGTTGATGTCCGCCCAATGTAAAATTAAAAAAAGCGTTATCATTTCTTGAAAATTGCATATGTTTGCATTTTTTCAGATTCAGTTCCATTAAATTAAGCACGCACCATTGAAATAGTTCATCCAAATCATGTTGCAGTAAATTTTTTTCAATGCTATTGTCATGGCTATGAAATATCTTCACTTCATCGGCATACATTAAGACGTTACAATATTTAATTACGCACGGCAAGTCATTGATGAATAAAGAAAATAAAATTGGACCAATGTGACTACCTTGGGGCACTTCAGAACTTACAATAATGTTTTTTGATGTACTATTATTGAAAACAACATTCCGTTTTCGGTTTGTTAAATATGATTTAATCCAATTTAAACTCCCGTGTGTAAGTCCCATAGCATGAAGCTTTATCAGAAGTAATTTATGATTGACTTTATCAAAAGCTTTACTAAAATCCGTGTAAATACAATCTGTAAATTTCCTATTAATAAATCCACGATTTACTATAGTAGTCAGCTGCATGAGATTAGTTACTGTTGAACGACTTTTACTAAAACCGTGCTGACATGAAGATAGTAGGGACGAAATTTGATGAAGGAGATTGTCGGTAACACACTTTTCAAAAAGTTTCGGGATAACTGAATAAACAATCAACATTGTTGTTGATGCACAACAGGTTGAGTTCAAAGTTATATTAAAATTATATTATTTTTACAATTGTTTTTTTTTTTTTTTTGCTGGCCACGTAATTAGAAATGCGCATTTTTCTTTTTCAACATTTTTTCTTCTTCGAAAATGGGCAAAAACAAGTCATGTACTCCAGAAATGAGACGGTTAATTGTTAATTGAAAAACTTTCAATGTCGGCTATTGCACAAAAGTTTTCTTGCTCAAAAAAAAATGGTATTTGGTGCAATTCACTTGTACAGAAATACAAAGGAGTTTGCAACCCCTACGACACGAAAGACCACTTTAGCAGAAGATAGAGTTATTTGTAGAGCAAGTAAAAATATCCATTTTTATCTTCACGCGAAATAAAGGCTGAAATTGGAGAGCAAGTAAACGCTGAAATATTCACACGTGCTTGCGGTTTGCAAAAGAAACTAATCTTAATTTAACTTGTTCCAATCTGATGGAAATTCGTATGTTAGACGTCCTGCAAATAAAGGATTAGAACCCAGATACAGTGTTACAACAGTGAAATACGGCGCCGGGTCTTTTCTTGTAGTGGTGTGGGTACAATTGCACTAGCTCAGGGAATAATGGCTAAGCATCAATATAAAAACATTGTGGAAAATGTGATGGCACTGCACTGCTTTCAGAATATGCCCGTACAATACATTTTCCAGCATGATAATAATCCAAAGCACACTTCATTATTAGTGGCTTTTGTATCAAAATATTGATGTTCTTGACTGGCCACCCCAAAGTGCTGATCTTAACCCAATTGGAAACTTATGGACAATTGCAAAAAGGGATCTAAAGGAAAAATTCCACGAAACAATGATGAATTGTTTCAGTTGGTGCAACATAATTAAGAGTTTACAAAAAAGACTAGCGCATGTTGTCAAAAACAAGGGTTATCCAACAAAATATTAAAGGATAAGTCAGTTTTGTTAAATCTTACTAAGGTTTTTTTGCATATATTTTTTTAGTTTCTAATTATGCGACCACTTTGATATTGCGGTTTTTGGTGTTTAAGTTAATTTGCCTTAAAATATTGAGGCTGTGAATTTTTTTATTCTAAACTTAATACTAATTTGTTACTTTGCTATTTCTAGTTATTAGTTTTAATATGTTGAACTAAATTTTTAAAATATATGAACAAATATATATTAAAAAACCGTTTCTAATTATATGACCACCACTGAATGGCTCTTGTATCAATTAGCTTGCCAATGAATTGGGAGTGATATTATGAAATGTTGAGTTAAATAAAGAAATACGATTATTTTTTGTTTTTGCAAATTACCAAACCTTTTTTCTATGATCTGCTATTTATTTAAAAAAAAATGGTAAAATATTCCTCTTTTTGTACATTTATTTGTAATTGACAAACAATTAGTTGCTTATGAACTTAATTGTCATTGTTGGGTTAGAGTTAATTAAGTTTCAAATAATAATCATTCCTAAATGTGTTTGAAAAGTGTTAATTAAACCCTTTTTCTAAACCAATTAAAATTGCTGAGTAACAACATCTTAACTACAAAAATTTAATTATTTCACTAAAGTTTCTTTGTTTTTGTTTGCTGTCTCATCCCTTTACCTTTAGGCACTGATGATGAGAATCAAGACTTTAATTATTTGGAAACGTGGGGACCACGTTTCAATGCCTTGGCAGCTTTATACATACAAGACAAAACGAAAACGAAAATAGCAGCAGCAGCAGCAGCAACAGCTGACGATTTAACATATGAAAATGGTGTATTATAAAATTAGATTCAAATTAAATTTATATATAAGAAAACAAAACAACAACAGAAACTAAAATAATTGTAAATTAACAAAAAAAAAAATATAAAATCTTAAAAAAAAACAACAAACGAAATTCAATTGCCTACCAAAGGCAACAAAACGAAAAACTAATATTAAGCCAAACAAAATGTGTATAAAATCAAAATGGACAGAAGGAACAGCAACAAAAATAACCAAAAAATAAGAAAAGGAATTACAATTAAAATCTTTTTTACATTTAGTTAGTAAGTAGAAAATAGATACAGTCATTTTTTTTTGTAACAACAAAATAATATAACAAAAAAAAAAAGAACGACAGCAACAAAACTGAAACATAAATAAGCCTCAAGCTGCAACAAACAAAAGGAACACAAGAGAAATGTTAAAAAAAAAATGGGGAAAAGGGTATAGCAAACCTACGAATGAACTGCATATAAAAGGGTTTGTAATTATGGCCTACACAATGTGAATAGAAATTCGAGTTAAACACAGATACAGATACAACAGACTGTTGTATATTTATACAAAAATGAAACAACCAAAATGTTGGTAGGGGGCGGGGTGCAAAAAGAAGAACTACAAATGTAGTCGAAATGTAATGAAAAAAAACTACTACTATACGGCAGACACCCAGCAAGATAGAGGGATAAAATGTAGATGCAACAAAAAAATAAAATCAGCCAGCAAAAATCATATAAGACTTGCTTGCTTGCCACAGTCGTGTTGCAAACGATAGTCGTTTTTTATGGGAAATTACAAATGCAAATAACCACCTTATTGCGAGCAGTGATTTAAAGGAGTGCAACTGTTATTATACTTCTGGGTTTTAAGAAATTTATTAATTTCATGAGCTAAATTTGTGAATAAATTATGATATATCAGCAATAACTTTTTCACATTATACCCAACTACTGTATCCCAATTCCAATGTATGTATATTTGAATTTTCAGCTATTGAAGCTGCTAATTATGATACAGTTATATAAAGAAATCGCTATAAAGCAAAGTTTGTATTCTTTTAACCACCTGTCCTTGAAGCAAAAAAAGGATAATATTTTGAACACAGAAAAAAAACTAGGAAAACATCAGCATCCAAGTTGTTGATGAACGCGCAAATTGTGTTGGCAGTAACAACTACAATATAAATGCATAAAATTTTCATTTTTTTACTCGCCTGCTCGCCGACAACATCAGTCTTCCTTACTCCTGCTTCCACACACTAAAATACACAGGCTGAAAAAATACGAACCCCCGCCCCCTTCCAAAAAAAAAAAATTAAACAGTCAAAAGCTCTGCAACTTTCATATTACTCCTATATTAAGGCATGTATTTATTGTATTGTATATAATCTGTAAATAGTAACAAATTAAGAATATTTTTATTTTAATTATAATTACTTTTATTATGTAACAGTTTATGGTTAGTAAATATTTATAATATTAAAATATAACAAAAAAAAATCATTATTAATAATTAACAACAAAACACAAAATAGTCATAATATTGAAAATAAATTAAAATTAAATAAAATATAAATTTGCATTTATGACAACATCTTTAAAGTGTGTTGTACTACAATAGTATGTATTTAATATAAACAATTACAACAACAAAATATTATTATAAATATTATACTAATTATAATTAATACTAAAACCCCACAAAAACGAACATTTATAACAAAACCAAACTAAAATTAAATACGAAATTAGTTTAAATTAATAGTTAAAAAATTTATCTTTTTCGTTAATGTTAAATTTTAAGTGAATTAAATCGTAATGGAATATTTTTTATTTTAAACTGTTTAAAACATGAAAATAAGTATAAAAAGGACAACAAAACTTCAACAATATGCTAAACTTATGAACAAATAAATATAATTTTAAATTATTAAAAAAAAAAAAAAAATAAACACACGTCTTTGTTAAATAATTTATAATAGTTGGTTTAGGGATTACAAGTGGTAAGTTATATGAAAACGTAGAGTGCTCTAAAATTGCATGTTCGAAATAAATATCAGAACTCAGAAGTAGCCAAAATATATAACTATAATAAAGGGTGGTTAAATTTCAAGGGCCGATGTTGATTTTGAATAAAACACAAACTGTTTAGGAAATTATTGTAATTTTACTTTATTATGATATATTGGTATTACTCAAATATGTATGGTACAAAATATCGGCCAAATGGGCCCGCGACCACGGCGGCACACCTCCATCCGATGGTCCAAATTTTCGATGACCCTGAGGCATAATGGAGGTTCTATGCCGTTAATGTGCCGAATTATCTCATCCTTTAGCTTTTGAATTGTTGCTGGCTTATCGATGTACATCTTTTCTTTCAAATAACCCCAAAGAAAAAAGTCCAACGGTGTCAAATCACATGATCTTGGCGGCCAATTGACATCGCCATTACGTGAGATAACACGGCCATTTAATTTGTTGCGCAAAAGAGCCATTCTTTCGTTAGCTCTGTGGCAAGTGGCACCGTCCTGCTGAAACCACATATCTTACACATCTATATCTTCCAATTTGGGTCATAAAAAGTTCGTTATCATCTCACGATAGCGAACACCATTCACAGTAACTGCCTGACCGGCCTCATTTTGGAAAAAATACGGCCCAATGATGCCGCCAGCCCATAAACCGCACCAAACAGTCACTCTTTGTGGGTGCATTGGTTTTTCGACAATCACTCTTGGATTCTCATTCGCCCAAATGCGGCAATTCTGTTTATTGACGAATCCACTGAGGTGAAAATGTGCCTCATCACTCATCACTGAAAAATCACGAAGTGCACGATATGCATTTTGATTTGAACGCCCATTTTCATAATAAGTCTGGATAACTTTACCACGTTGTTAGATTGTGTAGCTCTCCATGGTTCAGATTGAGTAAGTCTGAAATAGAAATGTCAAATAAAATTCGGAGAAAAGCTTGGCGTTTAGGTGTGGTTCACATTCAACATCGGCCCTTACAATTTAACCACCCTTTAGCATGTCGTCAACTGGTGCCGCTATGTTTCTGAAGTTAGGGTACAAATTTGCAAGGGTTTTTAAATAACTTTTTGCCATAACGTAATGACGTTCGTCTGAAATAGTCTAAAATATGGTAAACAATGTTCAAGTATCACTTGAAGAAGAATTAAGGAAATGCAGTTAAATTTATTTGAGAACGTTTTGAATAAGAACTTATTCTATCCATATTTATTTTTACACTGTTTCCAATTTTAAAACTGCTAACGGACGGAGAAGATTTTATACAGACTCTAAACAAAAAAGAAGAACAAGAAACAGCTAGAACAAAATTAACAACTATTTTGGATAACCATCTTAATAAAATGAGACTGACAAATAGAAATAAATTTATAATAGATAAAGTTAATAAAGCTGAAAAATTCTTGGAAATTAAATAGAAATAAACTTATTTTAAGAGCAGATAAAGGTAATGTTACTGTAGCTATGAACGAACAGGATTATGACATACGAAATAATAATATTTTAGGAGATATTACGAAATATAAATTGATTAAAAGAGATTCAACAAATCAACTTCAGAAGACTAGTAATGATTTAGTAGAGAAACTATATAAACTTAATATTATAACAAATATTGAAAAAATTAAACTTAAAACAAATGTTGCCACTGCACCAAGATTATATGGACTACCAAAAATTCACAAACAAGAATTTCTATTAAGACCAATTTGTTCTTTTGTTAATTCTCTATCGTACGAACTATGTTAATACATTACGAACATTTTAAAGAATATTACTAAAAAATTTAGAATATAATATCAAAGACTCACTACAATTCAAAGATAAACTAAAGAACCAACATATACAAGATGATGAGAAAATGATTTCATTTGATGTAGTATCTCTATTTCCAAGTATTCCTGTTGGCAATAAATATAATAGAAGAAAAATGGAATATTATAGAACAATACACAAAAATTGAGAGATGCCTATTTTTGTGTATTCTTAAATTTTGCATAGAAGATAATAGATATTTTCAATACAATGAAAAGATATATATACAACAAGAAGGACTTCCAATGAGATCTCCTGCTTCTCCAATTGTTGCAGATATTGTAATGTAGACGTTATTAGATACATGTATAGAAAAACAAATAAGAAAGTATAGTCGGTCAAGCCCGACCATATAATACCCTACACCCAGTATATGTATAAAACAGTTTTTCAGAAATGGGCGTTATATGGGAGATATAACCTATTGTTGACCGATCATCTAATAAATTCGTGTTATGATGTCTATGATTATTAATGTGTTAATCTTTATCTCGATACAAGTACTTTTAAAAGGCCTATGGAGGTTAAATTGAATTACGGAGAGGGTCTTATATGGAGTTTCGACTAATACTAGACCGACCATTATAAAATTAGGTATCATTGTTTCTGTATATAAGAAACTTATTTGTGTCATTATTTTATTTGGATACCAACATTTTTAAGACATTTATAATCGTTAAAGTGATTTTCGGAAGTGGGCCTTATATGGGAGCTATGAGTAATTATGGACCGATCTGCACAAAATTTGTAGATGTGATTTGGCTTCATTTACCATTCATTTGCGATGAAATTTGTTTGGATACTTGTATAATTGAAACATTTATGATCGGTAAACCCCAATTTCGGGAGAACATTTGTATGGGGGCCGAAATGTCTTTAAAATTGCGACCTGTACCAGCCGGCCAGCCAACCAGCCAGACGGACGGACAGACATCGTTAGATCGACTCAGAAAGTGATATTCATACCCTTGTATGTACGAGTTAACGTAACATCATGCCATTTATATGATAATCATACGTCCACGTACATATAAGAAGTCAAGCAGAGTATGGGTTTTAAACTGTGAAAGCATTCAATAACATTCAAGACAATTTGGCAATTTGTGAATTTTTGTGATAATTATAATTTAATTTAGATACTGAGGTACGATCACTTTCTTCTACTATTGCTTTTTTAATTTTGTTTTTGGAGCGATTTTTCATTTGGTAATTTTTCATACAGCCAATATCAACATTTCTGCAGTAAAACTTTGTCGCTAAAATCGTTTTAGATTATACTACCACACATAAAACTTTTTAACGAATTTTTGAAACATAAAATTCCCCCCAAATATGAAAAAAAAAATCTAACCATATCTACGGAGAAAGACAGACCCAAAATTGTGAATGCAAGTGCCACAGAACTATTCACAAGTAATATTGTATTTCAAAAGTCTATCCTATTATGCTGCGTATATAATAATATTGTATATTGGAGTTATGTGTTCTTAATATAAAATCAGCATTGATATGGTCTTATAGGGTTCAGCAGTTTCAAATTTTTTAAAGCAATTGAATTTTTAATATTTATGCAAATAATTTGTTGTCACCCGCCAGAATTTTTTCTTATGTATTGTAATACAAAAAAAAATGTAAAATAATTGCTGTTATCATTTATATTAAAATAAGCAAATCACCTAACTTAGCTACACTCAAACTCTCATATTTTAATTGTTTAAAACCTTGAACACTGTCACTATGCCACGTTAACAACAAAGTAACAACTTTCGCATATTTATTTATACCTACACATCATAATGCCTCTATAACATTTTAAGCTTCAGCTACTCCCTCCGCTGTTCATTATATACAAGTTTTCATTTCATTTTAAAGACGTTCAAGCTCCATTTAATATTTGTTTTTAGTTGTTGTAAAATTATTACCCACATATTAACGTCCTTATATTTTTCTAATATCCTGCAAGATGAAGATACAGTTTTTGTGTTTCTGCAATTTCTATTCAAAGTATTGTTCTAGTGTTTAATTCACCATTTTAAATGAAGTCCAGCTGTTGGCAATTTTAAAAACTGGCACCAGCAAACACGTTTCTAACTTTTAGCTACGTTTGTTTATATTTTTATAATGGGAAGAAGGACTAAAAATTATAATAACTCAAGTGGAGAAAAAGTACTTTTTTGAGTTGAATTGTACTAAAACTTTAACTAGTAAAAGCATTGTCCAAATAAATACAGCTGCACTACAGAAGATTTCAAAAAAAACATTAGTTGGAATATTTCTGTAATGTTAAGCAATGAAAAATTAAAATAGACTAAAAATCCGACGCCCCTAGTTATGCAATAGTACAATAAATGCTGCCATAAAACAATGCAAGGGAATCTTAAGCAAAGATCTTAAACAAAAAGAAAGAGAATATAAAAAATTAAAAAATTTAAAGTAGAAATGAAAGAAAAAGAAATTAAGAAATAAAAGATAGTGTTATATTATAAATCAAGTTTAAAGTTTCAGAAGAGGGATACATTTTCAAACTGAAAGTCATTTGACGCATTTGAGGTCACGGTAGACAGTTACTGTTTACTGTTTAAGTATTTAATACACTCTAACTTATTGTGTGATAGTTCAGAGAGACTGTAGTAGTAATTTTGTCCTAGAAACTACATAGTACAGTGATATGGAAAGTGAGAATAAGTTTTATTCTTCTCTTCATTATGGCAACTTCTGAAAAATTCATTGTAGACCAATGTAAGTGTCCTTGTAATCCCAGTAGATAACTTGTACGCCCCCGGTATAGCTTTTGTCATATAATTCTTGTGATCATGCAAATGGATTCATTACATACTATATATACCCTATATTATCTGAGGGATAATATTTTTCTCAAGAATGCCCGTCATTTCTGGACCATACTCGAAATATAATATACACCTATCATAGTTTTTATTACACCAATATCCTATCCGATATCTTGTTATATTTGATCCAATTGCAAGCTCTTTTGAAAACTTCTTGATGTAAACATCTCTGCTAATTCTAACAATCCTTGATGTCTTTCGGAATTTGAAGTTTTAAATGCGATTTTTTGAAAAGCAAGTTCTGGGATTGTAATAATCAATGCAAATATTGTGTATGTTTACGATAATATTCCATGCACCATTATCGCTTAGCCTGAAGGTCAATATCAGCCTGAGTCTTCAATATAGTCATTAGCAGGGCTAATTTTCTGTTAATTCAATACAATGGGTTCCAATTAAAATAATTTTGTTGGAGTTGTATGTATAACTCATGTCATCAGGATAATTATTATCCTCAACATCATTTCATACAACGCTTTCCACCTGACAGTGACACCATAAAATAGTATCTGTTAATAACTACACCTGTGCTCTGCAGAGTGTTAGACTTCCATGACAGTTTACTGTCAACAGGACAACACTATTCCGTCAGGTATCGAGAAGGTACAAATTCTTTACTTTCTTATAGTCTATATATCAGCTCAAAAGTTGGTAAAAAGGCGTGGGTTTGCCAACCAACTTGCAATTATGTCACTTCTTCAACTATGACTTTGGTATTTACATAATCCACTTTTTTCTGCTCCCTGTCATTGTTCAAAAATGGAATGGATTTTTATCGAACTGTTTCAACTTTGAAAGTTAATGCAAAGTGGTACTGTAGTTCTAGTTTTAAACATTTAGAATAAACATCCAGAGCAGGTGGATTAAAATTTTGTGCAACAGTTTATAAGTAACATCAAAAGAAACATACTAATTTGTAAAAGAGAAAATGGATTTTGGATTTCTATAAATATTGCGTGTTTCTTTAGATGTGTTGAACTTTAAGTTGGCAGCACCTTTTTAACTGGCAGCCATTTTGTCAGCTGTCAAGAGATTTATGTTTAAAGTCGCTAGTCTACGCCGATAAGCCTGAACCAATTGACTACTTTAAGGACAACATTCGCCGCGTTATTGCCGATATACGGCCACAAATGTTGAAAGAAGCCATCATAAATTGGACCTCAAGATTAAAGTATGTCCGAGCCAGTCATACACCAGAAGTCATATTTAAATTATCATACCAGAAGATTATCTTTCGAATGAAGTAAATTTTTTATGTCAATTTAAACAAAAATCATCTTTGTTTTTTTCTATTCAAAGTTCTATACATCTAAAATAAACAGAACCATGAGTTTCAAAATAAATTTGCACAATTTGGAAGCGTTGCTCAGGCGTCAGTATATTAATGTTAAAGTGTCAAACCAATCTAAACATAAATCACTTGACAGCTGACAAAATGGCCGCCAGTTAAAAAATAATACCCTGTATTAATTAAATTTGCTGTGTTTTAGTGTTCAATCGCTTTATGCGATCGGTGTTAATGTGAACAATGCCTTATATGTTACATTAGTAGCTTGTATAAAATGTCTCCAATCGTAAGAACAACTCTAACAAGGAATATGGAATTAATGACAGCTTGTTATATACAATTATTAAAGCGCCAATTCTTGATTTTAGAATAAATCTTTTCAAAGGTACTTTTCTGTTACGAATTGTACCAAACAAAATAATAAATGTACCAACTTTGTTTTGAACACCGATTTAAACACTCGTTCTTACGTTCACTCTCTTAGTCATTTATACCTCCTCTTGTCGAAAAGTTGTTGTTTACCTTCCATTTACTTTTTGATGAACAATGTTTCTGTTGTTTTGTTGTGCTCCTTGTTCCCATAGTTTGAGCCTTAATGAGCCTTGTTAGCAAATAAACACTTGTCTTTTGTCTTTCTCTTGTGTTTTTTTTTTCTCTGAAAGCGAATATGCGTTTGTCTGTTTGTGTATGTCTGTCCGAGTGTTTGACTTAAATATTTGTTTGCTCCTATTAACATGCTGTGTGTGTGTGTTTTTTTTCTTGTAATTTTTTCTTCTCTCTTGTTTTATTGTGCTGTGCTGTCGTTTTCTGATGAAGGTCGTTATCAGTCTTAGCCCAATGCATAAAGCTGTCAAAAAAGTTATTTTTGTTTCGTTTTCATTTTCTTACGTTTTTTTTTGTATTTGATACAAACACAAGTACCAACAAGAACAAAAGAAAATGATGGACAAAAAAATTAATCGTGTCTTAAATAAGAACACTTATTTATTTCTTTATTTTTTTTTTAAGATCAATTTTTTCATAATACAAACACTTATTTCTCTCTTCTACTTTTTTAAAATTTTTCATTATAATCTACAATATTCTTTATAATCTCTAAGGCTTTTGTCCTAAAATTTTAGAAGTGAAATTAAGACAATAATTCCCTTGACTAGACATTTTTTTTTGTTCCAACCATCAGGATTTAGTTCGGAATAAACACAATAAGAGAAAACACATTATAAGCAATAACTTTTAATATTTGTTTTTAAAAACAAGTAAGAAAGTATAGTCGGTCAAGCCCGACCATATAATACCCTACACCCAGTATATGTATGAAACTCTTTTTCATAAATTGGCGTTATATGGAAGAAATAACCTATTATGGACCGATCATCCAAAAATTTAGACTTATGATGTCTGTGAATATAAATATTATATGTGTTAAACTTTATCTCGATATAAATACTTTTAAAAGATTTATAGAGCTCAAATTCAATTACGGATAGGGTTTTATATTGGACTTTCGAATAACTATGGCCCGACCATTATAAAATTAGGACCAATATTTCTGTATATACGAAACTAATTTGTGTCAAATTTTATTCGGATGCCAACATTTTTTTAGAAGTTTATGATCGTTAAAGTGAATTTCGAAAGTGAGCCTTATATGGGGGCTACGACTAATTATGGACCGCTCATAATAAAATTGTATCATGTTGTTGGTATACGTATGAAATGTATTTGCAGTCAATATTATTTGGATACCAACATTTTTGAGAGAGTTATGCTCTTTAAAGTGATTTTCGGAAGTGGGCCTTATATGGTAGCTACGACTAATTATGGACCGATCTGCACAAAATTTGTAGATGTGATTTAGCTTCATTTATTATTCATTTTTGTTGAAATTTGTTTGCATGCTTGCATAATTGAAAGATTTATGATCGGTAAACCCCAATTTCGGGAGGACATTTGTATGGGGGCCAGGTGAAATAATGGACCGATATCCACCAGTTTCAATCCCATCCATCCATGGGCCAAAAAAATATCACCTACCAAATTTTATCGAAATATCTTCAAAATTGCGACCTGTACTCAGCGCAAAAGCTTTACATGGACAGTCAGCCAGCCAGACGGACGGACGGACATCGTTAAATCGATTAAAGTGATTCTAAGCCGATCGGTATACTTTCAGGTGGGTGTTGCACCAATATTTCTGGGCGCTACAAACATCAGCACAAATTCACTATTGTGGTGTAGGGTATAAAAATAACTTATCTCTGCAGAAATTAGAAGAACTATATTTTAAAAACTGATAAATGCAGGAAGTAAAATTTCAATTATCATTGATGAAACTTCAACT
Source organism: Bellardia bayeri (assembly GCA_950370525.1). Classification (NCBI taxonomy): domain Eukaryota; kingdom Metazoa; phylum Arthropoda; class Insecta; order Diptera; family Calliphoridae; genus Bellardia; species Bellardia bayeri. The sequence continues at coordinate 66,694,769 of OX493265.1, forward strand.
ATTTTCACAAAAAAACATTTTAGTAATTTATTTGAAATCTGAAGTTCAAGATTGCGAAGATAGTGTAACAATTTTTATTGATCTGGTCGAATTAGAAGGAACAACATCAGAAATAATTTTTAATACCTTAATGTCGTTACTCGAAAAGCATGGTTTTAATGGAAAATATTTACATGAAAATGTTAGGAAGAAAGGCATTTGTCATTGTTTAACTCATCGTATTCAGATGATGTTATCAAAGTAGTAAATGAAGTGAATAACTTTAGATATTTTCTCGATAACCTTTATTCATCATCATACTTCAAATAAACATCAGCGAGAATTAAATAATGTTTCTAAAGAACTTGAAACTGGAGTACACAAAATATGACGAATATTTGGTCCTCGATGAGCAGCCTGTAGCGCTAGAACCGCCAAAGCAGTTTGGCAATCATATCAGGCTTTGTATGTTCACTTTACTCAAAATAAAGAAATTGGACTAATGGCATATTGTAAAAATGAAAACTTTTTGAAAGATTTAGGTTTAATAAACGACATATTACAAGAAAGAAATATTTCAATATTTAGAACTGCTAGATTGATAATATCTTTATTTCAACATTTAAAAGTAAATGAAAAAGAAGCAGATCACATTATTGAAACAAAGAAATACATTGATTGTTTAGAAAAACATATGAAAAGGGGTTTGCTATTTGATGATCAAGATGAAAAGTATTATAATCTCTTAAATTGCTTTAGTTTATTAAATCCAGAAACATGGCCGGGTGATATTTTTGAAGCACCGTGGATTGAAGGTGAAAATACATTACAAATTTTAAATAAGATAACCAAATACATCATTCCAGTAAACGATTTTCGAGATTTTGTCGATATGGGAGATTTAGAATCTAAAAATATTAATAATATTATTTTGAGAGCTAAAAGGAATTTTAATTGTAATTGCTGTTAGTTCCGTCGAAGCTAAAAGAGGATTCAGCACAATGAATAATATAATTTATGACAAGAGAAATTCTTTACTAATAGACACAAAAAGTCATTTAATGACAATAAATTTAATCGGAAAATCTGTTAAAGATTTTGATGCTATACCTTATGTTAAATGATGGTGGTTGCGACAAGGGCATCATCTGGCAAAGGACAAACGTGTTAAAGAATCAGTTCCTATTTTGCCCAGCCAAAATCAAAATTTAATTTGGCAATTATTAAATTAGATATTAAATATAATGTACATATTTTGTTTTTCTTATGTAAATAAATAATAAATAAATAAATAATTAAATATGTATGCATGTATGAGTAAATATACATATATGTATATGGGGGATTTTATCTCAAGTGGGTCAACTTTTGAAATCATATAACTAACTTTATAACTAATTACCTATTGTAGTTAGAAAATTTTGTCTGAAATGTTTTCTATAGCGTTTTCTTCAATCTTTTGAGAAAAAATAAAATTTTTTTTTTTTTGACTTTTGTTTTGAAAAATCAAAACTATTTTTTGTTAAAAACGTAACTTTTTTTTTTGATTAAACGAAAGTTTACATATATCATTTCCTTCAAGAGGCTTGTGGTCTGTTAGTGGGATGCGACTTTATCAAAAGTTGACAAAAATACAATTATGTTTAAGCGAACCGGTTGTTAAATATTTCGAATATCACCACTGTCTATAAGTATATAAATTGTGTATAAGTGTAGTAATTTCTATGATGGTCGGTCCATAATTGGCCATATAAAGTCTTTTACCGAAAATCACCTTAATACTCATAAATCGTGTATAAATAGCTATATCGATCCAACATTATACACGGAACAGTTACACATATGCAAACATATAACATATTCGGCTATATCCGCCATATAAGGGTAACTTCCGAAATTCACTTAAATGCTAATATATATCTGAAATATACCGCTGCACAGCGGTTCTTGTAAATTCCGATCCGTTGTTTTCTTCTTTACGTAAACTACCACAAACGAAGAAGTCTATGCTATCACCTGAGGCTTTACGTATGTTAAGTTTTTAAAAATAATGTACAAATGTTGTATTAAATTGCCTTTATAAAATTTATTATTTTTCTTTAATTAATAACAAACATTTTTGTGTAAATAAATTATTATAATATTATATTAAAAGACTTTTTTTAATCTTATTTTGCCCTAATCGGCCCATAAATACCGTAAACATAAATATTCATATTAATTTTGATGACTCTAGCTGAGTAAACTACGTATGACCGCCTTTCTTATTAACTTGAACCACTGTACGTTGTTATGTTATATCCCTCATATGCATAAAATTCTCTGTTTCAGAATTTAAGAAGTTCGGCCCAAGATTTGTCATAGCTGCATATCAGAAATTTTAATCTTAGTAATCACACTGGATTTAGAAGCTATCAGTCCATAACTTATCCACTTTTACTATGCCGCCATAAATCTTTTGTATATAAAGTTACTGGGATCACATAAAGAACCATCACTTTATAATCTTAACCTACTTTATACTCTGTTTCTTAACTTTTGCTCAATACGGAAAAAATCTTTTCTTTTTTAATTTATAAATTATTAAATTGCACTCAAGATTATAATGAAAATCAGACAAACTCTGTAAATTATGGTAAGAATTGGTAATTACATCAATTACAAATGCTCAGAATTAGATAAAATTTCAAAACATTTAAAATGAATTATATTGGTCGTAAAATTGTCTTTTAAGCAATATACAAAATACTAACAAAATTTGCACTAAGACTGAATAGAAAACACAGAATAAGGATATGCTAGTCCTATAAACAGTGTAGTTTTTTCATTTAGGTGGAGGGTATTTAAGATTCGACACAGTCGAATATTGCACTCCAAGTTGTTTTAATTATCAATTTGCACAATTACTTGAAGTGGTGATAAGTAATATAGACTAGTACTTGTAACGTTTATAAAAACGCCAACACTAACAACTAATACACATCATATAAATTTATTTGCAGAATTTATTAAAGTCAAATTGAACGGAATAACTCAAGTTGTAAACACATGGGTGTAGTTTAAAATTAGAGTTATTCATAAAGTGATTTCATCAGGGAAAATTTGTCCAATTTGGGAATTACCAAAATATCTTTTCATAACTATTACTTACTATTATAATTTTTTTGAAAAAATAACGAATTTTACCAAATGAAGCTTTTATAGGATCCATTTTCATAGTGAATTTTCGGGCGAAATCGAATTTATTGTAACAGTTTCCAAAGCTTCTATAACTATATGTCAACAAGTAGAATGTCAAAACTTTAATCTTAAGCCTACATATGTACCTCTGTTGAAAAATAAAGTTTTTATTGAAAACCCCTTTAGATCACATATCACGAAAATAATTTCTTACAGTAATTTATGTTTACTAGCAACTAATTTATTTTGAATGTTTTCCAAAAATTTAAATAAATTTTTGAGCGTAAAAGCGTTTCTCGTTAGTAGGCCTTACAAAGTTGAGTTATTTTTTGCAATAAGGATTCTGAGCACCCTAGATGACTAAAAAATTAATGTTCTTAATTCCTTCTCTTGTTTTCCTTACTGATATTTTTGATATTTTTTTAAATATTTGTACCTGTACTCTAACCTCAAAAGCGTTAAATACGTTTTCAAAACAAAAATCCGCAACCAGAGTGGGATCCCGTGATGTAAAATCGTCCTGGAATAGTAAAACTCTACTTAGTGTGTATGAATTTTATGTAAAAATTGATAATATGAAAACTCAAACTCATATACATACTTACGTACATATGTATGTAAATTCTATATATTTGAGTAAACCATTATGTGTGTAAATATGCATGAAGAAGTGTATGTGAGAAGGGAAAGTGCAAATGTTGTTTTGTTATATGAAAAACATTTAGCTTTTTACTATTTATTGTAAATTTATATGCATGTGCGAATGAGTAAGTATGTGTAAGTAGGTACCTACATATATGTATATGTGTACATTTGAATAATGTATTTGTGTTTTTTCTTGTTACTCTTTTCGTGTAGATATTTATATGTATAAGTGCGTGTGGTTATGGTCGAAATGTTTTCATTATTTAACTGCCTATTGCACTGGTAGTTGTAGTTGTCAAAATTAAACAAAAAATATATTCGCATACGAGCACAATCTGAAATTGCTCATTGCTCAAAGACCTTGAACGGTTTCACTTTTTAACGGAATTTATATTTATTTATTTAGAATTAAAAATGCGAAAGTTTTTCAAACTTTCAGCTGTTATTTTCAAACATTTATAAAATACAAACTTATTCAAAGCCTTGCTCATTATTCGCTATGAGGCCTAGAATGAATTAAGTCGATTTCGGAGAGCCTGTTTTGAAGTGAAGCGTATCCTAGAGAGTGTGTTCTGCATCGATCGAAACAAATAGCAGTCAAACGGGGCAAGGTCTGCCATATAAGATGTGTGAGAAAAAACATGTGGCCGAGCATTGCCTTGATGGAATATTGCGCTTTCATATCTAGCCGCATTTTGTGAGCCTTTTTGGATCAATGCTCACATCAAAAGAATTAATTGCATTGCCTAAAAGTTGGCTGTGATGGTCAGGCCGGACTTTCATCATTATAGCGCCATGTACATTTGGATATTTTGTAGAGTTTAAGCAGCATTTACTACAAGTAAAAACCTCTTCCAAAGTTTCTCGCCTACAATTCATATAGCACTTGAATTTCCTTGCTGCTTGCAAACGTTACGAAATTGCTGCAAGGCTAATTTTCTATGGTTTTGCGAGCTCTTGTTGAGTTTGACAACAATCCTTAAGGAATAATTTCTCCAATTATTGGTCTTCAATTTTGGCTATACTAACCGACTTCCGTTTCAAAACTACATCTACATCTCCCGCGTATTGAAAATTATTGAACGCATGCACCACCAACTTCGGTGAGAAACCGGTGCGCTTTAGTGGCACTTTTTTCGATTAAAAAAGTAAATCTAAACTTTTCGCATATGACAACAGATACGTTGTTGTTTACACTTCAATTTTCAATAACTAAGTGAGAGTATATGACAGATGGCATATAAGTTATCGAAGACAGAAAGGGCCTTCCAATGTAAGAAATACACTGTGTTGCATTACTATAATTACACTTGATGTTTGCGATTTTTTTTTTTTTGCTTGTAAAAGTTTTTTAAATCGTATACATTTTTTTCGAATATGGTTTATGATCTATTTTTTATACAAAGTTTGGGAGATCACTTCATTCATTTAAGAGGCAAATTAGCCGTTAATATTTTGTAATTGTTTCATAACTATAATTACATTGTATGATAAACAATACAGAGTACTAAAAAAACAAAAGTATGTATGTACATATAACTGATATTTATTTTTATGAGGCAATTTTCACAATTGCTGTGAAATGCCGCGTGTTTCTTACGTTAGGGATTTTGAAAAAGGTCAAAACTGGTTATAAAATGTGCCATCAACACAGTCTTGGTCAGATTTTGGTGCCTTAGATATCTTAGTCAATGTGTATGCATCTACCATTGGGCTTTAATGCCTATCATTCACTTTATTTGTATGGGCTCTAGTTTTCGAGATATTATTTTTTTAAGAAAACTACGTAGTTACGCGATTTAGAGCAACGTAACTAATAAACGGTTCCTTCTATACAGTAAAAATAAAAAACCAAATTCAGCTACAATATTATATTTATGTCGCATTAACAGTATTTTGATTCCATGGAGTATTTTTTGAGATGTTGCTCAATTTTAAATGGAAAATTTTTTTATACTTTTTTTTATTTTTCAAAAATTCATAAAAAAAAAATAAAGAAGACAAATTTTCCCTTATTAATTGTTACGCATATAGCAAGGTATATTCGAAATAAAGTAACTCTATATGATTAAAAGGAAATATGTTATATATACAACAGTACACAGAGGTATGTGATACTTTTGATTAATTGTTTTTAAATTTTTGTAAAACAACAAACAAAAACCACGATGTAGTTGCACAAAATTAATAAAAAAAAAATCAAAACTATTGCGTCCATTTAACAAGAAATATTGCATTTTATGCAGGACATATTTGCATATATGACTATAAAATATTATTTTAACTTTGGTTATTATCTGTATTTTTTATGATTTTTATTAAAAGAAAAAAAATAAATCCCTTTATTTCGTCATATATTCGGCTTTATCTTCAAAACTACTGAGTAGAGTAAATGATATGTTACGGTATTATAGCTAAATTTTGAATTTTCCTTTTCACTAACTGTTCTTCAGTTATGTAACTCAAAATAGTGTAACTACGTAATTTAAAAAAAATGTATATCTCAAAAACTAGAGCTGATATTGGGCTGTGTTATAAATGAATTTAAGGTAAATGGTTCAAGATCTACCACAAGCAGCTACTAAACAAATTCCAGACTATTATTTAACAAAAGCTGTTGTTTGTGCCAAGGCTCTTACCACGCCACTAAACTGCCAGACTTGAAGTTGCTAAAAGAAGCTTACAAACTAACAGCAAACAAATAATCTTTGTTAATAGTTTAACTAATTAAGCATATTTTTGTCCGATTAATATAAATTCAATCTTGATGGTTTCAACAGATAATGGAGAGACTACGATATTTCTCAAAAACAAATATCGCTGGCGTTTCTTTGCTGGTTTGGGAAGATTTTTTTATGCTTGATTTGGTGTTTCCAAACACTAGAATTAAAAAATGTTTTTAGAAAACAGTAATGAAAAATAATTTATTTTTTAAGGAGACAAAGAACATATTTGGTGAATAGTAGTGGAGAGGGGGGCACCTTTGAACACTTTTTGCTTTCAAGCCACATAAAAATTTATATTTTTGAATTATTGACTTTTTACATAATTTAACTAATATGTATGGAAATGAACGTTAGTTTAAGTCTACAAGTAACTTATTTTTAGTTCGATTTATATTTTTTTAATGGATGAAGTCATTGTGTTCAAATGTGCCCCCATACGGGGCAGCTTTGAATTCGGCTGGGACAGCTTTGAACGGCAATTTTTTCTTGTAGCGCTTATGTCCAGAAATAACATAAACATTTATATTTTTTATATATGTATATTATGATGTCTTTAGGTTAGTGGTAAAACAAGAAGTGAGTTTTTATTTTTATATTTCTTTTACACGCTTTCTTAAATCTAATTTGACATTTCTTCCCTAAGAATTTCATATTCAATATTCAAATGTTGGTGCACGTAATAATAGCACATCCCAGCTAGATGCCGCTACTCCACATATATAATAAATTCGATTTATTTATTAAGAAAAACATAAACATTAAAAATTAAAAAATAAAAAAAATCAGATCAAAAATAAGTTTTATATTATTAAGACGGAAAAGGCCTTGCGATTTCAGGTGACAATACATTTTCCTTTAAAGCATCAGGATCAGCATTGCATTCGTCATTTTCAGAAAATAAGAGAAATTCAATAATGTTTGGTACTTCGGTTGATAAATTAATATGTTCAAAGGTGCCCCCTTTTTCTTTGTTCAAACCTGAACTGAAATTTATAATAAATATTTTTTTTTGACATAAATATCAAATAACTTACCTTAATTTTGTACTGCAATAAATTTCTTTCACGAAAGAAAACGATAACTGAATACTTCTTACACTCTTACAAGAAAAAAAAATAAAAAAATTTACAATGGCACTACGAAAACTTGTTCACCCAACTACATTCGGTCGACGACTGAAAAAACAAGCAAAAATTGTTGCCGTTGCTAGAAAACATGGTTGTCATGTGAAAAACTCGGTTAAGGATCGGAAAAAATGTTAAACTGAGATAAATTTCAGAAAATGCAAAAACTGCAAAATAAGGGTCACTTTTATGTACATTACATTCACAAAATCATTTTCCATAAGATTGAACAGTTAGTGCAAGCACTTTTACCCCTGTCCTCGTATATGTAACAGTGACTCTGCCGGACTTAGATGAGAGTGCTTTTGATTTTGTGTGTGCGACTATGCAATTGAGTAATTTTGTTTAATCTAGTTTAAGTATTTGTTTTACGACAACTATGTTTTGTTGTATCGAGAAAAACTCATTCTCATGTACAAACATACACACACACACACACACACACACACACACACTACAACCATCTACTCAGGCATGCACATATAAACACAAATACATTTACATGTACTTGTTACGGTGTTTTTTATTAAAGGATGTTGAGCAACAAGAAAAAAATGGGAACTCTATGCATATTCAAGCACACAGGATTTTTGTATGTTTGTAGGTATAACACAACCGGATTATATATGTATGATTCTATATATATTTTTATTTTATTTTGAGGTTTGTAGAATTTAAAGTTGTGCATGACAGAGCAAGTAAAATTAATCTAGTTTACAAAAAAAATATACATTCTGCATGTAAGTGAGTGATGGTGAAAGCATTAAAACTGGAACAGGAAAATTATGAGTTTTTTCCCTGCTGTATAAGTAATAAAATCCAGAAGTTCTAATTCAACTACAAGCAAAATCTAAAGGAGTTATAATATAAATCTACATACTAGATTTACTTTTAAAAATAACTTTTCTTAAAACAAATAAATCTTAAAATTAAATTGTTTAACCTGCAAATTTCTTTATCAATTTATATTGTACACGACATTGCCTCATAATATCTTATTTACTTAAGCTGTCAAATTTGAGCAAGAAAAAATTGGAAAAAAAAATCTTTGAATCAATATTCTTTTTCTCTGCATTCTAATACACTACAATGTATTCAAGTGGGCCTAAAGAGCAACACATTTGCATGGTTACCAAATAAAATATTCTAAAAATATATAAAATAAGAAAATTTCTAAGATTATACTGATTTTTATGTGTTAAATACATTTAGTATTTATTATGCAAATTGAGGGCAGATACAAAAATCATAAAATAAAAGTTAAATATTGTCTGGGGCATTCAGCTAACAAAAAACATATAATTTTTTGTTTGGGTTATAAATTCTTTCCAGTCATACTTCAATGCAAAAATATAATCTTTTGATTACATTTAGTGTAATTTCTTTGTTGCACTAGCATAGAAATGAAGTCCTAATTTCTAGTTTTGAAATAAATTGTTTGTGAAAGAGTGCTGTACCTAAAAAAAAAATAATATTATATTCGGCTATACCGAAACTGAAGTAAGCACACCTAAAGATTTAATAAGTAAATTTACATGTAAAAAAATCATATATCATAAAGATATCAGGATCAAAATGTCCTTGTAATCGAAATATAACAAAACTATCAATTGTTTATTAAATGAATAACATCCAACTACAGCTTCATAACATTCGTATAGTGAAAGTTACAAACTATATAAATTGTTTTGATTTAAAACAAGTGTCTAAGAGTTTATATTCGGCTGTGCCGAATTTTATATATTCACCACCAATGTACATATGTATATGTATATCAGTAGTGTAATCTATGCATACTTAACCCTTAAGCCAACATTAGGCCTGGTCAGGCATTTTTGAAAATTTTTATAATTTTTTACTTAGATGTCTTAGAGCCCCTTAGCTTTTTATGAATTCCTCAATGAAAGTGTTTTGTACAAAAAAAATAAAAAAAAAAAACTAAATTTAATGAACTCAAGCCTGACTAAAATTATCAAGTAAAATTAACAGTTCAATTATGAAATAATAATTATTCTATAAAAAAAAAAACTTAAATTTTTGTAGAGAATGCAGCAAATAAATAAGAAAGTATAGTCGGTCAAGCCCGACCATATAACACCCTACAAAACCAAAAAACTTCGCAATTTCTATCTGTTAATTATATTAAAAAAAAATCGGATCGAAAAATATATTTATCGAATGTAAAACTTAGTTAGTATAATTTTTATAATCATGATTATATATATATACACCCAGTATAGCAATTAAACAGTTTTTCAGAAATGCAGAAAGCAGAATCAATGTGATTGTAAGTTTCAGAAATTAGGATTTTAGTGTTGTGTTGGCAGTTAACAAGTGTATAGTGTTACAATCAGTACTGAAGTGGACAAGTTCTTTGAAAGAGTTTCAAAATCTGACCCTAACTATTGTGATAGATTGGCAAAAGCAAGCGCCAATGATATAAAAAACTAAATTCAAAATGATATTGGTGAAAATGAAGACGATGCTTCTGATATTGGGAACGAGTTAAAAGTTGATAATAAAATTTAAGATTTTTAATTTAAATCCATACAAAATATTATAAGTCCCAGCTAGGCCCTGGGATTCGATTATGTGCCCACATTTTGGTGTTTTCTTAAGGGATTAAAGAAATTTGTGTAACCTTTTATATCGATAATGATGTTTATACAAGTTATTTAATTTTTTGGATCCCTTATCTATTATACATATATGGAGAGAAGTAATATTTTTTTTTTTATTTATTTATTTCTTCTTTTACAACCTTATGGATATACCGGGGATGAAAACTAGGAGGTTGGATGCCTTAATATGTGCTTCGGAATGTTTTGATTAAGGACTCAAATGGATTGCTTTCGTTCTGAACATTCTTAAAAGTTGACTGTCCGTTCTACTTTCTCTAATGTAATCTGAGAAAGTATTAATATGCTAAAAATTAAAAATTATTCGGATATAGATTTTTGTGTAGTCGGTTTTAAAAGATCTTTAAGAGTATATTTAAGTATGTTTAAAAGTCAATATGACCATGAAGGTAATATAGAGCCTGAGATATTAAAGAAAGATTTTGACATTTCACCATAAGAAATACAAGAAATCTTTACTATGCGAAGCCGGTGTTCTAAATACCATAGAGGAGAAAATCCTTCTATCCGACCATGGGCCGTCAAGACAGGAAATCTTTACTTTGTAAAGCCGGTGTTCTGTATGCCATAGAGAAGAAAATAATACAGTACTTTATAACCGATTTTTTTGTATAAGTAATTTTATGGATTATATCTGCAATAAATATGACAGTTTTGGCTTATAGCCGTTTTTGGCATTTAAGCGGAATGAACTATAAGCGAAAAGACCTGTATACACATACACTGTATACACATACATACATACTTCTGTTTTTTTTTACACGGTTTTGATTTAACACGGATTGAAAATAAACAAATTTTAAATTTATTATACGATTTTATTCTATTTAGAGCGATTCAAAATCTTTTCGGCTTAAATTTTTTTGGTTAAATTTATTTTTTGTGAAATATGTTCATATGACAAAATTCCCTTTTTGTGGATATAAATTATTTATTGGTTAGAGCAAATGTAAATATTTACTTTAATGTATTATAAATTATCAGTAGTTTCCGAATTCATTCAAATTTGAAGACCAAAACAGACTTGTGTTATTATTAGTTCTAGTTTCTAGCTTGCATCAACAGAAAATCACAATGTGCAACATTACCATACAAACTATGAAATATTTGCTTTTGTTTAAAATATAAATGTACAAATATGTTCTAAATTTAAACTCTATATGGAAACGAAGGTTTTTAAAATTGGATAATATGATTTTAAATAATACAAAATATTTTCTACGAAATTTTAACTCATTATTAAAATCAAAAAATTTTGATTTTATTAAACTAATTTAAAGTCAAATTCATATGAACGCCAGCATATGTATTTATGCTTAAAACAAACTTGAATGGACTGTAGAGGAAAAACCTGTACCAAAAAAATTAAATTCAATTATCTTCAAAATTCAATATAAAACAAGTTAGAAAAGTATATTCGACTTTGCCGAATCTTTAATACCCTCAACGTAATAAGAAATACAGAAACTACATATCCTAATTCTGAGTTTTCTATTCAGTCTTAGTTCAAATCTTATCAGTATTTTTTATATTGTTTGAAAGACAATTTTACGATTTAGGCATGTATGTAAATGATCCGTGTAAAATTTTGGATTGGTACTCTTACTTATAAGAGATTTATGAGTATTAAAGTGACTTTCGGAAGAGGGCTTTATATGGGGCATACGGTTAGAAATAGATCGAAATTCCCAAAATTTTGTGGTGTGATTTTTGTATATATGTAAATGATCTGTGCAAAGTTTTGAGTCGGTACCGATATTTATAGAATGTATTTAGGTATAAATGTATTTTTCAGATGTTTTCCTTTTATGGGAGCTATGACCAATTTTGGGCCGACCACCATAAAATTTAGTACAACAATTTATTTGCCTATAAAGATTATTAATGTCAAATTTTAGCCGTTTAATATTAATTATATCTGTTTTTTTACGTATTTAAGTGAATTTTGGAAGTGCACTTTATATGGGGTCTATAGTCAAACATGGAACGAACTAAAAAAAAATAAAAAAAACTTATTTTTGCTGAATTTCCAATTTTATAGGCATTTATGTATAATTAAGCAATATATCGGGAATATTTTTATATGGGAACTATGAGAAATCATGGACCGATTCTTACTATTTTCCGCACACTTTCTTCTTTTCTCATAAAAACAAAGTATAATTTTGTATACATGGTATTATCTGCAATAAAATTGACAAAAAATATCAAATTTTTATGGAGGTTGTCTCACATATTGGTCCATAACTCTGGTTGGCCTAAACCAATTTTGCGTATTTTCAATACCAAAGTTACCAGGAAAATAAGTTGTATAGTTTGGACGTGAGAGTGTTTTACACAGACGCACAGACAGACGGACATGTCTCAATCGACTTACAATTTCGTAAGGATCAAGAAAATATATACTTTATTGGGGCTCAGATGAATATTAAACCACTCTTGGTGGTGGAGGGTATAAAAAATTAGTTTTAAGTAAAAACTCTTTTTTAAGCTTTATATTCATTATACTTCTTCATGTTGCTTTTTTTATTTATTAACAAAAAATAAAATCTAGTTGTATGATCTTAAAAATATTATTAATTATATATTTCGCTTAAAATTTATAACATATAGTATGACTGAGCTGCTAACATATTTAACTTACATCTTTTTGTGTTTGCTTAATTTAAACTTTTGCACTGTTAATCGCTTTAAATAATTACATGACTTTGGCTGGCATATAATTTAGTATTTTTTTCAATTAAATTATTTATCTATTAAACAATAATTCTCTACTACTTAATATGCAAATACAATATGCATTTTAATCCGCTGGCCTTTGACCCGATAATAATATAAAATTTAACATGCCAACATTAAAGAATTGAAACACTGGAATGTTAAACAAATAAATTCATTTAAATAAATATAATATTTCTAAGTACAAATAACACCCAATAAGCCATAAAGTTAAAATATTCATAAAAATGTTTGCTAAGCATTAAAGTATGGGTATAAACACAAACTCATATACAAATGTATAGTTTTGTATGTTCGTGCGTGAAATTTATATTTTTAACAATTTATACCTACAAAACATAAATTTAATACTGAATATTATGTCAAAGAGTATGTACGAAAAGAAAATAGGAGAAAAAATATTGAAAATTCATATATTTTGTGAACAATGATAAATACCGGAAGTTTGTTTTATATATCCTGCTGTGTGCTTTATAACATTTTGCTATGGGCGTATGTGTAAATGTGTATTTGTTTTTTGGGTATATTGTGTATTAGTATATGTATGTATGTATGTATATATATTTGTTTAAGTGTTTCTGTATGTACCTATAGTATATACTTTGTTGCATTGTTGTACCATGTATAAGGAGTTTGTATTTTATTTTTGAATAAATCAGACTACTACTTTTACTACTAAGAATTAGCAGTCACTGCTACTTACCACACTGGTATACTCAGCGGGAAAAATTGCAAGTGTTTCCATTTGCAGGCCTCACAGTAGACGTGCTTATACAATCTAAAACATTCAATACTCATTCCCATATGCCATCTATCCGAAGGTCTTTCATACACATTCCAAATCGCATTTCAAAAGAATGTCACCAAATAATGATTTCAATAACAAACACGAATTGTTTAACAACTATTCCTGTATATCGTCATTACAACAGCAAATATTATTTTGCTCAATTTGTTATATGGTAATAAGAATTAGTAAAGAGAGCGTCTATAAATTAAGTCTCTTATGAAAGTTTGTGGTGCAAAGTACGCGTGAATCGGTACTTTAATTTATTTAAAAGCCCTTATTTTAGTTTCCTCAATGATATTATTAATTTAGCAGACCTTTAATTACGACTGGTGTGAGGCATTAGTTGGTAGACCTTCCAATTATCCTTCTCAAGTAGTCGTTCTAGCAGGCATGTAACCAGTAGCGAGTATGCAAGGCCTTCACTAACAATGTCACGCCATATAAAATTAATACGATTTGGCAATGCGGCTGGAAGTCCTTGTTACTGCCAACGAAGGGGTTCTAGAAGGCGTCTTTATAGCATCTTCTTCCGCTTGGTAGTTACTTACTTGTAACTTTGCTAGTGGTTTTACTACTCTTGCTAATACATACTTCAGCACGAAGCTTTATATTACTTTTTCGTATTCTATACTTTCTACTTCCTGTTGTGCCTCCTTTTGTGTGGTATTTATATGTACAGCAGTATTCTTATATATGCAAATTTCACAATTTCATATAATATGACTATTTAATTCTTGATTATTTTTTACATTTCTTTTTTTTTAATGCTCCATGATTTCTTTTATTTTTTTTATTTGTTTATTTAGTCTATGAATATAAATCCTTGCAGACTATTGACAAAAGAAAATCATTTTTATTTAAATTAGAAATATGTGTGTATATAATAGAAAATTAAAATAAAGTTAAGAATTGAGAAAGACAATAATTTTTCATATAATTATACTAGAATTGAAACCACAATCAACAAATTGGTATAAATCAATAAATTGTCTACTTATTCGAACAAATGGGTCTGCACCAGCACAATTTGAACAACAGAATTTTACATGCAATTGCTTATAGTCTCGAGAATTACAACGTGGAACATTAAATTTTAAAAATTTTAAAATATATTCACAATTTATATTTCCATTTACCATATTCAACATGAAACATATTTTTAACATAATCCGACGACATTTCAATGTGGGTAATTTAATTACAGCTGATCTACACTTATGAGATCGTAAGTTAAGTAATCACATTGAAAACATGTTAAACAAAAAAGCAATAATTTTTTTTGCACAGACTCAATCTGCTCGTTATACATCTCATAATAAGAATCCTATATGATGGATTCATATTCTAAAATGGGCCTAACTAGCGATACGTACAGTTGTTTAGTTATGTATGGATCACAAAATTCCTTGGCCCACCGCAAAGACACCTCTAGCCTTGTTTAAAGTTAAATTTATATATAAGGTAATGAAGTTTAAATTTATGTCAAGTAGGATTCCAAGATCAATAATTGATTCGACAAGATCCAAAGGATAATTACCGAGGTAATAGTTGACCACTAAGCAATTATGTCTATAAAACCGCATGCATTTACATTTTTTTTAGGTTTAGCTCCATCATATTATATTTGCACCAACGGAAAAAGTTATCAAGATCATTTTAAAGCAAATCCTGGCCAGTATAATCATTAAAAGAAAAAAATACTTTTACATCGTCAGCATACAATAGGATATAACAATGGTTTATAATATTAGGGAATGAAAATAGCAGTGGTCCAAGATGACTTCCTGACAACGAAAATAAGACATGCTTAACTTCGGCACAGCAAACGTTCACAGTTTGTAGCTCAGCAAAAGCTTAAAAGAAAAATTCAAAAACTGTAAGTTTTAAGCAGAAGTAAATTCTTTAAAGTGAATTGCTGTGTCTGACTGCGTCAGCAAATAACATCTCATAGTTAAGCTACAGTCAATAGTTTTATTTTTGTTTTGCTTGGCTTGTGCTGCTTGCTCACTGACAAAGTTTTTTGTTAGTCATTGAAAACACAGTCGTTTATTGTGCTGACAAAAATGTAAGCTAAGCAGAAATTTGTGTGCTTTTACTAATTTATAGTCAGCAAATTCAACACTGATAATTACAATTAACATCATACACAGCAGCAGAATAGTTGAAAAGAAATCAGCAAACAAATCACTTATGACATTAGAGCTACTGGATTCCTTGTTATTAAATTTCATTACAGATGGGTAACAATTGGATTTTCGTTTGGAGTTAACGAATGAGTAAAAAGATTTAGGATCACGTAAAAAATTTTGTTTTGTTTTCAATAAGTAATTCTTATATAAGAAATTATTAAGTATATTATATTCCAAATGACTCACAGACTACCTTGCATAATCAACAGCAGATCCAGTTCTTTTATATTTTTTATAGTGTTTATTTTTTAAGCTTTTATGATGTGATAATTGTTTATTATTCCAAGGTGGACCAACAGGAGTGTAGGCATGTTGTTTGGAAACACAAATTTCAACAGGCTGAAATTATTAGGTCGATGTATGTCAAAAAGCTACAAACCCACCCGAATCCGCTGGCTAGAATTCTAGCTCAGAGCCAGACGGAGTCGAGGCTTCGTAGAGCTTAACAGTCAATAACAAATTAATGCTCTGTTAGAGAGTAATTAGATTTATTTTAGTTTTAAGATTTGAATACTTATTGTTAGGCCTAAGGAAATAAGGCAGATTCAATAAATAATAAAAAGTTATAAAAAAAAAATTTATATTTATAAAAATTAAAATAATTAATTTATTAAATGTCACAAAAAGTAATTTTAGGTTTTGAAATTTTTTATCGATGAAAAATGTTATAAAAAAGTTTTAACAACATTAAAATTGAAATAGTGATTAAAAATAATTTTAAAATACAAATTATAAAGTAGTAGAGTACCTGCAAGTACTCCAGATGTTTGAAACGGTTTTTATGTCCAACGGTTGAATGTCCAACACGTTATTCCAAGAAGTGTTACAAATAAGAAAATCTAATAAAATTAGATCTGTTTTTTCTGAAACAAAACGTTTTGTCAGTAGCAGCTGGCTTCAGCTGAGCTTCGAATGGAATGGGCAAAGTGATCCAAATAGTGGAATGATATCGATCTTCCGGAAAACTTAATGGCTCTGCACATGAAACGCAACAACCGTCATTATCATAAAAAAAAACACTAAATCAAGTAGTTACCCAAAAGATAATCCAAAAATATTACTCAACAACTCATCATTCCAGTTTGAATTTTTCATCGGTATCAAGTGTGAAAAATTCGATGTCAATTTCCAAGAGATTGACGGCAGGTTAAAATCACCAACAACAACTACGGAGTCATTTGTATCAGCACATAAGGCAACTGATTCAATGGCTTGAGCATGAATAAGATAAACATTGTGATCAGAATCAGGAGGAATATACGAGCAGGTTAAAAAAAAATCTTTTTATGCTTCAGTTTAGCAACAATAGCAACAAATTCAATATCTGATATATCAGTAGCAATGCCTTTAGATGACTTTACACAAATCAGAACACCTCCTCTCCTACGAATATTGCGATTATATCAGTATATTTCGCAGTTATTACAAAGGATTTCCGCATTAAATCCACCATCATTAAGCCACGTTTCAGTAAGAAAAATTACATTAAAGGTAAAATTATAGCTATTAACCAGAAGAGTAGATAATTTAGTGTTTCAGCCACGAACAACCTTTAGCTATATTCAGTTTTTTGGAGCAGATGCGCTTCTAGTTGGCAGATTTGCTATGTTACTAATTCTTCTTGGGTTTTCCATAAATAAGTATTCTCAAACGAAAATTATATCAGGCCAAAGACTAGGGTTAACAACCAGTTCATAAATATGTAGGGCAACAGCTATTTTAAAAGAAGTTATATTTCATGGTTGGGAATATGAAAATTTGTTTATAGAAAATTTGATATTAATATTAGCACTTAGTATTTAAATAGTATTCAACATCTTCAGTAGTTGTAATCCATGCCAAACGTGAAACAAATATATGTATTGGAAGGGATAACAGTTAACGGCTTAGGAGCAATGGCTTCAATAGCATTTTTCGTCGTGCTAGAGCCCGATGGACCAGATAGGGAATCAACTGTATCCAACTCAATGAACTAAAACCGGATTGATAAAATTTAAGGAACTGCTAGAAGCTGGATCAGGAACACTAGAACAGCCTTCCGGAATAAATAATTTAGGATTAGAAGATTTTAACGCAGAAGGAGCCGATACAGTTTCAGGTTGATTCTGTGGAATTATAAGTTCACTGCTAGGTTTATATTTATTTCTAGCGATTTCCGGCGTTTTGGCAATAACTCAGGTGTTTGTAAGCTTTTGAGTTGTTTGAAATCGTTATCCTCATCTTCATCTGCATCGAGTTCATTGGATAACGCAGATAATTTATTTTTTAGATTGAAAAAGGTATTTTTAGTGGTTTGAAAAAAGCGTAAGAATTCGGCATAAATTTTTTGACAATTCTAAGTCTTTAATACTTTGAACACTTTCAGCTACAAATGTTTTTAGTCCACTGCATTTATAATGACACAGACCAGGACATAGCCAACAACTTAAAATTAAAAAAAAAAATAATTATTAGACTACGACCGAGAATTCGGTTGCGGAATAGCCCGAAAATCTGCTAACTGCCAGCAATCTGTATTTATTCGCAATTTGGCCGAATAACGCTACCGACAAACATATTGAAGGTGATACAAGTTTTCACCGCCATTAATATGATATTAAAGCTTATATTTGTTAAGTTTTAAGTTTATTTTAAACAGACTTCTCTATTTAAGTATTTAAGTAGTATTGTTATTAAAGTAAAACAATATGATTTTAAGTTGTTTTTATTAAAAACAAAAATTGATTTCATTATTTAAATTTATATATAAAATAAATTCAATATTTTAATTACATTTTATTACAAAACCTAAAATATAACTAACTGCTCCCTCAAATAAAAATGACGAAAACCAAGAGTATTAACATTATAAATGATTTAAGTTTTGATTTTTTTGGATTGAACACAGTATTTAGCAATTTATAAACGATATCACTTATATTTCCAACTCAAAATAAATCTTAATTCTTTAATAAATGCGTAAATGTGTGTTTAAATGAGAATAAGGCCTTGATCTGTAATATTTTTCAAATAAAACATTAATATCTTTGTAAATATTCGTATAAATAAGGCAACTGTCTCAATCTGTAATCATTCATATTTGTGATTCAAGATCGATTTATCGTATAAAGAACTTAAAAATCTTGAATTCATTACATCTTTGTAAATATGCGTTTAAATTAGAAAAGGGATTCAGTCTGTTATTACTCACGTTACTGACTGAAAATTGAGTTTTCATATAAAAAACTCAAAAATCTTAAATATCTTTGTAAATATGCATTTAAATGGGAAAAAATGCTCAATCTCTTATTACTCATATATCTCATTTATAACCGATTTTTCACACAAAAAATTCAAAATTAGTTAAACCTTCATATATATGTAAACATCCGTTTATATGACACCTTTCGTTGAAAATAGCTCATCAAAAAATAGCCAATTAGATGCTAAATATATATTTCTATAGCGTCTGTCAGAACTTTACTAAAGTGTAGTAACGTCTTATAAAACACAGCACACGTTTCTACATAAAAATTGGTATTTTTTATACGAATATCCGATGTCATATTTAAAGGGTGTTTAGACCTCAATTGCAACTGCTGCATCAGCTTGTAATGAGCAAAAATTCCGTGATTAAAAAAAAAATTAAAAGCTGTCAAAACATTAACCAAAGAACAAAACAAGTAAGAAAGTATGGTCGGTCAAGCCCGACCATATAATACCCTACACCCAGTATATGTATAAAACAATGTTTCAGAAATGGGCTTTACATGGAAGATATAATCAATTGTGAACCGATCATCGAAAAATTTAGTGTCATGATGTCTATGAATATTAATATTATATGTGTTTAACTTTATCTCGATATAAATACTTTTAAAAGATTTAAAGAGCTTAAAGTAAATTACGAAGAGGCTTTTATATTGGAGTTTCGCCTAATTACGGACCCCTAATTACAGGCCCATTTTCGGAAGTGGGCCTTATATGGGAGATACGATTAATTATTGACCGACCATAATAAAATTGTACCATATTATTTGCATATATAGGAAATATATTTGTGTTCACCAACATTTTTAAGAGTGTTATGCTCTTTAAAGTGATTTTCGGGAGTGGGCTTTATATGGGAGCTACGAGTAATTATGGACCAATCTGCACAAAATTTGTAGATGTGATTTGACTTCATTTACCGCTATTTTTTGATGAAATTTGTGTGGATACTTACATAATTCAAACATTTATGATCGGTAAACCCCAATTTCGGGAGGACATTTGTATGGGGGCAAGATGAAATAATGAACCGATTTCCACCAGTTTCAATCCCATCCGTCCTTGGGCCGAAAAAATATTATGTACCAAATGTTATCGAAATATGTTCAAAATTGCGAGCTGTACTCTGCGCACAAGCTTTACATGGACAGCCAGCCAAACGGACGGACATCGTTAAATCGACACAGAAAGTGATTCTAAGTCGATCGGTATACTTTAAGGTGGGTGTTGGACCAGTATTTCTGGGCGTTACAAACATCAGCACAAATCCAATATACCCTCCCCACTATGGTGGTGTAGGGTATAACAACAACAATAAGAATAGTACAGAAAGAAATAATTTCAACAACAAGGTGTTAAAAAATTAAAATGAACAAAGAAATGTCCAACTAATTAATAACAGGAGATACAAAACAAGTAAGAAAGTATAGTCAATCAAACAGTTTTTCAGAAATGGGCGTTATATGGGAGATATAACCTATTGTTGACCGATCATCCAAAAGTTTAGTGTTATGATGTCTATGAATATTAATATTATATGTGTAATATTTATCTCGATACAAACACTAGATATTAAAAGATCTATTGAGGTTAAATTCAATTACGGAGAGGCTCTTATATTGGAGTTTCGACTAATTATGCAACATTATAAAATTAGGTGTCATCATCTCTGTATATATGAAACTTATTTGTGTTGAATTTTATTTGGATACCCACAATTTTAAGAGATTTATGGTCGTTGAAGTGATTTTAGGATGTGGGCCTTATGACAATTTATGTACGCGACATTTTTAAGAGAAGTATGTTCTTTAAAGTAATTTTAGGACAGCTATGATCAATTATGGACGAAAATGTGTATATTTGATTTGGCTTCATTTACCACTCATGTGTGTTGAAATTTGTTTGGATACATAATTTAAATATTTATGATCGGTAACTCTTATTTCGGGAGGGCATTTCTATAGGAACTAGATGAAACAATAGACCGATTTCCACCTGTTTCAATCCCATCCGTCCTAGGGCTGAAAAATATCAAGTACCAAATCTTATCGATATATCTTCAAAATTGCGACCTGTACCCGGCGCCCAAGCTTTACATAAACAGCCAGTCATTCAGGCGGCCGGACAGACAGACAGACGGTTGGATATCATTAAATCGACTCAAAAAGCGATTCGGAGTCGGTATACTTTAAGGTGGGTGTTAAACCAACCAATATTTAAAGTAAGCTGCTGAAAATAAACCCAACAACATTTGAGAAGATGACTTTAATAATTACATGCATACATAACGATTTACGTATGTATTTGTAGCACGTGAGAGTACAAATTTGTTAGACTTTGGGACAGGTCACGTGACCAGTGAAAAGAGAACATATCCCTAGACTAGTTCAAATGTGACAATTTTTGTCAACGTATTTTAATAATATTTGGTAAAAAAAAAAATTCAAAAAATGTTAATCCTATTTGGTGATCAGTTTCATAATATCCAAAATTGAACAGGTTCATTTCCGTGCATTATGAGAACCATCAAAATGAGTCGAAAAGATGTGTTTTTACCACTTTCTAGACCAACATCATGCCATATAAAAACATTGAACATAATATCCACAAAACCCAGTGACAGGACTAATTTTGTGTCAGTTTCCTTTCCTCAGTAGTAACTACACTTCAAACACATTAACACCAGTCTTGTTTTCGTCTATCATAATTCGTTCCATTTTGAAATAATATTGTATTCACTGGTCACAGGACAAGTGCTTTTAGAACAATTCACACAAATTTCCAGCAGGGAATGATTGACTTTTTTTGTTTGTATAGTTTTAGTATTTCTGCATATGGATAAATATAAAAGTGGTACATATTTATTGCACAGTCAGTATTCAGTTGGAAAGAATGTTTTACTAAATTTCAAACCCTGGTAAAACATTTTCTCATGACAAAAGAAAAAAAAAGTAAAAAAGAATTAAAGAAATTTACATGTTTTAAACATTAAGAACATGTGTTGAAATCGAGAGTTTTTTCCTGTTCATTTCAAATTGTAACATAAATTATGTATGTAAATCTTACTTGTGTTTATTGTAAAAATGTATCGATACTCAAACAATATGTTTAAGTTAACAAATAAATAGTTTTCAATCATAGTTTTAGTTTTATTTATTTTACGGTTTTTCTGAAATGTAAATAATAAAACAGTGTTTATGAGATTATAATCATTATATTACAATAGTAAACAAATATTTATAATTACTTGCACAAATCTTGTGGGATTTGTGGTCTAAGGAAATATTTCATTGAAATTTGACAACATTTTTAATTACAAATTATTAAAGAGAAAATGTTCTCTTTATATCGGTCAAGGTTGTCAAACCAAACTCAAGATTGATTGATAGGCTGGTATGTTTGTAAACATATGTATGTAATTTCAAAATACAATTTAAAGATTAGTTAAAACTAAATTTTTGATTAAATTAAATTTTGATTTTTTCGACCTTTTTTTTAAAAAAAAGAAAGGTTTTTTCGAGGCCAATTATTTGTAAAAAATTATATATATTATTTATTTATTAAATTAATTCTTCCAATATTTTGATATCCATCGGATATCATTATCAAGGAATGAGTTACAATTAAATTTTTAAGAAACGTACATATTATTATCTCCACATTCAATAATGAGCTAACTTAACTTTTTTACTTTTTATTTTACTTTTTTACTAAATTTTTAATATTATTTTAAGCTTTTGCTGTCACTCCCTGCTGTTATTTTAATAAAACTCCCAGGACTGTTTAAATTATATTTTTGTCATTATTTTATGTTTTTATATAAAAAAAAAAACATTTCTATAGTAATTTTTGAAACAAACAAAAAATCTATGTATGTATATTAAAAGCTCTGCCCACCGCCTCAAATGATAAACGCTTGTGAACATCCGTTTTTAAATTGCACTACTATTAACGAAACGTTTTAGGCAGCTCTAACATTGCCCACCATTATAATAATAATGTCAATAATATATAATTCTGACAAACACAAATACAAATACAAATAATTTAGAAAAAACTTTTTCTGAATACTAAGCACAAAATTATTATTACACTTCTTTGGTGGCCATAGACGAACAACAAAACCAGAAGGCAATGAAAAAAGTTTTTATTTTATTTTAAAAATTTATCCATGAATTGAAATGATTATATCACTATTAATATTTGCTGTAACGAAAAGTCTAAGCACACATACAAGCATGTTTATAGGGATATACTAATACTAATAAACAGTATATCGAATTAGATAACCACACACACACACTCGTGTGTATGCGAGGGCAGTTGAGAGCTCTTTTATATACATAAGTAGATTTTTAAATATTTAATAAAGAAAGGTGATCCTTTTCGAAAAAAAAACCGTTGTTAAATTAGAGAAATGAAATCATGCTTGCAGTTTGCTCTAAAATCTCCAGATCATGGCTAGAAGTAAACGATATCTCTGAACATAACAAATGCGGACACATACGAAATGTTAGATTACTCCACACAGATCAGGTTAATTTCGCTAAAAACTTATAATATTACCAACACAGAATTTTTAAAACGGGGTCCCTTCGACTCTACTTAAGTGTTCGCACGTAGTAAACTACCACGTAAACCAACCAACCAACACAGAATAACTGATTATAAAAAACATTATCTTTCGAATGAAGTCAAAAAAAAAACATCTTTGTTTAATTTCATTCAAAAGTTCTACACATCTAAAAAAACACAGAAACATGATTGTCAAAATAAATTTGAACAATTTGAAAGCATTGTATAGGCGTCAGTCTATTCATGACAAACCAAACAAAACATAAATCACTTGATAGTTTTAAACAAAGTATTGAAAGTATTTGCCAACCAATTAATTGTGGATTAATAAAAATTCAAATAAGCAACATTGGGAAACATGATGATATTAAAAACACATATTAATTCTGCGAATTGAAACAGTGTCATCCTTAAACGTTACCTAAAATAGTGTTGAATGAGATATGTTGAAGAAAGTTATATTGCGGATAACTTTGATAATGAAACCCGTTGCAATTGCCAAAGAACATACTTATTTAAATATATATAAGTGACATTATTAAATGACTTTACTTTTTATACGACTTGATGAAGGGAAAACATTTTCATTTTACTTTATTTAAATTTTTTAATTATTCAATTAATTCGATTAATTTTAAATATGTGTTCGAATAATTTGAACAAGTTAACATCTTTTATTCGAATCTTTCGTTTTATTTAAACAAAAGAAAAATCGAATAATTTCGATACCCTAATTCTGCTATAACGTAAACAGATTCGACTATCAAGATAACTTCATTCAGGATACAAAATATCCAAAAGATGTAGATATTATTATTCATTTTTAAACCCCACCTCCTATAAACCTTCAATTAAATATTCAATGAATAAATTTAATAAATTTTATAAAAATGTTATTTTTTGAAACAAAAATATTTTCCTTCTTGTTTCTCGTGAATAATTTTTGTTTGTATAATTGAAATGTATAGTTGGATGTGTGTTTGGTATTTCTATCAATTTGTTGTTATTAAATATTAGTAGTTCTATAATTTTGAATTTCCAATTAAATGTTATAAAATTATTTTCGTATAGAAAATTCATAATAGAACTAAAACAAGCTTATATGGTGCAATCAAAAGATATTTTCATTACAATAGACTGACTGCATTTTGGTCATTCTCTAAGCATTAGTACAATTGAATGCGGCAACTAAAAACGAAAATAATTTTAATATTAGAAACAAAACACATTTATGGTGCAAAAAATGCATACGCTTGCATAAAAGCCAACTGCATATTTTAACTCTTAAAATTTTAATGACAACCGACAACGGAATATTGAAAATACATACATACGTAAGTATGCATGTGTGGACGTGTGTATTATTTGCATTTTTGTTAGAATTTTTGTGCAAAAACATTTAGACAAATGATAGGAAAAAGTATTGTATGCAAATTATATAAATCATTATGATGTTAGGACATTACAAACATATGTAAATCATAATTACACATACAATGATTCTGATGGTATGTGTGTCGGTGTCATATGATGTGATATTAATAAATACATAAATTTATGATTTCATTTTTGAAAGCTGCTACCAATAATAATGCAAATAATTATCTTAGATTAAAAATTCGCTTATGCATAATGATAAAATTATTATTATTAGAGCACTGTGTATGTATGTTGGAAAGTTGTAAAGAATTTGTTATAAATAAAAATTGCTTGATTCTGTAATCTAGAAAGGCCAGTTAAAACGTCTGTTCCATTACATCTATATAACGGGGTCGAAAATTTAAACTGCAATTATGTTAAATATTTCTTTATAAGAATAAATTTGTCTATCTTAATTCAAATTTTGTGCAACATATTAACATCCGTCTTTAATGATATCATTAAACTAAAGCAAAATTTATATTAATTTTCACCACAGTACAGAAGACAATGATTGCCCAGGCCAGCCAAAAAAGTTTGGAGACCAAGAATTGCTCTTTACACTTATAAAGAACCTGCTCAAGCAACAATTACAGAAGGTTGACAAGCAACAGGAATCATCCAAAAACGGGGAAACTATGGTACTCAGTTTCCCCAAGTAGCCTTGAAAGGCGATTTTACATGCCCAAAATGCTGCTTATATGGTGTTCAGACATGCATTTTTAATTGATATTTTTTAGTTAACGCCCTAATGGAATTCAATTATCCATACAAAATTTCAATTAAGGTAATTGCTTCATTAAGACCTAATTGTTCTAATAATTGTTAAAATTAAAAATACAACCCTGTAACAAGTAATAACTAAAATGGCAGTTGTTTCGCTTTTAAATTAATAAAGAATATTTTTAGGCTGAAATTATAATATTAGAAACATGGTGCAAATATACAAGGTGAGTGCAGTAGCACAGCTGAGTTTGTTTACAATTTACTTATGACAAAAGTAATACATTTTCAAGTATTTTTGACAGTAGTACATTATTTTACACAAACAAAATGCCTGTTGTTTCTGTTTTGTGTTGTATTTGTTGTCGATTTGCACTCACCTTGTATATTTGCACCATGATTAGAACCAAATAAATGTATTTTCTGTCAGCTGCTGTCAAACGCTAATTAAATTAGCAATATTGAGCATATGTGAACACTTTTTAATTAACCAATAATTGACTCAATTAAAAATGCATGTCTTAAACGCTGTAGAATTAATTGCACCAAATTAGTATTTGCGATGAAAAATGTATTTATTAAGATATTCTGAAGCATGAGAGATCGTATGAGAAGCACGGCCAACCAGCTGAATCAATACGCTAAGGTAATGCTCTGTATTTTGTGTAACCAAAAAGGGTCCTATGTGTTACAAGCCAACTCTATGTGGAATCTAAATACAGGCAACCTGTTTTGAATATAACTGATTCGTTTGAAGCGAATACTGACCGAAAAAGCCCAGAATATACGGCTACACATTGAAGCGTAATATTTCATCATGACAACTATCGTCAACATGTGGCACAAACTATAAAACCTATTTCGAAAGATGTGGTAGGAAGTTATGGTAGGAAGTTCTTTCTTAGCCTCAAGAAATGGCGTGCAATCCATATGTTGGCAGAAAAAAAGGGGAAAGTATTTTGAATAATCAAATATTTAATCAGACGGAATATTTTCTAAAAAAAAAAACATGCACAAATCCCTTGAAAGCAAAAGCTTGAAAAAAGTTCTGTAAATGATTTTATACCTCTGGTAATAATTTAAGCTACTATTTTACTAATTTCACTAAGCACGCTGATTCCAATCTAGTTCTTATAGTTGTTCAGGCCATCTTTTTCGGATATGTTCATTTAGGTGCTTTCAAAAAACTTTCATACTTCCATCATGCCTTACTGATGGCTCCAGGAGGGGAAATAGAGTTGGTGGTACATTTTTCATTAAAGAATTTGGGATTAAATCCTATTTTAGGCTTTCGGATTTCTGTTCTATTCTTCAAGCAAAGATCTCTGCCATAAAGCGGGCTGCTAACTGGTTGAGGTATTATCTAATATCTGTATATTTACTGACAGCAAAGCGGCCGTGTCTATTCGACGTATAGGTTTACCACAGAATGCCAGGTATCTCTAAACGAGATAGCAGAAAACGCTGATATGGGTCCCTGGACATAGTTCAGTAAAGGGCAACTATATTGCTATTGATTTAGCCAGGAAGGGTACTTTCACAATGGACCGCATTGTTCTATGGGTGATGGTGTGGGGACAACCTCACACCGGCCTTCTGACCTAGCCAGGAAGGGTGCAATGATGACCTGTGAGGCAATTGACTCTTTTATTGGCAACACCATTACGAGTGTGACAATATCTGTTCAAAATAAAATATTTAGACTTGCTCAGGAAAAGTGGTCGAATAAAACCACTTGCTTTATTGCGCTATTGGTCACTGGTCACTTTTAAAGCACACGCCAAGAGACTAGGTCTACATTAAATGATTACTGTAGAAAATGTCATAACGAGGTGGAAGAAGAAACAATCACTCATCTTCTCTACGAATGTACAGTTCTATAAGCAAAAAGGGAATGTATATTGGGGGCACCCTGCCTATAATCTTTGGGAGAGCTATCAAGGATGAATCGAAAATGTATCTAAACTTTCGCCAAGAAATCTTAATGGTTTTATAGGGAAACAACAAGTGCCGAGTGATCGACAGGTTGTCTAGCAAATGGATAACACAATGGGATCAACATGATGGAACCAAGTGAGCTGTTTTATAGGAATGGCTGCCCATGAAACCTAACTTAACCTTCATCACGACATAGTTTTTTTTTTTCCATAGCATACGAATATAACCTTTGATTATTCTTTTTTTTTCATTAAAAATATAAAAAAAACACAACTAATCATATTATGCATATTTCAAATGTTCACCCACCATATTGATTTGCATTCAAATTACAAATTTCCCCAAAAATATAATATATATTATAAAGTATGTACACAAGCAAAGTTTTCAGTTAGTTTTGCAACATTTTGTAGTTATTCGATAATGAAAAAAATTATTTTCTCACTGGCAAATTGATGTGCTAAAAATGTAAGTATGTATATGTAAATATATATTTAATTTTTTTCAGTGAAAATTTTCAGCAAATAGTAAAATGTTATATAATAATGAAAATAATTATAACAAAGTTCATTTTAAAGTTGGTTTTAATAAACATATAAAATGAAAAATGTCTAACAACACAAAAAACAAGCAACAATTGCCGTATCAACTGCGTATTTCATTGTTACGGATGCAATTACAATAGTTCAATGCGGAATACCTATTAGCGGCGGAGTTAGTAATAATATATAAAAGCATTGTTCACATGAAATTCCGCCACACTAAACAAATCTTTTTATAAAAACATAACTACTATTATTCTGTAAAAAAAAAATTAAGTCAGTACGAATATATATTGAATAAATTTCTAAACAATGTCAATGTTTGGCAAGCAATTTACATTTATAAGACCATTTATAGGACCATATAATGCCCTACACATTATCTATATCAGCAGCATTCTTTTTTACAGAAATAAGAATTTAGAAGCATGACTTTATTGCATCTCGACACTTTTTAATTGGTAAACTGAATTTTTTAACTAATTATGTACCGATCGTTATAAAATTAGAAGACATGTTTTTGGTACTTATGAAACTTATTTCTGTTAAATCTGAACTTTTTGCGTCTTTTAAGCATAATGTGTAAAATCCTAATTGCCGCTGAAAGTTTTGTGTTAATAAAGAAATCAATATTCAAGATTAAATTAAAAGATATCCCTATTAACAGGTGTACAAGGTGGCGCAAAAGTAATCCTTCTAACAGAAAATGCTATAAATTTTGAACAACTTGATGAATTGGGATTGGAAAACATGTGGTTCCAACAGGACGGTGCAACGTCACACACTGCACGTGCCACAACCGATATGCTGAAGGATGCATTTCCTGGGCGGCTAATCTCTCGTTTTGGCGATTTGCACTGGCCAGCAAGATCGTCTGATTGGAAATTTACTTTTGCGCCACCTTGTATCTACTGTAAGACTACCCTTTACATAAATATGACCAACATCAGAAAACATTAAGATCTTCAGGGCTTACTAAATGTTAGAGATCATAATTTAAGTACATTTTATTAATAAAAAGTTTTAATTTGTTCGAAACGAAAATATTTAACAAAAGCATCTCTGAAAACTGTACTTAAATATTTTTTTCAGATTATTTTCGTATTCAGTTTTTTCGAATTTTAATTGTACAAAGCGAAAAAGCCAATTCTATCGTACCAAAACTATTAAGTATTTTCTCTGTTTTAATTTAATTTCCAAATCAATTTAATAAACTTTAATCTCTTATTTAAATCTATACTTAAAAGCTTAAGTACTTAATAATCCTTGAAGGATGACTATTAAAAAAAGTACTTTCCAAATAAATATTTCTCTGATTGCATAGAGCAACAATACAAATTTTACACACAAAATATGAATTTTTATAATTAAAAAAATATATATTAAAAATTTGACGTTATTCAATTTTACACGACGTTACCATTTTACTGTAAAATTAGGTATATATATATAATTTTGTGTTTCAAAAGTTTACCTATACAATCGTCTTTTTTGTTACATGAATATTAAAACAGTAATGCGACCGTATTTGATGTGAACAATACATACTGTGAGCGTCAAAATAAAATCAACACCAGCTATTATTAAAAGAAAAGCTTAATACAAATAATATATATTCAAAAATTATACAGCATTTTGATATGGTTATTTCAAATAGAATTAAAGTTATTTCAAATAGAATAGAATTCGCAAAAAAGAAACAAAAACAAAAGCGTACACAAACTTAATTGATTTATTTTTAAAATACACAAATTTCTACGCGTCAAGATAAAGTAGACATTCTGTCATTCCAAAAGTAGTGGCAATTCTTTTAAGTTTTTTTTGCTTAAAAGTATAAGGGTAAAGTGTCGTTCAAGATATTGTAAATTTCATAATTTATTATTCAAAGACATTAAGTTGTGACGTTAAGTAGTGAAAAATATATGGTATATATAAATATATCAATTGAGACTCTGCAAATCATAATAGATGTGAAATACATATAGGTAAAATCGTTGAAAGGTACCACTGTGCAATAAAAACAAGTAAGATTTTATATTCGGCAATGCCGATTCTTATTTACCCATCGCCAATATACCTGTAGTGTGATTTATTGATACTTGAAACTAATTTGTG
This sequence comes from Bellardia bayeri, assembly GCA_950370525.1. Taxonomy (NCBI): domain Eukaryota; kingdom Metazoa; phylum Arthropoda; class Insecta; order Diptera; family Calliphoridae; genus Bellardia; species Bellardia bayeri. Next base: position 66,725,341 of record OX493265.1, read on the forward strand.
TATCGATAATGACATTTATACGAGTTATTTTATTTTTCGGATCCATTACTTATTTTGGAGCAATTGTGCCATAATTTCTATGTTTTTCAGGCATATTTTTGTTAAATTTCATTGCAATAAAGATATATATTAGAATATTATATTCATTCTAGTTATTCTAGGAAATAGATATTATATGGGAGCTATGGCCAAGTATGGATTAAGCTTCACAAAATCGAAGACTGTAGTTTTTGCCTACATATAATTGATCTTGGAAAATTTCGGTTTAATATCGATATTTATGCTTTGAGTTTTTCGGAAGCCTACTTGTTTTTATTATGGGCCGTTCACAATGAAATTCGGAATGACGATTTATAAGTGAGGTATTTGTGCCGAATTATTATGGAATACTGCTTTTCTATAGGTATCTATGAACCATAGAGCTAAATTCCGAGAAGACACTTGTATGAAAGCTATGAGAAATCATGAACCACTTTCAACAGGACTTGTTCTTCTATAATAAAAATAAAGTGTGCAAGATTTCATGGTATAATCTGCATTATATTTGAAAAAAGTAGCAAAAAATATCTGTAAAATATATAGTTTATGCGAAACTTTGGTCTATAACTCGGATCCAATTATACAGAGTTTGCCCAATTTTCAATGACAAATGTTTCGATGAAACAAAGAATCTTTGTTGAAAATTTCATTGTTTTATGTTTTTTTTTTGAAGCCCTATCATGCCTTCAACAGACGGACAGACACGGCTAGATCATCTTAGAATATTATAAGGACCCGGAATATATATACTTTTTGGTTCTACGACCACTATTCTGATGTGAAACAAACGGAATGACAATTTTAATATACCCCCCATCTGTTAGTGGTGGGTATAAAAATTATCGACAAGTACACCAAACATAATGCCACAGAAAATAAGCTTGGGACAAAACGTCCTACAAAAACTGAAGTAAGAGTTATAATAAAAGCAAACCTAGATGTTGGGTGCAGTAAAAATAGCTAAAAAGAAAATGAAAACTAAAACTTCTGGAAGCGTTAGTACGATTACTTTGCATCAAAATGACCTACATGATAGAGTGCCTCGTAAAAAGCCTTTTACATCAAAGAACAACCAAACTAAACGTTTTACTATCGCAAGCAAATATATAAACGAGCCTAAGGCCCTAATTTTGTAAATCACTTGCGTTCAACACATCGCCTACGCTTTGGCGAACGCATCAACAAAAATGAGATTTTGTAAATCACTGAGCTATACATTGTCACAATACTGTCAAATCATTGCGTGGTTAATGTTGCCATTGTAAATGTTGATACTGGAATTTAAAATAAAAATTTACATAAAGCTACACTTATTTTGCATTGGCAATGCTACAGACCTATCAGCTGTTCAATAATTTTGTTTAGTTATTTATCAAGAAAATATTTCAAATTGTGAAGAAAACAGCTTTTAAAGCAAATAACTATAAATACAAAGATACTAAGGGGTATAAAAATATGTTCGCACTTATGGATATATCTTCTTCTTCGGATGATGAAAATTCTTCAAGCGTCTTAGACATACATGAAAAAACACGATTGCGTTCTACTGTCAACATCATGAGTTTAACGAATAATGAGTAAGTAAAATTATACTGTAAAGATTGACAATATTTTTAATTTATTTTTTAAAGATTTCAGATGAACTTCCGATTGAACAGCTGTTTCAACAATAGCAAAACTTGCAACAACAATATGGTTTTTGGCAACGGGAGAGTATCAGAAGGGAATTGGGTTAGAGCTTATAATATCTCTTTCACAGTCTAAGGCTAGTGACGTCATTAATGAATGTTTGTCAGCTATGGAACAGTCGCTTTGTCCAAAATGTATAAAGTTTAATATAACGGCTGAAGACGAGATGAAGAGAAATATTGAAAAGCTTACCAAACATTATTAACAGTTGCCTTTGAGCTGTCAAAATTAGGCATTCTACGAGCCACATCTGGATGCTTTTCCATTTCAGCTATCAACAAATCAATTTTAGCTGCCGTTGTGGGTCTTTTTTCGGCCCAAGAAAAATTTTAGTAGTATTTTATACTTAATGAATATGTTTGTATATATTTACTTACATCGTATAAAGTTCCTTTAAAATATTAAATTAATTGAATTATTTTGGATTTTTAATAACATTTTAATTCATCTTTTAAAACTAACGCCCAGAAAATAGAGAAAATGATAAAAAATTCAGCGTTGCGTTTTACAAAATACACAATTTCAAACAGTTGTATTAATAACAACGTAAGAATCAGCTGTTACAATGCAAACAATCACTTGCTTGAAAGCCGTGATTTGCAAAATGTAATTTAACGCAACGCTTAGAAAATTGTGGCGTTGTACTTTACAAAATTAGAGCCTAAAATTTTGTGAAGTAATATTTTTTTCATCGGTGAAAGTAAGTTTAAGATGGAGTCAAAAACCCACCCAAAAATATGCCGAACCAAGAACAAAGCCTTAAGTAATAAATATTTTACCAAGTAAAACATGGCGGTGTCTCAATAATGGTTCAGGGTTGTGTGGCTGAATAGAAGTCTGTAATTTTATATTTATAGAATATACAACGAAAAAAGGAAATTATCCCCGATATTAAAAAAAAACAATGTAACCTCTGATATAGAGAAATTAGAACTAGCGCAGAAATGTATTTTCCAATAGGACAATGATCTTTAGCATATTTCTAAAATTGTATGTTTCCTCATGAGTGGTTAGATCATCCTACGCAGTCCCAGACCTCAATCCAATTGGGCACCTGTGTGGATATCTGGTCAAAAAAAGCAGGCAAAGGAATATTTCTTATAAGGACAACGTAAGGGCAGTAATACGGAGTGAATGGAACAAAATATTTCTTGTTTTCACAAAAAAACTCGCTGACTACAAACAAAATATTATATACAATGTTTTACATAATTTGAACATATGTACCTGTTACTTTATTTTGACGCAAAAAAAACTGGTACTTTTCCGTTAAATTAGTATTATTTTTTTATGTTTCTTATTTTCCTAGTTTTTGTTAATGAGTTATATTTTGCTTAATTTACTTATGAATTATGCAATTTATTATGTTTTAAATTTGTACTTGTAAAATATATAATAAAATATTTTTTTTAAACTATATTAGGTATTTACTTTATATTGACACTCACAGTATATGTAATTAGTTATAGTAATCAATAGTGGTAGCACAAGTAGTCATGGCAGTAATCAATATCATATTTTGTGTGTATTATTATAGGAAACAGCAAACAATTTTCAATTTTATTTATAATTTGTTGATGTGTTTTTTTACGTAATGTTTCATTATTTACATATTTTTGGCAATTTATCTATGTAATAGTAAAACATAATAAGAGCATGTTAGTAAATATAATATTTAACTAGGCCAATTAAATAAAATTGATGAAATTAGAAATGCAAAGTTGGAAAATATATGTACATTACTTATTATTAGACTATTACAATAACGAATAAAATTAGTTGTGAAGCATTAAATTTCATACTTAAATTACTTTTATAAATAAATAAATAAATATTAATTCACAACTTCCTTTCCTGAATTCACATTCCAATGTGTTGTTCGATTTTTAATTTTTGGCATCATTTAAAAAAATACAGTGCAAGCTCGGTATTCGCGACTACCCATTATCGCGAGGGACCGGTTATCGCGACGGCTAGATTTTTTAAATTGCAGGTTCTATAATCGTGACAATTAACGAAAACGGGTTCTATTTTCGCGACTTTTATCTGTTTTTTTTTTTAAATTTGATTAAAATGTCTATAAACAAAAATGGTGAATCCCCGTCTTTTGGTTTATTAACCTTTTTGGATGATTTTGATCGGGAATTTTGTCAGTTTATTCGTGTCATTTGTTGTGTAAATACATTTCTTGATATGGACAAAGTTCAACATATTTTAAAGCCAACGGTTTCTTAAAAATTAGATATGTATTTAAAAAAAAAAACTTAAAAGTGGAGATTCCATAAATTAAATTTGCATGAATTACAAGTTGCATAAATCTTTGGATTACCGCATTATAAAGCAATAAAATTCATTAAAATGCATCCATAAACATATGCATACAATGGGCTTTGGAAAATGATAAGCCGACAACTGCACTATATGAACTATGTGATTCAGCTGTTATTTTCAAAAATAATTTGCCAAAAAAGCAACTCAAAATCTCCAATTTCTTTAAAAATCTTTAAAATGTAAATATATCAATAAAAACAAGTTTAATTTTAAAAATTACATACAATTTTTCAATAAAATTTTGGTTTCTGTTATCGCGAAAATTCAGTTTTGGCGACTGGCCTGGTTTTTAATTAGTCGCGAATACCGAGCTTGCACTGTACCATAAATTTAAAATATTCTCAGTTAAGTAATCTAAATCTTTTAGGTATTTTTATCTTTTTAATTAAAAAATACTTACACTACACATTTTACATTTATTTGTGTTTTGGTTTTTTTCATTACCAAAATAAAAAATTTTACTAATTAAGTGTAAATTTAATTATGAGTTTTTTTGCTTGCATTATTATGAAAAAAAATAGACATAATTTATAAATATTTGTGTTTAATTAACTTAATGTATTTACGGTGAAATAACAATATAATTTGTGAAAACGATTCATAAGGTAATTTACACTTGGCAAATTGCAATTAATTTTGTATTTTATGTCGGCTTGTATTTGCTTTAAATTATAGCACGAAAATAAGCGAGGACATTGAATACAAACAAGTGGCATATTTTATTTATTTTATGTTAATATTTAGCAAAATAATTTACGAATAAAAACTAAAGGTATCAACTACTAAGAATTGACCCTGCTGTTAGGCTTTGACCATTTTGGTCAATTTTGGTTTTGTTTTTGTTTTGGCTTATAAATGGTTCAACATATCAATTTAAAACGTGTGATATTCGGGTATTTATACCCTACGCCACAACAGTGGGGAAGGTACATGTATTGGATTTGTGCTGATGTTTGTAACGCCCATAACTGTTGCTCCAACACCTACCTTAAAGTATACCGATCGACTTAGAATCACTTTCTGAGACGATGTCCGTCCGTCCGTCTGTAAAGCTTGTGCTGTAAAGTTATTTCAATCAAATTTAACGAACTTTGCTGTACATTATATCTGATTTTCGTTAAAGTAACATTCGTTATAGCGGAATTTGCATGTACACATTTGTATTTCCCACTGTATGTCCGTATGGAATTATAAAATGCTTTGATTATTTTTATTTTGCAACCAACCAAAATCGGTTTTTATGTGTAATTATGTATAAAATAGCTATAGGTTCTTGGTAACTTATGTGTCAAACCAAAACTAAAGTGAATACTTGTATTTCCCACAAAAATAAAAATTTTTATATGAAATATCTTTATATTGTTTTATAAAATCGGCTTTATATCCTTAAAGCGCTCTAAATTATCAAAAGACAATAATCTGTGATTAAAAAATTTATTTACGTTTTAATAAAATGTCTAAACAAATCACGAGCGGAAATCAATTTTTATAGCATATTTATAGTTGCCCTGGTTATTCTGAATGTTTTTGCCGTTAAGTTAATTGTCTTTAAATATTTGTCATTGTACAAATAATAACACTTTAAAATTTGTTGCTACATTTGAAAACTTATTTTTGAGAAAACATATTCCAAAATATCCTGCTGCTATAATAACCTTTTTTCTCTCTTAAATTATGTTAAATACATGTGTCGAAAGTACATTCATTTAATTATAACATAAGTATAAATGTGCATTAACAGCATATGTTAAAGCCCCTAAAAACGGCAACATAATCTCCGACTGTTAAATACCTTTTTTAAAATATGTTGGTAGGTTGAGGACCATTGCTTATTAAATCCCACTCATGCTAGGTTATTGTCTAGACTTTTGACAACACAATCCACATATAACCATAGAATGTGGCTGGCTAATTTATTAACATGTTTTGTATTATAAAATCAAATACAGACGAAAACTGTACAAGAGTGTATACTTAAGCTGTGTTCACATTATGTGTATTTGTCATGTGGACTGTCACTTTTTCGCATTCCTAATTTGTACATATAGTTTGAACACCTTCAAACAATATCATGTGTTATTTCTCTGTGTGCAATACATATGACATTTTTGTATTTAGAAAGAGTTCTATTTTCAAGTGACAAACCATCTGACTAACGTCAGCTGTTTTTTATAACCAAAATTTTGTGGCGGCAAAAATTTATTGAAATTTTAATAAATATCATTTATACCTAATAGTAAAACAAAAAAAAAAAAAAACAACTACATAAATTTATTATTGAAATGGAGGGAAAAATTGAAAAGGAGTTAACAATAGTAAGTAAATATGTATGTGACATAACCAATATATGAACATGTAACCTATAAACCGTATTTAAAACTCAAATTTTGACATACACATGAAATCACATATGAGTAGAAAAGTGACACTCCACATAACAAATACACATAATGTGAACACAGCTTTACAGGGTGGCTTTAATTATACCCATTACAATATAGAAAGTAGATTCAATATTTTCCTTATTGTCGCCCTTTAAATACTTTGACTTTTATTGACATACATATATTTAAAAAACACGTGCATATTTTAAATCACATTTGTTCATTAAAATTTTGAATTATAAAAAAAGACTTAAGGTAAGGTCAGACCAAACAAATATTTATTAATGTTTTATGTTTCATTGTGTTTGACAAAACCTCCATAAAATAATTAATATGGTCACACTGTACTATATTTGTTTAAACAAACAGGAAAAAATTAGTGTCAAACACACGAAGGAGAAAATAATTTGCTTGGTGGTCACATTTATTTATATACATTTTAATTTATGTAAATTGAGATTGGCAAAAGTTAGATAATTTTTAAATATTCAATGCAAACAAATGGAATATTAATAAAACAAGATCAATATATTATTTGCTACCTACATACAGCTTTCCTAACTTTCAGTTTTAGCTTGCTCTAAAAATTATTCCAGGAGTACCAGATTATTACCACTGTAAACTTTCTATGGACAAAAAGTACCAAATATTATACCTTCTTCCCTAATCAAATCATCTCTGCTAATAAAAAAAAACAATAACAATAACAACTGCATTTTATTACAAAGCAAATATCATCTGTCAATATAACAAAATAAACTTACCTTAACAGCTTTCCTAAAATCTCTACAACTGGCAACAGCATCAACAAGTGCCTAATATTAAACCACTACACACACAACATTCTACATAATTTGTCCACACATTTTAAGTACCGTACCGTACACACGAACAAAATTAACCACCATATTTTTTTCACAACAACTTGCTATTTTTCTAGATTTTCTGCATTTTTATTTCTTTGATTTCTTGCTCATTTTCAAACTTCAACGCTTGCAATTGCACACAATGATTAACAACATTTTATATTTTAATTATTTACTATTAGATATTTAATTATCACTTTAAGATATTTTTAATAAATATTCTAAAACTTCACTGGCAAAACACTTGTTGACGGAACGATTTAATAAAGCGAACTAAATAAGAAAAGGAATTGGAGGATGGACGCTAAGAAATATAAAAGCTTTAAACTGAACGATACCTTAAGTCTAAATGGCTTTACGGCTAAAAGTGATATGTAAAAAGAGAGCTTACATTTGAAAAGTAAAGACTACAACCATTTTGCAAACGACTTTAATTAAAGCTTTTATTAAAAAACTTGTAGGTTGCTTTGGAATCCATACACGCAAAATAAGATTTATTTAGAAAACAAAAAACTCTTCGATAATTTAACTTATTGGAATTTCTGCTAAATAAATCAAGGGTAATATTTATGATGGAAATGCAAAAAAACGGTATTTGTACAAAATTCTTCTATAAAACTAAAATTCAGTATGTGACCAACAGTTTGAAAAATAAAACTAAGAAATTTTTATAAAAAAAAACAGGAAGTCACAACGTAGAAAGACAGGAGCAAATAATCAACAAACAAGTGAACAAGTTTACAGACAATGAACAATTAAAATAAGATTTTAAAAATATTTTAATTTATGTGAATTGAGATTGGCAAAAGTTAGATCATTTTTTAATATTCAATGCAAACAATGGGAATATTAAAAAAAAGATTTATATATTCTTTGCTACCTACATCTTTCCTAACTTTAAGTTCTAGCTTGCTCTAAAAATTATTCAAGGAGTATCAGATTATTACCAATGTAAACTTTCTATGGACAAAAAGTACCAAATATTATACCTTCTTCCCTAATCAAATCATCTCTGCTGATAAAAAAAACAATAACAATAACAACTGCATTTTATTACAAAGCAAATATCATCTGTCAATATAACCAAATAAACTTACCTTAACAGCTTTCCTAAAATCTCTACAACTGGCAACAGCATCAACAAGTGCCTAATATTAAACCACTACACACACAACATTCTACATAATTTGTCCACACATTTTAAGTACCGTACCGTACACACGAACAAAATTAACCACCATATTTTTTTCACAACAACTTGCTATTTTTCTAGATTTTCTGCATTTTTATTTCTTTGATTTCTTGCTCATTTTCAAACTTCAACGCTTGCAATTGCACACAATGATTAACAACATTTTATATTTTAATTATTTACTATTAGATATTTAATTATCACTTTAAGATATTTTTAATAAATATTCTAAAACTTCACTGGCAAAACACTTGTTGACGGAACGATTTAATAAAGCGAACTAAATAAGAAAAGGAATTGGAGGATGGACGCTAAGAAATATAAAAGCTTTAAACTGAACGATACCTTAAGTCTAAATGGCTTTACGGCTAAAAGTGATATGTAAAAAGAGAGCTTACATTTGAAAAGTAAAGACTACAACCATTTTGCAAACGACTTTAATTAAAGCTTTTATTAAAAAACTTGTAGGTTGCTTTGGAATCCATACACGCAAAATAAGATTTATTTAGAAAACAAAAAACTCTTCGATAATTTAACTTATTGGAATTTCTGCTAAATAAATCAAGGGTAATATTTATGATGGAAATGCAAAAAAACGGTATTTGTACAAAATTCTTCTATAAAACTAAAATTCAGTATGTGACCAACAGTTTGAAAAATAAAACTAAGAAATTTTTATAAAAAAAAACAGGAAGTCACAACGTAGAAAGACAGGAGCAAATAATCAACAAACAAGTGAACAAGTTTACAGACAATGAACAATTAAAATAAGATTTTAAAAATATTTTAATTTATGTGAATTGAGATTGGCAAAAGTTAGATCATTTTTTAATATTCAATGCAAACAATGGGAATATTAAAAAAAAGATTTATATATTCTTTGCTACCTACATCTTTCCTAACTTTAAGTTCTAGCTTGCTCTAAAAATTATTCAAGGAGTATCAGATTATTACCAATGTAAACTTTCTATGGACAAAAAGTACCAAATATTATACATTCTTCCCTAATCAAATCATCTCTGCTGATAAAAAAAACAATAACAATAACAACTGCATTTTATTACAAAGCAAATATCATCTGTCAATATAACCAAATAAACTTACCTTAACAGCTTTCCTAAAATCTCTACAACTGGCAACAGCATCAACAAGTGCCTAATATTAAACCACTACACACACAACATTCTACATAATTTGTCCACACATTTTAAGTACCGTACCGTACACACGAACAAAATTAACCACCATATTTTTTTCACAACAACTTGCTATTTTTCTAGATTTTCTGCATTTTTATTTCTTTGATTTCTTGCTCATTTTCAAACTTCAACGCTTGCAATTGCACACAATGATTAACAACATTTTATATTTTAATTATTTACTATTAGATATTTAATTAACACTTTAAGATATTTTTAATAAATATTCTAAAACTTCACTGGCAAAACACTTGTTGACGGAACGATTTAATAAAGCGAACTAAATACGAAAAGGAATAGGAGGATGGACGCTTAGAAATATAAAAGCTTTAAATTGAACGATACGTTAAGTCTAAATGGCTTTACAGCTAAAAGTGATATGTAAGAACAGAGCTTGCATTTGCAAAGTAAAGACTACAACCATTTTGCAAACGACTTTAAGTAAAGCTTTTATTAAAAAAAACTTGTAGGTTGCTTTGGAATACTTACGCACAAAATAAGATTTACATATTTAGAAAACAAAAAACTTCGATAATTTATAAACTTATTGCAATTTCTGATAAATAAATCAAGGGTAATATTTATGAGGGAAATGCAAAAAAAACGATATTTGTACAAAATTCTTCTATAAAACTAAAATTCAGTATGTGACCAACAGTTTGGAAAATAAAACTAAGAAATTTTTATAAAATAAACAGGAAGTCACAACGTAGAAGGACAGGATCAAATAATCAACAAACAAGTGAACAAGTTTACAGACAATGAACAATTAAAATAAGATTTTAAAAATATTTTAATTTATGTGAATTGAGATTGGCAAAAGTTAGATCATTTTTTAATATTCAATGCAAACAATGGGAATATTAAAAAAAAGATTTATATATTCTTTGCTACCTACATCTTTCCTAACTTTTAGTTTTAGCTTGCTCTAAAAATTATTCCAGGAGTACCAGATTATTACCACTGTAAACTTTCTATTGACAAAAAGTACCAAATATTATACCTTCTTCCCTAATCAAATCATCTCTGCTAATAAAAAAAACAATAACAATAACAACTGCATTTTATTACAAAGCAAATATCATCTGTCAATATAACAAAATAAACTTACCTTAACAGCTTTCCTAAAATCTCTACAACTGGCAACAGCATCAACAAGTGCCTAATATTAAACCACTACACACACAACATTCTACATAATTTGTCCACACATTTTAAGTACCGTACCGTACACACGAACAAAATTAACCACCATATTTTTTTCACAACAACTTGCTATTTTTCTATACATAGATTTTCTGCATTTTTATTTCTTTGATTTCTTGCTCATTTTCAAACTTCAACGCTTGCAATTGCACACAATGATTAACAACATTTTATATTTTAATTATTTACTATTAGATATTTAATTAACACTTTAAGATATTTTTAATAAATATTCTAAAACTTCACTGGCAAAACACTTGTTGACGGAACGATTTAATAAAGCGAACTAAATAAGAAAAGGAATAGGAGGATGGACGCTTAGAAATATAAAAGCTTTAAACTGAACGATACCTTAAGTCTAAATGGCTTTACGGCTAAAAGTGATATGTAAAAAGAGAGCTTACATTTGAAAAGTAAAGACTACAACCATTTTGCAAACGACTTTAAGTAAAGCTTTTATTAAAAAAACTTGTAGGTTGTTTTTAAAAACTTGACCAGTAATATCTAAAGTGAGCTTTCAAAAGTTAAAAAATTCTAATTGGATTTAATTCAATAACATTTTGTAACAGTATGCAACATTTTCAATTATGGTGAAATTAAATTTTATTTTTCATGTTTCACAGGTCGTGAAACATTTTGGAGGGTCTATTGTGGTATAGTTATGTTTCTGCTGGAATGGTGTTGGCCCCATTCACCGAATTTATGGTGTCTTAAATAAGGAGAATTGCGTGGAAATACTAAATGATGTAATGAAGCTAAACAAAACATTTTTTATGGACAATTTCAACAAGATTCTAGACCAGTTACAATATTAATTGAAATTTTAACAGAATTGTAATAATTTCCAATTAGGTGCCACAGTCAAATTGAAGAAAATTAATTTAAATGTGAAATTCGGTGAATGGGGCCAACACCATTCCAGCAGAAACATAACTATACCACAATAGAGCCTCCAAAATGTTTCACGACCTGTGAAACATAGCGAGTGTTAAATTATTGACTGATGGGCCTTCTAACATAAGTTCGACCATCACCTCCAATGGGATTAATCTTAGTTTTGTTGCTTCAAAGCACATACTTCCACTAATAATCGAACCGTTCACAAGCTGGCAAATTATTTGAAAAATAAAATTTAATTTCACCATAATTGAAAATGTAGCCTACTGTTACAAAATATTACTGAATAAAATCCAATTAGAATTTTTTAACTTTTCAAAGCTCACTTTAGATATTACTGGTCAAGTTTTTAAAAACAACCTACAAGTTTTTTTAATAAAAGCTTTACTTAAAGTCGTTTGCAACATGGTTGTAGTCTTTACTTTTCAAATGTAAGCTCTCTTTTTACATATCACTTTTAGCCGTAAAGCCATTTAGACTTAAGGTATCGTTAAGTTTAAAGCTTTTATATTTCTAAGCGTCCATCCTCCTATTCCTTTTCGTATTTAGTTCGCTTTGTTAAATCGTTCCGTCAACAAGTGTTTTGCCAGTGAAGTTTTACAATATTTATTAAAAATATCTTAAAGTGTTAATTAAATATCTAATAGTAATTAATTAAAATATAAAGTGTTGTTAATCATTGTGTACAATTGCAAGCGTTGAAGTTTGAAAATGAGCAAGAAATCAAAGAAATAAAAATGCAGAAATTCTATGTATAGAAAAATAGCAAGTTGTTGTGAAAAAAATATGGTGGTTAATTTTGTTCGTGTGTACGGTACGGTACTTAAAATGTGTGGACAAATTATGTAGAATGTTGTGTGTGTAGTGGTTTAATATTAGGCACTTGTTGATGCTGTTGCCAGTTGTAGAGATTTTAGGAAAGCTGTTAAGGTAAGTTTATTTGGTTATATTGACAGATGATATTTGCTTTGTAATAAAATGCAGTTGTTATTGTTGTTGTTATCAGCAGAGATGATTTGATTAGGGAAGAAGGTATAATATTTGGTACTTTTTGTCCATAGAAAGTTTACAGTGGTAATAATCTGGTACTCCTGGAATAATTTTTAGAGCAAGCTAAAACTAAAAGTTAGGAAAGATGTAGGTAGCAAAGAATATATTAATCTTTTTTTTAATATTCCCATTGTTTGCATTGAATATTAAAAAATGATCTAACTTTTGCCAATCTCAATTCACATAAATTAAAATATTTTTAAAATCTTATTTTAATTGTTCATTGTCTGTAAACTTGTTCACTTGTTTGTTGATTATTTGCTCCTGTCCTTCTACGTTGTGACTTCCTGTTTTTTTTTTATAAAAATTTCTTAGTTTTATTTTTCAAACTGTTGGTCACATACTGAATTTTAGTTTTATAGAAGAATTTTCTACAAATATCGTTTTTTTTTGCATTTCCATCATAAATATTACCCTTGATTTATTTAGCAGAAATTCCAATAAGTTTATAAATTATCGAAGAGTTTTTTGTTTTCTAAATAAATCTTATTTTGTGTGTAAGTATTCCAAAGCAACCTACAAGTTTTTTTTAATAAAAGCTTTAATTAAAGTCGTTTGCAAAATGGTTGTAGTCTTTACTTTGCAAATGCAAGCTCTGTTCTTACATATCACTTTTAGCCGTAAAGCCATTTAGACTTAAGGTATCGTTCAGTTTAAAGCTTTTATATTTCTAAGCGTCCATCCTCCTATTCCTTTTCTTATTTAGTTCGCTATATTAAATCCTTCTGTCTACAAGTATTTTGCCAGTGAAGTTTTAAAATAAAGGCAAATCCCGGTATAACGAATGATTTAATGTCAGCCCCTTTCGTTAAACTGAGAACAACACATACAATTTAGTACTGATTTACTATTGACACAGTCACCAGTACTAGTGACTTAGTATAACCCAGACAATGTTAATTACTATAGACATTTAAAATGAGCGTGTCATTGAAAATCCACTACTGACATTGGTACTATTGACAAGGTAGTTCTTTAGGGGCCACATTGTCTACACTTTTGGTACTTTTCTGAAATAGAAAATAAAAATGCATTTTTTTTTGCTAATTTTTGGAGTTTTATTAAAAAAAATAAAATATGTAAAATATGTAAATTAATTAAAAATAAATTCAAAAACACCCAAAGTCTTTGGCGGGAATCGAACTCGCCACCCTCTGAATGATAGTCTATCGGGCTCACAATTGAAAAAAAATAATTGTATAATAATAACCATTGTGACAATGCTTTTGACAATGTCGCCAAACCGTTACCAAAAAAGTAGACAAAATTGGTGACTTGGAGACACTTGTCCCCAAGTTTCCTTCAGGGCATACACACACAAATATAACATAATTTAGAGTACATAGCATAGCTGCCAGATTTGACGATTTATAGTCATTTTGACCATTTTTGGTTTCAAAAATAGCAAAGTGACGATTTGACGATTTTTCACTGAAAGTGACGATTTTCTGAATTATTAAAAATGTCTATCATTTGTTAGTTTTATTTTATTACTTGATACCAAATTCTCTCTTTTTTGAGACAACAACTATTTTTCTCATTTAATATCATAAATTTTAGAATGAACATGACATATTTCATAAACAAAACTAAATGATAGCAAAGTTTTCTTAATTATTAACAATTGTTAAGTTTAAGTATAATAATTTCAAAGAATATTGAGTCAGGACAGTAGAAACTACTTATTTATCTGTAAACAAAAAAGTAATTTTGAATACTGAATTCCACGAACTAAAATTTCTAGAGAAAACAATTTCTGAATTCTAATGGGAAAATTCTACAAAAACTTCTCATATTTTAACAAAACGACGAAAGAATATTCAGCCAAATAAATTTAAATAACAAAAACTACGGAATTCTTTGAAAATAAGTACCTGTATGTGATGTATGAATTGGATTCTATACTCAAAATGTTTTTTAAAACTTAATAAAATAAATTGTTTTGACATTGTAATTTAACCTAAATTAATAAAATATTCTGAATTCAGACATTTATTTATAAAATACTGTAAGTCTTGTTCTATACTCTTCAGTTTTAGCTGACTAGTTTTTGTTTAATTCTCTTTTGAACTTGCCATTTCATTTACACACGTCAATTTAATTTTCCTACTTTTTATTCAAATCAACATGCATGAAAGAAAAAACAAAAGGAAATAAGAAAATTGGTTAGTAACGTCAAGTTTGTACCCCTTTTGTTCTCTTTTCCCTTCTCATCCAAAAATACTTGTCTTGACGAGTCAGAATTCAAGAACTGAAAACGGACTAAGATATTATAAAAAATATTACACAAGTTGTGTTTAATATTATATTTTTGGTGATTTGTTATTTAAAAAGTTAAAATTTATGTATTTTGATATGTATTGTACAAGACATCGGAAATCGGACGGACATAAATTCTTAAATATCTCCGACATTTATAGAAGCAATAACACAAAGCATTATAAATATTTGTGATTTACTGCACCTTATAGATACTAGTATACAATATTTTTGGTAAAACATGTAGTTTATTAAAAATTGGTTGATTATTGAGTTATATCATTTCCTTATGAATACAAATACATTGAGTAAAAATATGATAACAAAACCCGATAAGCAATCAATGTAATAAATTTAAATTTTGAATTGTTTTTCATTTTTTTAATTTTTTACAAAAAAAAACTAAAAATTTTAAAAATGATGATATTTTCCCCCAAATATGATTTTTTTTTTCGTGAAATGATGATTTTTCAGCAAAATCTTCTGGCAGCACTGGTATAACCTGTTTTTTGCTAAGAATTCCAACTTACGAAGACGTGTTATCGACGCAACATGAAATGAACTGAACGTTTGCTTATTTTTAATAAGAAGCTCCTTTTCAAATTATAGTTTAGAATAAAAATCGTTTCATTTGACGGAGCAGACCCATAGGAAGACAATCGGTTTAGATTTAAAAACGATACACGACAAAGTACAAGATAGGTTACATTTCTAAAGTCTCAGTAGGATAATAATATTCGTTGCACACTGAATGACAAACTATTCATTTACCCCTAGTGGTGATGGTGGGTATAATTGCTTGTGGTAAATTTTATATATTTTATATTCAAATTATTTCCCCACTAGTATATTTTTATCGGATTCACAAACCTTTAAGGTATTTCCAAACATACAATCCAAAATTCATGGTAGGCATCAATACAATGTATTTTTGCTTGTTGTAAATTTTATAACAATTTTTTTAAGAAAGGCCAACATATAATTCAAAATTAATTTCTGTTACAGGGTAGTTTATATATGAATATATAAAATTTTTAAGTGCAGACAACAAAAAGTGGGTGTGAATTGTTACCATTATTCAGTCATTTCAATGATTGTGTGTCTTTCTATTTTACATGTAAAGGTTTTCTCAGCACCAAGTGTGTTTTACAAGTTTTCGTAACGAAGATTATCAATCCATAAAGTTTCTTGGAAATATAAAGGTATCTATGGAAAGAGAATCTTGATTTAATTTTATTACTAGTATATGACGAATGTTTGTAGAGAAAACTGTTAGCAAATTCTTGTATTTTGATTGTAT
Organism: Bellardia bayeri; assembly: GCA_950370525.1. Taxonomy (NCBI): domain Eukaryota; kingdom Metazoa; phylum Arthropoda; class Insecta; order Diptera; family Calliphoridae; genus Bellardia; species Bellardia bayeri. The sequence continues at coordinate 66,741,753 of OX493265.1, forward strand.
AAACAATCCTTTCTGAACCTCCGGAACAAATAATTCTTATTCAATATTTGATTCCATATTATTACTGATATTATTAGGTGTTGTGGTGGGCTTTTACATACACGCAGAAAAAAAAATATAGTAGTGCATGTTTACCATAACTATTTCAACATTTTTAAAAATTTCTTTAAAATATTATGGTCACTGTAAATATTTATATGATTTCTGCAACCATATTATGGTTAAGTTTATCATTCACATGGTTATAGCAATTATGTAATGTTTATTATAATCAGTTATATGATGAAAGATTATACCATATTATATTGTTCTCAATCAAATCAATCAAAGAGCAACAAATTATGATAAATGGATTTATCATAAACATGATTGTAACAAAAAAATACATATAGTTATTGTAGTAATTATCTGAATCGTAACTTAACCATATTATGGTTACCACAATCATGAAAATAATTACAGTTACGAGAACATTGTTGCATAACTTGTAAAACTGTTGACATTGTTGTGGTAAACATGTACATACAACTATATTTTTTTTTTGTGTGTATTTAAATTACATTCTTTATTTCATTCGTTTTGCAATCAACGTTTTTAATTTATATCTAATAACAAACATTTCTATTTTATTATCAAATTCACTCTTCAATTTATGCTTTTTTCAAAAATTTAAAAGTGTTGATTAAATAATTCTTCTTTTATGGTTTCTTTTAAGGAGAGATTTCACAAGATCACTTTTTGATATCTCTTTGAGCATAAATAAAAGTGCAACATCAGCAGAGATTCATATTACTGCTACAAAGAGCTTTGTCTGTTACTTTAACCGGATTTAAAATGACTACTCTTAGAAAAATAAAGGTTTTTAAAAAATAACAAATAACAGCAAATATTTGCTTTAATTGACAACATATACCAAGTGTGCTAACCTCATGTTCACCACTGTAAGTTTACGAAACTTAGCTGTAAATTGGCCGCACCGATCATCTAATTTAACACAGGTAGAACCTATACATTACAGCCATAAAAAGCTAAAATGTGAAAATTTTTATAAAATAATCGAAATTTGTACGCGTGGGTGTAGTAGGCAACTAACTGACCGATAGCCATTTTAATTAATAATTTTACTTTTTTCAAGACAATGCAAATTGAATAATTTTTATATGTATGTATGTATGTATCCTTTGTTATACCCTACACCACCATAGTGGGGAGGGTATATTGGATTTGTGCTGATGTTTGTAACTCCCAGAATGATTGGTCCAACACCCGCCTTAAAGTATACGGAGCGGCTCAGAATTACTTTCTGAGTCGATTTAACGATGTCCGTCCGTCTGGCTGGCTGGCTGTCAATGTAAAGCTTGTGCGCAGAGTACAGGTCGCAATTTTGAAGATATTTTGATAGAATTTGGTAAGTGATATTTTTTCGGCCCAAGGACGGATGGGATTGAAACTGGTGGAAATCGGTCCATTATTTCACCTGGCCCCATACAAAAGTCCTCCCGAAATTGGGGTTTATCGCTCATATATGTTTGAATTATGCAAGTATCCAAACAAATTTCATCACAAATGAGTGGTAAATAAAGCCAAATCACATCTACAAATTTTGTGCAGGCCGGTCCATAATTGGTCGTAGCTCTCATATTAGGCCTACTTCCGAAAATAACTTTAAAGAGCATAACTCTCTCAAAAATATTGGTATCCAAATAATATGGAACCCAAATATATTTCGTATGTATGCAAATAATACGGTACAATTTTATTATGATCGGTCCATAATTAGTCGAAACTCCCATATAAGACCCTCTCCGTAATTCAATTTAAGCTCCATAAATCTTTTAAAAGTATTTACTATATCGAGATAAAGTTTAACATACATGATCGGTCCACAATAGGTTACATCTCGCATATAACGCCCATTTCTGAAAAACTGTTTTATACATATACTGGATGTAGGGTATTATATGGTCGGGCTTGACCGACTATACTTTCTTACTTGTTTTATTTTACTTTTAAAAACAAAGTTCTCGTTACAAAAATTTGTATTTATTCAAAAACTTCTAACCACTATTTTTAGGATAAATTTATTCTACATTGTTTGCTCTTATATATGATTTGTAAGAGCAAACAAGTTCAAATGCGATTTGCTTAGTAAAAGAAGTTATTCATATTATGATGTTTTTTTTTGTAATTTCATTTATTTTTAGCTTTGTTCTGTCTGACAGATATATATCTAAACATTTTGATTCATATCAATGCACTATTTGAAAATTAAAACCAATTGGGTAAAATTCTTATGTTTGATTAATAGTGAATGAGGTTGAGCGATTATAGTGAACAGTAAAGTACAAAAGAAATGCACGACACTTAAGGATAAGAAATACCATAATTTTTGTTAAATCTTGCAAATTGTTTTACAATCCAAGAATTTAAACTAGCCGATTTATTGCAAATATTTCACTAATATGTTATTTTTTTAAATATAAGTATAAATCGTATGTGTCTACATATGAGCCTAAGAATGCAAACAATTTTAAGTAATTTCTAAAATTGATTTCCAAGTCTAATTTATATCTTATGATCTTTTCCACGAAGTAGAATCTCTTCTTTTTATTTGGCTTAACAAAACAAATTCCCACCAAAATGGTACAAATAAAAAAAAATGTAATTACAAAAAGAGGCACCGCACGCGATAAACGTTTTTTTTTAACAGGTTCCGCCTTTTGGACCAACCACAACAAAGTCTTCGAGACAGAAATGCTGCACAGACAACAGAATAATAAATAAATATTCCTCTTGTTGCTGAGGAGGTTGTGTCTGTGGCTGTTGCTGCGTAAGAAGAAGATGATGACAACAGCGGAGTTGATGATGATGATGATGATGAATTAACACACTTCAATAGGGCTTATTAGTAACAGGCAACAGGTAAAATACAAAAAATTCTATACGGTCTTCATAGGAATTTTTTTTTGTAAATTTTATACACCAACAGATTGCCGATGGTTCAGGGGTAAAGGTGGTCAAGTAGGAGTGAAAGGAGTAGCTGTAACAACAAGTTGTTGCGAGTCGTGTAAATATATTTAAATCATTGTTATTGTATTACTTTTTTAGCATTTTAAAATTTTATGTTAAAAACACAGTTGAACACACACATATGGGCCACTTGCAATGAATGCGTGTAAAGAAATCAGGTGAATTAAAACTTATAGAAAATGTTTGTAGAGAGAAGTGGTCTGAACATTAAAACAACCAAAAACCACAATACTTAATTGGTAACTTGAGAGAAAAAGGACAGTGTTTGAGTATTTGTGCCAGTGTTTAAGTCATGTTAACCAGACTAAATCCGTTTTACATACTTGCGTAGCGTTTGTGAAAATAAAAACATGACAACATGACTTGGTTAGGCAGTGTTAATAAGCCATTGAATAACATGCGGCTGAAATGTAAAACAAATAAAATAACATCATCATATGCGTGCTTGTAAAAGTGTTTCTACGTGGGCTTCTCACAAGTTGTTTAAATCGGAAAAGAGTTTCAAGATATATTAAACCATATAGTTTCAGAAGTGATAACCTCTACAATCTGAATAACTAATAGTTTGGTAGTGCCAAATCTGATATACCCACCGCCGTTTATGTATGAGCTATGACCTATTATGAACCGTGAAGAATTATATATGACGATTTATATATGTGAATGATTTGTGTTGAATTTCAACTTGATAGTCATTTTTGTAAGAGATTTATGCGCATTTAAGTGATTTTCTGAGGATTCAAAACATGGACCAATGCAAAAAAAAAAATCTTTTTGAAATTTCTCATAAAACTTATTTTGTATGAATTCTGTATGGATACTGCTTTTCTAAAGTCATTTATGTACCATAGAGCCAAATTCCAGAAATAGACTAGGAAATCATGAACCAATTCTTGCCATTTTCATCAGGGCTTGTCTTTCTATAATAAAAATAAAGTGTGCTAAATTTCATGTTATTATCTGCATTATATTTGAAGAAAATAGCAAAAAATATAATTTCCATTTGCTATTGAAGTTCGGAGCAATAAGAATGTTCGGTAAGAATATCATTGTTCTAAGTCAGAAGGACGGATATAGCTAGATCGTTTTAGAATCTCATAAGGATCCAGAATATATAGACTTTTTAGTTCTATGACCAATATTTTGATTTGTTACAAACGGAATGACAAACTTAACTTTGGTGGTGGGCCTTGGCTTTATTCAAAAGCTACTGGTCATTGCACAAATTTATTGGTCAACTAGATACAATAGAAACATATATCTTATCATGGAATGAGAATTCCACTAATATTTTCAACGCAGTAGCTACATATTTACAGATTGGTCATATAAAAGTAATTTAATGCATCCCATTTTCTTTAACATACAATGGAGAGCACAAATGAGTACATTATAGAGCACTTATTATTGTACACAAATAAAACTAATAAAGAAAATTAAAAAAAAAATGTTTTTTGTCATTTATTTTAGTTTAATAATATTGTATATCTGTTTATTGTTTGATACAACTATCTAAACATGGTGTAACTATACAAGGTGGATGCAAATCGACAACACAATACAGAAATAACAGGCATTTTGTTTGTGTAAAATAATGTACTACTGTCAAAAATACTTGAAAATGTATTACTTTTGTCATAAGTAAATTGTAAACAAACTCAGTCAGCTGTGCTACTGCACTCACCTTGTATAGTTACACCATGGTCTTATATTTACGTCGTCAAAACTATAAAATGTCAATAGTAAAATATCTAAAAAAAATATGTATATTTTCTTGTTTTAAATTTGCAATCAGTTTCTGATTGGAGTGTTAAGTTAAATTAAAATGTGTGATTTTCCTTGTTGAGAAATATACATTGTATTGCGCCAACTGTCTCTTCATGTTTGACCACAAATTCTCAATGGAATTGAGATCGAGACTTTTTGCTGGCTACTAAATTAAAAGAAAATTCTGCTTGCTAAGGCTATTGTTTTACGATTTTGAAAATGTGCTGGAAAGTAACTTCAACCACATGATAGACGCTCTTATCGGGAAGTTGAGTTTGTAAAGTACGCAGGTAGCCAGCCTTCTTTCCTCATTATTCCAATGTTCCAAAATGTAGAGCAACCACATATCATGGCGTTCCTTGCATCGTGCTTTATTGTTATCTTTTTATAGTGTCTTCAAATACTCTAGGCTGTTCCTCGCCATCAATTAAATTTGGATTCGTATAAGCAGATTACATGTCTCCAATATTCTACTATCCAGTTTCTGTGCTCTTTGGCAAACTTTTACCGTGCCATAAGATTTTTTATACATAATGCAGGTTTTTAGTTTTGTACCGCTGAGATGTAACCAAGCAAAGGACTCGTCTTGCTGTCCATCGACTAACCCGCCTATTGCTGTAAAAGTATATATTGGTGTTAAACACTAGTCTCTTTCCCTTTATATTGTCATGGGACGTTCGTCCGCTTTAGTTAATAACTTTTTGCGACCTATAGTTTGTGGTTTGGAAACAATAGAACGCTTGTTTGGGCTCTTCGTTATATCGTGTAAGAAATTATGTAAATATTCATTATATAAGGTAGTTAATGTTAAAAATTTTGCCGTACGTTGTTTTGAATTTTCGTTAAAGATTCGGTATAACGGTATTTTTCTGTATGTTGCATGACATTATTAATTATTTTTAGCTGCATTTCTTAGGTGGGTCAAATATACTCAATGCAATGATGAGAATTTTTGTTATATCCAATGATATCATATAATGTTGTACAGAATACATATCGTCAATAATTACAATTCAGTTAGTTCATGTTCACAGAAAAAATTAATGCCCAACAAATTTTAATTAAACTTTTAATTGAGTCTTAATTGATTTTTAATTAAACTTTTAATCATATCAATTAAATTTTTAATTGAAAAACAATTTTCAATTAAATAATATAATATTTTTTTTAATTAAAACTACTTTTAATTATATTTTTAAAAAATATTTTAATTGATACTACAAATTCCTTCATCGGTCCACTTTCAATTAAATGTTTAATTAAATATACGAATATTTTAATTGAAAATCAATTTTAATTTTTTCTGTGTTCTAAAATATATTTATCAACAATCTTTTCTGAGGAAAAGTAAGTAAAAACAAATAATGCATATTTAGCTCTTAGTCAGTCAATCAGTCATCCAAAATATTATACTGGAATTTATTCATAAACATTTTTTTAACCACGAATTTAGTAATTCACTTGGACCTTTTTTGATTTATATAAACCGGATTTTTTTCTCATTGCAAAATAAAAGCGTCAAGTAGTTTGAAGAAAATATAAGGAGTCTTTATTTATTTAAATGTACACAAAGACAATTAAAAATGAATACACTGTCTGTTTAAGAACACACTTAAAGTTTTCGAACACATTGATGTTTACACAACAATGACTCACAATAAACTTATGCATTTGGTTGGCCGGGTTAGTCTATTTATACAGCATTCATAATTTCTGGAAGGTTCGAAACTAAGATACTAGAATGTTTGTGACTGCAAGTCTAGAATGTTCGTGTCTAGAATATTCAACCAAAGTCGTTAAAACTCAATGTTGCCATATTGCTATAATTATAACAGTTTATAACAATAATGTTTATAAATCAAAACTACTACAAATGCTAAACAAGTCGTATGTCGATAAACACGCCATCTGTTGATAAAGTTGTTCGTAACAATATTAATACACTTTGTTTGATAGTTTTTTTGATGAAATTTTCAGAGGTTGTCTCGCATTTTTGCTCATATTTCCGTTATTTATGGACGAATTTTTCTGATTTTAAATAGCAAGAATTATTGAAGATTTGGATCCCGAAGATATCTGGCAACTTCAGAAAATTAATTTCAACAGACAGACAGACAGACGGACATGGCTTAATAGACCCCGCTATCTATTAGGATACAGAATATATATACTTTATAGGGTCGGAAAATTATATTGTGGAAATTACAAACGAAATGACAAACTTATATATACCCTTCTCATTTCTAAATTTGAACTCATATTCATTCTTAAACATATTTCCTTCACAATCCACCCACTTAAAAATATGATCTGTAGGCTTCAGTTTAAACAATTCTGTTACTTGAATAAAACAAACAAGCAAGTGTTAAATTGTATCTTTACATAAAATCACTTTTAACACAACAATTCTTATAATTTTTCCGTTCATTAAATCAACAACAAGATACATTTTTCAATGAATAAATTTAACTCTTTCTGAATTTTATTTCATTTGTTGATTTAGCCAATACTACAACTGACAGACGACGACTGCTGGCCAGGTCGTTAGCAGACGACCTTTTTTTAGTTGCAGGCAATTTTAACCTGGTAGTTGGGTCAATATAAAAACATATACATACGTTTCTACGTATTCATGTTTAATCACCATGTAGACATATGTATAGTATAGTATAAATTGTTTTTCCACTTTTTAAACGTCTTTTTTGAATTAATATTTATTTTATGCCAACAATTTAAGAAGCCACCAATGTTGACCACAATTCTACCAAAAACAAACGACAGCACTCTACTGGCGCATACAAACCAGAAAGGAGTTCAGGCAGCCATGGAGAGAGACAAGAGACATTTCCACATAAGTATATGCTTGTAGGACTTGGTTACAACCATGTGTTACATTCATTAAGACATTGGTGCAGTGCTAAATTGTTGCAGTTAATATTGTTGTTGTATACTCAGCATAATCGTAGAGTCTTTTAAGACTCAGTTACTTAAATAACCACAAACAACAGCCACGACAGAAACAACTCTGCAGAAATCATATAGATACTTACTTACTTACTTATGTATGTTTAATATAACCACACAATTGTGTACTGTAGATACACATTAGTGTGGCACTTATTTTGCAGTTTTTGGATTTTCGATCATCTCAAGGTCCGAAACTGTGCTCTGAAAATTTGCGCAAAAATCTGGTAAAGTTTAGAAGTTGCACATTTTTGTGATAATTTCAAATCGCATAATTCTAAAATAAGGTCCAGCCTAATACATATTTATACATACGTTTGAAAGTATGCAAGTGCAGCATGATGTTTTTATCATGCTCTTTTCATTTATTTATTTCACATTTATTCATACTCATACAGCTCTTAATAAATGTATTGGAAAATACAAATTATTCTCGTCTCTTTTTAGATCAACAATGTTACAGGTGTCCCTGCAATATATTACATTAAAACATTAATGAAATATTACGTACTTGAAGGGACAATACTAATGATTTAGAAAGCGTTTATTTGGGAAATAATTCGTTATCTCGAGAGAATTTCACATGGTTGGAGCTGAAGTTTTCGATTTGATTTACAGAGGTGTCTTACTTTGAGCCCCCACAGATCAGCACCTTTTTCGGAAAAAAAAAACGTAAAAAGTGGAGCGTTTGACGTGTTCCAACTTTGTATGCGTGTAAATTTTTATACGGAAGATATAACAGCTTGCAAATTTCTTACATTTTAATTTAGAATTTTATCACATATGTATATAGCTGATATCTTAGAAGAATTTTTAGACCCTTCGTTGGCCCGCCGTATCTAACAAAACCAAAAAAAGATCGGACAAAATAAAATAATTAAACCTATAAACCTCTCAAAATAAAAAAAATAAAATCCACATAAATTGTTTGTATATCTTCTTAAGGATTTTTTGTATCAGCTCATTCGGATCATAAATGTATTTTTAGCAAATTTTTAAGGAAAACGGGCGGCCCAATATGATGACAAGAAACTGTAAATCAACTTGAATACCTCAGCTGCAGTCATGCGAATTTTCGTTACGATATCTTTAATAACGTTTCTAAGCCACTGTGCAATAGGAAATGTTTTTATAGCCACCAGTAAAAACATGTTGGGTATAATAAGTGTCTCATTCTGTTTGTAAAATATCGCAATAATGGTCGTAGAACCAAAAAGTATATATATTATGGGTTAATATAAGATTCTAAGACGATCTAGCCGTGTCTGTCCGTCTGTGGTAGGTACGACAGTGATTCGAAAAAAATCATAAAAAAACGAAAATTTTACCAAACATTTTTTGATCCACCAAAATGTTTGGTATTTAAAATAGGCATAATCGGTCCAGAAGGATTTGAGATATAGACCAAAGTTTCAGACAACCTCAATATTTTTCAGATATTTTTTGCTATTTTCTTCGAATATATTGCAATATCATGAAATTTCGCACACGTCATATTTGTTGTAAAAGCACAAGCGTTGTTGAAAATGGTCAGAATTGGTCCACGAATTTTCATAGCCTAAATACAAAAGTCTATAGAAAAGCCTTATCCATACAAAATTCTGCAAAAATAAGTTTCATGCAAAAAGGAATCTCAAAACAATATTTTGTTTACATCGGACCAAATTTTGACATATCACCATATAAAGTGCACTTCCGAAAATCAGATAAATGCGTAAAAATTTCTTACAAAACCAATATCATATAGGAATTCCACACAAATAGTCCATAGAAATATAAAAATCGTCGCTCTCAATTTTATGATGATTGGTCCAAATATGACCGTAGCCCCATATAAAGTCCACTTATAAAAATCACTATTAAGTTAAAATTCAACACAAATAATTCATATACATAAAAATCATCGTACAGAATTCGATGATGATCGGCCCGTAATAGGTCATAGTTCCCTTTTTAGAACTATTCGCGAAAACTCATTATCCTACATAAACCACATTGAACCGAAATTTTACACAGATCAGTTATATGTATGTAAAAAATGTACTATTGACTTTTGTGAAAGTTAGTCCATAATTGGCCATAACTCCCATCGAGATGTTACAATTTTGACATTTTAAAAAGACAAAATCAGTTTTCTAGGACTTTTAGATAGCTTTAGATTTATTGTATATTAAAATAAATCGCTCTATGTTACACGCTGAAAAAATATAAACAAAGAGCAGTTCTGAAAGAAAGAAACAAATATAAAATCTTGATTATAACTGAAATTAAATTCCAATTTTCGGCTGTAATTTGCCTTTATTTCGTATAAACTGCTTCAATATAATTAAGATATCTTGTTAAAAATTTCCTAACACAATACATTTCTGCTACTGAAACTGAAAAATTCTGATATTTTGTAGTAGTAAATTTTCATAAAATATGTAATTCTGTATAAAATGTAGAATAACTATTTTGTAGTTACTGGTTATTGTAGGGACCACTGTTCATTGCTCAACATTTGCTTATGTGGGCTTTTTCACTTAATTTTTGCGTTTTTTGTTTTGATTACTTTGCAGCCTGATTTTTTGCCTTTTTATTTGCTTATACATACATATTTTGTTGCTGGTATCCTAAAGTGACTTTCATAAATTGTGTTTGAAAGCTTGTATAATTGAAATTAATTGACTGTTGATTGGTGTTGTCAACTAAATGCGACTTGAAGAAAAGTGATAAAATGCTAACCAAGAAATTGTAGGAGTTGCAATTTAAATTTACAGAAGACATCTACAAACAACAATATCGAGAGCTGCAGCAGCAACAGCAACACAATGTGAAACATTGTGGGTTTTTGTTTGCAATTTGATTATAAGGTGTCAACCTGGGTGTTCTTTAGTTGCATTTTGTGGTTTATATCAATGAGCAAAAAAAAAAAAAAAAGGAAGCTAACACGTAGATAATAATTATGATGTAATAAAATTGTGTAACTGGATAGAAATTATGTTTGTGAAATGGTTTGTTGCTAATAGAGGTGGTTTGTATGCAATTGACCTATATTTGTGTGTAAACTTGAATATTGGATACTATGTAGTAAAGGAAGTAATATTGTAATGTAAAGAATTTAATTTACCCTAGATATTTAATATACTAAAACATTGTTTACATAAAAGCTGGCTTATTTGAAAAACCTGCTACTGGGATCAACATTTAATATTAAATTGAATATAAATAGGGGGTGGCCCAAAATTAACGAAAGGGTTTGAGTTCGCTATAACTTTTTATTTAAGAAATAATTATTAATTTTTTTAATACAGTATTAAATGGGGAATATTTCCAGTTTAGTTGTGAAAAATAATATCTCCCAAGTGGTGGCCATTTTCTGCTTCGCAAATTCGTGCTCTTTCCAACACATTTTCCATAACCTTTCGCAAAACTTCAGGTGTTAGTTGTTAATTTCGTCGCTTAATGGTTCTAGGCTTATTAATGTAGATTTTCCTTTCAAATAACTCTAAAGAAAACAGTCTGGGACGGTTAAATCCGGTGAATGAGGAGGCAAATTAAAATCACTTGTACGCGAAATAATTCATTCAACAAAGACGTCCCGTAAAAGAGCCATTGTGTCCCTTGCAGTGTGCGCTGTGGCTGCATCTTGCGGATGGTTTTTCACGGCTGGCCTAAAAAAATTTTCCAACATTGTCCGATATCTGACAGCATTGACGGAAACGGCGACCCCGTTTCAAAAACTAAGAACAAATTATCCTTTCCGATGAAACACCGCACCAAACCGTACACTTACGTGGGTGTAATTCTCGCTGTTGAACTACTCTCGGATTTTCCGAAGCCCATATCCTGCAGATTTGCTTATTAATGAACCCATTTAATTGGAAATGGGCTTCGTCGCTCATAATTAAATTATGAATAAAATTATGATTTTCTTCTGCTTTTTGCCGGAAAAAAACTGCATAATCAAGTCGTTGCTGGCAATCTGTCGGTTTCAATTCTTGGACAAGTTGAATGTATGGAAACATTCTTATTGTGTGCAAAATTCTCTGCAGCGATGCTCCTGAGAGGCCAAGTTGTTCCGAACGTCTCCTGGTTGATGTTTCTCCATCTTTCCTATTATTCCTCTGTACCAGTTCAATATTGTCATCCGTGTGCACCGTTCGTCTTCTGCCAGCACCAGGAAGGTTCCTTACTGCCCCTTGTTGTCGAAAATTTGCAACCAGACGGTTTATTGTTGTCTCTGAGGGTCCGAGCCGCACATTAAAATAACGTAGATATGCAAAGCTCAACAATTTGGGCACGTTCTAAAATTGAGTAATGTAAATTCACCAAGTCTTCTTTACAAAATACTGAAAAAAAATTATAATAAAAATTTATAAGCATTTCAAACCTCTTCGGTGATTTTGGGTCACCCTGTTATTGTATGTAAAATACTCTCCTTATCACATCTTTACCTATAATTTGTGAAAGATTTGCTGTCTCTTCTCTTCTTCATCATCACTCTTCTGTAAAGTTTTAGACTAATTTTGCTCCTTGTCATAACTCTGGATCTATTAAACCATTTTCGCTGATTTTTAATACCAAAGTGCTTAGAATAGTGATTAACATTATCTTATAAATTTTGTTAAATTTGATCATGTAGTTTGGATGTGAGAGTGTTTTACACAAACACGCAGACAAATCGGCAGATGAAAATAGCTTAATTTAAAATTTCAAGAAATACCTTAGATGAATATATATCCTCATTTATCAGTTTTGTTTCTGGAGGGTATAAAAAATAATAATAAAACAAATATTCTAAAGGAACTCTATAAGAAATCATAATACATAAAACCAACTTCGCAGCTAAAAATAGTCAAAGTTACTTCTCCTTTAATTAACAATTTAAAGAAAACCAAAATAGTTCAGTTTAATTTTCAGTAAATAAAATAAAACAAGTGCATTTTTTTTTTTAAATTTACAACTGCTTTTCTATCATAAATACCAATAAAAACTTCTAACATTAATTAGTATTTTAATTAACAAAATGCTGCTAGTTATGACATTCAATTAACTCTAAGTGACACTTTTTATTAGCCACCAATGTAGTAGCCAATGTTTATAATTCAACAGATTCGTTAAGTGATTTCTTGTGTCTATTAATGATTTTTTATTACTTTGTCAAAATGTATGCGTACTTTAATAATTTTCTAATTTTAACAAGATTACCACATTCTTTTAAAATTCCTTAGTAAGTGGAATACAAAATTGACCACATATGGTGTTTAGTGGCTTTAATTCTAAGATACGGGCTTAATTTTTAATTTAAAGATTCATAAATCTTTTTAATGATCTTTGTTTGGTAGCAGAATTTATAAATAAATAAATATTTGGACATAAGCTCAGCAAGTGTGAAATGATGAAACAAAACTGTAAAAATTTTTGTAAATTAAAGTTACATGAGTGGACCAAGCCTATTATTTTCTCAAATTCAAATAAACGTGTATTTTTAGTTAACATTTGTTTATAACGTTAACTAATTGAGAAACTCAATAACAATAAGATTTATTAAGGTAACAGTTCATGTTCACACTGAAATGTGTAAAACAACATCAACATAATCATTTCAGATATTAATATTTATAATTATAAGAGCATCAATACATAGCGACTTAAAGCATTAGTACCAAGTGGAATGTATAACGATTGAAGTAAATATATAACAATATGCATCCTATAATTGAAGCTAAAATTGAATTTTACGTACTATTGTAATCTTTTGGCTCAATTACAGTCAACTCTTGATAACTTGAAATTCGTTAATTTGAATCTCGCGATAATTTGAACTGTTTTCTAGGTCCCTTGAAAAACATTTAATAAATTGAAAAAAAATCTATGTAATTTGGTCCCCTCGGTAATTTGAATTTATTTGAATGGCATATTTATTGCCGACACGCTATATGGAATTTGAATTTTTTGGCTCTACGCTCTATAATTTGAATTATTTTAATGTACTGTGTTTTATGCAAAATATAAAATAAATATTTAAACAATGATTTATTTTAGTTTATATGCGCTGCTTTATAGAAATGACATCTTGCTCGACAGCGTTCTATAATTTGAAGTTTAGTTCTTTTACACTCTATAATTTGAATTCGTAATGCGATTTTGTTTCTGTTTTTAAAACAAAAATTAAAAGACAATAATATCAGTGTCTATGGTGGCCTAATCGGCGCTGAACTGTTGAATATGACTTCTTTGGATGAGAAAGATGAAGCAGACGAAGATGAGCAACCAATAATTAAAGTTTCATTAACTGAAGCGATGATAAGTCATACTACATTATGCTCCTACGCTCTCAGAACGGATACAATTGACGATTTCTTTTCAGCTTTAATCACAATTGAAAATTCATTGGACAAAGACAGATTGAATTCGTTCACTCAAAAGAAAATTGCGGACTTTTTTTCCATTACACAGAAAAAATTAAAATTGATTTTCAATTAAAATATTCGTATATTTAATTTAACATTTAATTGAAAGTGGACCGCTGAAGGAATTTGTAGTATCAATTAAAATATTTTGTAAAAATTGAATTAAAAGTAGTTTTAATTAAAAAAAATATTATATTATTTAATTGAAAATAGTTTTTCAATTAAAAATTTAATTGATATGATTAAAAGTTTAATTAAAAATCAATTAAGACTCAATTAAAAGTTTAATTAAAATTTGTCGGGCAATAATTTTTTCTGTGTATAATTACACACATACTTATGATCTTATACATATGTATGTACACATATGTAACTGTAAAAAAGTTCACAATAAAAAATTTTAAATTTTAGTTAAACTCTTGTTAATTTGATTTTTTTTTCTATCTCCTCTTGTTAATTTGAAGTCTCGTTAATATGAGATCTCGATTATTTGAACTTTTTCTCTGCTCCCTTGAATTTCAAATTATCAAGAGTCGACTGTATTTGTAAAAATACGAGAAAACCGTTCTGGCTTACAACACAACAAAATAAGTTGCCATCAAGAAAACGCACCAGCGTCCAAGAGTGTTTTAGCAATGGCTAAAATCAACGGATTAAAGTACGAGTTGCTTGGCCACCCACCTTTGTCTCTTGCTTTAGCTTCCCAAATCTTAAAAAAAAATCCTAGCTATCAAGCGTTTTACCTCAAATGAAGATGCAATTGTAAACCACTATTTTAAAGGCCTTGAGGAAAACTATTTTAATCAAGGCATAGAATTGCTAGATAAGCGTTGGTCTAAGTGTATTGAAGTTCCAGAATATTATATGGAGAAATAAAAATGTTTTTGAAAAACTAACTATTCGCTTTCTGTGCTAGGCTAAGAAGTTTCCGAACCGCCCTCGTATAAACACCTACGGTTGAAGCTACAGACGACATAAATAAATAAACATCGACGATTAAAGCTAAAATTCTACAACAAAAAGACCGACGATTGAAGCTAAAACACAACAACAAAAATACGGACGACTGAAAATAAAATTTAACAACAGAAGATTAAAGCTAAAATTAAATAACATAACGATGCACTATTGACGCTAAAATTGAAAAACATATAGAAATACAATTGAAACTACAATTGAACAGCAGAAAGACCAACGATTGAAGCTTAATTTGAACAACATGAAGCAAAAATTGAACAACATATGGACTTACAATTGAAACTAAAATTGAACAACAGAAAGACCTACGATTGAAGCTAAAATTTAAAAACAAAAAGACCTACGATTCAAGCTAAATTTGAACAACACAAAAAACGACGATTGAAGCTAAAATTGAGGACGCAATTGACAATTGAAGCTAAAATTGAAAAACATATAGACCTACAATTAAAGCTCAATTTTAACAACACAAAGAATGATGATTGAAGCTTAATTTGAACAACATAAAGTAAAAATTGAACAACATATGGACTTACAATTGAAACTAAAATTGAACAACAGAAAGACCTACGATTGAAGCTAAAATTTAAAAACAAAAAGACCTACGATTCAAGCTAAATTTGAACAACACAAAAAACGACGATTGAAGCTAAAATTGAGGACCCAATTGACAATTGAAGCTAAAATTGAAAAACATATAGACCTACAATTAAAGCTCAATTTTAACAACACAAAGAATGACGATTGAAGCTAAAATTGAACAACGAAAAGATTGACAATTGAAGCTAAAATTGAAAAACATATAGACCTACAATTGAAATCAAAATTGAACAACAGACAGACCAACGATTGAAGCTTAATTTGAACAACATAAAGCAAAAATTGAACAACATATGGACTTACAATTTAAACTAAAATTGAACAATAGAAAGCCCTACAATTAAAGCTAAAATTGAACAACGTAAAGACCGGCGATTGAAGCTAAAATTAACGATTGAAACTTCAATTCAATAACATATTGGACATACTTACTCTTAAAGCTGAAATTGAACAGCATATAGACCTATGATTTAGAATAAAATTAAATAACGGAAACCCTGCGATTGAAGCTTAAAGTTACCAACATTAAGACCAACGATTGAAGTTTCAATTTAACTGTATTTAATGTAAAGTAGACTTTGCCTTCACTAAGATATTGCTTGTGCCTCATAAAATTTTAAATCTACATTATGTAGGGTACTAAACCTCTAAGTTTTTAAAAGTTGTAGAGTTAAGAACATTTTATGAGATTTTTTCAAAAATATTTATTAAACAAAAGCTAAACTACTTGCATACATACATGTTACATGGTTTTCAGCTGGCTTCAATTGGTAACCAAACAAAATTTTAAACACTACTGAAATATCCATTGTAATTTTATATTTTTAATCATTAAATTCTTTTTCTCGTTAAATTTTATCGCCATCCAATGGCGTTAACACCCGCAGTGTTATCAATGATCTGTTAAAGACCCCTGTGTTCCGAAACTTGTTAATGTGTTAAATTTTTTGGTTATTTCTTTTTCATTCTTATGGGTTTTTTTTATTGGTGTGTTTTATAATTAGGAATGGTTTGTTAAACTAAACAACAATGATTTATAATATTGGCGGATGTTACTTTTGGTTAATTTTATATATTTCGTTTTTGGTTTTCTTGTTTTTTTTAGTTAAATGTTAATAATTAAGCGCCTTTTGGTTATGCGTGTTTAATTTTAACCACAATAATTTGAGTTATTTTTACTAATGATGTTTTTTTTTAGACAATATTCTATTAATATTGATTGCTGATTTGTGAAAATAAGTAGATCACTATTGAGAGTAATTTAAAATCTATTGATGCTTTACTTTTTAAGTAGATTAAGTTTCCGTTTCTTTTCTTTTGTGCAAAATTTGTTTGGAATTTTTAAAGTGTTAGTATTGATTAATAACTTATGTTTAAGTATGTATGTATATGCCAGTATGTACCTTTCATATATTAATGAACACAAATATCTAATACTAAACAATTCAAGAATTTGCGTGTATCATTTTGTTATCTTTGTACATATTTGCGACTAGAATGGGATTAAGCAGAACATGGGTAATTTCCCCTACCATACACAGTTAGTCAGCTAATTTAGTCAGACACTTCAAATTTGGTTTTAATTTACATTGTTGGTGACATCTCCCACACAAAAAACATGTTGTTGGAATATCTCAGGAACAATAATTGTGGAAATCTTCAAATTATGAATTATTTCTCTTTCATTGCAAGTAGCTAAAACAAAGCGAAATCGGAACAATGCACGCAGCCTCTATCGCACAAATCAAATAAACATATAATGCAGATTACAAATGACAACAAGTTAGTAATTTGAACACAATTTATTGCATAAATATAAAACTAATAAAGAAAATTATATAATGTTCTTTGTAATTTACTTAATATTTAAAATTTATCAAAATAATTTATAAGACAAACCTAAATCAAGTTTTTAAAATAATACAACGGGAACAAAAACAACCCGCAATAACTGAATTTTGCACCAAACGAAAAATTTAGGGAATGATACTATATTTAATATACATATATTCTAAAGCTCGTTTTTTTCGTAAAATACTTTTTACACTTTTGCATATTCTCTATCAATTTTTCAATAAACTCCTCCGTGCTGAACCCGCTGCCAAAGCTCGTCCAACTGGGCTGGAGTTAATAGGTATTGTCCCAACTATCTCTTCACGATTGACCACAAATTCTCAATCGGATTGAGGCTGGGACTTCTTGCATGCCAATTTCATCCTTTCACGATTTTGGAAGTGTGCTTTGGGTCACCGTCCAGCTTGTCTATCAAATCAAGAAGATAAGTTGGCAAAATACACTGATTTACTTCATTCCTTTCTTTGAAGTGGCCAAAGGATCCACCATGTTAAGCAACCCCATATTATGATGTTTCTCCCACCGTGTTTCATTGTTTCCATTACATGGTGTCTTTGAATTCCCTAGGTTGTGCAGAGTCAGCAATATTGTTTAACATCGGATTGATAACGACCAGATTACACGTTTACAGTTATATACTGTCACAAATATCTGGTAAACTTTAACCATTGTTTAGTTATTACTCTTGTAGAATATATATTTTAAAATTAAATTAATTAATTTTGATTTGGTTTTTAAGTGTCAAAATACGAATATTAAACTATTTTAAAATATTGTGTATATTTTTCAAAAACAATTTAGAACATTTTTAATGAATAAATGAATGAATTTATGAATAATTAACTTTTACAAACATCGCAGATAAAAATGTAACCTATTGGCAACTTAGTTTATTTTTGTCCAATCAAAATATAAAATTAAACATATTCAAGGTGAGAGTTAAGCTAGATTTACACGATTGAAATTTTCTTCAAAATGCATTTTGTAGAATTTTTGCTGTTTACACGAGTTTGAAGCATTTTGAAGAGCAATTTTGAAGAAAATTTTAAGCGTGTAAATCCAACTTTATTCGTAAAAATATTTTCTCTCTCTCAAAAAATTGAGACGTCAGACTTCATATGAAAAACACTTTGTCCGAACAAATATTTTCTTCAGACAGAACGAATGGGTGAATCCACCTATATTTTTCATTTTTAATTATATGTAAATTATTTTGTCTACCTGAAATAAATGAAATAAAAATATTTCTCAATTTTCTTTATTATTTTTATTTCTATGCAATAAAACGTGCACAAGGCACAAACATGTACTTTTTGTGCTCCCCACTTTATATAATCGAATATTTATATAAATTGTTTTGATGTTAATATAAAATGAAAAACAAATCGATATTATACGCAGAATATCTGGATCAGTGTTGGCAAACATGGTACAATTGTACTTTTTTGATACATTTTAGGCACATGCTACTACCACGAGTCATTTGGTACAATTTCAAAATACTGCTGCATCAAAATATGGTATTTCAGATGACATATGTATGTAGCTACATATATAAATATGTATATCATTCAAGTTACTATTTGTGCCAAAGAGATTTTAATAATTTTTTTTTTTGGAACTGATATCTATTTGATCTTTAAATATTCATCTATAAGACGATTATTACGACAAGAAATTGTTGGTTAAATTATCGAGCAATGGAAGCCTCTGACATGTTAATACACATTAAATGATTTTTAGGCTGAATCAAAAAACTAAAGCTAGGATTTCCAAATCGTTAGAAGTTAACCCCTCTATTTCTTTTATTCTTGAAATAATAAATCTTGTAATTTTAGATATACAATCGAATAATCCAATAGCTCATAAATAAGAATATTTTAGATAATCGCGATAATAAACGCAAATAATATTCTTCAAGATTCAGAAGTGACCCTCTCTATATTTAAACAAATACAGACAAATCCCAAATAAAGATAATTTACAGAAAACATTTTATTACAAAACAAACTCTGTTCTTTTGCCTTTCTTTCTTCCTGGAGCACTAGTTGCATATCGTGAACAAACGTTTTGTCTGGTAGCAGTTTTCAATAGAGACCAGTTTTGTAGCATTTACAATATCATCAGAAGTTAGATAATGTTCAAGGACCGATCATTCAAAAATTTAGTGCCATGACTTCCGTGAATATAAATATTATGTGTGTTAAACTTTATCTCGATATAAATACGTTTAAAAGATTTATGGAGGTTAAAGTGAATTACGAAAAGGGTCTTATATGGGAGTTTTGAGTATTTATGGACTGACTATTATAAAATTAGGTGTCATCCTATTTGTATATAAGAAACTCATTTTTGTTAAATTTTATTCGGATAACAACATTTTTAAAAGAGTTATGCTCTTTTAAGTGATTTTTGGTAGTGGGCCTTATATGGGAGCTACGACTAATTATGGACCGATCGTCATAAAATTCTACCATATTATATGTATATGCAGGAAACATATTTCTGTTCAATGCCAACATTTTTAAGAGAGTTATGTTCTTTTAAGTGATTTTTGAAGTGGGCCTTATATGGGAGCTACAACTAATTATGGACCGATCTTCACGAAATTTGTAGATGTGCTTTAGCTTCATTTAAGACTCATTTGTGGTGAAAGTTTTTTGCATACTTGCATAATTCAAAGATTTATGATCGGTAAACCCCAATTTCGGGAGGACATTTGTATGGGGGCCAGGTGAAATAATGGACCGATTTTCATCAGTTTCAATCCCATCCATCCTTTGGCCGGAAAAATATCACGTACCAAATTTTATTGAAATATTTTCAAAATTGCGTCCTGTACTCTGTGCACAAGCTTTACATGGACAGCCAACCAGCCAGACGGACGGACATCGTTAAATCGACTCAGAAAGTGATTCTGAGTCGATCGGTACACTTTAAGGTAGGTGTTGGACCAATATTTATGGGCATTACAAACATCAGCACAAAGCCAATATACCCTCCCCACTGTTGTAGGTTATAAAAATTTTGCTATACGATATATCGAATTTTTGATAAAGTAAGTTTGTATTTAAGCTTTATTATTATTTCACAAATATTAAAAATGATACTGTGGACTAGACGTACATTGTATTTATATACAGTACTTTCCGCTTATAGTCACGTCGATATAGTCCAAAATACACGTATTTACGTCAAATTCATATATGCTATATTGTGGCATATAAAAAAATTAGCCTTATAATCACATTAGCGATATAGTCATAACATTGCGTGCAACTAAGCGATGTTACATTTTCCATCACTGATCTGGATATATGTATGTACATATGTAATTGTGCTCAAAATTTAACGTTTGTACAGTATCGAACTTAACCTTTAACTGACGAGGTGAAATGTTTGGACGTAGGTAAATTTTACCCCTCTTAATTTTATTAAAAACAATTGAGAAAAAAATATTTTTTATAATTATTTGCTTTTTAGGAATAAGCCACTTCATTTTTGATTTCAAAAAATAAAGAAAACAAAAAATATCACAAACCCTTTTTTTGGAAGAGAGTTTTTTAACAAAAATGTAAAGAGCGTATAAAATTTACCACCACCTCATTAGTTAAAGGTTAAGGGATACTGTATAGAAATATATTTGTTTCCTATTTAGCTATGTTTTCTACCAAAATTCGGATCTATGTATGTACATAATGATGAAACAGAACACGACCGCAACTTCAAGCTAAAACGACTCTCAGAGAAAACAGGCCCATAATTGAAACGACGGCTGCAACTTCATTTAATGTTTTTATATTTCTTCTGTGTACAAACCAGTAATGCCGGGCTTTTCCAATTTTTGTCCACAAATCTTGTTATCTTGTTATATGCAATCATGCTTTTGTACTTCTTCCATTAATTTTTCTTTAATATCACATATTTTCTTTTAAATTACAAAAATCTTACTTTTAAACGTTTCTTTCATTTTCTTTTGTTTTTATTTTTCTTGCGCACATGGTTTTGTTTACAAAATGTATAAAATTTTATAAAAGTATGGTAATATTGCTGAGAGTATTTGTGTTTAAAAGTGAGAGCATAAGAAAAAACGCTGTCAAAATAAAATAAATTCTATTTTCACGACCGCATTCTCTGGCATAATTTTATGTCAAACTGTATGGAAAAAAACGTTCAGCCCCAGTTCTGTTTCATCATTTATACATATATCTAAAATATGGTAACTCTATTGAAAAAACAAATAACAATAAAAAACATAAACAAATTTATATGTGGTACCTATTTAAATATACCGGCATTTTTTCAAAACAAAACATTGATTTTAAGATAACACACATGAACTCTAAAGAGTAAAGAATTAAATGGGAGTTAAAAACTAATGCTCACTAAAAACAAAATGAACATATTCACCAAACAAAGGTCTATCATAAATATCAATTAAATACAACATAAACACGTGCTAATAGTACGAGTACACCAACAAACAGCAGAAAAGAGGGAGCTGATAAAATGAACTTTGTTTTTGAAATTCATTTTAAACGGAGGCTCGAGAGAAAGCAATGAATTAAATGCTCCAAGAGAATTTTAATTTTAAAGTGGGGAGAATAAAAAAAAAATGAACACAACAACAACAATAAACAATAGTAGCATCTTCGGGGTAATAAAATAAACAAATCGTAATAAACAACGACGTCAACAACAACAACACAAAACACACATACGATCAATGCAAGGGGCGCCAAAAACAAGTTTTTTTTTATATTTCCAATATCAGTTGCATGTAAACAAACATAGCGAACGGTTAGAAAACGGGAGTCTGTGTTATTGTTCGTCGGATTTTGTTTATGCGTTTCTGTTGTTGTAAAAATAAGGTTTTACGTAAAATGAAAATAAATTCTAACGGGAAAACAAGTGAAGGAAAAATATATTGTTGATGTTTTAGGAAACAAAAAAAAAAAAACTCAAGGGAATAAAAATAAAGTGCTACAAAAATGTGAAATTAGCAAATTTCAGTGAAGAAACATGTTTTAGCAGAATTTAAAGACTTATTTGTGGAGTGTGTTAAAAAAAATGGCAATAAGTAGTAAAAGATTTCTATGAGAATATTATTGTTGTTGTAACTAAAATATCCGTTTAGAAGCGCCTTCCGGTACGTTTCCTTCGTTTTATGATTATTCTGCACGACGCTGTACGTTTGTTTGCCAATGTGTGAGTTTGTACGTGCGTATAACGTACATATGTACACACAGCTTCAAAAGTGTGTAAACACCAGTGAATTTTTTGATTTTTTTAAGATTATAAAAAGCATTATAGTTCAACTTAAATTTTTTTTTTCATAACCGAATCTATTATTCAACCAAATATCCAACAAAACGAAACTTTTAAATTTCAATCGATGGATAGATTTTAGGATTTTCATTATCTTAAAAAATCAAATAATTTGTTGTGTTTACTCACTTTTGAGGCTCATAGTATGTATAACGGCAAAATTTTATAGCAAAATTTATATTTAGCATTTTCAAGCTGCTCTGCTCAGCCTCCGACTTTTAACTGTAAATATCATTCAAGAACAAATTCACATAAAGTGCATTTTTTATGAACATGTGCGTATGTGTATGCAACATTTCTTCCATTTCTGCCGAGTTTGGCAGCCGCTGATGCAGCCAGCATGCATAGAAGAAGCAACAGCCAAGAACACCCTTCCATTATAAAAAGTGCAAACACTACATGTTCGAAATAATAAAAAAGAATAATAAAATAAAAGATTTTTTTTTTGTAGACAAAAAACGAGAAAAATAAAAAGAAAATCTGCTGCCATTTGTTGGGGTTTATAAAAGTACATAGTGGCTGGTATGATTTCGTATGTAATATGAGTGTTCATGTGTAAGTTACTGAATATTTTCGATCGCACAACATGTGAATTGTATAAAAATACAAAAATTATTTTTAAAAGTGAAAAGAAAGCAATAAAATAAAAGAAAAAAATTTTAAATTCAAGTGTATGCCACATGTGAGGATTTCGAATTTATTAAATGAAATACAAAAGAAGTTATAAAAATAGAAATAAAAATGTTAGTATCTACAAATTACAATATATGTATAAAATTACTAAGAAAACCCCTGCAACTATTTAATTAAAAAGTAATTTTTCGCGATTTTATCTTCATCAACAACTACTTGGCATTAATTTGGCTTATCTATATGGAGGTACATATTTGCATATTTTATTTGAATTATCTTGCTTTAGCACTTATAGTCACTTTTGACTAAATCTGCTAAAACTATTAGCAGTCAGTGTGTGTGGTTTATTTAATATTGTCGTCCCCCGGCTATAACCAGCCAGAGATTATCAGATCTTTTGCAACAAATCTTCACAGTACCGGAATAATGTTCTAATGGTAAGTCTTATGTAAATACATACATACATACATATGTACATATATTCCTTTCTTTCTCTTAAACTCTTCTTTAAATATAAATTTTATCGTAATTATTTTTTGTATCAAGTTTAACGTTTATATTTCTGCCTTCCGCAACACACTTTTAATGTGTGTAGCATGAGTGTTGTGTTTTATATCATAATTTCAATTTTGATTTAAACCAGTGGCCATTTTTCATTTAATGGATATCTGTACATATATTTGATTTAGGCAATGAAATGATTTGTATTGGCAGACATTTAAAGAAAACATTTCATTTCTTGAGATGCATTGTTCGTATGTGCCGAATATAGCTATAACACTTCAACATTTACAAATATACTCACAATCTGGCGATTTAAAAAGTTTGGCACAAAGAAAACTTGTGCTTGAGGAATTTTAAAAGATTAGAAAATAGGGCTTCTCTTTTGAAAACTGCTGATTAAATTTATGTTATTCATTCGTTTGCTTTCTTAAAATTCTTATTGTAATTACTTACCCATTTATCTGTTGGCTGTGGAAGCCGATGTCTGATTTGAAGTACACAATGATTACAATGACCAGTCGAAAAAACAAATACCAATGCAAGTACCGCAAAATAATGCATGTGGCTGCTGATATTCAAATCGTAGTGCAAAGCAGAATGGTGTTGCTATAAATGGGCATGCATTTTTTACCACAAAGTCTTAACCGAATTCAACAATTTCCTTATTATGGTTAAGGCTTGCAGAAACGTTTGCTGCTTCTTAATATATTACATCTTCACTCTTTCGTAAAGTTTTGGGGCTATCATTATTCAAAAGCTGGATTGTTATCGAAAGAATCAGGTCAATATAATAAAAAAGCACTAATCAGCACTAATCACCCTCCCCACCACTGTTGTGAAGGGTATAAATATACGAACCCCTCGTTCTTATATAAAACTTCATACTTGTATATAAAGATTACACAGCCCAACACGATAAATGGTGCCTTAAATTTTTTAAATTTTTTTTATTAGGGCTCCAATTCCTCTAACTCACTTTTTTGAATCAACTCTAGTTTTCAAGATATAATTTTTTTTTTTAAATTACGTACATAGTTACACGATTTTGCGTAACATAACTGAAGAACAGTTTAGCATTAAACACATTCGAGACAATTTTAAATTTGAATTTTAAATCATAAATTTCCCATTGGTGACCTAAATACATTAACATTTCGAAGTAAATTCATATTTAATTTAAAATGGCTTATTTTTGACAGTGATTGATTTGCATGTGCTACGCAAATGGAGTGCAAAAAGACAGGGTTATCAAAAATTAACATTACGCATATAATTTGGAATTTACAAAAAAAAAAAAAAAACAAAAGAACAAAATTAACAGATGCAATTTCGAATATTATTAATTAATTTGGTTTTTGCTGACTAGTTTTAAGCTTAACAAACAAACAGTGTCCATTTCTAACAGCAGCTACAAAACTCTTTTCAATTTAAGTTGTATTTAATATTATTAATATGAAAGGAAATCTGTTAATTTGGGTTCTTCACACATTTATTATTTTTGACAGTTACTGGTGGTCTTGATTTTTATGCAACTTCTGCAGAACCATTTGTTTATGGCAATGGCTGCATAGAATAAAGTTCGTGTCAACTTATATATGACAGTCTGCTGTCATAAGCTACTTTTACTTTCAGAAAAATAAGTGGTAAAAAAATGTATTTAGTTGTTGCTGTACGATTGTCAGTTCGAAAAAAATCGAAGCAATATCTAAAACACAAATCTGAATTTTGCAAATCACATTCATAACGAGTAGTAGTTTATTTTCCCTTACAGATGTACTATATCATATTTGCAAAAACTATTCATTAAAAAAACTTGTTTCAAAATTTATTAATTTTCTTTTATAAAAAAAAAAAACAAACATAATTAATCATTGTTGGTAGTTGTGTTTATGACAAAATATACAAATTCAAAATTTCTTCAAACAAAAAAGCAAAATTAGAAATTAGAATAATGCAAATGCGAAGGTCTCTCCAAAAGTCTTTGAGATACAGAATTTCAGTTCAAACTTTTTTTTTTTGAGAAGTCCACATATTTAAGACATCATATGCTTAGTAGAGTGGCTTTCTCACTAATTCCTTGCAGAGGATCGTGGGCAGCAGCGTCGTTGTAAAATGATATTCTTACAAAGCCGGGATTAGCAAAAGACAAGCTGCATTCCAATATATCATAATTATAAAACTAGATTCTAACATTATTATCAATACTCACAATACCTTGCTAATTTTTACTACCAATACAGTTCCTATTTTAACTGCAATTGCCTTTGGTTTTTAACTACTTCCATTACCTCGTATCAATTCTATAACCACTTCTTTCTTGCGTTGAAATAGATTTAGTAAACCAAAAATTAAATTGCTCAATTATGTTCTTCTCAATTAGCCGTTTAATTTCCGATTATGGCTAAAACTGAATTTGGCATCTGGGTGACTGTTATTGCTTAAGCTCTTAAAACGACTACTCTTTCAACTCTCGTAACCATGAAAAAATGTCAACAAAAAATTCCAATATTTCCAAGAACAATTTAAAAATACAACTGAGATCTAGTCATATTCACCACTACAACTTCATACATAATACAAAGCACATCTGTGATGCACAGCATCATTATTGCACATCATCATCATTGTTGGTTAAAGGCAATAAATTGACAAAAGATAATGCTACATTAAAATATGTATAAAATGCTCCTTTTGTGCATTCAGATATAGTACTGCAAATAGAAATAGCTGCAAGAAAATATGCTCCATATAAAGTAATATTGAGCATATACTACTATGAATTCATCAAAAGAAAAAAAAACAAAAAAAAAAAAAAATAATTTATGATGAATATGAAGTTAAGGCACACAGATACACTAACGCACTCATACTCATGTATTTACAAATACACAAGTGACAATAAAAGACAATTACTCATAATGTACGATGACAACAAAAAAAATATAAATCAAAAAAAATTCTAAAAAAGCATAACGTATAAAATTGTCTAAATGAATGGTGTAGCTGGGGCAGCAACTGTAGCAGCATAAATCCCAACTATTCATATGCTTAGTTAGGTTGACAACATACACTTGTCACTCCATTCTCCATAACTGAACTGAACAACTGCAAAAACGATTCTGTTTGTTTATTCTGTCTTCTGTCTTCTGCTCCCTGTAACTTTCAAGTGAGTGCGATTGTATGAGAAACAAACATATTCATTATGGACATAAATGCAGTGTTTTAAAGGACTGAAATGATAATATTTGAAAGAGTTAGAAGGCAAATCAGCTAGGGATTATGGATTTCAGTGTTTTAATTTCCTGCATTTCCGACATCTAAAGAAGGTTAACATATGTTTCATATTATAGTGGCTGACTTCCTAAACGTATATTTACAATGTATCAATACAGTATTAATACCAAGTTGATACATTATGTAGTTACTTTTTAAATACGTGGCATACTAATACTTTTCACCTTCATAAACGTTTAGGAACATTTATATACATTCTATTACTATTCAAAATAAAGTAAACAATGGCGGAAGAAGAGAATATTTTATTGCAATATTTTTTTGTCCTGTGCGGCCATGGAAACTACAGCTTCCAAGCTGCTGCAAAAATAATCAAAAGAAAATAGAAACGACTTGCTGTATTACAAAAGGAACCAAAAATTACAAAGAGAATTCCAAAAACACGAAATTGCTTTTCCATTTCCAATCTGGAATCTATTAATAGGTTTTTGTAATTATGTGTCAATTTTTTGCTGTAAATAGGTAAATAAGTGAATATACAATAGAAATATATTAAATTATAAGAAAATTAGCTTACTTATCTTCTTGCGTCGCCATTGTATTGCGTGTTGTATATATATTGCATCTAATTTTTTTTGAATGCCTTTCTTGCTTTTTCTTGCGCTTTAAATACAATAGTGTTGCAAATAGGAACAAAATACATTGTCATAATATACACGGTTGCATTTACGAACACAATGCAATGTATTACTACAAAACAACATGCGTTTAGGAAGTCAGCCAGTCTGTCAATTTTGAACTATGACAGTGAAGGTGTTTGCCATCATCTTTTCCCCAGTAACTTAAGATGTAGTTGGATTCGTAAACTAAATACTTATCACAATTCGATTGTTGCATCATTACATTGACATACTTTAAACTGAAGCATTAAATGCAGGCACTAAATTTTTGCTGCCAGACACACTTTTTGCAAATGAAAACAAAAATGCTGATACACTTAGTGATAAAGTAATTTAAAATGAAATTTTTTGTAGCTTCTAAAATTTTAAACACAAAAGACGAATGTAATTCCTTTAACATCCTGCTTGATATCTGGTGTTGCACAAAGAATGACTAGCTGGGGCATGTGTCACAGTACAAGAGAGTGTACAACAACTGCACTTTACTTTTGAAATAACAAAAGTATTTAGCTCATATATTGTTTGTTTGTATGTTCTATAATACTTGTACTCGACGCTCACACACAGCCGAACAATAACTCTTTAGACCCCTTATAAAGTCACAACCAGTACACGTTTATTTCCTGCAATTACAACAACACAATCACAACTAACAGCAACAGCAAGAGCAACAGAAAAATGCAACAACTTACATTCAAAACTAAAAACTAAGAGCCAAAGGTCCAGTTCAAGATGTGCATTCATTCCATCTACTTTTCTACTGCACTTTGGAAAAGTGTAAAAAGCAAACAAATCTACGAAATTTGAAAAGACTTGCAACATAATTGCAACATAAATCCAAAAGTAAATTCGCACGACACTTTTTCTGTTTCAGTTGTTGTTGTTGTTGTTAGTGTTCCGTTCTGTTTTACTTGTTATTGTATTATTCATAGGGTTGCACTTAAAGTGGATGTGACGCTGTGTCTTGCTGCATTTGCTCCATTTGTAATTCTATTCAGTTATTGCTTCTGCTGCTTAGGATTTATGTTGTACATAAATACATACATAGTGATTGTATGAGGCACAAAGTATGTATGCTTGCAAGTCGTTTAATAGTTGTATTCTTTATATATTTGTTGGTTGTTTTTTATCTCTTGCTAACATGTATGTCCCATTTGTTATTTTCACTTGTTTTGTTCTGTGCAGTAAGTAGTTTGTTAGATTTTCATGCAAAAAAAATAAAACTGTATGTGTTTATAGCAAATACTCGTATGTACATATATATTGAGAAGAGTGTAGAAAAAAATGAAACCTTAATCGGGAACTTTTATAACTTGTAAAGTTGTGGTCTAGAAACGTTTTGAAACATTAAATATATGGTGGTTTCCATGGTCGAGATATACAGGTATGTGATGGAAATCGATCGAATTTCAAATTATATCGAAAATTAAAAACGAACATTTTATTGTAAGATGTGATCAAAATCGAACAGTTTTATTTCCCATTTTTAATTCTTTTCAAATTGTTTCAAGAGAAAATAACAACTGTTGTTTTTAAATAGAAAAGAATGTCATTCATTTTACAATGTCTGTTTTCGTGTGAACAAGGTCGGTTTTATTTGGATTCTCCAAATCTTTCTGGCATCTTACAAAGCTGGTCCAAGCTTATTTAACTCTTGAGCGAAAGTTTGCCAAAACCTCTCTACCTTTAAAAAAATATTTTGCCAGTTGTGAGTGTTTTTACGTAAAAGTTACCATAAACTCTTCCTGAGAAGTATTTGTACTTTTCCGTGAATTTTTTTTTATTTCAGATTATTTAAATATGCATTCATATGTATATATTCTAAAGTGTTTACTTACATTTTTGTTAAAATATTTGTCAAATACTTGAAATTTGAGCTTACATTTCCTGGTTTTCTTTAAACGTACATAACTATCTTCTCGGTTTTAAAACAGTTTAATCAGTAGAATTTAGTTTTTCATCACATTCTTTTGAGCTTTCATTGTGATAGAAACAAATGAAACATGTAATCGAATTCGTTTTTAAAAAGAAACCGAATTGAAAACAAAACGAAAGATAATACGTGTTGCCATAACACCTGTTTTCGTTTTCAGTTCGCTTTTGGAATGAAATCGATTTCCACCACTTACTTTATACTAACACTTTACAAATTTAATAAAAACCACTAACTAGTTGTCATTATCATAGGAGTGTTACCGGACTAGTGAGTTTTTATTAGCCCTAACTTTTCTCTTTGTTTTTGTATCATACAATTATAGTTTTTAGAATGCTAAAGCATCCTTGGAGACAAACAATTATTAAGATAATAAGACATCTTCAATATTGATATTGAAGTTAATTGTAAGTTTGTCTTAAACCTGTTCCCATTTTTTCTTATTTTCAAAACCTCTTTTAACTAACTTCACAGCGGATATGAAATTTACATCTATCCTCGAAAAAATATACTCTATGTATCTTGGAATAATATAATGAGATAGACAATTGTTTGACAGAAAATAGCTTTAACAATGAATTTGAATTTAATGAACTTTAAACGGATGATTAAAAAATTGTAAATAATACAGGTAGTGAAGTGATGACAATTAGTTACAAATAAATCATTTGTATTTGAATGATTTCACAATAATTAATAATTATATATGTACATAGGTAACCCAATAATTGCGGTATTATTTCCAATTTTTAACTTTTATTTTGAAATGTTTGTACAATATTAATTTACTCACGCTACGATATTTTTTCCCCCTTTCTGGCATTATATAGATTCCGAGCCGTAAGAACTGCTCATCTGTTGCGGCCAAGAATGAATCAATCCAATGTCGGATACCCAGTTCTAAAGCGAGGCATATCCCAAAGAGAGCGCTCTGCATTGAACGAAACGAGCAATAGTCGGATGGGATAAAGTCTGAATTAGGCCTGCCATTTCTTTCTAAATACTTTTAACCGGTATTGGAACATGTAGTCGAGCGTTGATATGATGGAATATTATGCTTTCATGTCAATACTCGCTGCAAACGAATCAGTCGCATTCGGTATAGATACCCTGTGATGGTTTGGCTAGATTTCACCAGCTCATAATAGATAAGACTATTTGATGCCACCAAATACAGAGAATTACTTTAACGCCATGGATATTTGGGTTTGGTATCGATTCGTCTGGTTTTCATATACAATTGCTTACCCTTCGGATTGTCGTAATGGATCAATTTTTCATCCTAATTCTTTTTATAGCATTTCGGACATGTAAACTTGTCGTTCAAGGTCTCTCGCTTTCAATTTATATGGTCCCTGCTTTTGATGAATCCTGCTGCTGGCAAACATTTTTAAATAGATGATTGGGTAACTGCGAATGATTGTACAAGCTCTTGTTGAGTTTAATAATAATCTTCATGGAGTAATGCATCCAATTTATGGTCTTCATATTTTCTTTCTGGCATAGGCGGTCTTTGCCTTCCGTGTACCTTTGATCTGCACAAACCATCTCTCGCACGTTGAAACTGATAGAACACATTTATCATAATTATCAGAAATATAGTTAATAATCGCAAATTCCATTTCATACTTAATGATTAAACGTGATAACCAATTAAGCTACAGTATTCTAGTTTACGTTAACTTACATAGTAAGACGCATTTCTCGAGTACACTCGGATATCTATTCCCAATTCATCTTCGTTATCACAACTAAATATCTATGAAAGTCCTTGCGCGTCATATATAATTTCCTTGGATATAACGGCATCCATGATAAATATAATGTATATATTTTAGTAGACATTTGATATTACGACAAATTGTCTGCGCCCCTTGGTATATAAGTAATGATATTATCCACAGAGATCTCAACGTCCCCACTCAACAGGAGGAAATTAAAAAATATTCAATCAGCTACATCGATAAACTAATGGCCCATCCTAACTACCTCGCTCGGGGTCTGCTACAGTTCGAAGGTCACCAGAGGTTAAAAAGAACCGATACTTTGAGCCTAACTAGAAGACGTTTTTAAAATTTGAATACAGCAGTTAGTGGTTACATTGGTAACAACTAATAAACAACAAGTAGAATTAAGATTTGAATACTTATTGTAAATTTCGATAAGAAAGATTCAATAATAAAAATAAATTAAAAAAAAAAACAAAAAAATTTGACCTTACAACGTCAATATTATTGTAGAAAAACTCTTTACTATCTAGTTTAAAAATTAGCTAAATGGTATGATATTTTTACTAGAGACAAATAAATGTCATCACTAATGCAGGCATTTACAAAGCAGCCTATATTTATTTTATATTTGCAAGTTAACAAATAACAACTTTACACAAAAAAAATTCTACGCCTGTATGGAAATCCCCACAACCAGTTCAATAGTTTACCACAACGTTTGTAATAAAGTTTTGTACAATTTCGCTTTTAAATCGTGTTCAGACAGTGTGGCTCACCAAGGCAAGACAAACAACATCTTCAGGGAAGAGGTCGTCTTTAGAGCAGTTTTGGTGGCAAAAAATAAAAAAAAAGACTAGAACGAGGAAATTCTCATAGTAGTACTAGAGTAGAGTGAAGAAGTAGTGTAACTAAAGAAACAAGTACAACCATCTAATGACGTTAATGTGGAAGAGCAGTGAAAAAAAATAGAAATGTGGAAACATACAGAGTCATACCGGTTGAAGTATCTGTGGGAATAATTCGTTGCTATTTATTGTTGTCATTGTCGATGTTGTTCACGTTGTTCTTGTAGCGGCTATAACTTTATCTCGTAAAAGCGCTGGTGGCACAATTTATTTGACAGTTGAACATGCTTGATTACACTATCCTAACAAAACAAATACAACAATAACAACAACCATGAAAACTTAGTACATACTACTTTTTAGTTGTTGCTAACAACATTTCAAGCATGCACAAAAAATCAAAAATACAAACACAACCAAAAAACCAAAAATAAAATATGCTGAAAATATCTGGATTTTTGTGCCTGAAATGAAATTGTGCTTCCTAAGAACAGAAAATAAAAGAAAGAAACAAAAAATAAAAAATTTTAAGAAAACAAGTCTTCAAGTGTCATTAGTGTCAACCTGACACACAAACATTTCAAATTCTCAACACTCACCATTGACACTCGAAAATATGTACGAATGCGAATAAATTTACGCTGCAGAAGACCCAACCAACCAACCAGCGATACAAACAAAAACAATTACTGCATACTTTAAATAACAACAACAATAACCACCGTGTAAAAAAAAACGCAAAACTGCATTGGCCTGATGTCAAAATTATTTTATTTGTTTGTTGTTGTTTTTCCTTTGTAGTTTTGTACATGAAGTCTCTTATTTTTTCACCCAAGAATAAGGTTTCCCAGAACGATAAGAAAAATCTTTAAGTTCTAACTTAGTACAAGCATAAAACAGAATTTGCAACAGCAAAAAAGTGGGCTGGCAAGTTGAATTAACCGTGTCGTTTGTGACACAGAAAAATATGGGTCACATTGAAGGTGCGCAGCATTTTTTATTAAATTATTAGCTCGGTATTTATTTAAGAATCTAAAGTCACTAGATATTATACAATATTGGAGTAAATCCAGTCCTGTTCTTTAAACTTTTATACTTATTGCTTAAAGGACGCTTTATAACCACATAGCTTTGTTAAATTAGAGCACTTGTCAACAAAACATCGAATATACTGCTGACACTCCTTGAGTTTCAATGTGCAATTTTTCTCATTTTCACATCTTTAAAATGGCAATGATCAAACTCCTGAAAAAGTGGTTTTATACTGAACATAAGTTTTTGTAATGGAGGTTTTTTGATGTGTGTGAAGATAAATTCGAATTTAACTAGGCTAGACAAAAACCAAAATTTTTAACATTGATAATGTTACAGTCAACAGAGCACTGTTAAGCACTTAACAGTCAAACTAATTGAACTATAATACAAAAATCTGTTTGAATTACATATACATACATATATTTGCAATAATTTCAGAAATAAAAAAAGATACAAAAAAAATAATTGTTGGCATCAAATTAATAGTAGGACATCTGAAATAATCTTGGAATCCGAGTATTTTGGATTTGAAAATTTTAAATTTGTTGTATATAGTGTAATATGCACAATTCTTATCTCTTAAATCGCTCGTATTTTTATTTGAGAGAATACACACACATTTTTATATGTACATATTTTGTACGAATAAGAGAGTAAAACGAATTGCAAGCAGCGTTGCCGTTTTGGTTACTTTTAACCAAAATTGGTTACTTTTTTCCAATGTGTACTTTTTTCCGTTTTGGTTACTTTTTTTTAATACAAAAGTAACCATTTTTTACATTGTTTTTCACTTTGACTTAACACCACTAATTTTGGTGATAAACTAAACTACCACAATTTAAACGTTTTTATAACGTTATAATAACAACACTGTAACAACCGTGTGAACTTAAAATTTTTGTCTTCCAACGTTGTAAGACAAAGCATTTTCAGTACATTGGAATACAAAAATATTGTCAGACATCTAACAATCGTGTAAACACACAATTTCGTCATTGTTTTAAGACAATTGTCAAACACTTTTCATTGTCATATGTGCAAAGTTTATGCATCTGCCAATAGCAGCATTGTAATAAAAATTATTTCTAAACTCTGTATGTACATAAATAAACAAACAAGTGTGCATTAATAACATTTTTTTAAAAAAGTGGAAGAAAATTAAAGAATTAAATTAAAGAAAATAAAAAATGGATACTGATATATCTTTTGATGAATCCTGTTTCATAGAGTGCAGATAAAATGGTTTCAATTGCTCGTTTTTGTTCCATGACAATATTTAAAATTTTTAAACACACACGCAACGCTGCAAAACGAATTTGACAACGCCACACAACAATCTGACTCCCGTCTGAACTGACAATTTCGGTTGACAGAAAAATTCATTGTGTGACAATTGTGTGCCAATGAAATTGTTAGTTTTTTTACAGTCGTCTAAACTGAGAAATTACCTTGTGCTAACAATTTTTCAATGTCACTACATTGCTAGCACATTGCTAGATCTGACAACGTTGTAATATCTGACGATCGTGTATATATAGCTTTACAAAAAAATATATGCCTACGTGGCAACGCTGATTGCAAGTACAATCAATTGTGTACTCGTCGCATCTTTCCCTCACCCCGATGTCTAAAAGGTTATCAAAACAACTTAAAGAATTGCTTCGTGTAAGTTGGAACTAAAATATTTAAATTTAATTAAAAATATTAAAATTAAAGAAACTAAAATAGTTTTAGTCAATAAAAATTCCCATAATCGCATTTTTGGAGGGGTTCTATTCAAGTGGTGTACATTTTACGGTAAGTTTTTTAAGTTACTTTAAAAAATTATATATAAAATCAACCGTTTTTTATATAATATTTAATTTGAGTACTTAAATTCATAATTAAAGATATTCAGCCTTATGTAAAAAAAAAACTTAACACAGGTTGCTAAACCAATGTTAAGCAATGTCATAACAATTTTTAGCTTAACACACATTATATTCAATTTAGAAAAACTAGATTCTAGCAACGGTTTAAAAAAAATATTATCATAGGTGTGCTATTTAAGTTGCTTGAAGTGTATATAGGAAGAGTTTTGCCGGTTAAGTTTTTCATTAATCAACTAGGGGCTCGGGATTTTTAGGACTCTTGCAACTATGTTATTAAAAACCAAAAAATTGTATTCTCTTAGAAATATAATCTCCTTAACACAATTAGCGTAGATTTTTCGAATAGGAATGATTATAATTTATAAAAGGAAGGAAACACATGGAAGTGGAATCTTAGGATTTTGAAACGTATATAAGGAATGTAGAAATTAAACATTATTTAAACAAAAAAGTCTATATTTTTTACGAGATCTAATTTTCTTAACTTAACCCTATTAGCGTTAATCACTCAAATAGGGAAATCATTTGAATTAGCACATGTAAGTGTATCCTTAGGTTTTTCGGCCACAACTGAGAAGGTTAGAAGTTTAACATCTATTTTGACCACCCATTTCTCCAATATTTGATTATTGAGTAGCAAATGCGATAAATAGTCGGGAAGATCTATCTCCTCATTAAATAAGTTCTTAACATTTTGCAATAGGTATTTCGACAACAATTGTTTATTCAGTAGCCAATGATAATTATAGAAAAATAATTAAAAACTTTAAAAGATCTAATGCCAACATGTATGGATCACTCTTACAGGGAAACTTTCGATTTCGAATTAAAAAGTGTAACCTTGGTGTTTTGGGCAATAGCCAACTATTCTCCTAATATTTGTTTATTCAGCAGCAAATGCGAATTATAGTATAATATAGCTTTAAATAGATATTTCGCCAGTACAGTGAGGATCACTCGAATTTGAAATATTAAATTATTTATTTGAAAATTTTAAATATTCAAATTCGAATAAAAATTGGACAATAACTGAGGAAGGTAAAAGTTCAACATATTTTTTAAACCTCTATCCCATCATTGACTGCTAATTTCTTTATAAGTTCTTACCACTTTGAATAGTCAGTCCACCAATATTTCTTTATTCAGTATCCAATTCTTATTGGATAGTCGGGGAGATATGATCTTTTTTACAAATAAATAATAAGTTAATCCAAAAACATTCGCTTTTTACAGTCACGATTCGAATTTGTAACCAAACTTGGAAGCAACTCTACCCCGGGGAACTTAATTGGTTTTAAGACTTTATATGAAAGGGACCTGCCACCTGTTGACATAAGACGCGAAATGATTGCAAAACGAATTTATTAAAATTAATTGATAATATTTTTTTATAAAATCTGTTCTATCTGCAATTGCAAGTAAATCTAATGAGCTTGATTCAGTAGTGTATATATAATATTCGTTTTAACCCACTAAAAACTTTCCACCAGTTTGGTTGTGCGGTTATTTTGTAAATATTTCGGTTACTGTTATAAAAGGTTTGTTTCTTTAACTTCACAGTAGTACATACCTACATTTTTGTGGCTTAAATAAAACCAACGTCACGTTTTCAACATCTTCTACATGACGATGATGTTGATGTTCGTAATCATCATCTTCTTGATGTAGATGATGAGAGGAATCATCTTAGCAATAATAAATTTTGGTGTTGTTGTCATAAATTTAAAATTTAAAATTAAATAAATATCTATGTAAGTACGAGTACATGTAAATCTTAACTGATTTAACATTTACTGCAAGATAAATTTCTTAACATCACATATGTACATAGTTCACATTATAATGCTTAAATATTCTAATTTTTTAAGAAAATGTCAAGTTTTGTGTGACCATGTGTTGGGAGCTTATATTGTTTATTTTATAATTTATAAAAAAAAATACGTTTATTTGGAAAAACATGTTGCACAAAATTCCCTGAAAAACGGAGCTCCATCAAGATGAAATAAATGTTGTGTAAAAACTTAGAAACAGTTTTATAGTTATAGAAAATTGTCAAGATTTAGGTCATAAAGAGCAAAATAACATATGTATGTATAACCTAGTGTGGATCATTACTGTCACTTTCATCTGCGTATTTTGCCAATGCGCCAATATAAACATTATGCTTCTGTATTTTCAACACATTTAGCACAATTTCAGCATCGTTTACATTGTACTCGAATATTTCAATAGTTTTAGCAAACTTTTGCTTGAGTTCTTGAGATATTTGTTTTACGACTTATTCATATTACCGCCTCATATAAGTCAAGTAAGCTAATGATTGCACACAGGGTCACAGGTCCCCTTCAATATAAAACTGGTCGAATTTAGTATAGAACTGGTTGACTTAACCGTTGGTAGAATTCTCTACTAAGTTGGGTTCCAAATTCGAATTTTTATAATCATGTTTATGGCGCCTTGAACATTTGAAATAATCGTTAGCGTTTGGAAAGATCTAGGTGCTGCTGGTAGTCTCATGTTTCCGCTGACCTGATATGAAAATTATACATCTGAAATTTAATAATATTGACCAATTTTTCAAAGAGAATAACACAAAAGGTCAGGTTAGACTCCATGAACAGCCATTATCAAAACCACTCATCTGAGTCCATTAAATTAACACCATTGTATTACCTGTTAGGTAAATAACTGGTCGAACAATACAGATACAGATTGTTTCCATTTCAAGCCACCCTGATTCCTTGACTTAATTGTGGATGTGTCATCATTGATAGCTCCTCAAAGCACATAGGTAAGACATTCCAAATACACGCAAACACGTGTTTGATAGGGCCGGATATTGACAGAGGAAGTGACTTATTGTTTCCTCCTCGTTGTGACAGCTCCTACCGTTTAACACCATTCTCTTGGTATGTCTTTCAAAAGTACTGTGCCCTGTAACTAATGAAACAATTAGACTACTAATTTGGTCACAGGCCAAATTGAGCTCGCGGTAGAACAAGTGATTTCATTAGACCACATTATCTGAGCAAGTCCAAACAGTTCTTGCTAAACATTCATTTTAAGACTTGTGAGAGAAATATTGAATCAGCTATACTGTTGCCTTGTATTGCACTATGTCCAGAGAGTCATATATACGTTATCCTAGAAAGTCTCGTTATCTCGTTCAACGACACCCGGCATTCTGTGGTGAACTTAGATGTCGGTTAGGCAGCTGCTATACTAGTAATTGCGGCTTTGTTCTCAGTAAATATATATATACATATATCCCAAGATATTTGATAATGCCTTATCTAATTTGCAGCTTGCTTTATGCCAGAGCTTTTTGCTTGAAGAATTGGACAGAAATCTGGTAGCCTAAAATAGGATGCCAAATCAAAAGGGAATAGAATAGTATTTAGTTTTAATTGATATTTATTCTTACTTTCTATTTATTTATTGATTCGGCTTTAGTTCTTTGATCTTGTATTAAGTTTTTAAGTCCTATAACTAAAACTAAAAGCTGAAATTATAGCAGTGCTGGACAACTGCACCCCGTATAGTAGTTTTGTAAATCTGCTCTACAAAGCTTTACTCGTGTTTGAGTTCTAGTTAGTAATCTTGCAAGCGTGTTCGGATGGTGTTACAATTTTGAGATCTTTCTCTATCACTGCTAAGACTTA
This sequence comes from Bellardia bayeri, assembly GCA_950370525.1. Taxonomy (NCBI): domain Eukaryota; kingdom Metazoa; phylum Arthropoda; class Insecta; order Diptera; family Calliphoridae; genus Bellardia; species Bellardia bayeri. Next base: position 66,780,796 of record OX493265.1, read on the forward strand.
CTGACTTTTTTCCTAAGCCGATATGATTCAGGGATGTACATTAGAACGAAACTGCTGGCATATGAAAACATTAAATATATCATATGATAAATGATTATGCTTTTATAGGATTACGAAAATTTCTTTAATATATGGTAATAACTATGGATGAGCTATATGTACTTCACATTAGTCCTACAGCATTTTATAGAGTACCTGTTACATACTGAGTAAATCGGTATAAACAAATTTCAAATCTTCAATGAGTTAAAAGTTTTTTGATAATTTCTTTGTGTAATTAAATAACTTAAATTTGGATTAAGCAAACCCTAACTTATCTTGAAAAGTGTGTAAACATGCCACTATTTCATCAACTTGACAACTTTCTTCAATCTTTTATTTTTCTCCAATTTACTAGTTAAGCTTTTTTAATGTTCGTATTTGTAACTTTATTGTGTCACTGTTATGCTTCTATTTTTGGCTTTTTAATAAACTGCTCTGACAATATTGTCTTTTTTTCCTCCATTTTCTTGTCACGTTTTATTACTCGTGCAATATTTAAACTGTTACACTTAACAAAAAAAAACACTTTTAATAAATATTTTTATTAAATATTCAGTAACTTAAATAACAACTAGTATCACAAGCAAAATTAGTGCAATGTAAATGAAAATAACATAACTTTAGGTAAATTGTCAGTTAAAGTTAATAATAAATACGTTAAAAAGCTTTTCATTGACCCCAAGCAAATTAAACTTAAATTAGGTCAGTTGTGGTTTATTTTATTATATGTTGTGGTAAATTAACAGGCAAAGAAACATTTTTTTTATCAGCAATATTTTCATCCAATCTGAACTAGTTAACTAACAGGGTTCTTTCTTTCAGTGTAATACATACTAGATTCTACAATATCTTTAAGTATTTTGCTAAAGATGTGACCACAGTTGAGTTTTGTACGTCAACTTTTTGCATTAATATTCGTTTAACATTTTAGTCTTTAATTTATTTTATATCCTGGTTATATCCGTTTTAATGTATTATTTATGAGGGTTTTTCTTATCTAAAATAAAAACCTACATACATATACTTACATATGTTTCATTTCAAACAACATTTTTTAAGTTACACTGTTGCCCGGGCTTATCATCACTGGCATTAAGACTTTTAAAGCGCTCAAGCTTTTGGTGTTTATTAGTATTTTATTGATTAACTAAAATGCGACTTTTAGAGATCATTTTATAATTTTCTATCTGTCAAACTTCTGTCTGTCGCATTGATAAACATTTGAGTACGAAAGCCAGCGTTATCTCTTCGCGATGAATTAAGTTTTTTTTCAGGCTTTTAATTAATTATTGTTCTCAAGCATCTAGTCATTTTTAATGACGTATTTATTAAACGTTTTTTTATTCACAAATAGCTGCTGCATATAAACACTCTGGCTCTACAATGTTTCATCGATGATCTTTGTCGTAATAAAAAAAAAAAATTTAATGGCATTTAAGATGTAGCTGTGTCGGGTCAAATATGAAGAATGGCATTAAATATATTATTATGTAGCATTAAGCAAGACCAAACCTTAAGAAGTACAGCCTCACTAGCACTGTAGTTAGTCACACATCAAGGGGTTTGGTTGAATAATAATTTAATGTTTAATGTCACACTGAGATAAAAAAGATGCTAAAACTAATTCAAAAATTCTACTCTCATAACACATACATATTTTCTAGAAATCCTGTTTTCATTAGCGAAATTTTCTATAGAAATCCTGCTATCATTACGAATATTCTATAGAAATTTTGTTCTCATTAGAAATTAATTCTCTATAGAAATTCTATAGAGAAATTTCAATATTTAGAACAAAATTTCTATTGAAAAGTTGTTCCTATTGAGAACAAAATTTCCATTGAAAATTTGTCCCTATTGAGAACAAAATTTCTCAAGAAAATTTGTCTCTATTGAGAAAACAATTTCTATAGAAAATTAAGCTCTCTTGAGAACAAAATTTTGTCTCTATTGAGAACAAAAGTTCTATACAAAATTTGTCTCTATTGAGAATAAAATTTTGTCTCTATTGAGAAAAAAATTTCTATAAAGATTTGTCTATATTGAGAACAAAATTTTTATTGAAAATTTGTCCCTATTGAGAACAAAATTTCTATGGAAAATTTGTCTCTATTGAGAAAAAAATTTCTATAGAAAATATAGAAAATTTGTGTCTATTGTGAACAAAATTTCTGTAAAAAATCTGTCTACAATGAGAACAATGAGAATTTCTATAGAAAAATTGTCTCTATTGAGAACAATGAGAATTTCTATAGAAAAATTGACTCTATTCAGAACAAAATTTTAAGAAAATTTGTCTCTATTAGGACCAAAATTTGTATAGAAAATTTGTTTCTATTGAGAACAAAATTTGTATAGAAAATTTGTTTCTATTGAGAACAAAATTTCTATAAAAAATTTAGCTCTCTTGAGAACAAAATTTTGTCTCTACTGAGAACAAAATTTCTATAGAAAATTTGTCTCTATTGAGAACAAAATTTCTATAGAAAATTTGTCTTTATTGAAAACAAAACTTCTATAGAAAATTTGTCTCTATTGAAAACAAAATTTCTGTAAAAAATTTGTCTACAATGAGAAATGAGACTTTCTATATAAAATTTGTCTCCAAAGAGAATTTCTATAGAAAAATTGACTCTATTCAGAACAAAATTTTTAGAAAATTTGTCTTAATTGAAAACAAAATTTCTAGAAAATTTGTCTCTATTGAGACCAAAATTTCTATAGAAAATTTGTCTCTATTGAGACCAAAATTTCTATAGAAAATTTAGCTCTCTTGAGAACAAAATTTTGTCTCTATTGAGAACAAAATTTCTATAGAAAATTTGTCTTTATTGAAAACAAAACTTCTATAGAAAATATGTCTCTATTGAGAACAAAATTTCTATAGAAAATTTATCTCTATTGAGAAAAAAATTTCTATAGAAAATTTAGCTCTCTTGAGAACAAAATTTTGTCTCTATTGAGAACACAATTTCTAATGAAAGTTTGTCTCTATTGAGAACAAAATTTCTATTGAAAATTTGTCTCTATTGAGAACAAAATTTCTATTGAAAATTTATCTTTATTGAAAACAAAATTTCTGGAAAAAATTTATCTACAATGAGAACAATGAGACTTTCTATAGAAAATTTGTCTCCAATGAGAACAATGAGAATTTCTATAGAAAAATTGTCTCTATTGAGAATAATGAGAATTTCTACAGAAAAACTGACTCTATTCAGAACAAAATTTCTAGAAAATTTGTCTATATTGAGAAAAAAATTTCTAGAAAATTTGGCTCTATTGAGAACAAAATTTGTCTTTATTGAGAACACAATCTCTATTGAAAATTTGTCTCTATTGCGTACAAAATTTGTATAGAAAATTTATCTTTGATAAGAAAAAGTTTGTCTCATAAGACAAATTTTCGATATTTCAATTTTATGTAAAACCTATCATCATTTACAATATTTAGCTAAAGACACAAAAAATTCCTAAATGCATGTGAATATGCAATTATAAAATAGAAAAAACATCTTCATCATTTCTTTAAAAAAACCAACACTTAAGAAATACAAAGCCGAAATTATATGTTTGTATTTAATCTCTGTACAAATGCGTGAATCAGAAAACTGCAAAGCTAAGACCTGCCAATCAAATTGATTCATGTGCCATCAAAGAACCAACCAACCCATACTTATGGGAAGATCTTTTAGCTCTTAAAAAGCTTTAAAGAAATCAGCAATGAAAATAAAACACACAAAAAACATCAATATCAAATAGACAATATCAATTTCAAAGTCAAATTGATGAATAAACATTGGATTTAAAACATTACTTTTCTGCTTGCATTTTTCCCACCAAAAAGCAAATATACAAAAGAAATCACCAGCAACTGGCAAATACTTCGAAAAGCAGAACCAACAGCATATGGAAGAGTAAAATACAGACAAAAACTAATATATATGTATATGTTTAGATAAAATTGCTGTAAAGTAACGTAATTGCCAATATAACCCACTATCACCCATAAAAGGTCAACTAAAAGTCGTCGACGTCAACAGCACCCATAAACTAGACTTCCTCTACCACTTTTTAGTTGCATTACCAAATGCATTTAAAGTCCTAGTGTTAATGCAGCATCATCGTAAGAAATTTGCCACAACCATTCATGTTGAAACTTTGATTTTGTTGTATTACATAGACACAAATAAAAGAAGCAGCAAAACAAAAACAAGTTGAAATAAAATGTAGCCAAAAATGAAGTAGATACATTATATATGGGTAATTGTGGAAAGATTTATATTTATTTCAGTACTCGCCCTCTGCACCCCTCTTAAGCTCTTGGCAGAGCCCTCTTGCTGTTAAGCATAAGCTGAAATTGTTTCTAAAAGGGAGTAGGGAGGTTATTGAAGGAGCAACAAATACTGAAAACATTAAACAATATTGTTTCTAAATAAATGTTTTTCTGCTTTATTTTATAAAGTTTCTGTTAAATGGCAGAATATATCATTGCAAAAGTATTTAGTACTTAGCTGTAGATGAAAATATACCAACATATTTTATTATAGTGCCGGGCAAGAATGAAAATTCAATATACAATCGTAATTTACAAGACAACGAAATACTACAGCCGTGATAAAGACTTAAAATATTTAACAAAACTAGCAAATGTTAATAATGTGGCCAACTAAATTTTTTAACAAATTTCCTAGAGAAATTTTATCCAATTGTGACACATTTTCTATAGAACTGAAGCACCAAATAGCGAACAATTTTCTTTAGAACTTTAGTTCCTAATTTTCAAATTTCATAAAGAATTGTTGCAAATTTCCGTAAGATATTATGCTCAAAATTGTAAGAAATTTGCAAAATAAATTCTGCTCAAAGTTGTAATAAATTTCCAAATGAAATTCTGCTTCCAATTGTTACAATTTTCCTAACGAAATTCTACTTAATTCAATATACAATCGTATTTCGCAAGACAGAAAAATACTACAGCATGATAAAGACTTAAAATATTTAACAAAACTAGCAAATGTTAATAATGTGGCCGATTACATTTTCTAAGAGGCAGTTCACATGGTGCGACTTTTACTGCGATTTCTCTCCTGCGACGCGAGTTTATAGATGAAATACGTGGTGATTAGCAGAGGTAGAGTAGCTAGTGTCGCAGGTTTTGTGAAACGAAGCGTCAAATTTGACATTTATTCTTTTCTCTTGTATTATTTTTATTTAACTTACCAGCAGTGTTGAAACGATGAAATTTCATTTTATGGGATTACAGAAGATTTTGGCAACACTAACTGTAAATTAAAAAGAAACGAAATTGGTTAAAAAATTTAATAGAAAATTTAACAGTGAAATATCAGGAGTATGAATACCTGTATAAGGTACCTAGGTCCTAAATGGCAACACATCAGCGAAATAGAAGAAATGAACAATTGATTGTCAAAATATCGCAAGAATGGTGCAATAAATGTTTCATTATGTGAACAGAGGATGAATTTAAAAGAGACACCAAAAGACACCAAATTTTATATAGAACTGTAGCTGTCAAATGTGAAAAGGAACTATAGAACAGCAGCTCACAATTATGACAAAATTTTTATATAAAACTGTTGTGACAAAGAAAGAAAGAAATTCTGCTCACAATTGTGACAAATTTCCTAATGAAATTCTGCTCACAATCGTAATTATATTTCAAATTGTAACAAATTTCTTAACAAAATGTTGCTTCCAATTGCGACAAACTTCCCAAAGAAATGTTGTTTCTAACTGAGAAATAATTCAGTTACAATCTGTTGGTTCCGTTGTATTTGCTAAACTTTCATCATCCATACTGTGCTTTAGTGCTAAAATCATCTTCATCATCGTCATTAACATCATGCATGCATGCACTCAAAAACGTTATATCTCCGCTAGTAGTTCATCTTAATCTTCTTTAGTTATGTTGTTTTTGTTCGCCAAAAATTCATTGACTGAAAATATTTTAGCCGAATTAGTTTTTTCTCTCTACTTTGATTCATTTCGTGATTGTAGTGTATTTTTTTCATTTTGGAAACAAAAATTCTCACGATTTATTTTGAAATTTTTTTCGTCCAACTTTATTTTGGGTACTTTGATGCTTTTAAGCTTAAAATTCATGGCCAAAATAATGTGAGCCGTATAAGCATCTACTGGTGTATTAATATTACTTAGTATATGTTTGTGTTTATTTGTGTGTTTACATATTTATCAGAATAAGCCCCAATGTAAACTAAAAATTATTTAAAGCAGGATTATGTTAACGTGATTCGTTGAGGTTTAAAAAAATAACTTTCGTACATGAACAAATAGTTGTCTTTATTAATTTTAACTGAAATAGTTTACGATGAGAATGAGTTATAAGTCTTATTCACTGTTGTATTTTTTTTTTGCTTAAATATGTACTGCATAGTATTGAATTTATGAATGATGACGAAGATGTAATGAATTATGTTGGTATTTAGGTTTTTAGGCGAAATATTTGCCTAGTAATTATTTAGTGGTTGTAGTAAATATTTTGCCAAGTACGAGTATTTTCCAAAACTTTAATATATTTTTTTGTTTTAGGAAAATTAATGAATGTGGGAAAATATTGTGCTGAAAGTATGAAATATGAAATATTTGATTTTATTGTTATAAATTATTTATTAAGTAGAAAAGTTTGTAATAAGTTTATGCATAAATTTGTATATGTGAAAGATTTGGTAAAGTAAAAAGTTTAATAGAAATGCTTTTTTTTTAACAAAAAAAAACATCTTCTTACATCGAAGATTATTAAGACTAATTTTCTACACTAATTTTGTTTTCAATTGTCACTCATTGCTTTTAAATATTTGCTACCAACTATAGAAATGTTGATCTCAATAGTAATACGGCTTTCAATTGGGACAAATTCTATAGAAAATTTGTCCCACATAGAAATTATTTACGATTTGTCCCAATTGGAAAAAATTTTTAATAGAAAATTGTGCTCCCAGTTCGGATTAATTTTCTATAGAAATTGTGCTCCTAATTGGGGAACATTTTTTATGGAAATTTGCTCCCAGTTGGGACAAATATTCTACAGAAAATTGTGCTACCCATTGGAACAAAATTTCAATAGAAATTGGACTCCCAATTGGAACAAATTTCAATAGAAATTGGACTCCCAATTGGAACAAATTTCAATAGAAATTGGACTCCCAATTGGAACAAATTTCAATAGAAATTGGACTCCCAATTGGAACAAATTTCAATAGAAATTGGACTCCCAATTGGAACAAATTTCAATAGAAATTGGACTCCCAATTGGAACAAATTTCAATAGAAATTGGACTCCCAATTGGAACAAATTTCAATAGAAATTGGACTCCCAATTGGAACAAATTTTCAATAGAAATTGGACTCCCAATTGGAACAAATTTTCAATAGAAATTGGACTCCCAATTGGAACAAATTTTCAATAGAAATTGGACTCCCAATTGGAACAAATTTTCAATATAAATTGGACTCCCAATGGGAACAAATTTTCAATAGAAATTGTGCTCCCAATTGCAGATTGGAATAAATTTTCTGTACAAAATTGTGCTCTTAATTGGGATAATTTTTTTGTAAAAATTGTTTTACCAATAGCGACGAATATTCTAAAGACAATTTTAATTGGGACGAAATTTCTATAGAAATTCTGCTTTCAATTTCATATTAATTCTAATAAGACCTAATTTTTGACAAAAAGTGTTGCTCACATCTGGGATTACATTTCCATAAAAATTATGCTCTCATATAAAACTGCATTTCTAGACTACATTTCTCCAGAAATGTTACTCTCACCTTTTTATTAAGAATATGCTCTAATCTAAGACTTTTTGTCTAGGACATATTTTCTATAAAAATGTTTTTATTATCTGGGATAAGTTTTCTAGTTTTGTTCTTGTCTGAGATAGATTATCTAATAAAATTTTGCTACTAAAAATTACTATAGAATTTGTGTTGCTTATATAAAAATGTTTATTTAGAATTTGTACTTATTTTTTATTCAATTATTATTTAAAATTAAAAACTGTAGTCCCAGTTAACTACGTATGTTGACTTAATCTACAACAATTAATCAAATGGTCACCCGTAATCGCTAAACAATTAATTTTACTGTCTGTCCATTGCCTTTTGTAGAGAAACTAACTGCGATGACACATACAAATTAACAACATACATATAACCGACCTCATTGAGTGCTGTATGTTAAGCCATTGAAACAAAATGGTATTAAAACCCTAAAGTAATACTTAATCAATAGTGGTATTCACAGTTGGGTACATATGCTAAAGACAGGTAAGCAAAATAGTAAAAAGTCTTGAATAAAAGCGTGTAAGCAGTTCTTTAATATAAAAATTATAAATTCCTGTAAGATTGCTAAAATGAATAGGGCATAATGCAATTTTTTGTAATATAGAATAGGGCATTAAAAAGTCGACCATTATATTTTTTTAAATCAGCTTCTTTTAAACACACTCAAATATTATTTATGTTTATCTTTGACCACCCTTAATTAAGCGTTAACTTTTTGTTCATTCAATCAAAATCTAAATTGGGCTCTTTTTGATCTAAACGAAAATGGGCGATACGCTCTGTTAATTATTTATACAGGTTATTTTGTCATGCATTTATGCTGTATGTATATTTTTGTCTTTTTTTTTGTGGAATATTTTTAAAACCAAAATTTATTTATGGGTATAGATGTATGTATGTACATATTTTCCAGAATTTAAGCTGTGATATCACTTACACCATTCCATAACAAAAAAGTTTACTTTAAAGAAAATACGTTCATGAAATTAAAAAAAACTCAACATCAGACATTAAAATTTGCAACGCTAATCAATAAAATTTCATTACAAAAACTATCGACGGAATAACCTACCGCCCAAACTCAATAAACTTGTGGAATTTTTAATAGATACACCACCACTCACTCGCATAAGTACTCACGCACATGGTATAAGAAATATTTAGTAGATAGACAAAAGGATGGATGGCTGGCTGACTGATTGGTAAGACTGGATTGGTTAAGTGTTTTTTTTTATAGATGTATGTGTTTCTATGTGTTTGTTTACGTTAAATAAAAACAATTAAAATTTTTGAAAATAAAAAATTACAAACCTTTTGAAAAAATAAAAATTTATATATGTACACTGCATTTGACTTGAATAGGTGCAGTGTTTCAGCAATCCAATTAAAGTTGATACTCTCAATATAATTTATAGAAATGATTTTGTTGTGCTTTATGTTAAAGATTTAACTTTTAAGAAAAAAAGGGTAATCACCGAAATTTCAAAAAAGATCCGTTAGATTTAATCTGAGTTTATTTTTACTATTTGTGACGAAAATAAGAATTATTTTTGCGTCACTTGAATAACAGTAAAAAAATAAATAAAAAAACACAAAAATATTAAAGATTTGGTTATTACTTCTAGTTTTTATTAATTTTTCATAATTCGTACTTCCTTCCTTCGACAATATTACCTCAAAGATTCTATTTGGAAGGGAGTCATACAGTTGTGATAAATATTGTAAAGAGACTTGCGACCACGAAGATTTTATTTCAGCAATTAAAGATTCACGGTCATTAAATTGTCGTCCAGACTCGTAGACTTTCCGAAACAACCATGCCAACATGTTTTCCATTATATTTAAATCCTGAGAATATGGTGGTCATGGCAGTAATTCAACGTTTTGCTCACTAATCCACGTTTTAGTGATTCTTGCCGTTTGGATAGGAGCATTTTCCTGCTGGAAGGAGTTTACAGTAATTTTTTTTTTTTAGCCTTTATTTATTTATTGAATCTTCATATAATGAAATGACAATAAGTATTCAAATCTTAATACTAAAAAGAAAATAATAAGCCCAGCCAGTGCTAGACAACAATTTTATGATACTAAAAAAATTTCACATCAACTGATCCAGTCATCTATTTTGCGCTTGAGTTAAAGCAAGGGTATCCCTCCTTCTCAACCGATTATGGCCACTAAAGTTAAGGATGTCTCGTGCAAGTTGGTTTGGGTGGTGTTCAAGTTTGCTGACATACTTTGACGCGTGTTTTGTAAATTCAACTTTTACTAATGGCACGCATAGATCTTTGTGAATTCGAGAATTTTTAACATACCATGGAGCTGCAGTAATTATACGTAGAATTTTATTTTGACCCCTTTGAATTTTTTCAATGTTTGATGCTGAGGCAGTACCCCATAATTGAATTCCATAGCACCAGATTGGCTTTAGAATTGCATTGTACAACAATAGACTTTTTGTAATTTTAAATTCCAATTCTATAACCCCCTAGTGTGATATCGCACCCCAGACGGCGTCTTAAAAACGTCCTTCTTTTCTTAAATCATGAAAATAGTAGTTATAGCCATCGGGTCCATCGAAATTGAATTTTTTTTTCATGCGAAAAAACTACTTTTTTCCATTCAGTCTTCCAAGTCATGTGTTCCTTGGAAAATTGCAACCGTAACTTCTTTCGTTTTTGGTCTAGTGGTGGTTTTTTCCGCAACTAACTTCTTTTTAAATGATCTGCTGTATTTCTTACTCTTCTGGCGGTGGAAACACTGGCACTGGAACCCACTTTTTTCTCTTATTTTTGCAGCAGAGTCACTGGAATTCGAAGCAATTCTTAGAATATTCAGCCTTTCTGTAGCTGTTGTGACCATATTTTGCCTTCCCTTCATGTTTTTACCATATTTTTCTTTTTTTTCATAAATAATTCCATACTACGTTAGCACTTCTATTAACTTTTTTTTTAGAAATTTCATGACCGGATAGACTCTGATCATCATAGGCGTAAATTTTTGCCTTCTCTTAAACATTTACTGTCGTATTTATAAAAAATTAAAGTAGACTTCAAGTGTACTTTAAGAAAATTTTGTATGAAAATTTTGTCCTAAAGCACACTTCAAGCATACTTTTTTTTATAAATACGGCAGTTAAGGATTTACCTAGACCCATTTTCAATTAAAACTGATTAAAAATTGCTTTTTTTCTTACTTTGTAAAAAATTGTTAAATATTTGGCAGTTAGAATTTACACAGATGATCACACAGATGATCACACTGCACCTATTCAAGTGATGGAAAAATAATTCACTCTTTTCTTTAAAAATTTAAAAAGAAGCACGGATTACATCTAACGAAATTTTTTCGAGTCTTTTTTGTTAACATTCTTTTTCTCTATAGTTTAACCTCTTATAAAAAGTACAACAAAATCATTTCCATGAATTATATTGAGAGCAGCAACTTTAATTGGATTGCTAAAACACTGCACCTATTCAAGCGAAACGCAGTGTACATAGAAAAATGAATTATCATTAACATTATTATCATTTGTAATGATATCAAGAAATACCATCAGTATTAGTTTTTTTTTGTATTTAAAAAAATGTCTTAGATAAGACTTAAATATACATAAGGTTGGTGAATTTAAAAAGCTTGGGGGTAATATGCCTCAAATTCTGAACATAGGGTATCCATAATACTAATCACTTCAATGTAGAGATAAGCAAATTTTAACTAATAGCAACACGCAGTTGCATATAATTTTTATCTATGCGTGTAACACATTTCTCGCTTAATTAATTAATAATTAATGCAGGTTTCTAGTCCAAAACTGACTGAAATTCTTTTCATTCAACACATTTACATTACTGTTTATCACATTCTAAAATGTTGCTTTAGCATCGCTTGATTATGGAATGATATACAATACTGTAAGTTTCACAAGCATATCATAGATACGTACACACATATTTACGCATACTTTTGTGAGAGAGTGTGTCTGACATATACATACATTCGTACGTGTTTTGTGACTATGCGTTTTTCACAGTTTTCCAAATAATTTTTGTTTTTGAGTTTTTTTTTTTTTGTTCTGTGTTATTAATGCCGCCTAATTTGAATTTTGATATTGATTAGCTCATATGGCCCTAAAGTGAAATAGAAAGAGTAAAAAAAATCGAAAGAGGAGTGGTATAAAACTGATGTGATGAAAAGACAACAGATGAATTGAAATTGTAGAAACCAAAAACTTCAGAAAAGAGTTTTACAGAAATAAGTGTTAGTTGTAAAGCTATTATTATTATTTTGTTGTTGAAAATCTATTAGTTTTCGATTTAATTTGAAATACTTAATGTCTGATGGGACATTTTGTTGTCTAACTAACAATATACATTTGAGGAAAACAATTTAAAAATTCTGCCCGTTATTAAAAAAAGAAACAGGGTTTTACATAATTTTGAAATTTATATTTTCAATTGAAAATATAATCGAAAACCATAACAAATAAATACAAACGCTGTCATGTTTTTTAAAGATTTGGCCGAGAACTTTCAAATAAATAAATCATAGAAAATGCAAAAAATAAACAAATTTAACGCTTTTAAATAAATTGCATTTCAAATGTGTTATATTTTACGCCCCAACCGCCTTGCCCTGGAGGATTTGTTGAGTCTTTTGAAGATCCAGAAGTGAAAATATAAATATATCTTAAAAAGCGGATGAAAAATAAAAGCATTTCACGCTTTTAAACAAATTACATCTCACAGGTTCTCTATTTTGAGGCCCAAACGCTCCGCCCCTGGATGATTTTTTGGATCCATCTTTAAAACTTAAACTGGAGTACTCCTTGGCTACTCCCTTGTAAAATTTCATCTTGATCTCACTAGCCGTTTAGATCTATAACCAAAAAATTGATTCAGATCTACTGTGCTGTGTTACACGTGGCACAATCTTGTTGAAACCCCATGTCAGCGATATCCATATCATCTTTAATAAGTCAATATATAACCGTAATTTACCGTAGTCGAAGTTCTAAGACAATATGTATTTTTTCTACTTAGTCCAAATAATTGAGCATATATGTACATATATGATGCCATTGGCACAGATATTAGAGACATCTATGTTACATATTGCAATAAAATGGGTTTAACAGACACATTCTCAATGTGCAACATGCATAAGTAAATGCCATCAAGGTATCGATTAGTTTCTAAATAGCTAATTTGAAATGTCTGAGTGATTTCCTACATGTATTTTTAATGTTGGCTCATACGAGTGTTTGTGCAGGCGATGTGTTGTCAAACAACTACAAAGATATTTGAAATAAAGGAGTAATTTGTATTTGTTGTAAAATGTTTTCTCTTCCCTTGCTACTAAAGACAAATCGTCTCCAATAATTTTCCCACAATATTTCATTTGCACATAAATCAATGCATCATCAATCGCACCATGCCATACTTAAATCATACAAAGATAAAGCCTGCAGTGATATATTGGTAACGAAACAGATCAATTGTAATTGTTGCTACATGCGGCCAGACACACAGGGAGACCTACACAGTCACAACACCGAAAATAATACCAAATGCCAAACGTGCAGTTGAGCAGTTGTTAGTTGTCATGTAATCAAATCTAATTAACAATATTGTGCATTGTATGCTTATGAAATGTTATTATTATTATCAAATCTTTTAAGCAACAACTTTTGTAAATGATTGATTTTCAATTCACATGACATCCATCGACAGAGACAGCGTCATCTGTGCCTTACCATACAACACACACACACAGTTCGATGGTTGTTTGGTTGTAGGAACTAAAAACCGAAAAATCAACAATAAAATTGAACCGCTCTTGGTGACAGCGAGCGACAGTGCAACAAGGAAACTGCATATTAAATCTCACAAACCATGAAATCTAGACTGCTTTACTTCAACAGACATTTTAAATAAATCTGTAAAGCAAAGAGCAACTGTAAAATATTCACATTCCCAACCCTATTTAGACCAAATAAATGAAGGTTTTAAACAAATTCACATGCATACTCTTTCTTTCCTCGCAACCATTAGATAGAAAATTCAGTTTTTTTTCCTGTTGTTTTGTTATTTGTTGCAGTTGTGGTTAAATTAATAATGTTTAAATAATTATTAAATGCTGTAATGCAATGTAATGGTATTTTATTTATGCTGTTGCTATTTCCCCTCCACAATATTGTTGCTGTTTACTTTGTATTGAACAGCAACAACTCAAAAAAGGAAATCAACGACGAACAATTTCAATGACAATATTAAAAGATGACTAGATGGATGGCTAGCTGAGATCATTATTCGTCCACATTTAATGTTTGGTCAGCGTGCCCAGTAAACATTTCAATAGCCACTCATATGCAAAAACTTGTTGCATTTACTCCAGGATCGTGGATTAAAGTGTCACAAAATCCAACTCGTTTAGGAACTGTAGCCGGATTCAGTTCCGCTGGACTAGTCTCATTTGTCAAGTGTCAAAAGAAGCGTTCAAGTGCCTTGGTATCTTAAAACGGTGTAGGATCTATCTGATCTCCTTCCTATTTACACCACCTATATTCGACCGAAAAATACAACGCTCATGTATGGCCGGTACTTCGAAGTCCATGTTGGAGTTACTCGACCGCGTACAGGAGAGGGCGAAAGTGCTTTTTCGGTGATGAGTAGCAACTTTATTGATTCACTGGATCATCGCTGCAATGTGGGTTGTGTTTCGCTGTTCTATCGATACTATAATGGAATGTGTTCTGCTAAAATCAGGGATTTTTTTCCGAAACCAGTTTGAGTTAGGACTTATCCATTAATGGCCGACTGGACAGTGCATCGCACAACACATTATAAGGAAAATTTGTTCTTAGCCGTTCTGTCCAGAATAAACTTTCTGCAGAAGTTTTCCCTGTCACTTTCAATATAGGAAACTTCAAATAAAATGTTCACAAATACTACTTCCTTTATCCTCCACATAATTTGCTTTCCTAGTTCCAACACAATGCATTGCATGTTTAGGGGTCATTTACTGAGTGCTGGTTCAAAAAAAAAAAAAAATCCGCATTTGCGCTGATGACAACCCGAAAGGTTTCACGAAGTTTGGTATGATTTATGGGCTGGTGGAATCATCGATTCGAATTTCTTTATAATTTCTAAAAACTTGATAACTGACAGAATATAAACGTCAATGTCGAGCGCTATCACAGCAAATTCCGGAATCATTTGGATTCAGCACACACCGCGCGCTAATTAATGGCATTATTAATATATAATTTTAGTATATAGCTAAATTCGCGTTACTGACCTATGCCAGGTGTCCATGCCAGTAGCAATGCTGGGAAGAGTAATCGAAAATTAGACCTTTTGAAAGTACTGGGTAGTCGCGGCCAACATTTTAGGGCACCATTTTATAAAGCTTTGTTAGCTAATAGTAGCTTAAACGGAAGTATGCAGATGATATCTGCCTTTCTTACACAAATGTTCTCCAAATTGAAGTGCTTGAAACACAGGCAGCAAATAGTAGTATAAAAACTATAATAGAACGACCAAATTCAACTCAAGAATTTATTAATCGATGTCTTTGAAGAATCCTTAAAGTAAACTAAACATCGAAGTTAGTTATACAAATCTGTGCTGGAGAGAAGTAAGATAACTTTTAACAGACCGAATCGAATGGAGCAGATTCGTTGTAGCCCAAAAAGAACTATTTTTGTTGACGGGCAGGCGGCATTCAAGTTACTCAAACTCCTATTACAATATCTATTTTAGTCAGGCAATACAAAGAAGAGCTTTTAAGTCTAGGTCGTCTAACTGACATTACTCGGTTATCCCTTCCATAATTACTGCCGCAGTAGCCAAGACCGGGAGATAGAAGGAATAGTGTTTCATTTTCTTTGTTAATGTCCGGCCCTTCAAAACTCTAGACCAGAGATGATCATTTCATAGTGCAATTGCTTATTGGCCCAACCCACTACTTTGTTATGCTCTTTTAATCCAGTTGTCTTTCACATAGCAAATGATACACATGCTTAGCGGATGCTTTAAATGTTTTTAAAATACAGTGCGTAAAACAATTATGGTACCATTACGAAAAATTTTCGTAATAAAAAATGCATTTGTTAATTCTCAATGACTTTTCTGTTATAAAACATTTAAAGGTCACTGGGAAACCCTTTTTGTAAATTTTCAAGATAGGTTTAAAGATTTTAATTTTCAAGATAGGTTTAAAGATTTTGATGCCCTTGAACCATTTCTTGATCTTTTTAAAGCCCCCTTTAAAGTTGAAGTTACAAAATATGAGTTAAAAATACAAACGGAACTCATTATTTTGCGAAGCGAAATAATTTTTTATTATTTTTTAAACCGAAACAATTTTTTACGTTTACTATTTTATAAGAATCTTTCGTTTACTTTTTCGTTTTACTGTACCTTTAAATTTGTCTCATTTTCTCACCAATACATAAGCTTTTTAATTTTGATCACCTGTGCTCTAGACTCAAATTTCCCAGTAATCATATATAAATACCCTAGCGGAGACATCAAGTATCAGATGGTGTGATTTCATCGGATACCTGAACGCAACAGGCTGTGTATAGAAATGGAATAGAAAATATCTAGTCCTATCATCTGTTCAACGAGTGGTGTGGCTGTTTTCAGAACGAAATCAAAATATTTTACTTGAATACTTGCAGGCAACCACGTAAACCAATCAACCAACCAAAGCCCAATAGGAAGCGCAGGATTTGTGCAAATACAAATACAATCTATTAAAGTATAATAAGGGGCAGCGAACATTTCTGCTGGCATTCTTTTATATAAATATTCGAATTCATAGTTGAAGAGCTGCTTCTCAGATCTCGAAAACAAATTGCTTCCCAAAAATTGCCCTTTGACAAAATTTATAAATTTCTATATACTTTTCTTTAACGTCGGCAGCCCCTATTTTCGCTACAACACAGAATTTTTGTCACAATAGTTATTTGAAGTCGTTTTTGACAGTTTTCTTAAAGAATGTCACTTTAAGATCTGTGCTTTTTGCTTGCATCGTTTAATTATGTCATTTACAGAATTTTTTAAAAGCTGTAGATTTTTTGCAACCATTTAACACCTTTATGTCGAATTTTATATGACTGATCACACTATTTAATAGTAGTATTTCATGTAAACCAATATTATTGCTTGACTTTTCAGACATGTTCCTAATGTGTATTGGGTTCTATCAACACACTAAGTAAGAAAATGTTTCGACAAAAAAAAATCAAAACCTTTTCTCTTCTAACAAAGAAAATGAGTAAAATATTCCATTCTTAGAAGAATGTCTTTCATGTAACGTAATAAGGAAAAAGAAAATACACTTTTTACGTCATCCACCCGTTGTTGTTTTCTCCATGTTATTATGTATGACTGCCAAACAAAGTCAAAACATATTGACAAATACAAATAAATTTAAACGATATGCTTGGGAATGTTACTTAAACTTACTTTCATGCAACCACGTTGCTACAACACAATCTCACTAAGTGTTCTTTAAGATCTTACAAAAAGAAACTTGTCTGCTTTCCATCTTCTTCAAGGTTTAATTTTGTTTTAGTTTTCTTTTTTTTGCTTTGTTTTTGCGCTTGTATAGTTTGACGATCAAAAAAAAAGCATCTCTTGTCTTCTTGTGAAAATGTTTTAAGTTTGCGAACGATCTCACTTGAACAACAAGTGATCAAGTACCAGCGTATTGATATAAAGTACACATTTTTTGTTCATGTCATTTCGATAAAGTACACTGAAGAAAATGGTTCTGGCAAATGAATGTGTAAGATTTAAAATGTTTTCCAACCGTAATTCTAAAGGTAGGGTGTCACATTTGGCAAATATTTGCCGAAAAAGACGTCACGACTAAATAACATATATTTGAGCTCGTTTATTTATTTAAAAATTCTTGTTTATTTAGGCCAAAGCACAACAAGTATTTAATTTTATTTCATTTGATGCTGTTTGATCTTGCAAAACTCTTGTAAGAGTAAACAACTTCAAACAAATTTGTGCTAAAGCAAGTGGTTACGCTTTTTTGAGTAAATATTTGTCAAATGTGACCGTGCCGTAAGTAAACAATACAAAACTTGTTAGCCAAGATTTCACCTATAACCCGAATAGAAGTTAGATATGAATCGATATGAACCGTTGGGATAAACAAGGGTCTATATATTTTTTGGGCATCTGGAACACACGTGATTACTATATTTGATCGTGATCGTTTTATCATGATCAACAATTTTCATATAATCAATAAAACATTTCTCTCGGTGCAATATAACCTGGTAAAATATCATCATTATAAAGATCGTGATGTTTTTCTGTGTTGTTTACTTGTATGTATTCCTACTTCAAAAGTTTACTTTTCATGGATTGCCACAAGAAAAAGTGGGCATATTTTATAGTTGAATTGATTGTAAACATTCAAACGTATTTAATTCCATAATGTATTGATGTTTAACATTTTATGCCAGACTACATACATATCTATATCTATATCTATATATATGTATATATAAGTTTATTTTTTAACTTTACATCATTGCAATTCTAAGCAATAATGATCGTAGTTGTTTGTATCCATCAAATTCATGAGTTCTTACAGAGAACAAACTACAACAGCCAGTGGTAGTTTGAGATTCATCTTTGTTACCATTTAGTTTTAAACATTTACAAATATGTTAAATGTCATTAGTTTTTGATGAGAAATAAATACATGTTAGCAATTCAATGATTGCAAATTTGTGCAAAAACAAAATCGGAAAAAAGTTGTAAAAAGAAAGAATAATAATAGACAGCGAACATAATGGTTGTCTTAGCCAAATATAGTATTGATAGATGGGCATATTTAAGTATGGGAATATATTTAGTAACAATGTAAAAAGAATCTAATTTACAAAACTAAATTCCTATAGAAAGAAAAAGTAAATTCTTTTAACAAAACAAAATTAGAATTATGTAAATCGTTTAAATCATTGTTTCAAATCAGTCATTTAATATTATTTTTATTATTATGCATTTTATCTAACTTTAAACAAAACATTTTTATTAATATACATTAATTTAATTCCGAAAATATTTGTTGTATTTTGTTTTCGATTAATTAAATTTCTTTAATTTTATGTTGTTAACAAATCGCTAATTAGTACATTGTTTAATAGACAACAAAGAGTTGTCAGCTCAACTTTTTAAAATTAATGGCACAAACATTTATTTAAGTTATTTCGTATATTTCTTTGAAGACCAATTTTATGTTTTGTTAAAAGAGAAAATCCAAAATCAATTTTAGCTTTAACGAGGAAAATTTAAATTGGAATACATAATTCAGCCTAACAAATTTAATGCTTATACATATTAGGGTGGCCCTTATTTTGTCTTTTTTTTTTTTGCTATTCGATGTTACCAAGTTTTAAAATTGTTTTCCTTTATCTAAAAATCAAAGGCAAAAATAAAATTTGAGCAAAATCAGATAATGTTTAAAGGTAACGTTTTTTTTTGAAGTTTCGAGTTAAGTGTCATTACATTTTCAAAAAATTCAGTTAAAATGATTTAAGACAAACATTCGTTGCCTAAATATTGCTTTCGAACACGGTATTATATTAATGTCAATATTCCTAGTAGTTTTAAAGGATTTCTTTTCAACGAAATATACCATGATTATAAAATATGGACCCAATATGGGTTAAATTCCAGAAATATATTTTTTTATCCAATTTTTTTTTAATATCTAAAAAATCTTAAAAAAAAAGTCTATATAAGTGTTATTTTAGATTATTAATATAAATAGCCAAGACATGATATGTGTCTATAGGTATTATAATCACAGATTTATAAGTTCTAAAAAAAAATTACTTTTCTTTAAATTATAATTTCCAAACTTAAGTATAAATAGTATGAAATTAAATTTCATACTCTTAATATTAATATCATATAAAAGCTGTGTTTAATTAGTTAAATACAAGGTGTTCTCCTCTGGCCAAATTTCGCCAAAGAATATTTAAAAAAAAGCTGCATTTTTGAATTCGGTCATCTTCGCCAATGAATCTATGTTTGACATATTCGGTTCAGATGACATGTCGTATGTTTAGCGAAAAACAAATGCTGGACTCAACATAGACATGGCTCAAGCCATGACTGCTGGTACCGGGAATCGAAACAACCATGGACAACTTGTTGAAAAGCACAGACAACTTTGATATAATATCAGATTTTTGATTTTACCAAGATAACAATCCAGAGCAAAAATGGGTTATTGTATAAACGTGTGTAATATATAACTGCCCAAACTTGGTGACACCGTCACCACAGTCGCCAGACCTTAATGTTACCAAAAATGTATGGTCAATTTTAGAAATCAGAAAACACCAAGTTTCTAACAAAAACGATTGAAAAAAAGCTCTACTGATGGAAATGATGGCATCTAAGAAAAATCGCCTTAAATCTGTTGTAGAAAATAAAATCTATCACACTAACTATTAAATCGTGTAATTAACAGTTTTAATTTTATGTTTTCGATAACTACAGAGCTGCATAAAATAAGCTGTGACATGAAAAACGAGCATTTGTGTACTCTACACCACCATAATGGGGAAGGATGATCAGTCCATAAATAGTCATATCTCCCATAACATAAGATAAGAAGGGTTGTACACCATGTGCACTTCCACTCGGAAACCCTGTGGTCCATTGTGATTCCCTTCAGTTGAAAAAAGAAAAAGAGTATATATAGCTTCCATATAAGGCCCACTTTTCAAAATCACTTTAAAAACCATAAATCTCTTAATAATGTCAAACAAAATTGAACACAAATAACTCATGAATATATGAAATCATTACAGCTAATTTTATATTGGTCGGTCCATAACTAGTCATAGCTCTCATATAAGATTTCCTTAAAAAAAATAAACTTTGAGCCACTGTTTATTTCAAGTTGCATAATTATGCTCCTGCTGCATTGTTTTTAAACTTGGTTTACTTTGTCGTGTGGAAATTGTCGGAGATACCTGGATTTTGTTTTATTTATTGTAAAATTTGCTTTGTAAATTTAAGCTATCTCATCAAAATATTTTACTTTGTTCTTATTTGCAATATCTGCTTGTGTCGTCTTAAAAATTTTGAACACAACAATGCCGGATTTTGAAGAAATTGTAAATGATTTATATTTTGATTTTACATTCTTCCAAAGGATTGAATTTTTTAACAGATGAAGACTACATAGATATGTTTAAAAATAAATCACGGAACAAAAGTGTTTTACCAAGGCTTTAAAAAAAAATTCTGTAGCGTTGCCGGATTTTATATGAATAATGCTTTGTTTCTAACTATTAGTTTTAGTGTTTATATTTTACGTTTATAAAAATACTTCATAACAAGTATTGTTTTCATATACAACTCTAAAAAGTAAAATAATTTGTAATTAAAACGCTTCCTAAGGGTCGGTATCCCAAACTTATCAATGTACCCCCTTTTTCTAACAGAAGCTTGAAAAACAAAATATTTATTATTATCTTTTCTGTGCGTTTAACACACAAATTGTTATAAAATAATATTTACAAAAAAAAAAATCAAAACTTTTTACAATTTTTTAAAAAAATATTCTCTGTTGATGCAATATATTTTGTGTGTGCAATTTTTATTTTTCTATTTCTTTACAAAATTGCTGGCATCCGTTACTTTACAAATTCATATTTCTGTGTAATTTTGTTTTTCCTTTTGTATGGTTTAAAAAAAAAATAAAAAATAAGTAAAAGAAAATCGAGCATGAAGGTATTTTCGTTTTAAAAACTTTTCTTTCATTTATGTTGTTGTCGATATCTATAAAAATGTTAGAGAAAAAAGTTTGATTATTTTGTGTGTAGCTTATTGCAGACACTCAAGACAAATGTTTAATAAAAAACTAAACATGAAAATTAAACATTGTTTAAAGTCACAATTCGAAAATTTTTATTTTTTTACATGTATAAAACTTTAAGTTTGCAACACTTTTTTAACTGGCGGACATTGTGTCAGCCAGTTAAAAAAATCTATACATCTCAAAAAAAGACCCTATATTACAAAGGTGATTTAAAAATCATTGGATAACCAAAATTACAACACTGTGGATTTTGGGATCTCGCATCATTAGACTTCGCAAACGAGGCTAATTATGCAGTGACTAGTTTTGGTGCATGATATTGCGAAGTGAGAACAAAGTTCTTTCTGCATAAATTGCATGATATTGATGTTGACAGCCTGTGAAATAATTCAATTACTGTAGGAGTAATGTACTCGTATTGGCCGTCTACGCTCTTGGTTTGTTAATTAAAATTGCTTTCTAGATCCTGTGATTTAATACTATGGGATTGATTTTTATGGGGCTATTTGAAGACAAAAGTCGATGTCAAAAATTATAATAACCACCCTCATATTGAAGGAAGTTACATTACTTCCATATCAACGAAATTCAGAATTCAATGAGACAAAATTTGCCTGTTATATAGAGTCAGGCAATTATCGATAGTTTTTTCCTCTGCAGCCTCCGTGGTGGAATACGTTTGGTGTCGAAAATTTATGAGAAGGAAAACTATCAATCGTTAATTTAATTTCATCTAGGAGTTATCAGATTGGAATTAAATGATCGACGTATTCTACCACGAAGGCTGTAGTGTAATGGATAGTTCCAGGAGTGCAAAATAACAAGTCTTTTAATGACTATTGTAATTTTATAGGAAAATATCTAGATTATTAGTAAACCGACCTACAATAAAATTTTACTTAATGTTTTTGTTGAGAGATTGACATTGAAATTGAGACTATTTGCCTTTGTATGCTGAATATATATGTATGTAAGTATATGTAAATTATGGACATTCTTGCTGCCCTTGATTCTAAATCAACACTCTGTCTACATAAGACCTTTTAAGAACTTGGATAGCAAGTTTAAAATTCGTAATCCTGCAAGACACGAATTAGTAAGTGTATCACTAATAGTTCCATGATGAACTATGTCATAAGATCTATAGTATTCTGCCATGAATAAGGGTTAAAGTACGCAATTAATTCTTCAGATAAGGTTTTTCGGGACGATTATGTTCACTGTAATTATTTATATGATTGCGGCATTGGTTAAGTTATGAATCACATGATTATATCAATCATATATATGATTATAGAAATTATGTAATGTTTTTGGTAATTAGTTTTATGATGAAAGATGTTGCCATATTATGTTGTTCTCAATCATAATCAAGGAGTAAAATATTATGATAAATAGTGTCATCATAAACATGATTGTCGTAAATACATACATAATTACTACAAGCGTATATATGATTGTAGTAATCTTCTGAATCGTAACTTAACAATATTATGATTACCGTCATCATAAAAATATTTACAGTGACCATAACATTATTAAAAAATTTGTAAAAATGTTGGCATAGTTGTGGTAAACATGCACAACTATATATTTTTCTCTGCGTATAGGACAGTGTAAGAACTACCCAGACTAGGTTGTTTATCTTTGTATATCTACAAATGGGGACTACATCAGTTATGAGCAGGCGGATGATCTGTTTGAAGAAGGATGCGCTTTAATGGTCTTAGATGTAGTAAAGGTATTTTCAACGAGAACTTTGTTTTCCAACGGGAGCATATTAGAATTACATGAAAGTGTTAACATCTAATTTATTGACATTTCAGTAGTAAAAGCTTGTCAATTGTAACATGGAATACAAAATTCGCTTTGAAAATGGAAGATCTGTAAAAGTTACATTTCCTTAAATTCCTTATATTTTTGGCCAACATAATTGTTCTTCTGAGATGGCTAGAAAAAATTTGTGCAATAAATTTAAAACGACTCTTCCGTTACGTAATGTGCCAACATTAATACGTTATGGTAAAAGTGAGCCTTATTGTTAAAGAAGATCCAAGTTGTTAAATTCCTTGACGTTTTAAACTAGTGGCTATCCTCAACGACAAATATTGGGCTATTAAGCCTTGCAAGGTGCCACACGTACATGCATTGGAACCGGTCGACCACTCATTTCGCTGGGGATTCTTCGAGTGCATGTTTGTGTCAACGCTTGTTGCTCTGAAAATGTTAACAAACACAATTGACGCATTTGGGTTTCTAGAAATCCAAGAGTAATTGAATATGTTATTGGATCATTTTTTTTTTTTTCGAAAATTCGGGTGATAATCAGCTAACGGTGAATAGATCATGCTATCGATAGATATTAACAACAAAATTTTAACACATGTCACACAACCACCAATTCATTTCATAAATTCATTGTTTAATTTATTGCAAACGAAATTTCACGGTCGCATAATTTTATGAAATATATACATTATAGATATTAATTGGATCATGCAGTCAAGGAAAAACACAAAGTACTACAAGAAAGAGTGACAGAACTGTGACAAAAGATTGCACAAAATAATATACAAGTTTTTCAGTGAGTTTCAATGTGAAACCCACTAGGCAATAGGAATAAGAACAGGAAGGCCATTTAGAGGCTAATAGTAATATTAACGAATCATTAGATGATCGGTTATCATATACAAGCACGTAGAATTTTACTTTCTTTCAAAGTTTATTTAATCAGCTGCCGGGATCGCGGATAGTAAGAAACTATTTATCATCTTCTCTGTGAATGTCATGCACTTGTTAAGATATAAATATATGTTGAAAGATATATTTATGGAATTGGATAACAAACCATTTTAAGCGACATTTAAGTACTCATTTCCTTAGCATCTAGTCTTAAACGAGTTCATCGATTTTATTGAGTGATGCGCTCTCGTCAAAACAGATTAAAATCGTTTATATTCAATTACTTTAAGCTCAAAATAATATACAAGTTTTTCAGTGAGTTTCAATGTGAAACCCACTAGGCAATAGGAATAAGAACAGGAAGGCCATTTAGAGGCTAATAGTAATATTAACGAATCATTAGATGATCGGTTATCATATACAAGCACGTAGAATTTTACTTTCTTTCAAAGTTTATTTAATCAGCTGCCGGGATCGCGGATAGTAAGAAACTATTTATCATCTTCTCTGTGAATGTCATGCACTTGTTAAGATATAAATATATGTTGAAAGATATATTTATGGAATTGGATAACAAACCATTTTAAGCGACATTTAAGTACTCATTTCCTTAGCATCTAGTCTTAAACGAGTTCATCGATTTTATTGAGTGATGCGCTCTCGTCAAAACAGATTAAAATCGTTTATATTCAATTACTTTAAGCTTTAAGCAATGCACGTTTACACGGTAGCCACCTACAAAGCCACCTTCTTTCTTTTTGTTTAAATCTCCCTATTACTAACTATTTTATTCGAGTGCATTTTCACTTGCAAAAAGTTTTTTTTAGTTTAATACTTGTCTGTGTGGGGTTCAAGGTGTAAGTTGAGTGAGTGTGCAAGAGAGTGTTAAATGTGAAGGACATGGTAAAATATTGTTACATGGTTTGCGAAAGTAAATTTCAAAAGTTATCTACTGTGTGGTTTTGCTCTTTTCGTACGGTGTGTGATCCTTGCTAAATTTAAAGTGAATTGGAAACCATAAAAAGTTTATTTAGGTTGGTTGCTGTTATTGTTGTAGCTGTTACTAAATAGTATAGGTCGATTATCAAAAGATGAACAAACAGACGGTATTGTGTTTATTGATGCCAAACGAAAACTGGCAAAGATGAATTTTGATTAAAAATGTTGTTAGGAATTTAATAGAAATTTCAAATAGGTTCGGTTAGTATGTCACTATAACAAAGATGAAATTAATGAGTTGTTAGAAAATGTAGTGAGAATGTAAAAACTGTGACAATTGGCAGCTTGTATGCTGGCGCCACTGTTGCCAGATAATTTTTAGGTAAAATTAACAAAACTAGATATAAAAATCAGCAATATATTTTTAAAATCGTCAAAAAAAAATTGGAAAAACGAAAATACATAACATTTTGTTAAAAGTTTCGATTTTTGTTAAAAAAAAATGTAATCCAATATATAAATAATGTTTGTATGTATGTTGTACATTGTATGATACCTATCTGATTTTCAACACAATTTTGAATAAAGTCGTAGGTTTGTCTTGTCAAGCTTTCAAAATGCCAAAAGTAAAGTATCAATAAATACGTAAAATGAATAAGACAAGTGAAAAACTAAACACTTTCAGCATGATTTGAATAATCTCCCTTCTTCATCAGTTGTGTGATAAAGAAGCTTGAAATTTAGCAATATTCTCGAATAAGTTGTTGTTAAACCGCCGAAATGTTCATCTATGATTACCAAAATTTGCAATATATAATAAAAACAGTTTTAAATAATTTAGATGATCATCGATCAAGTGGTACGATTGCATCTATGATAATGCAGCCATATCGTAATACATGAAAGATGAGAAAGCTATTAATACAATATGATTTATGACGCAACCTGCAACTCAGACTGTTCCCACATAAGGTGATGTAGTATAAGCTAATTTTGGTAAAATATACATATATGAGCTTTTAGGCAAAACTTAAACTTTCATACAACTTTTGTAAAATATATGCCAAAATTTCATAGGTGTTGCACAAATTATTTATGTAACGGGTGATTCAAGAAGATACTTTTTTCAATAGCCTTTTTTTACAGATCACGTGTGAGTCTTGTCATGCTGTCATGTTATTTTTGTTAAGTATTATTTGGCATTTCATAATGGAAAGACTTATTTATTACGAAAATTCATCTTCTGTGAGGAATGTGTTTCGTTCACTTCGCTAAACTTATGGTCAACATAGTCGCCCTACTGATAGTACTATTCGCAACACCATCGCCCATTTTGAGACCCAGCATTCATTATTGGATAATATTCGACCGAATAGATCACGTCCAGCCGGTGGAATCATCGGTTCATATTTCTTTAAAAATTATGCCGGTGCCAACGTAATCGTCAATGGCGACCGTTATCGTGCCATGATAACCGACTATTTGATGCCTGAAATTGAAGCTCGTGATCTCGGCGACATTTGGTTTCAGCAAGACGGCGCCACTTCCCACACATCGCATCAATCAATGGATTTGTTGAGAGAACACTTCGGTTAGCATATAATTTCACGTTTTGGGACGGTCGATTAGTCACCAAAATCGCGTGATATCACACCGTTAGCCTTTTTCCTGGGGGTATATGTAAAGTCTAAAGGTTATGCGGACAAACCCGCTTCGATTTAGGCCTTGAAGGAAAAGATTACGTGTGTCATTAGCCAGTTACCAGTCGAAATGCTCGGACGAGTTTTCGAAAATTGGACACAACGGATAGACCATCTTCGACATAGCAGCCACCAACATTTGATAGACAGTATCTTCAAAAAATAAATGCCAAAGAATGTTCGTTCAAATGATAATAAACATTCCCCATTAAATTTGAATTTTCTGTGTTTTTTTCTTTAAAAAAGTAGGGAACCTCGAAATGGATCACGCTTTATATAACAATTGCCTACAAGGTTTTTACAATTATTGTAAATTCACACGACTTACAACTCCTACGACACTACAACACCATTTGAGAATAATAGTATAAATAGGTGTTAAATAATTAAAATTATATCAGAACGTTAAAAATTAATATTTACATATAAAATATATATATTTATTTACACTGTTATGTAATAAAAATAATTTGTTTATTCATACATAACGGAATTTAATTGTTGTAATATATCATGTTGACAAACAGAAAAAGATAATTGCTTCCATGGTGTAATTATACAAGGTGAGTGCAAATCGGCAACAAATACAACAGAATACAAAAACGAAAGACATTTTGTTTGTGTAAAATTATTGTACTACTGTCAAAAATACTTGACAAAATATTACTTTTGAAGTAAGTAAATTGTAAACAAAGTCAGTCAGCTGTGCTACTGCACTTACATACATACCTTGTATAGTTACACCATGTTTTCTTATTTATATTCATTATCAAAATGACATTGACATCATTATATAATATTAGTGGTGAAAACATATACTTTTACAAAAATCGTCACTTTGAGGGCAACAATCGTAAATAGCACTTTGTCCTTTTTTTTTAATAAAAAATCGGCAAAATGCCAATAAATCGGCAAATTTGGCTGGCGCCTGTTGCTCTGCAGGCTGTTATTCTACATCTAAGGATGTGTGTGGCTGAATGTTGAACTTTCCAAGTCTACCTTGCGCTCGTAAACCAGTCTTGCTGCGAAATAAGTTTGTCTAAAGTTTATGATGACACTTAAAACTCTGCAGACCTAGAGTCCCAAACTTCCAAATATAAAATAGTTACAAGATTCCAATACACTTTCATGGGGTGTTAAATTTATTGGAATCCAATTAATAAAAACCCCAAATATTTGTATTAATTTTTATTTTATAAAAATTTACATCTGTTTCTTTCTCTAAAACCAGTTTTGTTTATTATTGACACGAAAACAAATTGACCGAATGTCATATACATACATACATATATGTATGTATTTTTTAGTTATTTAAATAGTACAACCACTAAAACTTTTTAAAATGAAATGAAATCAAATGACAATAAAATAAAAAAAGCAACTTAAATTCTCTTATCATTATCTTGATTAAAACGAAAAAGGCGGAGTTCAAGCATAAAAAAACAAATTTTATTTATTTATACCTACATGAAAAAAATAAGAATAACAAATACCAAATAGTAAAATAAAGAAATCGTTTTCCAATAAAAACGAAACACAAAATTTAAATAAAAAAGTAATTGAACTTCGTATAAAAATACAAATTTAAAATGTAAAAAAATGTGATAAATATTTACACACATTTTTGTTTTTCACAAAATAATTGATCTGTTGACAAAATCTAAAATTTGTTCAACATCATTTAAAGTCATTTAAAGAAGTAAACAGAGAAACAAATAAAAACACAACTCATACAAAATACATACTCAGCTAAAGAATAGTGCTCTTACGTGAAAAATACACACACACAAATTTACAAAAGAAACTTGTAAACATAGATACATACATATTTACTATGGAATCAATTGAACTGACTAAACGTTGGCAAACTGATGGACGGACGGACAGACGGACGGACACTTGAATAGATGTTTGTTGTTTAGACGACGACAACGAAAAACAACACACTTTTATTGGACATTACCGAATAAAGATGGTAATTTAATTTTTTTTTAAATAATACAAACATTGTAACAATCACAGCAACAACATTTATAAATATTATTGTATTTTATCTATTTAGCTTATTTTATTATCGAGTCCCACAATGGCAACAGCAAAATATACATATAAATAAAGGAATCAGGTAGACTTGTAATACGATATCATACACAGAGGTTTAAAAGAAAACTATTGTTGATCATCGGGGCAACCAAATATACACATTACACTATACAGTGCGGAACACAAATTAGTACATGTTTGTACTTTATGTTTAAAAAAATTTATATAATAAAGAAAATTAAAAAATGTTTTTGTCAGTTATTTTACGTTTAATATTTAACAAAATAATTTGTTGAATAAAACTGAAAGTATCGATTTCTAAAAAAAAAAAAATACCAACAAAACTAAAACGACTCGTCATTACAATAAAAACACTAAAGGGAATAAAAGTATTTAGTCCAAAGACAGAAAACACGAAAAACTTCATTTGGAATACACTCCCATGCGCGCTCAACCCACTGCCAAAACTCATCCAAATCGGTTGGAATTAATCGGTATTGTCCCAAACAATCCTTTACAATTGACCAGAAATTCTCAATGGAATTAAAGTCGTTAAGATGAGTTTGCAAAATACGCAAATAGTTTTCTTCCCTTATTACTCCTTCGATTATTTGCAGAGGTGCCAACATGTAAAGCAACCTCATATCATGATGGTTCTTCCACCATGCTTCATTGTTTCTTTAACATGGTGTCTTTGGATGCTCTGGGCTAGAATTTTTTACCTTCGGATTGAAAACTATTCAATTTGGATTCGATTCAAGATTATACGTTTCAAGTCATTTACTGTTCAATTTAGCTATGCCCGTCAGTCCGTTGAATGTACACGTCCTGCTATGATAAAAGGACAAATTATGTGCAAAATATTAAGAGTAGGTCCATGATTTTTGCTAGCCTTATACACATTTCTTAGCGGAATATAGCTTTATCGTATATATTGTAAATTCCTAAAGAAAAGCTAAAGCTCTAACAAAATTCAGCAAAAATAAATTTAATGTAAAAATTAAACACAAAATAAATTTTTACCTCTAAATAGTTTATTGAGACGAAATTCTACATATAAATCGCAGCACAAATTTCTTTCTTGCATTGACCATAGTTACTTGCCCAGTGGCAAAAAGATGCTATAAAGAGAGCTTATTTTGCTAACACAAGGACCTACAGCTTCAAGCACGGTTGGAGAGTCAGTTGTCACTAATGGCGTTTTCTTTTCTGGCAAAAATGTTACATATATATGTTACACTTTTTACCCATTTCCCATATAAAACAGGAAAAAAGTGTAACATTTTTGCCAGAAAAGAAAACGCCATAAGTGTCCAATTTATGGAGCATATCAATTCTTGCAGCTAATTTTTAGTTTGCGACACGTAGTCACAATTCATGAATTCTTTGTTGCCAGTTTTCTTGGCGTTCTTGAGGTGTTTATATTACAGACTCCTTAATGTCCTCTGTGTTTGTGTTCGACTTAGAAGATTGTAAATACGTTTACAGCAGTGATCGACGCTCGCAGGAAAGTCCATCTGTATGCAGAAATCTTGTAGAATCTATGCCAAGAAGATTGGAAGCAGTTATAAAAGATAAAGGACTTCTTACAAAATATTAAATGCTGATATCAATAGCTTAAGATAAATGTACTCCAACTGGCCGACTACTTTTTTGATGGTGTTTTTTGTATGGAATGCATTTTTTGTGTTGTTAGTTTATAAATGAGTTGATTTTTTTTAGTTTTTTTTTATCTCAAAGAGAATATTATACCGCTACATATTCCAAAATAAAAATGTGTTAAATATTTTTTTAATATGAAACCTTTTGTATTTTAGTTCATTTTAATATTTGTCCGACGACTTTATTGATGCACTGTATATTTCAGAAATTTCCAGATAGTACATTATGTGTTTTTAATTATAATAGTTAGTATTCTAAAATATTCCAATTGAATTTCAGAAATTTCTTATTGTATGAAAGAATTTACCATTTGTATTTCAGTAAAATCTAATGGAATTTTCTGAATTATAATTCTAAATTTCCGTAATACTATTGGAAATGGTGTAGTGATATTTATTCTTACTTATTGTATTTTTTGATTTTGAAATTAAACCTTTAACAATTTTTTTTATAAAAAACCTCTCTTTTAAATCTCTGACACCCTGTAACGCCATACAAAGCCAAAGCTAAAACAACTAAATGTCAATAACAAAGGGCTTTGATGTTTTTATAAAACATTTTCATTTTATGATCTTAACCGTAAGCAGCAGTTCCGTGGAATTTTATTTCTGTTTCGTTTGAATGTTAATTTTAGTTGTTTTTTTGTATTTATTTATTATATATTGTAACCAAACACCATCATCAGATACTGGTGCTGATAATGTAAACTACTATTTAATACAACAAACAAACTTACCAGCCAGCCAATCTACCAACGAACAGACCAATCAACCAACCAGTACGAGTATCTAAATAAAATTGATATTTTGTTCAAATTAATTTATTTTCCATACAGTAGTAGAGTTGCTGATATAAATGTATTTGTTATTATACCCTACATTCCAATAGTGGGGAGGGTATATTGAAATTGTGCTGATGTTTGTAACGCCCAGAAATACTGGTCCAAAACCCACTTTTAAGTATGCCGTTCGACTCAGAACCACTTTCTGAGTCGATTTAACGATGTCCGTCCGTCCGTCCGTCCGTTTGGCTGGCTGGCTGTCCATGTAAACTTTGTGCGCAGAGTACAGGTCGCAATTTTGAAGGTATTTCGATAAAAATTGGTACGTGATATTTTTTCGGCCCAACAATGGATGGGATTGAAACTGGTGGAAATCGGTCCATCATTTCACCTGACCTCCATACAAATGTCCTTCCGAAATTGGGGTTTACCGATCATAAATGTTTGAATTATGCAAGTTTCCAAACAAATTTCATCACATATGAGTGGTAAATAAAGCCAAATCACATCAACAATTTTTGTACAGATCGGTCCCTAATAAGTTGTAGCTCCCATATAAGACCCACTTCCGAAAATCACTTTAAAGAGCATAACTCACTCAAAAATGTTGGTATCCAATATAATATTTAACGCAAATATATTTTAATATATGCAAAAAACACGGTAAAATTTTATTATGATCGGTCCATAATTACTCGTAGTTCCCATATAAGGCCCACTTCCGAAAATCACTTTAACGAATATAGATTTCTTAAAAATATTGGTATCCAAATAAAATTTAACACAAATAAGTGTCTGATATACAGAAATAATGACAGTTAATTTTATAATGGTCGGTCCATAATTAGTCGATACTCCCATATAAGACCCTCTCCGTAATTTATATCGAGATAAAGTTTAACACATACATATAATACAATAGGTTATATCTTTATTTATATACTGGGTATATGGTATTATATGATCGGGCTTGACCGACTATACTTTCTTACTTGTTTTTTCTTCATTATTGGACATACTTATGTACATACATATATAAATTGTAAAGCGGCACCTGCGGAATCAATTTCGTTGTGTGTTTGTTTGTGTTTTTACTTTAAAATTCGTTCAAATAACAATTCATTTATAGAAATTTCTGTAGAGATAATATCAATTCAGTAACGCAATGAACTTTGGGCATCACGCAATATATAGATTTTGTTTAGTTAAAATTACATGTCGAATCAAAAACCCTTAAGGTTTGTTGGCTGCTAACTAAACCAAATGGAAGCTTAGAATGGATGCACTACCGCCACCTACAAAGATTCATATGTACAACTATAGTATATGGGGAAATTTAGTTGTGGTAATAATATACATACATGTGTAGGAAAGTGTTACTGCTTAATTGATTTTGGCCAAGCTTTTGTTAGGGATTTAAGTTTTGCCAATAATTTTTATTTATGTATGTATATAATAAAAATATTGATTTTATACAACAGTTTAATAAAAGCCAGTTTTAATTGAAATGTAAATGTCAACAAATATGGAATTCGTAGACATACTACAAATAGATAAAAAGCTAAGCCTTTAAATTAAGATTTTCAAAAAAATGTCAGCATCGGAAGTGAAAAACTCAGATCCGTGGTACCGAGTTTCTGAGCTGAGCCCAATTGAGTTTGTTGTTTATGTCGTGGACTTTTTATTGCAAAAAATAAAAATAATAAAGAACATTTAAAAATGTTTTTTTATCATATATTTTAGTTTTTTTTTTTTTTTTAATTTAATTCTTTAATTGAGACTTTTTTTCAAGAATAATTGTGGTTAAAAAAAACTACATATTAAAGTAATATTTAAGATTATAATGTAATGTCTTAAAATAATTGTGAAAGTGAAAATACAGTACCAAACTTGACAATAAATGTATAAAATTTTTTGTGAAAAATTTAATGCAAATGCCCTTGCTCACGAGGCTAACAGTGTCGTAAGAGTATATCTCATAGTAGAATAAACTTAAAACTAATGCTTACATACTAGAGAAAATAACAAAAAAAAAATGAACTTCAAATATATTTTTGAACCGCTGTGAGATCCAGGTGAAGAATTAGCCATATATGATATCAATATTTTAGGTTTAATACTGATCAAAATAATTTACAATACAAAACTGAAAATAATAATTTTCGGGCAATAAATAATAAGCACAAAAAAAAAACTTCCATATGTATATTCAATTTTGCACAAGAGTGTATTTTAATTTATTTGCACAACAAAAGGAAAGTTTACCATTAGATTTGTATTTGTTTGCTTTTCTTATGACTTTAAACAAATCACTAGTTTGATATTAATGTAATTGCAAGTGGTAAACACCTTTTGCAAATTATCCAACACAAATCAAATTATAATAAATAATAAATAACATATCAAGTACATATTAAGTACAGTATTCTAGTAATGACAGAAAGTAGCATTTATGCATGAGTAATAGCTAAACAGCTTAAAGTAAGTCAAGAAGTGGTCATATGAGTCTAAAACCACAAATCAGAAGTCGCAAAACGCTATTAAGCAGTGCCATCGCAATTTCGTATGATAACACAAATGAAAAGAGACAAGGGTTTAACACCAAAAGATTCTGCTAAAAGAAAACACAAACCGTTAGTTTAGACGACCCCTTCGAAGTATTGGTTACATCTCAGCAGTAAAAAAAATTTAAGCCTGCATTGTCGATAAAAAATGTTAAGGCTTTTGCTCGAATGGGAGAGTTCTCCAAACAAATTAATTTATGCCAAAACGAGTAAAAAGCGTTTTTCATAATAACAGGCTTTAGACTAAAAATTTAAAATATTAACATTCCTTGTAGTTTTTGTATGGTGTAAAATTGAGTATATGCCAGTTGTTTTAGTTTTGTTTATTTTTTTTTTCGCAGAACTTGATGGTTTTTGTTTTGATTTACAAATTGGAAGTGGACCAATTATGGGCAGATATCTTTAAAATCCAGTAAAGTGATTTCTATGTAGGAGGTTTGATAAAAAATAATCCTTATTTTCAAAATTCGTGAGTTAAGTATGTTCGATTTTCACATTTTTTATGTTATGTTGGTACACATGTCTGTTGTATATGTTGGTAATATCAGCCATTTTGGATTGTCAGTTTGTTTTTGACAGATAAAAAGGTTAGTCGTATTTTGGGGTGATCATCAATTTTTTACTATTCGAAAAAATGGATCCAAGAAACTGTATTAAGTTGTGTGTAAAAAATGAAATTAAATGCACAAGGACATTTGAAATGTTGACTGTGGCGTTTGGCGAGTCTACTATGAGCAGAACACAAGTTCAGTTGTGGTTTAACCGGTTTAAGGAAGGCTGAGAAGATATCAATGACGATGCTCTGAAAACATTGAAGAAGTGAAGAATATGGTTTTGGATAATCGTCGAATCACTATCAGATTATGATGTTGGCATATCGTTCGGTTCATGCCAAGCAATTTTTACGGATGTTTTAGGCATGAAACGAGCGGTAGCGAAGATTGTTCCAAAATTGCTAACATTTGAGCAAAAACAACGTCGCATGGACATCGCTCAGGAGCTGTTGAACATTATCAACGACGATCCAGATTTCTTCAAAAAGGTCATAACTGGTGACGAATCATGGGTGTATGTCTATGGCATTAAAACCAAAGCCCAATCATACCAATAAAAACGTCCAAAAGAGCCAAGTCCGAAAAAAGCACGTCAAGTTCGGTCAAATGTGAAGGTTTTGCTCACTGTTTTCTTCGACTGCAATGGCGTGGTGCATCATGAATTCTTGCCACAAGGTCGTACGGTCTATAAGGAATACTACCTTAAAGTTATGCGCCGTTTGCGCGAAGCAATTCGTCAGAAACGCACAGAATTGTGGAAAACGCAATCATGGATTTTGCACCATGATAACGCACCAGCTCACACATCGATGCTTGTGCGTGAGTTTTTGGGCATAAACAAAACCTTATCATGCCTCAACCTGACTTTTTCCTCTTCCCAAAACTGAAGACACCGATGAAAGAAAAGCCTTTTGCTACGATTGAGGAGATAAAAAAAGTGTTTCAAGGATTGGAAAAAACGCTGGCATTAGTGTATTATATCTGAGGGGGATTACTTTGAAGGGGACAAGATAGTTATTGATAAATAAATAAATACTTTTTGTAAAAATTTAAAATAACGGTTATTTTTTTTATCAAACCTCGTATGTGAAGCTTATTTATGTAGGTAGAATTTCATTTCAATAACTTTCTTTACAAAAGTTTAATGGTAGTTATAATAATACTCGGAAGTTTACGTTATTTGGGAGGTATTGCCAAATATGGACTGACAAATAGAAAATTCAGTAATATAATTACCGTACTACCGATCTTAGTATAATTTTTGTAGTAAAATTAAAGATCGGTATAAATTGTTGGTTTGATATCGATATTTACTAGACAGTTTTATGGGTTTACTTGTTTTTCGGCCAATTATGGGCCGATATTCATAAACTTTGGAACAGAGAATTCTATATAGGATGTATCATGTCGAATTTCAGCAAAGTATTGGTATATTTAAGAGAGATATGAGTATTTAAGTAATTTATAACAGATTTATACGTATTTTAGTGAATTCCGAAGGTGGACTCGAAGTGGAAGTGCAACGAAGTCACAAAATTTTCGTTTTGTGATATGTTTTTCGATGAAACTTATTTTTTCTGAATTTTGTATTGATATTGCAATTTTATAGGCAATTGAGCCAAATTTGGGAAGAAATTAGTATAAGGGCTATGAAAAATCATGGATCGATTCTTACTATTTTCAGCACAGTCTATCCTTCAATCGTAGAAATAAATTGTACAAAATTTCATGATATTATCTGTAATATATTTAAATAAAATAGAAACTGTTTTAGTCCATAACTCTGGTACGCCAAAATCGACTTTGATGATTTTCAAGACCAAACTGCTTAGGATAATTATGAATGTTTTTTTTTTTAACTAGGCTGATTTGGTTACATATTTTGGACGGACATTGCCTCAATCGACTTAGAATTCTGTGAGGATCAAAAATATATACATATATGTATGTATTATATTGGGTCTCAGATGAATATATCTCAGTGTTATACACGCCATGAAGCGTATTTTAAGTACGACGATATCTGTTTATATGCCCGGCTAGCTCAGTCGGTAGACCATGAGACTCTTAATCTCAGGGTCGTGGGTTCGAGCCCCACGTTGGGCGCTGCTTAAAATTTTTGAACAAAGTCGATATTTGAAATATTGAAACTATTCAAAATTATAAAGTATGGAGAGATTTAAAAATTAAGAAACACTTCTTCAGAAATCTGTATATTTGAATGTAAGAAACATTTCAGGAAACTGTCCGTCCCGATTTTAAAAAGATCATCATATGTTTAATTAGATGTTTTGTAATTTCTAAAAAAAAACGTTGTTTCAGAATTATCAATTTTTATTAAAACTATTTTTTCTAAATTTTTAAAATTTTAAAGTAATATTTTGTTGATATTTAAAATATAAAAATAATTTATTCGATTATTATAAGCCCGGCTAGCTCAGTCGGTAGAGCATGAGACTCTTAATCTCAGGGTCGTGGGTTCGAGCCCCACGTTGGGCGCTACTTCAAATTTTTGAACAAAGTCGATATTTGAAATATTGAAACTATTCAAAATTGTAAAGTATGGAGAGATTTAAAAATTAAGAAACACTTCTTCAGAAATCTGTCTATTTGAATTTAAGAAACATTTCAGAAAACTGTCCCGATTTTAAAAAGATCATCATCTGTTTAATTAAAGGTTTTGTAATTTCTAAAAAAAAACGTTGTTTCAGAATTATCAATTTTTATTAAAACTATTTTTTCTAAATTTTTAAAATTTTAAAGTAATATTTTGTTGATATTTAAAATATAAAAATAATTTATTCGATTATTATAAGCCCGGCTAGCTCAGTCGGTAGAGCATGAGACTCTTAATCTCAGGGTCGTGGGTTCGAGCCCCACGTTGGGCGCTACTTCAAATTTTTGAACAAAGTCGATATTTGAAATATTGAAACTATTCAAAATTGTAAAGTATGGAGAGATTTAAAAATTAAGAAACACTTCTTCAGAAATCTGTCTATTTGAATTTAAGAAACATTTCAGAAAACTGTCCCGATTTTAAAAAGATCATCATCTGTTTAATTAAAGGTTTTGTAATTTCTAAAAAAAAACGTTGTTTCAGAATTTTCGGTTTTTACTAAAACTTTTTTTCTAAATTTTTATAATTTTAAAATAAAATATAAAAATTATTTGTTGTGTTATTATAAGCCCGGCTAGCTCAGTCGGTAGAGCATGAGACTCTTAATCTCAGGGTCGTGGGTTCGAGCCCCACGTTGGGCGCTGCTTAAAATTTTTTTTTAAGTTATCTCTGATAACATAAACATTTCTTATACATAAACTTATATAGTATATCGTTGGAGAGTTTGCAATTTGTTAGAATATATAAGGTAGAATAAGGGCGGATGTTTTCTTGAAAATAATTTGAATATAGCAATATTGTAATATAATTTTTTCGTACTACTAAAGCGGAATATACGAACAAAAGTTATATATATTTTCAATACGGATTAAATTTTTTGTTAAGTATAGTTATAGTATGCCCGGCTAGCTCAGTCGGTAGAGCATGAGACTCTTAATCTCAGGGTCGTGGGTTCGAGCCCCACGTTGGGCGAACTTAATATTTTATTAATTACTTGATGTCTGCTCTTTATATTTTTCACTTCATTCTTATACTCGTATTAATCTGCGTGTTTGTTTCACATTAAAATATTAATTTGTCTACCCTCCATGCAGGCAGCTCAATGAAATTTACCCCACCCATATTCCTAAACACATCTACATAAATACGCTGGTATCAATTTTCAATGGATTTAACGATTAAAAATGTCTTTACGAAAAACTAAAAAATTAATACAAATTACTGTTAATCTCATTTCATTAGACCATACCCTTAACTTCCGTTTTTCCTTCAACTTTTGTTTTGTACATTATCGCTTTAACAAAGGTTTTCTTTAAACCAAAATATACAAAAAGAAAAAATAGCAGAAATGAGTATAAAAAAACCTTAAAAGCATTTGATTTATGGTGCATGTTTCTTTGTCTCTTCCAATAAACAAGTGTGTGTTTTTGCTTTTGGTTTTCTAATAAAAAAAAAGAAAAGAAAACAGTGCAATAACACCATTTCTAACACTCCTTAAATAACCAAGTTCCGTGGTGTGCTCGAATGAGCCATCACTGAGTATCTCTGTGTGTT
The DNA here is from genome assembly GCA_950370525.1 of Bellardia bayeri. Lineage (NCBI taxonomy): Eukaryota > Metazoa > Arthropoda > Insecta > Diptera > Calliphoridae > Bellardia > Bellardia bayeri. Next base: position 66,819,636 of record OX493265.1, read on the forward strand.
TGTTTGGCTGTAGTTTACGACATTAAATGTGTATTGAATTTTATGTATTTTATTTTGCTTAATTTTGTTTTCTTTGGATTCTCGTTGTTGCTGCTGCCATAAATCAATATTTATCCACGCGAGACTTAAAAGCTAATTAACTACTTTGTGCTTGATTAACATTTCAAACATTTTTGAACTATTGTTTTATAAGAGTTCATTTCAAGTTGTTGTGATAAGTAACTTAAATGGAAAATAAGAAAAATTTGTAGAAAACAACAAACTAAACGTAAATATTTAAGAGAAAAATAAATGTCTAAAACTTTTACAAAAAACATATACATATACATATAAATATATTGCACATAATTAATTATATTGAACGAAGAATACCATGAATGAAAAGTGTTGTTTCATTTATTTTGAATTCAGAAGATTGTTTTAATTAGATACCTAATTTAAAATATTGATTTAGCTTTATAGAAAATAAATACTAAAACGTTCAAGTTTTTATAAATCATTTTAATATGGGAAAACACATAATCAAAAGAAAATAGTAAAAATGAATAATAGCATAAAGTGGTGCTCCAACCCATAACGGAGCAAATTCCATTTTCTGAAAGTTTAAAAATATACTTATGTACCTATACCCTGTATTAAAAATATGTATATAGAATTCTTGCTATATTCTGCTAGTAGTTCAAATAAAAATTACACCTAATTCTGTTATTACGCGATAGATACGTTCCTCGAAAACTCGCGTAAAAAAAGATAAGAGTATCCATATTAAATGAGGGAATTGGTTCCACTTATGAAATATCAGGTAAAATAAGATAAATAATTGAAATTCATGTTGCTTTATACACAAACATATTTTATTTAAACAAAAAACAATAAAAAAGAGAGTTCATTTAGAAAAGTACATACATACATGCAATATCTTTTCGTCTTTAACACTTAAATTTGACTGAATTCTTACACTCTTACTTTCCACTAAATTTATTTGAAATAAACAAGGGAAATCCCCTGCTTCGATAGTGTTGTTTTTCGTACCAGACGATTTTTAGTGCTGCCAACTATTTGTTTAATTTAAATTTCTCCAAAACCAGTGCAAACAACGTTTTCTGGTAAAAATATATACATTTTTAGATCGCGTTAAATGAAATCTAGTCGCATAAAAACAGAATGAAATATTTATTTGAAATCGCGTTAAATCAAATTCGCGTAAAAACAGAATTAGGTGTATATCTGAATTTTCCTTGATTCAAATTTTTTCCACCACATTCTCACCGATTTTACTTTACATATTCTAACAATTATACGCATGTTTCTAACTACATATGTATGTATGTATGTATGTATATACTATTTATGATCATATTTCAGAAATGTTTCTCTTCAATATCATGTTGTAAAGATCAACTAAATTTTACACTTAAAAAATTTGTTACAGCGCCCAATGTGGGGCTCGAACCCTAAAAGTTAATTCAATTTAATCAGTATTGAAATTATGTAGAATTCTTGCTATATTCTGCTTTAGTAGTTCGAAAAAAATTATACTAGAATATTATTTAATTCAAATTATTTTCAAGAAAACATGCGCTCTTATTCTACTTTATATATTCCAACAATTTGCAAACTCTCCAACGATATGCATATGTACTAAGATATGTTTATCTTAATTATATCTGAAATATTTAAAATTGTTTATGTTATCAGAGACACTTAAAAAATTTGAAGCAGCGCCCAACGTGGGCCTCGAACCCACGACCCTGATATTAAGAGTCTCATGCTCTACTGACTGAGCTAGCCGGGCTTATAATAATGCAAAGAAAAAGTTTTATATTTTAAATACTATACAAGCACAATTTTAATTTAAAATTTTAAATATCTAGAAAAAAAGTTTTAGTAAAAACCGAAAATTCTGAAACAACGTTCCTTTAGAAACTACAAAACTTCTAATCAAACAAATGATGATATTTTTTAAATCCGGATAGAATTCTAAAAAAGGTTTATTAAATTTAAACAGGCAGATTTCTGAAGAAATGTTTCTTAATTTCAAAAGTTTTCCATAATTTATTTATAATTTTAAAAAAATTCTTCATTCTTCAAATAATGACTTTTTGAAGCAGCCCCAAACGTGAGGCTCGCACCCACGACTCTGAGATTAAGAGTCTCATGTTCTACCGAGCATATAATACTACAATGAATAATTTTTATATTTTATTTTTTTACAAATTAAAATGAAAATTTTGCAGTTTCGAAAATTTAAATCTCCGGAGTTTGTAATTATGTCTGTACCACATCGAAATATTGGTCGTAAAACCAAAAGGTCTGTATATTCTAGGTCTTTATACGATTCTAAGATAACCCAGCCATGTCCGTCTGTTGAAGGAACGATAGAGCTTCAAAAAAAAAAAGGAAATAGAACAATGAAACTTTTACCAAACATTGTTTGATCCATCGAAATGTTTGTTGTTCAAAATGGGCAAAAGCGGGGTAGTACACAGAAAAAAAATCATGTTTTGTTTTCAATTAAACCTTTAATTGATTTTAAAATAATTTTCAATTAAAATTTTAATTGATTCAATTACTTTTTCTGATTTTTCTGATATTTTCAATTAAATCTCAAATTTTTTTTTAATTGATACTATCATTTTGTTTACAGGTCCGATTTCAATTAAATTTTTAATTGATTCCACAAATATTTTTATTGAAACTCATTTTTATTTTTTTTCTGTGTAGGAACTAAGTTATAGAACAAAGTTTTAGACAACCTCGACATTTTTTTGCTATTTTCTTATTTATCAGTCCATATTTTGACATAGCCCAATATAAATTACACTTTAGAAAATCACTTAAATGCGCAGAAATCCCTTATATAAACCACTATCAAGTTGGAATTTTACAAACATAATCCAATTATTAAATAGTCGTACCAAATTTCATTATGACCGGTCCATATCACCCATACAAAGTCCACTTCCAAAAATCTCTTAAATGCGCATAATATCAAGTTGAACCTCAACACAAATAGTCTATACATACATAAAAATCATCACTCTTAATTTTATGACGATCGTTGCATGTTTGACCGTAGTCCTCATATAAAGTGCACTTCGAAAAATGACTTAAATGCGCATATATCTCTTATACAAATCACTATTACGTTGAAATTCATCACAAATAATTCTCATATACATATAAATTGACATACAGATTCTCATGATGATCAGCTTGTAATAGGTCATTGCGAGGACTACTCCCGAAAACTTATTAATCTACATCAACATCCATATCGAACCGAAATTTTACACAGTTCAGTTATAAGTATGTAAAAATTATACTATTGACTTTTGTGAAAGTTGGTCCATAATTGTCTATAGCTCCCATACGGGTATATAAGATTCGTGACTTCATTTAACGGATCTTTGATAATGCTCTTTTTAATATCGAAACAGATTTCTAAAATGTTCCCTAAAGTTAACATTGTAGGTATTCAAAATTTGTATTTTTGAAAAATTTTCAATCTCAATTTTCTCTAAAAATTTGTTACAGCGCCTAATACAGGCTTCGAGCCTATGACCTTGAGATTAAGAGGTTTATGTTTTACTGACTGTGCTAGCCGGACTAATAAAAGTTTAACAAATAGTACTTCGTATATCAGTTTAATAAAAATAATATTCAAAATTAATATTGAAATTGTTTTTAAATTACTATTTGTAAAGTAGCATAATGCTACTAAATTAATTAAAATTTTTTGAGAAGAATATTTGTCGATATTCTGAAAAGCATGGCTTAAAGGTAAAAGGTCATGACAATAATTTCAAGTATTAAAAATATATTCGCCCAACGTGGGGCTCGAACCCACGACCCTGAGATTAAGAGTCTCATGCTCTACCGACTGAGCTAGCCGGGCATATTGTCCTCTGCTAATACATTATAAAAAGCTAAAAGTTTTTGCTGAAACTTTAATATAATTCTCACTTGCTTAACAATTTGTATCAAAAATCTAATTTCGAAAATTTTTGTTAATTATTTTTAAATCAATAAAATTTCGTCAGTATAATATTACTATTCTGATAAATACAGCTTACTTCAGCATACAAATTGGAAAATTCTATATATTTAGTAGATAGGTAGATTAATATATGAAATTCGTACATTGTCTGTCTGTCATAAATATTACAACAAATATTTCCTGAAAAATCTAGAATTTGTTTATTGATTATTAGCAACATCAGGGCATAAATTGCAGGGTTATGTACACTGTAACAAAATTTCAAGTCGATCTAAAGAGAAATTACTTTTTTATTGGCTTTTCTACAAAAATTAAATCGAACTATTTGGTACAGATGAAATCATTGATGTATTGCTTTCTTTGTAATTGGTTATTAGTTCATGCTTCTCCTCTAAGCTATCAAGATTTACTCTCAGGTCTATTTGATTGTTTATGAGAGAATCTGTCAGGTTTAGCATGACAAAAGTAAACCAACATTGACTAACCTATTGTTTATCTACTCAAGGAATCAGATATAGCTGAACCGTGCTTATAGTAATTATATATTTAAATTAATAGCTTTTTGGTTTTATATGTAGCTTCTATGATTACAATTTTTCCTTACATAATTACGAGTTATTCAATAATTGTATGGTTAATGTAATTATTCAGTTTATTGCAGTAACCATATTATGTTACAATTACAATTAACTGCCACAATCAAACATATGGTAGTAGACTTCAATGCAATCATTTTCATAATATAGATTTATGAATATGTTGATCTTACATAATGATAATATAATTATAACCATCATTTGAGAGCAGCATGATTACAACATGATGATGATTGCCACAAACATATAAATGATTGAGGCAGTGAAATTAATAATAATTGTGACATAACAAAGCTATCAAGAAAGGCTAAAAAATTGGCGATTATTAAGTCGAGAGACTCATTATGGATACGAAGTTTTATTGTGGGATTTTTATTAAAAACCAAAATAACAGAAATACAGAAAAACTTTATAATGTTGAGTTCCATGCAAGTAAAGTTTGGTCTTATTAAAGTATCAGGAGAGATGTTATCATCCCGAGAAAATTAAGTGCTGACAAAACTAGTCTTAATATTTATATGGTAGAAATGGTAACGTTGGTGCAAGCTAAAGAAACTACACCCACAGGTAGACAATTATCGAAGGATAGGGTATCAATTGTACTTTGCGTTAATGTGTCTGCAACAAAGAAAATTAATCCTATTTTTCTTAGAAAGGCATATTACACAGTTCAATTCATAACAAAGTACTGCTTGTAAATTATTTTCATTAAATAAAGTGTTTAGCTGAAATGCTCTCGAAAAAGGAATTGGTCTGACAATTGAAAAACTTTATCACACTCTCTAAGTCCCCGTTTACACAGGGAAACATTTTGTTTGGGAGAGACGAGCGAGTGTGGAAGAGAATATGAAATTTGTTTCCCGTTCTCGGAGGCACGCTTTGTGGTTTCATTCTTATTGTTTACATTTGCTTTATTTCTCTTCGGCGTGCTTTATAACAACTTTGTTTGAATAAAAATAAAAAAATAAATAATGCAAAATAAAATTAAATAAATGTTTTTATAAATTTTATCTTTTATAATTTATTTATTTATTTTACAAATATACTTACATTAGCAAATGAAATATAGTAGAAATTAAAAAAAAACAACACTGCTATTAGACAAATGTCAAAAAACAAATATAAACTTAAATGTTTCCCTGTATGTCCGCGAAGGAAAATACAAAAGAGAATTCTAGATGTTTCCCTTCCAAATGTTGCCCTGTGTAAACGGGGACTAAGCCAATATAAAATCGCTTAAATTTTCTTACTCACAATAAAATAAAAACCGATATCCATTTATATATATTGGAGAAAATAAGAATTCCAGGAAACATAAGAAATGTCGGTAAGTGTTGTTTTGGCGTAATTATTAGGAAGAGTTTTTTAAAAGATTTTTAATTAAGATCTTAGAATAGAAACGTTCTCAAACATTCCTAAAACATAAATTTTGTGACTATAAATGGTTTATAGAATTTGATATTTCATGAAAAATAAACTAATATAATAATTAGCAAGAACCGAACATAATACACTAACTTATTGCTATGTGATTGATATTTCCTTTGACATTTCAAATACAATTTTACATTTTTTTTTAGAATTTTTGAAATGATAGAAAAGACAAATTATAAAGAAAAGACAGATTATAAAGAAATTTGTCTTTTGAACTAAATATCGCTGCGTGCCCGGCTAGCTCAGTCGGTAGAGCATGAGACTCTTAATCTCAGGGTCGTGGGTTCGAGCCCCACGTTGGGCGAATATGTTTTTTTTATGCCCATTATCAAAAAGATGGCGGTATATTAAGCTTTTCATTTTATTTGTAACACATCGAAATAATTGTCAAAGAACCTAGAAGTACATACATATGTACATATATTCTTCGTCCTTATAAGATTCTAAGACAATCTTGTTATTTTCATCCATCTGTTGAAGTTACGATAGAGTTTTGAAAAAAGAAATAGAACAATGAAATTTTTTACCAAATATACTTCGATCCACCAAATTGTTTGGCATTAAACATGGCAAAATCGGTACAGTGTGATCCGAGTTTTAGACCAAAATTGCAGACAACCTCAATATTTTTCGTTATTTTCTTTAAATATAACGCTAATATCCTGACGGTAATAACCTGAAATTTTGCACACTTTATTTTTATTATACTCGTAGAAGGAATAGATACACGATTTTTCGTAGTTCCCATACGAATATCTTCCCAGAATATGACTTTATGGGAATAAATGTCAATTTAACAAAATTCTTTTCACGCAATATATAATCTTTATGTAAGGTTAAATCTTAAAACAATATTTTGTTTGCATCGGTTCATATTTATTCATAGCCTCCATACAAAGTCTACTTACGAAAATCACTTAAATTCGCATAAATGCTTTATAAAAACCACTATCAAACCTGAATTAAACGGATATAATCCAAATGTAAGTTTAAATTGTCGTACCAAATTTCATTATGATCGACCCAAATTTGACCATATCCCCCAAACAAAGTACACTTCCCAAAATCACTTGCGTATACTATCAAGTTGGACTTCAATACAAACACTCAATACAAGTCTCAATTTTATGACGATTGGTCCATGTTTGACCGTACCCCCCATTAAAGTTCAAATTGAAAAATCACTTAAATGCGCATAAATCTCTTATGCAAATCACTATTACGTTGAAATTCAATATTTCCCATATAGATATTTTACACAGATCAGTTGTAAGTATGTAAAAATTATACTATTGCCTTTAATGAAAGTTAGTCCATAATTGGCATAGGCTTGTTTGTAATAATAAAAATCTGTTAAAAGTATGTTAAGAAAATATGTATAAAAAAGTGTGAATAAATATTTATATACACCCCTATCGTGAATAAAAATTTCACATGAAATTTGTTCCCTTTTCACATTTTCCTAATAAAGTTCAATTTTAAAAAAATAAAAGGGAACAAATTTCATGTGGAATTTTTATTCACGATAGGGGTGATTATTCGCACACCATTTCCCTTTAAATACAATAATAATTTCATACAAATGAAAAAGTTGTTTAACAAACAAATTTAAGTTCTTTTCACAACCCAACAAAATCATTAGTATCAAAATAGAAATCTATAAATAGCTGCCCAAAATATTCATGCTGTATGTTCTTCTATATACAAATATTCCTTCCTATGCTTATGCTAGACAAACAATTGTGCGCATTAGATCTTGCAGGTGTGATCACATAGCACGTTCTACTTACAACAACTCGTGGTTCGCACAACCAACCAACTACTGATTTCTATTTTTAGATTTAATTTTTGTTGTTTTTGTGGATAGTGTAGTGTGTATGTTTTTTTGGTAGCTGGTTATCAGCAATTATATGCCCGGCTAGCTCAGTCGGTAGAGCATGAGACTCTTAATCTCAGGGTCGTGGGTTCGAGCCCCACGTTGGGCGAGTTTTTAAATTTTGTAAAAACTACAATTTGTAAGTATGTATGTATTTTCATAAAAATATAATACATTTTAGGAAAATTGAGGATTATTACAAGTTTTTCTTAAAAATAATAAAGCATAATCTCTACTACTCGTATTACATTATTCAAAGAGATTATGTTTTTATGTATTATATGTATAAACTTCTGTGTAGCTGATAGATAAACCATGACAAGAATGGTAATGACAAGGAAAAAAACAAAACATTTTAACAATTATTTAAATAATATTTAATTTATATAACTGTATAACTATTAAAATTAATAAATAAATCTCAGATTATGAGTAGGGGTGAGGGGGGCACGTTTGAACATGGGGCACCTTTGAACAATATTGATAAAATCTCAGTTTAACATTTTTTTTCCGATCCTTAACCGAGTTTTTCACATGACAACCTTGTTTTCTAGCAACGTCAACAACTTTTGCTAGTTTTTTCAGTCGTCGACCGAATGTAGTTGGGTGAACAAGTTTTCGTAGTGCCATTGTAAATTTTTTTATTTTTTTTTTTGTAAGAGTGTAAGAAGTATTCAGAGATCGTTTTCTTTCGTGAAAGAAATTTATTGCAGTCCAAAATTTATTTCAAACAAAATTAAGTTAAGTTATTTGATATTTATGTAAAAAAAAATATTTATTATAAATTTCCGTGAAATGGCAGGCCAGTTCAGGTTTGAACAAAGAACATGTTAATTTATCAACCGAAGTACCAAACATTGTTCATTTTCTCTTATTTTCTAAAAATGACGAAGCCAATACTGATCCTGATGCTTTAAAGGAAAATGTATTGCCTAAAATCGCAAGGCCTTTTCCGTCTTAATAATATAAAACTTATTTTTGATCTGAATTTTTTTTTATTTTTTAATTGTTAATGTTTATGTTTTTCTTAATAAATAAATCGAATTTATTATATATATATAAAATATAACTGTTTCTGTTATTTTTGGACATAAGCTATGTTATTTTGCCGTACAAAGCTGCCCCAACCGAGTTCAAAGCTGCCCCGTATGGGGGGCACATTTGAACGCAATGACTACATCCATTAAAAAAATATAAAAAATATATAAATCGAACTAAAAATTACTTACTTGTAGACTTAAACTAAAGTTTATTTCCATACATATTAGTTAAATTATGTAGAAAGTCAATAATTCAAAAATATAAATTTTTATGTGGCTTGAAAGCAAAAAGTGTTCAAAGGTGCCCCCTTCTCCCCTACTAACCAGAAATAAAGACAGGAGAATTGGTAAAAAAAAATTAGGTTTACATAAGTATGTATACAAAAATAACAAATTTCGAAGTAATGTTATTAAATAATAATAAAATAAATTGAGGTTTCGAAAAAAAAAATTTTAAATATTTATTCTATATTTGGTTATTAAATCTTTACTCGGCGTTCATTCTTCTAATTCCTTTCGAACAAATTAAGAGACGAAAGCATGAAATCGCAAGTTTTTACTTTAAGTCTGTTAGAAAGTTTATTTGTTAGCAGTGTTAACTACGAAAAATTCTTCCAGCTGAAGCACTAGTATGAGGCAAAGTAAATATTATGCAACGAATTTATATAAATTCCAATAAATATTTTATTTTAATCTATTTTTTAATTTTCCAATTTCAAATCAAGTGGCCTCAGTTCTACATCAAATACAATAATACAAAAAAAAACAACATGTATTTTGTTGCTAGAAATACTTGATTGAGTATAACGTCAATTTCAATGTAAAAATAATAATTTGAAATTTGTTCCTACCAAACAGTGCAATTAGCTGGCCTACCGCTCCCACCTTATTATTGCATCATGGTATTATATTAGCGGTTTTATATCAGTTTTGTTTAAATAGTAAATAAAATATTTAAAAAGGTTGAAAAAGTTGCATGAATAGATTTAAAATGATACAAAAGGGTACTGAAAAGGGTCAAATTGCCACTTTTGGGTCGCAACGCTGCATCCATTATGTTACTACAGGATGTTCAAAGCTACTATATTAAATTTTTAACAACCACATGAAATTGTCAAGTAGATTAAGAGCGGTCGACTTCTACAGTGCCTTTCTATCATGAGCAGAATCCTTGATACGGAAAGTATTTGTCTAAACGGGCTTTAAATTTAACGCCTAATCTTCCGCATTGAGTTTATGACTTGCTCCATTCTCAGCATTATTGACTGTGTTGTTGGGAATAAGAAGTTAAGAATAGCGCTTTGGAGTATCTGACTTAACTAATATCCCCCTGACATCTCTTTTTCATGCGTTAACTATTCTAGTGTTTCTCAAACTTGATGGCCAACTACCGTCTCCAGAATGTTGGCGAGATAGTAGTCCACCGATGATATACATATATGTACATGTTTTGTTTTTAACATTTTTTTTGGAATACATTTTTTGAAAATCATTTTATAACCAGTCTAAGTCCAAACGGAGCTAGGCTGTTACTGACATGTCCTCTTTAAACACTCATATGTGGCGAAAAGATGAAATGCAAGGGATTTTATGGTGGTGCGAGGTAGGAGATGAAAACTTATACTATCTAATAGAACCCTATGAAGCGGACACTTATGACAATAAATTGTAACAATACAGATTTCCAGGTGGTACACTTTTTAAGACTTTTATATTATTTAGAAGAGAAATATCGCTTGTTTTACAAACATATATATGTAGTATGTAAATGTCAATTTATTTACATACATAGATGTTTTAGTTAGTTGATATTGTCCCACATTTGTTTTCAACATTTCAATTTACAACAAATTCAAAAAAATTTTGCATTGAACTTTTATGGCCTCAGCTACATACGAATACATATGTATGTAACTATATGTAACAATAATCTTATTCATAGAACTACAGTTTTTTTACTGAAACATCACTTGCTTGATGAACTTTTGAAATTTATGAAATAAAACCCAACACGAGTAACGTTTGAAAAGTTGTTTAAAATTCTAATGTATAAAACTAAGATACTTATTTTTATAACACATTTTGAAACACTACTAGCATGCAGGAGACACCCATATGCCGTTTTATATTCTGGCCAAAAAAAATTTCACTTCTTTTGGCCTGCCCTCCTTATCGAAATTGATTTAGTAAAATCTTAATAAATAAACAAAAATCTTACAAATTCGAAAACAACATACTAAATATATCAACAATTTATTTAAAAATACCATTTTGTATCGATGCGTCAGTGAAAAGGCAACATTTCTTTCCCAAAATAGAAAACATTATTAGATTTTCTTAAACATTGTTTCCACGAAAACTTTTGCTTCTATTCTCCCTCAATAATTTTGTTCAATATTTTCTACGAAAATATTTCTGCATACATAACTAAAATATTCGTTATGTTTTGTGTGTGCGTTTTGTTGCAGCAACATGGGTTTTTTGTGGCACTTCTTTTTTTGTAAATTGTTTTGTTAAATAAAAGTACTCAAACATAAACAGATAGGCACGCAGCCATGTACACATTGGTATTAAATTATACATATGTATGTCATATAAAAGTTAGTTTTTCTCTACTTATTACAAAATATAGCATGTACATTAGGGTGGCCCTTGTTTTGCTGATGATAGCAAGATCTAAAATTGTTCTCAATCATGCAAAAACCAAATGCTGGGGAGTTACTCTCTATTGCGATGCGAAAGTAAATTCGATGCGTAAGAGTATCAATTTGTACGCTTATCTCATAGAATTTGTTTTCGTATCGCAATAGACAGTAAACCCCCTGATTATTTTAGCAGACGAACGCAGCAGCGTTCTAAATCTTATAAAATTTAAACAGCAATAGGGTTTTTTTTCTGTAACCAAATGTTTCCATGGGTTCTTTTTTCTTCCTTAAACAAATGTGTCAGCTATCGTGGTTCTTTCTTTAATCAGATATTTACATCTTAGAGGGAGTTCGTACGCTGAAATACGTAGTGGAAAGTACGGGGTAGCTAGAGTCGCAGGTTTTGTGAAACGAAGCGACAAATTTGACATTTCTTCTTTTCTCTTGTATTATATTTATTTCATTTACCAGCAGTGTTGCCACGATGAAATTTCATTTTATGGGATTACAGAAAATGTTTGGAAACACTGTGAATAAATAACTGTAAATTAAAAAGAAAATAAATTGTTGTTTTAATTTTGTAATAAATGAATGAAAATATGGCCACACAATTTAACAGAAAATTTAATAGTGAAATATTAGATGTATGTAATGTAACTAGGTTCTATATGGCAACACATCTGCGAATGAGCGAAATAGGAGAAATGAACAATTTAATGTCAAACTGTTGCAAGCATGGTGCAATAAATATTTTATCATGTAAACAGATGATGAATTTAGAAGGGAAACCAAAAGCGAACATCAGCAGAGTCGCGGCGACAAATCGCAACTCTTACGTGGTTGATTCTTTAAGTAAATGCTGACATTAATCTCTGCTCTTTCTTTGTTTACATTTTTACATCAATCTCTGCTCATTGTTGATCTACATATGGTTCTTCTTTACATGCAACTTTAAGTTTTAACATCATCTATCTTTGTTCTCTTCGTAATTAAATTTTTAAAACAATAACATCTTTCCTTAATAAAAACTTTTCACCAGTCATGTTTTCTTCAATACTTAATTTTTTTGTGGGCGCGGACTGTTCATGATCCATACCCAAATGACTTTCTAACGATTATTGACTTTAAAAAAAAAAAAAACACACAAAGTTTTATTAAGTTTTACTGAGAGCTAGTTTAGACCTTGGGAGCATCCAAAATCCAAACAATGCAAGATAAGAACACCCTAATATACATACATTTATACATACTATGAGCCTCAAAAGTGAGTAAACACAACAAATTATTTGATTTTTTTAAAATCATGAAAATCCTAAAATCTAACCCCATCGATTGAAATTTAAAAGTTTCGTTTTGTTGGATATTTGGTTGAATAATAGATTTGGTTATGAAAAAAAAATTTAAGTTGAACTATAATGCTCTTCATAATCTTAAAAAAAATCAAAAAATTCACTGGTGTTTACACACTTTTGAAGCTGTGTGTATATATACATGTATATACGAGTACATGTTTTCTTTAGACTTTACATACTACCATACAGTGCAGCACTTACATTCTCAACATCATTTATTTTGTTTTAAATAAATTGTTTTCCATTCGTCTAGCATATTGTATGTTTCCAACTTTTTTTTGTTTTGTTTTTGTCCTTTTGACCATGATTTCCTTTTTAAGTAACATCTCTCTATTTAGTTTAACCAAATATAGTATAAAGTTTCAAAGTCTCGCTTGTAGCTTTTATACATGTTGCTTGCTATATTGTTAAATTGGGTCTTTTTTTATTTAATAGTAGGTACCTACATATATATTTCTTTATTTCTAAATAAAAGAAAAAAGCGAGAAAAAATTCAACATAATTTTTCTATGGCTTTTTCTTTTCATCTAAATTAAAAAGTTTACAGTAAAGTGTTTTATAGGAAAACTAAAAAAAAGACAAGTTATAGTGCTATATTCGTGCTATGCCGAATCTTTAATACCCTCCACGTAAACGTAATAAGAAATACAGAAACTACACTGGTTACAGGACTAGCATATCCTTATTCTGTGTCTTATTGCAAATTTTATTAGTATTTTATACATTGTTTGAATGACAGTTTTACGACCAACATAATTTATTTTAAATATTTTGAAATTTTATCTAATTTTGATCATTTATAATTGATGCAATTACCGATTCTTACTGTAATTTACAAAGTTTGTCTGATTTTCATAATAGTCTTGATTGTAATTTAACAATTAATAAAATTAAAAAATCATTTTTCCATATTCACAAGTTAAGAAATAGAGTATAAAACAGAGTATAAACAAGTAAGAGTGCTATATCCGGCACTCCGGATGCAATTCTTACCATAATTTACAGAGTTTGTCTGATGTTCATAATAATCTTGAGTGTAATTTAACAAACAGAGTATAAAAAAGGGGAACAATTCGGTTTTAGTGACTTTGCTCAAAAAAAAAAAAATTTCATCAAATAGGGCTTTTAGGGGAGATGCCAGCAAAAAAAAAATTGTTGGCGGCCACGCCTATTTTCGAGGGGGCAGGCCCGTAAAGTTGAAAATATATAAGCCTATATCTCGGAAACTACTGGGTGTCTGATAAATTGTAGTACATTAAATATATATCATGATTATAAAATATGGACCGAATATGGGTTAAATCCGAAAAGAATATTTTTTGACCCGAATATATTTGCTTTTTGGAAATGGTTCTTATATGGCAGCTATGACAAATTATGGTCCGATCTTCTCAAATTTTGGAACAGTTATTTTCATGCATATGAGGATATTTCACGTCGAATTTCAACATAATAACGGTATATTTAAGATATATTTTAGTATTAACGTGGATTTCGGAAGTGGACCTTATATGGGGGACATAGTCAAATATGGACCGATATTCTCAAAATCCATCAGTATGATTTAGGCATGTATGTAAATGATCCGTGTAAAATTTTGGATTGGTACCCTTATTTATAAGAGATTTATGAGTATTAAAGTGATTTTCGGAAGAGGGCTTTATATGGGGCATACGGTTAAAAATAGACAGAAATTCATAAAATTTTGTGGAATGATTTTTGTATATATGTTCTGTGCAACGTTTTGAGTCGGTACCGATATTTATACAATATATATAGGGATAAATGTCTTTTTCAGATGTGGTCCTTGTATGGGAGCTATGATCAATTCTGCGCCGACCACCATTATATTTAGTACAACAATTTATTTGCCTATAGAGATTATTTATGTCAAATTTTAGACGTTTAACATTATTTATATCTGTTTTATACGTATTTAAGTGAGTTTTGGAAGTAGACTGTATATGGGGTCTATAGTCAAACATTGACCGAACTAAAAAAAATTTCGTTTTACGATTTCTTTTTGCATGAAACTTATTCCTGCTGAATTTTGTATTGATATTTCAGTTTTATAGGCATTTATGTATAATTGTGAAAATTTTTCGGGAAAATTTTTGTATGGGGGCTATGAGAAATCATGGACCGATTCATACTATTTTCCGCACACTTTCTTCATTTATCATAAAAACAAAGTATACAAAATTTCATGGTATTATCTGCAATATATTTCAAGATATTGCAATAAAATGGACAAAAAATATCAAATTCTTATGGAGGTTGTCTCACAACATGGTCCATAACTCTGGTTGGCCGAAATCAATTTTGCTGATTTGAAATACCAAAGTTACCCGGAAAATAAGAAATATTTTGCTGTAAATTTCGTTTAGTTAAGTTGTATAGTTTGGACGTGAAAGTGTTTTACACAGACGGACAGACAGGCGGACTCAATCGACTAAGAATTTCATTAGGATCAAGGAAAAGTTTCACATGGAATGACAAACGTAATATACCCTCATTCACCACTCTTGGTGGTGGAGGGTATAAAAATATTACCATTCTGGCTACCAGTACAACCAACCATATTATCAGAATTATTTTAACAGCTACTGTTACTGGTATTGCTGCTGCCATTAATGTTTTACCAGTTAAAGTCTTTGTTTTCTTTATAACAAATGTTTTTTCCTTAGCGTCTCTTTTCCGTAATTGTGTAAAGTTTTTCATATCATATTTCTTTTACTTAAACTTTTGTAGCAAAGTTTCGAGTCTATAAAATAATTGTAAAACTACTCAATAAAACCTAGTTTTTATTTTGTAAAGTAAATATATTTACAAAAACATTAAACCATGTTCTTTTATTTATAAAAAATAAGTTTAAGTTGTCATGGGCTAAGTGTGGCCCAGTATTAAGTATTAATTTAAATAAAATTCATCGATAAGAATGACGAGGAATGTTAAGTGAAATTAATAGTATTTTGGGTTCAGAGAAGCCACATGAGAGGGAATACTAAACGTTTCACTGTTTGGTGTACAAAATGTTTTATTGCAAGGCTGTTCCAGTATCTTCAGGCTCCATAGGGAATTACCAATATTCTTATAGTAAAGAGCACTCAGGCTTCATTAGCAAACACATTGAAGATACAGTATCGGCCAAAACCTAAGCACCCCCTTAGTACATATTTTTAAATGAATATGATGATAAATGATAATAAATTTTTTTTATTTATTTATATCTTTATTATTGAAAAACACAAACTTTAATAAAAAAAAGTTAAAATCCAAAAAATATTTTAAGTCACAAATACAAGCGGACTGAACTAAATAACCCCCAACGAAAAGAAAACACAAAAAAAAAACTCTTGAAACCAATATTTTGTTGCGAATTCTTTATTCTGGCTGACACACACACACACATCTTTTAGGCATAGAGGATATTAAATTATTAATTATATCTGGTGATATTGCTTCCCAGGCTATTTTTGCGGCTTCAAATAAATCTTATTTGGTTTTGCAATTTTTTCGGTTGATTTTAAGTTAACGACCTTCCACAAGTTCTCGATTTTATTAAGATCGGGGGATTGGGTAGGCCAACGGAGAACTTCTATCAAATTATTCTGGAAACACTCCTTAACCACTTTTGACGTATGTTTTGGGGTCGTTATCTTGCTGGAATGTCCATTTAAGTAGCATCTCTTTTTCAGCATAAGGCAACATCACGTCTTTTATAATGTCACGATACATGAAAAGATCCATAATTTCATCAATCTGATAAATAGACGCAATCCCTTGCCCAGAGAAACAACCCCAGACCATAATGTTGCCGCCTCTATGGTTTAGAGTGCCTTCGCAATATGTAGGATTAAGCCTCAATAAGAACTTAATTTTTTCCGAAGAAGAGTCTCTTTAAAATACTACAATGAATTTAACTATGCAAACTATCTGAAAACTGTTGATTCTACTAAGAAATCGATTATAGTTGCAGACTGTGAATATCACACAATCGGCAAATGAGATGGCTCGAAAGACTCCCACGTAATCCCAATTTACAAGAAGGAATTTTTATTAAAAAGATTAATAAAATTTTTTCTTTGACATTTTTTCGTTGTTCACTTAATTGCTTAAATCGCATGTATTTTTATTTGAAAGTACATATACACACATTTGTATGTATATACATACATATGTATGTGTGCATTTCTGCTCATTAACTTTTATCCTCCACTGCTTTAACCAGTTTTCTAATTCAAGTATGCGATTTTGTAGGTAGAGAGATGCTTCTTGAGGATTTTAATCAGCATTGTCAACTTGGTGCGTTTCGCACCATTTCTGGTACTTTTTAAAATTTTTTGTGCGAAAAATTCCTTAGTTGGTGTGCGGTGCACTTTTTTAATTTCGATGCTCTTTTTAATGTTTCCGAAAATGTTAAGAAATCTTTATTTTACTAATTTTTAATTGCAGTTTTATAATAATTCATTATCATGAAATCTATACGATGAAAAACGACCCCATTAAAATTAAATACGAAATGATAAATTAATACATACTATCAAATTTCTCACATGCTGGTTATTGTTTAAGGTGAATAGGGTGAAAATCTTTGTTTGAAAGTAAAATTAACAATTTGAACATGGAAATAAAAATTCTTGTGTAGCCTGGTGATTTGGTCTACTGAAATATAAATGAACAACCAGGGTTAGAGTCCCAGTGGATCCTTAACAAATTTTATTGAAAAAATTCAAAGAGAAGTACTTAAAATAAAAACAAAAATAATTGAAAAAAGTACCAAATAAACTGAATTTAGCCCTTTACCAATAAGTACTTCAGTTCCGAAAAGCGTATTATGAGTTAAATTTTGAGTTGTTAAATGTTTTTTTATCTTTATTATCTCGTTTGTTTTAAAAAAGGCTATTAATCATTGATAAAACTTTTTAAAAAGTTTTATATAGAATTTATGAAATTAAAAATATTCAATAACATTTTAAAGAAAAAAGAAATTCTAAACTTGGTGCGTTTTTTTCTCCATTTTGGTGGGTTTTTAAATTTTAAAGTTGACAACGCTGGTTTTAATGAATGCTTAGAATTGCAGTATCATCTGCAAATGTGGATGTGTAAGTACGATTCTTTGTTGGCATATCAGATGTGTATATCAAGATGGGTCCCATGATACTTCATTGAGGTAGTCCTGCTTCAATAGGTTGTGCGGAGCTTAAAAAGCCTTCTTTAAGCTTAAATAAATGTTCGACCAGTTAAGTAGCTTTCCAATAGTGTGTTTACGGGTAAGTTTAGTTTCAACTTGTATATTAGACCATGTCGATAAAAAGAGCAAAACAATATTTTTTTCTTTAAATATTTTTCTTACGATATTTACAAGTCTTTTTCTAAAATTTGTTTATTCGATAGTACAGTGTTTTTTTTAAATCCAAACTGATGCTTCGGAATACAATTGTTTTCTATATTGTTTTCAATTAAAATCGGATATAACTTTTTCATGAGTATCTTCTGGTATAACTTCGATATATTCGATAATAGACTGATGGGTCTATATTTTTTCCCGGCTATCATGGTGACCAGTAAAAACTTTCACTCTGGAGGATAATATTCAGGGCATAGTTTAGCTGAGGTATTTCCGTAAGCAACAAAATACTAAGTTTTCATTACCAGGTGCTTGCTTAGGGACTTTTTAGTCTCTCAAATATCAAAACGTAGGAGTACAGCTGCTCCTAAATAGTGTGTGACTGGGGGCAAGTCAATTGTTTCATGTGATGGGTTTGGGGTAATTACTTTTTTCAAATGATTAACAAATAGATTATCTTTTTCAGTGCAATTTCTTGTAAATTTCGCCAGGGGGACAGGTCCTATAAAACTTTTGTTAACTCACCATAATGAGTAATCTGATTGTGGAGTTGCGTCAAGATTTTCTAAATATTTATTTAGTGATTCAATTATACATATATATATATAGTGAAAGTTGCGACAAGAGCTTTTCGAATCTGGAATTTCTGGAAGAGTTTTGAGTGGATACCCTCGATATAAATCAACTATGGAGAAGTCTTAAAGAGTTTTGAGAGTTTTTACAATAATTAAACGGTATTCACAGATGAATTAAAGATGGATGCTGGCACCAGAGCTAGTATTTACTTAGCCAAGACGGACACTTAAATATCTTCAACACTTTCTTATAATGTAGTGTCTTTCAGGTCTTGAAGACCAAAATGCTTTGTAATGCATATTGTAATTAGAGGAAGGGAAATTAATTTCTATATTGACATAGCTATGCTGTGGGCTTTAAAATATCACGTGCAAGGCGGAGCATCATCAAATTACACTGTGTTGACTACCAGGGCATGTCCTTGGAGGATAGACGCCGCTTTAGCGTTGGAAGGTTTAAAAACTGGTTTAATTTTCGTTCAATTCGAAAGCGCTTAATGTATTAGTGAATTGGACTCAATAATTCAGGCTAAACAAGTCAGTTGCCAAATTTCTATTGGAATTGGGTAAGAGTGTTGTCCAGGTAGATGGGAAAATTGCATTTCAAACTATTTTACAAGGAGTTAAGGGCTGCAAGTTTAACGAAGTAAGTGGCAGACTGAACAATTTTATGATGAACTAAAGGATATAAACATAACAAATTTAGATAATACCTGGCTCTTAGAAATTTTATTAACATTTTAAACAAAATCAGAGTGATAACAAAAGTATGGGAAACCTACTGCTCTTCCGTATTTTGGACAATTTGACTTTAATTGCAATCCCAGAGGTGTCATTAACTGTACGACTAATGGCAATCGAGCTAGAGTCTTGCTACATTTCTATAAGCTTCAGTTATTTGTGTTTAGGGATTAATCTCTTTTCTTCGAGTGTAAAATATCCCTGCCATTTGTAATGATTTTCAATGATTATTAGCTTTTTATCACAAAAATTACTTAAAATAACAACGAAGAAAAACACACAAAATGATTATGTAGCATTTATGTTAAACACTTGTTAGAACGCAAAAACATTTTGAGCCATATTTTGTCTCAAACAATATCTGGCAAATTATACACACACCCAAAGTTACAAAAAAAAAAATTGAAAACAAAAAGAGTCCCTACTTGGTAAATGAAAGGAAAAAACAGATAATGTAAGAAATACATTTGAAATGAGCTGCGGGGTGTGTATGATTCTGATTTTATTTCAGCTTTACATTTTTTGCGCATCATATAAGATTATCAATATTATCCGTTGTATCATAATTTTTTATTGGGTTTATTATTGTTATTATGTCAAGAAATGCTTTATGAAAAACAAGTTAGAGCGATATATTCGGCTGTGCCGAATCTTTAATACCCTCCACATAAACGTAATGAGAAATAGAAAAACTACACTGGTTACAGGACTAGCATATCCTTATTCTGTGTCTTATTGCAAATTTTATTAGTATTTTATACATTGTTTGAATGACAGTTTTACGACCAACATAATTTATTTTAAATATTTTGAAATTTTATCTAATTTTGATCATTTCTAATTGATGCAATTACCGATTCTTACTGTAATCTACAGAGTTTGTCTGAATTTCATAATATTTTTGAGTGTAATTTAACAATTAATAAAATTAAGAAATCATTTTTCCATATTCACAAGTTAAGACACGGAGTGTAAAACAGAGTATAAAAAGGATAAGATATAAGATGAGGCTTTTTTGTTTGAATTTGATCTCAATACTATTCTTTACAAAAGAGTTATGGGTGGCATAGTAAAAGTGGAGCAATTATGTTATGACAGCTTCTAAATCCAGTATAAACAAATGTGGTTTCTACGTATTAGAGGCTTATTTTGGTTGAATTTCATTTCAAAAAATCCAGTACCATAATTGCCGTATAACCGATATTAGTATGATTTCTGGATTAAAATTACAGATCTATATTAAAGTTGGTTCGATACCGATATTTATTAGACATTTTTGTGGTTTAAATTATTTTTCGGAAATGGTTCTTATATTGCAGCTATGACAAATTATGGGTCGATATTCTTTAATTTTGGAACAGTGATTTTTATGGATATGGGAATATTTCACATCAAATTTCAACATAATAACAGTATATTTATGATACAAATTAGTATTAACGTGAAGTGGACCTTATATGGGGGACATAGTCAAATATGGACCGATATTCTCCAAATCTGGCAGTTTGATTTTGGTGTGTATGTAAATGATCCCCGTAAAATTTTCGATCGGTACCGTATTTATAAGAGATTTATGAGTATTAAAGTGATATTCGGAAGAGGGCTTTATATGAGGGCTACGGTAAAAAATGGACCGAAATTCACAAAATTATGCAGAATTTCTTTTGTGTATATGTTAATGATATATACAAAGTTTTGAGTCGGTACCGATATATATAAAGATAAATGTCTTTTTCGGATATGGTCCTTATATGGGAGCTATGACCAATTATGGGCCGACCACTATAAAATTTAGTACAACAATTTATTTACCTATAGAATTGTTTGTGTCAAATTTGAAGCGTTTTGCGTTATTTATACCAGTTTTAGACGTATTTATTGAATTTTGGAAGTGGACTTTATATGGGGCCTATGGTCAAACATGGACCGAATTAAAACCAATTCGTTTTACGATTTCTTTTTGTATGAAACTTATGAAACTTATTCCTGTTGAATTTTGTATTGATATTCTAATTTCATAGGCATTTGTGTATAATTGAACAATATTTCGGTAAGATTTTTGTATGGGGGCTATGAGAAATTATAGACCGATTCTTACTATTTTCCGGACACTTTCTTATTTTATCATAAAAACAATGTATGAAAAATTTCATGGGAATATCTGCAATATATTTAAAAAAAATTGGAAGAAATTTTTTTAAAAATATAAATTTTTTATGGAAGTTGTCTTATATTTTGATTTTGGCCCTATGCTCCTTGTAGGAGTTTAAAGGAACAGATATATATATATATATATATAAGGAACAGATATATAATATATATATATATATATATATATATATATTGATCCATAACTCTTGTTCTACTGTACGGAGTTTGCTGATTTTCAACACCAAATGCTTAGGATAACTATGAACGGTGTTTTGGGAACTTTGTTGATTTCGGTTGTGTCCTTTGGGCGTGAAAGTGTTTTACAGAGATAGACAGACAGACGAACATGGCTCAATTGACTTAGAATTTTGTAAGGACCACGAATATATATATTTTGTTGGGTCTCTGATGAATATTTCTCAGTGCTACAGACGAAATGTGGTAGTGGAGGGTAGAAAAAGAAAGGAAGCACATAAAATGGTTTGTGATTTTAGAAAGACAATGAAACAAAACTTTTTAGAAATAATGATTGTTTTTTGCATTTTGTCAAACCTTTTATTAAATCTTAAGACAAGCAATTATTAAAATGGATTATTTTCAAATATATATTGCAAAAGTTTGAAAGTTTGATTACAAATCAGTCCCAATTTTACATCAAACTTGTATGAATTCTTGTTAGAAATCATTTTGAAGTCAAACTAATTGCCAATATATATTAAGAAGCTTTTCCAAAATATTTTTAATGACATGTTATTTAATGCGGCTGATATTGTAAAGTTAGCTTATTACATACAATGAGTTTGTGAAATTATTGTCCTTACCACAGATTGTCCTACACTCATTCAGGGCTTTTACTTTTGGCGAACAAAACGGAAACACACAAAGATAATTTAAGAAACTGAATTTCCCTAGACTTAAGAATGATTTAATTTTGTTTTTATTTCATTGTTTATTCGGCTGTATTATTAAATCTTTAATGTAGGCGGCTGGCTCTTTCTACTGCTCCTGTCACAGTTTGTGTCGGGGTAAATGTTAACGTTTTGTTAGGGCAAAAGTATTTAAGTCAATAACAATTTTTAAATAAATATTTTGATTTCTAGGGTTTTACTTTGTTGTTCTTACACAATTTAAGCAACAATGAATCAGAATAAATAAACAATATATTAATTTTGTTTTCTTTTTCTTGTTCGTTTCAGGTGTTGATGAAAGTTTATACATATACAAACAACCTGCCTCCTCAGCCCAGGTAAGTCAAGCGTCTTATAGATTTCATTGTTTAGAATTATTTCCATGTTAATGATTTCATTATGATGTTTTTAGTATTGTGCAAAATTATACTCTTACATGTCAATAATTTTGTAAGAAGTTGAGCGGAAACATTATGTAAATCTCAGCTTGTTAAAAGCGTTACGCATTATTATTTTGCAGAAAAGTTTTAGGTGGAAAGAAAATCAATTGAAAATATTTGAAGTATAAATTAAATACATTAATATTTCAAGGACAGTTGGTAAGACATACATACATATGTACGTATGAGTACATATCGTTTTGAGTAGGTGTATACAATTTTAGAATGAAAAAATCTCATCAAATGGAAATAGGCGACAAGCTCGTAATAACTAAACGTTAAACAACTGTTTCGACAAAATATTGGAAGAGAAAAGTTTCAGTAAAATAATGTTTAGATTTTAATTAGATCCCAAGATCCTAAGTTTTCGTCATCTAAAAATACAATATTGAAAATTTGAACAAAAACGTATAACGTGGAGGTTGCATGTTTAATGTGACACATTTGGAACGACAACGCACAGACGAAAATCAGTAAATCTATTGTGGTACTTAATCAGTTTGTATTCCTTTAAATGGTTATAGGACCAGTACATTTGGTATTATGCCCACTTTACTATGCTTCCCAAAACAATATCACTCTACAACAAAAACTTCAGCAGCAACATTGAAAGCACTTATATCACTACTCTTACTGTCTTAAAATTAAATCTATCTCTAAAAGAAGACTAAAACTTAACTTAACCAAAAATAAAAACAAAAAAAAAAGTCTCATAAATTTACCGCCACAACTTACGTACAACAATAAAAGCAGCCAAAAAAACATCAACTAAATCAATTTAATCTTCAACGCAAAATATTTCTGCTGCCAAAGAAAAACTTCTGCGTTTTTTGTTTTTCTTGTGAAATAAAAACAATGACAGACAGACAAACTTAAAGGCGAAGAGCACAAACATTTTATATATATTATCAAAATATAATAATTTAAGAGGCAAAAATCTATTTAACAAAGTTTTTTCTTTTAGTTTTCTTTTAGTTTTTCTTCATATTTAAGTTTATTATTAAAGTGGTAGTGGCAGCCGCAGTGGTAGTTGACGGTTTGCCAGCGGGAATAATATGCTGTAAAGAGGCCTTCTAAAAGGCCTTATATTGCAGACACAAGAACTACCAGCCGCATTTTAAAATCATTTCAATTTTGGTAGTCAAGTCAGTCAAGGTCTTACCTACTCGCCACTGTTTAAATGCCTGATCTAAGACATACTTGAGAAGGGCAATTAGAAGGCCTACCAAGTAAAGCCTCAAAGAAGGCGTAATTAAGGGTCTGCTAAATAAATAATTTTATTAAGGACAATTTGTTTTATGAATTCATTATAGGACTTTAAAGAAGGGTTTTAAATTAATCGTTTGTATTTTTGTATATAAAGTATTGCTTCATGCGTACATTACACCACATACTTTCATAAAAAAAACTGAATTTATAGAGGCTTTCTTTCTTAACTTTTATTACTCGTACAACACAGTTAGTAAAATAAAGTTTGTTTCAGTAGTGACGATATACAGGAATAATTGCATAACCACTCATGTCTGATATTTAAATCGTGATTTGGTAGACCTTCTTTTGAAATGCAATTTTGAATGTGCATGCGACTCTTTCTAGTACACCTTCTAATAGAAGGCATAGTGGAATGAGTAAAGAATCTTTTAGAATGTGTAAACTAGTCTTCTATAAGGCATTCAAATAGCAGCCCTAGCGATTTATCCTGCTAGGTTTGCTTTAAGGGTGTTGCATGTTAAAGCAGATATGTATATAGTTTGTGGTTGTATTTTGGGTTGAAGGTAGTTTTTTTTTCTTAAATAGTTGTTAAAGGGAAATTTTGTTGAGTTACAGTTTAAGCTATTTGCGACAGTCTATATGGTTTTGTATACATTTATTCGATACTGACTCGGGAGGCAATAGGAATAACTTTGTGCTGAGAAGTTACCCTTTCGAAGACTGAATAAACTAGGTTTTCTGATTTTGTGAACAGACACACAGTGAATTGTTTCCTTAAGGCGACTGGGAAAGAAATTTTATATACGTTTAAGTATTGAAGTAATGAAGAAATAATAAAAGGTCTCATATATAGTATGTTCCATATATTTTAAACTTTAAACATAATTACTGTCATAATTACAAATATACAGTTATAAATACTTCTTACTGTGATTTTAATGCGTGCAAGGATACTTATTCCTTTGCATTAAAAACGCTATATTACTGCTTATTATATATGCGTTTTCAGCATATATTGTTTGTATAATTTCACCCAATACATCACTAAATTTTTAAAAACGTATACTTGTTAAAAATTATCAGTATTACTCATACGCACACATGGTTTATAGAAATATTCACTTGTAATTGACAAGCAAAATAAAATAAAATACATTTTGCTCATTTGTTGCAAGAAGCTGGCACAAGTTCTTTTCTATTTATATGAATTAATGATACAAATATTATTAAGAAACAAATTAACACATTTTCGACTTTTTTAAACACAAAAAAAAAAAGGTTTTTTTTTCTAAATTTTAATAAAAGTGGGGTTCAAAATTTTATTTTTTTATAATTAAATGAGTTAAATCTTTCTATATCACTCAACATGATACAGTGTTTTTCAATAATTTCGTAACTCGTCAGCTATTGTAGTTCAATGAAGAAATCGACAAAAATCTCTTTATTATCCGAATGAGCTAAAATTTATCATATAAATATTATTTGAAAAGTTCTATTATGTTTACATGTGTGAGTTATCTGTTTTAGTGCAAGAAATATGTATGATACGTTAAACGCGAATATACTCTCTTATTGTAAAAATTACCCTTCCATTTGTATTGATCGCACACTCACAAAAGTAACTATATTCAGGCTCCTTATAAAAATCTTAGGATTTACGATGATCTAGTTATATGTATACCCATGCCTGTAGAAAACCTAGTCTGAAAGGGGGTGAGAAGTTCTACAAATATTAAACAATATTGGCAAAATCGGTGTTTGCCCGTCCGCCATTTAAAAACAATTAAAATACAATAGACTCTAAATCTGCTGATACTGACAGCAATTAAAAGGACTCTCACAACTACTGTGAATGTCAATGTTGACCGTCGAATCAACGTTTTTACCTTAAAATAATCACTTATTGACATCACTTGACTTGTTCCTAGAGATTTCCTATCAGTTTAATATATTGTTTATTTGGCAATGCCCCTGTTTAAGGGCTTGTAATGGATTTAGAACAGTGCGAACATTTCATTAATTTCGGATATTGTCTTATGGGCCGGCTTGTACAACGACTGAATATAATGATTCCTCATGTTGTTACGGAATTACGAAAGAGTCAGAGAATTGCGTCAGCAAGGAAACAACATGTATGTACGTGTTTTAATGAACTCTGGGGTTTGCAACAAAAACTTTCTGTACAAAATTTTTTATGAAAATCATACAAATGTTTATTGTGTAAAGTTTGACAATTATTAATGAAAAATGATTTCATACAGATATCCATAACGGTCACCTATGCAGATGTCGATTATTTTATAAAAATTTTCTATCCCCTTATAGCAAAATGGCGGCATTTATTTTTTTAATATCCTCAGGGGATTTAATTTTACGGCTGTAATCGATTCGATCTGTCAGGAGATCTGATTCGACAAAGGTCAAAAATGATAAAGAAAAAAAGAAATTTTGTCAAATTTTTACCAAAAATATATAATATTGAAAATAATGATAACTTAACAAAAACAAAAAGAAAAAATCAGAGAAAAGTTTTTTTATTTATCTAATAGTTCGAATAATCAAGAATACGATTATAAAGTACTGGAACAATTGGAAAATTGGAATACATTTTCTACCCTGCCAAAGGCGTCATCAGCAATCTTCATTGTCCATGATCAATCTGTAAACATCATCTATTTAACTCACCGTTTTTTGAGAAATAGCATACGAGAATTATCATACCATATTTCATAAAGCAACTTACTAACTTAGTTTTGCACGTTTTGAATATTTTTTTCTCTTTTTTTTCAAACATACTTTTTATTAGCATATTTCAAAATTACAAGGCCTCAGCGCCATTATGGCATTGTTGAGGCTATCTGGTAACAATTTATATATATTTAGTTACATTTATAGGAATTCATATGATATAAAAGTAGATTATACTATTCAAACCAATTTAAAATTGACCGTAATACATATGGCACATACAAATTCTCATCTTGTGTTAGTTGTGAGTTTTTTTTTTGTGTATTTTTTTTGTTTAATTTTCATTACCAGAATTAGAATCTTTAAATAAATTTCAAACAAAAATGAAGAAAATTGACAAAGACACCGAAAATTGTATAATAATTTTGACAGAAAAGAAAACTCATCAAAAAAAAAAATGCGGAGTGAGTCAACGAAGTGTGTTTGTTATATGAAAACGACGAAATGTAGCTTTTGTGCCGAATACTGGAGGTCATCCCAGACTTTTATGATACGCGAGGTGAAAAAGAATGTTTCGAAAACACCTCAACAAGCTGCTTATGCTGTAAAAGTAACCGTAAGTGAATGAACAGCAAGTAAAACACTTCAAAGAATAGGATATGTGGCAGCAGTTAAAAAAAAATGCCAGCTCTATCTGAGAAAAATATATGTAGTCCTACAAGAAATAATCTGGCAATCGACCAATTTGGTTTGTAATAAATTCATTGTTTCGGTGGCTGTGTGACATGTGGCACCGTGTTGTTACAGCCGAATTTTGGACAAAAAAAAAATAGTCCAATCTCGCCTCCAGTTTATATATGCCGCCATACTGTGACACGTTTAGTATGCTACATCTTCTAAACAATTCTTCTTGGATTTTCAGAAGGCCAAAGTGGTAATTCAGCTCGTTGTGTATATCCCCAATTTGTGCATCCTTAACACTGCATTGTTTCGTTTTGTACTTGTTCAAAAACTTGTTACAATACTATACATTTAGGCAAATTTGCAGTTTGTAGTTTACCGCAGTTTGTAGCTATCACACAGTGAAAGTTCATAAATTATGTTGTTGCACATTGCTATGCAACAACACATTTCAACACCCACTAATTTCTATTGTTGACTTGAAAGATTTTGACATTTTGTTCCATTTATTTATTGTTAAAATTCTGTTACTATATCTTGTAAATTTATGTACATTCATTCCAAATGAGGTTTTAGTCATCCTTTCAGTTTCACTCTCTCTGTTCGTTTAGTTTTTTTTTCTGGTATCTGTTGTAAAAACTAAATAAACTAAACAATTTATAATAATTTACAAAACTTTATGAAAATGATTATTTAGTGTCAAATAAACTTGTTGTTCTTACAAAATGCAAACTGCAAAAATTTAGGATTCTACTTGTCATATATATTCCTGCTGCTAAGGTTGCTGAAGATGAAGATGATGATGATGATGCGTCTGCTGTTGTTACTTACTTCCACTTTAATCAACTTGACAATAATGAACAATATGATGTTGATAATAATGAAAATATTAGTTGTAATTTTCACATTATCCTAAATGAATTTCGTTGAAAACAATGGCATTAGCTTAAAAACACTGAACAGAATGTGTGCAAAGACAAAACAATAAAGTTTCTTTTCTCTTCTCTATAGAAATAATTGAATTTTGATAATTTGAAATGCGTTTGGTTTAAAACTTTTAAGTGAATCTGGTGAGATTTTCTTTTCCTTTCAACTTTCAGCCACCACTGTCAGAATCTTAGTTTTCAATTTAAATTAGAAAATAGAGTAGGAGAATAAAGTGTTGTAGTACAGCTATTGTTTACTCAAATATATTAAGTTTTCCTTTCTTTTATTTTTATTTATTTTTCACAAAATTCATTACAACTTTTTTTTTAATCCATGATAGAGTGTGGCATTACATTTCTATACTTTATACACTATTTGCCACAATTATTTTTTTTTTTCATTTATTTTCTTTTTGCTGTAGCCAAACTTTAATTTTGTCAAGGGGAAGAAGCAGTATTATTTCTCAGTATGTATAATGTTTTGAAGTTTTAATTGGTGTATTTAAACTTTTTTTTATAGTCATGTATGAAATACTCGTATATATTTATTTGGCTAAAGTTTTATTGGAACAAGTTTTTTTTTTTTTTGATAAGTAAAAATTTCAAGTGGCATGAATGCAGGAAAATATTTAAGTGAGTGTAGGTTTCATTTATTAAAGGAATATGGCTAATGCTTTGGATTTTTTAATTATTAGTGGGATTTTTTCAAGACTTTTTATTAATTTTTGAAGCAGTAGACATCTTTGTGGTCTTTTTCAAACATCTTATAAG
The DNA here is from genome assembly GCA_950370525.1 of Bellardia bayeri. Classification (NCBI taxonomy): domain Eukaryota; kingdom Metazoa; phylum Arthropoda; class Insecta; order Diptera; family Calliphoridae; genus Bellardia; species Bellardia bayeri. Next base: position 66,849,022 of record OX493265.1, read on the forward strand.
TCTAGCTCAACGGCCTTTAAGTTTCAGCTAGCCATAATATTTATCATAGTATGTTGGTTTGTCTTAAAAAAAATTCATTAAACACATAATCAGTTTGTATGAAATAAAGAATTTTCATGTGGCAGCTTTACATTCTAATTAACTTTTTAATAAAGAAAACTGACTGAAAACACACTCATATTTCAGACATCCTTTAACAAAGTTACACACACCCTCAAATATATAGAGAAAAAATTGCTAAATGTTTCTACATCATTGATCAGAAAGAAACATAATTTTTTTAGACCCTAACCCGTGCTGAATGGAATACTGTGTTGGTTTTAACATTTTCGACGAAGTAATTTTTATTTCTGCCCCCCCATCGCAACCATTTATGCACAGTGGCCATGTTATAGAAAAATAATTTGTGAAATATACAACTAAATTATTTAAGATGTAAATTATACCCCAGATTTGTGATGCCTATTTTCGATTTCTACTACACTTTACAGATATGCATTTTCTATATGTTATAAATATATCTACTTGTTTATAAAATACTAATTTTAGGTCAACCAGAGACAACCTCCATAAAAATTTGATATTTTTGTCCATTTTATTGCAATTTCTTGAAATATATTGCAGCTAATACCATGAAATTTTGTATGCGTTATTTTTATGATAAAAGGAAAAAGCTTGAGGAAATAGTAAGAATCGGTCCATGATTTCTAATAGCCCCCATACAAAAATCTGCCCCCAATATTGCTCAATTATACATAAATGCCTATCACATTGCAATATTAATACAAAATTCAGCAGGAAAAAGTTTGAACATAAGTTCGGTCCATGTTTGACCATAGGCCTCATATAAAGTCCTCTTCCGAAAATCACTTTAATACTCATAAATCTCTTATAAATACGTTACCGATCCATAATTTTACAGGAATCATTTACATACACGCCAAAATCAAACTGCCAGATTTGGAGAATATCGGTCCATATTTGACTATGTCCCCCATATAAGGTCCACTTCACGTTAATACTAATTTGTATCACAAATATACTGTTGTTATGTTGAAATTCGATGTGAAATATTCCCATATCCATAAAAATCACTGTTCCAAAATTAAAGAATATCGACCCATAATTTGTCATAGCTGCAATATAAGAACCATTTCCGAAAAATAATTTAAACCACAAACATTTCTAATAAATATCGGTTTCGAACCAACTTTAATATAGATCTGTAATTTTATTCCAGAAGTCATACTAATATCGGTTATACGGCAATTATGGTACTGGATTTTGTAGCTGTCAGTCAATAATTGGCAATAGCCCCCGAATTAAGTCCACTTCCGAGCATATTAAACAACCATACAACTCTTGTAAATAACGTTATTGAAATGAAATTCAACCAAAATAAGCCTCTAATACGTAGAAACCACATTAGTTTATACTGGATTTAGAAGCTGTCAGAACATAATTGCTCCACTTCTACTATGCCACCCAAAACTCTTTTGTAAAGAATATTATTGAGATCAAATTCAAACAGAAAAGCCTCACCTTATATCTTATCCTTTTTTAGAGTAGAAAACAGATACTCTGTTTCTTAACTTCTGGTGAAAAAGGAAAAATGTTCTTTTAATTCTATAAATTGTTAAATTACACTCAAGATTATTATAAAACTTAGACAAACTCTGTAAATTACAGTAAGAATCGGTAATTACATCAACTATAGATGGTCAAAATTAGATAAAATTTCAAAATATTTAAAATAAATTATGTTGGTCGTAAAATTGTCTTTCAAACAATATACAAAATAACTAGCTGACCCGGCAAACGTTGCTTTGCCGTCAAATTTTATTTTTATTGGAAAGGTTTCATGCCAATCGGTCTATTATAATCAGAAAGGCCACCAGTGCCATTTTTGAAAACGGTCAGTGTAGTTAAATAACCTAGATACCGACTGCGGCGCCATCTGCCGGGCTGGTTTGTGAATGTAAACCATCCAAGGTGGCACCCAAACGCATGCAATAAAAATTTATTTAGTGACACACACGAATATTGCACTCTAATATGTTTGTATTTTCATGTTCATTATAACTCATGGTGTAACTATACAAGATGAGTGCAAATCGGCAACAAATACAACATAATCCAGAAACAACAGACATTTTGTTCGTGTAAAATAATGTACGACGATCAAAAACACTTGAAAAAGTATTTCTTTTGACATACGTAAATTATTTTCTGTTTTTTATGCTCACTTAGTTATTTAACATTAAAGTTTAAACAACATTTTTTTTTTTTTACTTCGAAAATGTCGAATTTTGTGTAAATAAAACGTCATTAGCAGGAAGTTTTGCTTTACTTCTTTAATTTAAAAAAAGTGCCACTGAAGCAATTAGAGTGTTCACAGACGCTTATTCTAAATGTATTCCATGGGTTTCGATGTGCCAGAGATTATTTGTTCAGAAGTAGTGATTTTGATACGGAAGACAAATGACAATTGTGGTCAAACTCAATAAAAGCTTGTAAAATCATTGAGAGCTACTCAATCAGCAATTTCTGAATTTATGTCCAAAAACAGGGATATTTGGTACCATATGATCGTATGTGTATGTATGTACATATGTACCAAACGAATCGATACCAAAGCAAAATATCCATTGCAATAAGTAATGTTCTGTATTTGGTGGGATTAAAAGGTTCGTATTTATTATGATGTGTTGAAATCTGGCGGGTACGAGTTTTCTGTGATAGTCTGGCAGCGTAAACGTACCGACTGCAACAGATTTGTTTAATGCGGCTAGACATAAAAGCATAATATTCAATCATTGCAATGCAATATCTGTTAAAAATTATTTAGAAGAAAGTGGCTTGGAAGTTTTACCTCACTGCCACCTTGCCCCGTCTGATTACTATAAAAGGAAATAATTTTTGCACTGAATTATTGTTTCAAGGATATTGAAGGACGAAATGCCCGAAATGCTGACAAAACGCTATAAAATTAAATAATTGCAATGACAAATGGATCCATTACGATAACTTGAAGTATAAGAGATCGTATGTAAAGCCCGACCAATCAGCCGAATCAAAGCCAAAACCAAATATGCATGACGCTAAGATAATGCTATTTATTTGGTGGGATCAAAAGTTTCCTATTTTATTATGATTTGCTGAAATCTGGTCAGATCATCACAAGGTAGCTGTATCCATTATGACAACGCTCGGCCACATGTTTTAATAGTTTTTAATATTAGTTGTTAAACTATTTAGAAATAAGTGGTTGGGAAATTTTGTCTCACCCGCCTTATAGTTTAGTCCTTGCCCCATACAATTACTATATGTTTCTTTCGATGCAGAAATTTCGCTCTGAACAAGATATACGAAATTGTCTTGATTCGTTCTTGGCCTGAAAAGCTTTTTAGTCGCGCAATCCATATGTTGCCCGAAAGAAACTTTAATTGGATGAATAATTGCACAAAAAATCAAAGTTTACAGTGAGATTTTTAAAGGTTTGCTTTGCTTATGACTTAAAACAACATTAGTTTGATATTACATAATTCCAATGCATGGGAATGGATAATTTTGCAAATTATCCAACACAAATAAAATTATAATACATAATGACGAAACTGTCAAGAACCATTGAGGAGCTATTCTACGCGAGTAATAGCTAGACAGATTAAGAGTAGAGCTGTGTCGTTCACGAACGAACGGGTTAAAATGAACGGATCACTTCAATGAACGGAATGAGCCGGTCATTTAACTGAACGGTTTTCGTTCAATTTCGTTCAGCTGTTGTTTATCAAAAGACAAGAAGAAGATCACATTCAATAAGGGTTGTATTCATTCGTTCAAAGTGAACGATTGAACGAATTGAATGAACGAATCAGTCTTGGATAAATGAACGCAAATGACCGGTCAGAGTCCCAAAACACGACCTCTGACGCTAATAACAAATGAGGACGCACGTCTCATGATAACACAAATGAAAAGAGAGTTTATTCAAACCTATCGTGTATTTTATATACTTATACTTATTGTAAAATATGGACCAACGTCAAAGTAAAATTAAAAGGGATTGGTATGGTACTTCTTAAAAAAAATCCAAATCGATGGGTTGTGTAACAGTAAATGCTCGGATTTTTATAAGAGAAAATTAATTTTTGTTTCTTTTTTTTTTAGCTTTTCTTAAACTAATAAATTATTAATAATGAGTGATTCAAAATTTAATCTTAAAAAGACCGTATTTTATGTGAACAATGTTTGAAACATATTCCTTGGAGTTTAGTCTATAATTGACCATATTAGCTATGAAAGTCATCTTCACTTTAAATCTAATAATAATACATTATTGACTCTACTTCTCAAACGGGACTTTTCCTGAAAATTGCTTTAGATAATGATTTAAAATTTCTTTTAAATTTCATAAAAATAAATCGAGTTAGAAAATGAATGTGCTGTTAACCCATTTTCGGCCAAGAAAAATCAAACGTGAGCTTTTTAAAAAAATCCATCGTTTTTATAGTAATTTGGGTCTTCTAAAATCTAAATCAGCTGTCAGTTTGGCCGTGAGTTTGTTCGTGAGTCCTGGAAATAGGTGTTGGCAAGTGCGAACAATATCTTCAATTTGACATTTTCCCATATGTTAAAAATATGTTTAAAATATATTAAACATTTACAAAAATACTTATTGAAATAATAACAAGATTTTTTTTAAATTAAATTTTTCAAATACAAATGTACATTGCTTTTTTGTCACGTCCACTTGATTGCTTTGCCTCACACTTTAACTTGCTACCTTCGAGGTTTTACTTGTGGCTGAACTATTGAAATGTATTCCCCTAAAATGCATGGCGATTGTTAAGTAACACGCTGCTGGTTGGACCTTTATTGAGCGGATTTAGCATCTTACTGCGAACTTAATAGCAAAGCTTTGCTTACGCTTATCCTAGAACAGAAATAAATAAAAACCAATGCCACTTCTTTGACCTAATATTCATTCTTTAATTTGAAACAGTATTGTCGTCAAGGTCTACTTCAACATCCCATTGTTGTATGAGCTGCAATGGTGGTGGCACATTCTCATATTTTTCAAATTCTTTAGCCATTGCTTAAAGCTGCACATCGGTTCAATTTGTTCAAAGTTGGTGATTACCGCCATCTCTTTGTTGTCTGTCCAACGACAAACCAATGCCAAATTGATTCTATAAAATTGATAATCACTTTCTACCCGTAGTGAGGCTTTTGCAATGCGATTTAGACGAACGGTTTTCGTGTAGCAAAACCTGTTTTCACTTAAAAGGTTCATCAAATGTTATGACATAAAAACGTAGTCGAAATATATTTAATATAGGGTGGGATATTCTGCAAAATGGATTAAGGTACTCTAGAAACTCGAGCTTTAATATAGCCTTGTGGTGTCTAAAAATTCTACCATATAGTCCCACTGTGCTTTTAGTGTATAAAACCTAAAAGTCTATTCCTTTTCTTTTTTTTTTGCCTCGATTAGGTTTTTTTACTCTTGTGGCTTTTTGATTTGTGTCGTGTTTTTTTTTTTTGTGTTGCTTATGTTGCTGCTACTGCCGCTTCTGTTGCTGGTATTGTCGTTATGCTGTGCATCATTTTTGCTGGTAGAACTTATTTATGGTTTATTTGATTTATTTATTTCATGGTTGTCTCTTTGGTGTTTTTTTATTGTTGTTGTTGTTGTGTCTTTTGCTATACATTCCCTACTTAATAACTTAATGACATTTATATATATTTATTTTTATTTGGTACGGTTTTTTTTTTGTGCCACAAACTTTTTTTAAATGTCTCCTAAGAGCAGTCACCACACTTTTAGATGGAAAAAAGGGTTTCTCTTTTTTGTTGAGCGACATATTAAAGTTGTCTTGTTTTTTGTAAATTTCTCGCAGGAAATGAGTTTTTGATTGCTCTGCCGTTGTTATATGCTGTCATTTGTTGTTATTATTACATATTGCAAATTGTTTGGAATATTGTAGAGGTTTTTTGTGTAGTTTTTTCCTGCAGACTAGAAAGAAATCTTGTATTGAAATTATAATTTTATTATGATTTATTTTATTTGTATTTTTAAGTGATCTGGGAATTTGTTTAAAGTTTTAGAATTTTTTTTTAATTTAATTTTAGTTTGTATTTAAGTTTTGGTTTAGTTTTAGAGTATGTTTCAATTTAAAAGATTTTATGTTGGTGTTTTGTAGTGGTCGTATACTCCCAGGAATTGTCAGTTGTATTAAAGAAATTTAAATGATATATTTATTTAGTTAGGCATGAGTTCATTAAATTTAATTTTCATTAAATTAATTGAAGGTAAGAATTATTTTTACAACATGAAAAAATGCACCACTGGTTAAAGATTGATGTTTGACTGTTGGCTAGCAGGCACCGCAGTGGTGCAGAGGTTAGAACACAAAGAATTCTGATGAGAGAATGTGGTGATTCTCGAAACATGTAAATTCAAGCCAGGTTCGATCCCCAGCTCAGCCAAGAAAATTATCAATAAACATTTTAATAAACATTTTTTCATGTTGTAAAAACAATTCTTACCTTCAGTTAATTTAATGAAAATTAAATTTAACTAAATAAATATATCAAGAATTAACAGTTCAACTATAACAATTACCTTCAGAAATTTAAATTTATTATAAGGTATTGCAAGGCAACTCTTATTTGGTTAGCAATAATTCTATAATTTATTTTATTTTAGTGTTAAAAACTTTACTCTTTTTTCTATGTTTTTGCTTAAAGTTACAAATTAATGTTCGTCTGATCATTAATTTAACATGTTTATTTGTCACATACTGACACTTTTAATAAAACTGTTGACAAATTTAGTTTTTTTTTGTCTATGAAATTATTTCATTTTTCCCGTTCTTTTTTATAGCAGAACATAAAATAAATTTATAACCGTTAAATTAATTAACAATACACACACCCAAACACACCAACATCATTATCATTGCTACTGATATGTACGTACATACATGCACATATATGTATGTATGTATAGATAGAAATGTAAAAGAAAAATTTTTTTACATACAGACACACGCATTTACATTACAGCAGATGTCATGGTTGACTAGTGAAAAAGTCAATATTCAGAAAAAAAAGGGAAATAATATATTATGCTTTAAAATGCACTGAAAGTGAAAGTAACAGTAATTTAATTATTATATCTATTAGATAATCAAGTGTAAAGTTACACCATAAGTATTAATATAGTTTTCCTCTACAGATGTTGCACGGCATCTCTGTGACTCTTAGAGTCAAGGTAATACTGTCACGAAGACAAAAGTTATGACGAGTATAACGAAGCAAAAAATGAAAAAAAAAAAAAACTAACTGATAATTATTATTCATTTATGCCATTCACATGCATATATTACAACTGATAGCCAAACATGAAAATTGATATCCCAATTCAGTTCATTACGCATCACCCTCAATTGGCTCCTCGTAATCAGCAACATAAATAATAAGTTGTATTAACAACGCACAAGTAGAAAATATGCTGGTACACTGCATGTATTAATAGAAATGTATTGGTTTACATAACAAACATCACATGCCCTTATTATTTTCCCTTAACAACTTTTAATATTTATTTTTTTTTTCGTTCACATAAAATCATGTTATATTTAGTTCTTCAACTTCATATAGCAATCAAAAGTATTTTTCAAAGAAAAAATTTGAATGACACTTTTGGTATGTTTTTTTCCTCCGACTTCAGTCTTTGGTTTATATTGTAGGGGTGTGTTTTTAACATAAATATTGTCGTTAAACACGAGGAAGCACAATTGATAGTTTTTTTTTTAATATCCCAACCATATAATGATATAATGAGCTAATAATCATGTTGGTTTAGTATGCCTTTTTGTTTAGTTTTATTGCTTTTGACGTTGGTTTTAACAAAGCATTTTTGTAATTTATACTCTTCAGCATTAGAGAAGAAACTGCAGGAACATGTTGACCACTTGACAATTTAGTTAGTTTTTTGAAGTGCTTATGAACTTTAAAACAAACTGATCAAAAATATTTACTAATTTATTAAAAAAGGTCATAAAATTATTAATACTCATAGTACTAAATTCTCTGTAATAATGTTTATTATTAATATCCCTAACATTTTCTAAATACAGTCGGGCCTCGATTATACGTGATTCGGTTAACCGGTAACCCCGATTAACCGTGATGGAAAAATATCAGTCTATTCTTTTTTGTTTGCAATGCAATTTCAAATTGTTTGCTTCGATTAACCGAAAACGGGGAATCCCCTTGTTTGCATACGATTAGTCGGAAGCATTTTAAAGTGATTCGTTTATTTTTGAAATTTGGGAAGTACGGGTCAATAGATCTATGTAAATATATTTAGTATGGCATCGTTGCCAGTGGTAAAAAGACAAAGAAACATTTTAAATATTGAAGATAAAGTCAAAATAATTAACGAGCATTCAAAAATAATGTGAGTTTTAAAATGCTAGCTCAAAATTACAAAGTTTTAAGAAGAATTAATTTGTTTTAATATAAATATGTATGTACACCAATGTTAAATAATAAAAATATTTAAAAACTGTATAATCAAAATTGTAATTCGATTAACCGTGAAAATCGATTATTCGTAATGCGTCTGGTCCCGTCCATCACGGATAATCGAGGCCCGACTGTATTACAGTTGAATACATTTATCTATTAACAACGTAAACTTCAATATTTAGCCACACATTTGTTGCTTTATATATCTTTAGTTAAATTTTCCATATCATTGGATATACAAAAGATGTTTAAGAACAATTTACAGCTGAGTAACAAACACATGCCTGATTTGACAGCTTTGGATAACTAATGAAGAAAATTTAAAAGTTTTCTTTGTCATTTTTTCTAGATTTAAAGCTAAAGAAAATAATTTACAAAATAAAATGGAAAATAATAATTTTGGGGCAACAAACAATAAACGTTAGATTTGTATGTGTTGTTTTGTTTATAACTTATGAAAAAAAAAAACATTAGTTTGATAGTAAACACTTTTTGCAAATTATCCAACACAAATCAAATTATACTAAAAATTGTAAAAAATAATGATGAAACTATCAAGAGCCAACTAAGCAGCTTAAATTAAGTCAATCAGTGGTTATAAGAGTCCAAAACCACAAATCAGAGGTCACAAAAACCTATTAAGAAATGCGAAGGAATGATAACACAAATGAAAAGAGACAAACAAGTGTTAAACACCGAAAGATGCTTCTACAACAAACGGCAAACCTGTTAGTCAATAGACAGCAAAACGAGCCCTTGGTTACATCTCAGGATAAAAAAAATGTAAACCTGTTTGCCAGATAGCAAAGAAATTGGACAGTAGATAGTCAGACAATGGTCAAATTAAATCGTTTTTGATCCGATAGTAAACAATACTGCTGGCGCCAAACAGCACATAGAATTTAAAGGCATCATGTTAAGGAGACAATGAAGCATGGTGGCATGAACGTCATGATATGGGGTGGCACCTCGGTCCACTGCAAGGAATCGTATATCGTAATGAGTAAAGAAGACTTTCTGTGTATTTTTCAAATTCATCTTAGATAATTTGGATGAAATTTCTTTTCAACTGGATGATGACCCAAATCAACTTCCAAAATCATGAAAGAATCGCTTATCGAGCAGAATTTTATTTTCATACAGTGGCCACCAAAAAGTCCCGACCTCAATCTGATGGACAATTTGTGATCAATCGTGAAGAGACAGTTGGGGCAATACCGATTAACTCCAATTCAATTAGATGAGCTATAACAGCCAGTTTAGAGCGATTCAAAGAGTATTCAAAATAAATTAATTGAAAAACTTGTGGAGAATATGCCATAATGTTCAAAAAAGTTCTTTACGAAAAACTGGCTTTCGACTATGTAAATGTTATAAAGTGTTCTGTAAAGTGTTAACATCTCTTGACAGCGTCATCCACACCCAGACCGCGGCCAAATGGAAATTGGCTTCACCTAAGACATTTTTTCCACAAAAAATAGCATGTTGTTGTTTAGGGAATTCCACATTTGATTTTCGAGTGAAATTGTGTTTATTGTAATATTTGTCAAAGCTTCTACTACTGATATGGCAACAAGTACTATATGAAAACTTTCATGTTATTCCACTATGCCCGTAATGGAAAACCATGTTCTTTTTGACAACCCTTCTAATTGAAAGTCCATTTTGGAAGCCTTAGATTTGTTTTGCATTTAAAAAATTTTCAAGAAAGTTTAAATTTTGATTTTACAGTGCTCAGCATCATGCAATGTTGTCAGATCGGGCAATGTGGAAGCAATGTACTGACATTGAAAAATTGTTACCTTAAATTTATCTGTCAACAGAAATTGTCAGTTCCCACAGCTGTCAGATTGTTGTATAAAAAAATGATTAAATTCGTTGCAGAATTGAGATAAAAAAGAGCAATTGAAATAATTTTAGCTGCAGAAAGTAGCAAAAATGAAGACAACAAAAAAAAACCTCGCAAGGCTTGGGTTAAACAACTGTATGGAAGCTGCGACCTCGGACCATAGAATATCTTTGGGAATTTTTCATTTAACGCGACCAAAATCCTTCGCTGCGCCTAAACTTCTTAGATAAGTTTGGTAATACATTCATGTGACCACACGGATTCTACCTTTTTGCGATAGGATTTTTGTTTCGGCCTAGGTATTTTTCTCGCTTTAGAGCCTGTTAGCATCTGAATAGGGAAATTAAATTGGCTTATAACTGCACTCTATGACGCAGTATTCATTGAAATGTCGTTATACATTACATTTATTATATTCTACAATTTAATTCTTCAATTTTCTAATATTATTGATACATATGTACATACATTTGTTTACTTATTTGTGTATACACAGAGTTGCAAATAGAAATAATTTCTCTGACAATGTTCCCGTTGTCAGATGCATATACTTTGCACATCTGACAATAAAAAGTGTTTAACAATTATCTTACAATAATCTTAAAATGGTAAAAAGTGTGTTCACATGATTGTTAGATCTCTGACAAAATTTTTGTCTTACAATGTACTTTCAGTACTTTTTTCTGACAAAGTTGGAGGATACAAATTTTAAGTTCACACGCTTGTTAGACATTTAATGAACATTTTTCTGATAATATTTTCTGAATTTATTATTAACAATTTTTTAAAAGAATACACCCAAAAAACGTGTGTTTGCTTCCTTGACATTAAAGGAAAAACAGTATAGCCCTAAAACCTAATATTTCTTTCTAAAACAGCTATTCAAAACCCTCTATTTTTAAAGCTACTATACCTTTATTCTTACTTTCTCTATATTAAATGTATGTACGAGTAGGTATATAAATACCATCTAAAACATCACAATATTATCACAAACATAAAAATAACATGTTTTTTATAAAACAACTTCCTTTTAGTATCTTAAAAATAACAAAGAAAGAACTCATCAAAACTTCAGCCAGTCGACTCTTGTGCCTTTATTATTTTGAATCTGCTGACGATGTTGATGGCAGAGTGATGTTTATGTGACATTTATTTACCAGGCACGGAGGAGGAAAATTGTATTTCACGAAAAAAGGGTCATGAACAAAATGAAAAGAAAAACAGACAGTCAGAGCAGCTTAAAAAAACAACAGCAATAATAAAACTGAACACAGAGCAAATAAAAAATAAAAGAACAAACGCGCGCTTATTTTTAAACTCAACATTTAATGCAAAACACAAACAGCATAAAACTATATCGGGGGCAAATTTGTTTTTTAATTAAACATGTGCAGAAAATATGCTTTTATTCTTTTTATTCGTTATGTTTTGTTTTCTATATTAAAATTGTTAAATGCATTTTTGTTGTTTTTTTTTTGTTTCTTTTAGAAAATTTTCGAAAACAAATTGAGTTTAAAAATGCATATTTATTTCAAAACATTTACGGGCACATTAAAAATGATGATGTCTGCAGCTCAATGTTGAATTAGTGAAACTATAACGGATGTTCACAATTAAATAATGCATATTTTTTGGAAATTATGAATAACATTTGGTTTTAATACAGACAATTTATTTTACAGAGATACTTTCATATTGACATACATACATATTGTTAATTATAATTATTATTAATTATTAATGGTGTATAATTATTAATACTTAACCTTATCTAAACTTTAAGCATTTTTCCTGTATTTACTATATCATGACTGAGTTCAGTCAGACGAGTGCCAAAAAGTCATATTTAGATTTCTGTTGTGTTTTAGGAAATTTTTAAAACTTACTGTATTCTCAATAAATTCTCATTAAAATTTAAATATAAAGTCAAAATTGTGAGGTTTCCTGTTGAAGTTTGCATCAACTCATACCTTATTGGTTTAAATTGGAAAAACAAGCTGGAAATCTATAAACTTACAACAAACAAACTGCATTTAAGATTAAGTACTATAAACATATTTATGTATTTATATTGAAAATGTTAAAGTTCAATATTGCAAAAGTTGTTTTTCTCTCTTTTCTTTTTACACACATACATACATATGTATGTACGAGTATGTACTAAAGCACACGTGCAGGATAAATAATATACGAGAATAAAAAACAAAATTATTATTACAAGGGTATAACTACGAGTATATACATACATGTATGTACATATATATGTATATTAGGGTGCACCTTATATGTATGGGACAAGTTTTTATTAACATATTTGATCGTAACTCCCCCCAAAAATGTTCTACCTAGTAAAAATATGGGCTGTGAAAAATTATATGCGGATTGTAATACGGAAAGGCGTGCCGCATCCGCCAAAAAGTTGATAATATTACTATGGTAAATTGATATGAGATAATTATAATTGTTTAGTTGTTTAGTAAAACACTGGTAAATTTGTTGTATATTATAATAAATTGATTCGACCCAAACCCGTTTTCAAAATAATAATAATGAGAAAACGAAGGCACTCAATGAAGTGCCGAAATATTGGATTTAAATAAAAGATAAAAAGTTTTTTATATTTAAAAAAAAGACCTCAAGCTTGAAAAATTAGTAATAATAGAAAACAGTTAAGTCATACTATAAAAACAGGTGTGTTTATTTTAAGAACATCGAGATTTTACCAGCAAATGTAATTTATCGTTTGTGGTCAATTAAATCTGGCAGCTTTTAAAGTTCGGGGAATTCCCAAATAAAAACCAACGCACTTAGATTAAATTAAATTTGTGTTAAATGGTAACGTATGTAAGTGCATATTCAATAAAAAAAAACGTTTTTGTACAAGAAATAAAGCGAGAAAAAAATTAAGATTGAATAAATATGAATACAAGACGACAAGAGCAGTTCTCGGCCATGATGCTAGCCAAATAATCGGTGCTAAATTGCCTTCAAATGGTCAAGTTTTGCGTGTTTTATTCTACAATATGCGAAAAGTAAAACTAGAGTTGCCTTGTAGTGAAAGAGGTAGAAGTTTTATGGAACAAAGCACGAATACCAGTTAGATCTTTTGACAAGTGTGTTTTTAAAGTTTAAGCTTTGTATTTAGAATGGAGAAACTTGCAAAAAAATTCGAAACGCCGGACAGTACTCCAGGAAACACATGAAAAAGAATTCGTAGATAAACTTGATGATTTGTTTGATGTTGCATATGCCGATGCGCTGAATATTATAACTCTGGAAGAAGATAAGCTTTTTTTAACAAATCAAAGAAAAAAAGAAAGACCTGGTGCAATGATAGGTTGTGACTCTAACTTGGCAAAAAAAGAAAAAGAAAAATCCCTTCAGGAGGAGAAAAAACAACGTTTAAACGAGAAACATACAGTCGTATTGCATGGTAAATATTGAAGGTGTAGACGATTTCAGTCAAGCCTCAGTTTTATTTGTATATAATAATATTTTTACAGTGAGATTAACATTATTCTGCAATATTTTTTAAAAAAAAATTTATAGATCAATTTGAAACCGTCCAATGGCAGTCTAGTGATGAAGAGACTATTGAAGATTGTGAAGTGGAACAATTTCCAGAGTCACCAAGTAAAGTAGGTCCTAGTACTTCAAGAAGAAAACGAGGCAGATATAATTGTATCACTCCAAAGCTTGTGTCAGTATTAGATAGGTGTAAAATAAGTGACCGCGACACTGTTCGAATTCTTATAGCAACTGCGGAAGCGGTGCAACATAACGTTAGCGATTAATTTATAAATAGCACCTCAATTTGCCGATCCCGTACAAAGTTTCGATTTGATTCAGCCAAAAAAATCCGCGAATCATTTAAAAACAAAGAAATTAAGGCAGTAACTGTTCATTGGGATGGTAAAATGTTGCTATCATTGATGGATAGGGAACATATTGATCGTCTACCTGTAGTTGTATCTTTTAATGGGACAGAGCAGCTACTCGGAGTCCCAGCAATAACTTCAGCTACGGGTATACAGCAAGCAACGGCTGTCTTTGACTTGCTCAAAGAATGGGATCTTGATGAAAAAGTGGAAGCCCTGTGCTTCGATACCACCGCATCGAACACAGGACGAATACAAGGCGCATGTGTGCTTTTAGAACAAAAACTAAACAAAGACCTTCTGTATTATACATGTCGTCATCACATATTCGAAATGCTTTTGCGGAGCGTCTTTGATGCAAAAATATCAACATCTTCGGGTCCTAATGTCAAAATATTTAATAGATTTAGAAATGCTTGGACTAAAATAGACAAAAGTAATTTTAAGTCTGGAGTTGAAGACTGAGACGTGAAAAATGTTATTGGGGATACAACGGAGATTCAAGAGTTTACATTAAAGAGGTTAGAAGACATGCAAGCGAGGGAAGATTACAAAGAGCTTCTACAATTGGCAGTCATATTTCTAGGAGGGTCACGTCCAAATTTTTTATTTCGAATGCCTGGAGCGTTCCACCACGCACGTTGGATGTCCAAAGCTATATATAGTTTCAAAATTTACCTATTTCGGAACCAGTTTATGCTGGCTGAGTGCGAGTTAGAGATTTATGTGTTTTATTATAAAAATATATTTAAAAGTTTGGATCAAAGCTCCCATTGCCGCAGAAGCTCCTAACCAAGATTTGACATTGCTAAGGAGTTTACATCTTTACAGTTTAGTTGATAAAAATTTAAGTCAGCAGTTAATGCGAAAATTCTGCAATCATTTATGGTACCTATCGCCAGAATTAGTAGCGCTTTCATTTTATGATACTCAAATTTCAAACGAATCCAAACGACTCATGGTTACAGCGCTAGATCGACCCAATGAAGATGACAAGAAAAAAATTACAATTCTTCCTCATCACATAGAGCAGTACGTTAATGAAAATATTGAAGATTTCATCTCGCAAAAAACTTTAAAGTTTTTCAGCCGATATTCGATCCCAACGGATTTTTTAAAGAAACATCCTGGAGAATGGGATGACGATAAATTGTATAAAATCGGCTTGGAAATAGTTGGGAAATTGAAAGTTGTTAATGATACTGGTGAAAGGGCCGTAAAGCTTATGGAAGAATACAATCAAGTTTTGTCGCGTGATGAAGAGGAGCAACAGTTCATAATGGAAATTGTAGCTGATTATAGAAAACAATATCCAAATGCAAACAAATCGGTTTTATTAGGCGTATGAAATGATTTACAATTTGCTTTTGTATGAATGGTAATAAAAAAGTTGGTAAAAACTTACCGAAATAAATTAAATTTCTTATTCCGTTTTTGTACGTTTTGTGGATTTTGAATATAAAAGATTTTTTACATAGAATTCAGATTCAGACTGTAAAACTATATACCCATAAGATTTCTCAAAATATTAAAGATTTACATACGAACCACTATTAAAAATACACTGATGGTTATATAATAGTAATTTAGAAAATTTTGTCATTTTGTGGGCGGATGCGGCATGCCTTCCCCTGATCCAATCTTCCTAAAATTTGCCATAACATACTTTTTTCTTATGGAGAACATTTCTAGGGGGAGTTACGGTACAATTTCGCAAGTTGAAAAATAAGGCGCACCCTAATGTATATATTTAAACAGGATACTCGTACACTATTGCACTAGAGAATTATTCTAGATAACTTTGGCAATATGATACTTGGCTAATGTGTCTAACTTTTTGTTTCATTTGTTATTGCAATATGTTTTCATTTGTTAGTGTTTAAATGCGCCAACGTCGTCTGATGAATTGAAATGTTATAATAATGGAATCCGAAGACACTTTAAAATATGTATTAACACTACTCAAGGGAGATGAATTTTTGGAAATTTTTACAGGTATTTTTTCTTGTTTTTATCATATTTTTTAAACGATGGCTAATAATTACATTTTGTTTATTTTTAGACCATAACATTGATACAAATGCATTAAAATATATGACACCAAACCGTTTAGATGTTATAGTTCCCAAACCATTATTCGGTGTAAGAATAATATTATTCGAGCATCACCTTAAAACATGGCAAAATGAGATGTCGTCGTCCTTTAATGATTCAAAACAATCATCAATAAACTCATAATTAGAACATGAAGAAGTAAGTTTATTTTTCGGTCTTTTTCTAATATATTTACAAAATTTATCCGAAATAGTTTAGTATTGAAGCAGTATTAAAATCGTCTATATCCGGGAAATCGATTTTAACTTATTATGACATCAATATATTTGCATATTCTTGAAAATAACTCGGAAAACTTTGAAAATATAGAACTGATATGTGTGTTACAAATATATATACTTAAACAATTTTCTTTAAAACAAGGTTTTCAATTTTTAAATTTGAGCTTTTACGTAATTATTGTTTGTTTCCTTAAATTCAAAAAGTGCATCTGTATTCAAATTTCATATTTTCCAATGAATATTTAATTATTTGTAACTCCAAATATATGATGCGCTATTTGTATTTTTGTAACGATTGCCTTGGAATAGTATAATTAGGAAGACTAAGGACCTTCAGTGTTCCATAGCCAAAGAAGCAGTGTGTCACAAAGAGTGTCCCTTCCACGTAGTTCTTCTGAAAAGAACCATAATTTAACTATGAAAAGGCTCTGAATTTACTCACAATTTATCACGTAGCAGTAAATTCTGAAGTACATTTTTTTAAATTGTTTTCCTTGTTTAAACAGAATCCTTAAGTATACATATTTTAACTATATAAAATTGGATCTGTAATTTATGGTTATGACCCAAACTTTACTGCATCTAAAATTCAAGAAATTTATGAAGTTATTTCTATTTTGTCAAATTATTAAAATTTTATCATATGTGAAAGTATTTTCATCATATTCTGTTAGCCCTGAGTTCTTAGAATATAAAATACTACCAGCAACATCCATAAAGTCACCTCCAATTCATATTCATGAATTAAACTGTAACTGCTATTTAAGACCTATTAAATACTTGGTAATTATAAAGAAATAATAAAATTAAATTTAAATCCTGTAAAAATATTCTATTGTAATTTAAAAATATATCTTCAAAACTATAATTAAATCAAATATTAACCTAAATTTTAAGTACTTTTTTGTTATTCCTACATTGTAAAATATTTTAATAATAAATAAACCTTTTAAAGAACCTATTCGTATACGTTTATTTCTAGATAAAGCAATATTTAGCATCTAGGAAAATAATATTAAAATTAAGTAAATATACTACTCCTAAATTGGGAAAAATGTAATTGTATTTAGTACTTTTATTCTAGTAAGCTAGAAAAAATAGGTTACTACTTGGTACATTCATTCCATAAAATAATGAATAAATGTACTAGATAGTAACATATTTTTTATTTTATTAGAGTAAATGTATTTAATAAGTAACAGTACATTTCTTCCTATTTTCTGGGAGTAATTTACTCTGTTTTAGTATTTTTTTCCGTTAATTTTAGTCAATTTTTTTCTACTGGGGTGGATGCGCTTACTCAATTTCAGTTCTTATTTGCAGATTTTTTTCCTTGTTTTAAGGCTTAAATGTACTCTTTTTTACATATATTGTATCCAATTTTGGGAAAAAATTAACCTAAATTCATAACTTTTTTATAAGTTTTTGGTAACATATTTATTAAATCGAAGTAAATTTTTACTCAGAACTATTACATGCTGTCATAATTTTGAATAAAAAAGATTTATCTTTTTAACTAAAATAGAGGAAAAATTTCCTAATTTTTATTGTTCTCTCAAATTTATCTGAACTATATTCTTGTAAATATTAACTAAAATGAAGGAATGTTTCAGATAATTTATGGACTAGTGTAAAAATAATTTTTTCCACTATTCTAGTTAAAATTTACTATAATTTAGGAAAATTTTGTATAAAAGTAGGAATTTCGGACTAATATTAAGTAAATTTTTTTTCCCAATATTAAGGAAATTTTTTACTGACTTGTAATAAAAAATGTCTTTGGCGCCATACGACAACCATTACGTCCTTAAAATAAGTAAAATTTCCTAACTTCTAGTTCATTATTTTTTTGAGTGTACCTTTAATTTTTCTTAATGGAAGTTGACCTATTTATAGCAAGTGCTTTTAAAATTTTTATATGCAATATTAATAGTACAATTTTTCCTCATTGCTTAATAACATTAAAGTTCACAGATTATTTGAAACCAACAATGACTTTAAAAGAACTAACCTGCGGACTTAAGTCTGTCATTGATATTTCTTAATTTTTTATTGGTAACCATTAAAATAGGTCTAAAAATTGGCTATATAAATTGAAAATAATTTTCGCAAAAAAATAATTTTTCACGCTTCATTGGCAGACATTGATTTGGACGATTCAACAAGAAAAAATTCAATTACTGCTGTGTAAGGCATTTTCTGGTTGTGAACTGAACCCACCGATACGAGGGTGATCAGAATTCTACCCCTTTGTATTCCTTAAATTGAAGAACTTAATTTAACACTCCATCAAAGAAATTCAGTCATATTTATGCAAAATGGTAATGAAAAACTTCAACTATAGAGTCCATATGTGCAAAGTCATGAAGGTCATTTGTCCGTTGTGCTGACTATTACATATCCTATAATTCTAAAAAACAATGCAATGAAAAAACTGTGCTTTCAGTGCTAATTTAACGGTCCAGATCTTTCAAATGGCCGCCTAAAACTTGCGATATTACTCATCTGGTTTTTTTCTTTAAGATTATATAAAATCTTAAGTTTTTATTCACGACATACAGACAGCAATGCTGAGAAGAGTTATAACTCGGAGGTTACCGGTTGCAATGCTAAAAAGAGTATTCGAAAATGTATCTTTCCGGATGGACAATTTACAGAGTAGTCGCGGTCAACATAAATGACAAAGATTGTTCTACTTTAAGTGTATAATTAAAATTAATTCAAAACTAATAAAGGATCTAAATGAATCACCCGATAGAATAACAATAATATTTGCATGTCCTTACCATTCCTATTTTTTTATGAGCTAATTGCGATAAGTTCAACTCAAATTTATTGGGCATTAAATCTGCCAAAGTTAAGTTTGGCATTGTATAGAACGATTTTGTTGGAGTTCTTTAAAAGGCTCCTGCTTTCAGAATAACCTTTTTTATTAACACTCTTTGAAAGACAATCTAATTTGAGGCCCTTCCAGTGAACTCCTCAAATAGTCAGTCAAAATTCCTGGCTTTAAATTCCCATCTCAAACCGTTTATAGATTATCTGTTGAGATACATTGATGTTGCTCAACATAATCTGTCGTAGCTCCCATATAGCGCCCATTTTGGAAAAATTGTTTCTACACATATACTGGGTGTACGGCATTATATGGTCGGGTTTGAGCGACTATACTTTCTTACTTGTTTTTATTATTTTTATTTTTATGCAATAAGAAGTGCACAAGGCACAGACATGTACTCATTTGAGCTCCCAACTGTATGTCAAGTATTATAAAAAACACACATAATCTTCAAGTGATTTGCTGAATTAAATAAACTATAATTCATTAATTGATATCATGAGATTTATAAAGAACTCGCATTCGTTTTAGACAGGGTTATTTACTTAAACAGTGTCCTTTTGTATCACATTGTTCTTAATGATCTAAATGTGCTGGAATATGTCATTATATTTACCTATATCAGCAAAAAATATTTTACTTCGTAAACAAACAAATTAACACTTTTATCTAAACCAAAAATATGCGTTAAATTCAAAATTTTTATTTACATATTTTTAAAAAGTATGTGAAAAATTTAGCTTTTACATATAAATAATTAAACTTAATATTATATGTGAATTTAAGATTCAAAAGAAATTGCAAATTTGATTTTTATTAAACAAAAAAAAAAAAAACTTTAAAATTACAAATTCCAAATTACAAATTAAATTAATTATGTATGTGTTTTGAAAATAATTCCATAATCTTACAAATAAAACAAAAATCAAATATTATTTTGTTTATAACATGTAAACAAATAAATTAATGTGTTGTATTTTGTTTTGGCAGGCTTTAAGCATAACTCAAGGGTGGTACGACTGTATGCTAAAATACTCCCACGACAACAAACAAATACAAACACAAAATGTTTTTATTTCAACAATATCATTAATTAGGATATTGCTGTGTAAACAATTTACACTTCATAAAATTTACAATACAAATTTACAGCAGACACATAAATTTTCAACAGATGCAACTATTTGGACAGGCATGTTGAAAATTTTGTATTTAAAATAAATAAAAATTATTTGAAATTTCTCTTTCTTTTTTTTTTTTTTGTTTGAGGGAGGGCTTTTAGCAGCAGTGAAGGCTTAAGCTTAGTTATTAAATTATTTTGAAATTTTTAATTAAAGACTTAGGTTATATTTTGTTTTTAAAGTTAAGTAAAACATTTTCTCTTAATCATAATGACAATGTTAAATCAAAAGTAATTTTTTGATTTTTGCTTTTGAAAAATGTACCCAACACCATGTGACAATTTATATTAAATACGTGCTGACATTTGTAGTATAACCATCTAAGGCTGAGTGCCAGCCAATGTGTGCAGTAGAATTCCCAGAATTTTTCATGTCCTTTTAAGTTAAAGCAACAAAACAACATGTAAAATCAACTTGAGTTTATTAGAATTGAAGTATGTACAATGTTATTGCTTGAGATTTATATATTTTTTTCTTGTTTTTGGTTGCTGGTATACAAAAATGCAAAACCGTATTATTTTTTGTTTTGTGATGAGTTTTATTCAAAAAAATCAACAATGGCAAAACGTCTTTAAGCGCTTATTTTCATGATTTAAGGAATTTAGCATATTTTTCTTTAATATATTTGCATAAAAAATATGTACTAAATGAAAATTTCTTGCAAAAATAACCTGAGGTTACAGCTGTACTTTAATCCTTTATGAGAGTATGTTTCATTATTGCAGTTTGAAGATACTTAATCTTATTATTATGCATTGAAGCGATCGCCTAAACCAAGTCGTGGTTTGAAGACTCGTATACCCTATTCTGATTTTAAGCATATCCCAGAGGACGTTCTTCATCGAACTGCTATAAGGCGGGTCAAGCAAAACTTCTCAACCACTGTTTTTAACAGGTATTGCAACATGCGGTCGATTGTTTTTATGCTGTAATATTACGCTTTCACGTCTGGCCGCATATTCTGGTCGGTTTTCTGCGAATACTCGTTTCAAAGGAATCAATTGCATTCGGTTTAGGTTCCCTGTAATAGTTCGATGGCCCGATTTCAGGATCTACTAGTAGATAGGCCTTTGATCCCAGTAAATACATAAATATATATATCATTTCCCCAGCTTTATGGATATTTGGCTTTAGTGTTGATTCTGCTGGTTTGCTGGGCTTCACATTCGTTCTCTTATGCTTGGGGTTATCGTAATGGATCCAACTTTCATGGCCAGTAATGATTGTTTCCTTTTATAGCGCCTAAGCAGCATTTCAGACATTTTAAAATCATTTGCTAAGGTCTCTTAGCTTCAATTCATATAGTATCCAATTTCCCTGCTTTTAGGTTAATCTTGCTGCTCGCCAATATTTCCAAATTGCTACTTGAGTAGCTCGTGGAAGCTATTGTTGAGTCTGATAACAATCTTTATGGAGTAATTCCTCCAATCTTTGATCTGCAGACTTTTTTGGCTGGCCTGTGCGATCTATTGCACGTTTAAACTGATGGAAGTCATCGAAGCGACCATTAAGCTCCAGCCACAGTTTCTTGAAATTAAAGAAGTAGAACAAAACTTCCCGCGCATAAGTAATTTGGGGGTTTTAAAAGTTGTTTATTTGGAGATATTGGCCAAAAGACAGATGATAAAAATTCGCTATAATAAATATTCGCGGCATCACAGCTATTTTTGTCAACAGTCAGGCGGCACTCGTGTCACTCATATCCCATACTTCAACATCTATTCTAGTCAGGCAATGCTAAGAAGAGCTGTTAAGGCTCGATTGACTAATTGACATTACCCTAGTTTAGATCCCTGCGCATAGGGACTACTACGGTAGTGAGAGGGCAGACGTATCAGTCGCAATACCACTTGGGACTAGTGAAATCTTCAGACGCTACTTTTAAAAGGCTGGATACTACTTTCAGAAGACTAGAAGTGTATGGCCGGCATATAAGAGAGTGCAGTATGCAGCGCCTGAATATGAAACGAAAGGACATTTCAAGAATCATAGTGGTGCTAAGCGGTCACTGGACGCAAGCAAACTCTGACTTCCCTCCAATAATCACTGCCGCAGGACCAAGAGAAAGAAGAAACAGTGTTTCATCTTCTCCGTTAATGTCCGGCTTTTCTAAACTCTAGACTCAAAATTTTCAACAATCATATACTAAGGAACCTAGCGGAGACATCAAGTATTAGATGGTGCGATTTCATCGGATACCTGAATGCTACAGGCGGGATATAGTATCCATTATATATAGTACCATCTGGAACAGAAATAGTCCTATCATCTGTTCAACGAGTGGTGTGATCGTTTTCAAAACGGAATCAAAAGAGCAATCCTATCTATAATAACAATTAACGAGTTTGCATACGCTTAATAGCAAAAAGGGGTTAAGCTATCCTATCCAATTATAAAAAATATTAACTTTTATCAATCAAAAGAAGTCATCAACCTTAATGTAAATGATCTATAAAAATCTTGGATAAAGAAAACTATGATCATGCTGAAACTTTAGTTGTCCTTAATAGAAATCTTCTTATTGAATATGCAATACTAAAACATGGTACATTTGTTTTTTGACGAATAAACTGTTGTATATAGATCAGACTTTAATGATGCTAAAAATGATAAAGTTTTGTTAGAAACATCGATAACTTGTTTTGGTTAATTTACAAGTTCTCAATTAGGTATTGTAAACTCAATGTCAGTGACAAGCCTTACACCACGTTTGTTTAATAATAAAAAAAGCCACATAATGTACTTTACTACCACAAGGATTAAATAACAACTTTAGTCCATTAATATTTTGTCATCTTTTTTTGTGAAAAACAAAAGCAACAGAAAAAAACCTTAAACAAAATAACTAAAAAATGTATCTTTAACCTAAGCCAGGACCATTGCACAGAATATGTGAATGTGAGTACATGTATAAGTGTATTTTCATCTTTTACTCCTGCTACAAAATAAAAAAAAAATAAAAAACAACAGCTCATACTCAAACCTCTCCTACATACCAAAATACTCCTTCATATCCACACAACAAGTTTTGAAATACGTTTTTTTTATGAACTGTTGAAAGTCGACATTTATCTTAATTGTATGTCCATGCAATGCATGGCAGAGAGGAAAGAAAAAATACACACAAAAATAACAATAATAAGGAAAAAAATAACATAAAATCTACGTGTACTAGAAAATGCTGTAAATACTTGCTAGTGGAACAATAACAACAACCCTCAACAAATATATAAATGTTATAAACTTCACCAGCGTCTATCAAGATGTTATTTGTAGTGGTTGTTGCTGGATGCTTGGTTGGTGTTCTTAAGGATTCACACATACTTTAAATAAATCAAGTTAGAGGGCAATATTCGGCTGTGCCGAATTATTAATTCAGTACGATATACTATAGACAAATATGAAACGATATTCTCAAAATCCAGCAGATTGATTTTGGAATGTATGTAAATGCTCCCTGTAAAATTTTGGATCCGTAACGTTATTTATAACAGATTTTTGAGTATTGAAGTGATTTTCATAAGATATGGTCAAATATGGACCGAAATTCACAAACTTCTGTAGTATGATTTTTGTGTATATGTAAATGATCAATGTAGAGTTTAGAGTTGATACTGATATTTACTTTTTCGGATGTGGTCCTTATATGGGAGCTATGACTAATTATGGACCAAGCATCATAAAATTTAGTACAACAATTTATATATCTATAAGAATTTTTTGTGTCGAATTTTAACCTGGTACCAGATTTATACGTATTTAAGTGAATTTTAGATGTGAACGTTATATGGAATCTATGTTCAAACATGCGCCAAACAAAACAAAATTTCAGAATGTTATTTTTTCAAGCTAAAATGACCTAAATTTATTCAATGTAAATAAAAATCCAATTTCGTTTTACAATTTCTTTTTACATGACATTTATTTTTGCTGAATTTTGTATTGATATTCTAATTTTATAAGAACTTATTTATCATTAAGCCATGTTTCGGGAAGATATATGTATGGGGGCTATGAGAAATCATGGACCGAGTTTTACTATTTTCTGCACACTTTCTTCTTTTATCATAAAAATAAGGTGTACAAAATTTCATGGCAATATGTGATATACATACATATGTATATTAAAAAAAAATGTTTAAAAATATAAAATTTATTATGGAAGTTGTCTCACATTTGGGTCATAACTCTAGTTCTACTATATCGATTTTACAGATTTTCAATACCAAACAGCTTAGCAGAATTATAAACGGTTTTTTGTAAACTCTGTTGATTTGGATTGTGTCTTTTGGACGTGAGAGTGTAGTTTACATAAACAGACAGACAGACGTACATATCGCAATCGACTTAGAATTCCATAAGGATCAATAATAATGTTGGGTATCAGATGAATATAATATTTCTGAGTTTTTATATAGGAGAATATACAAATATAAAATTATTATGGAGGTTGCCTCACATTCTGGTCCATAACTCTGGTTTTACTAAACCGATTTTGCTGATTTTCAATAACAAATTTTCCTACAAAATAAAAAATATTTTTCTGAAAATTTCGTTAAGGTAAGTTGTGTATTTTGGACGTGAGAGTGTTTTACACAATTGGACAGTCTGACGGACATAGCCCAATCGACTTAGAATCTCATAAGTAACAATAATATATGTAAGCTGTTCGGTCTCAGATGCATGGAATGACAAACGTCATATACCCTCATTCACCACTTGTGATGGTGGAGGGTATAAAAAAATAAAAATAGACACATAAACATGCTAAACATATGCATCATTTTAAATCATACCTGCAGTTCTGGGTGAATGATTCAAAATTTTGATTTCGTATATTAATTAGCATCAGTATTATTTACATGAGATATACATATATACTCGTATAGTAACCAATTGTATAATCTTAACAAAAGCTTATTAACCAGTACTTAGATATTAGTGAAAATTATTAATTAAATTGGAAACATTGACTACTTTTAAAACTGTTGGGCGTGCATGATGTTGTTGTTTAGACGTAGATACTCGTACTTAACAGCACGTTCTTTATTTAAAAATTTGTATTTTTTTTTTTTGTATTTGAGTTTTCCATTATATCAAGGTTTCCTTCCATCTCCTTCAAACAGATGACTTTGGATTTTTAAAAATCTTATACACAATCAATTATACACATATCGAATATAGGTTGTGTATATTTTCCCTTAGTAGAAAACATTTTAATTTAAAATAAATTAAATAATTGGAAGTTTTTTTCGAACTCTATTAGGTTTGCAAAAATTTATAAAACAACATCAGTTAAAATCTACAACATCAGTTTGATTTCGAAATTTCTCTAAATAAGACATGAATCTCTAGATATAAATTTTAATATCAAAAAATTAATTGTTCAGAATTCATTAGCTAAATACAATTGGATAAACAAACTCTATTCTATAGTCCGGAAGTTCTGACATTTTATTTAGTTGACTGAACACTAAAGCATGAATGAGTGGGTCTGTTTACAATAAGCAGAGAATCATATCGAATTTCTAAATTGCTGCCCAATAACGAAACCTATTTAAACGAATCCATTATTTATCCTAGTCACCAAACAAATGTCCTTCAGAAATAGGATTTTGGCGGCATAAATGTTTTACTAATATGTACATACCTATATCTAAAAAATTTGTTCATGACTAATTCAAAAATAGCTACTTTTTGTATATTTGAGGATGAATTATACTTATTAGAATTAAAATAATTACTTTTTTGTCAAACCATTTAAAAAAAGAAAACTGTTTGTATATGATAACATTGTGCTAGTTGAAAAAATCGAAAAACGGAGAAAGTTGCGCAATAAAATACTGTTTAGTGTATAGAATTAAATAAAAAACCAAAATTCGGCAACAAAATTATCTTTAACCATAACTTTTTTGAATCCGACCAATCGTTTCGTAAATAATTTTTTTTTTGCCATTTCTGGCCTTCAATGCCAAAAAAAAATTTTTTTTTTTACAAAAAAAAAAAATCAATCTCCAAATGGACTGCTCGGGTTAAAAAAAAATTAATCCCACTTAAGACAATTTTGTTGCCAAGTTTCGATTTTTTTTAATTTAATTCAAGAAACTGAACAGTTTTACAATAACACGAATATTTATTGCGCAATCTATTGGGTGTATAACGTAAAAATGCGGGATTTTAAACGCGTTTTTAGCATTTATTAATTTATCTCACTTTGAAGGTTACATATCTATTAGTTATTCTTAATTAATGCAAATAACAAATTATTTTGTGGTTCATAAATGTCGAAACTTTTGCCAAGTAAGCGTCATTTACTTTATTTTTTGAGCGCACCGAAGCTTATTGTGGAAGTGTAAGTAAAAGGTAATCTATTTCGAGGTTCCCTAGTTTTTTAAAGAAAAAAACACAGACAATTTAAATCTAATGGGGAATGTTTATTATCATTTGAAAGAACATTCTTTGGCATTTATTTGTTGAATATTATCACCCCTATCGTGTATAAAAATTCCACATGAAATTTGTTCCCTTTTCACATTTTTCCGGTTAAAATTCAATGTTAAAAAAATAAAAGGGAACAAATTTCATATGAAATTTTTATTCACGATAGGGGTGTATGTCTATCAAATGTTGACCTTTGCTACGTCGCAGATGGTCTATCCGTTGAGTATAATTTTCGATGACTCGTTCGAGTCTTTTGACTAGTAATTGGAGAATGATGAATTTTCCTCCAAGGCCTGAATCGAAGCGGGCTTGACCGCATAAACTTTAGACTTTACATATCCCCACGCGAAAAAGTCTAACGGTGTAATATCACACGATCTTGGTGGCCACTCGACCGGCCCAAAACTTGAAATTATGTGCTCACCGAAGTGTTCTCTTAATAAATCAATTGATTGATGCGATGTGTGGGAAGTGGCTCCATTTTGCTGAAACCAAATGTCGCCGACATCACGAGCTTCAATTTCAAGCATGCAATTGTCGGTTATCATGGCACGATAATGGTCGCGATTGGCGGTTACGTTCGCACCGGCATCAGTTTTAAAGTAATATGGACCGATGATTCCACCTGTCCACAAACCACATCTGTGGTTTTTTCTAGATGAAGTGGCAGTTCTGGAATCACTACTGGTTGCTTTTCGTCCCAAATGCGGCAATTTTGTTTGTATTTGGATTCACTGACGTTACAGAATTATTCCAAATCGCAAACATTTTTTTATTGTCAAGAACTACAGTACCCCTCCGCTTTAACTTTCCTTTGACAATAAACCAATACCGTTTAATTTGCATTGATAATAAGGCAGTTCGTATGGCAATCCATGGTAAATTATGAATAATGAATTTCATAAAAGGCAGCAAAAGTTTCTGCCGGCATCATTTTATATACAGTGGCTCACATTGAAAATCGGGCAAACTGTTTATAAAATATTAAACCTTATTTAAAAAAAGAGAGCTTAAGATTTTTTAAAAGTTTTTATCAAAATTAAATAAATTATTTATTATTAAACATAAAAACAAATAAATATGGTATTCTACCATTAATGTAACAGAAACAAAAACAAAATAATTAAAAATAACCTTAGCTTACTGAAAGTCGGTCAGGTCATTAAATTCAATTATTTATAAGATATTTAGTATTTTGTTGTGTATTCTTTTTGATTCTTGAATGCTGGGAGTCCTTTTGGAATCGATTCAACCAGTTTTTTGCACACATCAGGTCTTATTTGGTTCCATTCTTCTAGTAACGCAGCGCTGAGCTGGTTTTTACTGCTACATAATCTATTTTGCATCCAAAATCCGAGCTAATTCCATAAATTCTCGATTACGTTAAGATCGGAACTTTGCGCTGGTGTTTTAAGGACTACGTTGCCATCAGTGATGTGTGTTTCGGGTCATTGTTCTGGTGAAATTTAAAGTTATTGGCAATCCCCAATTTATGAGCACTTTTTTAAACATTTTATTTCAAAGTGTCAAGATACATGTTTTTATCCATTATGGCTTCTATAAAATGAAGATTTCTGACACCGGAGGCAGTCATGCAACCCCACACATCAGCCCCCGTGCTTTAAAGTTTTCTTAGTATTTGTAGGGCAAACCTGCTTTTTAGGTTTGGGCCAGACATAACGTACCCAAATAAATTGAATTAGCTATCGTCCCTGAAAAGAACCTGTAAATTTTTAAAGCCTGATAGATACTAGATGAACAAGTGTTCATTGAAAGTAAATTTTTTAAATCATCTTTGAATGTGAGCCACTGTAAATATCAGAAGTCATAGTTAAAGTTGTGCTTTTCACAGTGGTTTGAATATTTAATTGCTTTATTCAAAGTAGTATTTTCTATAAAAGGAAACCTTTATTAATATATCAATCTGCTTGCTGTTTGTTTAATCTCAACAATGTTCGATTGTCCAGAAATGGTAGTTATGCTTGAAAACAAATCACTGAAACAACGCTTCTGTAGACGGATTTTATTTGAACAATGCTTAACGAGTCTAATTTAATGAATCACTCTCAGGCAATCACAATCACAACCACATGATCAATAATTTCTTTGCATTTTCTTATCACGAAGTTCTTGATCGTTATAATTAATTCATCTCCAAAAAAATCCATCGTCAATTCTCTTATTTCATGCGATTCACTTACATGTTACAACTGCCACACCAACAGCTTAATTGTACATTTTTATCAAGTATATTACCATACCACCTTCAGTTTTCAGTGTGTCTGCTGCACTTTCGCTTCACTTGCACTCTTATATACAAGCAACAAGAAAAACTATAGTTTAGTACATTGTGAAAATCAACAACAAGAATATCTCTTTTAGTGAAAATTTCTGCAAAAGCCGACAGCGTTTGTATCGTTGCCACAGCATTCCTATAGAAAGACAGAACATGAAAGTTTATATCCTCTTGAATTTCAATTAAAACAAATCAGAATCCTGTTTGCTTTCGTTACGAACAGTCCGTGAAAGTTGTTGAACCAAAGTCAAAACCAGATACAAACACAGACAGAGTGAGTGAATACAACAAGGATTAAGTGAATAAAACAAAAACAAACACAAACTAAAGTACGAAAAAAAAACAACTAAAAACCAAAAGGATTTGTAGTGAAATTAGAAAAAGAGAAATTGAAACTACTACTAAAACAACAACAAGAACGTTGCAACGTCATAATCTTCATCATTATAATTATTATACTTGTGAGAGTGTGCTGCTCTTGTTTTTGTTATAGTAAAGGACTAGTAAAAGTTGTGGGAGTGAGAGTGACTGACTGACTGGCTGGCTGGCTGAATTACAAAGTGAGGTTGTTGATGTTTTATGAAATCGAATGAAATGAAAAACTGTACAAACACAAATATTTACTCTATTAATGTCCTGTCAAGCGTTATGTGTAACATTCACAACTACATCTAAATCATTATCCTTTCTATTACTTCATATTTCATGCTCTTGCTGTTGTAGTATTCTTCTTACTTATTCTTTCTCGTCTTTAGATTCTACTTCTTGAAACACTTGAAAATGTCCTCATTATTTTCTGTGTTCGCATGACTGTTAAGATGTTATTTGCTTATTGTTTTATTTAGTTGGGTTTCCCCTATCATTTACTCTGCCTTTCTTGCCTGCGTAGTTTGTAGTTACTTCTACCACTGCTTATTCTTAAGAGTCTGAGTGTGTGTTGTTTTGTATCCTTTAGATTTTATTTTCTTGATTATATGTTTTTTTTTCTTTTTATGAACGTTGTTTCCTTAAGTGCGTGCGCACCGTATTTTGTAAGTGTCCGGTTGTTTTATTTATAAAGTGCGTTATTGTTTCCGTTTTCAATTGTTTCTTTGCCAGTAAACAAAAACAAAAATTATATTTATAATAGTTTTATGCTTGAGTAGCATTACATTGCACTGATATTCATTTTATGCTTCAATAACATTATTAAGGGGGTAATTGATTGTTGACTGAGAGGAGATTAAGGAGTTGCTTATATATTTATGGCAAAAATTAGTATAAGACTTGCAAGTTTTAAAGTAATTTCCATTTATTAATTAAGTATAATTTCAGTATATATAAGTATTTAGTAGTAATATTATGATTAAAACCGCTGCCATTAGATGTTAATATTTGACGTATGTAGAAAGTCGAGATTTTTAATATTTAGTAGTCTAATGTCAAATAACTACAAACATATTAATTACTATAAAAAAATTTAAATCTGCTAAAGTTTTTTAAGCCAATTATAATCTGAGCACTTGAGTGATTCTATTGATTGCAAAAAACCTAAAGCCTCAAAAAATTTTTAAATATGTCTCAACTATTTCACTTTCACTATTAAAAGAAAGTAGGTAATAATTTTACAAAATTTAAAGACTTTAAAAACAATTGTATCAAAAATGTATAAGTTAAAAATTTGGATGAAAATACAATTTTTCAGCCATATACAATATATCGATATATTTATATTGCCTTGATGGATTTGATTTTCGATCCGTTGTAAAATTTTATCATTCGGCAATTTATTAACGAAGTGTAAAAAGTCTTTACATGTGTTCAAAGTCTATGTAATCTTCAATATTTTGAAGGAATGTATAATATTTTGAAGTGAAAGCAGCTGCACAGTGGGGGATAACGGAAATAAATCTGTAATTTCTAAACATACGTGCGATTGCAATAAAATCACATGCCTAGAAAGAAAGTACTTTTGAGTTTTAATTTTGAAGCTCACAAGGCCACCAGGGACGGTGCCAGAGGTCTCCAACGTATGTAAGGAATTAAAAACTATCCCAATTCTACATTTGTGATTCGTTTTCAAAGATTATGCTATATATTAAATTTGCTATATATGTATATGTTGTCCTTTATAGTTTGCGAGATATTTGCATATGCAAATAATTTTTTTAACTCTGTTCCGATTTTTTGCGAATAGCGAATCAAAATATGTCCCGATTTTTCTATATATTTGTTATTGGATTAAGAACCTTTCTGTTGGGCAATTTTTTAAATAAACATGTACTTCTATTCCTTTTACATTATTTAAGATATTTCCAACAAGACTTATAACATATTTATATTTTTAGAATAGATACTAACTTTAAAAGAACAATTTAATACGAAAAAATATTAAAAGAACTTTGTTACCGGGGGAGTCTTTCAAAATATAGCTATTTTTGATGTAAAATTCTACTTTAGGGTAAATGTTCTCAAATCACATAGTCGAAATCACAAAATAATAATCGGTTTTATATTGCCCAACGTGTTTTTAATTATCTGTATGGCCCGCCCACTAGTATTGACAAATTTAATTTCTGGAATTTTTCAAAACTTTATTGAGAATTGTATGGAATTTTATGAAAAATAACAATTGTGTTTTTATTTCAGTAGTTTTTACCAAAACGTCCATGTAAATTTTAAATTCAGTTTGAACAATTTTTGTTTCACAAAAAATATTTCTTCCATGAATTTCTTATTTGTCAAAAGTTCTCTAAATTTTAAGAAAATATACACCATTTCCTATTTATTGATATATAATATGATTAACGTGACCAAACATCTCGCTATTTGAAAGCTAATACCGCCTAAATTTTTTAACCCGATTTTTAAACCAAAAATCCCACTTTTTACTTTTTTCTAAAGGAAATATAAAAATTAAAAAAAAAAACTATGATCACATTTGAACATCTTTTAACATTTGCATTTAATTTACTATATTTTCCTGTCAATGATATTATTATCGTTAAAGTGCACAGGGGGAAAAATGTGACGAAATTCAAAAAAATATTTTTTTTACAAACGGCATTTTTTACAATTCCTCATTTCTTTCGGGGCATACATTCAGGCTTTTAAAACAGCTTTTCGTTTTTTAAACCCAGTGTTTGGCAGTTTAAAACAGAAGGCCTTTTTTTGACCGGAAAAAAATATTGGTTCCAAAGTTTCTGTATGTATAATTGCAAATTTAGTACTTTAAGTAATAAAGTAAATTTGAGAATATTTTTAAGCAGACCAATAATTTTAAATTTATATTTTCAAACGCGTTTAATTTAAAATAAAATTATCTTTCCGGAAATTAAAATATCTTTGAAATCGGATGAAATACAAAAAAATGGTAATTGATTGTAAATTTATATGTCAAAAGAGAGCCCAAAACCTTGGTCCATGCTCAGAACTTAAAATCTAATTCTTGGCTACTCTCATGTAAAATGTGTTGATCGAACCAGCCGTTTACAAATGGAAGATTTTTTAAAAAAATATGGATTCTTCCCCACTGCTTTTGGTTTCTGAATTACATATGTTCTAGAATTATTGAATTTTGAAATGTATATGTATATAGAACTATATTTTTTTCAAATCGTGCCTCTTCCTTATAATGATTTTGGAATTGGTTATTAAATGAATGTTGCTTTTTTAAATATTGTAGTAAATTTATGGAAATGCTTAAGTATAATTCTTTTGCAATCACTTGTACACTACATCTCCGATTTCTTTACATAGTTTGTTTGCGTTTTTGCGGCACATTTTTTTTTAAAAGGCTGTCATTAAATATTCTACAGTGATTCTGATTTAGCTAGTTCTAGAATTAATGATTTTATAATAACATAAAAACGTTTAAAACTTAATTATAAATATGCGATTAATTTAAATCAGCCGCTTTTTCATATCATAATTTCAAAATCCCACTTTTCCATAATATTTGCTTCCAAATCCCGCATTTTCATCCTTACTATACCACTTTTTGATAAAAACCGTCTGGTCTCATTAATTTTCACTTCCTTGCGCTTTCCACGTTTCAAATTATTTTGGAAATTGTTAGTAACTTATAGTTGACAACACAGCACGATGATTATTCTGCTTCCGTTTTATTTTAAACGCATTTTTTGATTTGTATTAATACTTTTTGGAATCAATAAATCCAGAGCTGTTTTATAGTTTTTATTTGAAATCAGTGATGTCGCAATAGCTTTTAAATCCCACTATGTAGAACAATATTATTAAACTAAATTCTTTCTATAGAGTATATGATGAATTTGAAGAGGATTACATAAATATAAAAGAAATTTTATGATGATAATAATCGAATTAAATGAATCGTAAATTAATTCAAGAAACACCCAATAAGCATTTTTACTGGTATTGAATTTGAAAGCAAGTGTTGTGTCAAACCACTGAATTATAGTTGCATTAGACTTTATATCAATAGTATAACTATCTTCCAATTTTGAATTTAAGAAAAATTCTAACAGTAGTTTCTAGTGCTAGAAAATTTGAATTCTTAATGTTTATTGAGCTAGTTTATCTAAAGATACGGTCACACTTGGTAACTATTTACCGAAAAAGACGTAAACACTAAATAAAATATATGGCTTAAGTCTGTTTAGTAACTTTTTTCAAATCACTATCAAAATTTTATTACTAATAGAATTTTAAATTCTGATTAAAATAAAAAAAAAAAATTAGGGTGGTCACGCGTATTTTCGAGTGGGCGGGGCTGAAAAGTTTGTAATTTATTTAGCTATATCTTGAAAACTACATTTTTTTTATTAGACGATATATATAGATATATACACGATTTTAAAGACCTTTTCATGTAACATGACCTGTTTATATGGACCACCTATTGATAAATTTCGCAAATTTTTTTAAAAAATCGAAAAAAATCCGGGAAAAAGTTCTATATGAGTAAGTGGATAAATTACAATATTTTAAAGTCAAGAAATTAAGCTTTAATTTAAGGTATAACATGACCATGTAGGTAATATAAATCCGAAGATATTAAAGAAAGATTATGACATTTCACCATAAAAAAATACAATCTGTACTATGCGAAGCCGGTGTTCTGTATACCATGGAGGAGAAAATCCTTCCGCCCTGCCATAGGCCGGAAATACAGGAAATTTGTACAATGCGAAGCCGGTATTCTGTATACCATAGAAGAAAAAATCCTATTCTGTATACAAAATTTAAAAAAAAACGTGTTTTTTTAATTTTTCAGATCTTATAATTCTATGATTATAGTACCTACAGACACATATGATACCTTAAATTAAAGCTTAATGTCTTGGCTATTTATATTAATAAACTAAAATAACACTTATAAAGACATTTTTTTTTTAATTTTTTTTAGATATTAAAAAAAATCGGGTCAAAAAATATTCTTTTCGGATTTAACTCATATTCGGTCCATATTTTATAATCATGATATATACCGTTGGATAGGTATTTTCAATACCTTTTATTTAATATATATACAAATTATCAGACACCCAGAAGTTCCCGAGATATAGGCCTATATATTTTCAACTTTACGGGCCCGCCCCCTCGAAAATAGGTGAAAATAGATCGCCAACAAATTTTTTTTTGCTGGCATCTCTAAAAGCCCTATTTGATGAATTTTTTTTTTTTTAGCAAAGTCACTAAAACCGACTTGTTCCAAATATATTTGAGCTAGTTTATTTAAGACTAGACACAACAAATATTTAGTTTTATTTCATTTGATGCTGTTTGAACTCGAAAAACTCTTGTAAGCGTCAAACAAATTTGTGGTAAAGCAAGTGGTTACGCTGTTTTAAGTAAATAATTGCCATGTGTGACCATCCTTAAAACTTTGAGATGTATTTTATATTAGAAACAAAGATCTAACAAAATTTCCTTAACATCTTTTCAAATCTTGCTTAAAACGTTTTAATTTTGTATAAAAAAACACAAATGAAAGTATTAATTATATAAAAATTTAGCAGAAGTAGTAACAAAGCGATAATTTTAAGCAAGATTATTGATTACAAATGCTTGCATAAACATTTTTCATAACAAAAACTTTTGTAAACATGAATATGTACTAGAAATATGGATACAATTTAAAACTAGTTCGGAATTTAGTTAACTTTAGCTTAACGATTTTTGTTTTAGCTTGTAATTTGGCAAAACTTAAAGTAACTTGATAACAAATAATTTAAATTGCTTCATTGGTCGGAAAATGAGTATTTTAATGTATTTCTCTTGCGGTTTTAGGTGGATTCACCCATTTGTTACGAATAAAATATTTGTTCGGACAAAGTTTTTTTAATATGAAGAGAAAAAATATTTTTTACGAACACCTGTCTGGTGTATTTTTTTTGCAGAGTCCCGAATTTTTGTTTTATTGAGCATGTTTGGTTTTTCCATTTCACTTGGTTTTTTTTTTCAATCTGACTAAGGTTTGTTTTGGCTTTTTTGCAATCTTTAAATGTTGCTATTTTAAGGAATTTGAGCAAGATTTTTTTTCCTATTTTGATTTTCCATTGCTCAGAACTTTTACAAATATATTTTTTCCTATGATAAGTTTAAAAAACAAAACACTGAAGAAAACATAAGTATTTCTACCAGGTTTAAAAAAGTTTCTGTAGTGTGGCCGTGTTTTATGTGAACAAATTTTTATATTGTTTTCAGGAGAAGGGATACCGCTCAACTTATTTGAAAGGCTTCCAGTGAGAGGATTTAACACGTGTGTGTTACAATTTACCACAACATAAATTGTAAACCTCACAACAGTTCTCGAACGAACCAAAGTAGTACAACAATGGTTTTGATATTTCCAATTCAGTTTTAAACCTAACTTGACAATAGATTTTTGCAAACACTATTCATTGATTAAAATTTACCCTTACGACCCTGTATTCTATGATTAAAACACACAAACAAAAACAAAAAATTTTCTAATAAGAATATGGTGTGTAAACATTACAAGCATTTGAAAACGTACAAAACAAAAGTCCACCATCAACAACAATAGCAAGAGGAAAGAGAAAATAACAAAAACAAAAAAAAAAAAAAAATTTAATGGTAGGAAAAACTACTATAAATCTCATGGAAATGCAAACAGCAACATAATGTTGAAACACGCACACATGCAGTTTCAAACATAGAAAAACAAATTTATACACATGGTAAGTGTGTGTGATCCATTCCTATTCATATGAAAATTGTAGGAAAACCCAAAAAAAAAAACAACAAATGTTAGGCATACAACTATAATTGAACGCAAAAACAAAATATCCGTCTGCGGTTTAGTTGTTTTTATTATTTTTTTATTGTTTTATATGTGCGTGAGTGTGTTCAAACTCTAAACGGAATTTAAAGGATATAAAGTTGTTTTTGTGTCATTACGTTATAAATGAGAAGACATGCTGAGAAAATTAAAGAAATTCTAAAAATCACAGAGAGAGAGAGTGTGTGAATATTAATTGAGAGATGCCAAATGAGTTTAATAATAAAGTTAGAGAAGGGTTTACTTTTTGGCGATTTTGGCAAACATTAAAAAATATAACGGTAATTTGTTAAATAAATACTCTGAGATTTTTCTTTTAGAGACAAAGAGAGCGAGTTAGAGAGGCAGTTTGGAGAGTGTGTACATCACAGTAAGGGTAGTTTGAGACTAACGGGGAAATTTGCTTGTCTGTTTGTTACTGATTGCTAGCTTTGCCGATGCAAGGTGGTGAAAATTGTAACGTTGTAGTAAAGGATTTTTCAATTTCTAACACTCTTATGCTCTCATTGTGTCGTTTGCGTTGCTAGAGTCAGGACGTTGTGAACATTTAAATACGCTTAAATACAAAACGTTGTGCGGTTCAAATAGTGACAGAAATTTTCTTTAACAAACTACTTTACTATACATTTGTGAATGTGTATATATATTGAATATATCAAAAGTAGATATACAAAAAAAAAAATAAGCAAAAAAATGGGAACATTTTGCAAGTAAATATTAATAATTTCAAA
Source organism: Bellardia bayeri (assembly GCA_950370525.1). Lineage (NCBI taxonomy): Eukaryota > Metazoa > Arthropoda > Insecta > Diptera > Calliphoridae > Bellardia > Bellardia bayeri. The sequence continues at coordinate 66,886,384 of OX493265.1, forward strand.
AAATTTTAAGAAATAATTTAAAAATAAAATCTATTACTTATAAATACATGTTATAATTTTAAAATTTGGTGTAAGCTAAAAAAAAATTAAAAATAAACCCGTCTCTAAAAATTCTTAAAAGAAAAATATCCTAATTTAAAAAAATATAAATAAAGTGTTCAATTTTAAATAATATCTAAAACTAGTGTTAAGTGAATTGGTTTTATACACCCAAAAAAACCGCAAAATTTTAATAAAACTTATTAAATCTATATAAAAAATGATTAAAACTAGAAAAACCATCATCATCCAGTAAAAAATCAATAAGTTGGATTAGCAGCAGCAAATAAAGGATACTTAAACAAGGAATAAACGGGACATACCAAAAACGAAACAAAATATACAAAAAAGTAAGATTTGATTGCTCTACAAAACAATATTCAAGTATCTAATGCAACTAAGGTTTTATAATGTTTAACTAAAGCTAAACAAATTTCAGCAGGAAGTTTATTTTATTAAAAAAAATCTATTGTATTTTCCATAAATTTTGTATTTTTTGCCCAATTTTTTTTGCGGAGGTTAACACACCTTAGTTTTATATACATACACATAATCGTAGGAAAAAAAACACACACACAATCGCACTTACAAATTTTAGCATTCAATAAGAACAAGCAGCAAAATTTTACTCAAATAAGAAGAACGAAAGAAGTAAAAAAAATAATCACAGGCAAAAAAAAAAAATACAACAGAAATACAGGCCTACACTGTTACACTCGGGAAAAAACTACATATAAAGTTCACTACTTTTGAACGCGCATGCACTTGTGCAAAATCCATAAAATACAAGTTGTACTCACACGTACTTTTCACAAAATACTACCGCTAAAAAAATGGTAAAAATCTCCCAACTCCCTAGCCATCTTCTTTTATTATCATCTCTACAATACAGCCACAGTGGGGTTGGAGGGGGAAATTTTGTATTTATTTTTTTTTTTGTAATAATAATTACTTGTATCAAATGAAAAGGCTTAAAAAGCCATTAACGATAATTAGTTATTGTATTTAAAATTAATTCTGTGATTTGTTTATTGGAACATTTTGCATGTTTTTTTTTAGATTATTTGAAATCGATTTAGCCGAATTTTACCAAAATGATTTTACCAATGTTTTAGCAATACAAATTTTATGATTTTAGTACAATTTAGTTTGAGTTTGGGTAATGCAACAAATGCTGCAGCATGCATTACTAAATATTTTTTTTATTTATTTTAGTCTAGACACTAAAACTGACTTAAGGTTTTAGTGTAATTTTTCAAGTCACTTCCAAATTTTTAAAACTTACGGACATTGCTCAAAAAAATTTTATCAATAGAGCTTTTACAGGTGCTAAAAGTCACATCTTTAGACGGCCACTCCTATTTTCGAGTGGGCGGGGCCCCAAACTTTGTAAGAAGTTTAGCTATATCTACTATAAATCTATAAACTGAATTTCTTTTTTAGGTATTTTAAAGACTTTGCCAACGTGACTTACTTATATGGACTTAAATAGGTCGATTTCGGGAAAATTATTTTTTTATCCGATATTTTTTAAAAAATAATGTATGAAAATGTATGAAAATAATATTTTAATTTTTTTTAATATTTTTTTAAGAGAAAAGTTTTTTATTCAGGCTAATAGTTCGAATAATCAAGAATACTATTGTAAAGTACTGGAACAATTGGCAAATATCATGCCTTACATTAAAGCTTAATGTCTTAGCTGTTTATATTAATAAATTAAAATAACACTTTTTTAAGATTTTTAATTTTTAAGATATTTAAAAAAAAGTTCAGGTAAAAAAATATATTTCTCAGATTTAACCTTTAGTCAGTCCATATTGTGTTATCGCGATATATATCATTGGAAAGACATTTTTTATATCTTTAATTTTATGTGTTACACCTAGTAGTTTCTCATACGTATATTTTCAAATTTAAAGGCCCGCCCACTTGAAAATAGGCGTTGCCGATAAACAATTTGTATATGACTTTTATCACCTCTAAAAGCTCTATTTTAAGCAATTTTTATTTTTTTGAGCAATGCCACTAAAACCGATTTGTTCCTATGTTTTCCACAGATTTAATGTGATCAATGTGGACATTATAATACGGGTCCCATACAACTGATATCGGCCTAACAAGAGAAGTAAATAATTGCTTAGTTATGAGCGGATCATTAAATCATTTTGTCCATCGTTTAAAAAATGCCAAATTACACGAACTTTATTAGCAGTAATTTTTATATGTAGAATAAAATTGACTTTTACATTCAGCAACATTCTAAGATCAATTATATTGCTAACTGAATTTAATTTAGAGCCACAAATCTCCAGTATCAAATCTTCTTGAAAAATGTAAGTGTTTTCATTTTATGGAAATTTACTAAAGTATTTTTGAAAGTGAGAGAGTTAAATTAAACTGTATGTTTTTTACTTTGCAAATATGATTTGAACCAACTTAAATAAGTATTGTATCAAAAGTAGGTTGTTAACTATATGAAAATATTTACTAAAATTGGTGTAAAATAATATAATTTTGTTGATGATTATTAAATCCTTTATTAAATAAAGTTGTTAGCTGTAGAAGATTTGTACTAGTAGTCAATCCTTTGCGAAACATTGTTTAAAGGAGTGTCAATAAGCAAAATTTTTCAAACAGCTTCTAAGTTTGGCTAACCTTGGTAATTTATATCCTTTGATTTGCTGCCAAATTTGGATAGAGTAGCTTTTAATCAATTTTTGCAAATTTTAGGAAAGTAACCGAATTTTTACAAAATATTAAACATAATTGATAAAATACAAATACACAACTTGGTATACCATCCGGCCAGTATGATAATTTTATTTATTTGAATTTTATTTTTTCATGCTTATTGGTATTTAAACTTTACGATCAAACAAAAGACATCACCTCTATTTTTATAGTCTAAATTGACGGTCACACATGGCAAATAATTACTCAAAAAAGCGTAACCACTATTTTCAGCACAAATTTGTTTGACGATGTTTAACCTTACAAATGTTTTGTAAGAGAAAACATTCTCAAATAAAATAAAACTACACTACTATTGTGATTTATCCAAAGGAAAAAGGTTTACAAAATAACCACAAGCATTATAAAAAATTTCATTTAGTGGTTACGTCTTTTTCATCAAATATTTTCCATGTGTGACTGTACCTTGATACATTTTTATTTCATTATTATTTGGCATAACAGTTCTGATGTTAGTATGCCTCAGCTAACGTTGAAATGATGTCGTGGTGTTTGTTTTTCACTGGATTTCCAAAAATACTTGTATTGGTCTACATCATAAATTGTTCCGATAAGTGTTTTATGAAAAAACTCATAAGGTTTTAGTTAATTATTTTTTAAGTAAATAAGTAATACAGCACCATTCAGCCTCATCTTCAATGTTCAAACAAAGTCAAAGGGCAATAAAGTCAAAAGCCAATCAGCTCAACATATTTTGTACTTTAATCAAAATCACCTTAGCAAACAGTTTATAATTATAGAGATGCAGTCTTAGGGTTAGTGATAGAACGTTCCTAGTTGAAATACTTTATATGGCAGAGGTAAATTTAAGCACTCTAAGCACAAAAATCATATGTTCAGTTTTAGTTTAAAATTCTTTGATATATTTTAAATTCTCCAATCCCAATTGGATAAGTGAACTTATATACCTACTTTTTACATGTTACGGGGTTTGACTCTATGTTTAAATCAATTTCCTGCTTGTAATGTTGAAATGTTTTAACAATACTTCAAATAATCATAATTTAATATTTTCACTGTGTGTGTTGGCACTCAAAATTGTCAATAATCTGTCGCATTATGTGAAAATCTTCAATGTGGAAGTTAAATTATAAGTCTAAAAGTATGGTCACACATGACAAATACTTACTGAAAAAAGCGTTATAGCACAAATTTGTTTGACGTTATTTACTCTTACAAGAGTTTTGCAAGATCAAAGAGCATCAAATAAACTAAAACTAAATATTTATTGTGTCCTGTCCTAAATAAACGAGTTCAAATATTTTTTTGTGGTTACTCCTTTTTCGGCAAATATTTGCCAAGTGTGACCGTATTTTAAGAGACTCTTCTGATTCAACAGAATCACTCAGCCTCTCTAAAGGCTTTCACAAGTTATTCTTTTGATGGAAATATTGAATTTTTTGCTTTTCATCAATTCGATTTAAAAACAGTTTATATATCTCAAGCTAGTTAGTTATAGACTCTAACTAAAGTTTAATTTTTAATATGAAGAACTACATAAAAAAGCTTATTTGTAGTGATTGTAGTGTTATTGTAACTGAGTTATTTAATGTGATATTATTTCTGTAATGATATAATATACACAACTCTCCAAGTAATGAGTAAAATTTTTGAAACTTATATAAGAGTGCATTTGCTTTTATAGAGATCCAATTTAATTTGATTTTGAAAATTTATTAAAAATGTATTATCTTGATCTATTAAGTGGTGTCCCAAAATTAGGCAATGAGATATTATGGCAGATAATTTTTTATGATGCCAACAAAAGTTTGTAACCAAAAAAAGAAGAACCTCCAGATCTGGAATTGAGAGAAATATATGTATGTCTTTATGATAATCCTTTAAAATTTAACTGAAAATTTTTTAAAAATTTCCAAGAAAAATCTGACAGTTGGGTTTAGACATTAAAACAAATTATTGTTATTATATGCAACCTTATAGTTATACTAGTTATATTTGTTCTAGTTTGGAGTTGCGATCAATGATTTTTGTTTGTAGTTGTTAACTCCACAACTGGTTCTGAAAAAGCGTTGCCGAACTGGTTCATGTTCTGGAATTATTTCTTTAATTAATGATTTTTTGAGATTACTGTTTGAGATTATCACCCTGGTAATTAATTCTTTCATCACATTCTTAGAAGCAGTTCTAGAACTAGTGATATTTTTTTTATCACTATCACACATTGTAACTTATTTCACAAGAAGTAGGTGAGGATTTTTATTGTTTCTATGATTTATTTATATATTAGTCTAAGAAGGCTTTTTGAATTCGTAAATTGAATTAGATTCTAAACATATATAATAGATAATTCAAGTTGTAAAGTTTTGGAAAAATATTCGTTACTCAAATATTGCTGCATAACACCATGTTGTATTAATTTCCAACATTCCCAGTAAATTATTCCCCAATTAAATGGTTCTAATGGCGCAGCTCCTAAAAACATGTCATTCTAAAACAAGTTGTGAAAGTGTTCAGGGAAGTTAAATATTTTATCAGAAATCGATGTTTTAACACAAATTCTAAATAATCAATTACATTACTTTTAGGTAACTAAAAACTTATTTTTTCATATTCCCTTAATTATTTACCATTATTTTCCCACACAGTTTATTTACTAAGCAATTTTCATAATTTCTCACTCACCCACTGTGCAACACCATTCATACTCCAGCATATTAAGCCAGACATTGTAGGAAAACCGTCACACAAACACACTACTGTTTACTCACACGCACACATATAAAAACTCTACAACCGAAAAAACAAAAAAAAAAAAAAATCGATTTATGCTTTTTTGATACAACTCCACACACACTCAAACAGAAAACAGGAGAGCAAGTTTGGCTATATATATTAGAAATGCCATTATACAGTGTATTTGAATTTTCATAGTCCGCAGTTTATGTTGCTGTTTGGAATATTTATCATGCTCGAATTTTTCAACATTTACATTCTATTTTATGCCGATTTTCTTGAGCAAATCTTTGAAAAAATATTTATGCTCTCTCTCCAAAATATCACAGACATTATTTTAAACAAGAGAGCGAGAGAGAGAGAGCGAGGTGAAAAAGGATGACAAATGTTGGTTAGAAGGAATCTTATCAGTCATTTTCACATTCTGACATTTTCTTTTACCATTAATTCTATCTTTTCTTCTTGCGTTGACATTTTTCTTTGACAATTTCGCAAAATAGGTTTGAGAATTTGTGATTTCTTCCAAGGGGGAGTGATTTTTTTTGGATTGTTTGTATTATTTTCTCTTTGGAATCTCTGGCATTATTTGAGAAATCACAAGTGTTTTTTTTTGTTTTTTGCCTTGGATAGTGTGTGAGAAAGAACGGTTTTTGTTGTTTTAAGAGGAAAAAATGGGTTCAAGTATGTATACAGACGGACAGATTGTTTGTCTGTCGTTTTGTTCATTATTTTGTTTGTTAAAGTATTTCAGTTGTAGTAGTATTTAGTAGTTTGAGGGTGCCTATATTTCTATGTTTTTCATTTTAAACAGATTCATACATGTGTTTTTTTTTCTTTATTTTCCTATTCTTCTTGTGTTTTTGCAGTTTGTTTGTTGTTTTCTTCATTTATTTCTCATTTCGTTTTTATGCTTTTTTTGTGAGTGTAAGTTGTATAGTATTTGATTTAATGTGTTGTGTATGAGTTTTAATTTGTTTTTTTCTGCAATTTTTTATAGGATTTTTTTTTGTTGGTTAAACTTGTAAGCCTGTTGTTTGAGGATATTTTCCTTTACATGGTTTTATGTTGTTATTTTCACACATATTTTTTTGGTTTTTGTTTTTAATGTTTTTGTGAACTTTGTTCAAGCTTTATGCTTGTTTAGGGGAAACAGGGATAATCACATATTTTTTCTTTTTTTGAACTTACAGTTGATTGATTATGTTCGACATTTTTATGAATATTAGAAAAATTATTCAAAGGAAAAGGATGTTAGTTATATTGTAATTTAAAGGAAGTTCGATTTAAAGTATGTTTTATGAAGATTTATAATATTTGTGAAATGAACTAATGATGGCAAGCAAAATACTCTATATGGACATATCGAAAAGAAAAATAGATATTAATGAACGAATTTAAAAAAAAAATATTTTTAGGTCATACTGTTTTTAAAAATGTCCATGCATAAATGTGGTGGAATTTTATTGTTGGAGCAATGAATTGCCTCCTTCAATGCACGTTGTTGTTGTTGTGAACTTCTTGGCATAGACCTTTGACTTAAAATAACCGCATAAAAATAAATTCAATGGTGTTAAATCACACGATATAGGGTTGAATTCTAAACACAAGATTCCAAGACGACAGAGTTCAGCAGTCTAGAATGTCTTACATATTAATTGAACTGTGTCCCGAGCTTTCTGGCATGTTGTTTTTATTTTATTGAAACCACTTGTCGCTCACATCAATAATATCATCTATGTCAATTTATTTATTTATGTAGACCAATGGTTTGAAACTTTTTATTTTAGAAATAATTCGGTAACTCTTGAACGATTGCAAATATTGTAATAACATTGCTAAGGATTAGTGTTGAGGTATTTATGAGTTGATTTGTATTCACATAAATTTCTATCCAGTAAAAAATGTGCTCCCAAAGGAGCAGGTTTTATGTATGAATTCATCGCTTCAAACCTGCTGATAGGATGCATGATATTTGTATGAGGTGTTCCTGGTTTGGAGGACTACTTCCTGCTGACAATAAACGTTTTTCCCCATAAAGGTCTTTTTATATAATTTCTATTATAGGAAATACATTTCGTGGTGCTAGTATTAGTTTTGTATATGATTCTGAAAGAAAATATTACGCAAATGAAGTGTGACAGTTTAAAATCACTATATCATGAAATTTCAAGTTGTTATTATGAAAATTGATGGGAAAGAGGTTTTTCTTCAAAATACTTATACTGAAGTTTTAAATTATTAAAACCTCGCCTTCTCTAGTTTAAACTAAAGCAAAATTCAAACAGTCACTGCTTGAACAGTCTCATTTGCAAAGAAGTTTTATCCAATGATGCTTCCAGCCCAAAATCCACAAGAAACTTGAAGAAGCTGCAGAGGTATTTGACTTTTGACAATTTTATCTAGTTTTCCTCAACGAAAAATTAAAATAGGTGAAAATATGTTTCCTTGCATGTTTTTGGCGTATTATTTATCAATGAAAACCTCTGCCCCAATTTTACTAATCCTAACGTTTTAGCTATTAAACTGTGTTTGTTGACAATACTTTACTTTAGTTCAAATGTCAGCAGGACAAAGTAAGCAGGTTATCAGTAGTAAAAAGATTTTTAGGTAATACTGATAATCAGGCATGTCACATAATTCGATCGGAATGATTTCAATTCCGTTAAAGCAAATCGATCGTTTTTACTTTGCGTTCTCTAGATTCCGAACGATTTAGTTTATTCCCAAAAAAATTTCAAATCTCGATTTTTAACCTAAATATGGTAAAGAAAAAAAAAACATGTGATTTTGACAAAAAAAAAAAAAAAAGTATAACGAAAGCGAACAAAAAACAATTTTAAATAGAAGTCAAAAAAATTTTTTAAAATGCCCAGAATTCAATAGTTGCTATTGAACAAATGAACAAAGACATCAAAATGCAGTTGAAAAGCTACGAAGAAGAAATTTTAAGAATGCATCTGGTCCTGTGTCATATTCGAGTGCTGTGTAAATATTTTTAATTTTTGTTGTTATTATTCAATTTTATTTTCTTGTTGCTGACACCAACTTTGAAATTTTCAACATTTTAAATATTAATGAGATAATTAAAAAAAAAAACAATGAAATAATAAACTTAATTATTTAACCCTTCTAATGTGCTGCAAGGTACCTGAGTACCTATATGAGAGTTAAGTAGAGAAAAATCATTTTCGCACTAAATACATTGTTGGAGCGTAGTTAAGAGATATTTGAAATATAATTTTTCGTAACGCCTTAAGGTTTGCAAGCTACTAACAACTTCAAATAATATACTTGCAATGACCGCTTTCTCAAGGGTGTTAAAAGTTAGTTGGTCTCTCAGGCAAATTACAAAAAAAAAGTAAAGGCGTACGGCTGCAAAAAAACTCTCAAAAAGTTTCAGATATACAAGTTATCAATTTCAATGAAAAAATGTTGACTAAAAACGCCAAAGGTACCCGGGTACCTTGGTGCACACATAAGGGTTAATAGTGAGTTTTTTCAGTATAAAATCATAAAAAAAAAACAATTCCACTTAGAAATCTAAAGTGACTTCATTCCAAAAAAAAAATCGTTTTTCGTTTTTTAAAGAATCAATTTATGGAATCAAAACCACTTTCGATCAGAATTGAGTTCTGTGGCATGGCTGAATATGTTTATAATTTTCGGCGAACATTTCTTATACGGCAACAGGATATTTATAACTAGAAAATCATGCAAGCTATATTCAAGGTGATGATATAAATACATATCATCGACCTTTTCATACCCATTAATTTTTAATAACTTCTGTCTTTAACAAAACATATTTGAAAATTTAAATAATTGCCTTTCATATCTTTAATTTAGACTTTATAAGAGAGGCGTCATTTTACAAATGTTCACATTTAACCTTTAAATGAATTTAAGTCATTAAGCGATTAATTAGCAAAAAACAAAAAAAAAAAAAACAACAAAAAATGGTGCATAAATTAAACATTAAAAAATTAGCTAGATGATTTGCAGCCACTTGTAAGAGTCATCGTGAAATAAGGGGTGGAAAATAAAGCACTGCATGGGGCACACTAAGGAACTTTGTAATACGAGTATGAATTTACAACTCAACAAAAAATTCCCAAACAAATAGACAATAAAAAAACTTATAAAATGCTGGTTTCAAAAGTTTTTTAACCGGGTTACATTAAAATATATCTTAATTATAAAACAAGACTTAGACTCCTATTATTTTTTTAAATATTAAAAAAACCTCTAACCCTAATTAAAATCGTTTATATTTATTTTAAAAGAAACATCATACAACTACTCAAATAAATTACATTTCAATTAACCAAACAAATAAATTTCTATAGAATTTAAAATTTAATTAAAACTAAGAAGGTTTTAATTTTTGTTTTGTTGTATTCCTTTCAAAAACAAGTTCCCTTTTATTTTTACCTAAGACTGAACAAAAAATAAACGGAAAATATTTGCAAAAGTAGCAAAATGCCAAGAGGGAAAAATGTACAACAAAATACTTAAACACACAAGGTTAAAGAATTTAATTAAAATATCTTTGCTTAAAAACCAAAAGAAGCAAATTATTTTGTATAAAGCAAGAAATAAAAAAAGACTTTATCTTAAATAAGGGTTTTGTTATTGTGGTTTTTTAAACACAATGTATCATTATTTTTTGGAGCCAACAATAAATTAAGTTATTAAGAGAGGTGTTACCCGTTTGGTTTGAATAATGTTGTATCAAGAAAAAATATTGTAAAAAAAATGAAACTAAAACACGACTTTAAATGCATAAATATTTACATACTGCAAGCAAAAAATATTTAACTTTATGGAAATTTTTTTTTTGCTGTTGCCTTTTGAATTATTACTGCAGTTTTGAAAGAATATAATAAGTGACCCAGTAAACAAGTTGTTGAAAAATCTGTACAAAAATTCCGTATTACAATATTACATGTTACGCTACGCTATGTTTTGTATTGTGCAGGGCTGTGTCAATTTAACAACATTGTCATGTTATGCTTTTATAATGCATCAAAATGTAGTAATGCGTCATGGGAGTATCATAACATATATTTTTTTAAGATATATATTTTGTGTCGCATATTCAATTATAAGATTTAGCTTTTATTTATTTCATATTGTCCTTTTTTTAAGAAATAATGATGAAATCATCCTTAATATTGGAATTCGGGAACATGATTTTCTATTACTTTTACTTATTACTTTACATTTCTTATTATTGTTTATTTGACCTTTTTTTTATTAAGATTTTGGTAATTATTAAAGCTTTAATTTTTATTTCAATATTGTGTGTCTGTATGTATGTATGTTTATTAGTATTAGTTTTGGATCTATAGACGGCTAAGCGGCTGAACCGATTTGCTTGAAATTTTCACAGGCTACTTTATTTTTTGAAATTTTAAGTGGGCGTGGTACCTCCCATACAAAGTTAATTTTAAAAATCAAATACTTAGGAAACTATAATAGCTTTAGTACTCAAATTTTGCATGCGCAATTCCATTGTTTGTTTAAATATTGGCGGAAAAAATGGTAGTAGTAGCGACAGGGGGCATGGCACCTCCCATATGATGATTATTAAAAAAATAATCAAATATATGGTATACAATAAAATATATGGTACTGTTATTCTACCATCAATATTAATATTTAGGCCAAAAATGGACGGACTATCAATAGTGGGCGTGGCACCTTCCATAGATATGATGACAAATTATATATAGGGAAAGCTATATCAGCTATCAACATTAATATTTAGGACACCAATGCGCTGACTAGCAACAATATTAAGTAAATGTTAAAATTTGTATACATTTGAAACCCTTATCTATATATAAAAGTGAATGTCTGTTTGTTTGTTTGTATATTGTTAATCATAATAAGATAATGTAATAAGAATTAATTTAAAAGGAAAATTGTAGATTTTAATAACTTAATAATTATATTTATTTAACTCTAAACTTTTTATTCCATTACGATACGGGTAGCGAAGCACACCGGGTTTTAGCTAGTAATTTTATAAATTTCAAAAATTATTTGTCAGAAAAATTTAAATATTTTATAAAAAAGATCTAAAGCTTTAATAATTACCAAAATCTTATTAATTATTACTTTACACTAATATCTATGAGACTATTTTGCAGAACAGAACATTGCTTAGAAACATGACACGTGTGCAATTGAAATCACTTTGAGAGTTCTAAAAAAAATATTACATCGGGTTTTGATAAAATAAATAAATTTGGTATTGCATTTGGTGATAAATTATATTTAGTTAATTAAAAACGTTCATTGTCGTGTAAAACAGTGTAAATAAAAGTTGATTGAAAAAGAAAAACAAACAAAAAATATAAACATGAAGTGTGCGGTGAGCAAATGCAAGCAAAACAACAGTAAAAAAACAAGTGAGAAAAAATTAAATTATTAGCCAATAGAAACACAGAACGTGTGACGTGGTGAGTGACATGTCTTAAACACTAAATTGCCAGATTTCATTTATTATCATAAATATACATATAAAGGTGGGTTTTTGTGTGTTTTTAATATAGCATTAATTAATATTAATTGCAATCTGTCTCAAATTAATTTTGAAGTTACATATTTGAAATATTATCAAAATTAAATGAATTTTCAAATCCATTATTGTTAAATTGTTTGCTGGGGTTTTCATAAAAATGCTGTGTGAAATAAAAAAGCGTAAGGCAAGTAGTTTCCTACTTGTTATTATTTTTGTGTTGTTCCTTTTGTATGTGAAACAACTTACTGACCAAGTAATATGATATTTTTTTTTACCATAAACACCTTTTTAAACACTACCTTGCTCACATTAATACTCGTATTTACTCCGTTTTTTGTATAATTTCTATACAAGTAGCTACAAATTATGTGTTAACATGGCATCTAAAATAAACACACATATAAATAACAATAAATGAAAAAAAATCCCCTTTCTAGTTGATCTCATATACCTTTGTATAGAGTCTATACAAGTTCAAAATATAATTAAATGCATGTTTTTGATTTCGCGCCTGGCGCTTTTTCTTTATCTGGAGATGATATTTGTTGTTGTTTTGTTTAAACCGACTTGAAACCTACGCGTGCTACATTTGCAGTAGCAATGTGTAGCTTGTGCAGCTTTAGGAATTTTTTACTTGTGGAGTTTTTTAATTAAGTTATTTTTTTCCTCGCTGTTTCATATCAATTTCTTTGTATTTTTAATTGAAAAAAAAACTGTTGTTAAAAAAATTTCGTATATTTGGAGAGCTATAAATCTTTAAAGAAGATATTTTAGTCAGGACATCGTTGGTTGCAAGGTTTTTGGGGGAAAAAATAAAAATATACATGTCAAAAAATGAATTCAAAGTATACAGTTTTTTACAAACATTATAAAATATCTTATTTTTCCTTTTAATGGACAACGTCTTTTTTCAACAAAGTACAACATGTTCGCACGAAATCCGGTCGCAAAAATGCTTAAAATTACAACAACAGGAATTAGCGTTTTAATACTTTGGAACCACAAATAGATTCTCATTTATTATTTTCCTCTGAAAAAAACCGGGTTTCTAAAGCGTGATCCATTTTGAGGTTCCCTACTTTTTAAAGAAAAAAAAAAAAACACAGAAAATTCAAATTTAATGGGGAATGTTTATTATCCTTTGAAAGAATATTCTTTGGCATTTATTTTTTGAAAATTACGTTTATCAGAAGGTCTATCCGTTGAGTCCAATTTTCGATGATTCGTTCGAGCATTTCGTGATTGATGCAATATGTGGGACGTGACGTAGTCTTGCTGAAACCAAATGTCGGCCAGATCACGAGCTTCAATTTCAGGCAGCAAATAGTCGGTTATCATGATAACGGACGCCATTGACGGAATTGACTCTCCACGGTCTTAGTTTACACTCTCGGCTACGGGCGCTATTTTTTCTTCACAGCGTGCTGGACATGGTCTATTCGGTCGAATATTATCCAATAATGAAAGCTGGGTTTCAAATCAGGTGATGGTGTTGCGAATAGTACACTCAGTAGGCCGATTATGTTGACCATAAGTTGAGCAAAGTACACGAAACACATTCCTCACAAAACGTGAATTTTCATAATAAAGTTGAACGATTTGTAAACGTTGTTTAAGTTTACAATATGTGCATAATGTTTTCTTGAAACGTTTTTTAACAACATTTACAGTTTCTCTTGGCAGCTTAACCTTTTTAGCAATAACAGAACCCGACAATGTAGGATTTTCAAAGGATTTGTGCAATATTGCCTTGTACTTTTATTTTCCATTGCTCAGCACTCTTTCAAATATACTGTTCAAAATTTGTTGACAGAATAATAAAACTGAAAAATGTTTTACTACCAGGTTTTAGAAAAAAAAGCTTGTGTACTGGGGCCGAATTTTACATTATTAATTTTGTCATTTGGCCAGATGCTGATGCTAGGCATTTGTATGTCATGTCAAGCAGGTTTGAAGAGTACTGCATGAATTAAAAGTGTTTGGTGTAACTCTTAACGAGAATCTAGTAATTGCAGCGAGGATTAATCTACAATCGTTCTCAGATGTCATAAAGTAAAATAAAATATAAGGAATATCTATAGCTCTATTAAAAATCACATAAATTGCTCATATTTTTACTTAAATATGTATTCAAAATATAATTAACTAGATGAACACGGTGTGCTTCGCTGGCCCCTCGTTAAAAAATAAAATAAAAAGTATTTATTTACTTAATTTTAATTAATTTATTGCAATGATTTAGGATATACAATATTTTTAGCAGGTCAGTCTCCTTTGTCCACTCACAGGTTTATATAGTCAGGAATTTATTGTTTCATAAGAATATCCTATTGTAAAAATTTAATGACTAACGGTCCAGTAGTTAAGACCATATTACGATTTTTAGTTTTCCCAAAAAGGGGCGAGATACCACCCACTTTTCTCCTGGTATGTATTGCTAATTATGCCAATACTTTATGTACCAAATATCATCGACGTAGGTCAAAAAGTGCCCAAAATTTGGTGACTTAATTTTTTCGGTTATAAGGGCGATGCCATTATTACTTCCAGAGTCACAGTAACATGCTGTGAAAATTTCAGTAAGATCGGTCCAAGGATCGGGACATTCATTTTTGTATATATAGATCGATAGATTTTCCTTAAATTTTACAAACAATTTATTTTATTAAATAACAATAAAATAAATTTGAAAAAAAATGATAATTTTTTTTACCAGTTTTATCTTTTAATTAAAATATCATTTCTTCAAAAAGAATCCAATTTATTTTAAATGTTTACAAAAGCTTTAAAATATTAAACACTATAAAAATTAAAATTACAAAAAACAATAAAAACCTACCAAATTTTGTACAAATATAGCAAACAAAACAGCAAAAATGCAACCTGCTGTAAACTTTAACTAACAGGGAAAAGATACAAAAAAATTCCAACAAAACAAAACAATAAACAAAAGTACTGGAGGGCGGGTGAAGGTTTCCTTCATATTACCATGTGAAAACCATTAAAATAACAGACAGCAACAACAAACTACAACAACGTTAGCATACATACATATGTACATGTACAATATATAATTACATACATTGCATACATATATAATACATACATACTTACATATATATTATTGAAAAAGATTAACTTTGGAAGTGTGTATTCAAATAAAAGCACTACTCATAGAAAGAACGAGTACACCAAACACGGCCAAAACAGAGGGCATAAATAACAAACCAAAAAAAAACTGATTTTTTTAAACAATGCCGGTTATTATGCTGAAACGAAAAAATAAAAGAAAAAACGCGCTGAACATGTTCATTCACAACGACCGCAAAGTACAAAATTGGAGAAATAAAAATGGCACCGGGAAATTTATAACAAAATCGATTGCACTTTTGCTTATTTTCATTTATTTTTGTTTGAAAGAGACATGAACTTTGTATTTTTTATGGGAGAATTATAACAGAGGCGCTGGACGTAAGACAAGTCTATTCATTTGAAAAGTTTAAAATAACATACATACATATTTACTTAATATCATTCTGAATGAAACCAAAAAAAAAATGTGTGTAATAGGGCAAGTCTGAATTTGTAATACCCTATTAGAAAGCAATCCTTTTTCACAGCTGTGAAAAATTGTAAATTAATCATAGCATAAACTAATAGAGTTTCGACAACTGTTAAATCAAACACTGTGGTTTCATGCAGTGCTCTTCAAATATGATTGACATAACATACAAATGTCTAGTATTAATACCTATATAGCTAAATGACATATTTGACACATTTTCTATACTAGCTAAAGCCTTGTTTTTAGCTTTCTAAAAATCTGAAGGCAACACTTTTTTTTTTTTTTTCAGTGATTTATTTTTTAACATAGTCCCAATTTACACGAATCAATTTTTATTTAAAAGATTGATACAATTTTTTGCTTGAAATTTCTTGGATGTTCACACAGCAGAATATAATTGCTTAAATCGCTTGGAAGGAGAAAGAAAATAAAAAGGGTACAAACTTCACGGTACTATTCAATTTTCTTATTTCCTTTTTTTTGTGCATGTTGATTTGCATGAAAAAATACGAAAATTGAATTGATGCATGTGAATGAAAACGCAAGTTCCAAAGAGAATCAGCTAAAGCTGAAGTGTGTGAAACAGGACTAAAAATGCGGAGTAATGGAAAATCTAGAGCCATAAATAATATACTCAAATTCCTTTATAAACCGACAATGTCGAGTTCAATGACTGAAAACACTAAAGTTTGCAAAATGGTTGTATGTTGTTATAAAAACTACGTACAATAAAACCAAACCCGAACCTTGCCGTCAATATCCGTCGAAAAACCACAAGAAGAATACATACTGATGCTGATTTTCAAACATGTCATGAAAAGCTTAACAAAACAGAAATACTCGTACATTCTGCCTTACTATGTTTGATAAAACAATTTTAAAAATGGGCCTCCTACAGCTAACAGCGAAATGAGATGATGTCGTCCCAAATGAAATACTATTTGTATTTAATGATGGATAATGGATAAATATATTAAAAAGGTTTGCAATTTGCAGTTGTGGCATGAACAGCAGCCTCTTCAACTCTCTTCAGCGAATATGCAAGTACTCGTATATAAGCGAATGCCTGGAGAAACGTTTGCTGCCTGTTATTCAAAGTCACCACTCTTCAGTAAACTTTTAATCCGAGTTATCTGTTAACTCTTATTATTCAAAATATTAAATAAATCGTTAGCGAAGAAATAAGATCAATAAAATGTTGAGTACAACAGCTACTCCAGTTATATTAGGTATAAAAAACCGTGTTTCTATAGAACATTTTGTGTATAACAGTGTTTTCTATAAAAAAAACTTGAAGTATAACAGTGTCTTCTATAGAAATCTTTGTGTATAACAGTTTTATCTACAGAAATCTTTGTGTATAATAGTGTTTTCTATGGAAAACTTTGTGTATAGCAGTGTTTTCTACAGAAAACTTGCTGTATAACAGTGTTTACTATAGAAAACTTTGTGTATAACATTGTTGTCTATAGAAAACTTGGTGTATAACATTGTTTTCTATAGAAAACTTCGTGTATAAGTGTTTTCTACAGAAAACTTTGTGTATAATAGTATTTTCTATGGAAAACTTCATGTATGACATTGTTTTCTATAGAAAACTTTGTGTATAACATTGTTTTCTATAGAAAACTTTGTGTATAACAGTATTTTCTATAGAAAACTTCGTGTATGAAATTGTTTTCTATAGAAAACTTTGTGTATAACATTGTTTTCTATAGAAAACTTTGTGTATAACATTGTTTTCTATAGAAAACTTTGTGTATAACATTGTTTTCTATAGAAAACTATGTGTCTCTTCTGTCGATTTGTAGCTTGACGCGTGACGCCAGTGGCTTTTATTCAAAAAATGCTTGACTTTTCAAATAGCATTTCCTTTTTTTCAAAGTTCTGGTGTATTTTTTTCACTATACATTCCACCACATGTTTTTCGCTTCACAGCAATTTAACCCTTGTTATTTGGTGTAGGCCCTGTATAGAAAGAAGTGTTTTATTTTTTATAATGGTGTTTTAACCACAAAATATATGAAACAAAAGTTCACAAAGTTTCATTATAATACAATGAATATGCATTGCATGCATATATCTACCTACACTTGTTTGTTTTATTTTCAATTTCTTTGTAAATATATTGGGTGCAACAAATGTTGCATGTTATGCTTGATAAAACTGTTTTTATTTTTGTAGTTGAGAATAATCGAAAACCTTTTTTTTTTGCCAAACAAAAGCATTGTTGTAGAGCTCTAAAAAGGGGTTACAAAAAAAAAATAGGAAAGAAATGGAATGGGTATAAAATGTGTTAGTAAACCAACAAATTAAATTGACGTTTTTTTAAAGAGTAAAAGTAGTTTTATTTTAATTTTAATTTTATAAATAAATAACATGAAATTTTAGCAAAACAATTTATGTGCATTAACAAACAAAGAACTTATTTCCTCTTTTTTTCATAAACATTTACGCTAAATTTATTTTGCACTATGGGTTCAATTATAATTTAATACTCATATGAGTTTATAGAGGCAAATCTCTATGATGATTTTTTTGCTTTTTTTAGTTTTAGCTAAATCATCTGCATATTTCTGCAGTTTTCTGCTAATTACATTCAATTAAAATTCATTAGCCGCCATAACAATTAAACGCATTTCAAGTGAATGAAAAAAAAAACAAATGCAAGAAAAAGCTTTAAACTGCACTTTTTCTCTCTTTTGTATTTGTATAATTGGCCCATTTAAAGTCTGATAAACTCATACTAAAGATATGCACTTTTAAATAAGTATGTGGTATTTCTTTGATATTGCTTTCATTTAGCATTTATGTACTTTAGAGCAGGGATGGAAAGTTTTGTTTTCGTTTGAAATAGTACTATAAATAGCATTTGTTATTGTGTTGATAAAATTCTATTCTACATTGTTAAATTGTTTATAGAAAATACACGAAGTTGTCTATAGAAAACACTGTTATATAAAACATTTTCTAAGGAAATTACAGGTGTACACAAAATTATCTATAGCAATCACTATTATATACAATACTTTGTTATATACAAAAACATTGATATATACAAAATTTTCTATAGAAAACATTGCTATGCACAAAATTGTCTATAGAACACGCAAAATTTTCTATAGAAACCAGTGTTATACACAAAGTTTTCTATAGAAAACACTTTTCTACAGAAAGTTTTCTGTTGAAAACACTGTTATACAGAAAGTTTTCTGTAGAAAACAATATTATACATAAAGTTTTCTACAGAAAACACTGTTATACACCAAGCATTCTATAGAAAACTCTTCTATTTGTATAGAAAACACTTTTATACACAAAGTTTTCTATATAAAACGCAAAGTTTTCTGTAGATAAAAACTGTTATATACGAAGTTTTCTATAGAAAACACTGTTATAGACAAAGTTTTCTATATAAAACACTGTTATACAGAAAGTTTTGTATAGAAAACAATGTTGTACATAAAGTTTTTTACAGAAAACACTGTTATACACCAAGCTTTCTATAGAAAACTCTTCTCTACATAAAGTTTTCTGTAGATAAAAACTGTATACACGAAGTTTTTGTATAGAAAACACTTTTATACACAAAGTTTTCTATATAAAACACTGTTATACGCAAAGTTTTCTGTAGATAAAAACTGTTATATACGAAGTTTTCTATAGAAAACACTGTTATAGATAAAGTTTTCTATATAAAACACTATTATACGCAAAGTTTTCTATAGAAAACACTGTTACGCAGAAAGTTTTCTATAGAAAACTCTGTTATACACCATCTTTCTATAGAAAACTCTTATCTACACAAAGTTTTCTGTAGATAAAAACTGTTATACACGAAGTTTTCTATAGAAAACACTGTTATTGACAAAGTTTTCTTTATAAAACACTGTTACACAATGTTATTATTTTCTATAGGAAAAATATTTTGTAAAATTTATTATAGACAAATAATATATAAAAGAATAAACTATTTTGCGCAAAAGCTGTTTTACATATTTTTCAGCAACAACTTTTAAAAAGCAATTAGGGGGGGGGGTATTCATATATTTTTGTATTATTATCGACTTCATTACTTCGATAACAATCCACTGCAGCTTTTGAATATTGACAAAACTATGGCCCCGATTACCGGTCACAACACTAAGTATTTTGATGTTGTATGTTGTAAACTGCGATTACGATTCACAACATTCATCGGCATAATCGTATGAAAAATGCATGTTGGGTTGTGGTCGAGACAACACAATATTTTAATGTTGTGAACGATAATCAGGCCCTATATTGTGCCGTCTAATAAGAGGCAGCAAACGTCTCCGAAGGCATAAAAAGAAGACATAGTTGATGATATTACAAAATCCGACCACACCTACAGATTCCTAGCCAAACCATTGTCTTTTTACTAAATTTATCCATTTTAGTTTATTTATATACTGCGTTCCACATATCGCTGTAATATCAATAAATTTAGGCCCCGGTATATTTCATTATCCATTAGAAGGCATTTGTTGAACTTTGTTAAAATGTTGTCGTAAAACTTCTATAGTGTGGGCGGATTTTATATGAATTATGCTTTAGATTAAATTCTATATTTGTAGAAAATACCACGGTATTTTATAACATGAAATATTATTTAAAAAAGTACAATCGTATTAGCTTTACTATGCCTGGTATAGACGAAATAAAGAATTATGTGAAGAAATGTGCAGAGATATTTGATATGTATGCTTTTATAAAGTCTTTATATAAAAAAAAGACGCAGGGGTGGCTGCTGATGGGTTGAAACAAAAAACTATAAAGATTCTGTTATACATAAATATAAGTAATTAATTCACCAGCTATGTATAATTTACAATTCGAAATAACCCAAGTTGCGTCGCTGCTTAATTAGTTTTAATTTAATTAATTTTATTGTGCGTCATTGGATTTTCGAGGTTGCGTTGGTTTGGGTTCAAGTCTTTAATATATTTTTTTTTTAATTTTTGCAAAATCTGCAACATCATTAGATGCTGAAACGATGACCCGTACAAGAAGTGCTTAGATGATCGAAATGGAGTCCTTGCTTTCTATTTGGATTGAAAATGAAGTTGCGCAGAAAATACCATTAAGTAAAATGGTATTTCAGACAACAGTAAAAAGCCTATTTGACGCAATAAAAAGTAAAGCACTATGCAACGATAATGCTAGTGGTAGTAATACAGACAATTGCTACAAAGAAATTTATTTAAAGTTTAAAAAAAACTGTTCAGCAAACATTGGACCAATTTTTTATGAAAAAAAAAGCCTACGACTTAGTATTTTCGTAACTCTAGAACCTAACTTCAATCTTTACATGGTTTGCTGTAGAAAATCTTAATTCACTTTGCGTTGTTTCAATTTGCGTTGTGTTTTTTTTTTATTTGGAACGTAACCCCGACGCAAAGTGAGGTATTGGTGTATAAAGATAGTGTAAATCTAAATTTGTTCGAATCGGTTGCCGAACTTGTAATTAGGAATTATTGTTATCAATATTCGTTATATTTAAGCCATATTGTGGTCACATAGTGTCCTTCTACATCTTTGCGGATTCCAATAAAATGATTTTTTCATCATGCGCAGATTTCTGTTTGTCCAAACCTTTGCGCTTTTCAACATTTATATCCAGTTAATTGGCCAACACATTCGTAAATTGTATAGCTGGAGGGAAGCCAAAATTCTCATACTTATAGTAGCAAGCATTAGGCACAAATAAGAACTGTGTTACTAACAAAGACAGTATTTCAGTAAATCATTTAAAAAAAAATCACTTAGTACTTCCTTCCTTTTTTTTATATGTTCAATATTGAAAGACATAAACAATTTCATTTTAGGTAGACATAAAATTTTTTTAAAATTTTCTCCTAAAATCCTCACTGTCTTTGAAGATTTAAAATAATTATTAAAAAAAACACAGCCTTTTTAAGTCGAAAAATTGTCATTTTAAAACCACTTAGAAAATAAAAAAAGCTTTGGCACTTTAGTGAAAGCAATAACTTTTAATATTATTTTTAACAAATTCTCTGTTTTTTTGTAAGAGCAAATTAAAACTGAAAACCTTGAATTTGTGCACTTAAGTGACATTTAACGTTTAGCTGGAAAACGCACCAAAAACAACAGAACAAAACAAAAAAAAAACACTCAAATCTTTGTTAAAAGAATATAAATAATTTTCTTTCTTCTGCATACACTTTATATATGAAGCACCATTTATTATTTGTTAAAACAACAATAATAAAACAGAACACAAAAAAAAGCTTTGCCAAGCAGCAATTTAAACGCTCCTACTATCATTGAACTATAAAACTTAAAACATTAAAAACTTATTGTGTAGCAAAACTAGGGTGCCAGAGCAGATAGGAAATGCACACTAAGTACATGCAGAATAAAATAAAATAAAATAAACTATTTTATCATCTTCAAAATGTTACAAAAAATCTAACAACCATAACACCACTAGCAGCAGCAGTAACATAAGAAATAACAAAAAATGTCATTTGAAATTGTATAAAAGCTGACAATATGATGCATAATAATGACAAAAAAAAATTGAAAAAAAAAACGAAACCAA
Organism: Bellardia bayeri; assembly: GCA_950370525.1. Lineage (NCBI taxonomy): Eukaryota > Metazoa > Arthropoda > Insecta > Diptera > Calliphoridae > Bellardia > Bellardia bayeri. The sequence continues at coordinate 66,908,551 of OX493265.1, forward strand.
GAAAAAACATTTCTATACAAGTGGCAAGAAGAAAAATCATGCTAGAAAACTTACTTACGATAATAAGTAATGCAAAAAAAAAAACTGATAATATTTTTCCCATTGCGCAAAAATAAAGTTTTTGAAATGCATTTATCAGTTGGTAGTTTTTTTTGTTTCTATATTTTAGTTTTGTTAAATTTACCAGCACATGTTTTGAATTTAAAAATGAAGAAAAATTGCATTTAAGTTGAAATTGTAGGGCAATTTAGTATGCCAGAAAATAAGAAAATGATTTAGAAGAAATTTTATGAATTACATAAATATAAATTGGTTTAGCTGACATATTAAAAACAGAATATGTATTTAGCATTTTATTATAAATAGCAAGAACTGCAAAAATTGTCATTAACAAGCAATGCATTCAAATCTTCATTAATTATACATTCATATGTATATCGCTCGAAATGACATAACATTTGCATATTTCATAATATTTATAATGTTCCACCAATTGCCTAAACTGCATTGCTGTAGTTATTTTAATGCTGAAAATTTAACAAATCGAAATAAACTAACAAAAACATTTATGATATCAATGTGTACTTACCTTTTTTTTTTTTTGTTGAAATATCCATTTTGTCCTTGCCTTTTTAAATAAAGTTGTAATTAAATTTTACGCCTCGAACACAATTGTATATTCGTCCAATTTTGACACTTCGGCGACTCTAACCGTCTTTTATATACCAAATAAATTGACAGCAGTTACGTTTTTTAACAAACTTGTCAACAGTCGTGTTCTATGACCCAAAGTAACAAAAACGCCAACATTTCAGCATTTTTTATCTGCGAGTCGCATTCTATAAAAAGGCTGTAAATATTTATTGTGTCTTTTTGTTTTTTCTTTCATGCATGTTAAATTAAATGATAAAGTCCGAAAATTGCATTGACGAATGTGTATGAAATGGCAAGTTCAAAAGAGAATTAAACAAAAACAGGTCAGCTAAACAGGACTAAAAGAGAAAACGATTTTAAAATGGTGACAATTAACCATTAAAATTAAAATTAAAATTAACCTGTTATTTTCGGTACCCAGCAAACTTTGATATTTTTGTGCAAACATTTCGAAAAGACAAAAGCCAAGTTCTTTTTGTGCTAATTATTTATTAGCCGAAAATTTTAAAATATAAACGAAACACACACATACAAATCTAACGCTAAACTTTGATGTATTTGTGATAATATTTCAAAGGATACACTCTTTTCGTACTAATTGCTTATTAGACGAAAATTCTTATTTGCTAAATTATTTTATTTTACTGTCAAACCTATAAAAAATGACAAACATTTTTTTAAAATAATTTTTATTAGTTGTAGTTTCATGCAATAAAAAGTGCACAAAACACAAACAAGTACATGTTTGTGCTGCCCCACTGTATATATTTTGAGACTTTGGCAAATAATTTTGCAAATACTTAAAAGGTCAATTAATTGAAATTGAATTTCTTTTTAATATTATTATTTCTAAGGCCTACTTGGACAGCTTATCGTATGTATTTATTTTGTATATTTTAACTACTTCTATTGTATATAAACAACAAAAAACCTTATTTGTTATTATTTAATCTTTTTTTAAATAAAATATTTATACAATTTTTTACAAAATGCCGTTCCTTCTTGTCGTTTGTATATGCATATATATACATGGCCTTAACAACACCCTCTGCCAATTATAGAACTTCTTTGTAGCCGGCTGCAGCATAAAAAAACTAGCAGCAGCAGCGACTGCAACAGCAACTAACAATTGCAGTTTATTTATTTAAAAAGAACGAACAAACAGCAGCAATATTTATAAAAAAAAAAAAAAAAAACAAGCATCATGACAGCATAAATAAGTTGGCAATAAGCCAACAAAAATAATGCACACTGGCAACGACTATATACAAAATACACATATATATATAGAGAGAAACACATGCTCTTGCACTATAGGCCTAGAAACTACAGCACTATGTAAATGCCTGTGTATTTGTATAAATATAAATGAATAGGAATACATAGTATAAAGGACATTGAACCTAAAAGCAAATAGCTACCAACCAACATATGTACATCTATTTATTAAATACAAAAAAACAGCAACAAATATTAGATATACATATTTACGAAAACCAAAAACGTGCGGACATCTACCAAAACATACACAACACTGAACTAGAACCCATTGGAAATTAATTGGCAAGAATTGTACCTTGAATTCACTAGGAATTTAAACAAATATTTATTTAAGTTTTGCACAATACCCCCTCCCCCTCCATCCTATGTTTAACCGCAAAAACAAAATGAACAAATCTTTTCCCAAAAACCATAAATCAATTTTATAATTTCTTCCATTCAAAAACACACACACTGTAAATACGAGTATTAGAACACACAAAATAACAAAAGGGCAGAACAATAAAAATTCCTAAAAACGTGGCAAATATGTAATGAATCCGAAATCAGATGTTAGTTGACTGCTGCTGCCTGCAACTCTAACTGTATGACCAACAGAAAAACAAAAAAAAAAATTTGCAATTAAACAAATCTAAAGAACAACAAACAAAACAACACCATGAAACGTGTCAGTAAATTAATGTTTTGTTTTTGGTGAGTGAATGCACCACAATATGGATCAACTGCATAAAAGTTAAATAATACAAGACAAAACTCGCTTTATACTCTAAAGCAGCTCAACCCCATTCCCTGCTTCACATTCTGTATTGGACACTTGCTGCAACATACATGTGTACTATTGTTAGAAAACTGTTGTAGTTAAACAAAAAAAAAAAAAAAAAGGAAAATTATCTTTTATATAAATTTTCCTTGTCTGAAATCGAAAAATCTGGTATTATTTTGAATTTGTATGTCTAGCAGAGGGAGGGAAGGATGTTAGCGTTCCACGAACGGATGCCAGTTACATTTATTGTCAAGGAAGCTAAAGCACTTTGTACTTTTGTGTTCAATGCACTTTCCACAAAAAGTGGGTTGTTTCATTCATGCAACAAACTGTGTGCGTGTGTTGCTCTTGCATGTCTGTGTAGCTTTTACGGTTTTGTAAATGATTCATGGCTTTAGTTTAGTGTAGCTGGGTATTAGTAACAATATAGAACTAAAGTACATATAGAGAAGACCGAAACAAACCGACAACGACTACAACAACAACAAATTTATACCGGCAAACTTACTTACAGTGCAATCAACTCAAACCCATGACAATGACGTTACACTTTTTCTATATTTTTTTTTTTGTTTCTTTTTGTTTGACTTTTTCAATTTTAATTTTCTCTTTGCTGATTTTTCATTCAGTTACTTTTTCAAAAGTGCCTGCTTTGTAAAGTAGTGTTAGAGTAAAGCCCAGTTAACAATTTGTCAATTTGTGGTTAGAATTGTTAGAACCATGTTCAAAACCCAGTTATAGTATTACACAGTATTCTAAACACATTTGAGTTAGTGTAGAAATTCAGCAGAACTACTGATGTAATTAAATGATCCTTCTAACCAAAGTATTGAAACAATATTTCACACAATCCAAAGATATGTATAAAACTGTAAATATTGCTAAAAAGTAAAAAATTTGTTTAAAATTATATAATAAAGGGTCCGCCAAATATTTTTTTTTTTTGAAAATGCTATAAAAAAACTACTAAATATTTTCTCAAATTTCTTTTTTTATTTGAAAGTACAATCCTTCCGGTTAATAATGGAAAATAATTTCCTTCAAATGGCTGCCTCGGCTTGCTATGCAGTAGCCTACACGTTCGGTCCAATTTTTAAGCACATTATCGATTGTGTGCAGCTGTATTTCACCAATAGCTTCACGAATATTGTCCTTTAACGCGTCAATTGTCTCTGGCTCTTTGACGGCACTCCACAAATAATAGTCCAACGGTGTCAAATTGCAGCTCCGAGGTTGCCAAAGGACATCAGCTCTGCGCCTGATAATGCAATCTCCAAAACAGGGCGGAAAACATCAAGTCTAGCTTCGGCTGTGTGGCACGTAGCGTCGTCCTGTTGAAACCAAATATTGCCAATAGCCTCCTCTTTAAGTTTTGTGAACAAAAATTCGTTCAACCTGGCCCAATAACGATCGCCATTGACTGTAACGGCCACTCCTTGCTCATTTTCGAAGAAAAATGACCCAATTATGGCTCTGGACCAAAATCCGCACCAAAGAGTGACTCGTTTTGGGTGCATCGGCTTTTCAATGTATGCGTGCCCCAAATGCGACAATTTTGCTTGTTTACATAGCTACCAAGATCAAAATGAGCTTCATCTGAAAAGATGATTTTTTTGGAAAAATCATTACCATGATTTTCAAAGTAATGTCGCAATATTTCCCAGCGTTGTTCAAGCGTATACACAACCATATTCGTTCATCGGAAGGATAAAACTAATTACCTGTCAAATCAGAAATAACAAAATAAGCACTAGTTGAATAAAAAAAAACGTTAGATGGCGGACCTGTTATAACAAAGTGGTTGCACATTTTGGTTCATAATTTTCTTTGTGCTTAACCACTGTTAAAGATTTTTAATCTCAAAATCCTTAGGATACTAAGAAATTATCTGAAAGACATTCATGTCTTTCCATTGCGAATTTTAGATGTGATAGTGATTTAAACACACACTTAGATAAAATCATGTTTATGATATGGGCATAGAATTATAAGTTACTCAACAATGTTGTTGTGCATTGTAATCACTCATATGATTGAAGCAATTATATTGTATTACAGTTACCACTGTGTTGACAATTTATGGGAAACAATTATATATTTGTGGCACGAATTTTATTGATAATTTACATTATGATATATTTTTTGCAAAGTTATGGTTATTATATGATTTTCACAATCGGAACATATTATGATGTAGAACAGTAAAGTAGTTTTGGGGTAGAACCCGCAATGTGAATATACAGGTCCAGGATAGGTCTCATGTAGTAAGAGAAAAGTTTATCGGTTTATATGGCAAAGACTTCTCCAAATGAAGATTTTAGCCAATTAAGGAATTTCGTTTTCAAAAAAAAAAAAACATAGTGAAGGTCCGTAAACAGTGAATCGTTCCGAATGCATGTACATACATCACCATTAAAATGTTAATTTTGTTCGAAAAACATTCATTGTATTTGCAATATTGCTCAACATTTAAAACGTTTTGTTTTCTCATACAATGCTCAATTGGTAGTAACCCTAAATTTTCAATTGTAAAACGGTTTTTTGTTAGGCAACACTTTATTAAACAAATGGCGGAAAAGTGCATAACAAAAATTTTAAACAATTTGTAGCCACAACTAAAAAATTCAAACATTAAAGCGAAATCAATTAATTAGCAATAATTTCGGCTACTATGACGAAACAGTTTTCTCTGTGTAAAAATATTTCAATGTTCTACTGTGTGACGAAACCTAAGTAATTGCAGACTTTTCACATACTCTGGGCAGTAGTTTTTTCCAATTATTTTCATTACTTTGCTGTACTGGACTGAAAAGAACTCTAATGTCTACTAAAGCTTGTTTTAAAAGAAATAGCATTTTATACCACACACTGGGTCAGTCTTTTCCTTATCAAAGTTTCATCTCATTCCACCACAGTAAAAAAAACAGACTAATTAAAAGTTACTTCAGAGCATCAGACTGTCCAGAACTAAAAATAAGTTAAATATGTATTAGACTAAGGACATAAGTTAGATAAAAAACCAGCAACAAACACAGTTTTTAATATAGAAAGAAAGCTGGTCCTTTCCTGTCGTCATTTATCAACATAGTACTCATTTTAAAATATTGATATTGAGTACTTACCCAATTTGTCATATTAATGAACAGAAACAGTCTCTTTTAAACTTGCTGCTGTCATTTTAACCCAACCATTACTAAACTATTTCTAAGTAATATAGAAAGTATTATAAAGCAAGGCAAATTGTTAACAAGTTTTTAAAAAGAATTATAATTTTTAGTTTTAACTCATTGTTTCTTTTAAACTCAAATCACATAAATATTAAGAAAAGTTACAGGCTGAGAAATCTTATTCACATCAGAGCTGGTCATTTCCGGTGTTCTTTGACTGCATTACAATAGGAAGATTACAAGCAGTGTTGCTAGGAGCTGGAGAAAATAGAAGCTAAATGGTCATTAAAAACAAGTCAGAAAAAGTTAAATCCCTATAAAAAGAAGCACAAAAGGAAATTCCGACAAAATGTTAATTTGAATTTTCTGGTTTTTCGAATTAAAAGTAACGTAATAAAATTTAAAAGTACATCGTAGAGCCTGTTCTGCCAATGACACACCGTTTAAAATTTAAACGATTTTACAATGTTGTTAGTTTTTTTAATTAATCTATTAATGTATTTTGAAGATGTCTAAAAGTTTACTGGTCAACCATTTTAATAATTTTTAATTTTTAAAAACATTCGCCACAGCAGACTACCGACTACACTATTTCAAAATACACACGTTTATATGTGAATAATTATATTGACGACAGCAGGATAAAATAATCATTCACACATAAACCTGTGTATTTTATTTTTGACATATTGCAGTTGGTAGCCTGCTATGGCGAATGTGTTTAATGCTTAATTTTACTTTTCTTAAATTTGTGTGAAACTTTTTTGTATTTTTTTTTTTGCTATTCAATGCGATTCTTTAGTACGTACTTTTATTCAATTTAGATCGTTCAGTTAACATTGACTAAAGTATGATCGGTTAAACATTTGTAAACAACACAAAGTATGAAATTAGAAGCAAAACCAGATTACAGCATAGAAATAAAATGCATAACATATACCAAGTTCTCTCTATGCCGACCACCGGTTACAGCTTTATAAACAACACAAATGTCAACAAATTGCATATACCCAAATTATGAAAATTATCCAATTAGAAACACAACCAAAATCAAAACTGTTCAGATTTTATCTCTGGTTGGGAGTATTACAAAGAGATTAAATGAGTTTTACTCATTCTCTAATTTAATAATAAGAGTATTTGTTCACATTATGTTTGCTGGGTTGCGTACAGTGGCCACCGCATATACATATATGCATTTAAAACGTCATCGTTGCGCATCATCACTTGTATTGTTTCATTGTTTGGTTGCTGTGTTCAACATTTGTTCATGTTCTCATTTTATTTTTATTTGTTTAGTTGTTCGTTTTTATTTTTCACAACTTAACTGCCTCTTGTTGTATCCGAATTAAGGGAGGGGGTTCTTTGCCATTTCCGTATTGATTTTTTCTATGGCTTTTTTATGAACATCTTTTTTTGTATTTGTATTTATTTTCAACAGTTATTTTCACATCTATAAAGAATAGAATAAATGAATGAATACGTAGTTTTTTTTTCTAGAGAGTTACTCTAACAAATAATGGTTGTCTATTTGTCTAAAGTTTTTTTTTTTTTTTTGTAACAAATTTTTTATTTATTTTTTTAATAAATAAATGCAGAAAAACTATATATATTTTGTATTGTTATTTAGGAATAAGAGAAAAATAAAAAAACATGTTAAAAACAAGTCGAAAAAGTTAATAAAAAACATTCTATTGTAGTTAGTTAGGTAACTATTGCATTTCTTTTATCTAAAGGTTGTTAACTTTTTTACAACAATTTGTTTCTTGTTGTTTAAATAAAACTAGATTAGTGTTTTTTGTTGTTAAAATTGTATGCAAATGTTTTAAACTTATTGAAGGGATTAAGTGCAGGCAGGCTGCTTTAGTTTAATGACCCTCAGAAGTTGCACGAAACAGGGCAAAAGTTTAGTAGATTTTGTAGCAACTGTATGTTTAACTTAAGGTACGGTCACCCTTGGCCAATATTTGCCGAAAAAGACGTAACCACTAAATAATATATATTTGAACTTTTTTATTTAATAAAAAAAACTTTGTTTATTTAGGACAAGACACATAAAATATTTAGTCTTATTTTATTTTGCTGTTTGATCTTGCAAAGCTATTGTAAGAGTAAACAACGTCAAACAAATTTGTGCTAAATTAAGTGGTTACGCTTTTTTCAAACTTGGACTAAGTTCCTTTTGTAGGCTAAAAAAGTATTTAAAAGATGTAAATTTATGCACTCAACACATATTAAGGCGACTAGTTTTTTCATATAATGTTTGGTAACTACCGCCAAAGCACCAGTCACATAACTAGTTCTTTAACATTAAATGAATCTGTTATACGAGGGCGGTCCAGAAACTTCTTAGCCTAGCACAGAAAGAGCATAGTAAGTTTTTGAAAAACATTTTTATTTTTCAATATTATCTCATAAAACTTCCATACACTTAGTCCAACGCTTATTTAGCATTTCTATCCCTTGATTAAAATAGTTTTCCTCAAGGCCTTCAAAATAGTGGTTTGCAACTGTAATTTCTTCTTCATTTCAGGTAAAACGCTAGATGGCAAGCAGTTTTTTTTAGATTTGGGAACAGATAAAAGTCACTGGCAGCCAAATCAAGAGAATAAGGTGGGTGGTCAAGCAACTCGTACTTAAAATACTCCTGTGGGCTGGTGCGTAGTCTTGATGGAAATTTTTTTTTTGTGTTGTAAACCAGGACGTTTTTATCGAATTTTTTACATTTAATTGAAGCAGAATGTTCTCATAATACTCTGAATATATTGTTTTACCCCTTTGCAGATAGTCAATCAATAAAATACCTTTGAAGTCCCAAAAATCCGTTGCCATAACCTTACCAAACGATTGAATTGTTTTTGCCTTTTTTGGGGCACTTCCTCCAGCTTCAGTCCATTGCTTGGATTATTCTTTTGTCTCTGAAGGATCCACGTCTCGTCAATAGTTATGAAATGACGCTTAAAATCCATTTCATTTTTCTTAAAACGATCCTAACAAGCTTGAGAACTTTTCATTCATATGCGTTGTTGGTCTGCTGTTAACAAATGCGGCACCCAGCCTGCATAAACCTTTTTCGTCTGTAGTTCTTCATGCAAAATTAAATGGACTGGAATATTTGAGATGTCCCAATATTAGCTATTTCACGCATTTTTATTCGTCGATCATTTAATACCATATCAGGATCGTTGGCTACAATTTCTGTTGTTGTTGCTGTTTTTGGATGTCCACTACGTGGTGCATCCTCAATGCTTGTACGACCACGTTCAAATTCAGCTACCCAATTTTTTACTGCACTTTCACTTAATACATTCACCATATCATTATGAATTTCTTAACCCGATAAACCTTTTGTTCTTAAATATTTAATGACATCAAGAATTTCTAATTTTTTCAATGTGAAAAAATGCGTCTTTTTTTAACATTTTTTTCTATATGAAGGAGTTGTCAGATCGAAGAGAAATTTAACATGTGTTTAAAGCACGGATGGAAGTTTCCAAAACTCTTAACTTTTTTCTGTTTCTACCGCGCGTTCTGTTCTAGGCTAAGAAGTTGCCGAACCGCCTTCGTATACCCAGAAAGTATTTGTTATTGCTTTGTATTGTTTAAACCCCCATTATTATTTAAAAAAGTTTTTGTTTATTTGATGAAAATCATTGAACATAATGTATGGAAATCTCTTAACGAAAACAAATTTTTAATCTTATAACTTAATTATTTTATTACAAACATATTTAGTCTTTAACAATGTATAAAACTGATTGGTTTCTTCAAATTGTTAACAAAAACAAATGCCAGCACAAAAGGCAAATCAATGGGAATATAAAAAACAGCTTAAAAACATATTTTTGTTAACAACTTTTAAGCCGCTTATAAACATTAATTTGGAGATTTTCATACGACCAACGTCAACATATTAATTATAAAATTATAAAATTATTAATTATCTGTGTATTCAAGTGGATATTTTGCGTATTTTGGTTGCTTGAAAGAAAACAAGAATAAGTTAAGTGGATTTTAAAAAATTTAGTTATTCAGCTAAGGTGTTACTTAAACATCTCCAGGCTTTTTGATGCTCTAAACATTGTAGTTTATGTAAAAAGCAAACATTTCAAATACACAAAAGTATCTGCTGATTTTAAATTGATTTTAACAGTGAAGAATCTCAGGTTTCTTATTAAACCACATACTTTTCAAACAACAAAGTTCAAATATCTTCTTAACCTTGCTCTCTACTCTAGTAATTGCTCAAATGCACAATTTATTTTTAATAATTTTCAATTTTCTATGCAAAAAAATTGTTCACCTTAAACCATCATTATAAATTTTCTGCATACAAAACGTGCGTTCAAAGTAACAAAGTATAAAAAAAAAAACATTTTTCATCAATAATAATGATGATGATGGTTTAAACTTTTAACACACCACAACAACATGGAAAAAATCTCTACTTTATAATAAATTTGTATGTTTTTATCAATTCTTTTTTGTTTGTTAACTTTGTGTTCTGTTTTTTTTTTTCTTCAAAAAGTTTTTGTTTAAATTGTAGTTTTTATTGCTGTTTTTGTTTTGTTTGTTTGTTTAGACCAGTCAATTTTGTGGTTTAATTTGATTGCAATTTCAAAGTCAATTTAATGATTAAAGAGCTCAGTAATGGTGATGATGATGATCTGAGTGATTGCAGTGTTTGGAGAATTTTATGGAGGATGAAAAGCATGGCATTTTTAAAAGATTTATTTAACATAATATTAAAAATAAAATTGTAAATATTTCTTATTTAAGATATATAGTCTATACATATTGTATATATATATTGAAAAGTATTTGCAGAATCAAAGTTCTCGTGGTTTTTCTATTATGAATATCTTAGCCTATTGAATAGATTTTGCTGGTTTCAATGTCATAATTTGTCATCTGTATTTGTTTCTTCAGTTATTTCAGTTGATACGGTTGCAAAGAAAGGCGTCATATAGTTTTCTTACCGAATTTAATTCTACGATTGACATGCACTAAAAATTTGTTTTAAGTCTAATAAAAAATCTTTAAAAATTGTCTCACAGCAACTATTTTTGTAAAGAAGATAAGATCTCAGAACTGTCAAGTAAAAGGTTCCTTTCATAAAATGTATTGTAACAAGAATTTTATCATCATTTATGCGGAATTCATGTTACGATTTTGTATTAACAAGACAAATATAAATACATTCATACAGGGCTTGACAAAACATTGGAAACCTTTCTTAAAATTTACTTCCTTATTGTTGGAGGTCTCACATCTAAATTATTTCTTGAAAAAAAAAACTAACAGATGTTTCAGTATTTTATTTTATAGATTGTTTTTACTAAATTAAAATAACATAAAATATCATACATCGAAAATTATGAAGCGAAAGTAAAAGTATTCAATATTTGGGTATTGACAAAACAATGGAATCTTTTACACTTCTGCAAGAAAGATGACTAAAACGGAAGCGCATTGATTAGAAAACAAAGAAAAATGTAAAAAAAATTAACCGGCATCTTTAAAATTATTAATTTTAGTGCTTCTTTATTAAATAAATTAAACACAAAAATTTATAGAAGACCTTAAAGTAAAAATAATAAATGATTTTAATTCCGAATTAAAACAAAAACCTATTTGTGATAAATATTCAATGAATAAATCAAAATTAAGAAATTTTGTGAAACGGGTGAAAGACCACGCAAGGCTACTACAAGACACGATAAATTAATAGCAAGGGAGTTCAAAAAAGATCCGCAAATGACATGTGCAGTGGTTAAAAATGTTCTCGGATTAAATATTAGCTCACGACCAGTTAGCCGTCGAGCTCGCGAGGCTAGTCTTGGATGCTTTCGCCCTGTGAAAAAAAACCTCTCAGACGAGTGTAAAGATAATTTAAGGGGAAATGATGGAAGGTCCTTTGTGAGGTGGCTAAAGGGAAAGAGACTTGACCCAAAATATGCATGTAAGTCAAGTTTGGAGGTGTCAATATTATTGTCTCGGGCTGTTTTTCTTGGCAAGGAATGGGCCCAATTCACGTAAAGCCATTTTAAACGACAGAATGTATCAGAGAATGTGCCACTAATTTGGCGATTTCAGCAGGACAATGATCCAAAACATACCTCTAGAGTTGTAGCTGACTAGTTACAATCCAATGAGGTGCGTGTTTTGAAGTGGCCCACCCTATTCCCAGATCTCAATCCCATAAAAAATTTATGGGAAATTGTAGATCGTTAAATAAGATTCCGTAATTACACACGAAAGGAGGATTTATCTAATGCAGTTTTAAATTAATGGCAAAAGTTTCAAAAGACACAGTTGACACATTGATTGAGTCAATGCATCGTCGATGTGATGCAGTTATCACAAATAAAGGATATCCAACAAAATATTAAGTTTTGATAACTGGTCAACTATTTTTATTGACGTAGAATTTAAGTTTTCATTGTTTTGTCAATACCCAAATATTGAATACTTTTACTTTCGCTTCATAATTTTTTATGTTTTATGTACACAGAAAAAAATAAAAATGAGTTTCAATTAAAATATTTGTGGAATCAATTAAAAATTTAATTGAAATTGGACCTGTAAACAAAATGATAGTATCAATTAAAAAAAATGTGAGATTAGTTGAAAATATCAGAAAAAGTAATTGAATCAATTAAAATTTTAATTGAAACTTATTTTAAAATCAATTAAAGGTTTAATTGAAAAAAACATGATTTTTTTTTCTGTGTACAATCAAAAATAAAATACTGTTAAAAAATAACTTAGATTTGAGACCTCCAACAGTAAGGAAGTAAATTTTAACAAAAGTTTCTATTGTTTTGTCAACCACTGTATATTATATAGGTGAGTGAGATTATCCTTGCTGATTTATTTGATTTTACTCGAAATCCTAATTGTGATACTCCTAATTACATAAAGAAAAAGTCATCATTCTCATTATGAAATTACGATAGTCATTCTGATAATATCTGCCAGTAACATGAGCTTGTTCAAACCATAAAGAACCGACAAAGGTATTTTGTATGTTGGTTGTATACTTCTATAACATGAGGTAAAACAAATTAAGCTGGTTCCTAACACCGAACCATAGATCCTAGTTTAATAATTTAGAATCAATTGAAGCAAATCTAGCAGTATTTTATATCTTATACAATTTTCAAGTGAAAATGATCCTTTTAGAATGTCCTGCAATAAAATGTTTGACTAACAAATTTGATTATTATATATTGTATTCCATTTAAAGTGTTTTCGTAATTAGTTAGCTATGACTAATTGTAAAATTCCTTAGAAAGTTGTCTATCTACTGGGTGTATAATTAAAAAATGTGGGATTTTTTTTTACATTTTTATGTTGTACCAAATTAATTTATTCAAAGTATTAGCCATTGTTAGCTATGATATTTTCGCATCTTACATATGGATTCCTCGCTAAAAGAACTGCTTAGATTTTGAGGTAAAGATTGAAACCAGCCGACTGCGGATTCCCTGCTCTGAAGTGAAGAGTATCCCAGAGAGAGTACTCTAAATCGATCGAAACAAATAGTAGCCGGAGTGGGGGCAAAGTCTCGACTATAAGGCGGGTGAGGCAAAACTTCCCAACCACTTATTTCTAAATAAATTTTAACAGCAGTTTGCAAAATATGTCCATGCGTTGAAATATTACGCCTTCGTGTCTGGCCGCATATTTTTTCGTTTTTCTGTCAATGCTTACTTCAAACAAATTAGTTGCTTATTATGATGATCTGGTCCGATTTCAGCATCATTTTGTTTTCCCAGAAGAAAAAAAAAATATTTTGGGGGGTCTCAACGGTTATCAATATTATTTTTATGATCTACGAAACACGATCATAAACACTCAAGAATTTAAAACGTCGCACTGTGGGAGAAACGGTCAATCTAGCTTCGATTTTTTAAATATTTCAAAATGTATTTTTGCACCAAAATCGTTTTGCGTTCGATAACTGATACATCAGATAGATGATTGACACTTTTCATTTTGTTTTGCTCTCAATATTCGCATGTCTATTAAGCTTTAAACACAACATATGTTGTACCCGCCATTTTTAAGCACCAGCTGCAATTTATAATAATCGAGTTGAAATAAAATTGTATTTAGTTTTTGTAGTTGAAGTAAAAGGTATGTATTAACTAAAAAAAATATGCTTGTGGTCTGTGATTATGTTTCGTCTTTTAAATTCGTTGTTCTTTGTAGTGCTAGTTAGAAATATAATGTTTTCTATTAAATTGAAGAGTGAAACTTCTGTGATTCGACTGGATTCGGTCAAATTTTTGTTTTTAAATTTAATATGGTGTCTTGTTATGTGAAGTGTCAAATACGAGCTGCTACTTTTCGCAACTTTTTCAAAAATAATATTTTTTAGCTACAATGTCAGTGTCAAAGCAAACACTATTTTTGGTTTGGATTAAGGAAGATGAAGCTTCAAAAAAATGTTCTGCTGTCGAAACCTATGTTTATAACAACATCATAGATACAGTTGATATAATGATGACCAACTCACTGAATTTTCCAACTCCAAATCCTAGAGTTGAGTAATGTATCACCAAAACATATGAACGACCTAAAAATAGTGGAAAATTTAACGTGCAAGGAAAGTTTATATGAATGTGGGTTGTCAGCTTTACATGCGTGCATTCGCTTTGTCGAATGTATTCTGCATATTGCCTACACAATTCCAATTTAAAAATGGCAGGTTCGTAGTTGTGATAAGGTGACTGTTGATGAAAAAAGAAATCAGATACAAACCAAATAGAGAAAGGAAATGGCTATACTGGTTAATATCCCAATGCCTGGAGGAAAAGTACAATGGACGACTTGGAACATAGTCTATTTATTTCTTCAGATCCTATCAATACCATGTTGTCGACAATTTCAGTGTCCTCTTCAAAAAAGCATGAGATATTAGATAATAATGTTTTAAGCCTTCTCTCTATTACGGATGAAGAGCACTTTTATACAAAAAAAAAGTTAGACCAAAAATTATTTTTGTATTAATTTTTATTTAATGCATTTTTATCTATATAAAAAAAAAATTTCGAAACAAAATATAAGCATTAGTTCAGAAGTTATTAATAAATCTCCGCTAGATTGGTAATTTCTCCCACTGTGCGTCGTTAATATATTGTGAAACTATAGTGTAACACAATAGTATAAAAGATTAGTTATTTATATATTTTAACATATTTTAAGCATGGTTTGTTGCCACAAATTGTTGGTTTTTTATAATAAAAATTTAAATGTAAATACCAATTTCTCTTAACATGTCTTAACAAGATTAAGACCATTTTTTCAAGTCATCTAGCTAATTTATTTTCCTCTGTTTAAATTCATTTGTCTCTTTTATAAATTATACTTAAGTTGACTTTTTAACTCTCTAATTTTTTTCTTTAGTTAACTAATAAATTTTAACAAATTAGCAACATTTATAAACAAAAAGATAGCAAAGAACACAATTAATTCCTAATGTCTAACTTTAAACAAAGAGAACCTTAATATACAGTGTCGATAAAAATAATAGCACTTTTGCACAAGAACTGGCCCGCTAGTAAATGGCGAAATATTTTAAAATATTTTATTTGTGTAAAAGGTTCTCGTTCATAAGTTTGACGTCCCCCAAATGTAAATCCAAGATGGTAAAGCATGGAGGTTATAGCATTATGGTATGGTGATGGTTTTCTTATTACGGAGAGGGCTAATACATTGCATAAAATTAACAACGGAACAACATGTTTACTTATAGTTACCTCTGTCATGGACGAAATGCCATTGATTTAGGTCTACTAACAAGACAACGACACAAAACATAAAAACACGTCAGTGGTTCATTGACAACAATATTGAGGTCATGGAGTGGCCAGTGCAATCACCAGACTTTAACGCAATAGAAAATCTTTGGGCTGATGTAACGAAAAGTGTATCTTAAATAAAATCGACTAACAATGGCATCTTTGAGTTTTAGTGAAGAAGTCGTGGAAGAAAATACCTATAGAAAGATGTAAAAACTTAATTAACTCCACGCGCTGCGCCGCCGTTAAACATGCAACAAAATATTAATAAGTTATTTGTTTCATCGTCTTCATTTTATTTCTTTATTATTTTATTTATTTGAAATATAGTTTAATTTTTTAAAATCTATAATGAATAGTGCTATTTTTTTTATCGTCCAAATTTTAATAACTCACCAGTTACACAAATCTTTTTTACGTTGAATAAATGATTGACATATTTCAATTGTGTGTCACGGGAATAACTAGGGAACTAAATCGAAGAAAAAATGTATATGTACACCAATACCTCGCTTTGCGTCGTTTGATTTTGCGTTTTTTTTTCGCAGTTGCGTGGCTGCCTAATTAGTACTAATTTTCATTGTGGGTCGTTAGATTTTCGAGTTTGCGTTGTTTTGGGTTCGAGTCTTTAATTTTTTTTTTTTTTAATTTTTGCAAAATCTGCAACATCATTAGATGCTAAAACGATGACACGTACAATAAGTGCTTTGATGATCGAAATGGAATCCTTGCTTTCTAGAGAGAACACCATTAAGTGAGATGGTATTTCAGACAAAAGCAAACAGCTTATTTGATGACACTGGAAGTCCAACAATAATGCTAGTGGTAGTAATACAGACAATTGCTACTAGGACATTTATTTTACGTTGAAAAAAGCTGTTCAGCAAATTTTTTTGTGAAAGACAGCCTACGACTTAGTATTTTCTTAATCCTAGAACCTAACTTCAATCTTTACATGGTTTGCTATAGAAAACCTTGATACACTTTGTGTCGTTTCAATTTGCGTCGTCACTTTTTTGAACGTAACCCCGACGTAAAGTAAGGTATTACTATACGGCCGAATCCTGCCTTCAGTGCTATTTTTTTTACAGCAGCTGTATATATGTAGCTCTTAATGAAAATTGATCTTAATTTGTTTTTTCACCAAAATATTTTCATTAAAAATTAACAAATTAAAAGCCATTAGAACAAAAATTCCCAATAAAACATAAAAATAACACAAGAAAAGGCACAAAAGCAAAAACCGTTTTAATCAAATTGCTAAAAGGACCTTATAATAAAGTTTTCCTTTTCCATAAGCCTAATTAATAATAACAATAATAATAATGATAAACCCACTGCTGGAAACATTTTAATCGAAAATTAAAAAAAAAACGAATACCCTAAAATAACAACAGCTCATAAATATTCCTTTACGTTACATACCAGCGTTGTCAACTTTGAAATTTCAAAACACACCAAAATGGAGAAAAAACGCGCGATTAAAAAAACACAGCTTAGAATTTCTTTTTTGTTTAAAATGATTATGGAATCAATTTTACTACATTTTTTTTTTAATTTCATAAATTCTATATAAAACTATTTTAAAAGACATCAACGATTAATAGTAAAAGTAAAAAAAGTAAAAGCCTTTTATTAATAAACGAGTTAATAAAGATAAAATAAGCATTTATCCATTCAATATTTAACTCACAATATGCTATTCGGATTTGAAGTACTAATAGGTGAAAAGGGCTAATTTCAGTATATATTTGGTACATTTTTAAATTATTTTTGTTTTTTATTTTAAGTACTTCTATTTGAGTTTTTCAATAGAATTTGTTAGGAATCCACTGGGACTCTAACTCTGGTTGTTCATCTATATTTCAGTAGACCAAACCAAGAATTTTTATTTTCATTTTTAAAATATTAATTTTATTTTCAAACAAAGATTTTCACCCTATTCACCTTTAGCAATAACCTTCCTATATGTATTCATTTAGCATATATTCGTATTTAAAATATATTTAAGGGAGTCCTTTTTCATCGTATAGATTTCATGATAATGAATTATTAAAAAAACTGCAATTAAAAATTAGTAAAAATAAAAATTTCATCACATTTTCGGAAAAATTCAAAAACGTATCGAACTTCAACAAAAAAAAAAAAAAAGCGCACCGCACACCAACTAAGGAATTTTTCGCAGAAACCATTTAAAAAAGCATTAAAAATGGTGCGTAACGCACCAAGTTGACAACGCTGTTGTATTGTATATTCTCAGGCCACAGTTAAAAAATAAAACTGAAACCAGATGTATAGTTACTCCTCTCCTCTCTCTCTGTGCCTCATATAACTAAGTATCTTTTGTAGTTTTAAAATTGTGTGCTGTTTTTTTTTTTCGTTTAGTGTTCGGTTATTTAATTGTAGCACTAAATATTAAATTGATGTGATCTTTTGTTTAAGATTAACACCCTTGTTTCACTTCAAACACACACGCTCTATTGTGTCGCAAGTCGCCACGAACGACAGGACGCTAAACATATCTAGATACAATACCCTTGCACTTATTCTTACAGTAAAGCATGTAACTAAAAGAAATAATTATTTAAAAAAATAAGGATACTGTGTGCCACATTGTAGAGGATGTTGTTGACAAAGAGTGAGTACAAAGCCAACCTAATAGAGAGCTAAAAAGCACACAAGCAAGAGGGTGAGTTTTTTGGTACATTGTTTACTGTACAACAGCGCATGTGCCATAAAAGTCAGTCACTATTTTGTCGTTCGCTGTCAGACAGTGTGGCACAAAAGGCAATGAGCTGTTAAGCCACATAATAAGTTTTTTTTTTGTCGTATATGACTTATGAAAACATAAACTGAAAGAAGAAAAATTGAAAACAATTTTTATTAAGCGTAAAGATATTAAATACAGTTGAAATAAAATGAAAAATATACAAATAGGGGTACTTTTTTATGATTTTGATGTGAAATGTTAAGTAACTGTGCTCCTTAGGGCATCTTTCAAGTTAAATAATGGGTGGTCTCACCACCATAGAGTTTTCATATTTTCTTTTATTTTAAGTTTTTGTGTACTTGAAATATGCAAATTATTTCTTTTACTATTATTATTGTTGATATTTTTGAGCAATAAAATAATTTTTATTTATATATTTCTAGGGCTATTAAGAGATTTTTGATTAATTTAAGTTTTAAATAGACAGCTAAATAGCTGAAAATGTGTCAATAAAAGTAATAATTTATATATTTTTAACAAGTGTTTTGAAAGAAATACTTTTTATAGCTTTTACACACTGTAAAATTACTGTAAATTTTTTTTTATAGTTTCAAGCAAGCTGAAGCATAGAATTTAAACTTCAAGGAGAAGTCTAATAAAAAATTTATTTTTATTATTCTTCTTTTAGAATTTTAACAATTCATTTTGAAACATTACTAATGTATGTATGTAGATGCAATAGACTATAGTACCAGATATTACCAACAACTGATTTCACAAAGTTTTGGTTACTCCTGTAAATGTTGTGAAAAATAATTTATAATAATTTAAGTTAGAGTACATGGCACCCACAGCCACCGGCCCAACATTGTCAACATAATTCAAAATGTACACAGTGAAGCCTTTCCATTTGTAGGTTTTTTTAATTTCGAAAACCTTGCTATTTTATTGGCAACAATAACTTGGCTCTAATAAAACCCTAAAAATACTTACTTATGTATATACCTCAAAAAATGCATTAAATATTTCTACACTATCTAATTTAGATATTCGAAATATAAAATATTCAGTATTTGTCTGGCAACTGCTATTTAGAGGAAATTTACTCTCTTTTGTTTCTGCTTTAGTGTTAATAGATTAAAAATGACCCTGAAATAAGTAGGGGTTCTATTTATGACATGAACCTCGACAAAGTGCTTGTTTTGGCGTTTGATTCAAGGCAATAAAGTACACCTAAATCTGTTTTTACACGGTTTTGATTTAACACGGTTCGAAAATAAACAGATTTTAAAATTTTTTACACGATTTCATTCCATTTAGCACTATTCAAAATCTCTTGGCTTTAATTTTTTTTTGTTTGTTAAATTTAATTTTTGCGAAATACTCGTATGTTCATATCACAAATTTAGGGGCATTCCGTTTTTGTTGATATATACTAGCAAATTTACTAGTCAGTGCAATTGTAAATAGCACCCATTTGGGGGAATCCCCTTTTAGTGCATACAATCAAATGAACTTGTCATACATTTTTTTACATTACTTTTAAGCTTAGAGTACATACATATGTTTTTTTGTTTAATAATTATGCTTGTGTAAGAACATATTGTATATGTATGTATGTATGTGATTTAATATTATAAACCTGAATACATAATTGTTCTAAAAAAATCCTAGTTTTTTACTAATTTCAATAGGTTTTAGAGATAAGGAACCATACGATCAATGTCTTTTTATACACGGTTTTTTTATACGCTTTTTCCTTGGACCAATTAACGTGTAAAAACATAGTTATCTGCACCATGTCACTCTATTCTTTTCGTTTTGCTTCCATTCATGTAAACCTTTTAATCAGTGTCGCCATTTTAAAGATAGTTAAACAAAATTGTACATATGTATATAGAAGTCGAAAGCTTTTTTAAATTGGTTGGCATGCTAAATTATTGGGTGTTCAATTTAAAAATGCGGAATCATAATAGATACCGTATCTTTGGAACACGGCTTTTGTCTGTAGTAGTTATGTGTCATTTTGAATGGTAAATCGGTTGCAACGTGCGAGAGATGTGGTTTGTATGGTTCAGAAGTGACATTTTCACCAAGGTTAGCTAAAAAAAAAGTTTGAGGGCCAATAACTGGAGACACTAAGTCAAAAAGAACTTGCAAAATCATTTGCAGTTACTCAAGAAACAATTTCAAAATGTTTGCGAACACCAAAACTCATTCAAAAGCCGAGAGACCTTGAAAAACGATTTTACATGTCCGAACACATGTAAAAGATTAAAGACTATAAAAAGAAATTTGATCTAATATTATAATAACTCGAAGCGTAGAAGATGCTCTGTTTTCTGTGTTTTTTAAGATATTAGTCTCAATTTACACGAAGCAATTATTTTAGCTAAGCTGATTACCTTTTAAAAATTGTGGTGAGGGGAAGATAAGACTTGATTGTACTAGCAATTCGTGTTACTCTCTTATTCGTATTACATATGCGTACTCTCAAATGAATATACGAGCGAAAAAACAATAAAGGGTGATTCACCCATTTGTTCCAAACAAAAATTTTCTACGGAAAAAATTTTTTTACTGAGAGTTTTTTGCAGCGCGATTCACCCATTTCGAACGATTTGTCTGGAAAATGAAAGCTGCCATATGTTAACAAAATCTGTTAGTTTTACGAGTGGAAATACTGCGGCCAATGATTTATTGCGCCTTGGTTTTAAAGTGTCAAAAAAAAAACAAATATTAAATTATTTTTAAATATTGTGAATGAATGCAGAAAGAAAGTTGCTTTTGCTTATGGCCATTAAAACACATATGGCATATTATTTGTATTAAAAAATGTAACCTATTGGCAACTCAGTTCATTTGTTTCCAGACAAAATATAAAACTAAACCAATTCAAGCTGACAGTTGTTCGCAAAAAATATTGTCTCTCTCTCAAAAATAGAGACTTCAAACTTCATATAACTTTGTCCACACAAATATTTTGTTTAGAACGACTGGGTCAATCCACCTTAAAAATTGAGCTGTGTGAATAGTGAAGAAATTTTAAGGAAATAAATTGTATCAATAAAGATTCGCTTCGTGAAAATTGGGATATATTACCATGTACAAATTTTCTCTGAGAAGCGGAATCGTAATTAAAAGCCGCAAGCTGGAGTTTCTAAACCAATGGTGTTAGAGCAACTTCTAGATCGCGATTTATGCTTAATCTTTTAAACATAGTTTTTTTTTACTTTTTCGTTTATTTTCGATTTCAGTTTTATGAATTAATTCTAGGTTTAATTGTCCTTATACTGCTTTTGAACACCATACAATCCTCAACAAATTTCTCTTATTTCAGAGCAATATACATATATACATTAGGGTGGCCCCGTTTGTAGGGAGAAAAAATAAGGTATCGATGTTCCCGACTAATTTGATTCATTTTAAGACTACGTTTCTCAATTTTTTTTTCTTGGGGTCAATATTTGGTGAGCTGGATCAAAGGATAAAAATGTCCTTTTTAGGGGTTTTTTGATTTTTTCTCATTTCTTCCAAAGGAACTATATGCAAATTTGGTATCATATGAAAGGTCTTTGAGAGGCGCATTCAGTGGGTTATGAAATATTAATTTATTTTTTCATAGAATTTACCTAAATAAATTGTTGAAATTTCTTGATTATAAACATCATGCAATTTAACCCAAATGGGTTTTCCCGTTTTTATTTTGGGGCCACCAAAATAATATATACATATGTACGTATATAATTCATCTTATGCGTGTTTTAATGTCCAGTGTCATTATGTCCATAGACTTTATGTCACTTTCATTTAAGAAAAATTTTTAAATATTAAATTGAATTTGGAATTCACAAATATTGGCGTTTTAAATTCTTGTTTATTTTGTACACCCCCTTTGTGAAGATGTTTCTGGACATCATCACTAAGTGCCATCCAAAACAATTGGCATGCCTCAGATTCACCTTAGTCCTATAACAAATATTACCTGTTGTAATTGAAATGATTAAATGAAGCTTATTAGCCTTTAGCAAATAGAATTCATCAGTCAAATGTTAAATAAATTCGTTATAAAACATCCCATATATGCAAGTACATATTTATAACTGTGTATGTCGTTGTTCTGTTCTTTGAAAATCATCATAGATTATTACACTTTTTCTAAATACCTTTATTAATCATTACCTTTTTCCACTATTCTTCGATTATCTCAACAAAACATTCAAACAATAAAGAAGCAAATAGAAATACTCCTACCCCGCTGCCATATTTTGACAACAACATAGAGGGCTGAAAATTATCACTAGCAATCATACATATATACATATGTATATACATAAAATGTCATTGCTTAATTATCACAATTTAATTTTACCCTCTCTACTCTTTGTTTCAAATGCCTGCTTGTAAAAATCTTCTACAAAAAGACCAGGTGTGCTATTTAATCTATAAAGATAAATGAATCAATGGTTTTGAAAGAATTGTGTAATTTCAGCAATTGATTGGTGGCTGATGTAAATAACTCAATACTGATTTATTTTTGGTTACAGTATGGCTACCTGAATGGTATTTACTACTCATACCTTTAACTACGCCTAAAATAGACGTATTGTTTGCTAGAGTTGTGTGACAATATTTTTTTTGTATGTCTCCTAATAGCCGGCACGTGTAGCCTAGACTTTGGCCAATTATTTATATTTTAGTGGAGGTTATTTATTGTGTTATCGGGGTTATCAAATATTTTAATTATAAGTATTGTAATTTATTTCATAGCCTACAAATGCTTATGACAACTTAATTTTGTTGTGCGTGTGTGTGTGTGTTTTTTGAGTGTAATTGTGAAAGAGATTGTTATTTATGTAAAAAACTAATACCATACTTAGCTATATAAACGATTATTAAATTTAATAAATTTAATAAATTTAATAGTTGAGTTAAAAAAATGTTGAATATAAAGTGCGACATAGAATTGTGAAAACGAAATGAATATATAAGAGTTGCCATACAGAGTCTTATATTCCGGTATCTTGGACAAACGGCAATGTGAACTGTAATCCTAAGGTTGCTACATATTTTAAGGATTTTATTTTATCTATCCTATTTTTTTTTTGATGTTCATCTAAAGCCCAACTAAAATTGCCAACTTGTTTAAAAATATCTGGATTTTTGAAAAATAACTGGGCAAATAGAAAAAGTTTATTTTATTTCATTTAAAGATATTTAAACACACAAAGTCAGTTAGCATAGACTTACGGCCTGTTTCTCGACATCAAAAGAATGCTTTCTTCAGTAATTCATAATTCAATGACTCTTGCTTGTTATTGTCATTTTCGATACTACTTCTGTAATTAATAAGCATGGTACTCTGTTCAAGTTTGCGAATTTTATTGAGCAACATCAATTATTTCGTTTGAAAATTTTGACAATTATTAAGTGGTGACAATGCCGCGATTTAGAAGAAAATTGTCGTTTTTATTGCCCTTAGGTATGCAACATTGTTTCTTTTGTGTAAACAAAAACCATATGTTTTTGGCTGTTTTTTTTCAATTTCGTGCGAATTAAGTGCCGCTTACATTATTTCACAGTTGGAAAAAACTGTTGCCATATACATTTTTTTGTTGAAAAAACATGCTGCCAGAAACATTACGTAACTTTTCACAATAAGAACAGAGTACAACTTCAGCAGCATTAGTTCGCATTTATTTCGCATCAATTTTTTTATATGGGCTTTTGATAGTATTTCGCACGAAATGATGAATAGAGTACCATGCTATACTTGGTATTTTTATCCAATACAAGTTTCAAGTTTTAATTACTCTATTCTATGGACATGCTAGTATTGTTTGAAACATGCACAATATTCCAAAGAATATTGACCTAGACTCTATTTCTCGAGAGACTTTATTCGAATTATTCAGGCATGTGTTGGAAATCGATATCGAAAACGAATGAGTTTTAGAAGTAAATTTTTTCGTAATATTTCTGTACTGAAAAACTTTTATCACATAAAATATAAAGATATTGGACTACTAAAGAGAATCTTAAAACAAAAATTTTAAATATTTGATTATAAATGCATTAAAATGTATTTCCAAAACTGATTCGTTTTCGATATCGATTTCCATAATATGCCTGATTGACTTTGACTTCGTTAAAATTCTATACAAACGTTCTCTAGAATAACGATTTAAATATAAAGTTTTGATATTCCAGAGGAATCAAATTCCAATTTACTTTAACTAACTTTTTGTCGCACTCGAGGAAAATGCCATAAAATATTCCCTTTAATAATTTAATCAAATTTTTTGCTACTAGAATACAATCTGTATATATATTAATGATGTCTTAAGTTTTTACATGAGATTAAAGTCGAAATTTGTGCAATATTTTGGCAAACAATTCCAAGTAAATTCCATAGATTAATTATTCTTTTTCCGCATGTTCAAAAATATCTTTCATTATTTGCATATATAACATTCTCTAGATCGTGTTCTGCGTAACAATATTATGAAATTAATGTATGTACCTACCTCTGAAGAGTATATGATGAATTGTTAAACAAATTTTAAGCGAAAGTGTCCAGCTTGATTTCATTCTAATTAAAATCGTTTGAAATAATTCTTTACTGAATTCAAAAATTGATAAGTGAGCAAAATATTAAACTTTTGAAAGTTTTGTATTTGCTGAATTACAGCTCACTTAAGTTCATGTGTTTGGTCCCTTTGTGTTGTCTGCAACAATATTTAAAAATCACAGCTAGAGCTGAAGAATAGAGTTGGAAAATAGATAAATAGACAGGTAAAGTTCGGGAGTTAGAAAAAGAGTGATAAGCGTACAGTTACAGTTGCAGAAAGAATGCTCCAAATCAGCTTACTGACTGATTGAATGTCACCGCAGTAAGATTTGAAATTACTGTTTGCGTCATTTCCTATTCCTTATGAAGGCCTTGATTCTCTTTAAGTTCATATCCGATAGTTCAAGGACCGCTGTCCAAGAAACCTAATATGTAAGCAATTGAAGCTGGACAGAAACAGCGAAAGTGAGAGATTAGTCTGCTCTTCTTCCACATTGTGGCAACTTCTGCAGAAGTCATAGTAGGGCAGTTCTATTCTTATAGCATGATTGCCAAATTTACACTGACATCAAATTACATAGCTGAGAGCGTTGTAGTTTCAGCAGGTATGCTGTGCGTTGTTGGTTTAATCTAGGCCATATTAACCTTGTGTTTATGCAGATTCCTATTTTGTCTGAGCGAGCTCGTAGTTAAAGTTAACGTGATACCACATAGGAAATTTATGGCCCGTCGGGCAGCATGTCACCTTTCTTAGCCGGTTCATCGGCAAAACAGTAGCACCTAATGCCCACGCATCCCTATGAGTATGGCTGTGAATGTATCGCCATTATATTTAACGACGCCCGGCATTCCTGCAACAAACTAAATATATTGTATACACCTGTTAGAGATTTTATTGCAGCTTGACTAATAAGCGGCTTTTATTAAGCGATATTTCGGATTGAGTAATGATCCATCCATTTGATATTCTAAAGGACATTCGTATCTCAAATTCATGGACGAAAACACCTCTACCAACTTGATTCCTTTTTAAAGTCATCCGTATATACGGATAGGCTCGTTGGACAGTAAATAGGGTTTAGGCGTGCAGTAGTCTCTTCCAACAATACTATCATGCCCATAGAATAGTGGAATTAAAACTTGAAACTTGTTTCAAAAGTGTTACTTTTAGTTAAAACTACTAAGTATCAATGGAAGAAGTATACTCGAATTATAAACTAGTTCAGTACCAATCCATTAATGAAGTATTTATTGGCACCGTTATGCTTGAACAAAACTTAATCCAAAATAAAAAGTTCTAAACGACAAACATAAGCTAGTGTTACATACAATGGGACAGAATCTAAATTTTTTAGAAATTGATCTGTTAATTGTAAACAACTGTTACGAACAGCACTTTACTTGAAAAACAAAACATTTCAAAGGCACCCTAATTAGACTCTCCCGGTACAGGTCTTGGAGGGTCTGTGGAGTTTATCTTCAAAACATAAACTTCAATACTACTTGACTATACTCTTGTAAAATTTAAATTTTTATTGAAAACCTCTTTTTTAATTTGGCAAGCCTTACGATAACTTTATGCAGGAGTAAGTTCGACCGCATATGCCTCTCTTAATATGCCCATATTAAAGTCGAATCTGTTGACATAGAGCTTTATTAGCTAGTCAGTTACATTGAACGGACTCTCGAACATAATATATGTACCCTGATGGATTTTTTTTTGCTTGCAACAATATTACCACGTGAGTGCTAATATCGGCCCAGTCTATTATTGCCTTTTGTATGAGTTCATACAACGAGGGACAGTAGATGATGGTGAAGCTCCATTTCCGCCACTGTCGATGCTGGCTGACCAGAGATTTCTAATCTTCTACTTGTATACTGCCTCCACTACCTAACGTAACTATCAGTGATGGAAGTTAGTAGGTTCGATATCATTGGATTCATTGAGAACTCAGATATGGGGAATCTACATTAGGGCCTTTCAACAATTGCAACCGGGAGCGATAATATCGGATAATTACTGTCTTTTGTAGGAGTTACCATTTTAATGGACAAACAATGATTGTCATTTACCTGGTCTTCCATTACCTAGGCTGACCCCAGATTGCTAATTTTGGATGAATTTGCAATCTGCGTGACCTGACGGACGTCAGAAGTTTAGCTATCATCATATGTGAACCTCACTTTCCGATCTTTTTGAATTCAAGTATTATAAATGTGTCAATTGACAACACATGTGTAAAAGTCTTAAGAGTTGGCAGCCTTTTTAATCTATCAAAAATCCAAAAAAAAAAATTGTTTAATAATTAATAAATATTTAATAATTGTAGGTCTATTGTAAGACCAAGTGAATATTTTCAAACTAAAAAATTGTTACTCGTGTAAAATTTAGCCTAATTTACAATTGATTTTATCTATTTTAATAAGCTTGAACATAATTAAATAATACACAATTAGTTAATTCTCTAAAATTTGTTTACCATTACTATTGAACAAATTTTTGTATCATTGTATAATAAATCTTAATTAAAACCATTATTTTTGTTTATATTTCTATAAAATATAACAAAAACCAAAATTTTATCATTTCGCCACCATCTAAAACTCATAAATTTATTAAAAAGTTTACCTTTTTTTTTATTTTATTTTATTAAATTTTAAAAAAAAAAATCTGCTATTGTTAAATCGATAACTACCAAACTGCTACCTGAAATGTTTATAACTTAATGTTTTTTACCAATAAAAATTTTATTAAACAAAGATCTTTTAAGATAATAAAAAGATGGAAATTAAAAACAAAAAACCTCTCCATGCTGTAAGGGCGCCAATATTCTGCACACTAGACCTTTTCAGCTCAAAATATGAATACAAATCTTGTTTGATATATTTTATGTTAAAACAGTAACAATATTCATAATAATAAAAGCAAATTTTGTTAGTTAACTAATTAATTACAAATAAATTTACAAATTTTAAAAAATAAAAATTAAATATTGCTGGCTCTTAATTAAAAATGCGTCAACAAGTATTTGGGGTTTCTAACCAACATTCAGACATACTTACTTGTCTTGCCTAATATGTGGTTTAACAAGATTTCTATACAAACCTTAAAAATATTTATTAGATTTGTATGGACTTCTTTTCTTTGTATCTGTGAAAGAAACTTGTGTTTCCAAAGTAATAAATTAGTTAAAATAAAAATAAATATTTATCATGTTAAGCATAAATCTTAATTGGACACATGCAGATGAGATGATAAAACAACTCTTGCCAGCCGCAATCATTTTTCAAGCAGTTGAAATGCTTTATTTTGTGGTGGTTTTTAATGGGAAATTAATACAAAAATAAAAATGATATACATACTAATGTACGAGTAACTTGTTACCCTACTTAAACCACTACTAGGTTTACGTTTTGTAGGTAACAAGCAAATTCTTATTGCACATTTTTAATGACAATAATCACAAAAGATCACTGAAAATTTGTTGGGTCATTGGAGTGTTTTATTATAGTTTAAATAGTGTTTCTAAAGTACTTTTCGAACCCTTTAAAGTTTTAATTGTAGGGATCTTGAAAGAAGTCTTTGCTCCGTTATATTTTGATATTTCTTGATATATAAATATATTTCTCATTTACAAAAAAAAACTGTGTTTTTCTCTGATAGTCTTTAAAAATGTGTAAAAAACATTTCATTAAAATTGTCATTAAATTAATCATTTCATTGGGAGTTTTGCATAAATTAATAAGCTAGAGGCTCAGATAGTTTTGTACTGTTTTAAACAACGTTTTAATAACTTGATTGTTTTCTTTTGGTTGATGAGTGTTAAGCTCTTTTATAAGTATCTTTTTTTCAAGCAAATTATAGATGTGGACACAAAGAAAAATATTTAAAAGGCTTAAGGTTAAAGTAAATATTTAAAGAACATTAATTAAGCAAGTTTAAAGATACTTTGCACAATAACTCTAAAAAATACAATTTTACACTATTCCTAGGTACGAGGGCGGTGAAAGCTTAGAAACAGAATAGTTAGTTTTTCAAAAACATTTGTATTTTTCAATATAATCTACTGAAACTTCAATACACTTAGTCCAACGCTTATTTAGCAATTCTATCCCTTGATTAAAATAGTTTTCCTTAAGACCTTCAACATAGTGGTTTAGAACTGTAATTGCATCTTCATTTCAGGTAAAACACTAGATGGCAAGCAGTTTTTTTTAGATTTGGGAACAGGAAAAATTCACTGGGAGCTAAACCCAGACAATAAGGTGGGGTGGTCAAGCAACTCTTTCTTAAATTCATTGATTTTAGTCATTCTTAAAAAACTCCTGTGCGCTGGTGCGTAGTCTTGATGAAAAATTATTTTTTTGTGTTCTCGAATTTTTACATTTTATTGATGCAGAATGTTCCCATAGTACTCTTAATATATTGTTTTACCCCTTTGCAGATAGTCAATCAATAAAATACTTTTGAAGTTCCAAAAAAGCCTTGCCATAACCTTACCAAACAATTGAATTGTTTTTGCCTTTTTTGGGGCACTTCTTCCAGTTTCAGTTCATTGCTTGGATTATTGTTTTGTCTCTGGAGGATCCATGCCTCGTCAATAGTTATGAAACGATGCTTAAAATCCATTTCATTTTTCTTAAAACGATCCTAACAAGCCTGAGAACTTTTCATTCATATGCGTTGTTGGTCTGCTGTTAACAAATGCGTCACCCAGCCTGCATAAACCTTTTTCATTTGTAGTTCTTCATGTAAAATTAAATGGACTGGAACATTTGAAATGTCCACAATATTAGCTATTTCACGCACTTTTATTCATCGATCATTTAATACCATATCAGGATCGTTGGCTACAATTTCTGTTGTTGTTGCTGTTTTTGGATGTCCACTACGTGGTGCATCCTCAATGCTTGTACGACCACGTTCAAATTTAGCAACCCAATTTTTTACTGTTGCATATAAAGGAGCACTTTCACTTAACACATTCACCATATCATTATGAATTTCTTAACCCGATAAACCTTTTGTTGTTAAATATTTAATGACATCAAGAATTTCTAATTTTTTCAATGTGAAAAATGCGTCTGCTTCTGTATGAAGGAGTTGTCAGATCGAAGAGAAATTTAACATGTGTTTATAGCACAGATGGAAGTTTCTAAACCATTTAACATTTTTCTGTTTGTAGCTTGCTGTCTGTTCTAGGCTAAGAAGTTTCCGCACCGCCCTCGTAGTAATCAAATTATGGTTTTTATTTAGCTCTGTTTTATTAAAAGTTTATACTTAAGATTTCTTGCTGTTTGAGTTTGTTAAAAGCAGCTAAATTTTTTAAATGCAATGAAGTATGCGTTACATAGCTGAGCGTACTGCATTTTGTGGGCCGCTACGTTCTTCGTCAGCATTCTTCTAGTCCGCATAATGTAAATTTAAAGTAAATGAAATGATCCAAGAAATAGATTAAGTATTATTTGTCATTAATTTCAAAAACTGCACTCTTTCAAAACGATTCAAAATTCAAACTTTGGAAATTTTGAAAAAAGTTTATAAAGTTAATGATGTTTGTTTAGTGGTAGTAGCATTGTCTGTAGCGGTCAAACACTATTACATTAATACTCAAGTATTTGAGCCCACCTTCTAAAGGTACGGTCACACTTGGCAAATATTTGCCGAAAAAGACATAACCACTAAATAAAATAAATTTTAACTCGTTTATTTAGTAAAAAAAAACTTCGTTTTTTTAGGAAAAGACACAAAAAATATTTAGTTTTATTTTATTTGAAAATAAACAATGGTCACGCAATTTTCGTCCGGCATTGGCTGGACTAATAATTAAATTTTTTTAGATATAATATTTGATATAATTATTGTTAGTTCATTTTTAATGAAGATATAATAAATAAACAATTGACAAAAACACATTTTTTTGATGCTGTTTGATCTTGCAAAAGTCTTGTAAGAGCAAATAACGTCTAACGTCAAACAAATTTGTTCTAAACAAGTGGTTACGCTGTCACTTTAACATACATCATATAATATTTTCTGCACGGCTGTTCTCTTCACCAGCAGCCCTCTTGTGCGAATTTCTACGAAAAATGCTACACGCTTATCAAGATATATAGCAAACGATTAAAAAATTCTTCGGGGATTTAATTATATAAAGAAGGTTATTATATTTGCTCTATTAACTTTGCGACTATAGAGGTTTCCTACTCAGCTATTGCCATGAATATCTAAACAGACAGTTGAATCGTAGTTGTGGCTCAAGAATAATCTCTCTTGAGTCTTTAATATAGCGACCATTTGAGTCGTGTTGATAAGTATCATATGAGGGCTATAACCTCTAGGGTGTGCACATTCGTTTTGCTTACTTTTGATTCGTTATTAATACTCCTTTTACTTATTTATTAATATCCCAACTGCAAACTTAAGCTACGGTCACACATGGCAAGTATTTCACACAATCACTAAATAAAATATGTTTTAATTCTTGTGCTTATTTGAAGAACTTCTTTTACAAAGGACAAATCGCAATATTTTCTATTATCTCTTACAATACACATGTAAGATTAAACATCGTCAAAAAAATTTGTGCTAAAAATAGTGCTTAAATTGTTTGAGTATAATTTGCCATTCTATAGAGGAATCATGTAATTGGTCATACCGCGTCGGGTATACGCTTACGTCACTTCGGTATGTTATCGGCTCTCGTTGAAGTGTTATTCTCCTTATTCAAAAACCTATAAAATATTGTTGTACTATGTTAAAAACTCCATATAGTTTTATGGATTTTTCCAATTTAAATTCCTAGATATTCCATGTTTGGTGTAAGTATTCGTCTCTGATTCGACTAAAAGCAGGACAGTGGTACTATAGTGTTCATGCATTTTGTCCTTTTCTTCGCTCGATCTTCAGATCGTGTAATTTATTTTACCCATACGAGCTAGATGTAACCTCAGCTCTGTGTGACCAGGGCTCTGTTTGGTTTACGTGGTTACCCGCTACATGCGAGTATTTAGGTAGAATCTTTTGATTCCGTTGAAAAAAAAAACAAACAATTTATCAACTTTTCACTTATCAAATTCCACTTTTTTGCAAAGAGATAAGTATTTCTGTTCCACAGCATTTGCAAGTCTCATTTTGCAATAAGAAACTGTTTGCAAAGGTTGTGCGCTCTTCAAAGTGTTCCACAAAACATTTAATCATCTTTGCATTTCTCTTTTAACACTTTGCAGTACTAAATACAACTTTTTTAAAATGAGCCGCAAAATAAAATTGTTGAAAAAAACTTGTAGTGTTGCATGTTATTAAATAAAAAATTTTGCTAGTTATCAAAACAATAAGTTAGTTATTTTTTTATAAAATTATTCTTAATATTTAGAACATATACAATTGTACGCCGTGTTTTTTGTGGCAACGAATTAATTCCTCTTCAGCAGGATTATTGGCATTTCGGTATTTCTTTGACTTACAGCCGAATTCCGTAAATGTGTCATCACATTGAAATAGTGGTTTCCATGGTGGGCCCATATCGCTCCTCATTTAAAGTAAGCAAATAAGTGTTAATGATTGTGCCATCGACGAAGAAGGCTTCAATAGTTATAAAATATAATATGAAATTACCTTAAAAACTTTTGATAAACTTATTAAAATTTGCTTTGCAAAAATAGAATTTACAGTTTTTGTGGAACGAAACATTATTTGCCTTTGCAAATTACATTATTCAATATTAACTTTGAACTTTGCGCAAGGGAAAGCAAACGGAACAGAAATTGCAAAACGAAAATATAAATATTAAAAAACTTTGCAAATTACATTTCGACAGCTCAATTCCAAAAACATGCTAAGTTGTTTTGTGGAATAGAGCCCAGTTAATATATTAACTAGTCCTCTAAGTATTGGCCTATTCAGGTTCATAATCTCCTACGTTCTTTCTTGATTTGGATTTCCCCATAAAATGCTGGTAAATTTACCGATTGTAGAATTCTGCCACTCTCTGACCGGCTAATTTTTCTTTCTTTGAAAGGGTTTGACATTTGCCAGGTTGATGGTGTACATGCGTGATCTCATCTTGGATTGCTTGTCTGCCTTCGTCTTCCCCATAGTACCACGATGGCCTTTGAATCATATTATATAAAGATGAATAAGTGTTTATCTAATTTTTACATTGTAAAACATTTCGAGTAGTCAAACGGGATTCTTGTTAGCAATTTTTCATAACCATTTAATAATCTCAGTATAGCTATTATCTCAGCCTGAAAACAGTATTGTGATATTGGATACGATATTGTTACCTATATTTCGACTTTGTTCACAGAAGTTTATTCCCGTTCGGTCGCCAATTTTTTAACCATCTGTATATAGATCGGTATCTTGCGCTTTCCTTTCTTTTACTACTTCTTCACATTCTTCCCCTTTCGGAATTATAGTAGAGCAGTTAATGTTGATATATTCAGTCTGAAGAGATGCGATAGCTCTCAGTAGTAATATCGTCTTTATCTCACTGAATAGCTGAACCTATTGAAGGTCCCTGCAAGTAATAGGTGGCCTTACATTCTTGATTATAGTATTGGTGCAGTAATGACTTTCTCTAATGTTTTATATGACTAAAAAAAACTAGCAACAGTATGTATTTATATGGTAATTATAAACTTTATACATTCCTGAAGTCATCATATATAGTAACGAATACCCTTTATCTTATGCATTACTTTTAATTGACGAAATACTAACTTTCTCGAAACTGTTAAAAAAAATTTGTTTTGCCTGAATCTAGGTTTTTTTAGTTTTTCTATTACGATGCAATTAAAGCAAACATTTTTGCAGAAAGTTCCAGATTTCCTGTATGTTTGAACTATTTCATAACTAAACATAACTCAATATATAACCAAATGCAAACACCAAAATCATAGATTGTTGCTGATATAAGTAACTCAAACATTCAAATTTTTTTCCATATTTCTTATCATTTAAAATTATAATTATTAATGAAATATTTACAAATAAACAATATCATAAATTTTAATATTTTATAACTCTACGCACAGTTGGTGGTCGTTCTGCCAGTTTAATATTTCTTTATTGGTTTTTTGTGTTATTTTTTTTTTTCGGGTAAAAAGTCTCAGACTAATTTCTAATTTTGTATTGATTATTTTTTTGTTTATCAACATGTTATATACCATAAAGTCACCAATAATTATTTATGCACCATTAAAAGAGGCAGAAATTAAAAATCAAATACATAAATAAATTTATTTTAATTAAACGAAAAAATTTAATACAAAAAAAAAAAACAAGCCGTCAGACTCACACAAAAACGGCAATTAAATAATCAAAATAATAATAATAAAAAAAAAAACTGAGTAGGTGTTGCATTTTATTTCAAAAAACTACTCTAAATATTTATTAATATTTAGTATTCATATTTCAACAAAATTTTAAACAAATAATTTAGTCATTGTTTAATCTGAAAAGTAAAAAAAAATACAGTCACTCACATTTGAAGTCGGGCAGTTGGCACGTGGAAACTTTTAATAGGTTCTTATGGAAAAATACTAACGTTTTAATCTTTTCTCTTTTATAACAAAATATCTTTTATTCAAAAACAAATATAACAATATATTCTAAATTAGTTTATTCAATGCAAAGGAAGGATTAAATTAAATAAAGTCACTTTTCAGTCCCACATTTAAAGTCGGGCACTGAATAAAAAATTTACTTTATTTCTTAAAAAAAGCCAATTTAATATTGCGTGGCGCCACCTTTTTGATTTTCAACAGCTTGTAAGGTATTCAGCATAGATTGAACTAATTTTTTGCACACATCCGGACTAATGTTACTCCACTCTTCCTGCAAAGCAATTTTTAAGCTTTGAATTGATGTTCACTGACTGTCCTGCATCCGAGTTTTCTTACGCTGTCTTTAAAATTGTTCGCAATATTGTTTATTTAATTACTCTAACAATGAAATGCAAATTTCCAACTCCCGAAGCCGCTATTTACCCCCAAACCTTAACCGATTCACCAGCGTGTTTAACAGTTTTTCTTAAATTTTTACCTTCCAGCTCTTTGTTTGGCTTCCGCCACACTTTACCCCTTCCATCACATCCAAATAAATTAAATTTGCTTTCGTTAATAAACAATACCTATAAATTGATAATCTAAACCATGATTTTTTTTACAATTACCTTTACTTATTGTGCTCCAAAAATCATAACTGACGAGCAAACACAAGTCACTGATTTTAGTTTTTCTTGCTAATTAGTGGCTTTTTCTGTGCAACTTGGCCATGAAAATAATTTTTTCGAAGATCTTTTCTTATGGTTTCAAACCCAGAGTCTTCTTTGACCATTCCAGTCAATTTATGAACAGAAATAAGGGGATTTTTCTTCACTTTTCTTTAAAATCCTACTTTCATCTTTAGGTGAAAGCTTCTTTGACCGAGCGCCACGTTGTTTATTTGCAATCAAACCATTTTCTTTATATCTGGCGATAATATCATGAATTGTTGTTTACAAATATTGCCATTTCTCGTTCGGATTTTCATTCCAAGTGCAGTCGAATTACTATTTTGCGTTCTTCCAAGATGGACTGTTTAATATTACGCGACATTTTGCAAAATATTTTCATAAACTTTACGATTGACAAGACAACATTGAACAATTATTTTTCAAACAAATATAGAAATTAAAAAAAAAAATAACTCAATATTTGACATCTTTTTCTTGTAAAAATATTTATTGTCCGACTTTAAATGTGAGCCGTAAAAGTGACTTTTTCTCAGTTTTTTACACATGTACATTTCATAAGGGAACTTAGATTAATTTTTTTTTCGTTGTTTTTAAAGAAAAGACATTCTGTGATACAACACAAAAGAGCAAAATGAAATTTGTTTTATTACAACCTGGGAATTGTGTCTTAAAGTTTTTAACACCAAGCTGCCCGACTTTAAATGTGACTGACTGTATATACATACATATTGTTATTTGACGGCTTTTTTATAGAAACCACTTTTAAAAATCAATGAATACTAATGATATTTTAATGAACAATTAATTGTTTGGCTGCCTGTATCAAAGCTTTTGAAGGTTTATAATGATCATTATTGACGTAATTAAACGTACAATTTTCTTTTCATATTTTGGCGTAATAACAGAGTAGACTATTAATTTAAAGGCTGCCTGCTGGGTCTGCATGTCACTTTTTGTTATTCTTTTGTATTATTATTTCAAATACTATGTATGTATGTATGTATGTATGTATGTATTTTCTTTATTTTCTGTTAATAACAATCAAATATTTATTGATTTTATTATATATTCATGATGAACAAATAAACAAAATATGTTTGTTATAAATGTGTATAAAGAACATAAAGTTTGGGATATGTTTACTAAATTGTTACAATATTGTTAATAACTTATGTAAATTAAGTGAATATTGGCTGCAATAATTATTTATGCACCATTAAAAGAGGCGCAGAAATTAAATAACAAATACATAAATAAATTTATTTTAATTAAACGAAAAAGTTTAATACGAAAAAAACAAGCCGTCAGACTCACACAAAAATTTATAATTTTTATAAAATAAAAATATTGTTTTTTCTTAAATAATTTTTCAGGAACGTTTGCACTATTAAAGTCACTTTTGCAAACTTGCCAGTTTTTGGCTGGATTTAAATTGAAATTTAAAATTGGAAATAAAAAATACAACACCGGTGGCTTTGATATTTAACACAAGAGTGTTTATATTTTCTAAAAATGTTCTCAAAATTATTTCACATAAAGAAATATCCCAAGCTAAAATTGACAATTTCAATCAAAAAAAAAAAAAAAACTATTGTAATTATTTAGAAAACTCTAAGATCACTGCTACACGTTCAATAAATATCGTGATACTAGATCCATATTGCAGATGGGCCTAAAATATGAAATCCAGATCGCGGATCGTGGATCTCGTGATAAATATTGAACGTGTAACATTTTCAGTCAGTAAAAAGTGACAAATAATAATCAGCCCAATCATGAATAAAAATTCCGCGGGAGTTTTTTTCCCTTTTCCCATTTTTCTTATTCAAATTCAATGTTAAAAAACTAAAAAGGGAAAAAACTCCCGCGGAATTTTTATTCATGATTGGGCTGAATAATTGTGTTCATTAAACTTAAGTGCGTATCTTTTTCCGATCCTGCTCCAAATTTTTCTTTTCACTTTTTTCTTCAATGAAAAAGATTTTCTCGCGACATTGATAAACGACCCGCACAGCACAAAAATAAAGCTAGATTTACACGATTCAAATTTTCTTCAAAATTGCTCTTAGAAATGCTTCAAACTCGTGTAAACAGCAAAATTTCTTTAAAATTTCTTTATTTAATAACTATTAATAACTATTAAATATATAAATTTTGAAGAATTTTTGCTGTTTACACGAGTTTGAAGCATTTTGAAGAAAATTTCAATCGTGTAGATCTAGCTTAACATAAATACTGACGCGATAAATATTGAACATATAGCATACGCTCGTGATCCATCAATATTTTGAAATGGATCGCGATCCAAATATCATGATATTTATTGAACGTGTAGCAGTGCCCTAAAGGTATTAATTCATTTTCTAAATAATTAAAAATTGAAAAAAAAAATTATTTAAATAATGACGCACTAAATATCAGGTATGTGATGGAAACCGATTTCGTTCCAAAAATGAACTGAAGACGAAAACAGGTGTGATGGCAGCACGTATTATCTTTTGTTTTGTTTTTAATTCGGTTTCTGTTTAAAAACGTATTCGATTTCATGTTCCATTTGTTTTTATCAAAATGTAAGCTAAAAAATTCACTGTTTAAATTGTTTTAAAACCGAAGCAATAATTGTGTAGGTTTTGAAGAATTTGATGAAAAAAAGGAAATTTAAGCCGAATTTTCCGTTCGATTTTGATCACATCTTACAATAAAATGTTCGTTATTATTTTTCGATTATATTTTAAAACCGATCGATTTCCATCACTACCTGTATATGTATTAATTTTTATACAATAAAAATATATTTATTAACCCTATAAGTTTTAAAAATGTGTGTATTTTAAGCCTTTAAAGAAGTAGAGTGTTTATACCCT
Organism: Bellardia bayeri; assembly: GCA_950370525.1. NCBI lineage: Eukaryota > Metazoa > Arthropoda > Insecta > Diptera > Calliphoridae > Bellardia > Bellardia bayeri. The sequence continues at coordinate 66,946,617 of OX493265.1, forward strand.
ACACCACAATAGTGGGATTGGATTTGTGCTGATGTTTGTAACGCCCATAAATATTCGATACAATTTCGCACGTGATATTTTTTTGGCCCAAGGATGGACAGGGTTGAAACTGGTGGAAATCGGTCCATTATTTTACCTAGCCCCCATACAAATGTCCTCCCGAAATTGTGGTTTACCGGTCATAAATCTTTGAATTATTAAAGTATGCAAACAAGCTTTGCCACAGATAAGTACTAAATGAAGCTAAAGCACATCTACAAATTTCGTGAAAATCGGTCCATAATTAGTTGTAGCTCCCATATAAGGACCACTTCCGAAAATCACTTAAATGAGCATAACTCTCTTAAAAATGTTGGTATCAAAATAATAGTGAACACAAATATGTTTCGTCTATATACATATAATATGGCAGAAGTGTATGACGATCGGTCCATAATTAGTCGTAGCTCCCATATAAGGCCCACTTTCGAAAATCACTTAAAAGAGCATAACTCTTTTAAAAATGTTGTTGTCCGAACTAAATTGAACACAAATATGTTTCCTGCATATACATTTAATATGGTAGAATTTTATGACGAGCGGTCCATAATTAGTCGTAGCTCCCATATAAGGCCCACTTCCGAAAATCGCTGTAAAGAGCATAAATTTTGTAAATATGTTGGTAATCAAATAAAATTCGACACAAATAAGTTTCTTATATACAGAAATAACGACACCTATAATGGTTGGTCCATAATTATTCGAAACTCCCATATAAGACCCTCTCCGTAATTCACTTTAACTTCCATAAATCTTTTAAAAGTATTTATATCGAGATAAAGTTTAACACGTATAATATTTATATTCACAGAAATCATGACTCTGAATTTTGGTCCAAAATAGATGATATCTCCCATATAACGCCCATTTTTTAAAAACTGTTTTATATTTACATATACTAGGTGTAGGGTGTTATATGGTCGGGCTTGACCGACTATACTTTCTTACTTGTTATATCTTGAAACTAGTTCCTAACATGACAATTGAAATCAAAACTCGCTGACGCAAGAACTAGTTCTAGAACCTTTTTCTGTGTATATGTTTTTGTTACTTACTGCATTATTTCATTCGTTTTACAATCAACATTTTTAATTAATTTCTAATAACAAACATTTCTATCTCATTATCAAATTCAATCTTCAATTTTTGGGGTTTTTTCAAAAGTTTAAAAGTCTTGAGTAATTTTTTTATATCTCTTTAAGCATAAATAAAAGGTCAACATCAACAGGAATTCATGTCGCTGCTACAAAGAGTTTTGCCGGATTTAAAATGACAACTATTTGTTTAAGTAAAACAAATTCTTCATCTCTTAAGGTTTTAACCCTTCTTTGCATAATGGTGGAAATTTTCATCATAACATTGAATGCATTCTTTTATTTCTATTTCGTATTAAGCTAATGATCTAATGATAAATCATGCAAAGAAGGATGAAATCACTTAAAGCTTTTTATATGTTAATTTCCAAATTCCAAAAACTGTAGACACAGTCCAAAATTAATAATAATTGTTTCACCTTTATTTCTTCGACAACGTTTTAAAATTAAAATTTTTGTAAACAAATACTACTTTTCGGGATTGGCATCCCTACTATACATACAGCTTTCATAAAATCATGTTCCGTATAATGGTGTAATTATACATGGTGTAAGAAACAACAGGCATTTTGTTTGTGTAAAATATTGTACTAACTTCAAAAGCACTTGAAAAAGTATTACTTTTGACTACTTGTATAATTACACCATGTTCTGTATTTTACTATCTATTTCACTTATGAAAATAATATCATTTGTAAAGAAATAAAATATCTGTCTTTTTTTTAAATCATAAATTAATTAAAATGTTTAATTTTTCTCTTTTTAGACTCTTTCGGCTACTCCTTCGAACAAATAACTATAATAATGTGTTAGTACAAGCAATCTAAACAAAATCAAACTCCTCAACTTTTATTTCAATTAACCTAAGTAATCTTAGGTAATTAAATTAAACAAAAATAAGAATTAGAAAAAAAACTACAAACAAATTAAAAAAACAAACAAAGTTTTAACTCAAAAAAGCAACGAGTGCCATAAATATGGCACAAAATCGAGCGCACAAAAAGCGCTCAAAGCTTAAAAGCTTTAGTATAACAAGAAATAGTATTAACGATAGTAGCACCAGCAGTAGCAACGACAACAAAACAAATATGCTAAAAACGCAACGGTTAACGGTAACGGTTAAACGCGGCTTAACAAAAGCTTTTACCTCGTCGTCGCCCTCTTTATTACTAACAACGTCGTCGTCCTCGTGGTCGTGGTCGCCGTCGTCCTCGTCATTGGGTCGTTTTTTCCTGGCCTCTGCATTTATTTTATTAATTATAAATAGTCAATTTGAACAAGTTTTTACTCAAGAGATCTCCAAATCACAATTACCACTAAAAGCACAGCCTCATCTACAGCAGCATCATAACAATGGGCTAACAGCGGCCAATGCGGCCCGCATGCTGGCCGGCAGTGGTGGCAATAGTAATAATGACATGTCCCTAGTGTTACCCCACGATACTTATCCTGGTTTTAGCATAAAACGTTTTAAAACCAAACCTGTAGCAAACCTTAATACATCCTCTGAAAGCGGCCAGCCCTTGTCATCCGGTCGTCATGCCATGGCCTATCAACAGCACGGTTCATATCATATGTTGGACAATGAATATGCCAAATATTTTACGGTCTTGGAAGATGGTGTGGTAATGACTACCTCGGATATATCACCTCTAGTCAATCGTCCGGTAAATTTAGTAGTGGTCGAAGAAACTCCCAATTCCACACAAACTCACAATATCCAGCTATATGTTATGCATCGTAATGATATGTTAAGATTTCCTGGTTCCATGTTAGATGCCTCGGGACAGGTGAAGGAAAACAAACCGGCCGGCACTCGAGTTAGGGGTGTGCCACTGATGCAGGCCTTCAGCAATGGTGAACTAACCACGGAACCGAAAAAGGTTAAATACAGCATTATTGGGGGCAATGAAGACGGTGCTTTTGCTTTGCAAAGTCGTCATGCCAAACAGGCCGATGAGAGATCTACCGGTCTGACTATTGATGGTGATGACGAAAGTGGTGTTTGGTTGGTAACCAACCGTCCTTTGGATCGTGAAGCAACTGCTCATTATGATTTATCGGTACAAGCTTCCGATATGGAGGATGTGGACAAGACTGTATCCAAAATACAAATCACTCTTTTAGATGAAAATGATAACAGACCAATATTCAAAGCTCATGATTATAAATTTGCAATAGCTGGTCAAAAGTCCCCCGAGTTGGATACCAATTCCACTACCACCTGGAAAAGATTTAGCATAGTAGGCAAAGTAGAGGCCACAGATGCTGATGGTGATAAAATTGCCTATCGTTTGAAACAACCCAGTAACACTCTCATTATAGTGCCCCAAACTGGTGAGATAATGCTGGTGGGTCAACCACCCTCCACTGAATTGTTAATGGATGTAGAGGCTCATGATTTGCGCTATCCCAGTTTGGTTAGTTCCCAGCCAGCCAAGGTTCTAATAGAGTTCCTAGCACCCGAACCGGTTTCCTTTATAATGCAACATCTAGAACATGATTCGGTGAATGAACACTCACATCATCGTGAAAAGAGACGCGTTACGAGGGCCGTACGCCCCACCAAACGTATCGAGTTTACAGAAGCTGATGGTGATACGGAGGGTAAATCGGTATTTCAGTTGGAAAAGGAAACCGATAAGGAAACTTTTAAGATACGTGATGAAAATCCCTGGGTGACGGTGGAAACAAATGGAGCTGTGCGTGTCAAAAAGAAGTGGGACTACGAGGAGTTGGGTCCCGAGAAAACCATTGATTTTTGGGTGATAATTACAAATACGGGACATAATGGTAAGTGAAAGAAACTCTTTGGTTTTTCAATACAACATTTAAATACTATTTTACCTTAAAAGTAAAATAATTTGTATAAAGTTTTATCAATTTAGTCTGTTGTTTTACATCTATAATTTACAATTTATTTAAATATGTCATATTAATCTCCTTCATGCAGAAAAAAATTGTGTATTTCCTATCAAAGTTTTTATCTCATATAAACTATTTTCTTGGTATAAATATATTGTGGAAATCCAACCACCATGATTTTAATTTATTTAATTAACCATAAATTACAATTCAATATTTATTTAATATTTGCACACATATGTATATAGTAATTAGGCTGGCTCCTGCTAAAAAGTGATCATTATTCCAAACTAAGTGGACAGTATTTCTAAAGATAAAGTGTTTGTGATTTTTCTTGTATATGTTTCAAAAGAACTATATAAACTTGTGGTCTCACATGAAAGAGTTTTTGTCTGGGTAATGTAAAAAGTTGATATTTTTCACTACTCGTTCAACTGTTGATCAAAAGGTGACATTGCCAAGGCCTGATCATAAGGGCCACGCTAAGAATGAAACTAATACGTTGCCATTGATCGTGAAAAAATAACTGGATTTTGGGTTGAAACAAATCGAGTTAAATACTCAATAAAGGAGGCTGTTTATTACACAGCCTTAAGTAATGTTATAAAAGCTTAGATTGTTTCACAGGACGATCGTGTGATAGTTACGATGATACTTACTCGACCACAATCTTAGACACCAACAATATTTTTTTGGATAATGTTGAAACCAAATTGTGGTCTCATATGAAAGTATTTTGCCCTAGTGAAATAAAGAGTTCATAATTTTGATTTTTAGATAACTGTGTATCAAACTGTGACATTGTCATGATCTGGTCATGAGGGCCACGCTAAGAATCAGAGAAATATATTGTCATGTAAGGGCATGCAAACAAAAAAATTAATTTTGGATTCAGTCAAATCCAGTTAATTAGTCACCAATGAGGCTTGTTTTTGGGACATAGATAGGTAAAGAGATTTATACTTACACCTTTCGGTATGGTGATCTTACGTTAATTATGATATTATTTACATCACTTTATGCTGTCAACAAAATTTATGTTTTAAATAATGCTGGAACCATAGTATAGTCGCATATGAAATGATTTTGTCTTAGTTGATGCTTGATTGATATGTGTATCAAAATACGTTGCCATTGTCTTAAGGTACTCGGAAAAAATGAAATCAATTCTTTGTTATACAGCGTTATGGTTTAAATCGGAATTTAGTCACCAATAGAGGCTGGTTAGGACAAAGATTTATGGTGCAGACTTAAAGTTCAAGAAGCTTTCATCACTCGGCAGCGCAATTTTTGGGACACTTGCGATATTAATTACTGGATGTTGTGGTCATAGACACCATCTATATATCTTGAGTAATGTTGGAATTAAAAAGTGAGGATTTTGCAGAATGTACGATGAAATCTGGAATAATTTATTTGAAATTGACCAGGCAGTGGTGGCAATAGTATAAATGACATGTCTCTAGTATAATCCCACGATGCTTGTGCTGGTTTTAGTATAAAACTTTTCAACAAACCTTAATATATTCTCTGAAAGTGGCTTCTACTTGCTGTCCGGCCATCACAGGGTTAAGATCACAAATAAGATCTAAAATTCAGTTCGGGTGATATCTAATAAAAACATCAAGCTAAAATATGTTTATTACACGCTCAGGATATTAGGCTTTATTTGTGATCTGCTCCTATTGCGTTGTAGAATATATACTTTAAAATTATAATTCGTTTGGAATGAATAGTAAATCTTTGATACTCTAAAATAAAGTGTTCTCAATTTTAAAATTTTTAGCCCCGTATATACAGAATCATCCTATTATATTTATTTTTAAACGTGTATGTATTTTAAAACAAATTTTGGTATAAAGTCTAATTGATTTTTGCATAATTAAAAAAAACTACATATATAAAAATAAAGGCTCATAAAAACAGCAATATGCATGGAAAATATTTACAGAATATTTACGTACATATATGCCAACAAAAGTTCTATAAAAATAGTTTGAGCTGAAATTAAACCTTCTGGAACCAGTAAAATACTTTTAGGTCATGTTATATTTCAGAGAACATAAGAGTTTGGAAGAACTCTGAATTATTAAAGAAAAAACTAGTTTTAATTTACTTAAACATACAAAGTAACTGCTTTACAATATGCATTTTGAAGTTTGTATTTTGTATTTGTATTTGTATTTATTAATTTGATTTTCTAATACAACAAGACACAACGTCTTAAGGTGGCTATACACTACGTGTTTTTGCTTATGTATTTTTAAGTTTACAACTCATATGTTTTTCGTTATGTCTGTCAAAAATGGTTAGTTTACATAAGGGTTTTAATTTTTGGTCACCAACTTGTATGTACAATTTACACGTGACATCGCCATGATTATTTACCACAGCTGACACGCTTCAATATTAAATATTATTATTTTTTCACATAAAAATTTCCATGCGTTAAAGCCGCTGCAAAAAATTTTGGTAGCGTCACTAAACTGTCGGCGTAAAAAATATTGATTGAAGGTTTTTCGTTTTTTAATAAACAAGATGTGGAGCTTGTATCATAAATTTTTAAATAATTTATATCATTGTTATTAAATTATCAAAATGGGATAAAAAAAATATTTAATTTATCACTTATGCAAATTCTTCATACGGCCGGCTAATGATAGCGCAGATATTTAACCATCGACAAATCTTTTCGCCTGGCATATACATTTGAAAACATGTGTTTGAACATAAGAAAATAGGGCGTGTTCTAATCGAAAAAATACATATGTATTTCCACATGTATTTTACACAAGCAAAGTTTTTGAGGTCACCAACTACATGTTTTTACTCCCATATGTAAAATTTGACATATACAATGTAAAAAACACGTAGTGTATATGCACCTTTATAAATTACAGCATTAGAATCAGTCAAGTTAAAGTTTTCATTGATAAAGAAAAGAAAATATTTTCTAAGAACTACATACATAGATTATATTTAAATTTAAATAGGGTAAAATAAATGAAGTAAAGGTATATAAATAAGTTTACATTTAAACATCAAAAAAAAATGTATGAAAAATATTCCCTCAGTAATTTTCTAAATCTTATAGCGTTGCTAGTGATTTGCAAATCATTTGGAAGTTGATTCCAGAGACGTGTGCTTAATATAAAGTATTGGTATTCAGAAGCATGATGACGAAATTGAATTAAATTTTTCCCTCTACACGATCTAGTAAACTGCAAATGTTCATAAAGATTTGTCATTATTATTTTGTGAAGTAATATTAAGTTTTTAAATTGAAGATGGTTTGAAAATGACATATTGAATAAACGACAAGACTGCTGCGATATATGGTCAAATATTTTTAAAGAGAAAATGTAACGAATTAATTCAAAAATTTTATGTTTTTATCCCTTTAAATGCTAAAGTCCTTTTTTTCAACTGAACTTTTTTTGTATTTCCTTTTCAAGCAACCATATAATTAGTTTTTTATTCAAACAATTTATTACAATTTAAAGTATGAGTAGATTCGTTTTCGCTGCCTGTCTCTCTCTATTTCATTTTGCATCTAATTATAAAAAAAAACTTTTTTTTTATTTTAAATAAATTAAAAGTTCATAAAAACAATTTACACCCATGCAGCAACAATAACAACAAAATTAATGGAAATTTCTCAACTTAATAAATAATATTTGCAAATAATAAAAAATATACACTGTATAGCATAAAAAATTGTTAAACTCAAAAAAAAAAACTACCACAAAAGTAAGCTCCAGGGTATAGAAAAGAATATCTATATGAAAACTTTTAATAAATTTAAATATAGATAAAATAATATTTGTATTAAACTTATTTCTGTTTTTGCTCATTGGTTTTATTGAATGAAAATATAATTTAATAATTTTTGCCAACATATTGACTTGTTTTCTTTCATTGGAAATAAGTAAAAGCAGAATCAGTTTTTTTTTTTAGTCCATAATACGATGTTGAGGATTGAGTTGAAGAAAATTGTAGTTTTTGAACTAAATTTAAATTAAATATTACAAGTATTTTTGAAAAACTATAGTGCATTATCTGCTGTATATATTTAATAGCTACAATAGTTTAGGCTAAGATCAATAGTTTCGTGTTCTTGCGTCATATAATTTATGCCCATGTCAATGCTGAAGTTTTTCCTTCCGTCTACTTAAAAGTTTAGTCATCGGTTTTAGCAATTTTCGGTCTACTCAATGATAAAGGCTTTGCTTAGATCTACTTAAAAGTTTAATCTTCGGTATGGTCTATGCTTCAGACTAACATCAAGCTTCTGTAGTTTTTTGTTTTGTCCATACGCAGAAAAAAAAACATGGTTGGTTAAAGAAATGACATTCTTACCAACTACTCATTGATCTACCGAAATGTTTGGTATTAAAAATGGGAAAAATCGGTAAAGTAGGATCTGAGTTATAGACCAAAGATATTTTTTAGATATTGTGCAGATATTATCATGATATTTTGCACACTTTATTTTTGTTATAGAAGGAAAAGGCCTGTTGAAAGTGATCTAAATCGATATACGATTTCTCATAGCCTCCAGACAAATGCCTTTGCGGAATATAGCCCATACAAAATACTGCTAATATAAATGTACAGTCACACTTGGCATATATTTGCCGAAAAAGACGGATCCACTAAATAAAATATATTTGAACTCATATATTTATTTAAAAAAAACTTCGTTTATTTATGACAAAACACAACAAACATTTAGTTTTAATTTATTTGATACTGTTTGATCTTGCAAAACTCTTGTAAGGGTAAACAACGTCAAACAAATTTTGTGCTAAAACAAGTGGTTACGCTTTTTAGAGTAAATAATTTCCAAGTGTGACCATACCTTAAGTTTTATAACTGAAATCTCAAAACCATATTTTGTGTGCAAACTAAAACTAAAAATTTGCAGCTCAAAATAGATTTGAGTAGCTCCCAATTAGTTGTGGCAACACAACATTTTAATAGAAGACATTTTAAAGAATTTAAAAATTGTCTATTAACATGGCAAATCATATATTTTAAAAGTTTTCCGTAGATCCTATATTAATGATTTGGGTTTTAAAACTTTTTTGTGATTATGTAAACAAAGCACCATTTTATATCCTGTTTATTATAAACTGTTCTAAAGTTCAATCTAATTTTACACCTAATCATATTCCTCTAACTTCTTTAGTTAAAAAAATCACCTTAAATCCTTTCATAAGCTTTAATACAAATTTTTATATACAATATTTTTGTATTAACTTTCTTTCTATTTCAAATATTCCTTAAATTTCTTTGCAATTTAAGTAGCTTTTCCCTTTTCTACAACTACATATTTTATATTTTTCAATTTATCTTTTCAAATTTTTTATGAATACAACTTGTAACTGTCACTGGCACACAACTTGATGAAAATATTACAGTCTGTAGAAAGTAGGGAACACAAGAGAAGGAGAGATAGAAATAGAAAATAACATTTATATGCAAATTTTGTTTTGCCCATGTTGAGATTTCAACGAAATGAAAACAACAAAAAAAAAAAAAAAGAAGTAGTCGTAGTCATTTGAAAGCTAATCATCCTGCAGATAGACACAATAATAATTGCCCTGATCCTTATTGTGTTCACTTTTTTTTTTTTTGGAATTTTTGTGATGTGCTGCTTTCTGTTTATATCATAGTACCGCATTGCAAAAATAAAAAAATAATACATTACATTTTATTGTAGTCCTGCGAATGCAAATATTTAGCTGTTCTGTTATTTATTTTTCATTGTTTTTCAAGTGTGACATATGAGCATCATCAGGCTTTATCCTTTCTATAAATATATGATTATACAAGTGTAGGTTTGCGCAAGAGTATTCATGTACATTTTACTAAATAATTTTTATAGGAAGCCATTATAAACAAATGTTGCAACATTATCCTCAACATTGTCAACGTACTTGCAATATATATATATGTACATATACTCGTATATAATACTGCAGTAGTTGTGTGCCACGTACAGCATGCACACACATACATACCTTAAATATATGAAATCATTTGAAGGATAATTTTTATGAAATCGTTTTAATTAAATTATTAGATGGGACTGAGATTTATGACAATATTCTACAAGAAGATTTTGCTAATAGAAATTGTAGATGTCAAAGGTCACATAATCTATTTCTAGGTTTTTTTTAAATAAATTGAATATCATGTGTGATAAACATTTCAATAATTGCTTTCAGTAAATATTTTGTTGATTATGTATGTTTTTTTTTTTCACTGAAACATTTCACTCCTTTCTAGCTCTGTCTGCAGCATAACAACGTTTACTGCTCTGGTGTAGCTAAAAATTCCAGACAGTAGAAGTAGTCGTACTTTTTTATGTCCAGTTATTTTAATTTTTGTTGTTTTTGACAGACAAGTTCATGACATTAAAAACATTTTTGTCTCGTTGTTGTTTAAGTTAAAATGTTAAATTGTGTTGATGTTAAAAAATGTGTTCTGTACTACACATTCTAGAACCTTAATGTTTTCCCTTTTCTGCCCTGGCCATTCTTAACCCGCCACCCTCTCCCCAGCGCTTACAACTCAGTTTATTTATTTATATTGTTTATTTATGTTGTACCATGTGAATTAATAATTGTTTCTTCTTCCTGCTACACCCCAATCACTCCTTATTGTTTTAATACGTTTTTGTTGTGTTTTGTATATAAAAACTGATTCTCTCACTACTCTTTAATTTCACACATTGCCAGCACATGCGCTGAAACCCAACTGACTCCCTCATATGCCTTAAGTGTAGTGTGTCTGGTTGGCTTACATTTGCTTCTTGTTAGAAATGTCGTTTGTTTTCATTTGTTTCGTTTTTAATGTTTTAATAAATGCCGCATATTCAAAAAGAAAAGACAAAAAGAAAACAAATACTAATTGCTTGTTGTTATTACTTTTTTTTTTTTCTTCTAAAAAAATATTTTCCGACATTTGTTTCCAAATCATCTCCCTACTTTCATTAGTTTAACAATTAAGCAAATATTCATTACCCTCCTTTACTCTACATCTACACTTAACATGTATTTAAATGTTTAGTATATTTTCTTTCTATGTTGTCTTTGTTTAATGGGCCTTACTTCGGGGCCATATTTTGCTTAATTTGTCAAGACATTCATTCTTTGACTCATCTTTAATGAAAATTTAATGTTTATCTTGGTCTTCTTTGTTTTCAATTGTTGCTAATTAAAATGTTTATATTTATAATCAATTCTTCTTAATAACGAAGAAGTTGTCTGTCAGAATTTGCAAAAACAAAATGTTTATTAAACAAGTAAGAGTTTATATTCGGCTGTGCCGAATCTTATATACCCACCACCATTATTATGCGAACTTCATAAAATATTGTATTGTAATTTCTATTTATTTTAGGTTTACTTCTGTAGAATATCATGTCAATGACGATATATATAAAAATTTTTATGCATATTCCAGTAATCAAGAATTTACATTTTGTTTATATTTTTGCATAGTGTAACATAAAGCGATTTAATTTAACGCACAGTACTCGTAAATTAAGTACCAACCAACAAGCCCTAGGAAACTGGCTTTCTGAAATGTCAAAATTGTCACCTCTATATACTCTGTGGTTATTCTCGGAAATGGTAGGTTTGGCCAATTATGGACCAACTTTCAGAAAAGTGAATTGTATAATTTTTACATACTTATAACTGATCTTTGTAAAATTTCGTTTCGATATGGATGTTTATGTAGGTTAATGAGTTTTCGGTAGTACTCCTTATAAGGAACTATGACCTATTACGGATCATAGCTCATCATCATGTTAATGTTTCAATAGTATTTATATGAAAAGTTAAAACAGCAGTAACTATTTTAAATATTATTTATTTAAACTGAATAAAGATTTTAAGCAAAATTATTAAAAATTATGTATAAATTTTGCCTCTCCTGCAATCCGGTCAGACTATCATAAAAAATCTGTACCGATTGCAACTGATCCGTTTGAAGCGATCGTTGAGCGAAAAATGCTCAGAATGCTCGCTCACAAGTTGCAATAGCTATTAAAAAAAACTATTTAAAAAGAAGTGGACCTTGCCCCATCCGACTATTTGTTTCTGTCGAAACTTTCACTCTGGAATACGCTTTACTGCAGAACAGGGGTATCCGAATGGAATTGATTCGTTCTTTGACTCAGCAAATGAGCAGTGCCTTTGTAGCGGAAAGATGAAAAAAGTCATAGCTAACTGTAGCCAATACTGTAAAAAAATATTAAACTGCATAAAGACTAACCCCCTTCAAAAACGATTATTAAATTTAACAAACGTTTTATAAGACAGATTTGCATATAAAAATTTGCTTAATAAACGTTTGTTAAATTTAATAATCGTTTTTGAATAAGGGGGTAAGTTAAGAATCTCCGCATTAAGACCTACGATTGAAATTAAAATTGAGCTATATAAAGATCAACGATTGAAGCTGAATTGATTCACATAAAGAATACGATAAAGAAATACGACTGAAGCTTAAATTTATTTACATAAAGTGCTACAATTGAAGCTAAAGTGTATTCACATTAAGAGGATTGAACCTAAAATTGATCCACATAAAGATCTACGACTGAAGCTGAATTGATCCCATTAAGGAAGAACCACGATAAAATCATAAAATTGAAGCTAAAATTTATCCACATAATATCCATTGTTAAAGTAAAACTGAGCCATATAAGGAGCCAACTACGATTGAAATTAAAATTTAATCACATAAAGACCAACGATTGAAGTTGAAATTGATCCACATAAAGAACTACGATTGAAGCAAAAATTTATTCACATTAAGAACTGCGATTGAAGCTTAATTGATATAGATTAACTGATTTAGATCAACGATTGAAGTTAAAATTAAACAACATAAATACCTACGATTGAAGCTAAACTTTATTCATATAAAGTCCTACAATTGAAGCTATAATGGAGCCACATAAAGTTGTACGATTGAAGCTCAATTGATCCACATTAAAAATACGATAGAGATATACGACTAAAGCTAAAATTTATTTCCATAAATTCCTACAATTGAAGATGAAGCTAAAATTTATTTATAAAAAGTTCTAATTATTTAGTTCGTTTATTTGACTTTTTCCAATATTTAATAGTCCCTTTTTACAAGCAATAAGGTCACTTGAATTTTATATAAAAATATTTAATTTATTTCTATATATTTATTTCCAATATTTCGCTATCCCAATGGATAGCTTCTTCAGGGATAATACAAGTTTTGTATTATTATTTTATTATATAACTGAAGCTAAAATTGAACTGCATAAAGACCTATTATTAAATCTTTATTAGATCAACGATTGAAACTAGAATTAAACTTCATAAATATATAACAAAGAAAACTTAATAGAAACCTACAATAAAAAACAATATAGAATAAACCTATAAATGTAGCTAGGCCTTTATATAGTTCTGTATAAAGGCCTATGATTGAAGATGGCATAGACTTACGATTGAAGGAAGAATAGGTCTGCATAAAGAGCTATGAGTGAAAACTTACTTTTAATGTCAGAATGTGACTTCAAAAGCTACCATGTACCTACAATTGAAACTAAAATATAACTTTAAAAAGATTGACGACAAAAGCCGCATAAACAACCACAAAGAGCAACGATTGAAGTTTGCTAATATCTGCAAATAAAGCTGGAAAACACAGAAGCTAGCATAGACTTGCCACTAAAGCTGAAATAGTACTTCTTAAAGATCTTAAACGAAAATATAACAAAGTTCATATTGGTTCTAATGAATAAACTCTAATAGTTTTACTGATGGTTATGCTAAATGCTTCTACAATTTTTTCAGTTCCCATGAAAAGTCCTATTGTTTTCCCAGTTGTATTTACTTTACTAAAAACACACAAAAATTAAATTTTGTTTAACCAACTATCACTCAATAGCTGTAGGGTAGAACGAAAAATAAACCTAAACTCATATCCATTTATTTAACGACATATTGCAAATATTCACAAATAAGAGAATTTTACCACTTAAACTCATTGCAAAGAAACAAATGCAAAATTACTCTTTTAAAGAGAAAACAAAGAGATGTTTCATAACATCAAATGTTTCTAAAACAGGACATTTTAAGGGCTGCAATATTAAAAAGAGCAACGTTAAAAAGAAAAAAACTATTTGCAGGAAAAACATATGATTTTGAAAAAAAAATAAACTAAAACTAAATGAGAGAACACAAAGAGATTTATTTACAGAAAATACGAGAGCATGTCTGTAAATGAAAAAGGAAACGAAAATTAATAGAATTTTGCATAAAAACAAATTGTGGAAAAAGGGAAATCCTGTATGCTGTTTATGTGCATACGAGTATGTAGGTATATTTTTCACTTTTTTTAAAACAAAAGGAAAATGCAAAAGTGTAGAGGGAGAAAGAGAGAGGTGTTTTCTATGTTCCTCTTTTTTTAGTTAAAATATAAATTTGACATGCAAACAATTCTGTTTTTTTACGCTAACAATTTCTACGCTTTTTATGTGCTACAGAAAAATTATACAGTGCAATTCTTTTTTTGTGCACAATTTTTTGTGAAAAATAAATGTTAGAAAAAACTTGCTGCTTGTTATTTGTTGTTTTCTCTAATTTCTTCATCCAGTAAACAATTCCCAGGGTGCATTGTTAGCATTGCGTAGAAAATGTGTAACATGTTACATTATCCTGCAGTAATAATAAAAGTACACACAAGCACTAGCAAAGAATCAGAAAAAAACTTGTTTGAATATTTAAATTTTTTTTTCTTTAGTTTTCTTCTGTGTGGATAAAAAAGCACATGTTGTTTTAAATTACTATACCCTAGTGCAAAAGGATATTACATATGTATGTATATTTATGCATGCATACACTTAGTTGGATACGGATGTGTAGTTTTGTGTAAAATACATAAGCAATGTGTGTAGAATCGTATTTGTGTAAGTACATGTGACAATATTGTAAATCAAGCATGCATACTTACAGACATATGTATGTAAAGTATATACATGTACATGTTCTTATATGTACTTATATAGATGTATTAATGTAGCATATACATATGTACGTGAGTCTTATTGTTTTAGTCCTTTATGGTCTTGATTTCTTTGTATGTTTTTTTTTGAATTTAAAGAAATAAAACACAAAAAATATTTCAACATGCTTAGTTTAAGTAGTTGTTGTTTATTATTGTAATTTGAAATAACACAACAACAAAAAAACAGCAACATTGTTATTTTTAAAATAAACACACTTGTACAAACGTGCAGTCATGTATATGTCTGCCTACATATTGACTCAAATACAAGTTCAAAACTATTGTAGTTCATGTAAAGGACAATATGTGTGTTTTTCTTGCTTAAGGATTTCCCTATTATAACAAATGGGTTTAAGAAACTAAACTTACTAAACTAAGGTATACAGTGGGGTAGAGGGGTATTTTAAATTTAAGCAAATTTTGGACCCTCTGAGCAAAAATTTGTTGTTCAGATATACATATGATTGCAGCTAGCATAGTACTGCATAAAGATTTATGTATATATGCTTGATTGAAGCTGGATATAATTACGAATTAATCTAGAATAGGCATCTATAAACCCCTATAATTTAAGTTATAATTGTACTTCATTAAAATGTAGGATTAAAGCTGACAGAAACCTGCGCATGTAGCTGGCATTGGTCTACGATTGAAGCTAAAATAGAACATTTCAACAATTTCAAATTAAAATTTTAATAACTTTGTTTTCCGGCAGAGACATATTGGAATACCACAACAGCTTTGGCATTTAACTTGTAGACATATTAATACATACATATAGTAAACATGTAGCTTTGACAACTGGAACGAATACGAATTCATTTAAGAACAAACCGCTGGTTTTTCCGGGAAATCACTTTTTTAGACAATGGTCCTGGATACCTCCACAACCAATATTGCCCTATTTGAGTTTCTAAAAATATAAAAATTTTTTATACTATTTAAGCAAAAACACAACCACGGTATCCACATCTACTTCTTTCAGAGAGAATAGACATTTGAAATTAATCAAACGAGTTTGAACTGGAACTCCTAACCTAAAAACTCATAGCAAAGAGTGCATTCTGTAGAACTAATAGCAAAACTGAAGACTTAAGACACTCTTAAGAAGAAGAAGAAGAAGAAGAAGTCAATGAAATATATACAAAGTCGTACTTAAGATCTACACATATTAAACTGTTAAATACGGTGACAAGTGTCACACTATACCATGTCAAGTCATGCCATGTTTTTTAAATATATTCGATTATATATAATATCAATAATACTGAACGCAAATCAAGTAAACTGTAACATATTTTTTGCAATGCCATATTTTTTAAAATGAAACGAATAAAACAGACCAGCTTTCTGTAGTTTATCATGTTAAACATGACCACAAGTGTCACACTGAACATAGTCAGGTCATTCCATATTTTTGGAACGTGTTATACATTACAGGTGAAGATAATGCCGAACACCATGCAACTAAACTTTAAAAACTTTTTAGCCATGGCAAATTAAATAGGATTCATTCCACTCAAACTTTTCAAAATTTATCAGGTTAAATAGTTTTACACTAAACATAGTCCAGTTGTGCCATGTTCTTCAAACATGTTTGACATCATATACGAACATAATCCCGAATACTAATCAAGTGAACTCTTTAACAATATTCAGCCCAATCATGAATAAAAAATTGAATTTGAATAGGAAAAATAAGAAAAGGGAAAAGGGGAAAAACTCCCGCGGAAGTTTTTATTCATGATTGGGCTGATTATGAAAAAGAATGAAAAAAAGGGACCAGCTTTCTGTAGTTTATTATGTTACACCTGGCCACAAGTGTCACACTAAACATTGTCAAGTCATTCCATATTTTTGAAACGTGCTCTATATGACATAGGCATAAAATGCCGAACACAAATCAAGTAAATAAACTTTATCTACTTTTTAACAATGAGTTACATAATTTTATTATGTTAAATATGACAACAAGTGTCAATTTCCACCATAGTCAGCAAATACTTTTGACATTATATACAAAATTAATGACAAAAAACATCATGATGGTTTTGTTAATCGGCAAAAATTGTCACATTTGGTTTTCAGAGATTGCCGAATAATAAAAGGATTAACAACGTATCACTGGTTTGTGGGCATTTTGGGTTGGTGTCAACATTTGACCATTGCTTTTCGAAGATGAGTTTGGTTAAGCAGCTACTGTTGTTGGTGCAGAATATTGCAAAATGATAACAGGTTTCTTTCTGCTTACATTGTTTGTTATTGATGTGGAAACAAGTTATTTCAATATGGCATTGCTATATGCAATACAATTCAATTACAATATGCTACATTTCCTGGTCGTTTACTATCTCGTGTTAGTGATAAAAATTACCTTCATAGACCCTCGAAATTAACATTATTCGAATTTCTTTTATGGGGTTATTTTAAGCCAAAGGTCTATGCCAACACTCCCACAATCAGCTGTGTGTTGAAGGTACTTCAACGAACATATAAAACTATTAGCCCAATGAGTTATTTCACTTATAACCTTATCAGGGCTTAAAAGTTTCCTTACTTAATTTAAATCTTTAGTAGATGCCTAAATACATTACGGTCTGCACTAAACTTGTACTTCAAGATTGTTTTGTATAAAGCTGTTATAAATAACACCAGTATGGTTTTATGCCATCGAACAATGAGGCAAAAATAGGCTCTTTAAAGTTACAGAAAAGTTATTGCCAACACATATACTAAATATACAATTAATAGGAGTAATTAAAGCTGAACATCCATTTTAAAAGAATCTCAATTAAATTCATTCACAATAATGCTTTTCAAATTGATTCAAACTCTAGGAGAGCTGCATATAAATTTTAACAATATTTCGCATATTGAGAGAAAAGAAAAAACGGAATAAAATATGAAATTTCTAAAAAAAATATATGTCAAAATTGTAAATTTTTTAGAACAATTTAGGCAAAGAGTACCAGCAGATATGGATACACATCGGAAATTTTACTTTTTATACATTAATAATTCACTAAAAATAGTAAACGCAAATAAATGTCTCATATTGAAATTGAGCTATACCGCTGATGAAGTAACCATGATCACTTCAATCATGATTGATGTTCAATGTCGAAACTTTTAGAATTATAAATGGACAAACGTAGAATCAACAGTTGACCTTCGGGAGGAGACATGAGACATGACTACCTTTTAGCAAAGTGATGGTTATTTAATACCATTAAAATTGTTTAAATAAAAGGTATAAATCGAACTTAAGTTAAAATGCTATAGGCAATATTAAATATTTGATGTTCTTTAAAAATTCTACTGAGGACGAAGCAACTTTTATGACAATTCTATAATTATAGATTTTTCAAAAACTAAACGATATTTAACTCTTAAAAAATCAGATTTGTTGAATGGATCTTATTTCATTTTTTAGCATCTAAGATGAATCAATTCAAAATTTTAAGCTTTTCGAATGAAGAAATTTTATATCAGAAACCGATTGAAAATTATTAACCCCCTGGCCCACGATGTCGAACGATAACGTTCGCTTAGTTAAGACTTAAGACACAAACTTGATTGTAGAATAAACAAATTTGATTGAGTAAAAAAAATAGATACGATAAAATGTTTGTGTCTTAAGTGTTATCTAAGCGAACGTTATCGTTCGACATCGTGGGTCAGGGGGTAAATTAGTTAAACAGCAAACTATTTTGACATCTTCAAAATTTGCTTTTCAAAAACCATTAAAAGATTAATTAAAAAAAATAACAACATTGTTAAATCTTTTCAATAGTCCACGCCCTACTTACTCGCTACTGGGTAGATGCCTGATAGAAGGCATACTTAAGAAGGACAATTAGAAGGCCTACCAAGTAATCCCTCATAGAAGGCGTAATTAACTAACTGTTAAATTAATCATATTATTAAGGAACATATTCTTTATGAAGTCAATATAAGACTTTAAAGTACTTTACTTCACGCATACTTTACAGCACAAGCTTTCATAAAAGACTAAATTTATACGCGTTTTTTTATTAATTTTTATTATTCGTATAATAATGTGGGCATATTTTAAATCTATGTAATTGAGAATAATTGAAAAACCAATCATGTTTGATATTTAAATTATGATTTGTTGCAATTTGTTACAATTTTGAATATGCATGAAACACCTTCTAGTACACCTTCTGATAGAGGGCAAATTTTACAGCTGGGAATATTTACTACCAAAATACTTACTTATCTGTAAGTAATCATTAAAAGTAACACTATTACATGTTTATTACTTGATGTACTTTTAAATTTTATTACTTTATGTTAATTTAACTTTTAATTCAAGGAAATTCGATTTAAAATTTTTGTAGGGATTCAACATTTTGAGATTTTAGCTTTTTTTCTTCAGCTCCTGGCAACACTGTAAGTAAGTGGGGAGATATATGGCGACACCGGTGTCATGAGCTTAAGCGGGTTCGAAACTAGATAGAGTGTCATTGTATGATTGATTTACTCCCAATGAAACTTGAGGCTAACTAGAGTCTCTATCTACTTCTACGGCATCAGTTAAAAGCCCGGTGACTTGTCCTTAATTTAACTATTGGGGTAAGGTCCTCCTTAGGGGTTCACGTAGTGGTTGTGGTTGACACCCAATGGCAGCAGATGTTTGTTTGAGCAGCAGATTTCGGTCCACCAAATAGTCTCTAGGTGCTGTTGCTGAACAACAACAGAGCCATTGAAAGTGCACGGGAATTGTGACTTTCGTGGCATTTGTGTTGATGATCCGCCTTTGTACGAGGTTACATATCCGGCCTATGGTAAACGCGTAAATTTTGATCTCTGTCCTTGGCAGTAGTGTGTCCGTCAATGCAGAATTGCGATTGCTGCTTTTCTAGTAATAGTCTTGGGTCATGCTAATTGACTAAGCTTTGCATGGCAGGTATTAGATAGCCCAAGCTTTTAAGCAAGGTACTCTTTACAATGATCGTTGCAGTTATGTATCGAGAAATTGCTAATTATATCGCACCCTAAATACAAAAGGGTTACAACTCAAAATTGTCCAAAACTGACTTTTTTCCATAAATTAACTCAGAGTACACATCTCTAACTACTGCAACAATTTCTTTAACATCTCTATCTTCTTTAACTGGAAAAATAAAGTTATCAGGCATGTGATGGAAATCGAAATCGAAAACGAATCAGTTTTGGAAATACATTTTAAGGCATTTTTAATATAATTTTTAAAATTTTTGTTTTAAGATTCTCTTTAGTAGCCCAATATCTTTATATTTTATGTGATAAAAGTTTTTCAATACAGAAATAAATCGAAAAAATTGACTTCTTAAACTCCTGTATGTCTATATGCCTGTATGTCTATTTTTATGTTACGTGTGTTGCTTATGCACGATGAAGTTTTTTGTCTCTCCTGAAAATTTTAGTATTTTGAGTTGTGACCCTTTTGTATTTAGGGTGCGATATGTTCCAGGCAAATTCATACAAGTATGCTCTTTGCAAGACATATATTCCATGTTCTTGCTGGACATACAATTCGATGGTGAGTTCAACCTGCATTTAAGTGCGCCGTGGAATTAGGCCTAAAAGGCAGATACCCATATTAATCTTGAACGCATCAGTATCATTTCCATATTATAAGCTTCATTTATTTTATTTGTTGTTAGAAGCTAACAAAATATATAATAACATAAATGTTTGCCTACAAAATAACATCAAAATTTATTCTCACAAAGCTGCTAAATTAATCCAATTTTGTTTTGACTCAGGCCCTTCGCCTCTCAAACAAACACTACAGTGGTACTGTGGTGGTGCTACCTTAAATATTTTCACAATATTTAAACAAAACTTTTAAACTTGCCTGATATTGAAATACTTTTTGTATGCTTTAAAATATTGATATTGTATCTCATAACACTTTTAGTATTTAATTACTCACAAAAAAAAAATTTCATATACCTACATATGTACATACTTATATTCAAAAATACACAAAAGGAACTTTGACACTTGAAAATAGTTTTTTGTTCTTTTTTGAGATGAGATGAGAAACATTATTATGTAGTTTTTTGATTCTTTGTTTTGTTTTGTTTCATATTTACACCCACCTTTTTATGCGTTGCCTTGAAGTTATAGTTCAAACAAGTGCATCTGAAAACAATTCAAAAATTAAATGAGTGAAAAGAAAAACTAACGTAACGTAACGAAACTGAACAGAACAGAACAGAACTGAACAGAACACAAATTGTTTCAAGTACTACTATAGTTTGACCTATTTTTCCTTCTTGCTGTATTTTTTTCTCATTGTGTTAATTTGTATATTGTTTTTATTTTCTTGTTATTTCGGTACAGATTTTTCTTGTAGTTCATGTAACTTTTGTGATGTTGTTTCTGTTTTTTTTTTTTTTTTTTTTTTTTTTTTTGAGAGATGTTGGAGGTTATATTTATAAAAAATTCTGTTTATATTTTTGTTAACAAAAAAAAATACAAATCTACTTACTTTTATGAGTTTTAAGACATGTGTACACACAGCACAAATGAACAATGAGGTGAGAAACACATGTGAATATTTCATTGGATTTCTGAAAAATTAAAACAGAGACAATGTTTGGTTTTATAATAAAAAAAATAGCAAGAAAAAGGAATAAATTCTTTATATACAATGTTCTTTGTGTTCTACAACATCTGTTGCAGAAGTTATTACCTCTCATATATAATATATCGAATTGACTTTTCTTCATACAAATATTTTTGAAAGCTTAGACAAATTGTTAAATATTTATTTGAAATAATAAATTGCTAATAATTGCTACGAATTTTGCAAGGTTTCTTTAATTTGTGCCTAATATTATGCTTGATTTAAAAAGACATATATTTTAATACAGATATTTGTTAAGCTCTTGAAAACCTTTATTAATCGCCTGTATTCTATATTCCACTACGAAGTGAAACTGAAATCGTTTTCAATTCCACATAGACAATTTCACGGCTTTAAAGAAAACAAGTGAAACTTTTATTATACGAGGAACCACTCTGAAAATTATATTTTACTTTTCAAATAATTTTTACTAAAATTAAAACACAAACTTAATGAAAATTTCACTTCAACTTCATTTTAAAAATGTAGAACCCAGGTGTATACTTCATATACAAGTAAACCTTTGAATTTAATTATTCTTTTTGAACTGAATTTACTGAAATTTTAATTCCTAATTAAAATTCATTATTTAAAACCATTAAAACTGATTCTTTAGCTTCATAGCTAAAGCTTTTTTTAATTAATTCATTATTATATGTCAATTTACACAGTATTCATTCAACTATGGAATGCCTCAACTTGTTATAGTGATTTAAAACGACATCGTTCGTTATTATAAGTATTTTACAAAGGATCCCTCTTAGACACTTTCCCCCCTTTTTTTAAAGATAAGTAACACTCGGGCAATTAATATGTCTATATATCTTTGCGTTACTTTCTTTGGAAAGGAATAGTTGAAGAAGTAAAGGTGGTGAAAGAAGAAAGCTTTTTATATCACAACTCTGCAATTGCGCATTATGATTGTGTTTAGTGCAGCATTGCAGTGCCTCTTGGTCTCAGTCAGTCTTGAAAAGACTTAGCCATTTCTGAAGCTAAAAAGGAGCTTTGTGGAAGAATATTTTATAAATATATCAAGGCTTCAGGAGTGGTACCTGCTTTGACATCGTTAAAATTGAAGTCTGTGCATTCCATTTCTTATGCCAATAGCCTGTCTTCATTTCTATTTAAATGACGCGAAATCTCAGGACGGACCAACGACGATGGGATTATAAATCTATAAAATCATTACAAAAAAGAAACAAAGTTCTTATAGCCGATATTGGCTAGGATTTCTCAGCTTTTTAAAGAAAAGTAAAGAAAAAGGAATATGGAAAATATATTATGATAATTAAATAAATAAATGAATCTCGACTGTATGTGCTATTTGCCATTAGATCAGTATTTAAGGTTCAGTCATTTGAGGACCAATTTTACTGATCTTCTAAAATCATATTAATACAAATTACTCATGTTGAAAGGCTTCATTCTTATGAATATAAAAATAGCACCAAATTTGGAAATTATTCCTGTAATTATGGTTACGTATCATAACTCAGTGATTTGTAAACCATTTTGGTTAAAACTTAATAGCAAAATTCTCTTTATATCCGTAATTTATTTGTGGTAATCGGTAGGTTTATTTTAAGAATAAGAAAACATTTGCCATCTATCTCATGTTTATGTATTATACTTCAAGATTAAGTACACAAAATATTATTGTAGTTGCTAGAATATATAAGGAGCAGGTTATCATTCAAAACACTAAAATATTGTGTTGTTTTCAAACACTTTTCGTACGATTAAGCTGTGATTCGTAATAGCAGTTTACAACATACAACATCGACATACTTAGTGTTGTCAACGGTAATCGGGGCCTAATGATTTATCTGTTTGGCTACCGCATTGATCTGCGTTCTTCGTGGATTATAAAGCTTTATGTTTACTCCATTTCCAAATGAGCTACGACACACTCGTTTAGCAACGTGTCGCTTATATTAGTCTAAATGCTGGATATTGTCACAAGAAAAACTCAAGTGTCTCGTGTCTTCTTCTACGAATGCCCTATAATCTGTGGTCTCGGGTATTTTCGCACGAGCTTTATACACTCTTTGAATCAGTAAGCTATTTTAATAATTGTTATTTTAATAATTGACTATCTGCAAAAGGGTAAAACAATAAACTCGGAGTACTATTGTAAAAATTCGACAAAAACGTCCTGGCTTACAACACAAAAAAATAATTTTTCATCAAGACTACGCACCAGCGCAAAGGAATGTTTTAACAATGGCTCAAATCAACGAATTAAAGTACGAGTTGCACCTTATTATCTTGATTTAGCTCTTAGTAACTTTTATCTTTCCCAAATCTAAAAAAATCCTAGCGTTTTACCTCAAATGAAGACGAAATTACAGTTGTAAACCACTATTTTGAAGGCCTTGAGGAAAACTAATTTAATCAAGGAATATAATTGCTAGATAAGTGCTGGACTAAGTGTATTGCACTTTAAGGAGGTTATGTTTGAAAATAAAAATGTTTTTGAAAAACTAACTATTCTATTTCTGTGCTAGGCTAAAAAGTTTCCGCACCGCCCTCGTAGTATCCCCAAAGACTGGCTGGAATTTAAGCTATTCTTCTTCCGTTATGGTTTCTCAAAGGATATTAATTGTCTGTGTTTTTTTTGGTAACATTTCTGGACATAATTTTCTATTTAATATTTCTGAAAAATAACTTCTTCATTTCTTTCTAGTAGTATATAAATAGATTGATTGAAAATGTAGTTTTCAATCAATCTATTTATTTGGCTCATTTGACTTTAACATTCCATTGGAACTCTATAAACTCTATATTGTGAAATTTTATATATACACGTACTACTAAATTTTATATATACACATTTCAACACTTCTATGTAGTATAAGAGAAAAACATATAACACAAATTTAATTCAATGTCTTTTACATGTGACCTAATTGTTTATCTAAGCAAAAACTAATTAGAAAAAAGTCTTAGTAATAAAAAAATTTACTTTAGAAAAAACCAAAGCAAACAAGCTCATGCTCTCTTGATACATAAATATGTACATTAGGGTAATAACCTTTTGCAATTTTGGCAAATATAAAAAATACTACCAAAAATATTAAAAAATATGCTGTCACTTTTCCTCCATCGTGAAAAAAGTTTCCGCACCGAACGGGTTAAAGTTTTGTTCTTATTTACATATTTATTTTTTCCATTAACACAGTTACTCTTGCTTTTGTCTTAAATATCTAAGTAGGTAGTGAAGTCTTTGTTATTACAAATGTGAAATTTCGCAAATTATTTCTGTTGGTTCTTAAAATAAAGTATAAAAAAGTAAAATATCTGTTATAAAAAATTCAAAAATCAGGTCAAAATTTTTTACAAAAAAATAAGGATGGTATTGAAAAATGTAAAAAAATACAAAAAGTCGAAATACCTTTGAGGGAGTTGAACGAGATCCCAAATCGGAAGATTTATCGCTTTATGCAAGACAAATAAATATAAAGAGGAAAGGTATGTTAAAATGTCTAAGGAGTTACATAATTTGTGGACCAAGCTAAATATGAGAACCATGCGCGTGGATTTTATAAAAAGGAAAATGTGACGGTTGGTTCTATTTGTTTGTGCTGCCTGGTTTGAAATTTGGTTTGGTTGTCATTGCTTCAACCAGAATGATTTTGAAGCATTAGGTAAATCTTTAAAAATCTTCACGAAAGCTAACGAATGCTTCTTAAGGCATTGGGTAATAGAACCGTCAAAAATTAAAGAGCATCAGCACAGCAACATATGCGCCGAGAGTGCGATTAAAGTGATGCAGGATATATATCGACAGTGTAAAACCATACGCACATTAAACTTAAAGTTTATATCTTATAATTCCTAGTATTTTTGTACTATAATGAAAAATCTTAATTTTTAAAAAATAAAATTTTAAAGCACTTTTCTAAATCGCTTTCGGTGCCGAAACTTTTTTCATCGCATCAACCTAAAAAGCAGTTTTTTATTATCAGAACAACATTCACCACATGGTACTGGAGTGGTATTTTGCACTCCAAAAAAAGTTATTACCCTAATGTATATATGAGTATTACTAGGTAAAAATAAAGTAAGAAAGTTCTCATTGCGTTAGTAAGGATAGTTGGAAAAAAGGACAAGGAAAATAATATTCTAAAAAATCAAACACATATTTACATTGTATCGATAGATATAATTGTAGATATTTCAAAAACATTTAATTTACATAAAGTTTGTATTTATATGAAAATAGTAGGGAAGCAAAAAAAAAATAATAAGTTTTAATTTTTTCAATCTCTAATACAGATTTTTAAATCAGGTTAATTGTAAATTAAGCTGTCAGCATAAAATTAGCCAAATGTTCGGCTTATAAAAATATCCAAGTCCTCTTACTTTTATTATATTCGTTATTGTTGAACCTACACGTTATATGTTCAACAAGTTTTTTGTCTCTAATGTGTCTTTATCGTACAATTATTTTAAATTTATATAACATATGTCAGATTTATTTTCAAGAATAATATTACTTTTTTTTTACTTATTTACTGGTCAGCCTAAAACATCACATATCTCTCTTTCATCTTTTGTGTCATTTATATCAAATTTGATTAAATTTGTTACGACCATATGAACATTTTATAGTAAAATTCATAGTGCTTTCACTTAAAACTCCATTATAGAATGTCTACAAAAAAAATTAGAAAAATAAATTGATTGTCAAAGTTGTTTTATTTAATTTGCATAATAAAACTATGAAAAATAATATGATGTTTACAGATGGTATGATTCACTTAGCTAGAAACATAATTACAATAGAGTGCACTAAAATATATGTAAGGCATGTTTCGTGTAAATTAATGAAATGTTTACATATTAATTTTTATTTTTCCTACAATATAACAAAACATGACAATAAAGGTGGATTCACCCATTCGTTCTGAACAAAATATTTGTTCGGACAAAGTTTTTTTTATATAAAGTTTGACGCCTCTCTTTTTAAGAGAGAACAAATATTCATATTAAAAAAAAACTTTGCCCGAATAAATATAAACATTGTCAAGTCTTGTCATGCTGGTCTTGCTTGACATGATACATGAAGGCAATGTCGAACACAATTGCAGTTGTTTACTATTCTGTCAATAATTCTTGGTCCTGTTTCACACTCTTCAGTTTTAGGTGACCAGTTTTTCTTCAAATCTATTTTGAACTTGCCATTTCATTCACACTCACAAATTAAATTTTTCTACTTTTTCATGTAAATCAACATGCATGAAAAAAAAACAAAAGGAAATAAGAAAATTGACTAGTATCGTCAAGTTTGCACCTCTTTTATTATCTTTTCTCTTCTCACCCAAAAATACTTGCCTTGACGAGTCAAAATTGAAAAGTGTGAATGCGGACTTGATCTTAAAAACTGCAACAGTAGCTAGTATTATTAATGGCAAAGTATAACAATTTATTTACGTTGAGTGACATGACTTGACAATGTGTTTAAGGCCCAATAACTCATTGTACCCGTCACTACTTAGCAGAGCATGAAATATATAATGCCAAAATTTTTTTACAGCACATGCCTTTGTGCAGACCTTTAAGGAACTTGTAAAGTTCGTAACTCTTTCAAATAAGGTATGATAAATTTTAGCATTTCTTATACCAGACAATATGGCAAAGAAAATCAGTTTGCAGTGTATTTAACTGAGACAAATTTGTCTTTTATTTTCCAGATATTCTATAATAAGTTTTCTTTAAAACGCTGAGAAATCCTAACCAATGTTGACTATAAGGCTTTAGTTATTCTTCCCTATAGTTCAGGAACCACGCCTCTTAAATACGAATAAACTCAGGATGTTGACATAAGAAATGGAATGCACACTAAATAGACTTCTGAAAACTAGCGCAACTTCTGAAATTGATTTGTATTATCAATGTTGACGAAGGCAAAAGAAAAATACCTCCTGAGACTTTGATTTATGTATTTTACGTGGTCATCAAATGTACATTCATTTAAATCTACTCTCTTAACTCCTGAAATGGATTTCTTTTCTCAATATTGACGAAGACAAAGGAGAAATACTTCCTGAAACCTTGATTTAAAAATACTGTTTCTCAGCATTTAGTTGGCAACAGATTAGTTTGATCTGTTCATTAAATGTTTTTACGTTAAGATATTTGTTTGGACTCCTAAAATGGCAACGTATTCGCCCTTGGTCTTAATCAGTTCTTCTGAAAGCTGTAGAATTTATTTTTAGAATTCCATTCGTTCTCTCATTGATGGCTATTTGTTTGGCATTTCTCAACCCCCGAAACAAATAATTATACATATGTATTTCTTATTCAATATTTGATTCCATATAATTACAGACATTGTTGTGGGGGGCTTTTACATTTTCCAATTCCAAAAACCGTAGTTACATCAGATAGTTCGTACGAGTTTAGGCATTTCTTAATTATTTTTTATTCTTTCCCCTTTATTTCCTCAAAATACTTTTGTAAAATTTAAAATTTTGTTGGTGACTTTGTAAATAATTTTAAAATATTTCTAATCTTTTCAATTAGTGAATTAATGTGGAATCTCTCATTAGATCTCTCTTATTTTCTCTTACTAAAAATGCTGAAAGAAGCATGATGTTTTGTTTTTGTGTATGTCAATAAAGCAGATAAAAACGATTCTACTTCTCTGGATCTTTTACACTTTTACTAATTTTCGGGATTTATTAATACCGAAGTATCCCGGGATTTTTTTAAACAAATCCTGGGATTCGAGATGTTTCAAATTGGAATTCCGGTTATTGTCATCCCTATTTTGTATGCTGAATGCTGAAGAAGACAAAAGATTTAATGCTATAATTTCCTAGTATTCTTCTAGCTGTCCTAATGGGTTACAGAATGTCATTTACATATTGCTGGTTGTTTGTCTGACAGTTATCGATTGGCACTGTTTGACGTGTTCTTTCCTTGAAATCTTTTTTAACTTCTGAAAAGAAGTCATTTAAGGATGACGGAGGCCAAGCAGCAACTCTTCTTTCACTTCATTATGACGAATCTTAGCTTTCAACTTAGTGTGTGTTCTGAGAGCTTGTTTATTTAATATCAGAATTCAAGCCGTACTTTCATGCCGTCACCTAAAATTCAAATGGCCGTAATTACAAAAAACTCAAAGCCGATTTTTGATTGATTATTATGTAATTATCCAAAATACACGTTTCTTTAAAATTTTACTCTCATATGCCGAAAACGTCGATTTTATTAATACATTTCAAAAGGCCGCAACTAAAATGTTATTTAAGTATAAACCAAAAAGTCTTAACTACACTTTTTAATTTTTAAAAAGAAACGAAAAACATTGAAACAAAGTTGGTATTTGTTTAATTGTTAGTTGAAATTAGTAACAAGGACGCTGTGGATATTTGTGTCTTACCAAATAATAAAATGGATACTGATAGTGAACATTATTCTCATAAGAAAGTTAAAAAAGTTAATAAAAAATGTGAAAAATAAATATGCATATGATACTTCTGGGACAATTTTCTATAAAACCAATATTAATACGGATATGAGGTTTTGCCACAACACACACAAACAAAAATAAAGATGTCGAACCAGTTCGGTTACATAAAAAAATAAAACTATTCAAAAAGAAATGAAGTCAGGATCTCAAATGTTTACTTCCGGCTATATCCACAGTTTTTACGATAATTCACCATACTCAGATTAGATTTATATATTTTACTTCACAATGTGAACTCCTTTTCATTTCATTAAATAATGTCATTAAAGTCATCGTTGTAATGAGCTTTGTATCTTTTATATTCAAATACAGAAAACAAAATGTAAAAAATGTTTAATAATTTTGACTTTTATTAAAAAATTTTTAGTTGTTACGGGTTTTTGGTTTCAGAAAAAAACAATTCCAAAGGACCTTGAGCACAATTACTAAAAAACTATTATTATTTTATATTTTTTTTTATTAAACCAAATCTGCAATAGATATTTAAGGTTAATTCTGAAATTTGGAGAATAAGAATAACGTAGTCTTAAATTTATAAAGGTTTTTGCTTCTCCTGTAAAAAAGTAAAATGTGTAGTTACGGCCTTTTGGATATTGGGTGAAGATATGATGGTAGTTGTTTTACCGACAGCTGTCGATTACCAGTGTCTGACATATACAGTTTTGAGATCAGTTTTTAACTACTGAAATAGCTTCGTATTCTCAAAGTTGACGGAAATCAAGAATGAACTCTTGATAAAACCTTTATTTAACGATAACATTGCTTAGAAATTTGATTTATTCTAGTCTTTTGAAAGCTTGTGTAATAAGTTTAATAATTCAATAGGCTATTCTGTCTGGTTGTCTGCAACAGTTATCATTTTCCAGTGTTTGTGTTTAGAGGGGAACTGCTTTTATCTCCTGAATTGGCTTCACATACTCAAAGTTGACGGAGATCAATGTAACCTGCACCTTTCAGAAATGCCTTCGTATTCTCAAAATTGACGGAGATCAAGAATGAACTCTTCCTGAAACCTTTATTTAACAATGCACTTTCTTCTTGTCTTCCATTAAATTAAAAAGTTATTATTATTTTTTGTTTGACATGACCACGTAATGGTCATCCAATTAAAAATGGAGCACAATTTTATAGTCTTGTGTAAAAGTACCTAATTTATACCTGTTTTGTGCTAACAACACATAAGTATTGACCCTAATTCAGTTTATTTTCTTCACATTTATTACCTACCGACTCATGTATGGGTAAATGAAAGGCAAATCTTCAAAACTATATTCAAATATTTAACATTTTAACAAACTAAAATGTTCTATAAATAAACGATTAAATTTTATTTTCACATTCATTTAATGAGTTTATTTAAGTCATTTTAATTTTATAAATTATTAATAATTATGCACTGCATTAATTATATAATATGTTTAACAAACAAGAAAATATAGTTACTACATACACAGAATATGTATGTATATGTATATTATAAAGAACAAGTATTAGTTAAGCTACAAAATCATTTTCTCGATTATAAAATCATCTAATAATTTTAAACTCCATTAACTACACATGCATGCATGCATATACTCATACATTAATGTATAGTACATACATACTTATTTAAATATGTATACAAGTGTGCATTTGTGTATGTATGTATATAAATTTAAAAGTAAGTAAATTACCACAAGGATAATAAGTTTTGGTGATACTTACAGCAAATACTTTGTACAAAAAAAAATATAAAATTAACAAATATTTACCATCTGAAATCGGTTGAGCAAAGCTTTTAAGATTTAAGTTGCTTTACAAAGTATTTTTAATATATTTTTCTATATAATTATAAATATACAGATGTAAGTACATACATTTTAGAATTTGAGTTTAAATAACCTTAAAAATTTAACCAAATCTGTGAAAATATATCCTTTCTTGCTCTAGTTATTTCTCTTGCAAAACATTTCTAGAAAAAAAGTCTAGTTTTCAAACTAAATTAATGTTTCTTTTTTCGTTAAATAAAATTCAAAGTAAAGATAAACTCAAATAAATTCTACAATATATCAAACATTTATCTTTGTTTATGCTGCTACTGTTACTGTTATACATACTAAAAAAAAAGCATTGAGACGTTAATAAAATCTCATTTTTAGTTCCCAAAAGTACTTGTAGTATGCTGTGCACGCACGCAATTGAGTCTTGTCTTGAAGTGCATATTTCATTCAAGTTGTTGCTGATATATCTGCTATTAGATTCACTTACTAATAATAAATTGAAATGGAAGAAATAAAGAATATAAAAAAAAACTGCATAAATTATGTTAGCAGCGTTATAATGTTATTTCCTTGACGTTTGTTTGATTTTATTAGCTAAACTATATAGCATTATAATTGTGTCGTAATTTTATTTATTTAACATCAAAATGTATATTAAAATTAAACGAATTAAATTTTCAAATATCGAAGTGGTTATTTGGTTGTTATTTAATATATAAATAGCTTTCCACAAGGACATGAAAGTATTATTATTTGATCGCTATTAGATTAGTGAAAGATGCTTTGAAAATCGTTGCAATGAATTCAATTTCACTATGAAAATGGCGGATCTATAAAAACTATATTTTGTAAAAATGCTGATATTTTCGGTCAACATAATCGTTTTTCTGAAACCACAATTAAGAAGTTGATTACACTGTATTGATCGCCATGTGGTCTGTATACGTGATTGGGAAAAGCGCTTAAGTTTAATGGATCACAACATCGAGTATTGTAAACAATTGAATTTTGACCTATTAGTGATGATAAGGATATCACTACTAAAAATATATATATATATGTATACTGCAAGCCAAGTTTGTCAATAACATAAGTTCAGAAAGTTTAGCGGTTAATTGGCAGCTACGATTATTCGATTTAACACTGAATTTTTATTTATGTGGCTATGTTAAAGATATACTGAGAAAATTGATTCGATTCCGTCACGCAATTAACGAAATGAATCAACCATTATGAAATATGTAATTGTCTAGCTTACACTTTTAATCCACAGTTCTAGATTAGAGTTATAGCTCACAGTTCTTGTTCAATTCTCGTTCAGATCTTAATCAGTTATTGTTCCATTCTTGTTCATTTCTTATTTAATTCTTATTCATTTTTTCTTCAGTTCTTGTTCATTTCTTGTTTATTTCTTGTTTACTTTTTATTCAGTTCAGTTTTTGTCTAGTTCTTGTTCAGTTCTTATTCAGTTCTTGTGCCGATCATATTCATTCCTGGTTCAGATTTTGTTCCCTTCTTATTCAGTTCTTGTTCAGTTCTTATTGAGTTCTTGTTCACTTCATGTTCAGTTCTTATTCAGTTCTTGTTCAGTTCGTGTTCATTTCTTGTTTATTTCTTGTTGACTTTTTAATCAGTTCTTGTTCAGTTTTTGTCCAGTTCTTGTTCACTCTTGTTTATTTCTTGTTCAGTTTTTGTTTAATTCTTGTTCAATTCTTGTTCAGTTCTTATTCAGTTCTTATGCCGATCATATTCATTCCTGGTTCAGATTTTGTTCCCTTCTTATTCAGTTATTGTCCAGTTCTTGTTCAGTTCTTATTGAGTTCTTGTTCACTTCTTATTCATTTCTTGTCCAATTCTTATTATGTTCTTGTCCAGTTCTTGTTCACTTCTTATTCAGTTCTTTTTCCGTTTTTGTATAGGCCTTATTCATTTCTTGTTCAGTTTTTGTCCAGTTCTTGTTCAGTTCTTATTGAGTTCTTGTTCACTTCATATTCAGTTCTTGTTCAGTTCTTATTCAGTTCTTTTTCACTCTTGTTTATTTCTTGTTCAGTTTTTGTTTAGTTCTTGTTCAGTTCTTGTTCAGTTCTTATTCAGTTCTTATGCCGATCATATTCATTCCTGGTTCAGATTTTGTTCCCTTCTTATTCAGTTATTGTCCAGTTCTTGTTCAGTTCTTGTTCAGTTCTTATTGAGTTCTTGTTCACTTCTTGTCCAGTTCTTATTATGTTCTTGTCCAGTTCTTATTGAGTTCTTGTTCACTTCTTATTCAGTTCTTGTCCAGTTCTTATTATGTTCTTGTCCAGTTCTTGTTCAGTTCTTATTCAGATCTTGTTCCGTTCTTGTTCAGTTCTTGTTCAGTTCTTGTTCAGTTCTTATTGAGTTCTTGTTCACTTCTTATTCAGTTCTTGTCCAGTTCTTATTATGTTCTTGTCCAGTTCTTGTTCACTTCTTATTCAGTTCTTGTTCCGTTTTTGTTTAGGCCTTATTCATTTCTTGGTCAGTCTTTGTCCAGTTCTTGTTCAGTTCTTATTCAGATCTTGTTCCGTTCTTGTTTAGTTCTTGTTCAGTTCTTATTCCGTTCTTTTACATTTCTTATTCACTACTTCTACAGTTCTAGTTCAGTATTTATTTCACATATGATTTAAAGTTAATAACGTCTTCATATTTGCTATACAATTTTTCAATACTTTTTAACATCCAGAATAAATTCGGTAACATTAAAAGGATCCCAAAAAAAGTTGATTATGTATATGACCTAAGAAAGTTCATTACCAAAATTATTTCTACTCTATCTGCTTATATATAATGAAAGCTCCAGGGAATAGCATCACCTTCTGTTTATTTACTACTACGTGGGCAATTTTTGATGGCATACCAAGAGTTAAACATACCCAAAATTCACAAAAGAAATTTCAATATCATCAAACACAATTTCAACTATAAACCAAGTGAAGCATTAAACTAGAAAAAAAAATAAGAAACACCTAATTTCTAATTCCCTTGATGTCTGCTGTGTGTCTAAATCCTGCAGCATTTGGAACACATAAACATTGTCACACACAAAAGTAGTTATATATATTTATGTATATATACACATCGTATAACTACAACATCTGAGTCTGGAAATACTTTCAAAGCATTTATCTCCCCAAACAAAAAACAGCAAGGCCAAGAGAAAAATTGTGGCTACAGCCGATTGGCTTATGAAACTTAAAAACGCTTTAAGCGTTTCATTGTGTGTAGCGGTGTGTTGATGGAGCTAACAAGCTTATGTTTGAGAACGTCTATACATTACAAATACAGTTGTAATTTTATATTTATATAAGAGAGTATGTGTAAACACTTCCTGTTTACTAGAAGTCTGTGTGGAAGTCGGAGTTTTGGCTGCGGCTGTTTTTGTAGTTGTTTTTATTGCTGGCAAAAACCATTATTTATGAGGAAACTGCTATTATACAAATTTTCCCCAAAAAGAAAAATAAATTTATATACTTCTGTATTTTCTTTTTTTGGGTGGAGGGGAGGTTGATAGCCGTTGTTTTTAGAGCTGTTAGTGTATGTAGAAAAATTCAAGTTTTGTGTTGTGTTTTTGGTGCTAAAAGAAAAGAAGGAGCCTTGCATATTTTTGGCACCAAAATTACAAATGGCGACGGCCATGGCAACCAAAAACTTTGCACATTGGGTTAACGGTTGAATATTTACAATATTTGTGTATTTTCCAATTGTAGCAAGGATTTAAAGTTTGGTAAAAGATGCTCGACATTCATCATGGTTGATGTTCGGTTTTATATATTCTGTTATTATCCCACTTTTAGCTGAGTCCATAGTGATTACTTTGAAATTTAGGTAGCTGCAATCAGCAAATAGAAAAGTCTTGGTCTGGTGATTCTGTAAAAGTTTTTTTTTCATCTAGTAGTTTTTGCTTTAACTTAAAGTGAGACTAGTCTGTTGCTTTTTTCATCTTCCAGACTGATTTTCCCTTCTGTCCAGTTGTGTAAATGACATTTTACATTGTGGTCATGTTAAAAATTTATTAACAACTTGATTTCTTTTTGTGTTTATTCAATCCCATTTTGTTTTTTTTTTACACCACAGAATGTCTGGTTTGTTGAACCTTTTCTGGCTTTTTACTTACTAACCGCTGAAAATTCCCCTAGGACTAATGGCGATTTAAGTTTTGTATATTTTTTTTGTACACTTTTTTTGTGAGTTTTAACTGGCTGGACTGGACGCAAGCAGAAATCATGTTTTGTAATAAAATATTAATATATTTCAAGTTAATTCTTATTTTGTTTGGAAAACGTAACAAGGACACAAGTAATCAAATCCATCAAGATGGCATGTTTAAGTGACAAACAAAAAAAAAAATCAATTAATGCTGAAAAATCAAGGCAATCTTTGTTAGTTTTATATCAATGCTAATAAAAAAAAGAAAACTGAGCTTAAAAGTGTCTCCTGTCACTTGTGTTCGAGTCTCTTTTAGCTTTCCCCTTTTTATTTTAAGTGGATATTGCTGCCACTTCATGCAATCATTTTGTTGTTGTCGCTATTGTGACAATTTTAATTACATTAATTTTTTTCAATGTTGATTCAACTAAATTACTGAACGTGACATTTAGTTAACAGGTTCTTTTTTTGCAATTTTAGTTTTTTGTACTCGCAGTTTGCAAATGAACATCCATTGGATTGTATCAGTTTTCGTTGAATGCTTTTTTTTCTAATTCATTTGCTCAATTCGCATGAGATTTGCCTTTTCATGCAGACTGTAAATATTTATTTAATAATTAAACATGTAAGCTTTTTGAATATTTCCTTTGATATGCACAACTGAGTTCAGAGAGAGACAAACAGATTTTTATTAGATAGAGTGAACACTTTGTAAAAGATTTTACTAAACATAAGTAAGATTTGAAACACAAATACAGTGATATGTTATTACGTCAGACAGAAAAATAAACGCTAAGCTTTAACTGAAGGAAACTAAACCAAAAGTGAAACTAAACTAAATTAGAACTGGACAAGAACTGAGAATAAAAAATAAGAATTGAACAAGAACTGAAAGAAAACTGAACTAGAACTTCAAAAGAACTCAATGAGAACAGAATGAGAACTCAAGGAGAACTACATGATAACTAAAGTGGAACTGATTGGCAACTAAACGAAAACAGAATGAAAAGTAAACGAGACCTGAACTGAAAGTTAGCGAAAACAGAACGAGAACTGAATGAGAACTAATAGGGAACTGAAGGAGAACTGAATGGCAACTGAACGAAAACAGAACGAAATTTAAACGAGACCTGAACTAGAAGTTAGCGAAAACAGAACGAGAACTGAATGAGAACTAATATGGAACAGAAAAAGAACTACAGAAGCACTGAATGGCAAAAGAACGAAAATCAAACAAGACCTCGAGCTGAAGCTAGCGAAAATAGAACGAGAACTGGATAAGAATTGGGCAAGACTGCCCAACAACTGAACTAGCACTGAAAAAGAAATATACGAAAGTTGAAGAAGAATAAAAACTAAATGACAACTAAACGATAACTGATTTACAACAGAAATATATTAATAATATTGAGCTAGAACTGAACTAGAATTGAGTGGGCTCTAATCTATGTCCCGGATCACACAATGCAACTTTTTCTGCTCAACTTTTGAGTTTGTTGGTGAGTGGGGAAAAGAGAGAGAGAGAGGGGGACCACTCTTCTTTCCCCTCTCAACCAAAAACTCAAAAGTTGAGCAGAAAAAGTTGCATTTGTGATCCGGGCCTATCAATCAGCTTTTGTATTAGATGTTTTAATTACACCGCATGAAAATGGCCGATACACGTGTATTTTTGTTTTTTCTCCCCTTTCCGAAAAAGTAAATTTGGTTCATAGGACAGAACAAAAGCTCGTTTTTATAACGCGGTGTTATTAAATGTATTATGTTTAGTTATATATTTGCGTTATTTTCAATAAATAATGGACTTAACATAGTTTTTAGACTTTGAGTTAATAATTTAAATTCTGTCAGAAGTCAATTTGCCTGAAGTTTTTTTATGGTCAAGTCTTTTGGCAATTATTTTATATATGTATGTTAAACACAGTTTTCTAACCAGAAATTTTTAACAAGTTAAAATGATAAAATTCATTTTACATTAGAAATTCAATAAAATTTTCTGCCATTGTTTTAGGGATAAACATGATTTCAACCATAACACAGAGGGGATCTTATTTACATGTAACACACACCTTTTAAGTACGATTGAGAGATTGTTTCTCTGATGTGTGAGTTTCTAATGAATATTTTCATAGAAAAAACCA
The DNA here is from genome assembly GCA_950370525.1 of Bellardia bayeri. Classification (NCBI taxonomy): domain Eukaryota; kingdom Metazoa; phylum Arthropoda; class Insecta; order Diptera; family Calliphoridae; genus Bellardia; species Bellardia bayeri. Next base: position 66,983,873 of record OX493265.1, read on the forward strand.
CAACAATGCAACAAAACTTTGAAAATCGAATGTTGTAAATGAAATGAATAAAATGTTTTGAAATAAAAAACTACAACTAACAGTTTGTGGTATGGGTGGTTGGTAATGTTTTTTTGTTAATGTGAGAATAAATATTTCATGGAATCGTATAGTGTTGTGGTGTGTTGGCATGCAGGTGTAAATGTAAATTGCGTAAAATGAACAAATATTCTTGCACTGGCACTCGCACTTACCTATGTATGGATATACATTTCAAATACATGAACTCTCACACTGGCACTGGCATATGTAAGTAAATTTTATAAAACATAAAAATAATGAATACGAAAGGACGAAAGTGTTTATTTGTATATGCTAGCAGCAAATTACCATATTCGTTGCTATATACATACATACATATATAAGAGTGTTTCTGTTTTTATTCAAGTATAGGTATTCATTAAATGCTGCATTGTATTCCACATACACACAAATATAAGGGTAAATATTTTTCACAATTTATTTTTATTTTTTACAATGTTGCTTTTGGGAAATGTGAAAATATTTAACATGCAACAATTTGTAAAAGTAAATATTTTTTATTTCATTTTTCTGTGTTGGTTTAACCCATGCTAGAAAAAAGTTAATAAAATGTTCTTCTACAAACTATGCGAAAGGTTGTTTTTGTTTGAATATTGTTGGTTAAAGACATAAGTTGTTTAACAAATATTATACACAACTCAATTAAAAATTAGTTCCTTTTTCGTTATTAAATGAGTAAATTTATTAATTGTTTGCTTTTGTGTACATGCTGTTATGACTTGTATTTATTTATGATTAACTCTATTGTAATTGTACTAGAGCGTATGATTATTATTAATTTATTAATATCACGTATACGCCATATATTACATTCCTGTTAATTCTATCTATGTGAGTGTGTGTGTTTTGTATTACATTAGAAGTGCGATTATGTAAACACAAACAATCATTTCCTCGTTTAATAAATACAATAAATATCCAGCCATAATTTTACTAAAAGCTAAACTACCGCCTTAAAGGGGATCAGAAAAGAAATATTTAGATGGATGGTAATTATTTTCATTATGAAATCATACATTGCAGGGTATTGGTTGGGCAAAGAAAATGAAATCAGAATTATGCAAATAACGCATAAATAAAAACAAAAGTTGGAATATACAAAAAGTAATGATGATATTAATAATAATGTGATTCAACAATATTTTTGAACGTTAATTACTTAAGTTAACAGTATACTACTCTTGGATTTATATTATAAGCAATAACATTTTAAGTAAAAACAACAGCACTTTACTGCTACAATTAAAAGCACTTTTTTGTTGTCATCGCAACAAGAAGTATTGTTACAGTAGTACAGTAGTACAGTTACTGTGAATGGTGTTCGCTATCGTGAGATGATAACGAACTTTTTATGGCCCGAATTGGAAGATATGGATGTGGACGATATGTGGTTTCAGCAGGACGATGCCACTTGCCACACAGCTAACGAAACAATGGCTCTTTTGCGCAACAAATTCAATGGCCGTGTTATCTCACGTAATGGCGATGTCAATTGGCCGCCAAGATCATGTGATTTGACACCGTTGGACTTTTTTCTTTGGGGTTATTTGAAAGAAAAGGTGTACGTCGATAAGCCAGCAACAATTCAAGAGCTAAAGGATGAGATAATTCGGCACATTAACGGCATAGAACCTCCATTATGCCTCAGGGTCATCGAAAATTTGGACCATCAAATGGAGGTGTGCCGCCGTGGGCGCGGCGCCCATTTGGCCGATATTTTGTTCCATACATAATTGAGTAATACCAATAAATCATAATAAAATAAAATTACAATAATTCCCTAAATAGTTTGTGGTTTATTCAAAATCAACATCGGCCCTTGAAATTTAACCACCCGTTATGTGGCTCAGATAGTGCAATACAAAGTGCCACTAATTTAAAATCAAATATTTACTTTCATTAAGTATTTTCAAACCATTTGGGAATTTCGCTTGTTTGTTTAGTACAAATTATAGTTCCTTTTAATGGATTTATAAATCCAACATTTATGACCGATTCAGTCCTATTACCGGAGGACATTTGGGAACACAAGTTTACCGGTCAGTTCAATTGATTCAATAAATAATAATAATACTCAATAAATCCAATATACCCTTCCCACTATGGTGACATAGTTTATGAAAATTGCTTATGAGGAATATGAATTTAAATATTAACATTGTTAATTTTAACCAGTCCAGTTCAGCTCTAGTTCACAGTTCTACCTATGACAAATAATTATATGTATATATATTTATTTTATTTATACATATTTTATTTCTTTCATAATAAAGGGAAGGTTGAAATTATATATTTGTTTTTTTTACTTTTTTATTGATCCGTTATTTAAAAATTTTACCCCCTTATTCAAAAACGTTTGTTAAATTTAATAATCGTTTTTGAATAAGGTGGTTAATCTTTAACTAAAACTGACAATCGACAATCAAGTATCAGATGGTGAAAAGTACAAAAATACTCCATGGAATCAAAATAATGTTAATGCAACATAAAAATAATATTGCAGCCGAATTACGCTTTTTTATTTTTACTGAAAAGAATGAACCATTCATTAGTTACGTTCCTATAAATCGCATAACTACGTAGTTTTCTTAAAAAATTAATATCTCGAAAACTAGAGCTGATACGTAAAAGGTAAATTATAGACATTGAAGCCCAATAGTAGATGCAGACAAAGTGACTACGAAATATAGAGCACCAAAAAAGCATTTATTTTGTCGGGCACATATAAAAATTATATAAGAAGTTTATATTATAATTTCTTTTTGTTTTTTTTATGAAATTAAATAAAAAATAATTTTTTTATTAATTTTAAATCACCGTACAACGCCGTACCTCAAAATAAAAATAATTATTAAAAACATATTTAGTTTTTTTACATAATAATTCTCTATAAAACATATAATTATTTATCATAGATAGTTCTAGTATACAATTCTAGATTAGAGTTCCCAGTTCTTATTTACAGTTCTAGGTGGCAGTTCCAAGTTAATGTTCTTGTTCACAGTTCTAGTTCACACCTTTAATTTAAAGTTCTATTTCACAGTTCCAAATTAAAGTTCTAGTTTACACTTCTAATTTAAAGTTCTAGTTCACAGTTCCAAATTAAAGTTCTAGTTCACACTTCCAAATTAAAGTTCTAGTTCACACCTTTAATTTAAAGTTCTATTTCACAGTTCCAAATTAAAGTTCTAGTTTACACTTCTAATTTAAAGTTCTAGTTCACAGTTCCAAATTAAAGTTCTAGTTCACATTTCTAATTTAAAGTTCTATTTCACAGTTCCAAATTAAAGTTCTAGTTCACACTTCTAATTTAAAGTTCTAGTTCACAGTTCCAATTCAAAGTTCTAGTTCACAGTTCCAATTTAAAGTTCCAGTTCACAGTTCCAATTCAAAGTTCTAGTTCACAGTTCCAAATTAAAGTTCTAGTTCACACTTCCAAATTAAAGTTCTAGTTCACACCTTTAATTTAAAGTTCTATTTCACAGTTCCAAATTAAAGTTCTAGTTTACACTTCTAATTTAAAGTTCTAGTTCACAGTTCCAAATTAAAGTTCTAGTTCACACTTCCAAATTAAAGTTCTAGTTCACACCTTTAATTTAAAGTTCTATTTCACAGTTCCAAATTAAAGTTCTAGTTTACACTTCTAATTTAAAGTTCTAGTTCACAGTTCCAAATTAAAGTTCTAGTTCACATTTCTAATTTAAAGTTCTATTTCACAGTTCCAAATTAAAGTTCTAGTTCACACTTCTAATTTAAAGTTCTAGTTCACAGTTCCAATTCAAAGTTCTAGTTCACAGTTCCAATTTAAAGTTCCAGTTCACAGTTCCAATTCAAAGTTCTAGTTCACAGTTCCAATTCAAAGTTCTAGTTCACACTTCTAATTTAAAGTTCTATTTCACAGTTCCAAATTAAAGTTCTAGTTCACACTTCTAATTTAAAGTTCTAGTTCACAGTTCCAATTCAAAGTTCTAGTTCACAGTTCCAATTTAAAGTTCCAGTTCACAGTTCCAATTCAAAGTTCTAGTTCACACTTCTAATTTAAAGTTCTATTTCACAGTTCCAAATTAAAGTTCTAGTTCACAGTTCCAATTCAAAGTTCTAGTTCAGAGTTCCAATTTAAAGTTCTAGTTCACACTTTTAATTTAAAGTTCTAGTTCACAATTCCAATTTAAAGTTCTAGTTCATAGTTCCAATTTAAAGTTCTAGTTCACAGTTCCAAATTAAAGTTCTAGTTCACAGTTCCAATTTAAAGTTCCAGTTCACAGTTCCAATTCAAAGTTCTAGTTCACACTTCTAATTTAAAGTTCTATTTCACAGTTCCAATTCAAAGTTCTAGTTCAGAGTTCCAATTTAAAGTTCTAGTTCACACTTTTAATTTAAAGTTCTAGTTCACACTTCTAATTTAAAGTTCTATTTCACAGTTCCAATTTAAAGTTCCAGTTCACAGTTCCAATTCAAAGTTCTAGTTCACAGTTCCAAATTAAAGTTCTAGTTCACAATTCTAATTTAAAGTTCTAGTTCACAGTTCCAAATTAAAGTTCTAGTTCACACTTCCAAATTAAAGTTCTAGTTCACACTTCTAATTTAAAGTTCTAGTTCATAGTTCCAATTTAAAGTTCTAGTTCACAGTTCCAATTTAAAGTTCCAGTTCACAGTTCCAATTCAAAGTTCTAGTTCACACTTCTAATTTAAAGTTCTATTTCACAGTTCCAAATTAAAGTTCTAGTTCACAGTTCCAATTTAAAGTTCTAGTTCACAGTTCCAATTTAAAGTTCCAGTTCACAGTTCCAATTCAAAGTTCTAGTTTACAGTTCCAAATTAAAGTTCTAGTTCACAATTCTAATTTAAAGTTCTAGTTCACAGTTCCAAATTAAAGTTCTAGTTCACACTTCCAAATTAAAGTTCTAGTTCACACTTCTAATTTAAAGTTCTAGTTCATAGTTCCAATTTAAAGTTCTAGTTCACAGTTCCAATTGAAAGTTCCAGTTCACAGTTCCAATTGAAAGTTCCAGTTCACAGTTCCAATTCAAGGTTCTAGTTCATAGTTCCAATCTAAAGTTATAGATCGCAGTTCTAGTTCACACTTCTAATTTAAAGTTCTAGTACACAGTTCTAGTTGACTTCTAGTATACAGTTCATACCCTGAAGAAAACTTGGGGATAAGTGTTTTCAAGTTACTACTTTTGTCTACTATTTTGGTGATGGTTTAGCCACATTGTCAACAGCATTGTCACACTGGTTATTATTAAACAATTATTTTTTTTTTCAATTGCGGGCCCCGATAGACTAGGCGATAGTGTGCCGGACTATCATTCAGAGGGTTGCGTGTTCGATTCCCGCGAAAGACTTTGGTTGTTTTCGAATTTATTTTCAATTAATAAAACTCTAAAAGTTAGCAAAAATGCATTTTCATTTTCTATTTTAGAAAGGTACCAAAAGTGTAGACAATGTGGTCCCAAAAGAACTATCTTGTCAATAGTACCTATGTGAGTAGTGGATTTGCAATGACACGCACATGTTAAATGTCTATTGTAATTAACATTGTCTGGGGTACACTAAGTCACTAGTACTGGTGACTGTGTCAATAGTAAGTCAGTACAGTTTCACTATTGACATTTCCTGCAGGGCAGTTATTATTCACAGTTCTAAAATAAGTTCAGTCCGTTTAATAAATATTTATTATTACTTAGTTTCTTTTAAACAATAGTATTTATAACAAAATATTAATTTTATTTACTTCTCTTTTTCTTTCTAGGTAAGTCATCCAAGTTCTGTTAATTTAAGCTGGTAAATACAATTCTATTAAATGTAATTTTAAAATGTATTTTCCGTTAAAAATGCTTTTAGTTATTAGGAATTAAGTCTTATTAAGAATTAAGTCTTTATATGCTTTCTTTCTTGCAATACTATAAATTCGAAATATGTCTAAATTTATGTATTCAAACAATAATTAAATTCTAGTACAAAATATACTTAAACATTTTGCTACTACGAAAAGAGATTTTTCATCTTACACATTATATAAAACTTTATTAAAATCTTTAGATTTTTTTATTTTATTAACTTTTTGCTGGCAAAAAAAACTTGTACAGTTTTTGTCATAATAAGAGTAGTATGTGCTACTTACTACTGCTACTGGTAATACAGTCACTGTACTAAATATTTATTTAATGCCTTTGTGCATTTTACAAACTCAAGCGTAGTTTATTTATTTAACATTAACTATAAGAGGGGAAAAATAATGTAAAAATAGAGGAAAACAGCGAAAAAAAAATCATAGTCAAACAGTGAAGTTTGCTTGGTTGGTGTCGGAGTGGCATGCATGGCTGTTGGCGGTGTGATGCAGGCATATAATTAGGGTGTCCCTTAAGGAGATTTAGTAAAAAACTGATTTATTGTTGAAATAAGCAATGTGTTAGATGAATCTTAGATGAATTCTTTTTTGCTTAAAACAAAAACATTTGTCAAACAATTTAAAGTCTGCTCACCCTTATTGTTGATATATATATGTATGTATAAAGTTTTAATATTTAAAATTTATATGTATATATATATATATATATAGTTGTAGTGGTAATTGTAGCAGTTTATTAACTGCTTTGTATTTATTATAAAGTAGTAGTTGGTTGCTGGCTTGTTATTACTACTGCTGTTTTTTTCTTTCTGTGTAGCTATTTTATGTAGCAAATAACAACAGCAAATATGAAAAATATAATCATAAATTAAAAACCAAATTACATTATGATGATGTTTATTATTTCCTCTATTCACACTCCTTTACTCTTCAACTCCTGACTCCTGGTTTTTATGTTTTTACTATAAATAACTTTTTATGTTTATTCATGTTTACTGCCATAAAGTTTACAGGACTTTAAGCTGAAATTAGTAGGATTATAAAGAAATTTAAATTGACTCAACCCAAAATAACATTTTATGTTTAAGGGAGAAAAAAATTAGTAAACTTTGAAAATTATTATAAAGAGCAGGATAAAGACAATTTTCAGTTATAAAAACTAATTATAAAATTTAAACTTAGACGTAGTTTTGTTGCCACAAACCACAAACAACTTGTTGCAATCAAATGTATGTATTTCTGAAATGTCTTACAATATACTTTAAATACTTTCTTTACTCAATAAAAGAATTAATATTCTTAGTCATACAATGTAATTCTTATTTTAATAAGGATTTAAAGCAACATACGTTTCATTTCACTAAAAACAACAATCTCTTGTAAAAACTTTTAACACTTTGCCTTAATACCTTTGCCTAAATATTATATTTATTAAACGCAATTATATTAACTATATCATTATATAAATAAAATTGTGTATCAAAAAAGAAATTTCTTTGTACACAAGAGGGTATTAAGCAGGATTACAAGTATTAAGCATGTAGCTATAGTATTATTTGTCTATACAGTTACATACATATGTATATTGTTTGCAGTTAATGCTAAAATGTTTTTGAAATATAATCATAAAAATTTATGAAAATAATCATAATTGTACCATAGAAAATAATATACATTAAAATCCAGCAGAAGGAAATAAAAGTTTATGGCCGACAAAACAAAAACAAAAATTATATTGGAGTGAATGTATTAAGAAACTGCTTTTATTTTTAGATATTTACAGGAAAATCAGCTTAAATGCCTATAAAAATGTTATGAAAATAATTTAAGTAGTATTCAGATGAATTGGAAATTATTGTAGATTTATACTAACGACAAAGAAACCAAAATATACACACATAGGAGATCCAAAGCAAGTCTTAGATATTTTTAATAAAGCGTGGTAAATATCGAGGTTTCACAGAAAATTTAAATTTAATGGGGAATGTTGATTAACATTTGAAAGAACATTTTTTGGCATTTATTTTTTGAAGATTATGTCTATCAAATTTTGGCCGCTGCTACGTCGAAGATGGTCTATCTGATGAGTCCAATTTTCCAAAACTCGTTCGAGCATTTCGACTGGTAACTGACAAATGACACGCGGATGTTTTCCTCCAAGGCCTGGGTCGAAGCGGGTTTATCTGCATAAACTTTAGACTTTACATATCCCCACAGCAAGAAGTCTAACCGTCAGATGTCACACGATCTTTATGACTAATCGACCGGCCCAAAATGTGCTCACCGAAGTGTTCTCTAAATAAATCCATCTGTTGTTGCACAAGCTATATTTTGTACGCTTTCAATTTAAGATCGCGACGTAAAATGCGCCAAGTCGTTCCATACGTTAGTTCGAGTTGCTGCGAATGGCGCCGAATCGACTCTCTACAGTCTTCGTGTACACTCTAAGCTACGGCCGGTAAATTTTCTTCACAGCGGCCTGAACGTGGTCTATTCGGGCGAATATTATCGAATAATGAATGCTGAGTCTCAAAATTGATGATGGTGTTGTGAATAGTACACTCAGTAGGCCAATTATGTTGCCCATAAGTTGAGCGATGTACACGAAACAGATTCCTCACAGAACGTGAATTTTCATAATAAAGTTGAATAATTTGTAAACGTTGTTCAGGCGTAAGTCTTTCCATTATGAAATGCCAAACAATACTTAACAAAAATAACATGAAACGCCTCATTCATGATCTATCAAGAAAAGGCTATTGAAAAAAGTAACTCTACTTGAATCACTCGTTACAGTTTGTACTACAATTGCGATTACTGTCTAAAAACATGATCAAATATTTCTATAGCAAAGTGAAATCTAATTTTATGATAACTTGAGATATTCTTCGGTTACCTTGTCGCTCTTTAGAATTCCAGTAAAAAGCAGAACTGCCTAGTTCTTAAGCATAATATGGTCTTACATACGCAGAATATGGTCAATCATTTTCCACTTTCTTTCTCGTATTTGTATTACTGACTATCGTATGTTGATTTGCTTTTCGCAAAATCGCCCTTTTTATTGCGCCCACAAAAAAAGCTACTAGTTCCGACTCGAATTCAAATGTGGGTTCTTTATATCCTTCAAATCACCCTACATATTTTCTCATGTTTATTAGCGTAAAATATAAAACAGTTCAACTTCCTACTGCACCAAATAATCTAAAATTACGACGCAGATTTATTTGTTCAATTCACAAGTGACAGTGTATGTTGTACATTAAAGTGGTTCGAAAAAAACGTTGTGCAGTCGCCCCCTAGAATTAAATATACGACTAATGTAAGAACATAAAAACAAAATATTCCGAAAAATGTAGAAATATTTGGATCCGCTATTAGCAAAAAAAAAAACAACAAACTAGGGATAGAAAGTTAAAAATTTAATTTTCATATGTGAATATTTTAAAAACTATAACAGTTAATAAAAAAAGTTTAGTCCTTAACTAGTAGATTTCATATCGGAAAATTAAAGAATTGGAATCGTTTGCAATTGCTCATATACCGGATATATCCTACTCTGGGGAATTCTATTACCAGCCCTGCTAGGTTTATGGACTCCGAATTCCAAACATATACTGGACAACACTTCCTCTCTAAGTATATACAAATTTTATTTGTATAGGGAATACCGTTTCGAAATTACAGATTTATTTCCCTTTTTATCCAAATTCCCTCTCCGTGCAACGTCCTCCTTAGATATGAATCATCAATTCATATCTTATATAGAATTCACTTGGAAACATTGTTGTAAAATGATTCGCTGTCCGAAATTGTATATTTCTTGTTTAAAATTCATTAACTGCTTAACAATCCATATGTATTTAGTTATTATTTGTCTTTTGCAAAAAAAAACTAAGTCAGTTCTACAGAAACTATAATTGTTTGAAAGCGGTACGAATATCAGTTTATTTCCAACAACCCAAATCTCTTAGTTCTACGTACTTGTAAAAGGATACCATAATATTCCACTTAAAATCTACGAGTATATACTATTTAAAGAACACTTAATATATGTCACATTAAAGCAATTTTTCTGGAAACACTTATTGTTAAACCACATAGCATTTCTGAAAATACTTTTCTTATACTGATATTTACTGAAAAATAAAACAAGATGACGTATGTAAAGGCAAAATGCAATAATAACAGCAACTGCAGCAGTATTAAATATGAAAAATTATGAACATTGAACACAGAGTTTCTAGAAATGTATGTATGTATGTATGTACATAGTTACAGGGAAACATAGATGGATAAAGGAGGGCACAAACATGCACACATACTCTTGATAAACAACAAGTTTTTTGTTATTTTTATTTTTTTTTTGTTCGAAATATTTATTCCTTTATTTCCAAATATGCCCATGCTTACGCAAACCTTAGCATCATGGCATTGCTGCGTTTGCGTTTCTGCATGGCATGAGTATGTGTGATTGGATATATTTGAGCGTTAGAGAGTGTTTACATTAAAATGCAATGAATTGGAAAACTATAGATAGAAAATTCATAACCAATATGCATGTGTTTAAACACATTCACATTCAAACACACAGATGTGCGTATTTGTAGTATGAAATATGATGTATTTATATGCATCTACAAGGAAGGCATTTGTTCTATAGACATAAATAAAATTTGAATATTTTTTCAAGATATTTAAATAACTGGAGCAACAGAAACTATGATAAAACTTTCAATTTCTTTTTTTTTTGTGTGTTGTTGATAAAGAAAGAATTTGTGGTAAATTGCAAAAATTTCTAAATATTTGTGGCTTTTTGCGGTAAAAGTTAAATTTTTCTTAAAACTCGGCATGAAGAAAAGAATTTTAATTAATACTTTTTGTATTTGGTATTGAAATTTACGATATATTACAATAATGAAGACAGAATACAAATAATTCCTATAATAAACAAGTTTGATGCAACATTATTGCTTGTCTCTAAATTAAACCTTTTAAATAATACAACAACAATAATTAAAACTACAACAACTTGCTTGCTTATATACATATTTAAATATTACATAAACATTGCAAGAACATGTAGAGCAGCTTTTAAAAACATTTTGTGAAAAACATCACATTTTTTCAACACTGTCTCTCACCACCATAATGGGAAGGGTATATTAGATTTATGCTGATGTTTGCAACGTCCATAAATATTAGCCCAATGCCTAGCATAATTTATACCGATCGATTTAGAAACACAGCCTGAGCCTATTTAACGATGTCCGTTCGTCCGTCTGACTGGCTGGCTGTGCGCAGAGCACAGGTCGTAATTTTGAAGACCTTGTAATGGAATTTTGTATATGAACGGTTGGGATTGAAATTGGTTGAAATCGGTCCATTATTTCACTTAGCCCCAATACACATGTCCTCCCTAAATATTGATTTATCGGTCATAAATGTTTAATTTATATACGTATCCACACATTTCGCCACAATTAAGTTATACATGAAGATTAATCACTTTTAAAAATGTTGTGCAGATCAGTCTATAATTGACCAATAGCTCCCATATAAGGCCCGCTGCCGGACATCACTTTATAGAACGTAACTCTATTTAAAATGTTTGAATTCAAATAATATGTTTTGCGTATAAACAAATCCTAATTTCATGATGATCGGTCTACAATTAGTCATAGTACCCATATAAGGCCTACTTCCAAAAGTCATTTTAGTGACCATAAATATCTCAGTAATATTGGCATCCAATTAAAATTCAACACAAATATGTTTCATATATACAGAAATCATGACACCAAAATTTATAACGGTCAGCTGATAATTAGTCAAGATCCCATATAAGACCATTTTCGAAAATCATTTTAACATGTATAAATCTTTTAACAGTGTTTTTCTATCGAGATGAAATTTAGCACAATCTATATGCACAGTAGTCATTATACTAAATTTTTGGATGATGGGTCCATAATACCAGTAGGTCATAGCTCCCATATAACGCCCATTTTTCGTTATGCATATACTGTGGAGTTGATAAATCTGCGTCTATTTGAATCAACTTTACGAATTAACTTACAAACAATAAATGGCTTTAAAACAATTATATATTTTTTACAAAGCAATTTACCAATTTTAACAAAATGAATTTTAATTTTTATTTGACCGTACGATCTTCTGGACGTTTCCATTGAGATGATTGGGCTTTTGTTTCAATGTCATAGCCATACACCCATGATTCGTCACCAGTTATGACATTTTTGAGGAAATCTGGATCGTCGTTGACGATGTTCAACAGCTCCTGAGCGATGTCCATGCGACGTTGTTTTTGCTCAAAATTTAGGAATTTTGGAACAATCTTCGCTACCGCACGTTTCATGCCTAAAACATCCGTAAAAATTGCTTGGCATGAGACGAACGATATGCCAACATCATCAGCAACCTCTCTGATAGTGATTCGACGATTATCCAAAATCATTTTCTTCACTGCTTCAATGTTTTCATCGGTTGTTGACGTGCTCGGGCGACCAGGACGAGCATCGTCAATAACATCTTCTCGGCCTTTCTTAAACCGGTTATACCACAATTGAACTTGTGTTCTGCTCATAGTAGACTCGCCAAACGCCACAGTCAACATTTCAAATATCCTTGTGCATTTAATTTAATTCTTTACACAAAACTTAATACAGTTTCTTTGATCCATTTTTTCGACTAGTAAAAAATCGAAGAGCACACCAAAACTCGACTAACCTTTTTATCTGTCAAAAACAAACTGACAATCCAAAATGGCTGATATTACCAACACACATATATAACAGACATGTGCACCAACATAACAAAAAAAATGTGAAAGTTGAAAATACGTAACTAACGATTTTTGAAAATAACGGTTATTTTTTTATCAGACCTCGTATTTTGAGTGATTTATTTTTTGTAACAAAATATAAATCACAATTTGTGTAATTTAATTCTATGGACGAGTTATTTTTGGTATCGTCAAACAAAAGGAAAAATATTAATGTACTTGAATGGCCTGCTTGTTCTACAGATCAGAACCCCACTGAGAAGATGTGGGGAATATTAAGCCGTCGAATTTATGCTAAAACCAAAAATGTGAAAGCATATATTACCTAATAAAAGCTGTTATAGACGATTGGAGCTCTAAAGATGTAATAATAAATCTGGTGAATAGTATGATTGATCGAATTGTTGTGTTGATTCAAAAAAAAGGAAGCCCACTTTGTTAAAGTCAAAATTTTTTTTGTTATTATTATTATTTCAGTGTATTTATAGTTATGAAACACTAATTACTTTATAAATTTTTAAGAGCTAAAATATGAAATAATGATTTTTTTTTGTTAAATAATATTTGATTTGCATTTTCTTTAACTTAAGATGCATATACACTACGTGTTTTTTACATTGTATATGTCAAATTTTACATAACGGAGTAAAAACATGTAGTTGGTGACCTTTTTACACAAGCGAAAACATAAGACAAAATTTCAATTAGAACATGTTCTATTTTCTTATGTTCAAACACATGTTTTCAAATGTATGTATATGCCAGGCGAAAAGATTTGTCGACGGTTAAATATCTGCGCTATTATTAGCCGGCCGTATGAAGAATTTGCATAAGTGGTAAATTAAATATTTTTTTTATACCATTTTGATAATTTAATAACAATGATATGAATTATTTAAAAATTTTTGATACAACGAAGAACCTTAAATCAATATTTTTGACGCCGGCAGTTTAGTGACGTTACCAAAAATTTTTGCAGCGACTTTAACGCATTTTTTAAAGAAACGACATGGAAATTTATGTGTGAAAAAATAATAATATTTAATATTGAAGCGTGCCAGCTGTTGTAAATAATCATGGCGATGTCACGTGTAAATTGTGCATACAAGTTGGTGACCACAAATTAAAACCTTTATGTAAACTCACCATTTTTGACAGACATAACGAAAAACATATGAGTTGTAAACTTAAAAATACATAAGCAAAAACACGTAGTGTATATGCACCTTTACAAAACTGAGAAAAGTTGTATGTATTTATAGTTATGCAACGCAGTGTATGTATCTTCCTTAATAAATTCGTTGTTGAGTTTTGTTCGAATTTTTTGGTAAATAGTGCTTGCCTGTTTTATGGCGACATCATTAAAATTTTCAGTATTATTTGGATATTTAATTACTCAATAGTTGTGAAATTCAGCATTCATATGTATTATTTTTGCGGTAGTTGCACTGATATTGTAGTTTTACGCTTACCTTGTCGGTGAATCCCGGATTTTTCGGTAGTATTTTCTTTCCGGTTTTTTGAGAACATGCATTCTTCTTGTTTGTAATTTATGCTCAAGGTTTGCTTTTATAGATTTATCATTTACTGTACTTTTTGGAAGTTTTAGCTTTTAAGAAAATATTGAATCCGACAATGATGTCGGATTCAAATTCAATGATTTTCTATCAGTGTCGCGTTTCCACAACACTCGTACAAATATATTCCTATTTATATTTTCTTTTTAAAATATTAACGATAGCTAAAAAAAAACAGGGCAGTGGACAATGCTTTACTTAAAAGAATAACTCAAATTCTAGAAAGTCACCGTCACATTGATAATAAGACTAACTGGGAAATTTAGAGTATATTTATATAGTTGTTTAAAATAAAATCTCTTAATCTCTCTCACGGATAGCAAAACCTATTAATGGTTAAACCCCCCAAAAACAATCGACTTTCTCCCTTAAAGGTTTTCTCCAACGATATGCCCATATGCAATAAGCAAACACTACAAACTAAAATCGTACCCAAATTCCTACCACGCTTCAAAAATTTTGCATTTAAAAATACTTTTGACAACTTTTCAACCCCTCTCTCCCCTTAGCAACCGATCAACCAACCAACTATCCAATAGCAACAACAACAAATAAAACCATTCATGGCTGCTTGCATATTTGACTATATTTGATTTTAAGCTTAATTTATGCCCTTTGGAATTTATTAGTTTTTGTTCTTGTTTTTAAAATGGTCAATGGTGTGTAAATTGAACGACAACAACAGCTGACTAGAGCTGACTGCCTGCCAGCCAGGTCGGGCCGGACTATGCTGGGATACAAACGAGAAAAAGTTAAAATTCAAATTATCTAGAACAGAAAATAAATTTGCAATGATTTGGATATGGCAAAATTAGGCAAGCAAGTAAGCAACGAGCTACAGAGGAGATTGAAATGGAATTTAGCAGGTGATGACGATAAATGTTTAAAATGTGAAAATTTAACATACTCTTGTAATTAACATCTCTAGAGATTGAGGAAAAAAATAGTTTTAGCATTTGCTGGTAACAGATGAACAAATTTTGCAAATGGAGTGGGAAAAATATTTGAATAAATTTTTTGGCATATTTTTTGTGTTAACAGTTGGGGAAAGGTAAGTGTTTACTTACTTTACTTGAGGGATTTTTAGTAATATTGAAAAGTAATATTTCGTTGTGTTTAGCAGTGGGTTTAAGTAAATGTAATAATCAACGTGGGTTATAATTATGAAGATGTTGGTGTGTGTGTGTGTGTGTGTGCCTTAAATACATTATTTAGCAGTAGTTTAGTAATGAAAGCTCTGTTATCTGATACATAAGTACTTGCTTATTATCACATCTGCATGATCGCAACTTCTCTTGGATAAGGCAGCTTTCGTGTAATTCTACTTGGTATTTAAATATATTCACAGAAGTAACTACAATTTAAAATGGCGTTGAATCAAAAGTAACCCATCATATCCTCAAACATATTGAGAGAGTTTATTTCACATATACACAGAGAAAAAATATAGTTGTACATGTTTACCATAAAAATGTCAACATTTTTACAAGTTTTTCAACAATATTATGGTCACTGTAATTATTTGTATGATTGTGGTAACCATATTATGATTCAGTTATGATTAATTACTACAATCGTATATACGATTGTAACTATGTATATATTTGTTGCGATCATGTTTATGATGAATCCATTTATCATAATTTGTTGCTCTTTGATTATGATATACATATAATCATGTGAATGGTAACTTAGCCATGCTATGGTTGCAGAAATCATATAAATACTTACAGTGACCTTAGTATTTTAACAACTATTTAAAAATGTTGAAATAGTTGTGGTAAACATGCACAAATATATTTTTTCTCTGCGTGTAGTAGCTAAAATCAGTTACGAACCGTTCTAAGAGTTTCTAATAAAAACATTAAAAAGAACAGTCAACATTATGATTTATAACATAGCAAAGTAATGTTTTATTTCCACTTAAGTATTTTTATAAACTTAAATCTCACATAGACGAGTGCTACCAGTATAGCAATCTCAACGCATTGTAGCACTTCCTTTCCAATTCGCTCACGATGCAGGTGTCATATTTATGTCTAACATAAAACTAAAATGATCTCTTTAACAAATATAAAGAAACTATATTGTATAAAAGATAAAGAAAAAAACATTTTTAATTTTACTGACACAGACTTACAAGTCAGTAACAGCAAACAAAAAGATAATAATAAACCCTAGTTAACAACCCACTATAGCCAAGTAATATTCACCCAGCTATTTATGCAGCCAACAACTGGGAAGTATCAAATTTCACTTCTTTCTTTTTTTATTCTGTTATTTTAATCTTAAAAATACTGCATAGCCAGCCATAAAATTGCATTTATAGGATGGTAATTTTATCATCCCATTTGCCAGATCATTTCAATATTTAAGTAACACAAGTTAGTAAAAAAAAAAATAATGTGAATGTGCGTGTCACAAAAGAATGTTGCATGCATGTCTCTGGTGCAGCAGTAGCACAAGCAGTATTCATATTACAACAAGGTGTCAAATTGCAATAAACATAAAAAAGAAACATGTACATACATACATATATATGTAATCTTCCTACAAACTGGTAGCATAATGCTTTTTACACATTTTAAGATTGACCAACTTGTCTATTACTTTTATTTCTTCCTTTACGTTGTGTGTAATTTTCTTTAAGCTTTTCCTTAAATTTATTTTAATGTTCACACTTTAACACATTTACGTTTTAACGTAGTGTCTTGTAAAAAGGCCATAAGAATTCTTGACATTATTTTTAGTAGTTTAGGATTTTGTTGTTGTTGCTGTTGCAATATAACTGACTTCTGTGAGTTTTAAGTCAAGTGTATAAAATTGCTGTCAAATAAAAATCATTTTTATAATTAATTGTCATTATCATTTTTAAGTTTGTATCTATCTACATACATACATACATATGTATGTACATACGAGTATGTATGTTTATGTTTAAGGAAAATGTTTTGAAAAGTGCTTGAAATTGTCTAAAAGAAAAGAGAGCAGATATGGCAAAAAAAAACTTTTGTAATTTATTAAAAGTTTGTCAGTTTTAAAACAGGTTGCTAAGGGGGATGAAATTAAATGAAAATTTTGTAATTTAAGTAATAAAATATTTTAAATGGTAATGCTTTATAGAAAACATACAGAAAAACATTGCAGAAAAGAAGTTTTCTTTAATCAACATCCAATTTTATTTTTTTGACAAACATACAGTGGGGAGCACATATAAGTACATGTTTGTGCCTTGTGTTTTATTTTTATTGCATACAAATAAAACTTATAAGGAAAATTTAAAAATGTTTTTTTTTTGTCATTTATTTTAGGTTTAATGCTAAACAAAATCATTTAAAATACAAAATGGAAAATTATATTCTTCGGCAAATAAACAGTTACTACAAACAAAAAACTTGTGACTTTTTAAATATTTACACAAACATAGCAAAGTCTAAGGTTAGATTTGTTACGACTTACAAAAAAAAAACATTAGTTTTATATACATAACTTAATTGCATATAGTAAACACTTTTTGCAAATTATCCAACACAAGTTTAATTATAATACAACTTACAATAAATAATAAAGAAACTGTCAATTATCATTGATGACAATATTGTAGCAATGACAAAAAGTAATTAGTTTGCATAAGTATTAAGAGTCTAAAAAATACGTTTTCTATTGATCCTTAATCAGAGTTTCCAAAGAGTTATTAATGATAACGCAAATGAAAAAACACAATTGTTTAACACCAAAAAATGCTTCTACAGCAAAAGGAAACCCCTTCAAAATATTGCTTCTGTCTCAGCAGTAAAAAATAAAAACCTGCTTGGCGAAAAAAAATTGTTAAGTTTGCCAAGGAGCATAAAAATTGCAGAGTAGATGAGTGGAAATGTTTAATCTGGTCCGACGAATCCAAATATAATCGTTTTCAGTTCGACGGTAAACACTATTGCTGGCTCTGCACATGCTATAGAATTTAAGGGGATCATGTTAAGGAAACAATAATGAACAGTGGTAAAAACTTCATGATATGGGATAGGTTTACCTGTTGGCACCTCGGACCATTGCAAAGAATCGAAGAAATAATAAGGAAAGAAGACTATCTAAGTAATTTGTAAACTCATATCTTTAATTTTCTAGATTAGAACGTCCTTGGGAATGAAGTTACTTTTCAGCTGGATGATGACCTAAAGCACATTTTCAAATCATGTAAATGAATTTACGTAGTCCTGTCCCAGGACTTCAGCAGTCAATTTTTGGGATGGTTGAAAGCCCATCTAAAAAGCTACATTTCTGTTCTGTGGTATGTTCGTTTGCGTTTAGCCTGAAAACTTCTGACCATATTATTGCGTTTTCTGTGGTTTAGTACTAAGTTCACATTTGATTCAGTAGATCTAGAGACTCTCACATCAGCTTATACCCTTATCTCAAAATATTAGAGATGTTTGGAATTCTAGCCCCAGGTCATATGCAGCCCGTTTTTGTGTAGTTGAAGTTTCGTATTCGTTTCCTTGTAAAGACCAAAATTTTTGTTTTCCATAGGTTAATAGCAAGTCCACATTATGTTTTTTTTTTTTTTTTTTTTTTTTTTAAACAAACACAAACTGCGAAGCTTTTTGCTTTGTCTGCAGAAAACACCCAGAGTCTCTGGCGGGAATCGAACCCGCAACCCTCTGACTGACAGTCTGGCACACTATCGCCTAGTCTATCGGGGCACCCCGACCCATTGATTGGATATTTCTCCCTTATTACTACCATTACATCATTCTCATATGCTACAATTTAAAATTCTATTTGTATCTTATTTGGAAAGAAAATGTATATATTCGGGAGTGCTTCTATTTTTCATTGCAAACATCGTTCAATTATTATTGCTTAAATGCCTTATTAATTCATTGATCTTTGAAGAGTATCATATTTGGCATCCGCGTTCTTTATTTATATGTTTATCAAAGATCCTCTCCAGAGTCTATGGCAAAAAGAAGGAAGCCCTAATGCTCTTTAGTAGTATTCTTTTCTATACTGATATTGTCGAATACAACAGCTTTATCAAGAAGGTAAGCTTTTTCTCTTGAATCATGTTGATTAGGTTTTATATATGTTTATCTACGATCCTCCCCATAGCATTTAGCTAAAAGGAGGACAGCCTGATTAATGTGTAGTAGTTTTCATTGCTATGTTGAACTTCAACTAGAGGAATTTTCAGCAAGAACTTTGGTTTTGGTTATCTAAATTGGAACATTTGAATAATGTGAACATTTTGAAGTTTTACTTGTTGACAAATCAGTAGCACAAGCTTTGAGAATTTTTAAAATTAATTAAATTTCACTTGAAAATTTACTGTGACAATGATGAATCTATAAAGGCATAATCCTCCTTTTGAGACCGTTATTACGAATTTGATCGATAATACTCGTATATGCCGCATTTGAGTTTCCGAAAATCCAAGAGCAATTGTTAATAGATTACTGCATGCTGAATGATGTTTATGCAGTAGTCTTGGGGCGAGACTGAGACATTTATTTTTCAAAAAATAAGGTGAATGTATCATGCAATCAGATTTTTAGCAATTAAATGTTGGCCTATTATTGCTCATGACACTGGCACCGCAACAATTAATTTATTGCAAATTACATTTCCCGATACCATAGTCACGAAATTCTGTTGTTAATTTGAACCGAACGGATCAAGCGATTTTACAATAACGGATTATTATTTCTGGCGGCTACACATAATGCCTTATTGCTGTAAATTTTATAAAGATTCCGAAATCATAGTGTTACACTAAGCGTAGCTTATTTTCACTAATTTCCCTGCTGAAATATTCATTATTTTACATACTACTTATGTAAGTATGTACGTATATATGTATGTCCATAAAAAAAATATTCTGACAAAAATTTAATAAATCTTTTAGTTTTTTTGTTTGTGAAATTATTTTATTTTTGTAAAATTTCAAACAAAGCACTGTCACATGCATACAATTCCTTACGTTGATGATGATGATGAGAATGTTTCTATTGTTTTGTATATTTTACATAAAAAGTGAATGCAAAAAAAAAGAAATATACATAATTGAAATATGTATATTGCAATCATGATACAAGAAACATGTACACAAAATAAAAGCAGAAGGAAAAACAGAATGACACGTTAAAAACGTAAAGATACTTAAAGTATAAAAGATAAAGTTATAGAATTTAAAACACTGTTGCTAAACTCCCCTGCAATGTACAACGCCACCCAATCAAATGCAGTCAAGCAAAACTCCTGCTTATAAAAGGAATATGTATGTGCACTACTAAAGAATGAAGTCAGGAGTTTTGGTATGCAAAACGAAAAAAATGCTGCTGATGATGATAATAAAGATGAAGAAGGAAAATCTTTTAGAAATAATAATAATACAATACGCAATAAAGTTGCTACCATATACTTTCTTGTTACAAATACGGGACTGCATGCTTTTGTTGCACATGTATGCATGTAGTATGTGTGTCATGCCTGAATAACTTTATTTCAGAAGGATGTTGTGCATGTAGGACTAAACGAAAAGACATTGTACAAATATACTTGTTTTCTGTTGAGTGTGTATTTTTTCATTTTCTTTTATGCATATAATATTGTTGCGTAAGAGTATTGCAGGATAGAATACAGCTTTACTTACTCTTGTAACACGAAAAGGAATGAGTGGTTTATTTTGCATTACAGCCTGTAAGCCCCAGCAATTTTAATGGTGGTAATTGACAACTTTGTACTACATACTGCAATACTATTTATTTGAGTACCTTTAACAAAGTTGGTGGCCTTAAAAATAAAGTATTGAGTCGTTGAAACCTTCATTTTGGGCAGGGGTTTGTATTGTATTGTTCCTAAAACAATTAGTTATGCCAGGCAGCATAGCGAAAGTAGTGTTAGCAATATTGTTCCTACCCGTTTTAATTTTACACTTATGCCTATATTTGTATGTTGTAATTTAGTAAGCCAGCATTTTTTCCCCAGGATCTAGAACCTAAGGTTTTTCCAAGTTGAATCCCTTAGATATTGCATGTTTGACATGATATCCCTATAAAAGTTTACGTCTCTAATTGACACAGCAGATCGATGAATCGCATTAACTGTTGCCGATTAATTTGATCAACATATTTTATTGTTAAGAATTGCAGTACCCAATTGGTTAAACTGAAGACGATCTGGACTGTTCTTACAGAACAATCCACTGCAGCTTTTAAATAATGATACACAGCTAAATCGAACTGAAACTTTACTGAAGAATAAGATGCAGCATATTTTATAGAAATATTCAAAATTATAGCAGAGGAAGTGCTTCGCAGAACACAACTAAAAAATTCCTGCTAAACCATATATTAATTATTATGCATACATTTATCAACTCATAACTAGTTCCACAAAACTGCAGGGTATATAAATACCTATATATATAAATTAAGGGGCATGTATGTATATGCTTTGCAAGAGTATAATGCAGCAGGAAATGTCAGGGTAGCAATTGCATGTTTTACCTTATTTTAATTACAAGAAATGACAATTACCAATCCATAAATAGATGAAGCGGCTGTTTGTAAATAATTTCTGTAATGAAAATTAATGAATAACAAAGAAAGAAAATTAAAGGGAACAAAACAAAATAAGATATTAATATAGAAATGAAAAAAATCAGTGACGATGTATAAAGCATTTAATCATAAGCAAAATCATTCAAATGAACAGCACTTTATGCTAAAAGAAAGGTATTGCTAAAGTGATTATAATGGTTTTCAATACCAAAATGCTTAAAACAATGTTGAATACTCTTGATGAAGCTTATTAATTTTAGTTGTATACTTTTAATAAGAGTATGTTGTTATTGCTGTTTTTGGACGTCCACTTCGTGGCTCAACCTCAATACTTGTTTATATTCAGCAACCCAATTTTTTACTGTTGCATATGAAGGAGCACTTTCACCTAACACCATATCATTATGAATTTCTTATCCCGGGAATTTAACATTTGTTGTTGGGCAAGTTTAAATACTTTTAGATTCTCAAGGACAACTTGTTGGAAATCGCAGAGAACCTGAGTATAAAAACAGATTTTAGATTTTAGCAGGTTAACTATCAAAATCACAAATCGGGTATTTCGCCGAGTGTTACCAAAAAACTGGTCGCGTCTATGATAAATCGCTTTAAATCTGTTGTTGATAATACAGGCGAGCACACCAAATATTTATTCGTGAAATTGCATGTTTTAATTTAATTATTGCATAAAATTAGCTGTTATTTTTTGTTTTAATATATAAAAATGTAAATTTTTGTATTAAATTATTTTTGTTCGTTAGACTATAAGATTTTTTCTTTTAAATGCCACCAATTTCTGTTACATTTATTTTTATGAAGTTTTGAAAACGACAAAATGCGCAGAATAAAATAAGCTGTGAGCCACTGTTAATAATTTTTACTTTTTTCAAGAAAGAACTTTTTCTACTACTATTTTTTTAAACAAAAAAAACGTTTGTACATGTTTTTAAAGAATTATATTATTGTTGTTAAAATTCTCACAAAACAAATGATTTTTAAATAATTTTACAACAAAAATAAGCAACATAACTTTTAAAAAAAAGTATTTTTTTTTTCTTTTACTGTTGTAAGAAATTCGTCAAAATTACCAAATCTTAATTCCTTTTAAACAATTTAACAAATTTCGTTTATATTCAAGTTTAAATTAGCAGTAGAAAAATTGTACTTTAAAAAAAATGATTCCTTTATAATTTTTCTCAAGAATTAATGATAATGATAAACAATTAAATAAATTTTATGCCAAAAACTTCAAAAAGATTTTGATTTTGGTACCTCTTCTATTAAGTTAGTTTGGAGTTTCATTATAAACAGATTTCAGTATGTTGAATATGGAGGAAAAATATCATCGACTCAAAAAATGTTTAGAGGTGTTCCACAGGGATCTACTATATTTTACGATCACTCTTGTTCATAATGTACATGAATGATCTGTATCGTGAAATTACTTCATGCAGATGTTATACGTATGCAGATGATATTCAGTTTTTAGTGGATGATTCTGGATTAGAGGTAACACATCTAGAAAATACTATCAACATATATTTTAAATATTGAGCAGTGGTGTTAGTCAAATTACATGACTTTAAACTAATCAAAATCAAAAGCCATGTGTGCCTAATATATCAGTAATTAATGAAAAAATTGCGTACGTATCGCATTATAAGTCTTTGGGTATACACTTATTGCCGTATTTATAAAATATAAAGTAGGCTTGAAGTGTGCTTTAAGTCAAATAAATACAGCAGTTAGATTCTAAACATGATTTTAATTTTAATATAAGTTATATAATATCAAAAATTTTTTTTATCTTAAAAAAACTTTATTGCCTTGGATATTTTTTGCCATTTAAAGTCAAAAGAGAGTTGCGCTGTCTTTGTGCCTACAAAATATGTTTAAATTACGATTGTGTTTTAACTATGTAGTTCGTTTTATTTGTAATCTTCGGTATAATGAACATATTTCTGCCCATGTTATTGGCATTTTATGTTCTGATTTTTATACCTTTCTTAATCAACGTTTATTACTACAATTTTTTAAGATGATGAAGTATGGCAAACCTCCATATCTGATGGAGAAATTTGTTTTTGGCAAGTCTACCAGAACTAATACTATTGTTTGCTCTAGACACTCTTCCTTGTACATGTCTAGATCATGTGTGGTAAGAGTATCCCGAATTTGGAACCACTATATTCCTTATGAAGAACGTAATTTTAAGAGATCAGTTAACAGTATTTCTAAGAAATATTTCTAAAACAAAATGTTCTGTTGCGTAAAAAAGTTCTAAGATATGTAACGTAATACAAAAATATATTTAACTTTAATGTTTGTTCAGAAGTGGGGGTTTTTTTAAGTACATAACGTGTTTTTTATATGGATATTTCTTATCTTATTTAGATGTATATTTTGGAATTTTTCTTTCACCATAAGATTTCTAGTAGGCCTTGAGGCTTGTAATGTCTGAATTTAATAAATAAATAAATAAAAATAAAACAAAAGAAGCAAAATATATTGTTTTGAAAAATATATTTTCTACTAATATTCGCCTACAAATTGGGAAAAACTCGTTGTCTATTATTTAAACGGTTTAAATTAATAGTAGTAAAATAGACATTTTTGAAAAAATATTCTTTTTTAGAACAATTTTCAAGTTCTAATCAAAACGTAAAACAATTATAAGCAACATAAAAAAGTAGAAGTACTTATGTATTTATAAAGAAGTACTTCTTTAAAGTACTTTTCTACTTTTTAATTTTTAAACAGTAGTTATGTTTAAAATACAAAACATGAAACTGCTACATCAGTATTTTGTTGTGTAAAATTACTATGACTTTAATTTGCAAGCATAAATACCCTCCCCCTTATTCAAAAACGATTATTAAATTTAACAAACGTTTATTAAGCAAATTTTTATATGCAAATCTGTCTTAATAAACGTTTGTTAAATTTAATAATCGTTTTTGAATAAGGTGGTATATATTTAACAAATCAATAAAACTAAGCCTTCAACTCAATTTCACTTCAATTGTCCTGCTCCCGATATACACCCCTGAAAATAAGCCATCAAAAATGCTCATGCATATATTATTTTCATACGCACGGTGTTCTATTCTATTTAATAATGCAATAAAGCATACTTAGCAATTAAATTGTTAATACGACAGTAAAATTATTGAAATGTAATCACTTCAATAAATTCCGTTGCATTAAATTCAATTCAGAGGATAAATTGAAAACCACAATTTGTGTATTACATACACATACGTATGTATGTATGTACGTACATTTATCTATGTATATATATGTTTATTTGTATTCGTGTATGTGTAGATATGTCAAGTCAATTTATTTGTTACAAATGAAAAGGGCATTTGTCAGCCATTAAATACTCATGTTGACCACTATGACTCTGCCATACTGTACTACAACTGTTCACTACTCATTGTATTGAGGCATTAAAAGCAAAAAGCAATTTGACTGACGTATAATTGTATATATAAACCTAATGTGATTGACTTTATATAGTTTAAAGGCTTTTTAAAATAACCAACAACTGGGAACATAATAATAACTTTAATTTAAACACTTTTTATAGTTAATTTAGGTTAAACTACCTACAGTTAGAATCATGTAGTCGACAGTAGCGAATCTTACATACACTGAATTTAAAACTAAAATTTAATTTGAGTCAATATTAATGTATTCCTACACTTAGTTAAAAGTGCTTCTAAGAAGTAGAAGTGTAAGGGAATAAGCCTAAATATAAGGTCACATTTGGCAAATATTTGCGCAAAAAGACGTAACCACTAAATAACATACATATATTTGAACTCGTTTATTTATTTAAAAATACTTTTCTTATTTAGGCAAAAGCACAACAAATATTTAGTTTTATTTTTTTGATGCTGTTTGATCTTGCAAAGTTCTGGTAAGAGTAAACGACGTCAAACAGATTTGTGCTAAAACAAATGGCGTTTTTGATTAAATATTTGTCAAATGTGACCGTAGGTTAAGTGTAAACACGCTATACAATTTGTATGTCTTTTGTCAGCACCATGTTAACTTTTCAACTGCGGCAGCTTACTTTGTTATTGTGGAAAATTCTTGTTAAAAGATATTAAATATTTTTTTTTTTGAGGTTATGCTCTTATTATGGTTTATATCTTTTTTGTGCCTCACCAATTTTTCTGAGTTATAATACCAAAATACTTACAAGAATGACAAATATTCTGAAAGAAGTTTGTTTTATTTTAATGCTTTGGTTTCAATGTAAGAGTGATTTCCACACACAAATTAACTTTTCAATTAAAATGTTCAATTAGAATTGTTGAAAAATCTTAAAGGGGAGTATAAAAAGGACAAAACTTGGGCATGATAGTGAGAATAATCTTTAAATTTAGAGCAAGCTTTCTTGCAAAGAATATTCTTAATAATATGTTTAAAGTCACCTAAACACTCTGCAGGATATTGGCCAAGAAATCGTTATTCCATTCCCAACTTTTTTTTGAATTTGAACTCAAATAAAACATTACTTTTAAAATTGAATTGCCAAATACAAAAAAGTAACTTATTTCCTAATTTCTTATTTAAGTTTTCCTTGTTTTTGCTGCTAAAACCTCTAAAATAAGTAAGAAAATATTTTAGCAAAAACTCACCATAAAAGTTCAATTAAATCGTTGTGAAATGTCAAATGTTTTCATCATTCCTGTCACGTATCTCCCGACTGTTAAAACAATATTTGAAATTGTTTTTATTTTAGAGTGGTGTGAGTAAATGTCTATATATATATATATGTGTTGTTGTAAACATGTTCCCTGTGTTTAGCTATTTGAAGTTTTAACACGCAAACTGTCAAAAACAAATATGAAAATAGAAACATACACACATACACACATACATATATACTCGTATATGTACATATTTTGTAAGAAAGTTAAAAGAAAAATCTTCCTTAACACTCCCTATAATTTACACATTAAGAATTCTAACACCTTTTTTTCTTTCTTTTGATGTTGTCAGAGGCTTCTGGGTTGGTGGTGTTAGAAAAAATGTTAGGTAGGGCTTTAACCCTTAAGCAAGGAGGAATTTTTTTTTGGTATTTAATTATTTTCAGGACATTTGAAAGTATTTTTCTATAGCTTATCTTCTGTAATTTATGGGATGCGAATATAACTTGAATTATACATAGTTTATGTTGCCTTTTCCCAATGATAAAGTTATTTCTTAACTACATATGGTACATCAATAGCGACAACAAACAATTCTTTAAATATTTAAATAACTACAGTTTTTTTTAATCAAACAAATCAAAATCTACCATTTGGAAACACTAGCTCTAATAGTTTCTACTGTAATGAGAAATTTGAGTATATTTTAAAAAAGGATTTGATATGACTGAATGGCTACGAGTTAAAGGCCTATATAAAAGACATTATGCTGTAGAACAATGTCCACCAGAAAGAGAACCATAATTAAAATGAAAATATTGCACTGAAAGAAATCATAACTTTTCCTATTTTTAAATGTGTTCAACGAAAATAAAAAAAGTGTCTTAAGTGTCTGTTCTGTTTTTGAATTCAGATAATTGTTCACTATGATCATTAATTGTTGATTAATTTAAAAAATGTACATGGTCTTGATATGCCCAATATGAACCATTGACTTCAAATATCCCCATTAAATTACACCTAATTCTGTTTTTACACCGGTTTGATTTAACACGGTTTGAAAATAAACACATTTTAAATTTTTTACAAGATTTTTATTCCATTTAGCACGATTTAAAATCTTTTGGACTTAAATTTATTGATTAAATTTAATTTTTGCCAAATATGTTCATATTACAAATTTAGGGGAATTCCCTTTTTGTGGATACAAGCAAATTTACTGGTCAGAGCAATTGTAAATAGCACAAATTTGGGGCAATTCCCTTTTCGTGCATACAATCAAATGAACTTGTCATACATTTTTTTTACATTACTTTTAAGCTTAGAGTACATACATATCTTTTTTTCTTTAATAACTATGTATGCTTGTGTAAAAACACATTGTATACGTGTATGTAAATAAATATGTATGTGGTTTAATCTTATAATCCTGAATAGTTGTTCTTAAGAAATCCTTTTTGCATACGATGAACGTCTTTTTTTACACGGCTTTTTTTAAACGGGGTTTTCCTGGAACAAATTACCGTGTAAAAACAGAAATAGGTTTATATGTAATGGTTTTAAATTACTTGTGTTAAACAACCCAAAGAAATAAGAATGAAGAAACTTTGAAATCAGTTATTATTGCCAACTACTGTGAATTGCCAAAATGAGACAATTTAGGCAATTTGAAGGCATTTTCTTCAAAATCCGCAATGGCGCATAAGCTGTGTAAACAGCTTGGTATCACCAGACCCGTTGCTTGTTTATGTATTCGTTTACAATAAGACACGATTCCTCACTCATGATAATTCTTAATGGAGTTGAAGTTTAAAAAACCATGAGCTTAATAGATCAATTTAATGTCTGCTTATTTAAGTTCATAGTTCCAAAAATGATACGGTTAACTGCAAAATACTTGAGCGAAATATCATGAAATATCCTAGACTTTTGTTAATAACTTAAATTTGGAACATTTTCTGGTTGGCGTTTACGTTGAATCCCTAACGTCTGTGGTTGTCGTTTACAGCCTAACCGACACCACTCAAGCTACAGTAACGATAGTCTCATATATTCGAATACTACAAGACAATCCGGTACATATTCTAATCCGGTGCCTCTTCTATTATGTATTATTGTAGTCTCTTCATGGCCTTAACATTCGACCAGTCTACCTAAGGTGGGCTAGAAATTTGAGCTGAAATTCAAATATAGCCTATATATATATTTTTTTTTTTTAAAGAGTAACACTCAGGCAATTAATATGCCTTGCGTTACTTTCTTTGGAAAGGGGATAGTTGAAGAAGTAAATGTGGTGAAAGAAGAAAGCTTTTTATATCAAAACTCTGCAATTGCGCATTATGTTTGTTTTTAGTGCAGAATTTCAGCGCCTCTGGTGGTTAGTAGGCGCATTAATGTTGAACTTGATTTTATAGCCTTTATTTAATTATATTTTTTCGGTGGCGTTTGAATGCTATACCACCCAAGGAGGGCGCTGTGATAAATATTAGTTATGATAGATAGAAGAAAACTAATTTATCAGAAACTGATGTTGTTTCAGTAGTAGCGGCTGGGAATCGAACCCGGGCTACAAATACCAACTCATGCTTAATTTATGTTACAGCACCTACAAGTTAATTATTTAATAATTATTCCTCATATTACTACGACTCTTCTGTTACGTATTGTTTCAGTAATTTCGTGGAAATTTTAAACAAAATTCACATAGACTATTCTGCGTTTTGTATATAGGTGTATGATGACGTATCTGTTACGCTTTACTCCAAAAACAATAACTTTAACTGACAGCTGACAGCAAAAGTTACAGCATTTTCCTTTAAGCTAAAACATTTTGGGCTTAAATTAGCTGAAGACATAAACGTGTAATGACCAATTTCATGAAACGTGTTATGGTTGGTGGTTACAGTAACAATCAGTCTAAAATAGAGTTAGAAATTTGTGCCATCTTTTACAAAACTTTAATGCGCTTAAGTAAAAAATAAGTTTGAAAACGCATTAAACAATTTGTTACAATTTGTTCTTTTCTAGACTTAAGTAAAATATTTTATAAAAATTAACAAAACACAAAAGGCACTGTGTAAAAAAGTTGTCATCCCATAGCCGGTGTTTCGTAGTTGCAAAACACAGAATCTACCATAAAGGAGAAAGGAATGACAACAATAATAAACTTTGCTAATATTGTAAACCAACGGTGGACGCAGCTTTTATTGCTGCAACAATAACAAGTTTGTGATGATACAAATTTGTAATTGTAAACGTATGTAAATTTCGTGCTAACAACATAACATGTGAAAAAAGAAATTTGATTAATTCCCGAAATCTATTTCTCAATAATGGTGAGTTAAATAGACGATATTTACAGAAAGATCTTGTACAACAAACATTGATAATGACGCCCTTGGCAGGGTAGAAAATGCATATTAATTTGCTAATTTTCAAAAACTATTATTTCACAATGGCAGTCTTTGAATTATTAAACTAATGAACTTTAAATTTTCTCTAATAATAATTATCAAAAGTTCAAAAAATTTTCAATGGTGTACTTACACAAGGTGAGTGCAGTAGCACAGCTGACTGACTATGTTTACAATTGACGTATGTCAAAAGTAATTTTTTGTCAAGTATTTTTGACAGTAGTACATTATTTTACACAAACAAAATGTCTGCTGTTTCTGTATTGTGTTGTATTTGTTGCCGATTTGCACTCACCCTGTATAATTACACCATGAATTTTTCATTAGGTACAGAAAACAGAAATAGAAAACTCTAAAAATTAAAAATTTCTTTTGTAAATCTATTTTTGCCCGTATGTACTCTCTAAATATTGGAATTTCCATAGAGTTTTAAACATCTGTTTGGGCATTTTTTGAATTAGATAAAGATATGTTAAAACTGGTTGATGGTTAAACATTAAAGCAGTGGTGGTCGGCAATCATAGCCGTAAGCAACTGTACATGATAGTTTATTGTATAAAACACGATTGTCAACGAAGTTTATACAAATTATTATATAAAAATACAAATCAGGATAATTAGTTGTTTAGATTACAACAGGGAACGAAAGTGGTTAACTGGTTAATATACATAATTCCATGTTATCGTAAAACAGACCACTACATTTAACTAGTTTCAACGTTTAAGCTTGTGAATTTTCCAAAATCCGTTTTTAATTGCATATATGCAAAGGAGGAGCCTGTGGAGTTTTTTATAAGTATAATTTTGTAAATGGTCTGTAAGGATTTTATCCAAAGACTAAATAAATAAATAAATAAAATAAATAAATAAATAAACATTTGGGACTTTGAATTGATGAATCACTTAGACACTCTGTAGTTCTTATAATTCATATTAATTCCAATGAAGTTCCTATTTGACTAATCTTTTCCCCCGGGGTTAATAACACCAACATACGGCAAGTCCTTCTCTTTTTCTTTGCCACTGTCACCAAATCTCTATTTAAGTTTGAACTTAATGGTATTTATCCAGCAGCATAAGAAAGAAAAACAGAAAAACTTCCCTCTGTAAGCATCTTAAACTTATTTGCGTTAGTTTTTATTTGCCAGATTAAAGACAGACAAATGGCATTTTGTGTTGTTGCACTTTGATTATTTCTCGTGCTGAAAAGAATGAAAGAAACAAAGAGCAAAGTAAAGAAACTACAAACATGACAATTAGAGGAGCGGGAAGCAAGTTATTTCGCAAACAACATGCAATAACATCATTTGGCTAAAAATTGGAAAGAGGACATAAATATGGTGGCTTTAGCTAAATGAAGCAAACAAACTAAACTAGAGATTAGAAGGGCATAAAAATTCTATATAAACTTCTATGTTTATTATAAAGCCAAAGTCCTTAAATACAGGACTTATGTATGTATGTATATTGTTTGCACACAAGCGTTCAACGTCTCATTATGACTGTGTAAAACATTTTGTTTTTCTTTGCTTTTGGTAAAATTTTTAAGACTTTAAACTATTAGTAATAATTTTCTGTTACATTTTTTTTTTTGTGAATTTGTTTATATCATGGACAGGCTGTTGGATATTCCATGCTTTTCTTTCTGCATATGTTATTAAGAAGGGTGTTTCTGGTTTTATTTTTTCTTATACATATGTTATATTTAAACATTAGTGGGGAGTTTAGAGTATGTTTTCTTTATTATTATGTTTTTGCACAGTGCAATGTTTGCCAAATTTCAACATTTGCTGATGTGTACAATTCTGACATTGTAGACGTTTGCTTATATTAAGAATTCTGCTTTAAATATTTTCTTTCAATTTATGCTAAAATCATATAAAGAAAGTACATCTGTCTGTCTGTCTGTCTGGCTGCCTGTCTGTATGTTTTTCTGGTGTCTTTTTCTACTCTAACGCCTTTAAGTATTGTTTGTCTCTCCATCCATCTGTCTGTCCAGGCCTTCGTCTCTCTTTTGTTTTGTTTGTTTATTGTAAAGACAAGATTTTTAGAAGTGACGTATGTCTATGGGTGGTTTTTTAAGTGCATTATAAACACATGTAACATGTATGTAAAAAATGTGTTTTTACTTACTTAAATATATATACACACTCACACAAACAACTATATCCTTTTGTGCAATACATACATTTACATTTGATGTTGTTTGCTAAAGTGATTGTGTTAAGTAGCAGCATATTTAGTTGAGCCGTTAATGTTTTATTTTTTTTTTTAATTTTTTTGCAAAACTCAATTTCAAATTCAAAATCGATTAGGGAGAAAATTTGTGGCAGTTTTGTAGACATTTTGGATTGGAGAGGTTTGCTTTTTTTTTTCACTTCTAAGTGAAATTTATAGAAAAGTAATTAGACTTTCTGAATCTTAAATTGTTTAGTCTGCTTTCCTGTAGAACAGGAATACAATATACTATAGTAGTAATGTGATTGCGTTTAAACATCCAGAAATAAGTATAATTGAGTTCTTACCAAGAGCTAAAAGCGTCCTGGTCCTTTTTAGTACCAGAAAGGTTCAAATCAATCTGTATATTCTAAAACTGGTAATAACAGAATTTAATCTCGTTCAATGTCTTATTCGACATCTGGAGATTTAATATATTGTATCGAGGTAAACACCCATGCATACTATCATAGCGACTTGCCACAACGTTGATGACTTTTGCGATATGATTACTGAATATCGCAATGCAATCCATAATTTCTTTACTGCATGTAACCTGCAGTTATCACCAATGAAGACATTGGCAATATTCTTCACCACTTGGATGAAGCAGGTAATACTCAATTTAAGCATTATAATTGCCAGCGAATAAATTCCGACAGTGACCCAACCCCAAAAACCACTTTTGATAGACTTTTTTACAACGTCAGCACACAAGACTGCAATCACATACACAAATTGTGAAATAGTAACATGCACTAGCAGCACTTGATGCATGAAGAAATAACCTTGCTAGGTACCTACAAAGGTGGATACACCCATTCGTCCTGAACAAAATATTTGTTAGGATAAAGTTTTTTTCATATGAAGTTGGACGTCGTCTCTCATTTTGAGAGAGAGAAAATTTTTAAAAAAAAAACTCAGCTTGAATTGATTTAATTTTATTTTTTGTCTGGACCATGGTGTAACTATACAAGATGAGTGCAGTAGCACAGCTGACTGACTTTGTTTACAATTTCCTTATGTCAAAAGTAATATTTTTTCAAGTGTTTTTGACAGAAGTTTATTATTTTATTTTACACAAACAAAACGCCTATTGTTTGTGTATTGTGTTGTATTTGTTGCCGATTTGCACTCACCTTGTATAATTACACCATGCTCTGTACAAAAATGAACTGAGTTGCCAATAGGTTACATTTTTTCATACAAAGTTATCAGCAAAAGCACCTTTTTTTTCATTCATTATGAATACACAATATTTTAAAATAATTTATTATTTATTATTTGTTTTTGACACTTAAAAACGAAAGCAAAATAATTCAATGGCCGCAGTATTATCACTTGTATAACTAATAGAGTTGATTTTCGTTCGAAATGGGCGAATCGTGCTGAAAAAAACTCTCAGCAAAAAAAAAATGTCTCCGAACAAAATTTTTGTTCGGAACAAATTGGTGAATCCACCTTAAAACTATTGATTATTTAGTGGTCATCAACGTTGAGTAGAGAATAGTTAAAGCTATCACGATAAAGTCTTAAGGACTATAACTTCCGAACACCATCTTCATGAGGAGACTAAAGCTCTGCCTGCCAAGCAACAAATGAGTCATATTGACATAAAACCTCTTTAACGGATGCCACTGGAAGAGTCATCCTCTTTTCACCTGGAAAGGGATGAATATATTGGGCATTCTTAGAGTAACCAGCATCATATATCGTGCTTGTTTTAGTCTCTGAACTGCCAGTAATAGCAAGTGATGATAGACTCAGTAGCTGATACAGTTTGGACAGGTGTTTTTTAGTGTCTACCACTTTCCACCAGGCCAGAGCAATTATAAAATTATAAAAGGCCGCTAATATTTCTAATAAAATATACGGTTTGAGACTCCACCTCTTCTCAAAGGTTTTCATATGAATTTATATTAGTACCAATACGGTCTTAGAGACCTTAGAGCTTAGCAGATACATATGTACTAGATGTTTATACTGAATCTTATAGAGCCAGTTGTAGCACTAGGGCACCATAAGAGTACACCCAGCATACCATTCTAGGAGCGCTCCGAGAAAGGAGTCAGAAAAGAGTCCAACTAAGGAGCATAAAAACAAGATTACACAGAGCACAAAAAAACCTCATAAAAGACTCTTTTTTGACATTATCTAAGAGCTTATTATGAGCTCAAAAAACCCTCATAAAAGACTCTTTTCTGACATTATCTAAGAGCTCTTTCAGAGCCCAAAAAAAACCCTCATAAAAGACTCTTTTCTGACATTATCTAAGAGCTCTTTCTGACGGACCATTTTCGAACGTAATGACCCTCTTTTCTGAAGGTTTTCGGAGCAATTATGATTGTTTTTTGGGATCATAAAAAGCGTTAACGCTCCGAAAAAGGTGTCAGAAAAGAAAGGCTTTTTAACAAGTGCTCTTGAATTTTAAAAAGTTCGAAATTTGTTTCTTGACACAATAAGAGAAATTGAGCTTCTTTTTGAAAAAGTCTTACGATAGCACGGCATGAAATATTGCAATAAAACAGTTTTTTGCAGGTGCTATGGCAATTGTTTTACTGAATACCTACCAAAATATAGCGTAAGCAATCCATATTAACTACAATGATTTTTTTTATAGTCTGTGTAGAGTTCACCTCAATTCTACTGCGTAAAAGTTTAATTTCAGTAAACTCTAGAAAAAATAGTTTTTTTCAATTTGCTTTAGTTTTAGTAATTTGCCACAAATTCCAATACAAACAAATTACGAACAACTTCTTAAGTCTCTGTGCATCTTCTTCAACTTGCCACTTATGTTTAGTACTAATGAACAATTTTAATTTACTTTGGAGCTCTAAAATTTCACTTAAGCCATTAAAATGCAATGAATTAGAAAAACTGTAAATCAACTAATGAAAACTATACCGACAACACACAAACTTCCTCTCACATACCAACCCCCCCCCCCCCACTCCGCGGGCCGAACAACACAAGAAGAAAAAGAAGCAGTAACAAATTGTGAACAAAATGGGGATTAAATACAACAGAAA
Source organism: Bellardia bayeri (assembly GCA_950370525.1). Taxonomy (NCBI): domain Eukaryota; kingdom Metazoa; phylum Arthropoda; class Insecta; order Diptera; family Calliphoridae; genus Bellardia; species Bellardia bayeri. The sequence goes on from OX493265.1 coordinate 67,019,069, forward strand.
AGTAAACTAAATATTCTACCAGTCCATGACTCCTTTACAGAGTTTAAGTAATAAATTTGTTTTTTTGTTGGCTCTACAATAGAAAAGTAATACCAATGTGAAAATAAGACTGGTATATGTTTTAAACTCTATTTAATCCTTTCAAAATAAACATACCCTCCCACAACAGAACACAATACAATGCAATACTCAAACACACACACTCAAACCGAATTGCCTTAAATTTAAGCCCACCAACAACCCTTTTTTTATTACCAAAAATTCTAAAGCAGGAAGAAATCCAAACATGCAACAATAATAAAAACAACGACAACATCATCATCATCATATAATCAATAAGCTTAACAGTTGAGAACACCAAGAACTTAATTCCTTAACAAATAATGACAAAAACGCTGTTGTTGTTGTTGTTGTTGTTGTTGCTGCTTTGTTGTTTCGTTTTATTTCACAGTGTTGACTGAAGTCTGTGTGACTGGCTGAGTGTCTTTAAATTATGTACAACATGTCTGCACCGGAATATGACAATTATACAAAAGCAAAATATAAAATATAAGCAAAAAACATACAGCACACTTATATACATTTTCTAAAAAGTGTTGGTACACAAAGGGAAAGGAAACGTTGCTTTTTGTTTTATTCTTGTTCTTAGATTGTTTATTAAGATGACAAATTGAAAAAATAAACGACGACAACAACGAACGTCAAGGAAAATAACTACGTACTACATACATATATTTTTCTGTAGAAATTAATTTAGAAAAATTAACAAATAAATTCAAAATAATAAATTTTGTAGACAAATTCGTATGTGTGAAATATAAAGCGTACTTATAGTATTTACGGGAAATTATTTAAGAATAGTAAGTATATACATGAATATATTAAAGCACTGTTCATATAAAATCTGACCGTATAAAAAGAAAACGATTGATAGTTCAAAAGTTTAAATCCTTTCATTCGGTAATAGAGTAATAGTGGAAGGCCAATGTAAGCGGCATGCGGCCGCGGACGGCAAAAGTAGAATTTATTCAACTTTGCCGCTTAAAACGACGTTGCCATACACATGTATATAATATGTGACATATGAGTTTAGTTAAAAATTAAAATTTATTTCCATTTTCCTAATTATTTTTACACAATGTACACACTAATAAACGTTTATTTAAGCTGATTGCCGCCCGGGGCCGCATGCCGCTTACATTGGCCTTCCACTATAAGGGTGACTCTCTTGGCGATCAGAGAGGCACAAAACACTATAGGACTGAAACATTTGTGGGATCATAGACTTTAGTGTGTAAGTCAAGTGACACTAAATATAACGCTTAATTTGCTTAGTCTCTGCGAATTTTGTCAGCTATCTGTCATTATTTTTGATATTTTAATATCTTAAATGCGTTATATATCGCAATAGCGTGTGTACACGTGAAACATATAACAAAGATTGCGCAAAGAATATTGTTACATTTTTATCTTTTAAAAACAGTAGTTTATTTCCTTTAAATAAAACGGATTCTTATTAATTGCAAAGTAAAAAAAGCGCCAAGTAGTTTAAAGAAAATATAGCGAGTCTTTATTAATTTAAATGTACACAAAAACAATTGTAAATGAACACTCTGTATTTTACACCCATATATTAACACACTTAAATTACTCTTTGAAAACACCTTGATGTTTACTCAACGATGACTTGCAATAAAATCATTTACTTGATTGGCCCTGTTCGTCTATTTATACAGCAATCATAATTTCTGGAAGGTTCGGAGCTAACATACTAGAATGTTCGTGTCTAGAATATTCACCCAAAGTCATTAAAACCTAATGTTGCCATATTGCTCAGCCAGCTATGTTTATAACAGGGTGTTCTCAATAATGTTTATAAATTAAAACTTCTACAAATGCTTAACAAGTTGTATGTCGCTAAACACGCCATCTGTTGATAAAGATGCTGTATGTTGATACCGACGGTTAAATTTAAATACAAATACAATTTCGTAACAATATAAACAAAATTTCCTTTCTCTGCGCATGAGGTCACAAGTTAATTTTTAACTTATATCAACATGTAAAAAATAACTTTTGTTAACAATATTTTAAAAGAAAATAATTTTACGTAAATTTTTTTATTCAAAATAAAACATTTAATTATTTACTATTTTATACATATTAAAAGGTGTCAAAAAAGTCAACTTAAATATGTACATTTTTTTTTTTTTAATTTATATTCTTTTGAAAAATGGAAAAAACTTAAATTTATGTGTTTTTTAATAATTTCACAATTAAAAATGGCACACTTCATTTTAAAACTTTTATTAGTATGTACCTATTCAAATTTATATAAAACTTAAACAAAAATAAAAATATGTTTGACTTGTGACGTCACAAGAAGAAATTTTGCTCTCAATTTTAGTCTCACAGTTTTTTAAAATATAACAGACCTGCGCAATGCATTTGATTCATGGTGCGTACTGCTGAAATTAATATTTTCAGACTTTTTCTTACGTGCAAGCATTCATGTAGAATCTGTTGATTTCATTTTGTGGAGGACCACTCCATTTAGTGATATCAGATATCAAGAAATCGCACCATCAGATACTTGATGTGTTTGATAGCTTTTTTTAATTATAAGTGTTGTATAGGGACTGATATAGTACTACTATACCAAAACTAGACTAATTTCAGTTAGATGAACCAGTCTAGACAGTTCTTCCTTCCATTGACTGAGAATGGATGTTGTAATAAGGAATTTAAGTGACATGAGTGCTGCCTGAACAAAGTAGGAGTGCTGCAGCGAATATTTCTTTCGCGTAAAGTTCTACATGCTTCCCTAATCTAAGCCTGAAAAACACTAAGTTTATCTAGGAGGCGTATTGAGAGTTTTAAACTGAGTTCCTTAGTGTATACTCTTATGGTATATCCATCAAACATGTGACCCTCTTTCCATTCTCGTCTGGATGGAATAGTGATTTTGAACATCTTATCGAAGACTATGAGTGTTGTATAGTCGGATGTTTGGTGTAATGAAGGGGGAAGTAAAATTAAAATTCTTCAGATGACAATAGCATAAAATGAATGCGTGTAATTAGAAAAATGTAAACCAAATAAAATTAGAAGCGCACTGTACAACTTTCGAACAGAGAAGCCTATTTCAAATAACCTGATAAATATAAAGCCAATTGTTTTGAAACACACTGTCTATGGTTGTAATTCTCATCACTGAAACTAGGAAATACACAACTTGGAATGTCTCATTATCATTCAATTTCGGCGGAAAGAACTGTGTTATTATGCCTCGATATCGAGCACCAGTAACACTTACTGTTTGAATAGCATAATTTTTAAAGAACTACGATCCAATGATGCCTCCAAAAAAAAATTAGCACCAACTAGTGACACATTATGGTTCTATGAACTCGCTCAATTTCGACAACTAAAAAACCCACTATGGTCAAAATTTAGTCCAAATACGTCTCTTTCATATAAAATTAACTCTGTAAAATAGATTCTTTAACTGATTTGATATTGTAAGTTTCTTTGCAATATTATTATCACATTAAACAAGTAGTTCTCAGATAATTTGGAGTTTCGAGATTAATTTTTAGACAGCTGTAACTCTGTTAACACTTTGATTGATATTGCATTTATTATCATTTCTATATAATTTTAAGATATTACAAGTTTAAAAATATACTGCACATAAATGCTTAATAACTATTTTTTCTAAATTTATTTGGAAAATTTTCTTTCCCAAAATTCCAAAACTAATGAAAAACTTTCTCTTTTATTTCCTTACAGCTGGTCTCAAATACACCGATAATCAACGTGTCATCATCCACGTCAAAGATGTTAACGATGAACCACCCTATTTTATTAATCGCCCCCTGCCCATGCAAGCCGTGGTACAACTTAATGCCCCACCAAATACCCCCGTCTTTACACTACAAGCTCGTGATCCTGATACCGATCATAATATACATTATTTCATTGTACGTGATCGTACCGGTGGACGATTTGAGGTTGATGAACGTTCGGGTGTGGTACGTACCCGTGGTACAGATCTCTTCCAATTGGATATGGAATATGTGCTGTATGTTAAGGCTGAAGATCAAAATGGCAAAGTGGATGATCGTCGTTTCCAAAGTACACCCGAAGAGCGCTTGAGTATAGTGGGCGGTAAGCGGGCGCCCCAGTTCTATATGCCCAGTTATGAGGCTGAGATTCCGGAGAATCAGAAAAAGGATTCAGAGTAAGTGTTAAAGTAAAAAAAAATATTAATTTAAATATTTTTCAGTTCACTTTAATTTTGGCTTTCGTTACCATTTTTTATTGTAATTATTTAATGTGCTGCTATTTGTTTTCAATATTTTTCTTTTTAAACATATTGACTTAAATGTCTCTAGACAGTTGCATTTTATTTATTTTTTCTACTCACTTGTGTTTGTTTATTTAGCTTCAATATTGAGTCACTGACTTAATATATAAAATATTTTTTTTTATTAAATTCTAACATCCTTGAAATATGCTACTTTAACTTTTCTTGTTGTTTATTTTAATATCTTTCTTACAGCATTATTTCCGTTAAGGCAAAATCCTTTGCAGACCGAGAAATCCGTTATACACTTAAAGCACAAGGCCAGGGTGCGGGCACATTTAATATTGGCCCCTCTTCGGGCATTGTTAAGCTGGCCAAAGAATTGGATTTTGAAGATTTACGACAACCGCATGTCTACTCCTTGATTGTTACAGCCACCGAGGATTCTGGTGGTTTTTCCACATCTGTTGAGGTATGTACACAAATGCTATAAATAAATACGAGTAGTCTTAAATGTATGAATGTATTGCAGTCATTCTTCTATCAAACTCAATAATATTGAGTTTAATATTTATTATATTCTTTTAACTTGGCACGTTAACTTCCGTTTTACCAGCCACTACCAATAGCAGCAATAGCTGAAGCTTATACAGCCAGCAACTTTTCTTTATAAATTTTTCCTATATACCCTCATAGATTCTTTCATTTCCTTTTGTTTTTCCCCACATTTTCATTTTTCTTTGTTTTTTTTTTTTTGTTTGTTTTAGCATTATTTGAAATTTCTTTATTTCTATACCCGGGGTTCATTAGTTATTTTGTGCAGTTTGTGGTCTCTGCTGTTTCTGTAGTAGTAAATTTTCCAAGGGTAATTTAATGTCATTTGAGATTTGTTTTTCAACTTTACCAGCAATTGCACTTAAATGCATAATTTTTATTTTATTTAGTAAAGCTGTAGAGAACGAAAGAAATAAACTTACCACTGCTCTGTATACATAGTAGCTGAAATTTACAATGCGGAAGAAGCAAAACAGCAAAAAAAAAATATTAACTCAAATTGACAGTTTTATTGGTAAATTACAATGAACTTTACAACAATATTTTCCCTGAGACTTTTTACACTGTGTTGTTTTCCATCTCAGGGTGATTGCGATAGAAAACTTAAAATTCAAATTGGAAAAATTATGTTAAACATGTCAAGTATTAGGGAAAATAATGTTTGCCAAGCAGCAGAGAAATAGCGAAAATCATAAATCTTGCGAGAGAAATTTTAATAAGTAAAAGAAAAAAGAAATGAAATTGGCAGCTTTTGTTTTGACAGAAAAAAATGATAAAACAGTTGAAAAAGTGTGATAGAAAAAATATGTTACAACTAAATTATGTTTAGTGAATAATAAAGTGAAATTGTTTTTATAAATGTATTTGAGGGAATTAGGTTGTTTCTTATACTCAGAAGTTCAATATATAAATGTACGAGGGCGGTTTGGAAACTTCTTAGCCTAGCACTAAAAGAGAATAGTTGGTTTTTCAAAAACATTTTTATTTTTCAATATAATCTGCTGAAACTTCAATACGCTTAGTCCAACGCTTATCTAGGAATTCTATCCCTTGATTAAAATAGTTTTCTTCAAGCCCTTCAAAATAGATTTGAGAACAGATAAAATTCACTGCGAGCTTTATCAGGAGAATAGGGTGGATGGTCAAGCAACTCGTTCTTAAATTCGTTGATTTTAGCCATTGTTAAAACACTATTGTGCGCTCGTGCGATGTCTTGAAGAAAAATTATTTTTTGTGTTGTAAGCCAGGACGTTTTTGTCGAATTTTTACATTTAATTGATCCAAAATGTTGCAATGGTACTCTAAATTTATTGTTTTACCCTTTTGCAGACAGTCAATCAATAAAATACCTTTGAACGTTTGAATTGTTTTTGCCTTATTTGGGGCACTTCCGACAGCTTCAGTTCATTGCTTGGATTGTTCTTTTGTCTCTGGAGTACAGTGGTCTCCACACAGTTATGAAATGATGCTTAAAATCCATCTTATTTTTCTTAAAACGATCCAAACAAGCTTGAGAAATTTTCATTCTTATGTGCTCTTGATTGACCCGGCATCCATCGTGCAGAAAGCTTTTTCATCTGTAGTTCTTCAGGCAAAATTAAATGGACATTTGAGATGCCCACAATATTAGCTATTTCACGCACTTTTATTCGTCGATCATTTAAAACCACATCATGTACTTTGGCTACAATTTTGTTGTTGTTGCTGCTTTTGGACGTCCACTACGTGGTTCATCATCAATGCTAGTACGACCACGTTCAAATTCAGCAACCCAATTTTTTACTGTTGCATATAAAGGAGCACTTTCACTTAACACATTCACCATATCATTATGAACTTCTTGTCCACAGATTGAAAACATGTAACTTTTTTCTGTTTTTATCGCGCTTTCTGTTATACGCAAAGAAGTTTCCGAACCGCCCTCGTCTATTAAAACAGTTTAATGTTTAAAGTCATAAAAGATTTGAAATCTAATTTTTAGGCTAAACATTCAGCCTAACAGCAGAAAAGTAGATTTCAAATCTATTATTACTTTAAACATAATTGCATGAAATAAATTTTAATCGAAAATTATTGTTTACATATAATCAACTCTCATAAAGGTATTAATATTTCATTACTTAAAATTAAACTCTTTAGAAATTCATTTTATTTTTTACATAAATTGTAATTGCCTAAATTCCTAAACATAATCCTGTACGCTTAAATTTATCTATACAAATACAAATGTCTATTTACATGTTTAATTGAAATTACTTATCAACCTTCTAACTCTATCTATTCCAGCTGACCATTCGTGTCACTGATGTCAACGACAATGCACCCAAATTTGAGTTGCCTGATTATCAGGCGCACAACGTAGACGAAGACATACCACTGGGCACCAGCATACTACGTGTCAAAGCGATGGATTCCGATTCAGGTGCCAATGCAGAAATTGAATATTTAGTATCCGATGATCATTTTGCTGTCGATTCGAACGGCATCATTGTGAACAATAAACAATTAGATGCCGATAATAATAATGCCTACTATGAGTTCATTGTTACGGCCAAAGACAAAGGCGAGCCCTCCAAGTCAGGTGTGGCTACCGTACGTATCTATACCAAGAACAAAAACGACGAAGAACCGAAATTCTCACAGCAAGTATATACGCCCAATGTCGATGAGAATGCTGGCCCCAATACATTGGTTACCACAGTGGTGGCCTCCGACAAAGATGGTGATAATGTGAGGTTTGGTTTTGTGGGTGGTGGCACCTCTTCGGGGCAGTTTGTGATAGAAGATATAACGGGTGTAATACGTTTGCATAATAAGGCCATAACATTAGATCGTGATAAGTATGAATTGAATGTAACGGCAATGGACGATGGCTCGTGTTGTGTGAATGGTGACCAAACAATACATACATCAACGGCTGTGGTGGTTGTTTTCATTACGGATGTCAATGACAATAAGCCGGTATTTAAGGATTGTGGTACTTATTATCCGAAAGTGGAGGAGGGTGCACCAAATGGCAGTCCCGTTATAAAGGTGGTGGCAACCGATGAAGATAAAGGTGTCAATGGTCAGGTAAGTGCTTGCACCAGAAAACGTGAGTTTATTTGGAAATTTTGTTGCGTAGCCATTGTTGTTCAACTTTTAAGGATAGTTAAAATCTTTATGCTGATTATATGCTTATGCAAGCTTTATAATGGTGGCCCTTTGCTTTTCACTAAAATATAGTTTTGTATTTTGGTTTTTAATTAGTTGAATGCATTTGTAGTTTAGTAATCAAAGTAAACTTATTTTTGTTATTCTAATTATGTACAAGTATGTGTATTTTGTGGGCTTAATAAACTTAATAAAGTGGCTAAACTTAAGTTAATGGCACAAGCAAAAGTTGTGGGAAAATAGTAGAAATTTATTTTTATAAATTTTTTAGTAGGCATTGCAATTGAAAATGCAGTATGAAAAAAATATGTTTGAAAAAATTACATTTAGATGATTAGATTTGTTAAAAATTTGTTGAACATACCTATCCGCATTTATTCTCATATAGACTCCTAGCTTTCCTATAAAAATGATATACCATTTTTATATATGAGCTGGAGCTTCAAGTTCTGCCTCCTATAATATTGTTATAAGCTTTGGTTTTTAATAACATCTGTCAGGAATCAAAGGTCACATTCTGAATCTGTGAAATTGTTTATTAAAACACAAACGGAAGATTTTGATGACATGTCAAAGAGCCGTTTTATGTCCTTGAACATGAAATATCACAAACCAAAGTGAGATTCCTTAGACCTATAGTATATCAAAAGAATCATTTTAACTTAAATTTTAACTTTAAACTTTAACTCATGTTTTCTTAAAAGCGTCAGTCATAAAAATCTGCTAATAAATCCACATCTACAGTAAGGAGCGCAAATGAGTACATGTTAATACTTTTTGCACTTGTTATTGCATAAAAACAAAACTAATAAAGAAATTTAGACAATGTTTTTTATTAATTATTTTATGTTGAATATTTAATAAAACAATTTATAAATCCAAACTAAAAGTATAAAGTCCTAAACAAATATACAAACAAAACGAAAACAACCCGCTTGTACTCAAGTTTACACCAGACAAAAACATAGGGAATGCTAGTATTTTAAATACTATAAGCGGTTTTTTATAAACTTTGTTGATTTCGGTTTTGTCCTTTGGACGTGAGAGTGTTTTGCACAGACAGACGGACAAACAGACAGACATGGTTCAATCGACTTTGAATTTCTTAAGGACCACTAATATTTATCAGTGTTACAGACGGAATGACAAACTTATATATACCCTCATTCACCACTTATGGTTGTGGATGGTATAATAATGTTATGTTGTGGCCGTTTTTATCCAGTATAGTCCATATTTAAAATTTTTTACAACTTTATTCTTTAGTATTTTGTCCAAAGTCCTTTGTACTTTTTATAGGTGGAATATTAGCTCATTTCGCTGAAATTCTTAACCAAAGATTCGCCAAGTTGGTTGGTGCTCGTTCGTATTGGTAGAGTCTTCTTTTGACAATTGCCCACAAATTCTCGATGGGATTCAAATCGGGGCTGTCAGCTGACCACTTAATTGCTTGGAATTCTTGTTCAGCAAGCCATTTGTGCACAATTTTGCCAGTGTGCTTAGAAACTCCATCTTGCTGAATATTTATTTCTGTTGCAGGATAAGCGCAATTTTCAACAAAAACGGGCAAATTGTTTTGTAAAATACTAAGATGTACTCCTTAGCCATAAATCCTTCTATTTTGAATAGAGGACCAATGCCCCACCAAGTGAAACAGCACCACACCATTACACTTCCACCACCGTGTTTCACCGTTTGCTTAAAATGTGTGCCGATGTATAGTTGTACCGGAACTCTTTTTAACAATATTGTTTCCATCAGATTGGAGACGATTAATTTTTGTTTCATCCGACCATACCATAAGTTTCGAGTCATCAGTTGTCTAGTTTTAATGTGTTTTACAAACATTAGTCCAAGTCTTCACATTTACAAAATATACAATAATGTAGCCACTTTAGTCCACTACTGTATGTCTAAATTAAAAGAGGCATTTTTGCTTATTATCATCCTTATATTACTAATACAATTTTAAGCTTCAAGTCAAAAATTTGAAAAATTTGTTTAACAATATTTTTTAACAATATAAGTTTGAAATTTAAGTGTTTCTTTCACTATTTAAACTAAAGTATATATTACTTTACATACCTATATAGTGAATATATTTATCAATATTTATTTTTTCAATGAAATAATAATATTGTTATAGTCAATATACAACATTACACCTCCATCTCTCCCAGTTAAACGAAACATATGACCATCATAATGAATTATCTTTCATAATTTTTCAATTGTATGACTTTTTTTTAAATAAATTAAATAAATAATAAAAACAATATTGTTATTTGATTTAAATAAAAAACCTCATTGAACAAACAATACAAAAAAAAAAAGCCATTGATAAACATATAATATTCGACAAACCCCTTAACATAATATGCAAATGATAAATGTGGTCAAGCATAATTAGATAAAAATGTATAATGTATAATTAAATATTCAATAATAGAAAAATAGCTGAAATAAACAACAAATAAATATTTTAATAATTTAATAATTTTCCAGGTTAAATACTCGATTGTCCAGCAGCCCAATCAAAAGGGTACCAAATTTACCGTGGACGAAGAAACCGGTGAGGTGTCCACCAACAAAGTATTCGATCGTGAAGGTGACGATGGTAAATTTGTTTCGGTTACTGTTAAGGCCACTGATCAGGGTGAACCCAGTTTGGAAGGTGTCTGCTCCTTTACTGTGGAAATTACCGATGTCAATGATAATCCTCCTTTGTTTGATCGTCAGGTTAGTTAGCTTTGGATTTCATATTATATTCGAAAAAATTTATTTATATTTGTTTTTATTTTTTTTACAGAAATACGTGGAAAATGTCAAACAAGATGCCAGTATTGGTACAAATATTTTACGTGTTTCCGCCTCTGATGAGGATGCCGATAATAATGGTGCTATAGTTTATAGTTTAAGTGCCCCATTTAATCCCAATGACTTGGAATATTTTGATATACAGGCTGAATCCGGTTGGATTGTATTGAAAAAACCGCTTGACGTAAGTTGTTGTTTACATTTTTATGTCTATTTTCTTATGTATTTTTTTTTATTAAATTCTTTTAGTTTAAATTATTATAAAAAATAACACATTTTCTGTTTAAATTACTAATTTTAATTTTTTTTTTTTTTTTGTAAGACAAATTTACTGCAAATTTTTTTGAGACAACTTTTGACTAAAAACTTATAAATTTTTGTTTTCAAGATTATAATTCTTTAATGAATTTTAAACATTTTTTACAATCTAATTTTCTTTATTTGAGAAAGCATTTGCTTTATTTAAATAAAATTAAGCTTGAGAACCTTTTATACTGTTCATGAGCTTTTTGTAGAGTCTTTAACTCTTGGACGCATGGCCAAAAGGTACTTTTACATTTTTATGTTTAAATACCATTTGAACCTGTATACTCAAATAGCAAAGAAATGATTTAAGGCTTGTAAATAAATAAATTGTTTTTGAATTTAAGGCTTTTTAATTTTTCTTGAAAATACATTCAAATATTTGAACAGAAAGTACTTTTAAACAATATACAGTGACTAACAATGATTTTTTAACTATCAGTAACAAATAAAAGTACCAATGTAACAATACATTTTAAAGACATTAAAAATAACTATTTAGGATAATATATTTGTTTTAAAAGCAAAAAGTACCTTTTCCATTTCAAGGTACTTTTGTTAAAATACTTTTTATAAAATTAAAAAAAAAAAATCAAGCTTGTTTTTGGTAAATAGAAAACTTTTAGAAATAATTCCATGAACAAATCAAAAACAGAATAAACATTTCTCAACTACAGTGGGGAAAACACATGAGTACATTTTTGTACTTTGAGCACTTGTTATTGCGCAATACTAATAAAAACTATTACAAAATGTTTTCTGTCATTTATTTTAGGTTTAATATCTAACAAAATAATTTATAAAACGAGACAAAAATAAAAAACAAACAAAATTAAAAAAAACTCGCATGTCAATTTTGCACCATACTTAAAAGTTAAGGGACAATATCCAATGCTTAACACGAATACCTGCCCTTAGGGCTTAAATTCACTCTTCATTCGCTCTTAAAGTAATTGAGCATACTTGTCACCTCCTCGTACATGATCTTGAGCCATCTAATCCCTCGAATTGTCTAATTATTTGCCACGTAGCAATCGATCCAGTTAAAAACTGGTAGCATGGCACTTTAAACCACTATTGCCAAGGACAGAGTCGATGCGGGCTTTTCTATCACTCAGCTTTGTGACACCCTATCCAGGCCGGATTTCCAGCACTATTTCCACGAATGCCAACTCCAATACATTTTCAGAGTACAAAGCCAATTGCCACCACTAATTTCAATGGCTCTGTTGATTCAGTAACAGCAGCACCTAGAGATAATTTGGTGGCTCGAACTTTCTCACTAGGGCAAACATCAGTCTTTTAACCACAGCCACATCAATTATCAGTTAGGGGATTTGCAATGATGACAGACACAAATCGCCTGGCTTTTAACTCATCCCGTAGTTTTGGATAAACTGCGAGTTTAAAGGGGTGAACTATCAAACTCTTACCAGTTTCAAGCCCGTGCAAGCTTATGGCACCGTGTCGCCATATCTCTCCCCGAGATGGCAACAGCGTCAAGGTGATGAAATTACACCAGGCGGTAATATGTCCTGTCCTTATATTTTTAAGGGACTGATAATGTTTTTAATATTTAGTCCAAAGCCCATACTCACCACCAATTGTTCAATTAATTTATTTATAATACTCTCCCACTCGCTCTGAACCCGCTGCAATAGCTTGCCCAAATGTGTTGGAGTTATTCTATATGGTCCCAACTGTCTCTACACGATTGCCACAAATTCTCAATCGGATTGCACTAAAAGAAAATTCTGTTGCTAAGCCATTCTTTCACGATTTTGGAAGTGAGCTTGGTTGACCATCCAGCCGAAAAGTAACTTCGTGCATACAGACGCTATTATATACAAAATCGGGATAATGAGTTTTTTACTCATTACCCCTTCCATTCTTTACAGTTGTCCGGGGTGCCACCATGTACAATAACCCCATATCATGACAATCTCTCTCCGTGCTTTATTATTTTCTTAACATGGTTTTTTTAATATTGTTAGTGTTAATATTGTTAATATTGTTTAAGGTCAGATTGCAAGCAACCAATTTCTGTGCTCTCGAACAAATTTTAAACATTTTTTTAGACAATGCATCATTTTTTACTGCTGGGATGTTGTCCATCGACGTATGGGTTGGCATATTTTGATGTTTCATGAGGAGTACGGCCGCAAGCATTAACCGATTTTTGCGACCTTTGATTTGTTCAGGTTCAGGAAATATAGATCGACTTTCTTGAACGCTTATGACGACAGACTGCCTTACTTTAAGTTGTTAAACAATTACTTTTGTCATTGCTAGGATATTGTCCTCAATGTCACTTGACAATTTCTTCATTCTTCAGCAATATAAAATATTGTGAGGTGCTCGTCTTGTTGTACATCGACTAAAGGATTAGCCTATAGCTATAGAAGCATATTTTGGTGTTAAGCACTTGTCTCTTTTCATTTTTGTTATCATGAGACTTGCGTCTGCATTCGTTAATAGTTTTTTGCGACCTCTGCTTTTTGCTGTGGCAACAATATAACGCTTCTTTAACACTTATGGCCACTTATTGACATTATTTCAGCTGTTTAGCTATTACTCCCGTAGAATTTCAGATTTTGTCATTGCTAGAATATTGCCCACAATGTTTCTAGATAGTATTATAGTTTGTTTCGTGTTAAGTAATTTGCAAAAAGTGTTTACCATATGCAATTCAATTAACATCAAATTAATGTGGTTTTTTTTTTTAAGTCAAGATAAACACATACAATTCTAATGTTAAACTTTGATATTTTTGTGCAAATATTTTAAAAGTTACATTTGTGCTAAATTGAATACCTGAACCAATTGTTCAAATTATAATTGTTATTTTCCATTTTGTATTGTAAATTATTTTGTTTAGCATTAAACCTAAAATAGACATATGAAAAAAAACATTTTAAAATTTTTTTTATGCAATGAAAAGTTTAGAAAGAGCAAACATGTACTCATTTGTGCTCCACACTGTATATTTATAACATTCTTAAGCCACTTATTATTTAAAAACACATACAGTTTGAAAGTTTCAAAACTGTTTACTTAAAAAATTTTGCAGTAAATTCAAGTTTTTCTTTTTCTTACTAATTCTTAAGTTTCAGTAATAAAATAAAAGATAAAATAAAAGATAAAATTGACGCAAAAAACCCTAACTGTTTTTTAGGTTTTGCATTAAACACTAAACATTATTCTTATACTTAAAAGAAAAACTATTTAATTTATGATTTTCCTTAAATATTGAAAAACAATTTCAATTACAATGTCATAAATATTTTGGCAGCTTTATAACTTTTTAATTTTGAAAATTTCTATTTTGAAAAGTTAGTTTTTTTATAATTTCAAAACTTAAGTTTTTAAACTGCACCATTTTTCAGTTGATATGATATTGATAATTAGTAGTTAAAAGGAGTTTAAAACAAAAAAGTTGCTCCAGATGTTTTTTATAATTTGCCAAATTTTTAATAAAATTTGTTTAAATTTTTTTTATAATTTTCTATATAATAAAACAAACAACATATAATAACAAACAGCAAAGGTTTTTATAGAGTAAGCAGTGCAAATTTTTGATAAAATCATTAAACTGTAATAGAAAACTTAAAAATAATATATTTTTTTTTTTTTTGAAAACTTGTATTTATTTTTGATTTCCCTTTTATAACAACTTTATACATACACACATATTTTTCTTTAGTTTAGTTTATATTTATTTCAAGAAATAAAACTTCCTCCTCTAAAATATTTTACAATTGGCTGGAAATTTAATTTATAATTAACAATTTGTTACAAACCAATAACAAAAAATATAAAACTAAAGATAATTGATTTTTTAACATTTTTTCCTTAAAATATGAAATGCAAAAGAATATAAAAACTATAAACCAAACAATATTCAATACTAAAAGTAAAAGCAATATTTTTTTAAAGATTTTTGGTGGTCAGGCCTTTGGAAAATATTAAAAAAATAATAACACTTTCAAATTCTATAAACAAAAACTAACCTCACTAATATTATTATTAAATAAAAATTTTTTTTCAAACTACTCAAAAACTAACTCCAATTTTGTGACATTTTCATGGAAACTAAACTTGCGTCTGCAACAGTTATATTATGCAAAACAATGTTATAAACATTTTTGAAACATTGTTCATTTTAGTTTTAATTGTTAAATTAAGATGGCATTTTTTTTTAATTTAATTTTCAATTTTATTTATTCCTGCCTTTAAACCCTCTTTTTAATAACAAATAGTTAAGGCTCATTTATGTGTATTGCTCCATCTTTTTTTCACAAAGACTATAAAAATTTTTGAAAGTCTTTTAAGCCTTAATAAATATCCTTTACATATTTTTGTCTTTAAACGCATGCAATACAATTGGTATTTAAAAATACCTTAAAATTTAGGTTTCTTTTGTTTTACAAAAAAAAATCTTAAGTTCTATGCACCTTTTTAAACAACTTTATGTTGAATTATTTATAATTTCTGTTTTATTTATAAAAAAAAAACAATAATATTTTTTCTTCTTATTTTTCATATTATGTAAAAAAAAAAACATAAAAATCCTACAAAATCTACATTTTACAAAAAACAAAAAAATCTTTAAAAATAAAAAAGGGTTGTTATCCTGTAAGTAATATTATTCCAAGGATTCTTTAGGATAAAATTTCAATGTTTAACTTTTAAAAAACACCTCATGTAATCGATGTTGTATGCAAACAATATTTTTAATAATCAAATAGTGTCATTTATTGTTAATAATCCTCATTGTATAGTTTTCTGCTTTAATGGAAGTATTCGTTAAAGACTTTTCAAAAACAAAACAAACAAAAAAAAAACACAAGCTAACCAAAACATTAAACGTAATAGGTGTTAGAGAGAAGTAAAGTTGAAATGGTACAATTATAAAAAAAAAACTTTTATTCGAATAAAAATAACCGACTAAAATATTCGATTAATCGCATAAACCAAAATGTTAATATACAAATTATGTGGTCTATGGAATAATAAATTATTAAATTAAACAATTTATTTATTTAGTTTTTTTATTCGACCTTTTTTTTATATTCTATAAATTGTTTTTTCGAGCAATTATATAAAACATTTTTATATAAATATTAAAAGTGACCTAATTGCTTGAAAAAACAAATTATAGAATATTAAACAATTTATTCGAATAAAAAATAACCGTTTGTGAGAATATATTATTCGAGTATTTATTTATATATACAAATAATCTAATAACTTTAAAATTTTCCATAATATTTTAACAACCCATAATAAACTAGAATTTAAACAAAATTAAAATTTTATTTGATTAAAAATAACCGATTGTGCGAATAAATTTTTTAATGTAAACTAGAATATTAAATAAAACTATAATTTTATTCGAATAAAAATAACCGGTTATGGGAATAAATTATTCGAATAATTATATATACACAAATATTCAAATAACTATAAAATTATGCGAAATATTTTAACAAACAATACTAAACTAGAATTTGAATAAAACTAAAATTTTATTCATATTAAAATAACCGGTTAACGAATAAATTATTCGAAGAATTTAAAATAAGTAAATTTTTTTTTTAATAATTTTATTATTTTATTGAATCTATCTTTACGTTATAGGCCTTACAACATGTATTTAAATTTTATAACTAATACTAAAAACTATTTACTCTAAGTTGAGGGAACGATAATGGAGAAATTGGCCTCAGATTAGTAGGGTGGTTTTCAAAACGGCATCAAAAGATTTCACTTGAATGCTTGCAGACGCAGGCAACCACGTAAACTAAAAGTAGGGTGATAGAACAGCTCTACTATGCCTGTAACTGTTTGAGTTCTAGTAAATAATCTTGCAAGTGGGTTCGTCTTTAACCAATATTACTTTGAAGTCTCTATACATGTTTTCTTTCTTATATGCCATACTGATCCCCTTATGTAAGAATTTTGGATTGAGCCCTCCCCATAATTGAATTTCGTTTGACCAAATTTATATTAAAACACTCTTATTTAGAATTACTTTACAATTAAGGCTTAATTTATATTGGTCGTTGCTTAGCCATCAACTTAAAAGTTTTTAGTCTCATATAGACCCTCTTGGATTTTATGTGGCGACGCCAGTTATGACATCTATCCATATGTATGCCAAGATATGTAAAATGATCAGACTGTTCATTGTTAATGAAATTGGTGGACAATATCCTCTACTAAGAGTAAACGTTGCGCCTATACTTTTACTTTTATTTACACGTATTCTCCAGTTGTTTCACCAAGTCTACACACTTCTCAGATAATTATCCAGTTCTCCAGATGCCATAATTGAAACCACAGTGTCATCTGCAAATGTAGAAATGGTTAAAATAACGTTCATTGGCAAATCAGAGCAGTATATCAAGTAAAGAGTTGGTCCAAGAACACTCCGCTGTCGATCACTAGCTGTGATTTGATGGTCTCGTGTCACATAATCACTTTTCGTTCAAAAAAGAAATCATAAGGATATTAAAAAAATATGCGATTAATCGAATAAATTTTAATTATTTCTCAAATATTTTGAGAAAAAACTCAAAAAATATCCAATCGATTAAAATAAGCAAGGGTTTATTAACACAAAATTGAAATTGAAATTTTGAAAAATCTCAAGATTGTGCAAGCGAGTAATTTATTCGATTGTTTTATTCGAATAAGTTACCCGATTGTTCGGGTAATTAACCCTGCCTTTACACATGCAAGTACTTGCATGCGAGTGCTGTGTACGTATTATATACGAAAACTTATTTTAGAAACTCGAATCATTTGCAAGCAGCATTACTGTTTACACAGGACAGGGAAAGTTCATTTTCAAAATGTTGTCAATGCGTAAACTTCAAAAAATTAGTTTAAATTAACAAATGACGCACAAAGTTTGTATTTGTTTACCAAGAGTTGCCATGGCCTTCACATGAGTATAATTGTAGAGAAATAATTATTACAATTTATTATTATTATTATTTAATGCTCTAAAATGACATCAATACACTTCTTTTTCCATATTTGAAAAAAATATATTTTTTTTTTTACAAATATACATAAAATAAGTTAAATATTTATTAATTATTTTACCACAATCCATTACATTTATTCTGAATTTTTTTATTTGGCAACTCTGTTTACCTTTCTGTCACTTTATTGCTGAAAGTGTCAAAAAATCACTGTCCAGCTAAATTCACTTGCAAGTGAGCTGCAAGTGCCTGCATGTGTGATTGTGTTAGTAAAAAAGTGTGAATGTATTGACTTTTTCGAACTTGCACTTGCATGTGTAAACCGCGGGTAAATTCCACACATCAAATAATTTGATTAAAATTTTCTTTTTAAAAATGTTCCTGTAAAACTGTCATATTGTTTAAAATAAAATATTGTACCATTACCACTTTATGCCACTTAAATTGTAGGTTTTCCCTGAAATAATCAATCACAAATTGTTTATCTACAACAAACAATTTAAAAGGCTTTTAAATCCTAATCCCAGTAATACATAAAACAACTACTAATAACAAATTTTCATTATCATTTCAATATTAATTTCATAAGTTTCTTGTTTAATTTTCTTTTCATTCAAAATAAAAAAAAAACAAACAAAAATTCAATAATAACGTAATGTAACTGAATATATGAAAAAAAACGTAAACAATAACGTCACTTTTTATCCATGCCATCAACCGCAAAAAACATTTAAAAACTAAAATAACGTTATAACAAAAACAACAACAAAAACACGTATTATCCAAAACACAAACCTTTGAAATAAAATCCTGTTAAAAATGACAACATAACAATGTTAAATTTCAACAACTACAACAAAATGTCCCACTAATAATTTGCCATAAACTTAACATTTAATACAATGCGTGTCCTTTTTGTTAAACACCACCAACCATCAACAACTAACTTTTTGTAACAAAAATAAAAAAAACATATGTAACTACATTTGAAATTAAAACAAACGAAAACAAATTGTCCTTGAAATAATCAACAGCGTGACCGTTATCGTTTACGTGTCCGGGCCTCTGACCGAGGTGAACCGCCATCATACGCCGATGTTGATGTTGAATTAGATGTCGTCGATCGTAATAATAAGCCACCCATTTGGGATAAGGTGGTCTATGGACCCATTTATATACGTGAAAATGTCACTGTGGGTACGGTTGTAACATCGGTTAAGGCAAGGTTTGTATTTAACGCTATACTTACTCTCCAACTCTCTATATAACTTGCTCTCTGTAACCCATTCTATTTGAAACTATTTAATCAAATTAACAGAATTTAACTAATTTTTATATAGAGAAATCTGCTTAACATTTAAATTAATTACCAAAATATTTTTTTGTTAATTTATATATTACAATACTAATTTTCTTTCAAACATATTTTTAACTCCATTAACATTATGTTAAGCTTTGTATAACCGTTAACTACTGGGATAACAGTAATTTTTGTATGAACAAAGATCCCATTATTGGTTTTTGGTCTAAATAATCCTTATAACATGCGTACATAATCCCCCCATCAACAAACGCTAAATTGGCTGGTTGGGAAAATAAACAAATTTTTTTTAAGATTTACAACCTACCAAAAACCATCACAAGGGAAACATAACAAAAACCCAGCCCCGCACTCAGTCACCTTAGGAAATGGGTTAGATTTGTTTCATAATTGGTTGATTTTTTAAAATTCCCTTTAAAGCATGCTAAAAATTCCCCTGGTGCTGTTTGCTGAGTTGGTTTGGGTCCTTGCTGGTGGTAAATTTTGGTCAAGTAGTTGTGTCTAAGCTAAATCAACAAAATTTATATGACATTTTTCGCGCAGTTTTTTTCGTGTCAAAGAAAATTACTTTTAAATTGGTGAAAGAAAAACAAACATTGCCTTTCAAGGAAAGACATTTTTTGCTGGTGAGAACAGTTTTCGGATTTTTTTCTTCGCTAAAACTGTGCAGTTTCTTTTTTTTTTGGCTAAAATGCAAAATACTAATGATTTTTTGAATTTTGCATTTTGTCACCTCTACTCTTTTAATGTTGTTAATTCCTTATAAAAAACATAAATTCTAATCCACTTCTATACACATACTATTACAACAAATTCAGTGACTAATAGAATTGGCTGTGGTTCCCCCCTTCCCATGTATTTTCAACATCAACTTAATTTTATATTGTATGTATAAAATACCACATTTATGCATTAATAAAAATCTGGTTTTACAGGATATTGGTAACTTGAAAAATATACAGTGAGACAAAAAAATAGGCAGTTAAAAAGGTAGTAGCAACTGTTATTTTAGTTAACAATTCGATTATTCGGATAAATAACGAATTTTTTTCGATCGCCGACAACTCTCAAACAGACAAAAAATCAACCATTAACAAAAAATAAAATATTTTGCGGTTTTATTACTAAAAATTACATTCGATTGATTATTCGAATAAATTAATCGCTTAATTTGTTTATGTTTTAGTTACATTTGATCTACTATTTAAAATAATTATATTTTTAACAACAATTTGACTGTATTGTTACTATATTATTACACTATTAAGACCATAGATTAACCGATTATTCGTATAAATTAATCGATATTTCGGTAAGTTTATTTAATTTTTTTAACGAGTTTTTAAAAGAAATTTAAATAATTTGGAATTGTTTTTATTATTCGATTAAATTTTTTAATTATTCGATTAATTGATTAAACGACTAATCGAAAAAGTAAATATTAATATGAATCCAATTAATTCATTATTTGAATAAACGACCTTTTTATATGAATAAAGTAAACAATTAATCGAAAAAGAATTTTTTTAAATTAAAATTCTCCAGAAACTGAATGAATTATAGAATAAATGTTTCGATTATACGGATAAATTATCTGATCATACCAATAAACTATCCGATTATTCGAATATTTTGAAATTTGTATTATTAAAATATTTTCAATAACAAATTAATATTAATAGAATTTCGTTTTAATTATTAAAATAAATTATTAAACTTTTTTAATAGAACTTATTCACATAAAGAGAATGAATAATCGGAAAAAGTTGTATATTCCAGATTATTGAAATAATTTACACGATTATTAGGTTAATTTACTGGATATCACACAATCTTTGTACAATATAAAATTCGAATGAATAGAACCAACTAATTGGATAAAATAAACGATAATTCGTATAAGGCCCAATTTAGGTGAGGAATTAAATTCATGAATAATATCGATTTTTATTGTAGGCAAGCGAGGTAGAAAAATGGACACGATTATTGTTTTCAATGATTTATTTTCATTTGCTTTTGCATTTAATTTTTTTCAGTTTGAAAGTGTCAAATGCTTTTAGAAAGTGAAAACATAAAAAAAATCAGATATCGTACAATTTTTTATACTTTGTTATATACAAATAACAATTTAAAGTACGAATCATGGTGTAACTATGGAAGGTGAGTGCAGTAGCACAGCTGACTGACTTTGTTTACAATTTAGTTATGTCAAAAATAATCCTTTTTTCAAGTGTTTTTGACAGTAGTACATTATTTTACACAAACAAAATGCCCGTTGTTTCTATATTGTGTTGTATTTGTTGCCGATTTGCACTCACCTTGTATAATTATACCATGATAAGAATGAACAAATAAATATAATAAAGAAATAAATTCAAACTGAAATAGAAATATACATGAATTATAAAACACAATATACATGTAAGAGGTTTTTAGAAGATGTTTTCAAAGGCAAACTAATTTATGATTAGAAATTCATCATCTAAATTGGGCCTTAGTTAGATAGATTCTACTAAGATGAATTATAAATACTCGTATATTACCCTTGATTTGAATAAAAAATTTCATTATTTGGGTTAATTATCCAATCCAAAGGAATGTTCGAATAAATTTCTGTTTATTTTCGGATGAGGTAAACGATTAATCGTTAAAATGTTCCGATAAGAAATGAATGAATTGTTAGTATAATTTAAGCGATTATTCGGTTCGTTTACTGAATATCGTAGATAATTCATATGCTTTTCTTAGTGTAATAAAAAAAACGAATAATTTGAGGGATTATTTGGATAAATTATACGATTATTTTGTAACTTTACTAGATATCATGGAAAAGTAATATTATAATTTGTTTGTATAATAAAAAAAAAAGAAAAAAAAAATAGACTGATTATAATTGTGCGATTTTTTTTTATCAATTTACAAGATATGATTGATAACTAACATATCATATAAAAATAAGATTAAATTTTTAGATTATTCAAAAAAAAATTTTCAGATTACTCGGATAAATTGTACTATTATTTGAATAAATTTATCACACTATTCGTATAAATTATGAGATTGTTTGGTAAATTTACTAGATGTCATGGATAAATGACATACATTTTTTGTATGATGAAAAAAATACTAAATTGCTTGATTATTCGAACTGATTATTCGAATAAATTATGCAATTATTCGGTTAAGTTATGCGATTGTTATGCAAATATACTAAATATCATTAAAAAAATAACATTACCTTTTTTGTATGATGATATTCGACTAAGTTGTCTGATTGTTCGGATATATTATTATATGTATTATAAGAAATATTTATTCAAAATGTTTCGATTATTTGGATAAATAGTTCAATTATTCGCATAAATTATCCGATTATTCGGTAAATTTAATATATATCATTAACTTTTGCATGATTTACTTAGTGTAATAAGAAATAAGAATATATTGCCCGATTATTTAAATAAATTATCCGATTATTTGGTGAAATTTGGTAATACTAGATAAATGCCCAATATGCCCAAAAAAATGCAGTCATTTGCTACCAAATAACAATTTCAGAAACCCATAAAGTTTTGCAACTTCGGTCTCATATACATAGATCTACATATGAGCGCTAGTCACAATTAAAAATGTAAAACAATAACTTTAATTTTTAGTTCATAAACAGTGAGCCTTAATAACAACTTAAATAGAAATTTTCTTATTATTCGCAAAAATCCTTAAAAAATTTCTACGCTTTAAAATACTGCCTATTTTTCTTTACTATGCTGTATATTTTTAATTATAAATGAAAAACAAAATTTCAAAAAAAAAAAATTGCAATAAACAAATGGTGTTGGGTTTCTTCAACAAAAAAATTTAAAAATTTATATACTTAATTTTAATATAAAATTACTGCTACACTTAAAAAAACAAAACAACTTGCTAGGATTATTTAAAAACAATTAACAGGTAAATAATGCTACAAACAAACTTATATAATTCATACCAAAAAAAATGTTAAAAAACAATTTAAAATTTCATTTAAACAAAAGAATTAAGTACATAGTAACAAAATGTATATGTATTCATATGAATGTAATGCTTTTAAAACCAAAAAAATATATAACAAAAAATTGCACTAAATCCTAAATATCTATATAATTTTTTAAGTTTTTTTTTTATTAAATATTTAGTAAAATAATCTTTAGTTTATTAAAAAAAACTTTTAATTTAAAAACAAATATTAATTTTAAGAGATTTTTTTTTTTTACAAACAAGAAAACAAAGGCTAGGATCGAGACTTTTTTTATAACATGAAACAAATATGTTGGGTAAATTTCTTTAATTTGCACTGCCTATAAAATTTTTATATTTATTAATATAAAAAAAAGACAATATAAAATTTTTATTTTTAATTATTCAAACATATTTTTCTTAGGTGTTGGTTTTTTTTTATTCAACTCTTTCTTGCTTTATAATTTTGTTTAAAATCGTTAAACTTTATTTGTTAAACAATATTTTATATATATGAAAAAAACAAACTATAATTTTTTGTATTTTGCCATTTTTTAATTTCTTCTATACTGAACAAAAAAAAAAACTACAACTCCATATATAAAACCAAAATATCTAAAAAATAAACTAAAACTCATCACTGGTTTTTGTCAACAAACTTGAATTTTTGAATGTTACAAAACCGCCAAAAAAAAACTAAAACAAAACAAACCTGCCTCATTATATGAAAATAAAATATTTATGCCAAAATATAAAAAAAAATAAACAAAACTATAGCGTGAAACCTATAAATTAGAAGCCATGGCACAAGACAAAGGCTATCCACCTTTATCACGTACTGTAGAGGTTCAAATCGATGTTGTAGATCGTGCCAATAATCCACCTGTCTGGGATCATACCATTTATGGTCCTATTTATGTCAAGGAAAATATGCCAGTAGGTGGCAAAGTCGTCTCGATCAAAGCCAGGTCTGTTTAATATTTACAAACAAAAACAAAATGCAATAGTAAATTTTTTTAATTATATCTAAACTATAAAAAACAATAACTTTTTGAAACAATTGTTTTTAAAATGTCTTTTTTCAAGTTTTAATTTTAAGTTATATTATTTTTCAATTACGTTTGTAAAAGTTTATTTTATTTATGTATGTTTTATAATATAAATGTTTAATGTTAATTGCACAATATGCACTGATTTTAGTAAAACTCCTTATATAGAATTTAACCTATCGAAAAATGCTCAATTTCTTTGGTCGTTTCTGCAATAAAGAAAGTTTATTCACCTTGCTTATGCAATTATATTATACATTTTAATTTTATTTAATTTCGGTTTTTTCTTTTAAGAAAGAATTTTGTGGTTTTCTATTTTTATTTGATTAAAAAAAAATAAAAAAAATACAATAATTAATATTACTCATACGTCTAGTGGTTTCATATTTTATACAAATTTAAAATTTTTATGTAACTTGAGGTAATTACATTTCTTATTATTTTTTTTTTATTTTATTAACAAGTCATGTAATAGAAAAGCCTTCAATGGCCAATTAAATGGCCAATAATATTTTAATGTTTATTTGACCTTTTTTTATTAAGATTTTGGTAATTACTAGCGAAATATTGAAAAATTTAAATATTTTATTTAAAGACTAAGCTTTATGCCCTTCTTCACAAAAAAATTAAAGTAGACTTCAAATGTACTTTAAGAAAATTTTGTATGAAAATTTTGTCTAAAAGCACACTTCAAACCTAATTTATTTTTTATGAATACGACAGTTAATAATTACCAAAATCTTAAGGCAATTACTTAAATGAAAATAAAACTGAATGATCACAAATCAAACATATACCACAAGATTACAGTATAAACGATTTTTAATCAACATTTTGATTTAATACTCAATTACGAGCTTTAAAAAAGACCTTAAATCTGTATTTTTTTTTTTTGTGATAACATAAATCTTACTACCATAATCTTTGGAATGTGTTATGGCTACAATATAACAAAACTATATAGATTTCTTAAACATATACATACATATTTAATAATATGTAAGTTTTTCAAAAACTGGTGAATAAACTTTTTTTTTGTTTTCTTTTTAATTTTATTCCAAATTTATTTTAACATTATATTTATAATAATAGTTTTTTTATAATACTATTTATATACCACCTAAAATTTCCTACTCCTCTGTCATTACCCCCTCTCATTTAACGCACTTGCCATTAAAAACGTATATCATCTGCACCAAACCAAAAAAAAAAGAAATTATATTTAAAAATTATAAATTTATATTATTGCTCTAACACCACTTAAATTACACACACTCACTTGTATTTAATGTTAAATATATGTATATGAAAAAATATTAATGCACACACCTTTTATATTTTATACTTTTTAATTTGTGTTAATTTGTTTATATTAGTATAGTTAGTTCTAAAAGTATGAAATCACAGAGAAAGCACTTAAAAAAAAGTTCTTATTTGCTGCACCATATTTAAAAATTTAATGTATGTATGTATTTTGTAATTCACTTGCTAAGCACATATTTCATTTTAGCATAAGTCTCTTTTTAACATATGTGAAAAAGTAGTTTCATTTGAAAACGATTTTCAAGAGTCAAAATAAGGATAAGTTTTAAAATAATATTATTTTTTAAATTTATTATACAAATATAACAGTTTTGTTAATTAAATTATAATGAATCAGGAACAAACAAAAAACAGTTTTAATTTTGATAGTTGGATTTTATATCGATCATATGTTGATGCTGAGACTTTGAAACTGACATAAACACATTATTTTTATATTTTAAAAGCACACAGATTTTAGTTTCACATTCATATGATAACGAATTTTGCGATATCTTCTCGGGAGAAAATTGGGCCGCAAACTCTATCCTACAATCTAACGGTTCAAAGAGAAAATTGATAACGGCATCAACTTTCAGGCAAATCTCTATGCCACAAGACACAGTCGCAAGGAGAATCAGTGAATTAAATCTAGCAACGTCGACCATCAATATCGATGAGGACAGGCTTGCATCAATAAGGACTCTCAAATAAAATGCAATAAGTTCGAGATCACTTATCGATTTGCATTTAACCTAGGGACCAATATAAGTGTCATCCTTGGATGTAAATGAAGTACAAAGTTATATTCATTATTCCTTAATCGCAATATAGAATTTGATAAACGAATGAGCGTAGAGAGCATCAAAATGCTCTCTATGGCTCTGTTAGGCAAAGAAATGATTCTCGGCTCTTTATAGATTCTCGATTAGACTTCTAACAAAAGCAATTAATAGCAATTACACTGTATAATGTGAAACTTGTAAGAAAGTTTTAATGAAGAAGATAAGGAATCTGTACAACACCAGTGAACAGGAATGTTTAACTTACGAATCTGAATATACAGTGGGCAGCACACATGAGTACTTGTTAGAAATTTGTGCACTTGTTATTACATAAAAATAAAACTAATAAAGAAAATTAGAAAATATTTTTCGTCATTTATTTTATGTTTTATATTTAACAAACTAATTTATATATCAAAACTAAAATCATCAAGTTTTAAGAAAAAATACAATACAAAAATAAAAATAAAAATTTGACATATTTTACACAAGAATGACAAAAATATACAAAAAATAAGAAAAAATCTGACAACAATATGATCTATTTACAGATCTAGTGAATATTATTAACTGGATTATCAGTAAGGGTGAAGTACTCTGATATATATGACAAGGAAAAATACATATTGGCAATGAAAACGGGTAAAATTATTCAACAACATGAAATCAAAATTGGGCAAACTAGAAAAATCAAATCTAGTATACCAAAGGGGTACAAATTTGATGATACTAGTCAATTTTTTTATTTACTTTTGTTTGTTTTTTTCGTGTATGTTCATTTGTATGAAAACGAACGAAAATTGAATTAACGAGTGTGAATGAAATCGCAACTTTAAAAACTGGTCAGCTAAAACTGAAGAGTGTGAAACAGGACTTAGTTTTGAGTAAATATTTCAAAAGACATACGTATACAAAATACATGTAAGTTTCTTTTGTACTAATTGTTTATTTGCCGAAAATTATTATTTTCCATTTTGTATAGTTAATAATTTTGTTTAGCAATAAACCTAAAATAAATGACAAAAAATATTTTCAAATTTCTTTATTAGTTTTATTTTTATACAAGTGAAAATTGCATTTGTACTCCCCACTGTATATATATGTTAGTGTATATTTACGGGGACTTTAGAGTTAAAAAGTCGTTCATATCAATGAAAATTATTTGGTCCTTTGCATGATACATTTAAATTATGCATTTGTGTCTCATAATAATGCTAATAATGAAGTCATTACTTGACAACTTCAAAATATCTAATGTTTGATGGGTATTTTTTTTTATTCTGAGGAATTTGTTTAAAACATATATATTTTAAGTAATAATTAATATTACTTCACAAGAAAAGGAACTGATATAGAACTCAGTTGAATTGATAGTTATAACAATATATAGTATATGAAAGCCCATTTTTTTAAACATTTTTAACATCACTCATTGTTTAATTGTGATCTTGTGACCATTGGACAGGTTAAGTATTATTTTTTTACAATATGAAAGAACTAGATATAGGCACTAATTCCCAGTAGCGTAAATTTATAAGAAAAATTATAATAAAATTTAAAACAAAACAGACTTACCTTTCTTAAGTATGCAGAATTGTTTGACAGTAAAAACAAAATAGTATCTGAAACGAGAGAAAATAGAATTTCAGTCATAAAGTAAACTTAGAAAAAAATACAGTAAAGTCCAACCGAGTATTCGGTTTCGGTTTCTTTCGGATAAGGCCGAATAATTATTTTATGGAAAGTATTAGGTGCGTTTCGGGTTCTTTCTCAAAAAACGTAATCATTGTTGGACAGTTTTAACATTATAGTATAAAACTATATAAAACAAATAAAATAATTATGTACATTTCTAAAGGTATTTCTAATGTAAAAGTTTTACAATGAATTTGATAAACTGTTGTACGGGTGTTTGTATATAAACATACATATTTCTAGATATCGAAACAGATATACTAAAAGTTATAAAAGAAATTTTTACAAATTCGTTCAAATATTTATTTAACCAACATAAAAATATTATTTTGAACAAGATACACGAACTGTTGAAAAAACTATAAAACTGGTATACAAACTGTTATATAGACTGTTAAACAAAGAAGCTTATAAAAATTTTTAAACAATTATACAAATTGTAATATCTACAACTATATAAACATTTGTAGAAAAAATACTGAAAAATTATATGAAAGCCGTTATACAAACTGTTTTTCAAACAGTTTTTCAAACTGGGTGCTATTGTGTATTTCGATGCGAAGCGGTAAATTTACGAATTCGTAAAAATTGTATTGTGTAGCAGTGATGAAAAAATGAAAAATTGAAATGGTCAACAAAAAATGTACTTTTTCAAGATTTTGGTATTTTTAAAGAAACATATATTTTTATTCAAAAATAAAATTAAAAATCCATTTAAAAATGATTCAAAAATA
The DNA here is from genome assembly GCA_950370525.1 of Bellardia bayeri. Classification (NCBI taxonomy): domain Eukaryota; kingdom Metazoa; phylum Arthropoda; class Insecta; order Diptera; family Calliphoridae; genus Bellardia; species Bellardia bayeri. The sequence goes on from OX493265.1 coordinate 67,048,080, forward strand.
AAATAAATTCAGTTTATTAAAAAAAAAACTATTATAACAACAAACTAAAAATTAATTTCGTTTTTATGTAAAAATATATGTTTAAAAATTTTTTATTTGTTGTGGGTTAAGAAAATAAATATATGAGCATGCCTGCATTTTGTTAGTGTTAATGCCATATCATTAATAGATCGTTCACCAATATGTTTGCAGTTTTCAAACTCATATGATACACAAAAAATCTCAGACAAGAAATGAGAATTACAAAAATGTACGAAACATAAGAAATTTAAAAAATGTACCAAAATAGTACCACAAACAACTTTAATTCTTTATGCATCTATTTACTTTACTAATCTAAGCTTATCCCACAGCAAATAAATAACATGAATTTTTTCACAATTTTTTATGTAATACGACAGCAAGTCTCAAAATCATTACTTAGTCCCAATTTATACAAAGCAATTTTTTTTTTTTTTTAAAGATTGATACAATTTTTATCTTGAAATTTCGGCGGTGTTCACACAGCACAATTCTTATTACTTAAATTACTTCTATTTTTATTTGAGAGTATAGTATAGATTTGTATATACATATACGAATAAGAGAGTAAAACGAATTGCAAGTACTCGTCTTATCTTCCCCTCACCATAGCTAATCAGCTCAGCTTAAAAATATGCTTCGTTTAAATCCTTCGAATGCTATTTTGTTTGCGAGAGCGCAGCAATATTTTAAAATGTAAGTTAAAAAAAAAAAAAAATAATAAATTTTTTATCAAAAAGTTTATATGCCAAGACAATATGAGATACCGGTGTAGTATATTGAGAAGCATGCCTTTGTTAAAAGAACTGAAAAACGATACAATTGTGTAAAGTAGAAATATATTATTAAATTTAGATATGTATTCACTTATAGAATTATTTATATGAGTTACTAGGTATGACAAACTATTAACAATACAATAAGATAAAGTCCATTCGCCATAAATAGAGCCTTTTAGTCACCGAAGACGGGCCAGCTTAGCACTATTAAAATCATTAGCTTGCAATTAGAATGGGACGAACACAAACACGTCTTTCTTAATTGTTACGGAAGTTTCTAATCATAGATGATAAAGCCATAACAAATTATTACATATGACAAATTAGCTCCCCAACCAAATAAATATTAAACCTCAGCCCTCCGTCTTACACATATTTTGATTTTCACATTCGTCATGCATGAGTCTAGCCAGACCCACTCAATTTTGCATGTACTTAATTCGAAAAACTATTTTTTTAATTAAATGTGAAATAAGAAAAAAATGAAAATAGTGCATAGTGGTAAAAATTTAAACACTTTCTTGTTTGAGTTGCAAAGTTTTTAATAGATACCCCACTCGCATCCCATTAAGTGACCGCAAAGCTCTTAAAGGAAAAGAACTAAGCTTTCTTTGAGCAAAAATTTTGGTTGTGATTGGCTACTCCAATCAATATGTAATTATAAACAACAAAGTTCTACCTCATATGGTTTTTTAGATATCGCCTGTAAACATTAGGAACTTTTCCTGCTTAGCCTGTTTTGGAATTGAGCTGTCGATATATACATACATATACATATATATATACATATATATGTATATTATAATTTTGAAATAAATTATGAATAAAAACATTCGTCATATGTTTCATTATCATCAACACAAACATAAAGCAGAGATGGTGAAAAGTGTAACGACAGTTCCAATAAAACTTGTATCTTATAAATTAACTAGATGAAGTTACTTGTTAGTATGTTTATTGGTTTTTTATTATAGCTTTTGAACAATATGATAATTAAAATAAATTAATTAAAATAAACTTGAGAATGAATAAAAATTCGAATTTATGAAAAACACAATCCATTGATAAGTTTTCTGGTTATTGCTCAAGTTAATGTTTTTTAACGTAATTATTTTTTAAAGTAATTTTGATATTTACCAAAAAGTGCAGCAGAGCTGTCATATTTTTTAACATGATTAGATATGGCGCCACTTGTTTTCACCCGTAGAAATGTAAATAGAACTCAGTACATCTTTCGAACCTATTACATAATACGATTTAGTTTTCGTATCAGAAATTGCTTTCGAAAATGTTTTTGATTCAAAACGAAATACACAATAAGCCCCGTGTTTTACTGCAAGTTATACCAAGAAATGTAAAAACTGTTCTACAAACTATTATACAAACTGTTCTACAAAAATTCATGCAAACTTTTATATGAACATTAATACCTTACAGTTTTAAAAAAAAAACTATAAAAACAATAGCGGTGTTCAGTGTTCAGTGCAAATGGCATTGTAGAAGTGCAAATGCAAAACATCGTAGCTTTTTATTGCAATCCAACAACAAAATATATACAATTGCATTTGTCAAAAGATTGCGTTCATGCAATATTAAAATGGTATAGTTTTTTCGTTACGTGTATTGCGTTTGCAACTCTGACATTTAAACAGTTGACAGATGTAAACACTAATAAAAGAAATAAAATTAAAATAATGCAGCAAACAATTCCACCGAAGAAAATTAAAAGGGAAAAACCAAACAAAAAGTGGACACATTAATTGTGTCTGTAACCCCATTTCAAGTTGTTTCTTCTTCTAAAAATTCAACAATTTTTTCTTTGGCACTTTTTCGTGGCATTTTTAAAATACGTTTAGAAATTGTTGTTTATGTAGATCAGCTGTTTTAATGCATAAATTGCATTAGTATTGCGAAGTACGAAATAAATGGAGTGCTCACAATCAATGTCAAAACATTTGCAAGTGCAAACTTTTGCAATACAAAACGCATCGAACAACGAATACCACTAATTATACACAGTTTGTGCAACTATTAGGCACACATTTATATAACTATAAATTGTAATACAAACAACAATAAACAAACTTTTATACCTACAACTAAACTAAAACCTATAGCAACTGTTATACAAATAACGTATTTGACCCCATTTATATAATTTTAAACAGTAGCTTAAACCACCATTCATAGTTAGTTATCTTTGCACTCAGCACTTACTATTAATAATGATGGCACCTTTGATTTAAACAGCATACGATATATTTATCTCAGCACTTTAATACAAACAATTGTTTTTTATTATTATTTTTAGTTTCATTTTAATGTTTCTTTCCTTTAAACAACCTAAACTTTCACCTTTTGATAAATAAAACCTAAAAGCTTTAACATTAATCTAAAAATTGAAATGAAAAAACAGCCAGGAAACCTTAGTCATTAGATGTAATTATAATGCAATGATAGATTATAACTAAGCATACAAACACATACACACTCTCTCTCTCTCTCTCTCTCTCTCTCTCTATCTCTTACGCTAAGTATTTTATAACAAAGCAAAAAGTATGAAAACTATAAAAAAATTAAAACAATTTAACAAATTTCTTTACGTGTACGAGTATGTTTACACACTTAGCAGTATAGTTAGAACATACAATGGAAAATAAATGATAATAATAAAACATTTTTTCTTATTTATTTTTTTATAACACCTACCCATGTTGAGCATTATGTAATGTTTGTAAATTTCTAAAATGGAATTTCCTTTTTTTATTTAGGTTTAAGTATGTATAAGAGTTTCAGTTTCAGTTTCCTTTATAGACAACTGAAAATACACTGAGAGTAAAGAAAAGAAGAAGAAAAAAAGGTAAATGAAGGCCACCAGCAGATATTTAAGTTAAACAGGAAAGCAATTATCAAAGCCTTAGTTGTTGTTAAGCAGTTTTATCTTTCAGATCTTTTAGTTATTGTCTCAGTGTATTTTCATTTTAAAACCATTAACACATATGTGCTAGAATTGCTGCAATTTTCTTGGTTTTGAGTTAAAAATTATATCACCAACACCTGAAACCTGAAGCAGTTTTAGACATTAGGAAGAAGCAAAAAATTAAAAAAAAAATAAACAAGAATAACAGCAACATCATAACATTAGAAAGAAATTCTATAGCTGAGTTTTACAATGTAATGTAATATAAGTATTTATAGTGGTTTTTCCCTTTAAGATACATATTTTAAATGTGTTACTTTCTTTTCTTTTTTTTTTCTTCAGTTTGTTAAAGAAAATTTTTTGCATTACAAAATTTTAGTTTGAAAAGAAAAGTTTTTTTTTTGAACAAGATATGGTGACTAGGTTATTTTGTTAACTGTTATACAGCTAAAGTTTGTAAATTAATTTAGCACGCCTGGTGTTATTTGAAACATTTACATTACAATTTATTTACAGACTCAATAGAAACGTGCTATTATTCAATAGCTTACTTTTCAATGACTATTACATACCGTCTGCATTACTTAGAAGTGGTTGTATAATGATTTATTATACATTTCCTTACTGACCAGTATATTTTGAGTATATTTTGTTTTGTGACACTGAAATATGAAGCTGTTTTTAAAGTCATTGCTTGTAACTAGTTTTAGAGATATTAAAATAATGACATATTAACAAGCACAAGAAACATCTAAACGTATTCTCCAAATGCAGATAATTTTCTTATTTTATTTATATTTTCTTTAAGTAAGTCTAGCTTAAACTAAGTTATTTAAAACAAAACACCTAAATTAGCTTAAGTAACAAAAATTTCTTTAAGTAGCATATTTATAACTAAACAAAGAAAAATTTATAATTTTAGAAAAAACCAACAACCAGAAATCCACCCATTTGTCACACTATTTTATAAATCATACAAAACAAATCATCCAAAAACATTAAACTCATTCAACAAAACCACCATTCCGTTCATCATGTCCCGAAAATTCAAAAAAAAAATCCTTAAAAAAAACAAAAGAAAACACACTCCTTAAACCTCCTTAAAACGAAATTTTAAAAGCAAAAAACCACAAATTTCTTTGAACTAAAATAACAACCAACATTTGCTTTCCAACTAAATTAAAAACACATGTTGTTATTTTAAAAGAAAATAAAACTCATTTGTTTTAATAAGATTTTAATTATCATCCTTAAATCCCTTAAACGTTCCGCCCGCCCCCTCTAATCTTGAAACTACCCTTACAAAAGGCTGTACTAATTTTTGAAGCCTTTTCTTAGCAATTTACCTTTCTGTTTTTTCTTTTTGTTCACAAAACATATTTTTTTCTAATGGTATAGAAATTATATCATTTAAATATAGAATTATATAAATTCCGTTTTGTTTTGTGTTCACTTTTTAAAACAACTATTTTTCTATATTTAATGTTTTTTTGCACTTTGTTGAAATTCTTTTATTTTTACACAAAATAAATAAATTTTCGAGCACCTTTTTTCAGAACGAAAACAAAGACAAAACATTATATAAATAAGTTTTTGTTAATATTTTTTTTAATAAAAATAAATATATAAAACATGGCGCCATAAAACTGACGTTTTGTATTTTGTTTATGTCGCATGTTGTGCAATTTTTTAATTCATTTTTTATATAACTACAATATATAAGAAAAGTATTTTTATATGTTAAACAATAATTTCAATTTAAATGAATATATTGATTTATTTTGTTTTGTTATTAAAAGTTTTAAACATATTTTGTTGATTTTGCTTTTGAAGGTCTTAATTTTATATTGTTTATAAAACGTTTTAGTTTAGTTTTAGTTGTTTCAATAATTTTTGAGAGATTTTTTTTTTTTTTGATGGTAAATAAATGTTATATAAAAAAATAAAGCAAATTGAATAGAAAAATATAAAAAATTAAATAATATTTGTAATGGCAAGAAATTTAAAATTTTATAGAAAAATTTAACTGTTATATTGACATTTACAATCTCTAATATAAACAATTTACTATAGAACTTAACAAAACAATTGTAATATTCACCCCTATCGTGAATAAAAATTCCACATGAAATTTGTTCCCTTTTATTTTTTTTAACATTGAATTTTAAAAGGGAAAATGTGAAAAGGGAACAAATTTCATGTGGAATTTTTTAACTATTATAACAGTTAAAAAACTGTTATACCAATCAATAGAGCAATACCTCATTTTGCATCGGGGTTACTTTCCAAAAAAACAGAACGCAAATTAAAACGACGCAAAGTGATTAAGATTTTCTATAGCAAACCATGTAAAGATCGAAGATAAGTTCTAGGGTTACGAAAATACTAAGTCGTCGGATTTCTTTCATAAAAACTTGGCCCAATGTTTGCTGAACAGTTTTTTTTAAACATTAAATAAATTTCTTTGTAGCAATTATCTGTATTACTACCACTAGCACTATCATTGGATAGTGCTTTACTTTTTATTGCATCAAATAAGCTTTTTACTTTTGTCTGAAATACCGTTTTACTCAATGATATTCTCTGCGCAACTTGATTTTCAATCAAAATAGAAAATAAGGACTCCATTTCGATCATCAAAGCACTTCTTGTACGGGTCATCGACTTCGCGTCTAATGATGTTGCAGATTTTGATGACGCAACTTCGAAAAAAGGCAAAACGAAACGACTCAAAGCGAGGTATTGGTGTATAGTAGTTTCAACTGTTATATTAACAATTATAACAGCTTTAAATTGTTATACTAAATACGTTGATAGTTTTAAAATGTTATATTAACCATTGTAACAGTTTTAAGGTGTTATACTTATGATTATAACACTTAATAAATTATAATAAAAATTGCAACAGGTTTTAACAGATATACTAACCAGTATAACAGTTTTCACGATTAAAACTGCTATTCTTATGATAATAACAGTTTTGAACTAGTTTTGTTACAATTATAATAGTTTATTAACTGTTATACGTAGAATCATATCAATTCATCAACTATTGCATTTACAAAAGTTTTACAGCTTTATTACAATTATAAAACGATTATAATTGTTAAACAACTGTTATTCTAAATTTAAAACAGTTTTTCTTGCATTTTTAATAGACTTAATTGATCTTTTAAATTAACCTTAAAACTTAAAAGTTTGTCCAATTTTTCAAAATTGCACAAAAGTGTTGTAAAGGTACTAGATCAGTGGTCGGCATTTATAGTTTCAATAGATCATTCGTGTTATTAATTATTTATTTAGACAGTCTTTAAATGATTTCTTAAGAGTTTTCCATGGCACAAACACTTGCCCATTACAGATTATCATTTCAGATTTCGTAATATTGACATTTTGGAATTCCGTTGAGGAGATCTAATGAACACATTCGCTTAAAGAGAAACTAAAATTATTTCCATGAAGCTTCCCAAAACTGTATAAAATTAACTGGACCTAGATAAATTTAAGACTTTCCCATTGCACTGAACGAATCGATTGTCTTAATGACTTTGCAAGTACATATTTCGTAATTTAAGACAATAAAAAACCTTAATTTGTCATTTTGAAAGCCTTCATACGATTTTTCATCGATACAAAAAAAAATAAACGAACAATAAAGCTCTTTGTAGTTGCTTTTCTTTATTGAGAGTTTTCACATAGTTCGGATTCCGTGTACGAGAGTTCATAAATAAAATTCGTTTAAAAGATAAACTATCTATAGTAGAGTTTGCTATCAACATTTATTATACTTTACTTAATTTTAACTAAGCTTGACAAAAATCTGTACAAATAATTAAATCGAGATAGATTTAGGACTTGTCCAACTGGTCCAAAGAAAATTTTTTTGCTGATGATCCATGTACTTCTCAATTTAGTACTTTAAAAATGCTTTTATTTGTCATTTTAGTCTTTTAAAGATTTATTCGTAATACCTTAAATTGAAGCAATTGTTGAGCTTGTTGATGATATTAATTTCGCCAGAATAAATTGTGTAAAATTTTTAAAATCATTCAAATGATTCCAATTTTCTTAGTCAATCTTAATAAATTTCAACAATTTAAAATTTTTTATGGCTGCATATAATTTGCCAGGCAAAAATCTGATTTGTCTTAGAGTAGAGAATTGCATTGGTATAAAATATTTGAAAGACTAGAAAATAGTCGTAAATATTCTTAAATAAAATTTGTCTTAATAATCTTTTATGCCAGATTTAATAACAACAGATTTTTAAAATTTTCAAAAATCTTCAAAAACTTTAAAATTTGCTTTATTTTTAACATTTATTTACTCCTGTAACAGAAATAATTATTTTCCAAATTAAAGATATATGTATATATATACTATCCCTTCTTTTTTGTAACACTTTAATAAACAAACACTCGTACAAATACACTTTACTAATATATGTAATTTTTTTTCCAAAAAAAATTAAAATACAAATAAAATTCTGCGAAAAAAATGTTGGCGGCAATCAGTTCGGGCATAGAGGGCAATCCAACGGTGTTTTATCGTTTAATGCCTGGGTCAACGGCGCAAACGAATAAATTTCATACATTCTATTTGCAACAACGGCCGGACAATGGTGATACGTGGGCCGATATAAAAGTCAATCATCCGCTGGATTATGAAAGTATAAAGGAGTACAATTTGACCATACGTGTAGAGGTAAGTTAAGAAAATGAAATTTGTATATGCAATATATTAACTAACTGAATATTTAAAGCAACAGCAAATATAAATAATTAATAAAGCCTACTTTAAGGTGGCTAAACTAACAAATGAACTAACACAATGCTATAAAAATTGTAGGTGTTTATGTACACAACTCTAATTTATTTTAGAAATTAACTATGAAAACACTTGCTAATAATAACAAGGGATTAAATAATTTAAAATATGTAAAATATCTAACAAATTTTGTTGCCTACTTTTAGTTACAAATCTTTTTTAGCCTTTAGCTAGGCTACCATTTGTTATACTCCATATTATAAAACTATATTTGCTGTGCTTACCTTAATAATAATTATTATATAAATATTCATAAAATTTATCGAAGCTAATGAATTATTTATTTTGTGTGAAGTTTTTTTTTCCAAATATTACTCGTTGGCATTTTGTTTAAATATGAGGGTGTTTGTATATACCTATATATATTTACTTAAACAAATACATTTTTGTATTTAAAAAAACCCTTTATATGTATATTTGAACATACAAAAACACCCATTGTTAGAGAATTTTTACATGTATTTATATAAAATATAATTTTTTTCTTAATTTTATTGTGTGGGTTTTCTTGATTTGACAAGAGTGTTGTATGTTTTCTGTGTACTTGTAATTAAATATGTGGTTTTTCTGCATATAATACGCGATTATATATAAATTCTACATGTTTGCATATAAGTTACAGACATATTTTTTGCATATTATATCTGTAAAATAGGCCAGCTCACTCAAAAAGTTACTTACAATCCATAATCGAACTAAAGTTTTGATAAATAGCTACAATGCAAGACTAGCTTAAACTTACTAAGATTCACAAAATCGTTGAAGTGATATTTTGTCTATCTACGACCAATAATGGTTACTGTAGAATATAAAGTCTAGTAAACACTAATATCTAGTTTTTTCAAATCGTAATAAAAATATCTTGCAGTATTTTTCTCATCTTCTTAGCAACACTTTTACCTTAACGTCATGCTGATCAGAGTGTAATCAAGAAATTAAATACGTCACTAGAGTATGATTGAATCTCAATTTGACCGAAATATGAGGTAACAGTCAGTCGCGTCGCAATACTTAGGACTCGTTTCCACTTCAGACGGGGTTTTTTTTTTATTTCGATCCGAAAACCCCATATTATAACCTAAATAGACATATAGGAAGAAACTGTAGTAGGTCTTCCTATTAATCTGTCGAAGCGGCGATTTAATCTTGTTTGGAGAGGTATAGATTTCCGAACATGAGAAAATTTCTTCCACGAAAATCTAACACGACTTCATAACTCCATTACAAGTGTAAGGCCTGCAATCGATCAAAGAATTGGAATACCAATTCAGGTTTTAGTTGAGTATTACCTTAACCGCCAGCAGTTTCGTCGTTTCAGAATGCAACGGATCTTTTTCATTTCATCCGCGGCTGCCTGTTGCACATTGAGTTTGATTGAGTTTTACCTTAGTCGATAGAACTACTATAAGTGTCGTTGCAACATATATGCTTCAACTTCGGACATATCTTTATCATCCCTATCTGGATCCGTCACCTTTATCCTAAATCAATCAAACTCTAAATTTGGTCCAGCTGTCTTATCGCAGAACTTCGGCTTTAAACGAATCTTGCTCAAACCGGTAAAAAAAAAACTGCCACAAAAACCAGCCACAACAGTCGTGTAAAAATATCGACTAAAACTCCAAGTGTCTATCGAAGTGACGACTGTGGCTATTGGTTTGCGTGGTTGCCTGCTGCCTGCAAGCATTCAAGTGAAATATTTTGATTCCGTTTTAAAAACTCTTGCTCCTAGCTTCATCACAATCCCTCTGTGGTTACAGATTTTTTTGATATTAAAGAATTAACTCACCAATTTAGAGTAGGAGTGAGTATCATTTAAGCGATAAAGCTGACAGTCTCAGTGGAGGATCAGTTTCAGCTTTATTTATTTTGTTTATTTCGATGTGTATACGTAAAAGAAGATAGACTCAAATCTATCGAAGCAATGACTCTGGATTGATGTGATAGATTACTATCCATTAAGAGTTTCCGTCTGGTTCGAAAACATTCACCTCTCGTGTACGAGGTCTGGATTCCCAAATAATATACAATGTCTTCACAGGTTGCGATGGATCTATACGTAATGTGATTGTAAATCTATGATATTTTATTCACAGAAACCGGGATGAGTTGGCATAAACAAATGATCGTTGATACATAACAAACTATAGGTAGACGGCTTCGTTACACTCAGGAGAATTTCTTCATAAGAATTTCCTTGATATCTCCTATACAATCTTTGTGAAACTAATTCCCATTTTGTGGGGTCCACTGACCGATCGCTGGCACAACAGTCAATGACATCACAAAAGTCGTTATACTTTCAGAAAAATGTATTTTGGGAAGGAGACTGCAATGATGCCTCTGAAACTGTCCGTTCCCGTGAAAGTTTTTTTTTCAGCATGTCCAGTTTCCCAGCCCATTTTAGTCCACCGTGAGTGACTCGGGCAATTTTTCGGTCAGTCTCTCTACTTTTTGTAGAGAACACCTACAGGAACTCAGCTGTAGGTACTCTCTTCTGGAGACTCTAACTTGCCTTGTTCGATTCACATTACCCAAATCAGTTGGAAGTTGTACAGTTTAACAACTGTGGGAATAAAGTCCTAATGTAGCATATAATTTACATACCAATTACTTTAAAACATATTACCATTAATCATTCTATTTAACTTAATTCAATTTCCGTTTCCGTTCCCTATTCATACAACTTACAGCATTTTGCCGCATATGGACAGTTTAAACATTTGAATATATTTATATACATAGATTTGTTTTTCATTATGCAGACACTTTTTTTGCTACCCAACTGCTTTCCATTAAAGTTTAATTTTTTTTCTAAGTGTCAAAGAACTTAAGCATGTATATTAGGATTTAATTTTAATTTGTTTTTCTGTTTTTACTCACACTCTCTTCTAAAAAATAAATTAATTTAAAAAAAAAAACATAATAAATAGTTATTTTATTGACAGATTTAGTTTTTCTAGCAAATAAATACATGCATGTATTTTAAATTTCAATATGGTATGTATTTAAGTTGACAATATTTAATTTCTTTATTTAGAGATTTAATTTTTAATTTGACAAATTAGTATAAATTAAAGGAAAATTCTGTAATAAAAGGAAATTATTTTGTATTTAATGTATAGAGATTTAATTAAGTAAATGACATTATTTAAACAAAAACCGTAGGATGTTTTTAGGGGCAGGGATTGAACTGTAATATTATTTAGAGAATGTCAGTGTACTCGATATTTTAGTAACAAAAAAAGAAGTTTAAATATTGAAAAATTGTGCTACATTTTGATAATCCCTTTGAACTAGTTCCTGGTGTAGCTACACAAGTTGAGTGCAGTAGCACAGCTGACTGACTTTGTTTACAATTAACTTATGTCAAAAGTAATACTTTTTCAAGTGTTTTTGACAGTAGTACATTATTTTACACAAACAAGATGCTTGTTGTTTCTGTATTGTGTAGTATTTGTTGCCGATTTGCACTCGCCTTATATAATTACACCATGAACTAGTTCATACACCTTATAAAGGGTGTTTTTTTTTAGATTTATAGAACTTTATGTTGGTAACACTTTTTTTAACTGGCGGCCATTTTGTCATGTGTTGAGTGATATTTGTTGAGTTTGGTTTGGCACATCAACATGAATAGACTAAAGCCTGAATAACGCTTCCAAATTATGCAAATTAAGGCCAAAAACAAGATTGCCGTTGATTTCGATTTTTTTTTTTAGCGATGAAGCTCACTTTTGGTTGAATGAATACGAATGAATATGAATAAACAAGTGAAATTTTGAATGATGATACTCCTGAAGTGTATGTTGAGACACCGTTACATCCAGCAAAATTAACTATTTGCTGTACTATATGGGCTGATGGAATAATTGCTCCGTAATTCTTTAAAAACAAAGAAGGTGCTGTAGATTAATTGATTAGTGCGTTTGATCATTGATCATGAGTTGGTATTTGTGGCCGGGGTTCGATTCCCAGTTGCTGCCACTCAAACAATATCAGTTTCTGATAATCATTAGTTTTCTATCCTATAATAACTAATATTTATCACAGCGCCCTCCTTCGGTGGTATAGCACCGAATTAAAATAATTAAATAATGGTTATGAATCAGGCTTTCATCAGTGCGCCTACTCACCACTAGAGGCGCTGTAATACTGTACTACTACTGAACATAATATTGGAAGGCATGCGGCCGCGGGCGACAACGGTATTAACAGTGAATAAGAGTTTTGTTTCTTTACAAAATTATTAATACAAACATTTCGAAGTATCGCAATTTACTTAATCTGGCGCAATTACAGTGTTGTCATATGAAAAGCTTTTCTCTACTTTCACCACCTATTCCTCTCCTACCCCAACCCTTTCCAAATAAAGTAACATGATTATTTAATTAAATGAGAATTATTCCTCTTGCGAGTATTTGAAAATTTTTAAAAAATTTTTTTAGTCAAAATTTGTTTGACTATATTCAGTAGGGATATGTGAAGTCGATAGTTTAAGCTGATAAGCCCGAAACGATTGACCATCGGCATTATTGCCGCTATTCAAATTCATCGAAAATTGGACGTCTAGATTAGACCACGTGCGAGCTAGTCATATGCCAGAAGTCATATTTAAATTCTAATGCCAGAAGATTATCTTTCGAATAAAATAAATTTCATATCAATTAGAAAATCAGCTTTGTTTTATTCCATTTTCAAGTTCTATATATCTAAAAAAAAAATACCCTTTATATTTGGCATTACATTTTTCCCTTCACCAAAATATGTTTACTTACAAAATCAAAGAAAAAAAATAGCAAATAAATAGCAAATTGTTATTAATTGTTCAGAAAACACTCATGGTTAAAATAATATTTATTTAATTTATATTTAAACCAACAGCATTGTTGTTTATTAAATTAATTTATGTGAAAAACTGCAGCTTGTAAAAAAAAATATTAAAATATAATTTCCATAAAAAGAAAAACAAACGAGTTTCATTGTTATTTTAACAATAATAAACCGTATATAAATTCATTAAAAAATTTTTAACATAATGTTTTTCTGTTTCTTTACTACAACCAAACAGCTTTATTAAAAAATCAATAAAATAATTTACAAAAATTATTAATCAGTCTGTTGCAAAAAAAAAAAAACAAAAGGCTTTAAAAAAAATAACAACTTTCAAACATAATTTCATTTAATATTCATATTCATATATGTATGTATTTAATATTTGTTTGTTTATTCTTTTAGTGTTAAAAACTACAAATAACAAAAAAGAAAAACCTACAAACAGTTTTATAACAACAAAAGTATTAGCTGGCTCTATCCGTTTCCTATGAATGGCCACAATATTCACACTAAACGTTTATGTGTTGTGTTTTGTAAAAAAAATAAAGCATTTTACAAAATGTTATACATCCTTTAATCATTTATGGTTTTTTTTTTTTTTTTGGGATGATGAGTTTCCTGACTGTTGGAAATATTGTTCACTAATATGTACGAGTATTTGTGGAAAAACTGTGAATGTTTTCAAAATATATCTGGTTTTATTCTTTTAATTCTGGCGTTTTTTTATTTTCACAAACAACAACGACTTGTTTTTTATATAAAACTATTATTATTTTATACAATATTGTTTTTGTTATGCTGTAAAGGATCAAACGAAGCCAAAAGTAAACATGCATGCATGTGAGAAGAGCAATTTGTGTATAGACATCCGGTTTGGTTGCTATTATTTGTATGTAGTTATACTACATGTTTTTAATGTGCACAGTAATATTTGTTTTATTCTAGTTGATTTGATTAGAAATTTTCCAGACTTAATCATAAAAACAACAAATTAAAATGTGTCCCAAAATTCAAACATGTTTTCAATTTGCAGCATTTGTACGCACAGTTAACAAATAGTAAAAATGTAGCATTCCACAAGATTTTATAATTTGTTAATCATCAAAATTCCAGGTTTGTTATTTAAAGATATGACAACGTGCCACTTTTTGATGAAGGCAGTTAGTGGCCTTCCATTGCCCAATTTTTACCGGCTTTCCAAATACTCAAAATTGTAAAAATGATCTTTCATTTATTTCACCTATTTCGTGTGCCTACAGTGGGGAGCACAAATGAGTACATGTCTGTGCCTTGTGCACTTTCTATTGCATAAAAATATAACTAATTAAGATAATTGAAAAAATGTTTTCTGTCACTTAATTTGGGTTTAATGCTAAACAAAATATTTAACAATACAGAATTAAAAATAAAAATTTTCACAGAAATAAACAATAACCCCCTTATTCAAGACAGATTTGCATATAAAAATTTGCTTAATAAACGTTTGTTAAATTTAATAATCGCTTTTGAAACACAAAACTTGCATATACTCAATTTTGCACAAGTGAGTCTTTTGAAATATTTGCACAAAAATAATCAAAGTTTACCATTAGGTTTGTATGTGTTAGTTTTGTTTATGACTTTATAATAAAACATTAGTTTGATATTTAATTGCAATTGCAAAAACACTTTTTGCAAATTATACAACACAAATCATATTATAATACAAATTATAATTAATAATAAAGAAACTGTCAATTATTTAAAGCTTCTTAGTAAGGCTTAACAGTAAGCGAATGCAAGAGAAGTTAAGTAGCTTTCGAGCTTCCTAAAACTTAAGAATTTTCACTGGGAATTTTGTAAATGATTATTATTAATTTTGTTTAAAAAAATCCAGTTTAAGTATTTTATAGATTGCTAACAATATTACAGACAATATGTTAAATAAATCATTGGGAATAGTGTGTCGCACCACAATTGATCAATCTTAAATGTTTTCCACAAACATCAGACCAAACATAAAAAACATATAGTCTGACGTTCAATGAACCAAATATCTGAAATTGTAAAACAAAATATACTGAATTTACAATATGTAGTTCGATTGTTAAGATAATTTATACAATTTCTAATCTTAAAGAATTCAATCACATTAATTATCAAATGTAGAGTAATGGAAAATTTAAAGAGAGCATTAATTGTATATCATAATTAACAAGATGAGTGCAGTAGCGTAGCTGACGGACTTTGTTTACAATTTACTTATGTCAAAAGTTATATTTTGTCAAGTGTTTTTGACAGAAGTTTATTATTTTATTTTACACAAACAAAATGCCTATTGTTTGCATATGGTGTTTTATTTGTTGCCGATTTGCACTCACCTTGTTAATTACACCATGTTGTATATTTTATAAATTCTTTTTTTTTTGCCAAAACTTCTATCCGGAAATTCACACAAAATAAATTTTAAATAAACACTTGAATTGTCTGTATTTTCTTGTCAATGAACAATGAAAAAAAAAAATTATTTTTAAATTAAATTCTTTTTTCAGAACAATGGTGCACAACAATTGGCGTCTGAAGCAACGGTTTACATAATGCTGGAAGATGTGAACGATGAAATTCCTCTATTTACTGAACGTGAACAGGAAACGGTATTAGAAGGTGAACCAATTGGCACAAAAGTAACACAAGTGAATGCCATTGATAAAGATGGCACTTTTCCAAATAATCAGGTAAGTGCCTCCAAAAAGAAACAAATGCAAAAACTTTTAATAAGTATTATGATGATTAGAGCATGAAAAAAGAAAACAAATTCATAAATCCTTTATAAACAGCAACACCTTCTTTTTTTGCTTCTTATTGTTGCCTTTTTGTTAAGTATTTCCTTATTTTTTAAGCAGCCATGTGTAATTTAAGGTGATAAGCCCCGCTGTCGTCATTTTGAATTGTTAGTGTTAAGGAGGAAGAGCAGCTGCAAAAAAAACAACTAAAAAACTGTGAAAAGAATTTTTGTTTTCGCTGATTTAGCATAATTTGAGCAGGATGTTTTTGTTTGTTTGTTTGGATTGCTTTTCAGAGCACAAAAAGAGACACTGGCAGAAAGTACTTAACAAAATACTAAGTATTAAATTAGCTTTTTTTTGGTTGTGGAGTGCATTCATATACAAATAACCCAGTTATCATGTTTATGTTTTAAACACGAAAGTATAACAAAATTGTGGGTATTGTGGATATTAGTTTACTAATGGATATTTTATGTATTTAATATGAAATGAAGAACTCTTTAATGTTTGCTGGGTAAGGCTGCTTAAACTGATTTGTTTCTATTTTAGAGACTTGAATATACATATTTTGCTTATGGCATTTGAAATTTTGTTATAAAACATCTTAAAGTTACGATATTAACATTTTCATATAATCCTTAAGTAAACGAATAGTTCTATTCACAATGTTGTGCAACACTAACAAAATATACAGCAATGCACATGCTAGACTTAAATTTACGAGTATATGCAACACTTAAAACCCATAGTTTTTATTTGCTCTAAGCATGCAACACCTAATTGCAAATAATCAGCTGTTAATTTTGTATTTTGCAATAAGTGTAAAATAAATTAAAAATATCATTTACAGTTGGCAGCATATATTTGCAATTGCATATATTTGCAATCTCAAATGCACAAAATTGTGAATAGAACTCTTTTTTTTGCACCATGAGTTTGGCATTTTATTTACAATTTCTACAATATTAATTTGCGACCCAATAATAAATATTTATTCTGGATTCTTATAACTAATGGCTTCGATTTAATGATTTCCGTATGTCTCTCTGTTAAATTCCATATAGACATTTTCATGATACAGCAATATATCGCTCTTGCTTCTGAAATTAGTTTCACTAAAATCAAATTATTTAAATGCACATGCTTTCTAAATTATATCTATTGAAAATCACCCAAATCGGTTGCGTTTTTAATTTATAATATTGATTCCGTTCACATAATTTTTTTTCATAACATTTCTTTAAAAAAAACCTTAAACTTCTACTCTTTGTTTGTATATTAACTTCTAGGAAACATTTTCTTTTTGTTCTATTTTAGCACTTTTATGGTAGTGCTAATTAGTTTTCTATGTAATTTAGGTGTATGAGGGCCATACAATTGAAATTTTAATTATTTAAATACTACAACTTAAGCTGTCGTCATTTGTGTTTTTTTTCAGTTTTAACAGAAAAAATAATCTTTTTATGCTGAAAAACTGTTGGTTTGGCCAGCAGTATGCCTTTGTTAGGGATTAGGTCTTCTCGTTTTTTTTCTTAATTTTCCTATAAAATTATCTTACTCGCTTTTTTCAAGAAAACTTAGCCAAAGGTGCATTTGATAAAATATAACAAGGGGAATAAAATTTAGCAAATGTCTGGTATGAAAGACAGACAGCCAGCTGCTTGAACAAATAACATTTGTGTAATTAGTGAAAAAAAAAAAAAACACGAAGATTTTAATACTTAAGGTTGGAATGTTTTCACACATATTGTTGCCTTCCGGATTTCTGCTCTATTTTTCAAGCAGAGATCTCTGCCATAAAGCGTGCTGCTAATTGGCTGAGGTATTATCGAATATCTGGGGGCTTATGTATGTGCATATATTTGCTGGCAGCACAGTGGCTGTTAAAAGTATAGCGTCTATGTTAACCTTAGAATGCAAAGTGATCGGATGTGACCACTTGTTCTATTGCGAGGTCCATTTGGCCCGTATTTGATGAATGAAAGGCGAATTCATTATTTAGCTTTCATCGTGACCAAATAAGGCTTATTGTCTCTGTATCTACATACATGCCACTGTACTTTTGGAGCACATGCTAGAAGACTAGGTATACAGTACAATGACTAGGAGGTAGGAGCTAGGCAGGAGGAAGAGACAATTACTGATCTACTTTTCCAATATCCTGCCCTACCATTAATGAGGGAGCGTGTACTTGGGGCACCCTACCTACCATGCTTGCAGGAGTTATCTAGGATGAGCCTAAAACACATCTATACCCTCATCGGTGTTAAGTGATCGACTGTCTCCAAAAGTTAATTAAACTGTTTACTGAACTCACCTCAATTGTTTGGCTTGCTGTGAAGCATGTAAAACCGTTTGGTTGCCAGCCAATTACATATATGTATGTGTGTTGATGGTTTAGTGTCCAATAATGTTAATTTAAAGCGAAATTTTGTCACAAGAAACTGACCATAAAATGGAATAAGTGCACGATTTCCTTTCTTAATCGAGCATGAATTTTGATAATACAATTCAATAATCTACCAATGTTCGTTTGTAAGACGACTCACGGTTAAACTATAGACCAAACTGAAAATGTTGAACAGTAACATGTTCAACGAAAACAGCTGAGCTGCCAAAAACAATCTTGCCAAAAAGAAAGTTGCTAAAGAAATCATCCTTTTTTAGCTGTTCTGGTTTATTTGCTCGCTTCTTTATATTATACAAATGCACTAGAAACTTTATGAACATCTCAAGTCTAATGTATAATGTGTGGTTGAATTAGGTCACAATACCTAGTGTTTCCAATTGTATACTTCAGCTCTACTTTAAAACCAAACATACGAGCTCTGTTCAAAAAATAACCGTTATTTTCAAATTTCATGTTTTTTTTCTGTTATGTTGGTACACATGTCTGTTATATATATATGTTGGTAATATCAGCCATTTTGTATTGCCCGTTTGTTTTTGACAGATAAAAAGGTTAGTCGTGTTCAAAGAAACTGTATTAAGTTTTGTGTAAAAAATGAAATAAATGCACAAGGACATTTGAAATGTTGACGTGGCGTTTGGCGAGTCTACTATCAGCACAACACAAGTTCAATTATGGTATAACCGGTTTAAGAAAGGCCGAGAGGATGTCAATGACGATGCTCGTTCTGGTCGCCCGAGCTCGTCATTAACCGATGAAAACATTAAAGCAGTGAAGAAAATGATTTTGGATAATCGTCGAATCACTATCAGAGAGGTTGCTGATGATGTTGGCATATCGTTCGACTCATGGCAAGCAATTTTTACGGATGTTTTAGGCATGAAACGTGCAACAGTGAAGATTGTTCCAAAATTGTTAAATTTTGAACAAAAACAACGTCGCATGGACATCGCTCAGGAGCTGTCGAACATCGTCAACGACGATCCAGATTTCCTTAAAAAGGATATAACTGGTGACGAATCATAAGTGTATGGATATGCCATTGAAACCAAAGCCCAATAGAAACGTCCATAAAAGCCAAGACCGAAAAAAGCACGTCAAGTTCGGTCAAATATGAAGGTTTTGCTCACTGTTTTCTTCGACTGCAATGGCGTGGTGCATCGTGAATTCTTGTCACAAGGTCGTGTGCTCAATAAAGAATACTACCTTGAAGTTTTGCCCCGTTTGCACGAAACAATTCGTCAGAAACGTACAGAATTGTGGAAAAACCAATCATGGATTTTACACCATAATAACGCACCAGCTCACACATCGATGCTTGTGCGTGAGTTTTTGACCAAAAATAAAACCGTTATCATGCCGCAACCTTCGTATTCATCGGATTTGGCCCCCGCTGACTTTTTTCTCTTCCCAAAACTGAAGAAACTGATGAAAGGAAAGCGTTTTGCTACGATTGAGGAGATAAAAGAAAAATCGAAACAGGAGCTGTTGGCGATACCAAAAAGCGCGTTTCAGAAGTGTCTCGAGGATTGGAAAAAACGCTGGCATAAGTGTAGTATATTTGAGGGGGATTACTTTGAAGGGGGCAAGATAGTTATTGATGAATAAATAAATACTTTAAAAATAATGGTTATTTTTTTGATCAGACCTCATAGGCTGCCTGATCATCTTAGCTTACTTTTAGCGTTCGAATTACTAAGTTATCATGTTTAACTAGAAAGTTATGAGAGCATAAGTAAACATAAATATTAATTAATATTAATCATACGCCTACGTCTAAATTATGCCAACATTTTGTTATTAAAATTAAACAAAGATTAATGTTTAATATGTTTGTCTCATAAAACTTACACATTAGGCAATTGTTATAGAAAATGTAGAAAAAAAACTTACTAGACATATAAAATATGTATTAACAAATGTTGTAATTGAAAGAAACAACACAACGATTTTACCCAGAAATTTGTACACAATATTATTTTATTCTTAAACTATTTTTGCACAATTTTCATCAGCATAATCTTATTCACAGCACACACAACTATTACTATTGTTACTTGCATAAGTAATAATAACAACTTTAAACTAATAAGCTTATTATTTCTGTCATTTAAACTGTTTGCAGGTTTACTACTACATTGTCGATTCGCCGCGTAATGAGGGCAAAGAATTCTTTGAAATCAATTTGCAAAGTGGTGAAATTTTTACAAAAACTGTATTCGATAGAGAGAAGAAAGGCGCCTATGCCTTGGAGGTGGAAGCAAGGGATGGAGCACCATCGGCCAGACCCAACAGCAATGGACAACCCAATTCAGGTTAGTACAAAGAAACACGCAAAATACAAAAAATAAGAAAACAGCCAATAAATATTAAGTAAATCCTTAAAATAATTTATGCATAATTCTAAAGACTCAAGAAGACATACAAGATTTTCAAGCAAAGTAATACTTGTTAAATCTTTTCCATGCTTTTGTTTCAATTTTTTTTTTTTTTGATGACACATTAATGTTGTTTTTGTGAAACAGCTTAAGCATTTGGTTATTTGTAGATGGCCTTTTACATTTTGGGTTGCTGCTTATTATAACTAGTTTTTATTATATTTTCTCTGAGAAAGAGCGCGGGTTATACTTAGTGTGCATAAGTCTTCCGTTTCCTTCCACTTAGTTTGCTCTATGGTTTGTGTAAACATAACTTTTATAAAAAAAACAATCGTGAATTGGTATTATGCAAATGTTTTTTCTTCATGAATTTTTTTGTTGTATCCTTACTTCAAAATGCATTTTTCCTAGTAGCCAGCTCTAACTTAAACAACCGTATAACCAACCAAACCAAAGCAAACCATTCAAACTAACCAAGCATTGCGACAAAATTGTTTTAAAACAAATAATTCGTTAAAGCAGAAAACTTTTCCAATGTCATTTTCGTTCTTGTTATTTCTTTGCGGCGCT
This sequence comes from Bellardia bayeri, assembly GCA_950370525.1. NCBI lineage: Eukaryota > Metazoa > Arthropoda > Insecta > Diptera > Calliphoridae > Bellardia > Bellardia bayeri. The sequence continues at coordinate 67,069,586 of OX493265.1, forward strand.
TTATTTTTAAGCAGATTTTTTCCGAATAATTTCTCTCCCAGAAAATTGTGTTAAGGCAGATTGTGTGCTTAACGAACAAAATCAAAACTTTGTTGTGTTTTTCTATTCGTTGTTTTGCTTTGGAGAGTATTTTTTTTGTATTCGTAGTTTTTAGATATTAAATTCAAATCATTAGGAAATGTAAAATTCATAAGAAACTTTTAAATTTGGTTAAACGCAGTTGACGTTCAGAACAAAAAAAAAAAAAGATTTATTTTATTTATTCTTCCACTTTCTAAAGGACTTTTAATTATATGTATGAAGTAAGAAACAAAAAAAACAGATTTAAATTCGTTTATTCTGGGGGAATTGTGTAGTGAACAGGAATAAGTAAATCACTATCCTTAATCAAACATTTTAGTTGATTTTGTAAAGTACTTTCCATCGATCATTGACTGAAAAATATAAATTCTACTAAATGCTGACCCAGTTTCTGTATCTGTAAAAATTAGGTTTATACACTAATATGAAAAAAATATAACTAAATTTTAATTGAGGAACAAGGCAATTAATGTTAAAACCAAGCCTTAATTAATGGACTTTATGACTTTTAACAGCGATAAAATGATTTCTTTTTTGTGAACTTTACTATCATCATTGAATATTACTATTACCATTTATAGAATTTAAATCAATTATTTTTGTATGAAAAATATTTTTAATTTTGCTGTCCCATGATGCTTTTTGCATTCATTAACTATTATGTTTCAATTATTAAACACAATTGCATCTTGTATTCCTAAATCTAACCTTACTCAAAGCGTTCGAATTACTTATTTATCATGTTTAACTAGAAAGTTATTAGAGTATGTATATGTAAAAAGAAACATTGATTAATATTAATCATACGCCTACGTCTGAATTATTTAAACTTCTTGTTATTAAAGCAAATGTAGTAGTTATGTAATATTAACAGACAATGTTTGTAAAAACTTACTAGACATATAAAATAATCAGCCTTATTATGAGTGTCGTTTTCTTTTTATGACAACGACTCTTTCATAATAGATTAAAGATAAAATTAAATTTGTTTCTTTAATGGTCAAAATTAGATAAAATTATTAAAGATTTGAAATAAATTATGTTGTTCGTAAAATTGCCTTTCAAACAATATTAAAAATGCTAAGCTATTAGTATTAGTATATATTGTTTACTAATACATATATTGTTTACCTTTACATGCAAGATGATTAAATTTCCATTCATCTACTGTCCAATTTCTGCGCTCTCTGGCAAAATTTAGCGGTGCCCTAACATTTTTCATCGACAATCCAGATTGTAATATTTTTTTCTGCTGAGTTCATCGACTAACGGCTTTGCCTATTGCTATTGCTATAGAAGCATCTTATGTTGCTTACCTCTTGTCTCTTTTCATTTGTGCTATCATGAGACGTGCACCCGCATTCGTTAATAGCTCTTTGCTACGTATGATTTATGGTTTAGAAGCAATCTTATGACCACTGATTGACTTTAGGCTATTTAGATCACTTACTACTTTTTGCCAGTGTTAGAATATTATCCTCAATGGCAGTTTCTTAGTTATTTATTATAATTGTATTTATATTGGATAATTTGTAAAAAGTGTTAAGCATATGCAATTAAATACATAGACAAAGCAAACACATACATCTGACGTTAAAATTTGATAGTTTTGTGCACATATTTCAAAACTGTGCAAAATTAAGTACTTGCTGGGTCACAGACTTAAGTGGCTAGGAAATAGATTCCTGGACGAACTCAGTAATGTTGCTGGTTGCAAACCTAGTAAAATTCTGGGTTTCATTAGGGGAATAGGGTGTCTATTTAAGGGACATTCTACGGCGACACCAAATCCGTAAGGGGATATTCTCTTTCTTTCCTTCTTTCTTCTCATAACAGGCGGTTTTGGATTCTTCTTTTGAAATCTATCCTTCTATTCTTTTTTTTCTACTGAAGGGAATCACAATGGACCACCGGGTCTCCGAGTGGAAGTGCACATAGTGTACAACCCTTCCTATCCTATCCTATCCTATCCTATCCTATCCTATCCTATCCTATCCTATCCTATCCTATCCTATCCTATCCTAAGCACTTGCAAATTTGTTTGCACTAATAGTTTATTATAACGCAATTCACAATCATATGCAAATGGTATTGTATCATTGCCTTTGCAAAAAGGTTTAGCATATTTTTGCTCTTATATGCTTAACCTAACCGTTTCGCAATGATTGCAATGATTCTAAATTGGAAATTATTTTCTTTAGCAATTTTCTTTTTCTGTTTTATTTTTGTGCAATTAATAGTGTACAAGACACAAACATTCTCTCCACTGCATGTAATAGTCACTGAAATGAATATCATTGAGTTGTTTTATTATTGCAAAGTTTTTTTCTGGATATATCCTGAAAAGCATTTTTAAGAGTTCTGTATGTGAAATATCTGTACTTTCGCACAGAATTTAGCTAAAGTACCAATTTTTTTTGTGCAAAAAAGTGCTACATTTTGCTATATTGACTCTAATATATGCAAAGTAAACTGCTTGTGTTATTGCTGCTTTTGTAATTTAAAGAAACACACAGCAGCTATGCTGAAGTGGATAACTGCAATAATTTTTCGCCTATATCCCGAATGTTGTTGGACTGATTTGGCTGATTTTGATCACAAATATATTACAGTTCTGTGGCTAAAGGATTTGCTTTTACGTTCATAACTCAGCGTTTAGTACGATTTATTAACTAGTTTTTATGTTATAAAATAATTCAAATAATAGTTTGCTTTATGTTTCCTATTTAAGTATTATTTTGTTAAATTCTAATTAATTCGTCTGTATATCATCCATTTTTAGATAGATTTAACTGATATTATTTTTATTCATGACATAATCAAGGTAACGATTTTCTGTCCATTTTGTTATTGTTTCATACAAGAGTTTCAATTGAAAACATCAAAAACTTTCTCTATTTTGTTTTCCATTTTGTCCAATTATAATTTATGTAGTCGTATATATATACATATATTTTTATTTCAAAATAAAAATGTTCTCCCTGTAGCATGCTTTAAAATTCAATTAAAATGTTAAAGAAATTGATTTGAATAACTAGTTCTATATTGATAACTAGTTTTTCCTCCCCCTTCACTATTTTTATATATAAATTTTAATATTATTTTAATTTCTGCTCTCTATACAAACAAGCAGTCTTGCAAATAATTGGAAATAAAAAAGAATATAGTAAAAATACTATATACAAATGTGTTTAAAAAGAGCAGGCAAAAAAACTCACTCTAACACAAATTTTGTAGAAAAATGTAGGAAAAAAAGAAATATAAGCCAATGAAAATAATCAATTTGTCGTGCAAATTGAAAATGAAAATTTATCCAAGGACAAGCTTTTGTTTCAAAATTAAAAATAGAGAAATTGCTGTCGTGATAGTGAAGCCAGTATTAATGTGTAGTTGTAGCAGTAGTTAGTTAGTTATTTGTTGGAGAATACTTTGTAGTAAAATTGAACAGCATACCAAACAATTGCTATGCCATGTGCCTAAAACTAACTAGTCACTGGTATTAAACATACAGTGACTACTATTATAGAAACTATTGTTATTAAACATATATATACTCTAACAATTACACACACGACTATTTTAAATCCAGCCTTTCACACACACGCACACACCATTGCCACTGCACTAACTTTAATAAGAGTTCATATTCTGCAGCCTACAATGTATGCTATAGTTTTAAAGCTTTAACTGTCATCACTTCAGCTAACATGTGTAAATACATATCCCAGCAAACCATATGAGTCCGAAAAGAGTCTTCTGACACCTTTTTCGGAGCGTTAACACTCTTTATGAGCCCAAAAAACAATCACAATTGCTCCGAAAACCTACAGAAAAGAGGGTCATTACGTTCGAAAATGGTCCGTCAGAAAGAGCTCTTAGATAATGTTAGAAAAGAGTCTTTTATGAGGGGTTTTTTGGGGCTCTTAAAGAGCTCTTAGATAATGTCAGAAAAGAGTCTTATGAGGGTTTTTTTGGGCGCTGTGTAATCTTGTTTTTATCATTCTTGTGTGTTACAGCTATGTTTTTTTTTTGTTCAACGCACAAATAACAGGACAACAACGCTTTGGTACACAGATAATTAAGTGGAATTTCTGAGTCATACTGCGTGCCGACTCAGGACAGTAACAATTTCGCTCCAAAAATGCTCTTTAGTTGGACTCTTTTCTGACTCCTTTTTCGGAGAGCTCCTAGAATGGTATGCTGGGATGTATGTAAATGTTCATGAGTTGTAGTGTATTAGTTAGATGAGTTTTTAATTTACAATAGAGATGAACACGTACAAACAGAAAACAAACTGCCAGCCACTGTCACTAAAAACTAAGTCATCTACTAGTTGTTTAACCCTTTTTTTGTTGTAAATCTAAATCATAGACATGATTTCAAGGTTAGTATTACATATATTTATGTACAAGCAACACTATTTGTTCAAATAAGCAGCCATTTTAATAATATTTTCTACATGCCTCTCATTTACATGCATATTTAGATAGTATAACACAAATTGAAATGTTTATCTTTTTATATTTTTTATCATGTTTTTTTTTTGTTCCATTTTGTGTTTTGCAAATGTGTGTTAAGCGAACTAGAAAAAAACTAAAACAATAAAGCAATATAGAGAAAAGTAAAAACTGTCATTATATTTGGTTTCAATAATGAAAATAAATTTCAATTAATATTTTCTTTTGGTTTTATTTAAAATATATATGTACATACATACATATCGACGGCTTAATATAAAAAAGGCCTAACTCAATTTTTTGTTACTTTACATACGAAGGAAAAACCTAATAAAATCCGTAAAATTTTAGATACAACAAATATTTTAATACAATTTTTAATAAAAAAAAGCAACACATTTTATTTCTTATTTATTTTTTTTATTTTTGTTTTAATGAAGGTATCGAAAAGGCTTTTTTTAAAGGGTTTTTTTTTTAAATAAAATTGAGTTAGGCCTTTCTTAAATTAAGCCATCGATATATTGAATAGAGTACAATTTAAAATAACTTAAGGCATTGATAAAGTGGTATATTTTATTTGTAACTAATTTCATTTGGAATTAGTTCTTCCATCTGGAAGAATAGAGTACAATTTAAAATAACTTAAGGCATTGATAAAGTGGTATATTTTATTTGTAACTAATTCTATTTGGAATTAGTTCTTCCATCTGGAAGAATAAAACACATGCATGGTAGACTTCTAGACTTCTGTGTTGATTCTAAATTTAAATTTTAAGAGCATGAGTTAAATGGATCATAAATATCTAAGAATTTTTTTGTCAAAACTTGTTTTGGATTCAGTGAAATAATCACGTAATTTAAGTACATTTTAATTTTTCGCTAACATTTTAATATGACCTTTGCTCTCCTAGGGCTTCCTTTTTTATATAAAATAATTTTGCCTGATACCTTGTTTTTAAAATCGAAATCTATTAGTAGTAGGATGGGAATTGGAACGTAATCTATACTGCGAAGAACATAAAGCATTTTAAAAATAAAATCCTAGCGCATAAATGCTTTAGTAATAAAAACTGCGGTTGCATACTTTTGCAAAAAACAAAAATTGGCACTTATTTATTAACATTTATTAAAATGTCTCTTATGAAAAGTAATTTTTTTTTATTTTGATCGAACTTATTAATGGTTACACAATATTTCGATCCATAAAAACATATTGTCACTACTTTAAGTTTCTTAAAAAAATTCAATTAAAAATAAAAAAACACATATAATTTTCCATTACGTCGACCTGATTTTTTTTTCGATACCAAACTGCTTTTGAATACTGAGTTAAAGCGAATAAAATCGAAGCAAATGGTAACGTCTTACAACAGTCCGCAAGGATTTTGCGTCATAATTGAAGAGGTGACAAATGTGGTGCTCTTCAGACCTCAATTGCAAATTGCCGCTTTATCAAATTTATATTTTGGGTCATCTTCCTCGTTGCGCTGCAACACAATATTTTGATTCTAGTAGGCGTCAATTAATTTCTTTTAAACTGTGTAGAAACAAATGCGTACAATACAATATAGCTTTCACTATAATTCGGATGTTTAATTGCGTGTCAGATTTGAAAGCCAGGAACGTATTTTTTTTTGCGGTCTCTGCGAAATTTCAGTTTGAGTCATTTGTATATGAATTAATCTGTTCGAAGTTTATATGCAAATTGATCTAACAATTTCGCTCTTTACTAGAGCATTTCACACTAATGCTTATGGTATCAGATGTCGGCATTCATAGCCACCAAGAGCCGATCCTGATCGTTTATATACCTTTATACAATGCGATTTTAAATGAAGCTCATTAAAATAATCAAATAATAAAGAATAATACAGTATAGTAAGAAAGTACACAACATCTTATTATTATTTTATTATAACGAATGTTTGTGTCTGTTAATTATATACCTACATATAGTATATACCAATTTTTCAACATTGACATTTTTAACAAGAATGTCTCAAAAAATCGTCGAACTCTAATGGAAATGAGGCTTTGGTATTGATTTGGTGATAAAAAGGAATACGGTGTAAAACTTCTTCAAAGAATCACAATCTAACTCTATTGGAAAATGCTGCCAGATAAAACGTTTGTTCACGATATACATCTAATGTTACAGGAAGAAAGTTATCAAAGGATAGAGTAACAATTTTATATTAATGCATTTGAAACAAAGATAAATTAGACGTTTGGTAATGAAATGTTTCCTGTAAATTATCTTCATTCGGGATTTACCTGTTTAAATGTATAGTTAGTCTACTTCTGAATCATTAAGAATATTATTTTTGTTTATTATTATGATTATCTACATCGGGATATACAGTCCGCTTCATAACATACATGTTGATCATTTGGGACCAATGGATGTTACTTCTAAGCAATATTAGTATATTTTTGCGATGGTTGACGGATTCTCGAAGTTCGTATGGTTGTTTCCAACAAAATCTACAGAAGCCAAGGAAGCATTGACTCGATTGAAAATATGGTCTGATACGTTTGGAAATCCCGCAAGAATAATAAGTGATAGAGAAGCTGCGTTTACCTTGCATGGATATGAAGATTTTTGTAAACAACAGAACATAGAGCACGTATTAAGCTGAACGACCTAGTGGCGATAAAATGAACGCAGTTTGTTGCAGGAAAGAAACTAGCATCAGAGTTCCTAGGCCCTTACATGATCACTAAAATTAAACGCAATGGTAGATACGAGGTAGAGAAAGCGGCAGCATTTGAAGGACCAAATCATAAATCCAGTAGTCTTAATAATATGAAGCCGTGGAGACTTGTATGCAGCAGTGAGGAGTTATCATCTGAGGCAGATGATTATCAGGATGACCGAACGTAAAGTTGAGAGTTCCAAAATTACAAAAAAAAAATTTTTAACTTCTAACGTTTTTTAAATTCTGATTAACTAAATATTAGGCTTTAGTTTCTGAATTGGGCCTAAAAATCATTTAATGTGAATTAATATTTCAGAGCTTCACAATTTTCGATAATTTAACCAACAATTTTTTGTAGTGATAACCATCTTATGGATGCATATTTAAAACTCATATGGATATTAGTTCCAAAATATTCATGAACTTGAAAATAAAATCTTCTCTTCTACTTGCACTACTATACAAATAGAAACTTAAATCTATAATATTTATCTACTATGTATATTTTTGCTGGAATACCAAATGCAACAGTATTTTGAAATTGTACCAAATGACTCGTGGTAGTACCACATACCAACTGGGTCTAAAATGTATCAAAAAAAATACATTTGTATCATGTTTGCCAAACTGCTTTACACATTTACTTTACATCACTTAACAGTTAAATTCTGTGATGTTAAATTTCCATTTCATGATAATTTTAACATAAATGGCAAAATCATCTTAGTAAAGATTATTTATTTTGAAATACATATGCACCCTTTAAGTAAAACACTTTTATTAACATACTTGAAATTCATATTCTAACAACATTTTCACTTTCCTTTCTATTTGCAGGTATGTTAGACTTTTCTTCGCTTAATAACATTAACAGTAAGTATAAGCAGTCCTTAGAAACATAAATATGTATGTAAGTCAAAAGCATTCAGTGTCAAGAGCTCTCTCTCTCTCTCTCTCTCTCGCGAAAAACTGTTTAGCATCCACAAAAATATTGACATTTAACTGTACGAATATAAACAGAAAATGAGTGTTATGAATAAATTCGAATTTAATGTTAAATTGCTGTTGGCGAATTCAGAGAAGTAATGTTAAATAAATAACAGTTTTCATTAACAAAATAAAATGAGAGAAAGATAAGCCGGAACAACTTTGCTGAGAGGAATAACACTTTCGTAGTTGTTATTTAACAGCAGCAGGGGAATAACAATTCGTGGTAGATAAAGTTTATAGCTAGAAAAATATATTAAAGGAGAATTATATAAATATATAAATATATATATATATAAATGTTATGGTTAGAAATATCTTCGAAAATGTGCTAGAAATTGGGGAGGTGACAAATGTTAGTTAGGAAACGAATTTAAAGCCTCTAACTTTAAGGAGTTAAGTAATTCGAAGACATTAGATAAATGTTAAACAACAATACAATAGATATGTTAGTAAGTCAATTCTGAGATAAATGTTAAAAGTATTTACCATAAATATTTTGTTGTTAACAAAACCTGGAGAATACACAACTTTTTTTCAATAAAGGGGAACACTAATGTTATATAAAATTCATAAAAAAGAATTCCAAACTAGCAGATAAAAGTTAAAAGGTGCATACCAGAAGTGACGTATTCAAGCAGCTTTAACAGCAACAGCTGTTATTCAAACCACATAACATAAAGACTAGCAATAATTTGCAAACATTCTATACTTGACCTACATTTCTACCCTGTATAAAACTCATGTAAATTCAATTACTGTTTTCATGTACTTAACATTATCTTGCTTTATATAAAATTCAGCAGCAAGGACACGTTTTTTTAACTAATTAAGGAGAAATTTTAAGGAGATTGTGTTTACTTTTAATATTTGTTGCCAAAAAAAAAAAACTTAAAAGTTAAATGACCTGTGAGTTTTTGTTTCTGTCAAAAAGCATTTTAATTTTACATACCTAAAATATTTGTCAGTTATAATTGTAAATATTTAAATTACTCTTAAAAAAAAATCATAGAATTAAAAGCAGTGAAATTTGATTCTAGTTGCCTTGACAATTGTTGATATTTGTTTTAGTTGGAAACAAATTTTGTTTACCGAATAGTTAAAGCGTATAAACAAGAATTTTAACTATTATTGCATAAAATTAATTTTGCGAAAATTATTGGCAAAAACAAAATTGAGGCAAGATTTGAAATTAATGGAATATATTGTATTTTTTCCTACCTTTAGTACTTAGGATAATAGGAAAATTTAACAGCACAGAAGTTATCTGGTAATTGATGAATCTACAAAATGATTGACAATCATATAATTTAGCTTTTGCAAAGAGAAAAGTCAATTTTGTCTTGTTATTACAAACTGCTGATTTCACAACGCTCTGTGAGCTTTCTGATCAAAGAGATGACTACTTGCAATATTAATATATTAACTAATTTTGAACTATTTAAGAACCTAAACCGAGTTCTTTTACAGATTGTACATTATTCATTCATTAATTTTTCAACTCATCTTTTTTTTAATTATATATGGGTGTTTCCATGGTTATGCACGCGATATTTGTACACGTTTAACTGTCTTTGAATATTGTGAAAATGGAAATGGATTGGAATTTTGGAATGGAATTAGTATATATATTGTATATATATTGGAAAATTGAGCACTGGGTACCCAAGTTCCATGCAATCAAAGTTGACTTACGCACGTGACAAAAAATGGAAGTGCCTTTTAGAGCCGTAAGAAAAATAGCGAAATTAAGCGATTTGTAGGAAATTTTTATTTCGGAAAAAATGTTTTTATAAAGGTTAATAATGGACCTTTATAATCATGCTTTGTTCAAAAACAACTATGCATAAATTTGCTAAGAAAAAAATCATTTGTTGATTACGCACGTTACATTACGCACGTGACACTTTTTACTTTCATACATATTTTAGTAATTTTATATACATATATGTATGTATATATATTTTTTTTACCAAACAATTAAACTTTTATTCAAAAATGAAAAATAAAAACATACTACAAGTAATCTAATTTAATTTTTTCCTTAAAAAAAATTATACGAGCGTTGTGATTTTTTAAGTCACGGTGGACCATTTCATGGAAATACCCGTATACATACATACATACATATGATTAAATTGTTCGGTATATAATCTATGGATATTACAACGATTTAAATTATTAATCACAGATCTTGACTAAAAAATATTTATTTATAACATTTTCAAGGGAAAATTAGTTAAAACCTTTATATAAAAGAAAACATTTTTAAATTAATTTGGAAAAAACGCATGTATGGAGTAAAATTATTGACTTATACATGTTTTTTCGATTTAGTAGATTTCTTTTTTCAATACTGCAACTAAGCCGGCTGTATGCAATCCTGCATCAGTTGATGACAAGAATTTTGTATAGATTCGTAATATTTAATATATCTTCTTTTTATGAAGTCTAAAAATCATTAATATTCAATATCTCATGTCATGTCATGATTTTTATGATTGCAAACATAGATGACGCCATATTACAACCCGTTTTCATACAATTGCCAACAATTTGGACAATTTGACAACAAAAATGACATAGTGAATACGCGGCCTAAGTTAAAAACATATTCTATTTATCAATATATTAATTACTTAGTAATTAAAAGAAGCCTTTAATTATGCGCTACAATAACACAAATTTTATTAAGTTATTTTCTTTTTTTTTGTTTACTTTTGCCTCCAGGAAGTCCTAAAAATTTTCAATAATTCTACTAACAGAAAATTATCCTATTAAACTATATTATTTAGAAACAATATAAAAAAATATACAAGGCATAAAACGCCATAGATCCGCAACAACTTTCACTAAAATTAACAAGAATTAAAAAATTATTTTGTTTTAATAATATTTGAGCGTTTTTCTAATTATCACATACACAGACATTTTTTCTACTACACTGATATAGAATCATAGCAGTTTGCATAATTAGTTATTTAATTTTTTGTTGTGCCGTTGGTTTTTCTTGCGACGCGCCTAAATGGTATGCAATTAAATTTTATGTGCTTTTTTAATTGAATTCCTATATATGTATGTATATATATTCTATGTATGTATGTATATTACTATTTAATGACTTGTTAATTGTTGTTTAACAGATTTTGTATATTTTGTACACAATTTCGGTACCAATACTGGCACATTAAAAATACATAAAATTTATTTATTTATTTATTTATTTGTTTGTTTACTTGTTTCGGGGCTATATTAAATAATTGTGCCTTTGCTTTCTAATTACCAAAAGCTTATACATACATAAAACATAAACTCTAACAATAAAATAAATATACATTTTCTAATATTATTTGAACAACAACTCTATAAATTATATATGTGTGTGTGTATATTTAAAAATCCTTTACTAACATGTATTATAACTCAATGTGTCATTTAGATTCTTATAACAAATAGAATATTTGCTTTAATATGATTTCTAATATTAATAAACCAGATGACATACATTCATATTTATATTATTTCTACATACACATATCATATTTTGTAGAACATTTCTTTATACATTTATAACTTATATGTAAATATGTATTTATGTTCATTGCCTTTCTTGCCCATTTTTTGTTTGCAAATTTTCTTATAACATTTTCTAGACGTAGAAGAATTTTTGCTTTTTCTGTCTTGTCTGTCTATTGTTTAATGTGGGTTATTGATATTTATGTGAAAAATGTTTACGATACATTTTGGATGCAATTTATATCAATTTATTTATGATGTTAAAGTGTAAAAGATTTTTATATAAATAAATTTGTTATTGTGGAGTTTAAAGAGAGGGTTTAAATTTAATTACTTTTGTTTTAATCGGTCATCACAGATTACGCCAATATACTGAAATATTTACAAAAATAAGCAAAATATAAACATCTTCAAATAAGAAGTCACAACTCCAAAAATTGAATTTTATTTTATTTTATTAAATTATTTGAAAGATTGAGAGAGAATTAAAATGTTTCAATTGTTTTAAATTCAAACCGCCTGGAATCACATCTATTAGAACTACTTGAATCAAAAGGTTCATAAATGGCATAAAAGAGGAATAGCAAAAGGCGACTAAATTTAAGAATGCAAAATTTGATCTCAATACTAAACTGTTTAAGTTGTAAAAACAGTCGTTGTAATTAAGAGTTATGTCACTATTGTTGCATTTGGTTAATGCTTTTTAAATTCAGGCTTTTAAATACCAATGTCATGGTGCGGTAGCGAATGCTACATTTTTACTGCTTGTTTTCTTGTGTAATTGCAAAGTGTTCTGCCAATCAAATTTAGGAACACTATCGTTACAAATTGACCGTACTGCTGCCAAGTGGAAAAAGTGCGTTTTAACCCGAATGCTCTTTCTATTTTACCCATCTTGTAACTGTTGGCATTGCTGTGATAGCGAATGCTACATTTTTACTGCTTTGTTTTTTGTGCATCTGCAAAGGGTTCAGCCAATCAAATTCAGAAACACTATCGTTACAAATTGACCGTGCTGCACCTACAATGTTTAAGAAGTGTATTTAATTCGAACTCGTATCACATCTTGTGATAGCGAATGCTACATTTTTACTGCTTTGTTTTTTGTGTAACTACAGTGAATTCCTTACAAATACACTTATGTAAAAGTAGTGTCTAGTCTTTGTATAGAAACATGCGACTATATGTTCCTAAAGGTACGTTCACACTTGACAAATATTTGCCAAAAAAGATGTAACCACTAAATTACATATATTTCAATTCTTTTATTTATTAAAAAAAACCTTTTCTTATTTAGATCAAATCACCACAGATATTTAGTTTTAATTTATTTGATGCTGTTTGATCTTGCAAAACTCTTGTAAGAGTAAACAACGTCAAACAAATCGGTTCTAAAACAAGAGGTTACGTTTTTTTTGTAAATATTTGCCAAATGTGACCATATATTAAGAGCTTGATACGTGAACAAATTTTGTTGTTAACTAGAAGGACTACACAATATTACTGGCTTGATATGTATTGACCAACGATAAGTAGTTTGAGTTTATTAATTTATTGGAAACGAACTAATCATCGCGACCAATTGCAATTCTTACATTTAAGGAAACAATCCAGGGCCTAGTATGAAACCAATTTGTAGCATTTACGATCCTACCGAGATACTTTATCCTACAAGAGCTTAAAGCAAGACACTCGCAAAGCATATGCCAAAAGCACGTTGGTGGTACTAAATACTATAAAAAAATATTCACTTAAGTACTCTTAAAACGACATCGGGAAGAACAAATCCCCTACTTACACAGGCTAACCATGAAAATAAAGAATACTCCCGGCCCTCTGAAAGCCTGCTGATATGTTAGTAAAACGGCCAACTTATTCATTTCCTAAAGCTGCGTAATGAACCACTTCAGCTGCTTGAAAATAAGCGAGCGAATTTTGACGCAATTTAATAACAAATCCTCTCCTCAACATGCATATTCTTTAATATTATTTTTAGTTTCTTAAATGAGTTTCGGCTCTTTGAAAAACTACCGATCTATAAGCATGGTCCACATGAGGTAATGCAGAACCAAAATATAAATTTACAAAAATTTATAAATTTTGCTCACAAGGCATTAGTTTGAAAACCAATTTGGGATTGTGCACTGCGAGTCGCCTTTTCAACTATGACAGCTATGATTAATATGAATGAACATGTTTGCTATCTCTCTTGGTAGTCACTACTCTTCAGTAAAATTTTGCCATTTTTTAAAATCTGCATTGGATTAATAACGAACAATTTCAGATTTTTGCTCCCACTTCGGCCAATTGAACAATATTGAGCTATTGTAAAAGCAAACTTAAAGTGAAGTGTGACTGCAGGTCTTAACAAAAAAATTTATTTAGCAACAGTTAATGCAATCCATCGAAATAAAAACAAGAACTTTTATAAGAGAATATGAATTTAAAGTTTCTTCTTTAAGAAATGAGTATCGATATTTGTTTTAAAAGTATTTAAACGCTTTTTTTATTACCCAAATAAGAAAACATTCAGACGTCCAGATTTTATGTGAACTTTGCTTTGCCTAGTTAAACGAAATGATATAAGCCGCCGTAGACAAACCCATTAATTAAAACCCTGCAATTACTGTCAGGGTCACTAAAGATTGTCAGGTAATGTTCTGCTTTTCAAACATGGTTGACACGATAAAGCACAACTCAAGTAAATTATGGCATATTTTTCACAACGAATTGTGAATTAATGGAAAACCACAAATTCATATTTACAAATTCTGTATACGAGAATAATTATTTACGCTTTATTTCACACGACTTTTTGTGATATAAAAACATGCCATTAAACTGTATTTAACTTTCCAAGCAAATTATAGCTGAGTCTTAAAAAGTTAATGACATTTTCTTTGACGCAAAGTTAATGATTAAAGTTTTTCCATAGATAATAATAAACTTACAGTGCGTGCCTACAAAGCCTATTACAATTACACTTTTTCCTAAAAACAAGCGTTTACACATTCCTAGAAATATTGTCATAATTAAAATATCCTTTGATCTTTAAACTTCCAACATACCTGTAGTGATTATGTTTTGAAGCATAATTTGCCAACATTTATCATCTCTGCATGTTAAAATTTTGCTTTAGCCCTACCTAAACATATTAAAATATTTATGTATGGGTTTGTGACATCAACAACAACATGTTTTGATTTCACTGACAGCTTGTTAGTAAAAATAAACAAACCAGTCAACGAATGAAATGAAGGCAAACAACAAAGGAGTGAAACTACTTTTTGGTGTATTGCGTTGTCTACACTTCAGCCAAAGTGTTTATTTGTATTGCCTAGTAGTAGTTGTAGTAGTAACATTTTTCTGTTTTGTATATAAATTGTATTATACATTTAGTTTCCGGTCTATATATTTTTGGGGTGGTATACCCTTGCTTTAACACACACATACATACTCGTATGTATGTATATACATACCGCCATGCTCATACATGGGTAAAATTAATTTAACTGACTGATTACCATGTTCACACAACTCGTTGCTGTTTCGTTTCGTTTGGTTTTCAACAAATTTTCTAACTAAATGTTTTTTTAATTTATTTAGTTTTTGTTATGCTATACATGTTATATCCGTATCCGCCGTCATTTCTATACACGTACATATTTGTGTATGTCATTTGAAACTAATGTCATTTTGTTGTTTCAGCTGTTTTGTTGTTCATTCTTGTTGTTATTGTTATTGTGCATGAAAATAAAAGATTTAATTTTCAATTTTGTAACTGTTTTATTGTACTCAGTTGTTGTGAGAGTTTCGAGAGTATTTAGCCAGCAGGTTAACATTATTTTTCACCCATCATTGTTGTTTTATTTTACAATATTCACATATAAACATTTGCTGTTATTTCTACGAGTTGATGATTTCTCGTTTAGGTTTGAGTTTGTGTCTGTGTCAGTGTTGCCAAAACATGCCAGCAAAAAATAGCCAGAATGGATAAAAAAAACGCCAGAAACCGCTAAAGGTTCAAAATGAACCAGCTGAAATTCGGCTAAATACTACCATGTATAAACCTTAACTCTTACATGTATGATTTAAATGCTTTAATTACATGCGGTTTTTATACCCTACACCACCATAGTAAGGAGGGTATATTGGATTTGTGTTGATGTTTGTAACGCCCAGAAATATTGGTACAACACCCATCTTAAATTATACCGATCGACTCATAATCACTTCCTGAGTCCATTTAACGATGTCCGTCCGTCTGGCTGGCTGTCCATGTAAAGCTTGTGCGCAGAGTACAGGTCGCAATTTTGAATATATTTCGATAATATTTGGTACGTGAAATTTTTTATAAATACTTGAATTATGAAAGTATGCAAACAGATTTCACCACAAATGAGTGGTAAATAAAGCCAATTCATGTCTACAAATTTTGTGCAGATCGGTCCATAATTTATCATAAATCCCATATAAGGCCCACTCCCGAAAATCACTTTAAATAGCATAATTCCCTCAAAAATGGTGGTATCTAAATAATATTGAACGCATATATATTTCATATATATACGAATAATATGGTACAATTGTATGATGACCGATCCATAATTAGTCATAGCTCCCATATAAGGCCCACTTCCGAAAATTACTTTAATCATAAATTTCTTAAAAATGTTGGTATCTACATATATAAAATTCAACACAAATAAGTTTAATATATACAGAAATGATGATGATGGTCGGTCCATAATTAGTTAATTAAAATCATGAGTTTCTTGAATCCAGTCTTTAAGCATTGGCGTAGTCTTCCACTTCTGTCTAAACTTTTGAGCTTTAATTCTATGTACAAATGAGTGGCATTTGATTAAAACTTACATATATTTAGTACGCTAATATAATAAGATGTTCTTTTTTAAGATTAAGAGTTTTTTTCCCCCTTCCCATTTTTCCTATTCAATTTCAACGTTAAAAAAATAAAAAGGGAAAAAACTCCCGCGGAATTTTTATTTATGATTAGGCTGTATTAGTAAAAATACATCGCAAAATTAAAAATGTTGGTATCTAAATAATATTGAACGCATATATATTTCATATATATACGAATAATATGGTACAATTGTATGATGACCGATCCATAATTAGTCATAGCTCCCATATAAGGCCCACTTCCGAAAATTACTTTAATCATAAATCATAAATTTCTTAAAAATGTTGGTATCTACATATATAAAATTCAACACAAATAAGTTTAATATATACAGAAATGATGATGATGGTCGGTCCATAATTAGTTAATTAAAATCATGAGTTTCTTGAATCCAGTCTTTAAGCATTGGCGTAGTCTTCCACTTCTGTCTAAACTTTTGAGCTTTAATTCTATGTACAAATGAGTGGCATTTGATTAAAACTTACATATATTTAGTACGCTAATATAATAAGATGTTCTTTTTTAAGATTAAGAGTTTTTTTCCCCTTTTCCCATTTTTCCTATTCAAATTCAATGTTAAAAAAATAAAAAGGGAAAAAACTCCCGCGGAATTTTTATTTATGATTAGGCTGTATTAGTAAAAATACATCGCAAAATTAGAGTGCTGCCCACTAGAAAAACGCAGAAATAAAAAAATGTAGCTAAAAAAATAGTTCAGCTATTTTTTCACAAACTTTCCCGTAATTGACAAAATAAAAACACCATATCTGGCCGAAAAACCGCTAAAATGGCAACGCTGGTCTGTGTATATGTTGACGGAAGTACTTGTAAATAGAGTCAGTGTTAGTATTGTGATTAACTCAGTTTTGTGCTCTCCATCTGTATAGTTTTATTTTGTTTCATTTAGTTTTGATGTTGTTTTTTGGATTTTTTTTTTTTGCAAAAGTAAATGTTATTTTAAGTAAATTTACTAAACAAACATACAAACTACATACAAGTGCAATTGTATATATCGGTACAAATGTGTTAAGTCCGTTTTTAAAAAAAATTTCAGTAGTCACAAGTTTTACTTTGTTTTCAAAATAAAATAAAACAAATAAATTATGTATGTAGATATCTTTAAACTGTTTATTGTATTTGATGAAACTAAGCTTAAAAACAACTAAGAAAATATAGTCGATCAAGTCCGACCATATAATACACTACACCCAGTATATGGGTAAAAACAGGGGTGTAATCGCGGCTTTCGATTGCCGTTAATTACGTTATGAATATTAAATTTTTAGGCTGTAATTGATTTGATTGACATGGTTCAGACTGTATCTTTAACATAACTTCACAGAAAATAATTCAGTTGTGTTCAGTCACGTGAACAGTTAGTTAGTAGCTGAGTCTATTAGAATTATGCGTTAAAATTCTAATCTGCTTCTTTAAACTAGTTCCTAACGTGAAGTTCCAAAAATAAAAATTTCAAACAAATAACGTGTGCTAGCTCCCCCACAACCATTTGTGGGGTTTGTGACGATTTGATTTGACGATTTTATCATTAAAAATGACGATTTTCTGAATTATTAAAATTTTTTATCATTTATTAATGAATTTGTTACCAAATTCTCTCTTTTTTTGACACAATAACAATTTTTCTCATTTAATAACATAAATATTAAGACATATTTCAAAAACAAAACTCAGTAATAGTAGTGTTTTCTTAATTATTGACAATTATTAGGTTTAGGTATAATAATTCCAAATAATATTAAGTCAGAATAGTAGAAATTCCATGAATTCCATGAACTATAATTTTTAGAGGAAACAATTTCAGAATTTCAGCGCTGAAATTCTACAAAAACTTCTGCTATTTTAACAAAACGTCGATGGAACAATAGATAAATTTAAATAACTAAAATACGGAATTCTTTAAAAATAATGGATGAATTGGATTCCTTACTCAAAATGTTATTTAAAACTTAATAAACTAAATTGTTTTGACATTGTAATTTAGCCTGAATTAATAAAATATGCTAAATTCAGATATTTATTTATAAAATACTGTAAGTCTTGCTTCACACTCTTCAGTTTTAGCTGAACAGTTTTTGTTCAATTCTCTTTTGAACTTGTCATTTCATTTACACACGTCAATTCAATTTTCGTACTTTTTAATGCAAATCAACATGTTTGCAAAAAAAAAACAAACAAAAGGAATTAAGAAAATTGATTAGTAACGTCAAGTTTGTAACCCTTTTGTTCTCTTGCTCTTCTCACCCAAAAATACTTGCCTTGCCGAGTCAGAATTGAAGAATGTGAAAGCGGACAAAGATGTTATAAAAATATTACACAAGTTGTGTTTAACATTATATTTTTTGTGATTTCTTATTTAAAATGTTAAAATTTATGTATTTTGATATGTATTATACAAGAGACTATGTAAACTTGAATTTTTATGTTTTCGTTTAAATAAAAATTTCAAAATACTTTAGAAATAGTGACTTTTTCCGATTTTTTTTTTATTCGAACGATTTTTAAAATTCGAAATGATGATTTTTTTTTTATTGGCATTTTGACGATTTTTCCGAAATTCATCTGGCAGCCCTGCCCACAACGCTTTTTCCGAACCGGTTTTAAAGAACAAAATATTGTTCACAGTGGTAAAGAAGAAGTAATACCTCTTTTCCTGGCAATTAATAATTATTTTTCGGCTAATATACATTTAATTATGTAGTTATACTCAATTCTATTTGACTGGGTTAATAACGTTGCAATTTTGAAAATAAGTTATTGGGATTTTTCATACCAAAAAATAGACTTAACACTTTTGAAAAATGCAAAAAAGCATGACCATGATTAAGAGTGCAATAATTGTAAACGTTTTTTTTTTTTTTTAAATTACACAGTGAATTTTTATTTATATTAACATTTTGTATTATAGCTCAATTTGTCTAAAAAGTAGACTTAGTACGTTTGTCCACTAAGCTAACTAAACCATGAACATGAATAGTTTCTTGTTGTTAATTTGGAAGGTAACTTTAAACCATATGAAAAATATAAATTTAAATAGAAAGCAAATATTGTTTCATTAGTTTGTTATTTCTTTTATGGAATCATGAAGCAGACAGAATATAATTGTGTATGAAAACGTATATCGGCAAAATGCCTTTCAGAGATTTTCATTTCATCAATTTTCCATGTTATACGACCTTCAGTTGTGGGTTCTTGGAACCACTAATGCGTAAGTTTTTAGCACTAACAATGCCATCAATATGCCAAACTTTATACAATTTTGAAACATGCTTGCTATCAATGATTTACTTGAGTTGTGTAAGGACATTGCTTTCATGAGAAGCACGGCATGACAATGTTGACACTGCACTCCCTTAGTACATACATACTCGTATGTATATAAATGGCTAACAAATTCAAGACCTTTACCTCTTTAAACCTTAAAATCTCAATGAAATTACTTAAATCTCACACTTTTAACTAAAACCGAATCAACTGCCAGGTCTAAAATAAAAATTACTTGAAAAAAAAAAATAAATAAAAACAAGAAAGAAGTGTATTCCCAACTTGACTCCTAAAAGAATAATTTATAAACACGGTACAGTGAATATTTTTTAAACCAGCTCAACTCTTAGCTACACCAAATAAAATATAAAAAAAACCGCAACTTAAAAATGGACACATAAACCAAAGCAATAAGACACATTAAACCATGATTTTTCTTAAAGTTTTATTTTAGCCAGAACTCACTCTTCAATTTTATACTTGCTATTGGCCCAACTAGCGCACTTTTTAAACCAACAAGTGAAAATAACGATCAACTTAACAAGTTTACTTAGTTTTACGTGTACTTGAGTTTACAGAAAAAATAACGAAAATAATGAAAACCAAAGAACAAAAAAAAAAAAAAAACTGGCAATTAACTACACCACAGGTATAGATGAAGAGACAGCTTTACCTGTTAAATAAAAAGACAAGCCATGTCCTTAAAAAAAGTTTTTTCATTCTTACTTTTTCCCTCTGCTGCTCCTAAAGATAATGATGTATAGGTTAAAGGATGTGGCAATTGTTGGTTGTGGTGCCAGTGTATTATTTAATAAAAACCACAACATTATGGTCATTTGCTGGTGGTGGTTGTGGTGGTGATGGCAGTGTGACTGCAAGTGCCTATTAAGTTGGCCATGGTGATTGTTGTTTTCTGTTCTTTTTTCAGTGTCCTTATAACGAAAGTTTCTAAAGATTGTGTTGAAAAAGGGATTATTTTTTGTAGCATTTTGTTGGTATTGTATTAATTGTGTAAGCAGTATCTTGTAAATTTACCAAGGTTGGTTTTTTTGTAAGTATATGAAGTCATTTGCAAATTGTTCTTCAGTTTATAAGATGATTGTAATTAGTTTTTTAGGGTGTTAAATTAATAAGTTGCATATTGAAAATTATTAAGAAAAGTTTTTAATTTAATAAATAACAATTTAATATACTATAGTACATATAGCAACTGAAAACCATAAAGACTCTTAAACTAAATGTAGAATTATTAAAACTAAACTCGTTTCAACATTGATAACTATTCAGCTACGAGTATTCACCAGGTTGGTTGGTTTACATGGTTCCCTTGTGCCTGCAAGCATTCAAGTGGAATGATTTGATTCCGACCACACCACTCAATGAACAGATGATAGGACAAGATATTCTCCAGATGCTAGTATATAATGGATACTATATCCAGCCTGTTGCGTTCAGGTATGCAATGAAATCGCACCATCTACTATAATATTTGATGTCTCTGCTTTTGAAGAGCCGGACATTCACAGAGAAGATCAAATACTGTTTCCTCTTTCTCTCGGTCCTGCCAACTGCGGCACTGATCATTGAAGGGAAGTCCGTGTCTGCTCGCATGCTTACCAATTGTTTAGTGGACGGTTAGCAACACTATGTTTCTCGAGATGTCCTTTCGTTTTACATTCGGAAGCTTCAAACCGCTTCTTCTTTAATGCTACCCACTTATTTCTAGTAGAGTATTCACTTTGTTGATGTTAGTTTCGGCTTTTCTCAAACATTATGCAAAATTGCAACAATATCATGCTGGCTTTTTACATCAAACTCAAGCACATAATACAATAATATAAACTGTACAACATTAACTATTATTAGTGACACCACTGCCACCACTTATTTTCGAGGTTACCTGATATTTGGATTTATAATACTTTTCATATTTAACAGAATTTGCAAATTTTCAATACTTGACTGTTTAAAACTTAGATAGATATGTTGAGTGAATTTCATTAACTTTGGACGAAAATTGTCCGTTAGTGTTTGTCGGAAACAGCTGTATATGTAAGGTCTGGGATATATATTTATAAGAAAACTTTCTTATATTTGTTAAAATCATAAATTTTGAAATTACAATAACAGCCAAGAAAGTGGCTTCGTTTAAAAATATCAAAGTTTTTCCAGGTAAGCTTTAATTAAGGTTTGTAAATTTTTTGCTACTCAACTGATTTTGCTGATTTTTAATACCAGAGTAGTTATGACTAAAATAATTATTCCAGGTGACTCTGATTAATTTGTGTTTATTAGTTTGAAAGTTAGAGTGTTTTAACCACACACACACACACAAAATTATAACTTAATTCCCTAGAGCTGGAAATCTGGAATATAGAAAATTCATTTAAGAATCGATGGCATCTTTAGTGTCACATAATAAACTATAAACTTCTGCCTTCAGTAATCGCAAATAATGGTGTAGGGTATACAGCCCTATTGTGTTAAAAATAATTTTAAATTTACAGTTTACGGTCAACTAATTGAGATTGCATAACAGGCCTTTCTCTTTGCAAAAAAGTCCTGATATTAGTTCCTGTATTATGTGAATTTTTTTTACTGCCTAAGCAGTTAAACACAAATTCCTTAAAATATATTGCCTACTTTTAGGCATTTATATATTTTCAGTATTTAAGTATAATTTAAAAGTTTATTATAGTCGTGTCTTTTTAGACTTTAAATATTTGTTTATTAAAAATACAATACAAATCATTAAAACAGCGATTATTTAATAAGTTTAATATGTTCAACAGAAAAGCTCGTATTGTTTTATTTTTATTACTTTCTGCTTAAGGTACGGTCACATTTGGCAAATATTTACTCAAAATATTGTAACTACTTGTTTTAGCACAAAGTATTAAACAAATTTGTAAGAGCAAGCAACATCAAATATATTAAAATTAAATATTTGTTGTGCTTTAGCCTAAATATGAAAAGTTTTTTTTTTAAATAAATAAACGATTTCAAGTATATGTTATTTAGTGGTCACGTCTTTTTCGGCAAATATTTGCCAAGTGTGAGCGTACCTTTATTAACAAACAAATTAATACGACCTTAAATTAAAAAAAAAAAACATTACCATAATTAATTTACTGACTTGTCTTAAAATAAAAAACATATTTTACTGTTATTGTGACCCACAATAATATTTGCTAATGACTCCCTTAAGAGTATTTGGAAATACAAACAGTAGTCCTGTTAGTTTCCCATAAAAAAAGAACAGAAGTTATATTTTAAAAGTAAAAATTTCTATTACTTATAAAAAAGTAAATTTATTTAAAAGAAAAGCAACCTGTTACTTTAAATCACAAATTTAAACTCTTGCATTTTTCTTTGAAAACTTGGTTAATTTTTAAGATATAGAAAGGAAAGCAACTTTGCTTAAAATACCTTTACTTAGGATTTTGTGTGGATGTGTTGAAATGAACAACTTTGACTTTAATACAAAAAGTTAAGACTATATAATACTTTTTTTTCTATTACTCATATATTTTTAACTTTTTTGAGAGGGAAACTAAAGTACTTTTCTTGAAGTTTTTTCTATACTTTATTACAAGATTACCTTAGTATTTGCAATAACAACAATATGATAAATATCAAACGAATGATTGATGATATTAATTTTGACTTTAGACTTGACAGGAGATATATACAAGCAAAAAAGTTCACACTTACCAAATACTACAACCAGCATAACTACAAACACACTTGCTCAGGCATTACATAAATAAGATTTAAGATTTTGTTATTGGGAAAATGAATAATTTGAAAAGGCCTCAAAAGCAATATTTGTATAATCTCCACTAAATAGATCATTAATGGTTATGTGTAATGGAATACATCTCTCCTTCGCTATTTTAAAAGTACGCTAATGTCTAAAATATTAAACCAAATTTAAATAAATTTCGACAGATTATTTGTCACTGTCTTAAGCAGTTTGGCGTTAAAAATCAAAAAAAAAATCGGTTGAGTTTTAAATAAATTATAAACACACTCTATAAAATTTAAAGCTTATTTAGATTTGTCCATTTGACAATATATGTAAAACACTGTCATCTCCAAAATACAAAACATAAATGATTAAAATTCACATCAATTATATAAGTATGTGGGTATAGCTGTGATAATAGGCAGTTTGCTTTTGAAAATCAGCAATATTGATTAAGTACATACAATTTTCTGTATGTGTAAAACACTCTCACGTCCAAACTGCAATCCATAAAAAAATGAGTTTCACTTAAAATATATCCCTAAGTTCGAGACAGTTTGCTATTAAAAATCAGCAAAATCAATTGAGTATAAATAAATTTATGAATCTAAATATGAGACAACGTTTAATTCTATTTTTATTTATTTTATATATTCAATTATAAAATGTGTAATTTTCCCAATATGCTCCTTATTCCCTTGACCATGACAAACCCAAACTAACTTTGACTTATAGACAAGAAAAATCTCATAAAAAAAAAAATAACCACAAAATAATTTAGCTATACTAAAAAAGTGTAGAAAAAATTGACGACAATCCTGTTGAACATCAATAGTACTTAAAGGCAGTAGAGTTTGATGATGACAATCTTGTGCTTGCTTCAGATTTCTTGCCACTCACATTTATTTGTTGGCTAATTTAAGTTTCAATTTATCACCCCATTATAGTTTTTCTTTTATACTTTTCTATTTAACACTTTTATCTGGTAGTGTGGCTAATATTGTTGTCTGGTTTTATTTAACAAATAACTAAAAACTTTAGCACATCGTTTGCATGTTGAACCAAAAAAAAAAAAAAAAAACAAAATATTTATCAATGTCTTGATTTTGGCTTAACAAAGTCAGCCAGCCAGCCAGCCGGCAACAGCAACTACAACGTAGTAAAAGAGAAAAGTTTATTGTGTTGTTTTTATGGAGATTTTGTGTTTGAAAATATTTCGTTGTTAAACTTGTGAGACACATTAAACTAAGGAGGACATTACTTGCAGGTGGAGTTACGTTTTCTATTTTATCTTTCACGCTCATTTCAAACTTCCATCAAGTGACCACTTTGTAATGATGATTTAGCACATTTCTTGATGGCGTGTGTATTAAATGAGAAAGGAAAAATAAACCCAAAATGAAAAGTGATTGGTAGTATAAGGATACTAAATATATTATAAAATGTATAAATTTATGGTGTTATATTAAAAAAAGACTTTAAGTACTTATCATGTTGAATTGAAACTAATTTAATAATATTTTAATTTTAATTAAATACAATCTTTAGGGTAATAGTTTTGTTATATTAGAGAAAATTTTTAATTTTGGCTTGAGTTCATTTATATAATTAATAACTCGAAGAATACCATTGTAAAAATTATATTTTTTCTAGACAAATGGCACACTGAAATGCATTTTCTGCCCCGCCAAGGCCTTCATCAGCAATGTTTATTGTCCAAGATCTACTTGTAAACATCATCTATTTAACTCACCATTTATTGAGAAATAGAATTTGGGAATTAAACATATTTCTTATTACATACATGTTATGAGTTAGAACGAAATTTATTTATGTTTTTACAATTTGTGTGTATTCTACTTCTTAGAGGTAATAATTTTATTTATTTTGTAATATAAATATTACATAGGTAGCAATAAGATGCAACAAACACTCTTTCCAAGCGATAATAAATGTTGGAGATCTTCGTTGGAATAGAGTTTGTCTGAGCCCAGAAAACATCTGAGAATTGTGATTCAAGCAAAAAATTTAATATGTATTTTTACCTTGTTAGAAAGATACTTCTAAACCTACAGTGGAGAGCACAATTGACTACATGCAAGTACTTTGCGAATTTGTTATTACATAAAGTTATAACTAATAAAGAAAATCAGAAAATGTTTTTTATTTTTTTAAAAAAAACTAACACATACAATCGAAATAAATTAAACATGCATACAATTTTCCACCATACAATAAACTTTAACCACACGTCTTACACATGTTTTGATGTTTACATGCGTCCCCCAAGTTTTTCATGTACTTAATTCCAAAAGAAAACTATTTTTTTAATTAAATTAGAATAATATACAAGTATATACATTTATGTGTATTATAGTTTTTAAATAAATTATAAATAAATATTCATATGTTAAAAGGGGAATCACAACTTTTATTATCATCAACACAGACATAAAGCAGCGGTGGTGAAAAGTGTAACGACAGTTTCAATAAAACTTGTACTTTATGAATTAACTAGATGGAGTTACTTGTTAGTATGTTTATTAAGTTTTTATCCGAATTAATCTAACCTAACCTTGTTTAATAGATATAAATAAATAATAGTAGATAACTGGACAAGAAAGAATTAAAACCAGCAAGAAAAATATATAAAAACAGCATTTAAAATACAAAATATACATGGATCTGACATGTGTTACAAATGTGGCATATATATATATATATATATCTTTTCCAGGATTATTTTTTTAAATATTTATAGGGGGCTAAATTGTAGAAGGTACCTGAAATTTCAAGTCTCTAGCTAAGTTTTAAATGTAATAAAATAACATTTAAAAATGAAAAAGTTCTAGCCAGATCCATGTGTAAGACGAAGAATTAGGGAATGATAGTTTTTTTGAATATTTAGTCCAAAGCACGTTATTTCGTAAAACATTTTTTAACGTTTTGACGTACTCGCCACCAATTTCTCAATTTATTCATTTGGAATACTCTCTACTTCACGCTGAAAACGCTGTCAAAGCTCGTCCCAAGCGATTGGAGTTGATTCGTATTGTCCCAACTGTCTCTTTACGATTGACCACAAATTCTCAAACGGATTGAGGTCGGCACTTTTAGCTTGCGACTGCATCAAAAGAAAATGTTGCCCGCCATACCATTCTTTCACGATTTTAGAAGTATTCTGATTTTGCAAAATACGCAGATAGTCTTCTTTACTCATTATTTTTTCGATTCTTTGCAGTGGTTCGAGATGTCAGCATGTAAAGCAGCCCCACATCATGACATTCCTCCCAACATGCTTCATTGTTTCCTTAGCGCCTGCCACATTGATTTGTCTGACCAGGTTACACGTTTCCAGTCATCTACTGTCTAATTACTGTGGTCTCGTGCCTTAACATATTTTATCGATATTTTCTTTTTTTTTTACTGTTGCGATATCGCTGGCCCTCAACCAAAAAAATAGTCGGTTTTGCCTATTACTATAAAATTATCTTTTGGTATTAAACACTTGCCTCTTTTTATCTTCGTTATTATGACACGTGCGTCCGACTTCGTTAATAACTTTATGCGACTTCTTAATTGTTTGGGAACAATAGAACGCCTTTTGTAGACTTCTGTGACCACAGATTATCTTATTTTTAGCTGTTTAGTAATTACTCGCGTGAAATAGATACTTTTGTCATTGCTAGAATATTGTTCACGATGGCTCCTGACATTTTCTTCATTATTTATTATAATTTAATTTGTATTGGATAATTTGCAAAAAGTGTTTACCACATGCAATTTAATTAATATGAAACTAATGTTTCAAACTACTTTTAAAAATTTTAGTACATGCAAGTTGTTTTTTGTACTAATTGTTTATTTACCTAAAATTATAGTTTCCACTTTGTATTGTAAATTGTGTGATGTTTAGCATTAAATATAAAAATTACAAAAAAAAATATTTTGTAATTTCCTTTATTAGTTTTAGTTTTATGCAATAAAAAATGCACAGGGCACAAACATGTACTGATTTATGCCCCCACTATATATATACGGTATAAAGGTCCTGCCATACAATAATATTTGTTAATAATTTCTCGTTAAGACTTCAACTCGACATTTTAAATAAATTTTATTTTGCATTTATTTTAGCTTTATAATCATGAATAAAAATTCCGTGGGAGTTTTTTCACTTTTCCCATTTTTCCTATTCTAATTCAATGTTAAAAAAATAAAAAGGGAAAAACCTCCCGCGGAATTTTTATTCATGATTGGGCTGTATATTTATTACATTTTCGCAATCATCCTTAGTACAAGTTATTTAGTTACTATCTAGTAATGCCTAAAGCACTTACGTGGCAGAAAAGGTAAAACCACAAAGCTCGACGATGATCATATTGCAATTCTAACAAAAAGAAATTCTTTTACGACAGCCAGAGTTATAAAGTAGGAAGTAGAATTAAATATTTAGACTTTTGTCCAAAGAAGACTCAACGAAAGCTGACTAAAAAATACGTTCGCTAAAACAAAGCCTCTTCTACGAGCTGCAAATATAAAAAAGCGATAAGACTTTGCAAAGAAGTACATAAATATAAGATGAAATGGTAACTGGATTAAAACTAAAACTATAATTTACAATTATTATAAAATAATAAATACATGTTTTAATCAAAAAAAAAACAGGAAATATTTGAAACTGAACTTTATTTTGCCCGACACTGTCTGTCACTATATGTACATATGTGTTTCAATATTTATCTGTTTGGGGTTGTAATTTTGTAGAAATTCAATTCGTTTAAATGCAATTCAAAGCCACGTTTACTGCATTACAATGATTTTGTGTGCGTAAAAGAATTATTTTTTTCAATTATAAAACATCACTATGCTTTAGCTAACATACCTATGTTAGTATGTATAACCATACAAATATCTCTACAATGCATTTAATTTCCACTGTATTACAGCAATATCTTGCATGCTTACTCTTATTACAAATCAAGTGTATGTACATATTAATGCTGTTTAACTTATATTTTCTGTATTACCACTACACCCTACACGCAGAAAAAAATATAGTTGCGCATGTTTACCGCAACTATTGCAAAATTTTTAAAAAATTTTTTAAAATATTATGGTCACTGTAATCATTTATATGATTTCTGCAACCATGATAAATTCACATGATTATAGCAATCATATACATGATTATACCAATTATGTAATGTTTATGGTGATCAGTTTTATGAAGAAATATTATACCATATTATGTTGCTCTCTATCATAATCAAAGAGCAAAAAATTATGATAAATGGATTCATCATAAACATGATTGCCACCAATATAGATATAGTTACTACAATCATATATATAATTGCAGTAATCATCTCAATCGTAACTTAACCATATTACGGTTACCGCAATCATATAAATAATTACAATGACCATAACATTCTTAAAAAAAATACTTGTGAAAATGTTGATATTGTTGTGATAAACATGTACAACTATAGTTTTTCTCTGTGTGTTGCACAAGCATATGTGTGGTAGATAGAAAAAAGAAACTACCACACCATCTGCACCCTTATAAAACACTCTTACTCTTGGCTGCATGCCGTCATATCCGCTTATGCAGTTATGCATGCTTATGCACACAATCAAACCCAATCTAACATGCCGTTTCAGCAAATCATCAAAAAGTTGTGGATTTTTTTTTTTTTTTTTTGCAATTTTGTTGCGTTTTCCTTCATAATTTTCAATCAAAATTTTTATCTTGTAGTCGTCTAAACGAGCTTAGTTTGAAAAGCCAAGAAATTTCGTTACCTAAAAGGGAGGGAAATATAAAAACGAGGAAAATCACAATTGCATTGAAGCTTACTTTATCAATGTGTGACAATTCAAAGCACCATTGATTTGAAATTTATATTTTTACTTGATATTGTTTTAGGTTTTTTGTTATTTAACTTGCTTTAATTCACTGGAAGTTGTGTAAAACACACACCCAAATTTGCGGAAACTATCTGTTTGAATAATTTTATATGAAAAAATAGTGCCAGGTGACATTGACTTTTGATTTAGGAGCAGTAAACAAATTAAATGAGTGATAAAAATGTAAATAATATATTGAAATAAATTGACTATAAGGTTTGTAAGATTTTTATTACAAAATTAAAAGCTTTGAAAACTGTTTTATTTCACATTCATCAAAAATTGTTTCAATTAGAAGTCTTTGGAAATCTTTGTCTGCATAGCGGCCAGTTATTGCTGTACCATAAGTGGTTATGTAGTTTTTATCACAAATAACTCGTAACGTTAGTCAACCGAGTGTCGATGCATTTATCTCAATGGATTATATTCACTAACTATTCCTTGAAAGCTAAAGAATTTATATAGACTAGGTGCCCCGAAAGACTAAGCGATAGTGTGCCGGACTATCAGTCAGAGGGTTGCGGGTTCGATTCTCGCCAAAGACTCTGGGTGTTTTCTGCAGACAAGCCAAAAGGCTTCGCAGTTTGTGTTAAAAAAAAAAATGTGATTGCATCTATAATAGAATAGATAACCACCAATAATAACTTTATAGCAAAAGCAGTTATATCCTCTAATTGTATTCATTAACAATTCTTAAGGTACGATCACACTTGGCAAATATTTACTCAAAACAGCGTAACCACTTATATTAGCACAATATTTTGATGTTGTTTACTCTAACAAGAGTTTTGCAAGATCAAACAGCATCAAATAAAATAAAACTAAATATTTGTTGTTTCTTGTCCTAAAGAAACGAAGTTTTTGTTTAATAAATAAACGAGTTCAAATATATTTTATTTAGTGGTTACGTCTTTTTCGGCAAATATTTGCCAAGTGTGACCATACCTTTAGTTCGCTGACCTTAAGTACAAAAGTACTTATCTAATATAAAAAGATTATTATGTATTACTAGACACTAAACCATTACCTGATTAAGAGGCGAACAGTCCATTCCATTGAATATATTCGTTATCATTAACTAAACATTTTGTGACCAATTGTTATTTTTAGCCCAAGAATTTATCATATTGGATGGTCTCTAGTTCTAGATCTTCAACAGAAATATTAACTACATTTGAAACATAGCCGTACTTACCATAGAGGATAGATGAAATTCTTAAGATTGCTTTCATTATCACTAAACGATCGATTTTTACCGATTGTTACTCTAAGGCTACTAAAAGCAGTTTGCCAATTGAAAGAATTTATCTCATCAGGTGGCTGTTCATGATTCTAGATTAACAGCATAAGTAATAACCATCTTTGCAGCATAGCCCCTTTCAAATAGAGGACAAACAGCCAATAGTATTCCGAAGATTTCACAGGATATAAACCATTAAAGAATCTCAACTAAATTGCATTACAACATATTCATGATATAATTATATAGTTTAATTAATATTAAAGGAATTTAAGGCAGCACCAGTCAAAAGAGGAATATTGTCACAAAAGCCCTAAGTTACATTGAAAATATTTCCAAAACAAATATTTTTTGTGCGGAAGCATAATTTGAAATTATTCTTTCCGTTGCTGCGGTATTTTTCCTTTTTGCGGTATCATCTCTACACAGACAGTATTGCGGCATGCCGCAGCATTGAATAATTACATTTTACATCAACAAACTCAAAATTTGAGCAGTAAAAGTGGCAGTATGTGACCCGGGACTTTTCAATGCTTGTTTTTATGTTGTTTGCACATCAGCTGTTTTCCTGTAGCATTTTAGAACACAATACATTTGCAGTGATGCCAACTGTTGCTTTTCCGAACGTACTATGCATCAGATGCAGCGCAGTGATGCATTTCCGAAAGGGCCCGTAATCAACCAAAAAGTAGATTTTTATTTTTTTGTAACTTAGGTCTTTTTTGAAAATATATGACGATATGCTTTAAAAAAATGTTTGGCTTATTAAGCATTAATGAAAAATTATTAGAAATCATTCTTATCATCATTCCCACATTCCCACTATTCTGCTTAAGCTAGATTTACACGATTGCAAATTTCTTCAAAATGCTTCAAACTCGTGTAAATAGAAAAATTTCTTCCAAATTTATTTATTTAATTACTATGCCTATGAAATAAATAAATTTTGAAGAATTTTTGCTATTTACACCAGTTTGATGCATTTTGAAGACCAATTTTAAAGAAAATTTCAATCGTGTAAATCTAGCTTTAGACTAAAAAAAATTTCAATGAATGCTTTTTTAACAGTAATTTTTCAAATATCCAATTACTTGGCTGAATTCAACTTATACATTTTAATTCATTTAACTAATACCTATTCTGTGTAATGCTGAGAGAAGTTTTATTTAATATATCCCCATTAAGCTTGTGTGGACTAAATTGTCACTTTAGTGTCCCTAAGTAATCTAGGATGTAGTCACTTAACATTTTCATCAGTCAGTATTAGTTGTCAATAAATTTCGTTTTGTAATGCAAAGTATTTGCAATTTATGATGTATCAACTGACTTCCACCTATATGAACATGTTAAGTCATGTAGCTAATTTTGTAACGAGTTGTGGCCTCCAATCACTGGTGACGTGAAGTCAATTATCACTTTAGTGTCCTTAAGTCACTTTAAATTTATTTAAACTTCTCTAAAGAAAGTAGTTATTTTAACCGCCAGCAATAGACTATTGGAGAATAAATTGTCAAAGTGTTCGTTTTTAGTGCGGAGTTTATGTTCTTTGTAATTTATGACTTTCGCTGTGTTAATAATAAATGAAGTGTGTTTTTTTAATTTTTTGTCAAGAGTTTCTTTAAGCGTTAGTAAAATGTTTGTGTGATTAAACAATTACTATTCGTGGCCTGGAGCTGTGTTTGTTTGACACTGATTTAAAAGGTCATAAATACATTTACAGCAGTGTTCGGTGCTAATAAAACCAAGAGCAAATTGTAAATAAATTTAAAGTTATTATTATTTACTGATGAAACTACACGTCTTTAAACACCAAAGTAACTTTAAATTACGTAGCTGTAAATTTCAGCTTTGATCATTTCCAATATAATTTTTATTTTCGCTCAAGTAGGCCCCATTAGCAAATAAAATTCATTTACACAGAGGCATTGTCGCCATTTTTGTGGTTTTGCCTACGTAATTAAATTATCATTTAGTGTTGCATTAATCATAATAAAAACAACATACCGTATTGTTGTAACTACAACTATAAAATGTGTCAGTCTAATGTGAAAAAAAGGGAAAAATTTACAAATAATAATATTATACAAAAAAAAGTCTTGTTTAATTATGCAAATAATTAAACATCAAATAGCAAATAATTACTATGATTTGATGGGTAATCTAATTAATGGTCAAAAGCAGTTTATTATTTTTATTTAAAACACAGTTTTTTTTCCTAAACAATAAAATATTTATAGAATTTAAAGCAAACATATGGGAAATTTAATAAAAATCAACAAACAAAAAGTGTGGCATAGTCTTAGGAGTAATAATTTTTAACTGCTTGAGTGAAAGCTAATAATCTATAAATTGAAATTTTAATTTAAAGATTTTTGTTGGCATACGTGGAGTATTGAAGAATAAAAATTGTTTATAATTTGCGCTTGATAACTAAGATAGCCGGGCACTTGTGTCAGAGTATGGCATAGTTTTAGGAGCAATAACTTTAAACTGATTGAGAGAATGCACATATTTGTAATGTTTTGAAGTTAATAACTGTTAGCAATCAACCTCTCGAATCAATGACTGCCTGCCACTGATCTTGATGTATGTATATATACCAAAGTTCTTTAACCTTTAACTTTAAGCATACTTCCCTATTTAATTCACATAATATAACTATGTATATTCACTTTTATCTCATAATTAATATAAAAATTATCATTAAATTTAATCAAAAAATTCATTTCAATTTTTTTTTCTCGTATTACATTCATTAATTCATTGTCTTGTAATTGGCTTTTGCACAACACAGCCAAATAAAATAACAAATAAAAAATAAAATAAATCTTATTTTCCTTTTTGGCGCATTAAATTATATAACAATTCTTACAACCACAATTATATGATTAATGTCCTTTATACAGGACCAACAACAGTGAAATTAAATCTACATAGTACAGACAAATATGTAGTACAGTTGTAGCAGTAGTAGTATTGCAGTAAAAAACAATGAAAAACCACATACAATTTACAACTGCTGTTGGCTTTTATATTTTTTTTTAACAATCTACATTTTAACAAGTGTCATATTTATAACACGCTTACAGTTACACAGTTATTTAATTTATACACATAGTTATATATAAATACATATAAACACACGTTTATACGTAAACGTTAAAAGTCCTTTTGTGCTATAGGCCTTGAAAAACATCTCTTAAATTGAAATAAATCAACACAGAAAGATGTTCATTAAATACTTGACGAATTATAGTTAGCTCCTACACACAGCAATAGATTTGGTTTACAATGATTTTGTTTCTGGTGAGGGGGTGGGGAATGTGCATAGAAAAATCAAAACTGATTACTTTATACATTCCAGGTAATCTAGCTTTAGTTTTCCTTTGGAAAGTAATTATTTTACCTACCATAAAAAATCTCTTGGTAATTCAACTGTTACTAACTGTCCTTTGTAAAGCGGTGTTTATATCTTTGAAATTTATGGAGGTTTAATTGTATTCCGTCTAGGATACACACATGCTAATAAAATCAGTCTTGTAACTAATTCTGTAACTAGTGGTGACAATACGTAAAATCACTGATCCGTAACACTTAACAAAAACTGCTCTGACACTATTTGTTTAGCAGAAATACTCTTGAAAGTAGCTGGCCAATTAGAAGAGATTATGAAACTCTCTCAACCGAATCCAAATCGTTTAGATTTTGATACGTAGAACAATTTAACAAACAATATGAAAAGAAAGGAAAGAATGAATACAAGGAAATGAGGAATTTTTTCTTATTATTTATTACAATATTTGGACATAATGATTTCTTACCAGTAGAGGAGAATGTAATGAACAGCCGAAAACAAATATTTACGATCTGTTTAAAACGTTGACGTTTTATTTAGTACTTTTATGATAAGTGGAAATAAACTGCAACATTTATATAAATTCAGGAAAATTGGAATTTTATGGAAAATAAGGAGATTCGCTAAGTGTTGTTTTAGCCTAAACACTAATAAATAAAATTTGACGTGTAGATAAGCATCACAGTAGTGTCCTTAATTAATCTAATTAATCTTAATTAATCTATGGTGTAATCTTTGTACTTTACATAGGAAAGTTGTTAATTTATCCATAAGCAATAGACTATTAGAGAATCAATTGTCAAAATGTCCTTTGGAAATTGGAGATTAAAGTCGTTTTAATTATGGGGAATGTTTTACCTTTCGCTAGGATACTCATATGTTATAATGTATCCATATAACTACTTCTTTAATTCCTAAAATGATTTTCACGCTTTGAGTTTGATTCCATAGTTCTTTAAAATGAAAATTTAAATATAGAAGGTCACTTAGTTTTAATACCGCAGGACTAAATTTAATATAAACTGAAAAGAGATTGAATGAAATTTAAACTGGCTACCAAATCATTAATTAGCTATGATTTTTATCGGGAATATGTGAGTAGTTTATTTATTTCTGACCTTCAAATCAACTTACTTGATTGTTCTTTTCGAAACTCCCAGGGGAAATATGTCCTGATGTAATTGCATTACCTTTACGCTATTTCAATCTTGCCATAAGCTTGCACGGGTTCGAAACTGGATAAAGTCTCATTGATTTAGACGCAATAAAACTTGAAACTGACTAGAGTCTCTATCTAGTACTACGGAATCAGTTAAAAGCCCCGGGACTTGTCAAATTAATTTAATTAATTAAATTAATTTAACCTAATTGATAATTGGTTTAGGTCCCTTCAGGGTTTTGAGTAGTGGCTGTGTTTGATACCCAATGAGGGAGAAAGGCAGTTGGTTAAAAGACTGATGTTTGTTTGAGCAGCAAATTTCGGTCCATCAAATCGTCCTAGGTGCTGTTGCTGAACAACAACACAGCCATTGAAAGTAGTGGTGACATTTAGTTCGGTGCTCTGGAAATGTAAGGGAATTATTGCTTTCGCGGCATTTGTGTTGATGATCCGAATTTGGATGAGATTCTGATCTTCAATTCAATTTTAAGAAGAATATTTCGTTAACTTTGTAATCCTGTGCTGATGCAAATCAGTTACTGTGCCATAACGAATATTACCTGCTGTTTTTCTTTTTATTTATTTAGAGATATTTTTTACACGATATCCTTGATTTTAAAATACCCTCGAGATATGTCGTATTCTTAACGTCTAATACACCTCCTTTTGAAATCCTTAGTTCTTGCGGAAATGTCTACAAAGATATTACATCAAAGGGGAGACACTTTATCCGGGTTCATTTTAATTGATGTTTTAATAGCAAACTTAAGAGATTTCTTTCAATTGGCAGATTCTGGAGTTTTTTACTTGGATCGAAATGGGAACAATTTCTACATGCAATGACCTTTCGTCAACTTCATAATAATGAATACTCTTCATATTATTCTGATTATCCCAGCAGAAAAGACCTTGTTTAATCATCATACAGTTTCCATAGAAAACCCCCTAATCGCTTAGATTTGTTAAATTCTAAATATTGCAAACACAATCTCCAAATCACTTTAACATACTTATTTTCCTGTAGGTGTTCAAAATAAAAAAAACTCATGTAAAAGTTGATGACATGTTAACAATTATACAAGACTCACAAAAAGTACAACGAAACCCCAGAATACAAATTATTATTATAAAAAAAAAATCATAAATTTAATAATAAAATGAAAAAAGACTCTTAAAAATCATAAAGCACTCTAGAATATACGTTAGCATATACACACATATGTATGTATACGAGTATGTAAGAACAAAAACTTTAAAAAAACTTAAAAAAAACGGAAAACATTTCCGTTTTCCGTTGCAACATATTACATTTTAAACGTAAAAGTGTACAAAAAGTAAGGAAAAGAGAGAGTGGTACAGAGAGGGAGAGAATGTTTTCAGCTGAAATTGCAATCATATGCTAAAAGTTTCATATGAAATCAGGCTTTATAGCATAAGTGTAGGAGTAAATGCATAAAACTATAGCGGTGTATTTAAGTTTGTGTGAATTTTATATGCAAGTGTTGATGTGGCTGCATATGTCAAAGAGTCTGTCTGTCTGTCTACATTTAAGGTAGTAGTAGTTGTAGTTGTTTTCATATACATGAACCTGGTAGCTCAACACTGTCACTATAGTCCATTGTCATTGTCCTTGTTGTTGTTATTGTTGTTGTGTCATTTATAAAAAGTTGTCATGTGCATGCATGCCAACCCAACCACTTTTTAAAACAACCAACCCAGGGATTCCAGTGTGATAAAGTCAAAATTTTATACCACTTTAAGTGTTTTTTCGTCTTTTCCTTTTTTTTTCTTTTTTTGTTTATTTATATTTCACACAGGCAACAATAAAAATTTCGCATGAAACTCATGAACAAATAAAACAAGTAAAAATGTGTTTTTATTTGTCATTTTGCTTTTTCCTTTTGAATTGCTTGAATTTTTATTTTGGCTGATAATTGTCTTCTTTGTGCGAAACAAAAGTAACACATTGTCTGTGTGACTGATGGCGTTAGCAGAGTGCGAAGTGGGAACGGGAAAACGGAAACCAGGGAAAATGCTATAATAAATTGTTTTGGCAATTTGTTATAGATTTATATTGTTATTAAGAAAAAGCTTAAAGTGTTGTAAATTTAATGGTAAAATGAAATAAGTTTTACAATTATTGCCTTTAACATGATCGCTGCAAACTTATGTACGTTCTCAGTCAATGAACCCTGTAACATAATTATTGAAATTATTTCTGTTGTCAAAATTATTGTTGAGTAACTTGTAAGCAACATACATTTCAAATAGTTTAGTTTTATTCCAAATGGTTTCTTTTCTAACTATTTTTTCCCCACTGAAAGTGTCCATTTTGAAACTCTATAGCTCCTTCTATATAAAAAATTATCTGATTACAACACCAATTTTCTATAATCTTCGAATCTTTTTCACAAATTTTATTACATAGTTTTTCACATAAACCCTTCGTTTAGATGTTACATCTTAATTACTACTTGTTTTAATTTCCTTCACACAGTGTTTTATTTATACGGCCCCCTAGAGTATGCTTCTGTTTTTATATTGCTTTAAAATAATAGTTTATCCTGCATATATTATTTTATATTTTTTATAGTTATAAAATATTTGGGACTCAGTTTAATTTGTTTATTTGTAAAAACAAAAAAATTTAAGGAGTTGTTTAAACACACACATTCCATAGAATAACAAGTTGAATATAATCTCCATTTTACCTTTTCTTTTTATAGTTTTATAGATATAGTTTTTCGCATAAAACCCTTCTTGAGAAGCTACATCTTAATTATCACTACTTTGAATTTTTTATGTTACTTCAAATTATTCATTTTTCCTCTAAACATTCTTTTCTATGCCCTATAACTATTATATATTTAATTAATCATTTATATGCATTAAATTATTTTTTTTATTCTTTCGTTTCCCATAATTTATGTCTGCAAAAGTTTTCTTTGTAGTTTTGTTTTTGTATAAGCACACTATGGATTTTGTTAGCTTTAAGGCATATATAAAGGATTTGCCGTACTTTGATTACATTTTCCTTTTTATCCAGCCTTTATGCAATTGCTTTTGTAAGCTTTTTATACATTGTTAAAGAAATAGCTGTTACTTAATCAGTTATAAGGAAATGCTCCTAAATGTAGGCAAATGTTTATGAAATTCTTTAATGTAACAAAGTGTTGTAATTAAAGCTGCTATTTAAATAGTTAAATCTGAAGTTTTTGATTTAAAAATAAACAAAATTGCATTTAGTTGGTATTTTGTTGTGTACGAGTATTGTGTTATATATACATATATTTACTATATGACATAACTATTTAAGTCTACTTTAAAAATATTAAACAAAAACTATTGAAATCTTAATTCTAATAAAAAAATATATAACTTTGTCATGTTTATTATATTTGATGCTAAGAATTTTAAAAATAGCTTTTGTTAAAAAAAAAACGAAAATCGAAAGGACAACAATTTCCAAGCATTAAAAGTGATAAAGATTAAAAAATAGCTTTGTTCTCTATAAAAAATCCTTAACATATTGCAACACAGACTGTTGCACTATATTTTCGTCTTTTGTTCTGCACTTCCTTAATAAAACCCTAAAAATTATTCCGTTAAGGAATGTATGTATCTGCCAGCATTAACATGCTGAGCATTACGTGTATGTATTTTTCTGGAATTTCAAAGGATAATCTGCAGTTTGTGGCTTTTTAAAGGAATACATTACAACATACTGAGCATAGTATATCAAAATGTAATACTTTGTCCTGCTGCTAAAAAAAGAAGAGAACAAAATAAATGAATATTTTATCAGAAAGTTATAGAATAAAAAAAGAAAAAAACAATTTTTTCACTTTATATTATATTTTATATGCGTAACTATGTATCTACATACATGTCTGCTAGTTTTTGATAAATATTTGAAAGGCTTAATAATTTATGGTAGATATACGGACAATTTCACGTCAAGTGACCCAATTTTTAAAATCGATGTCTTCCGATTTGGATGAAATTTGCACCAAAGTTAGTACAAATTTTCAGCTCTATCATTCAAGAAGTTGGACATTTTGGTCATACAGGGTTTTTTTTAAATGAGTGTAACTTTTCACCTATTAGTCCTAACAAAAATTGAAAGGACTTTAGATAGCTATATCTTCAATCATTCCAAAAATATTGTTTTTTAGTTTTTAAAAAATTGTTTTTATAATTTTTTTTTAAATTTTTTTTCAATTTGGGCCCTTTTTTCCTCAAAAGAAAGCTTATACAATTTTCTATAATGCCTTTATAATCGCTTAATGGGATGCGAGTGGGATATCTATCAAAAAAGAAATTTTTTAACTCAAGAATATGATTTTTCAATATTTGGCACATGTATCATTTTCATTTTTCCCCATTTTTTTTATTTTTTTTTTTCTAAATGGATTTTTTTTTATTTTTCCTCAAAAGAAACTTTAGACCAGTTCCTTTGAGAGCTTTGTGGTCACTTAGTAGCAAGAGGCATATCTATAAAAAAAAAAATATTTTAACTCAAAAAACAAAGATTTTGGATTTTACCATATGTGACCATGGTAAGTTTCTTTTGAGGAAAAATAAAAAAAAAAAAAACTCCATTTTGAAAAAAAATTACGTGAAATATCCCATACATATTATTATTTAAAATTAGCATTTTATTTTAAAACATAAAAATTAGAATATTTTAAAAGTTGGAGAAAAATGGAAAAACTTGCCCGGAAAAAAGTCCTTGTCTGTGGTTTCAATGATTTTTGTTTTATAAAAGAACGCATTTTTACATTATACACCCAATAATTTTATTTTATTTCGAGTCAAAAACATTTCTTATATTTCAATTACATACATACGAGTACATATTTAAAGTCTTTAACATAATTATGTAAATACTAATTTAAACTGTTTTGACAGTTATGAAATTGTCAGAAAATACATGAAAATTGTCGTTTATATTTTATCATATTCTTATTTTTAAAACATGCTGCTGATGACTTAATTAAATATAATAAAATTATAATAATAACAAATTTATATTATTGTTATTTGCTTTATTTTATTATTATTTAATGTTTTTTTGAAATATCTATAAAACAGTAATTGTTTATATGTACAAGTTGCTCCACAAAACTAAATAACTATCTGTTTCATTATAAAGTTTTAGCAATTAAATCCATTTATTTCCGCGCTCATTCTATTGTCAGAGAGAACCAGGGTTTGTTTTTTTTTTGCAGTATGTATGTACATATATAATTTTGAGTGGACATAACTAGTTTGTATTTAATTTCCTCTATAATTATGGGTTTTTATGAAAGTTTAATTTGTATACATACATATATATATGTATGTATACATATACATATGTATGTATGTATACACAGAATAATTTATTTAATATTTTTTTTTTTTTAATTTATGAAATTAAGTTTGCCAGAGACAATGGACAATAATAGTATTAAAAGCAAAGAAGAGGTTTTAAATGAGAAGACCGCACAAAATTGGGTTATATTTGTATATGAAGCTTATATAATACCATTGTTCATATAAAATCCGATTTTAATATTTATGTAACAAATAAAAAACTTACGCCATCTGTTATTAATCCCGTATATTAAATTACACACCCAATACAGTTTAAGCTAATATACGACTGAACTACCTACGATTTAAGCTAAAATATGACAGCATAAAGACCAATGCTTGAGTCTAAAATATGACTGTATAAAGAGCTACGATTAAAGCTGGAATATGACTGTATAAAGATCTACGACTGAAGCTCAAAAATATGACTTTATACAGGCCCAGATTGAAGCTAAAATTTGGCCTTATATAGACTAATGACTCAAGCTAAACTATGACTGCAGAAAGATTAATGATTGCAATTAAAAAATGCCTTTCCAAAGACCTACGATTGAGGGCAAAAAATCACTGTATTAGCAGCTATGTGTTGTGATTTGTAATTAATTAAAAATACTCTTTTGTATTATTTTAAACCAATGCTAGTTTATAAAAACGTGTCTTAAAAATTAACCAAAAAAAAACTTCAATACGCCATTCGTGCCAAATCGCAGCTGTCATCACTCATTCGCTATCTCCACTCCGTTTCTTCTAAAACAGGTTTCCCTTACTCAAACAAACTTAAATTATAATTGGTAGTTGGTCAAAGTGTTGTTCCAATACTATGATTGACTCTATAAAGAGCTAAGATTAAAGCTGAAATATGATTGTATAAAGAGCTACGATTGAAGCTAAAGTATCATTGTATAAACCCTATGATGCCAAAAAATGTGACTGCAGAATAACCAATTATTGAAGCTAAAATATTCTATTATAAAGACCTGCTATTGAAGCTAAAATATCACTGTATAAACCCCATGATTGACGTTAATATATGACTGTAAAAAAACCTAAATTTGCAGATAAAATACCTCTGTATTATGACATACGATTGTAGCTAAAATATCACTGTATAAAGACCAACAATTGATGATTAATTACGACAGTATAAACCGCAACGATTGAAGTTTAAAAATTACTAAAATTATATTCGACAGTGACAGATGTGGAATACAACGTGGATAGAATATGCCCACGTTAATATGGATAAATAGGTTCCTTAGGGCTATACCTCACGACGCATTCAAACGCGGCTCATCACCGCATTGCATGTCCAATAAGAATATATTAATGTATGTCTTACAAAAAACATACTTGTCTGAACTTGCCAGGAACATACGATTTGCAATTTATCGGTACATGACTGCAACGACCAATGCAAAGAGTACCTTGCTTGGGCTATCTAATACCTGCCATACAAAGCTTAGTCAATTAGCATGACCCAAGAATATTACTAGAAAAGCAGCAATTACAGCACTGCATTGACCGACCACTATTGCTAAGGACGGAGATCAGTATTAACTGCAGTTGCCATAGGCCGCATATTTAACTTCGTCCAAAGGCTGATTGTTAATACGAAAACCACAATTCCCGTGCATTTACTGAGCACTGAGCTACGTGTCACCACTACTTTCAATGGCTCTGTTGCTGTTCAGTTTGCTACTCAAACAAACATCAGTCTTTGAATCAACTGACATTCTTCCCGCTTCGGGTATCACGAACATCCACCTACAACCAATTATCCCCGGGTCCCGTGTTACTAAATAGAAACTCTAGTTAGCTTTAAGTTTTATTGGGTGTAATCAATGAGACTCTATCCAGTTTGAATCCAGTTTATAAGCTCACGGCAATGGTAACAGCGTTAAGGTGATGGAATTACACCAGGACATATAACACCCTGGGGGTTATGTGACATTGACAATAACGAATGTGAGTCCTAACTCCGGAATATAAAAGTCATTTGCAATTATAAACAAATTTTATTACCTTTAAACTTGTAAGTTAAGCCAAGTAGCTTGTTTTAACCTTAATTTCTTAAGAAACAAAATATACGATACATAGATATCGCACCCTAAATACAAAAGGGTCACAACTCAAAATACTAAAATTTGCAGCAGAGAAAATATAAAAATAGACATAACTGTATTTTTCCAGTTAAAGAAGATAGTAATGTGAAAGAAATTTTTGCAGTAGTTAGAGAATTAATTTATGGAAAAATGTCAGTTTTAGAAAATTTTGAGTTGTGAGAGTGCGATATGTAAATTTTGCTAAAGGTATGCAACCTAATATTCTATATTCTGTTATACAATACGCTTCAACACCTAAAAAGGCACACAATACAACCTTTTTATGTTTGTTTAGGCTAAAACTTAAAAAACCCGAAATTAAACTTTTCACCTTAGATACACAAATATTATACGAAATTGATACCTCCTAGTTGTAGGCTACAATATTTATTGCAATTTAAACCTTGGGTCTTTGTTTTTTACTTAAAAATGTTTGTTAACGCAGTTTATTTGAAATGCGAAAAATTGTAAGTTATAAAATATAACTATATTTCTTTTCATGTTGTTTGTGTTTTGGCTTTAACAATACTTTTTCTGACCTTAGATGTTTGCATACTTTAAGGGATCAGCAAACATTTGTAAAAATCTCTTTTCGTTATTTAAAAAGAGAAAAAATTGTGTACATATACAGTTTTTACAATATGTTGCTTTTAGTTTTAAGCAACAAATACATACATCAATACAATATATATGTATTTACAATTTACTGAATTTCCCTGGGTATATTCGTTTTTTCGGTATAATTTTTTTAACTCATTTTCCCCTTTATTTATTTGTATTGTTGTTTGGTATGTAAGTTAAAATGTATTTATTTATTATGTTTTTTCCTCTTTTAATAGTATAAAATAAAATATCCTGTAAACTTGTGTAAATAACTACAATTTTGGTATTTATGTTTGTATATGCATGCATTGTCTGAATGTCAAGTATTATAAAAAAAAAACTAGTTAAATGAAGAAAGCAAAAAAAATTTTATATATTTTGTTGTCATTCTTTTGAAATTAAATTCTTTAGTAGTCTTAACAACAATTGACAAATAGCAAATATTTCCAATAGGTTGTTGTGGGCTGTTATACAATAAATAGTGTTCAATATTTTGTAAAAGTTTATATCCTCTCTGGGGTTTTTGTTTGCAATTTGAACAATGTAATGTATGATGAAATTTGCAGGAAGTGGTCAACTTGTTTGGAATCTAGAGAATTTTAGAAGAAAAAATTTTAAATTTTTATCAGACAATGGAACATTTAAAATATGATATATGATCAGGCCTTTACGGCCTGACAATGAAAACATTGTCAAGTCATGTCGTATATTACAGCCATGTTTGGCAAACTATAGCAA
This sequence comes from Bellardia bayeri, assembly GCA_950370525.1. Classification (NCBI taxonomy): domain Eukaryota; kingdom Metazoa; phylum Arthropoda; class Insecta; order Diptera; family Calliphoridae; genus Bellardia; species Bellardia bayeri. The sequence continues at coordinate 67,113,748 of OX493265.1, forward strand.
CCACCAATCTTTTATTTAAGTTGATTTTGCTAGAAATTCTTTAAAAATGATTTCAGCAAAATCTTCATTTGAAAAGTCTTATTTGGACAAAAAACTTATAACTACAATTTAATTATTTTTTCAAAGTTTTTAAGGATTCAGAAAAATTCCTAAGATTCTTTTATAAAAAACCTAAAAATATGCTTTAATTTTTATTATTTGAAAATCTAAAATACAATATTACACAAGACACATTTTTGTAACTGTAATTGTTGACAAAAGATTTATTAAAATGTTAAAAGTAAATAATTTTTTGTGAAAAAAAGTTTTTGCATAGTTTTTTTTATACAAAAAAAACAGATAATGCAATTTATGTGAATAGAAAACTATTTTAAATACTTAAAACAATTTAATTATTTGAAATATTGTAAACATTTTAGAAATAATTGTAAAAAACATTGAATAAAAGTTTTATAAAATCAAATACATGTACTCGTAAATATGTTTCATTGAGAATCAAGGTTTGACAAAATTCATAGTATACTTTTAGTGTAGATGATAAAAATTTTAAATATATTTTTGACATAAAGAAAAGTTTGTGTAACAGATATTGTTGGTGTTAGTTATATTTAAATGTGGTTGCAATTAGTTTTATATAACATACACTGCATTGCATAACTATAACTACATATAAGATTTTCTCAATTTTGTAAGTTAAGGAAAAAGTAAAACATTTTAATGTGTATATATATATGAAGAGAACAAAAAACAATTATTTAACTAAAAATCATTATTTTTTATTTTACCTCTTAAAAATGTATAAGAAAATTAATTAGTATTTCATTACTATAAATACACTTAAATTAAAATAACTTAAAATACCAATATGGACAAATAATTTAGACTTTAATATTGTGTCAGGCCTCCTTTTTTTGAATAAACTCAAAATGTCTATCATTCAAGATTTATTCAGTTATAGATCGTCAATCGTATATAACAGCTTCCTCTGGGTGATATATACTTTTATATTACCGGTTTTTAGCATAAATTCAATAGCCTAATATTCCCCAAATCTTTGCAATGGCATTCTGACCTGAAGCAAAGGCGGGCCAATCATATTCATTAATATTTTTCGCAGACAATCATCCCTTTGTTTCACGACTTATATGCGTAGCTACATTATTTTGTTGAAAAATAAATAAGTTTTCATGAATATTTTTTAAAAATGACACTAATTTATCATCTAGTAAATTTTATGTAATCAGAAAAATTATTTTGTTGCTTGAAAACGCCAAGTAAAACATTCTGTCTTCACAAATAGCTTCCCAAACCATTAAATAATCGACACCGAAATTTTTTTTCAAAATAACGTGGGTCCTTCCTCAGGTCTCTCCAATGTTTAAATAGTGCAACTATTAACAAAGATTATCGGCTTAACTGTTTCCAGTTAAGTTTCCAGTTGTAAGTTTCATTTAGCGAATTAAAGTCCAGCAGTTTTGTGCCGGAGTAATAGCCTTAATACAGACAATATCTTTTGAAGATTACGAGTCAGGGGTTTTCTTAGCAGTCTACTTATGGTAGATTTGGACACATTTTCAACACATTTATTAATAATCAGACTAAGCTTCTTTATTGTGTTGCTGGTTACGCTCTACTATCAACATCAACAAATTGAGCTGCCGTTGTGGCTTCTTTTTAGACCCTTCACCTTCATGAGAAGGGTATACATATATAAGTTGGTCATTCCGTTTGTAATTTCCACAATATAATATATATAATATAGAATATATAAAGTGTATATATTCTGGATCCTTATATATAGCGGAGTCTATTAAGCCATGTCCGTCTGTCTGTTGAAATAAATTTTCTGAAGTCCCCAGATATCTTCGGGATTCAAATCTTCACTAATTCTGTCAGACATGCTTTCGAAAAGTTTGCTATTTAAAATCAGCAAAATCCGTCTATAAATATCGGAGATATGAGCAAAAATCCTAAACAACCTCTGAAAATTTCATCAAAAAACTAAGTGTATTAATATTGTTACGAATAATGTCATCAACAGATGGCGTTGATCAAACAAAGTGTATTAATATTGTTACGAACAAATTCATCAACGTGTGTGGCGTGTTTATCGACATAATTATGCATAATATAATTATGCATCCACAACAAAGATGAAGGGTATATAAGATTCGGCATAGCCGAATATAGCACTCTTACTTGTTTTTTGTAGTATGTTATACTAAATGAAGATTCTTGTATATATTTACTTACATCGTATTAATAAAGTATAAAATATTAAATTAATTGAAAAAATTTTTTTTTAATAATATTTTAATTCAACTTTTAAAACTAACGCCAAGAAAATGGAGAATACGAGTAAAAGAGTTAAAAAGCAAACATGTTACGTTCACATTGAGGAGGGGATGCTGTCCACCTGTTACACTTAACAATGTAAATATACCTCAGTCCGATTATGTTACATACCTTGGAATTCACTTAGATAGAAGACTTACTTGGCGTCCTCATATAGAAACCAAGAGACTTCACATGAAGTTAAAAGCATCTAGCCTTCACTGGTTAATCAGTGACCAATCTAAGCTAAGCCTGGACTATGAAGTCACCCTGTATAAAACCATTTTAAAACTAATTTGGGCATATGTAATCCAATTGTGGGGAACTGCTAGTAATACCAGTATTGAAATTATACAGAGGGCCCAATTAAAAATTCTTAGGACCATGACGGGCTCACCATGGTACATAAGAAATGAAAACATCCACAGAGATCTAGAAGTACCATTGGTAAAGGATGAATTCAGAAGGGTCCGCGAGAACTACGTCAAAAAGCTACAAACCCACCCGAATCTGGCTAGAATTCTAGCTCAGAGCCACACAAGTAATAGTTTATATTCGGCTGGGCCGAATCTTATATACCCACCACCAATATATCAGTAGTGTGATCTATTCATACTTGAAAGAAATTTGTGCGAAATTTGTATCGATAACGATATTGATACGAGTTAAATGGGAACTGTGGCCAGCTATAAACTGACCTTCTGATCGGTGAATAATTTCAGTTCGATATCGATATTTACAAGATATTTACGAAGGTTATAAAGTGTTTTTCGGATGTGGTCCCTATATGGGAGTTATGAACAATTATGGGCCGATCACCAAAAAGTTGGTTACTATGATTTATATAGAATTTCAACATAATAATTATGTTTGTAAGAGATTTCTGTGCATTCGGGAGTGGCCTTTATATGGGTGCTATGATCAAATATGAACCGATGATCATCATAAAATTATGGTATGGTGATTTATATGTACATACATGTAAATTATTTGTGTCACATTTTAACTTGATAGTCGTCTAGTTTACAAGAAATTTATGTTCATTTAAGTGATTTTCGGAAGTGGACTTTATTGCGGTCAAATACGCACCGAATATGTGCTAAATTTTGTATGGATGCTGCTTTTCTAAAGTCATTTGTGTACCATAGAGTCATATTCGTGGACCGATTCTACCATTTTCAACAGAACTTATCCGCCTGTAACAAAAATTAAGTGTGCAAAATTTCATGATGTTATTTTAAATATCGAGGTTGTCTGAAACTTTGGTCTATAACTCGGATCCTATTGGACCGATTTTGGCAAAGATCCAAAAAAGATCTAAATACCAAACATTTCGGTGTAACACAGAATGCTTGGGAGAAATAAATTTCATTGTTCTAAGTCTAAGTTTAAGTGCCTTCAACAGATGGACATGCGAACGGACATGGCATAATCGCCTTGGAATCTTATAAGGACCCACACCATCCTTTTGGTGGTGGGTATAATGAATAAAATTTATACTTTTTTTTCCAGTATTCTTCTTTGTTTATCAGAAAATGTAATCGTAATTATGAAACACTAACAAAATAATAATGCACAATTTCTCTCTTAAATTAATGAAGTGGTCAAAATCTGGTTAATACTTTACTAAAAATAGCAAACATCAAGTGTAATTATAGTAATGCAACACAGATTATGATTAAATAAGAGTATTTTTAAAATAATGGTATTAACAAAATAAAACTAATATTTTTATCTGAGATTAAAATATGTACATATATACATTCTTAAACATATATATAACTGCTACTTTTTTCAATTTAAAGTAAAAAACTTTTTAAAAATATTTTTGCATTTAATAGAAACTTGTGGTTATAACAATACTCAAGCAAAATTTCTAAAATAGATGCATTAATGCATAATTCCTTCATTTTAACGACTAATTTCAATAACAATTGAAATGGTACTAACACAACAATGACTTAAGTACCAAAAGAACATTCATAGGTATAGCCTATCTTTGGGCAAACTGCTTTCATCTTAATCTGTCTTTGACATAAAAGCATATTAAAATTACCTTAATAATTCCATTCATGTTTAACAATAACAATTTTAAAATGACACTCACACAATTTGAATTTGTTTACATTAAGTAAATTTTTTTCCTTTCAATATTTTCTAAAAAAATTAAGTACACTACATGACTCCAGCTCTTCTTATATGAATATCCTTACACATAGTTCAGTTTGTCTATATAAGCAAGAGTTTTTACCGACGAAATAGTACATGTAATGCAATAACAAATTGACAAGCATAGAACATGTTAAAGTGTTTTTCAAATTGACATTCATTTACAAAAAAAAAAAAGAAACAAAGCAATTTACATTTCTTTTTCTTTCATATGCATTCTTTATTCAAAGTTAAAATGACTATATATAGAAGTGTTAAGCAAGGAAATAAAAAAAGTTTAAAGTATTTTGCATGCAAGTTACAGGAAAACATAAAAAGAGAGAAAGAAAACATAAGAGAAATATATGTAGCAGTAAAATTTAACTATATTAAGACACCCTACGAAAGGTAGTTATAGCAATGTTAATAAAAAGAAAACAAAAATAGCAAAACTAGCTCTATGAACTATTTTTGTATATGTAACTTCAAAAGTAATTTCAGCAGCAGTAGTAATAATAGTTGTGTTTAACATATAAATAGCAGAAAACATGTATTGCTGCCTAATAATAAGCACAAAAAGCCAGCAAAGTCAGAACGTTAAGCTTAAGCCTTGAAAATTCAATTATTAAATTCTTAAACAAAATAGCAATAGTGCTATTTAGCAGTTGAACTGGTATTTGCACTTTGAATAGTAGAACGTGACAAAATCTCTATCAGTTGTTGTTCTATATATGCATGTATTATATTTCTATATACACAAAGTTATATAACAAAAAATTTTTTAAACGAACAAATAGTTTCCATATTTTTCTTTTCCCAACAAAATTTGTTGATGAAAAGTTTTTGTCACTTAAATAAAGAAGAAAAACTCCATAAATCTTACAAGAGTTTTTAACCAAATACACATGCATACAATTACAATACAGTCATGAGCTGTAATGATGAGTTTTAAATAATGCCAAAGAGTGACACAGACTATAGTAAATAACAAACAGACACTATATAGAGTTCTGTATAAGGATTCATTCAATTTCAAATAGCATGTAAATTTTTGTTGCTCTTTGTTATATTTTTTTTGTAGGAAAAGAACAAAATTTAAGCAGATTCTTGAAAAGAATGCTATTCAATTAGTTTGTAATTTTTATTTCTGTTTTGACTTGATGATAATTTTAAATTCGTATATAACTGTTATAACCTTTTCAAATTAAATTTTTAATATACCAAATTTTACTTCTTTTTTCTATTTGCAGGTATGTTTGGTTTCATTCCAAAACATTTTTGTTTACATGCATAGTTTGCTCATAAATTGTAAGTACAGGGTTAAAGAAAATTTTGAATATATATATACGTACATAACTACAATAGCCAAATGGATATATGCAGCTGTTGTGAAATATGAACTAAATATTCTAACAATATAAATTTAAGCAAGTAACTATTGTTACGCCATAAATATCATATAGAAAAACTATCCAACAAGAACTCAATAAAGACTTGAATTTACTTAATATTGTTAGGATTACCAATTGGCCAAAGCTATTTAGCTTGAATCGTTGATCTTTATGCCACATTTTAGCTTAAATCATAGGTCTTATACAGTCATATTTTAACTACAATCGTAGGTATTTATACAGTCATATTTTAGCTTCAGTCGTAATACATCATACAGATCTTTATTTAGTCATATTTTCGTTTGTATCTTAGGTTTTTTACAGTCATTAAGCTTTGGCTTAAGCTTGATAATGGGTCTTATACAGTCATATTTTAACTACAATCGTAGGTATTTATACAGTCATATTTTAGCTTCAGTCGTAATACATCATACAGATCTTTATTTAGTCATATTTTCGTTTGTATCTTAGGTTTTTTACAGTCATTAAGCTTTGGCTTAAGCTTGATAATGGGTCTTATACAGTCATATTTTAACTACAATCGTAGGTATTTATACAGTCATATTTTAGCTTCAGTCGTAATACATCATACAGATCTTTATTTAGTCATATTTTCGTTTGTATCTTAGGTTTTTTACAGTCATTAAGCTTAGGCTTAAGCTTGATAATGGGTCTTTATACAGTCATATTTTAACTACAATCGTAGGTATTTATACAGTCATATTTTAGCTTCTGTCGTAATACATCATACAGATCTTTATTTAGTCATATTTTCGTTTGTATCTTAGGTTTTTTACAGTCATTAAGCTTAGGCATAAGGTCTTTATACAGTCATATATTAGCTTCAATCTCAGGTATTTATAAATTCATAAATTCACTTATATTTTAAAGTCACTCGTAGGTATTTCTGCACTCATATCTTAAGTTAAATAATTGGTATTTATACAGTCATATTTTAGTTTGTATCTTAGGTCCTTTGACAGTCATATTTTAGTTTGTATCTTAGTTCTTTATACAGTCATATTTTAGCTTCAATCGTAGGTATACAGTACAATTGTAGGACAGTCAAATTTAAGCTTCAATCTTAGGTCTTTATACAGTCATATTTTATTTTGTATATTGGGTCTTTATACAGTCATATTTTAGTTTGTATCTTAGTTCTTTATACAGTCATATTTTAGCTTCAATCGTTGGTTTATACAGTACAATTGTAGGACAGTCAAATTTAAGCTTCAATCTTAGGTCTTTATACAGTCATATTTTATTTTGTATATTGGGTCTTTATACAGTCATATTTTAGTTTGTATCTTAGTTCTTTACACAGTCATATTTTAGCTTCATTCGTAGGTTTATACAGTACAATTATAGGACAGTCATATTTAAGCTTCAATCTTAGGTTTTTATACAATCATATTTTAGTTTGTATCTTGGGTATTTATACAGTCATAATTTAGTTTGTATTTTGAGTTTATACAGTCTTAGTTTGTATCTGGTGTCTTTTTGCAGTCATATTTTAGCTCAAATCGTATGTTTATAAAGTACAATTGTAGGACAATTGTACAGTCATATTTAAGCTTCGATCTTAGGTCTTTATACAGTAAGAGTTTAGCTTCACACGTAGGTCTGTGTGCAGTCATATCTTGAGTTTAATAAGAGCTCTTATACAGTCATATTTTAGCTTTGTTTCGGTTTTGTACATATAGCTAAATTATTAAAGGATAAAAATTTCCAAAGAAGACCCGTGCTAGTGAAAAATAATTAACAACAGGGTATTGAACTTGAAAACAGTAACAACAGCTAGCATTCTTTGTGACACAGTATAGTAAGATGGTTGCATTGCAATGACACAATATAGTAGCGCAGTTCACAATCTTGTGCGAATGGTATTGCACATTGCATTTGCAAAAAGTTTTAGCATAATTTTGCTCTACACTAACGAAATACACAGCAAGAGAAAAAATATGCTAAACCTTTTTCAAATGTCATTTGCACAAGATTGTGAATTGCGCTAATGTGTTTGAGTTGGCATAGCAAGGCGCAACACATCATTTGAGTCTTCGTAATATAACAAATCATGGAATATTTGAATATTTAATTGAATATTTAAGCAGGCTTTCAATCAGTAATTTGAAAAATACGTAATAGTTCAAATAAAAAAAAAAAAACACAAAATAAATGAATTTTAATGGAGAAAAGTAATTCCCAGCTACTGACGTATTCATAAAAAATAAAGTAGGATTGAAGTGTGCTTTTAGACAAAATTTTCTTAAAGTACATTTAAAGTCTATTTTAATTTTTTCTGAATAAGAGTGATAGACTTCTTCATTGATATACAGAAACTGAATATAAGTAAATGCAATATCTTTATGTTTTCAATACTTATTGAATCTCCTTCTAACACATCCCCTAATAGTTTGCTGTATGAAAGTTGCAATTTTAATACAATAAATTTGAATTCCTGCTAGAAGTGTGAGAGTATTTCTAATTACAAACCATTTAAAATACTCACACTTGTTTAGTAATCTATTCATTAGTGTTTTCAAATAGTTTTTATTCTAGTGCTACTTGAAATCAACTCAAAAGGTTTATTAAATACCATAAATCTATCTAAAACACACAACGTCAATAAATATTTTTAAAGTAGAGTTTTTGTGCATAAAAAAATATAAGATATTTTTTCTGAATTCATTGCAAGTGTATAAAAATTAGGGTGTTCACTATCAATTGTTGCAAAACAAATGTAAATTAAACTAATAATGTTTCAAATACATATTTAACGATATCTTTAGAAAATTATTGTTTGTGGTAAATGTTTTAAATACATAACTTGCAAAATAATTTTAAAGTGGCCATTTATTTTGGCAACTGGTGCCTGGTGTCAACAAGTTGACAGTTTTTAGTTTTAGTTCTATTTATTTATTCCAGTAAGTGTCGGACAAATATTATTGATCCATTGTTTTTTATTTGTATTAAGCTGGCATTCTTCCTTTTTGTCTTCGGCTCAAATCCGCTGTATCCCTTCTTCGAATTGTCGAATATAGCCACTATTATCTAATATGTTGCGGGCTCATGGGTTTGGGTGTACTTCAAGCTTTTTGAAATATTTTTCTGTATATTTTTTGATCTCAGTTTTTACCATGAATATTCAAATTTTTTATGTACCAGGGGGCAATTGGTATAATTTGTAGCAGTTTGAAGCTGGGGATATTCCCCATAACTGTGTACCATAACACCATATAGGTTTTATGATTGAGTTATAAAATCTTAACTTATCTTAGAGTTTCTGCCAATGAGCCAATTGATTTACATTAATTTCATTTTCATTTGAGTAAATTTTGCATTGAAATCGGATTTCCATGTAAGGCAACGATACAGGCTTCTGCCGCAGCGTCTAACTTCAGATTGTTGAGTTATTGCGTGATTATTGATTTAAACAGGAGAGTATGATTCCTTTCGCAATGTAAAAGTTATGTATGTCAATTTCTGCTCGTTAACTTTTATCCTGCATTGCTTTAACCAATTTTATAATTCACATGATTTTTTAGGTAGCGAGCTGCTTTCTGAGGGTTTTCATTAATGCTTAGATTAGCAGTATAATCAGCTAATGTAGATGTGTTTTTACGATTGTTTGTTATCCTATCAGATGTAAATAACAAGTATAAGAGGGGTCCCATAATACTTTCTTGATGTGCTGCACCTTCAATAGGTTGGGCGGAGTTTAAAAAATCTTCTTCTTTAAGCCTAAATGTTCTACCAGTTAAGTAGCTTGCCAATAGCTTGTTTGAGTTTGCAGGTAAATTTACCCCACAAAAAACCCGAGTAGTCCATACACGCATATTTGGACTACTCCGCAATGTACCAGTAGTACTTCAAACATAATGTCTTAGGACTGGACCATATAATCTAGCTTTGCATAACACGCGACTAGTCCCAAAACTACTTCTTGTAACTACTTTAAATATTTTACAACAACGATTACGGTCGTTTAAGCACGAATAATAATCGTGTAACAAAAAGTTCTGCTTTGAAAATGAAATGGTGCATGAGTGCATTACATAGGACCATGATGTAGTCACTACATTTTAGCTACAATGGACCACGTGCTCTAAAGATTTTTGCAGGGTAGTTTCAGTTTGTATATTAAACCATCATGTCACACTTTATCAAGCGCTTGTGAAATGTCGATGAAAAGAGTAAAACAATCAGCCTTATTATGAGTGTCGTTTTCTTTTTACGACTACGACTGTTTCGTAATAGATTAAAGAAACAAATTTAATTTTATCTTTAATCTATTACGAAAGTGTCGTTGTCGTAAAAGGAAAACGACACTCAGAATAAGGCTGAATATTTTTTCTTCAAACGTTTTTCTTGCAATATTCACAAGTATGTTTGTTCGGTAGAACTTTATATCCTTTTAAATCCAATTTGATGATTCGTAATACAATTGTTTTTAATTAAAACCGGGCAATAACATAAGGCTAAGGGTACCATTGTAACCAGTGAAACCTTCCATTCTGGAGGTTAATATTCAAGACGTAATATAGTAATATTCAAAATAATGATTTTGTAAATACCAGGTGCTTTCTTACCCCCTTATTCAAAAACGATTATTAAATTTAACAAACGTTTATTAAGACAGATTTGCATATAAAAATTTGCTTAATAAACGTTTGTTAAATAAGGGGGTTACAGTTTAAATCAATTATAGCCTTTTCGATCTCTCAATTCTCAAAACGTAGGGGTACAGCTGCTCTAAAATGGTGTATAACTGGTGGCAAGTCAATTATTGTATTTGATATATTTTGGGTAAATACTTCTTTCAAATGATTATCAAATAGATTTCCTTTTTCTGTGTCATTTCTTGCCTATATGACAGGTCTTTAAAGCTCGTCCTAATGAGTAATCCGATTGTGGAGTTGCGTCCAGATTTTTTAGATATTTATTTAGTGATTCAGTTTTCTATATTGCAAAAGTTCCTTAAGTATTTTTATGCAATCTTTTAGCTTAGATTTGAGTGCAATTACCTATTTTGCATTTTTCTTTTTTCATTTAAGAGCCGTTCGATATTTGCAGAATAAATTCTGCTATAAATGATTAGTCGGGGAGTTTGAGTAGCAAGTTGAGCAGCCAGTTTAGGATCATTATTTCAATTGATAGGAGAGTAATCGATATTTTCTGGTGTTCTTAATGATATGTTTTCAGAGCCCCCGAGGAATTGGGGAATTTAGCAATTTTGGGCACATGTATAAATTGGATTAAAGTTTTTTCTATATTTTATGCAATTTATACTTGTGCCCATCATTGCTAAGTTCCCCAACTGGTAATACAATTTCTCGGGGGCTCGATATAGTAACAATTGCGCTTGAGTGATGCAGTGAAAATTCTAAAGAAGATTCAACTTGAAATATTTCTCTCAGTATATTTTTTATCGTTCTAACATCAATAACAATCGGTATTTTTTGTGGGTCAGTAGGTCATTTAGTTGGTTTTCCACTTGAAAACTATTAGCAATTAATGGAAGTACAATTAGTTAAAATTAGATGCTTTGGTTGGTTTCTAAGTCATTTATTCCTTCTAGCTGAACAGCAAGTCAAAGTGGCAGGTATATTTCTTATAAAATAATTTAACTATAGCTGGCAACCAGTTAAGAGGCCGTTACCTTGGCATATTGGTTTTTTTTTTTTTTTTTGTTAGAAATTTCTTTTTATATATAAGTTTTTGTGAACACCCTGATTGTTTTATATGTGCCTTGAAGTAGGTGGTTTCTTATGTTTTTATATTGCCTTAGTTGTAATTTATGTTTAATAGAAATTAAATAAATAAAATTCATCTGTAGATTCTTAATCCTGCTTTCTGCTTTTCATTGCTTTTCATTTTACCAGGTACTGCAGGAAAAAATTGTAAATAAAAATATGAATTTTTATGACAATAGGACAAACACATATTTTGAAAAAGAAAGAAAAACTAATAGAATAAATAAACCACAGATAGCAGTTAAAGACATTTAAAAATTTTCAAATAAATCATAGTTTTATATATGTATATTCTTTCTTTATTTTGCTAACCTTGGCAGTTGAGTTATATGTAGTGAATATATATCTTAATCAAATTTATTTATCTGACTAAAGAAAGAACTCAATGTCTACACAACATCTCTGTTCGCCAAATTGGGGCATCTGACTATTTTTATTTTTATTTAGTGTACCTGTATGCCGTGAGACCAATGCTTATATACAGATGCCATTAGGCAATGAAAACTGAGTGTCACAGCAAAACACCAAAGCTGAATGAAGTACCTTACATGGTTTTATTGGAGAAGCTTTTGGCTTATCTGTCGAAAACACCCAGAGTCTTTGACGGGAATTGAACCCGCAACCCTTTGACTGATAGTCCGGCACTCTAACGCCTAGTCTATCGGGGCACTCATACAGAATAAAGGAACCTATGGTAATGGCAACAAAAGACTTATGATGCCATTTAAGTCAGCTCTTCTAAAGCCACTGGAAACACTTTATACAAAGATTTTATATAAATTTGGTAGCCGCACAAGGTGTCTCAAAAATCCGATTCTCTTGGACCACACAATATTTAAATTAACGTTGGTAGAACATCACCAACAGAAATACTGAATAGACATTTCTCGAATAGTAAAGTATTGATAAAACACTACGAGATAAGGCAATGTTAGGTACCAGAATATTGGAATGTCAATGTCTAAGCTTATGTGGAAGAACTCGCAAAGTAAGGCTTTGAGCTATTCCTGAATGAATGGGAAAAGCTGGTGAAACAAACGTATCGCCAAGAGCATTGTGGACCCGGCACTATATGATAGACACGGGGATCATATATGCCACTGTCCACTTAATACCGGTAGTAGTAGTAGGCCAGCAGCCATTGTAGGTCGCATAGCGACCAAGAGTTTGAAACTGTATAGAATATTATCTGTCATGGGACGATAATAGTTATATGCAAGTTTTGTTTTCATTTCCTTATGATAGGGAAATATTCTGTAATAATTTTATGTTCTTTGTTAAAAGAACTCATAGAGGTATCATAAGATTAATATTTAAGCTACGGTCACATTTGGCAAATATTTTCCGAAAAAGATGTAACCACTAAATAAAATATATTTGAACTTGTTTATTTACAAATATGCGACCCGGCCTATGAAAAGGTGGCTTATGACTCAAAAAGGAAATTAACAGCTGTTAAAGATAAATAATGCATTTCGTCAGTTGCTTATGAACAGTCATGCCCAAAAGGCAACCAAAAAAGGCAACAGAACATAAATGAGATAAGTTCGTGTGTGAAAAAAATCGTGTGAGTGCTCGGATTTAAAAGCAATGCTGAACAAGTAGGACGTGTGTCGCTTGTGAATAATGTTTGTCGAAGAAGAATTTAGCGAGGTTTTTCAAACATATTTCTGTAAAAACGAAGAGAATGATGATTTTTTTTTTTTGGTAAAATCGTTTTCGCAGCGTTCAATCCTGTTTTTAAAATTTTCAATTCCATTTATTCAGCCTTATTATGAGTGTCAAACAAATTTAATTTTATCTTTAATCTATTACGAAAGAGTCGTTGGCGTAAAAAGAAAACGACACTCATAATAAGGCTGAATACCTTGATTCTGGATTTTGAATAAAATTCTGTTTTTCTTTCATTTGTGCTTTTCTTTCTCTTTAGTACACTTCTAATCAATTTAGGACTTTCTAGTTTTCAGCACGTGAAAGAGCGTCTCAAAAACTATCGAAACCAAAAAAAAAAGTGGAATTTTTTTTTTTTTTTTGAGTCATAAGCCACCTTTTCCCGGGTCACATATTAGTTCTATTTTGTTTGATGATGTTGGATTTTACAAAACTCTTGTAAGAGTAAATAACGTAAATGAAATTTGTGCTAAGACAATTTCATAATAATTTTATAATCCTGTTGACTTTGTTAATACCCAGCGGCAGCTAGTGAAAGGAACTGATATGTAAATTTGCAAAACTATTGACAAGCTGCTAAGATTTTAGCAAATGTATCAGAGCAGTAACTAGCGGTTTTTAACACAGTATTTATTTAACTATATAGTTTAAAGTAAAGTCATTATAGATTGTATTAGTCTGTAATAATATCAGTATTATATGCTTTCAAATACCGCAAAACTAATAACAACTAAAGTTCCAGAGTTTAGTTAGTATAACTTTAAAAAAAAATTTTTTTTGACTTATTGATAAAGCGACAAGTGTATTTTTTTTTGTTTGAGAAAAATATACTTTTATTTAGCACACAGTACATTCCCACAAATTTATTTTAATAACTACTTTAACTGCTGTTTTTTTACAAATAAAGTTTTTTTTAGTAATTTTTTTTCTCTCAAAAAATACTTTTGTGTTTGTTGTTGGCATTTAGTTTGGTTTATGCAAAAAATTATAGTATTTATTTCTACAATTTATTTTTTTTGGTAATTTTTTGTCTCTGTGATTTACTAAAATGTCATTAAAAATTTATTAAATAAATAAGTTTTTTGTTAAAATATTTGTTTGCTTTACAAACAAATATAAAATAATTTTCTAATGTATTTGCAATTATTTTGCACAAACAAATTGATATGAAAAAATATGTGTAAACTATTTGTATTTATTGTTTGGCAGAGAGAATAGATTTTATAATAAATGAAGTTATTTAAAAAGTAACTATTTATTGTGATTGCTAGTGATTGAAAAAAATCATAAATACTTTATGAGTGATATGCAGATTTATGTATCTATTTTTGATTTCATAACGTGATTGTGAGAAAATAAAATTAGAAAATGGTTTTAGATTCAAAATATATAGTAACTTTTATTAATCCATAACAAGTTAAAGTAGCTACTGAAATATCTGTGATATGTTATGAATAGCCAAACGAGGCATTTAGTTTAGCTAAGCTAACTCAAACACATTACATTTCTAGCTGATTACAAAGAAAGCTGTATCCCCTAATTCAGGAAGAATATTGGCATTTTATTTCATTCTGTTGTAGTACGAGTTTGATTCAGTGAATTTTTGTAACATAAAGTGTTTGCAACCAGTTCTTGTTTCTTAACATGAATGTTTAAAAACATAGAATCCTGCAATTTAAATACTTTTACATTAAAATCCAATTCTACACTTTTTACTATTCAACTCTACCTAAGTTTACTACTACTTTTTAGTACTTCTATTGAAGCTAACAAAACATTAGATAGAGTATCGAATTTAAAACTGTTATTAAACTTTCTACTGTTATTAAACATTCTACTGTTATTAACAGTTAATAATACTGTGATACTCATATGTTAAAAGCTTTCGAAGCTTTAGTACAACACTGCTAAAAATTCATAAATATATATAACAGTTTTTCAAATAGTGACTATGGATTTACAATATGAGGTATATTTAGTAATATTTTAACTACAGTTAATTATGTAATAAATATAAATTTAGTATATTATTTTATAAAAGATTTTTTGACACTTTTTATTTGAAGCCAAAGCTCTATTCACTTACTAACATACATATAATGAAATAAGCTGATTTTTCTTGTAGACCAGTTAATGACTTAAGCTTTGGAAAAAAAAACTTTTTTTAAGTTTTATAACTATGTATGGCATAATTAGGACATGCTTTATACAGAAAATGTTTAAATACAATTTAATGGCGGCAGCATTAAACTTGTCAGACATAATGTTCAAAGGTTTGTTCCTCAATATGACAAAATATTTACATAGTTATATTCAAAGGCTGTAAACAGCATTTATAAAATCAATTTCCATAAAAAAATTATAATTCAATAATTCAAATGGCAACATTTATACTTATATTTATACTTTTTTTATACATTTGACTTTAAAAATTTTACTTGAAATAATTTTGCCTCATTTATAATCAGCCATGTTACAGAATTTAATTCCGTTCGGAAGTGAAATTAATTCAGTCTTTTGCTTCTATAGAAAATGCAAAACAAAATTTTTTTTCGGAATGAAACCACTTTTATGTTGTCATGTGGAACAGTAATTTTAACCATTTTCAGGTTTCATTCCGGAAAAATTTTTCGTTTTGCTTTTTCTATATTAATTCCAGAATTAATTCCACTTCCGAACGGAATTATATTCTGTGACATGGCTGATAGATTACACAGCCCAATAAAATGAAAATTTTTTTGGTGCCTTAGATTTCTTAGTCGGTTTGTATGCATCTAGTATTGGGCTTCAATGTCTATAATTCACTTTTTTTGTATCAGCTCTAGTTTTCGAGATATTAATTTATTAAGAAAACTGCGTAGTTACGCAATTTATAGTAACGTAACTAATAAATGGTTCCCTCAAAAAACCGTAATTAGGCTACAATATTATTTTTATGCTGCATTGACATTTTCGGAAATATCGCTCAACTTATATGGCATTTTTCTTTTATAAATTTGTTTATATTTCAAAAATTCATAAAAAATAGAGAAGGCGACAAATTTTCCATTACATATATTTTTTTCATATAGCAAGCTATATCTTGTTGAAATCCATTCACAAATGTGGGTTTTATTCGAAATAATGTAACTCAATATGATTAAAAGAAAATACGTTGTACATACAACAGTACACAGAGGTACATGTGTATGTGGTAATTTTGAGGGATTGTTTTTTAATTATTGTAAAACAACAAGCAAAAACCACGATGTAAATTCACAAAATTAATAATAAAACCAAAACTATTGCGTCCATATTAACAAAAAATATTGCATTTTATGAAGGACATATCTGCCTATATGGTTATAGAAAATTATTGGAACTTTTGTTATTATCTCTATTTTTTATGAATTTTTGAAAAACAAAACAAATTTTAAATAATATTTTTTCGTCATATAATTGGCTATATCTCCAAAACTACTGAAAGGAGTAAATATTATACTAGGGCGGCTTGAAGATAATATTGTAGCTAAATTTTGATTTTTCCTTTCACTAAGTAGATTAAACTGTTCTTCAGTTATGTTACTCAAAATCGTGTAACGAAGTATTTTTTAAAAACAAATTATACTATCTAGAAAACTAGACCTGATCCAAAACAAAAAATGAGTTAAAGGAATCGGAGCCCTATATAAGATGTCTACAATTGACTAAAAAAATGTAAGGCACCATTTTTCGTGTTGGGCTGTGTTATTTTATTAAAGTTTTATAAAACAAATTTGATATGGATGTGTTATTTTAGAAACCCACAGTATAATACATTTTCTAATAAGCGATTTTATTTATGAAAAACTTTCATAACGCCAAGTTTATTAGCAATTTTCTTAAACATGTTCTTTTACATTATCTCCGCCATGTTTCATGGCTAACTTTAAAGCTTTAAGAAGTATGTATATATATATTATATATACGTTCAATAACTGTCATATTATACTTATAGCATAAAAATGTTAAACAAATATTACAGTAAAAGAAAATGACTATGTACTTAAAGCTTTGAAACCCTAAAATGCTGATTTTTTTCGTTAACTGTAAGCAAAATCTTTATTTTATAACTAATCCCTATAATTTTACTTTATTTCTGCAAAATGTTTGTAAATATAAAACACTATAAATTCCACATTCAAAGTTGCAAATAACATGGATAGCAATTCCACTCTATCTCTCACAATTCTAATGTACCTCAAAAAGCTACCTGGATAACAAAAAAAGCTTAAAGGAATTGTTATCTATAACGTCATTAAATATCTAAAAGCATTTCCATCCTTGACTAACAGAAAATATTCAAATATAGATGATAATTTATAGTAAATATTTTGTACTTCAGAGCATACAAATATATATATATGAGTTTTTAAACTTGCTCTTATTATTCAATAGTATATCAAACACTTGCCTGCTCTTACTCTGAATAAATACAGAAGGGCTTTAATAATTTGTTATTTATCAATATTAGTTTGAACATTTTTAAATAAAATCAATATTTGAAAGGTTTGATAATTATAAATGAAAAATGACAAAGGATCACACATGCATGTAATTCGATTATTTTATCAAAAGTTCTTTATTAAACTTTCTTTTACTTTTGTCAAACCGTCACGTCTATTTTGTCAACTACGTCACGGATTTTTAGTTTTAAGGCTGTAATATTTCGATCTGTACACAGTCTTATACAGAATACAGTCTGATGCAGACAACAGTCTTATAGACTAGTCTTATACAGACTACAATCTTATACAAACTACAGTCTTATACAGACTACACTCTTATACCGACTACAATCTTATACAGACTACAGTTTTATACAGACTACAGTCTTATACAGACTACAGTCTTATACAGACTACAGTCTTATACAGACTACAGTCTTATACAGACTACAATCTTATACAGACTACAGTCTTATACAGTCTACAGTCTTATACAGACTACAACAGTCTTATACAGACTACAGTCTTATACAGTCTACAGTCTTATACAGACTACAACAGTCTTATATAGACTACAGTCTTATACAGACTACAATCTTATACAGACTACAGTCTTATACAAACTACAATCTTATACAAACTACAGTCTTATACAGACTACAATCTTATACCGACTACAATCTTATACAGACTACAGTTTTATACAGACTACAGTCTTATACAGATTACAGTCTTATACAAATTACAGTCTTATACAGACTGCAATCTTATACAGACTACAACAGTCTTATACAGACTACAACAGTCTTATACAGACTACAACAGTCTTATACAGACTACAATCTTATACAGACTAAAGTCTTATACAAACTACAGTCTTATACATATTACAGTATTATACATATTACAGTATTATACATATTACAGTCTTATGCAGACTACAATCTTATAGAAACTGCAGTCTTATACAGACTACAATCTTATACAGACTACAGTCTTATACAGACTACAATCTTATACCGACTACAATCTTATACAGACTACAGTTTTAGACAGACTACAGTCTTATATATATATATATACTCGTAATGATTTTAAGCGATAATTTGTCGAAATGTGGTCGGCAGATTTTTATTACTTTTGAAATAAAGCTCTGCAATGAAAAGACTGTTCTTCTAGCTCTTCGTCAAATAAAATGTTCATGCTTTCTTCAATATATTTACAAAATATTAATTTTGCCACTGCTTAGAAATATTTTCCCAGGAGAAAGCCAACATTTTTACAAATACGTATAATATTTATAAATATCTAAATTTATGTTTTCTATTAACTTGTTTAATCTCTTGTTCAAAAAAAATAATACTTTAAACTTTAGGACTGTTTATTCGACAAAAAGTTTACTTCATACGGAAACAAATGCATTATATTACAATGTGAAATATAATTATATATTAACATCTCAATTTAGATTTACTCGGTAGGAAGAGAAAAAAAAAACTTTTTTCAAACTTTTGCCTTCAAACACCTGTCATGTATTTGTTAGGAATAGTATTAGAAATTTATAGTCATCATCAGCAGCAGATAAAGCCAAACATATTTGTGTAAGCATGTCAAGCATTTTAAGCATATAAAAATTATTTGATCATCCTTTTTACCTTAACAGCCTCCTTAATTAAAGTGTGACTGTAAATAAGTACATGCTTACATATGTATATAATACGAGTTAACGATCAAATATGTACTTTTTTGTCAAATGTTTTTGTTAGCGAATAAATGGGGGTGTAAAAGTTTTTCAATTTAAGTACAAGTATTTCACAAGTGATTTGTCACCATCTCAAGAGTAATGTGCGATAATAAATCAAAAGGATTATTGGCTGGCTGCAAGTGAAATAATCGAAAAAAAAAATATTTATTATCATGATGTGAAAAGTGTTACATGATGATGAGTTAAATAAAACACATGCTAAGCATCAGATTGGTTAGCTAACTTTTGGGAATTGGGATAAGAAATATTTAATGTTTTTTTAATTTTTTAATTTAATTTAATTTAGTATTTAATAAAAATTAAATTTGTCACGTTTAGCGTAGTTCTACTTAATTAAGTTTTGCTGAAAATAACGTCAAAGTTTACAACACATCTCTACTTTTACTACCTGTTTAACATTTAACATTTGAGCATTAGTTGTTTCATGCTTTTGTTTAAAAACATTCAAAAGAAAAGGTCAAATGTCAACTTAAAGAACTTCATTAACCTTATTGTTATTACGGGAATACATGTGTGTTTTACATAGAGAAGGAGTTGTTTACACTATACAAATATGAGTTCACACATGATGTTTACAATAATTTCTGTTTACACAGACTTGTTAAGGCTTTGTAGCAACCAACACTCGCATATTCTAACAAACGCTTTAATATTTAACCTAGAAAATAGAATTTACATATCTTTAGGCATTTTTTGTTTTTTTTTTCAAATTTCTACTCGTTTTTGTTTCTGTTTTCTATGTTAAAAGAACTCTGCATATTTTTTGCTCGTTCTTTGTGTGAGCTACGTTTTTCCATAATGATTATTTTGCAAAATCATGCTATGCCGTTTTCTTTAAACAACAGTTACTGGGGGGGTTTTAGTAGAAAAAAAATATATACACAACCAAAAAACCAAAGTATGTGGCATTTTATGTTAAAGCAAGTCGTCTCTTAATGACCTTGATGCTTATATCATGTTTTTTGTAGATATTTTCAACAGCATATATGTAACATGGATTTCCCTTTTTCTGCTACTTCTAGAGGACTTTCCCCCTTGTATCTGTGCCGCCAAGCTCCAACAACCTTTTTACTTTGTTGCCATTAGTTTGGTTGTATAATCAACTTAAGGTGGGTTAACTACATACGTAAATAAGGTGCATCATCGTCATCATCATCGCCATCCTACTTCCCACAACCATTTGTCTATTATTCATACATAACCATTTGTATTTGCAACATCTGCTCTTGTTAAGCTTTTAGCATTTCATTTTCATGATTCCATACATTCATTGCATTCTTGTAATTGTCGACATTTGTTTAAATAAGGTTGCAACTATGTTTATCTATGTATATTCTTTTTTTTTCTACATATATTTTCTGCCATTCGTTGTAAAAATAATAATAATGATGTTGATGGCTAGATTTGTAGTTTTATTTTTATGAAAAAATACATTATGGGTTTTAATGAGCTTCACAACCTTCACCTTAAAACGCGAGTGAGTTGTTTGTAAAATGATGAGATTTTTGATAGAAAAAAGTGAAATTATTAGAAAGTTAGAAATTTTTATGAGTGTTTGGCGAAAGAAAAAGCAAGTAAATAAATTAAAAGGGATCTTAAATAGTAGTTCCACATTGCCAAAGGGTATTTAAAGGATTTTTCTTTTTAACAAGTTGGGAGAGCTTAAAAAGTGATGAGTGTAAGACTGCAGACTCCCGGTCAGTAATCAGTGTGAGATTGTTCTCTGTCTGTATAACACTGAAGACTGTAGTGCGTATAAGACTGCAGACTGTATAAGACTAATGTCTATATAACACAGTAGTCTATATAAGACTGTATTCTGTATACGACTGTAGTCTGAAGTTTGTGTGACATCTTTCTGTTTAAGTCTGTATAGACAGTGCTTATCTGAGGCCATTATATTATGACTTTCAAAAAGAATTTAAATTTGTCTATTTAAAAAATTGTTAAAACAATTTAATTTATACATACCTTTAACA
Organism: Bellardia bayeri; assembly: GCA_950370525.1. Classification (NCBI taxonomy): domain Eukaryota; kingdom Metazoa; phylum Arthropoda; class Insecta; order Diptera; family Calliphoridae; genus Bellardia; species Bellardia bayeri. The sequence goes on from OX493265.1 coordinate 67,135,255, forward strand.
AAAATAAAATTCTCTCAAACTCACAATTAAATTCTTTTAAAATTGTACATAAAGTAACAACGTTCCATTCGAAAACCTGTCAATTTAAACTATAGCCCTTCTTTAATATGAACAACTGCCTGTCTTATCAGTTAAATTGAAAAAAATGAACTTCAACAAAATATTTGTTTTTTTTTTAATTTCATTTCCTATCTAAATACTTGCACGCCTCGAGGTATGCTATATTTTTTATTTCTCATTTTCTTTTACAAATAGTATGTAGCTTGACTTTATATACAAAAAAAAACTATGCCAGTAAACACCTGTCTATCAAGTGCAAACAAAAAACATTCTCCCAAATAAAAACATGCCTTAAAGCAAATATCTTTATAATAAAAAAAAAATAAAATTGCGATAAGATAACATTAAAAGAATTGTATTATAAAGCTGTGAAGTGAAATAAATATCCTGCTGCTGCTGCTCTTCCTTCAAAATCACTTGACAAGGTCTAAGTTGCAATCAAATGAAAACAAAACCATATTGTTTTGGCATTTGACCAAACAATAAGGTCAAATAATTAAAAAGTCTTTATTGGAATTTTATAATATGTCTGTTTTTATTCTTAGCAACTTACAAAAAATATATTTCTAGTAACAAAGGATAATAATGTAATTCTATGAAATAATGTGTTAAAATTAGAGGGGAGAATTGGAAACCTAGGGGGATAAGTTTTAAAACGACAATGTCACTTAAAGCATACTTTTAATGCCAAAATCCCTGTAAGATTTTATTTGAGTATAGAAAAGTGAGAATAAGGAAAAGTGAGAAAATAAGATAATATTAAATAATTTTAAATATTTTATTACAAACTAGAATTACATAAATCAGGTTTGTTTTGGTTATTCAATTGGAAAATTTTGTATTTCCATAATACCCTAGAGTTTTTCAGACATTTAACTAGTAATAGAAATCTGCATGTATTTGAAGGGTTTGGTGGCTGAGTAGTAAAAATAATTTTTATTCTCCTGATATTTAACAAATTCATAATGAATGATGCTTACAACCACATAAGGTGCATAGGGTATCTATATATGCATCATCATGCATATTGTAGCTACATATATGAATGCATTTAGACTATTCTCTAATGAATGTATTTCGTGATTTCGTAACGAAATAGTTTAAATGCGAATTACAAAAAGAGCACTTTAAAATTTTCAGTTTATTAAATCCAAACTAAATACTAGGAATTAAAATTTACCAAGTAAATAAATGCCAAAATTTAGTACAACATTAATTCATTTATAGAGATATTGTTAAAAAATTTCCAAAAGTATGCTTCAGTTATTTCGAAATATTTATTTGTAACTACCTCGCTGAGTGTATGCTACAACTTTTGTTAATTAAAATAAAAAAGTATGCACTTTTTTACAATAATTCCCAAAAGTTCTTGTTATTGATAAAAAAGTTATTTAGTAATTGAAATAATTGCAATTAAACTCATCATTTATGGCAAACTTGTAACTTACTTAATGAAATATATTCAAAATATTTTATTGACATTAACATACAGACTGTAGTTGTATAATCACTCTAATCTTATTTCTTTAATAATCTACATTTCGGCTAAAAACTACTTTCACTTCAGACAAACTTAAATTTTTTTTTATATACAGTCTGCTTCTATTAGCAACTTAAAAAACACTATAAATATTTATTACTATGTCACTCAAATTCATTAATTTATAAACTTTATAACTATAAAATTTCTCATAGCATACTTTAGAGGTTAATGAATTTTTCTTGTCATCATTATTGTATCTAACTTTCCTGCACCACTACGTTTGCTATCGTGAGTCTTTTGTCACTTGTTTCTCTTAACAAATTTTCATTAATCACAATTTATGTCATTTATAACAAATGTTTAACAATTACAACATAATTTAGCATTGCTCTTGTTGCTTCCTTCTAATGTTGCGCGTATTAGTGGATGAAATGTATTTGTTAACAACTGGAGCGCAAAATTGTGTGTCACTAAAACAAAAGCATACTTTATGGGGAATATTTGTTGTTCGTTTTTTGTTATATCTAGTATGTGCTACACAACTATATAGTTTTGTAGTTGTAGCTAGTAACAATAAATGATTTATCATCTATTTGTTAGAGTATTTAAGCAAGATTTAAGAAAATTACAATTAAACTTAATGAACCTAAAATTTAATTTAAAAAATATAAAAGAAAGTGGTAGTAAATAATATTGAAAAAAAAAACTAATGTTAAGAAAACTAGTTTTTAAGTACTCGTATTATGTAGAGTACCTATTTTAAAGAATAAAAAGATCAGTAGTTCATGAACTATTGTATTATTTTTTATTCCACACGCTTTATATGAAATGTGCTTCGGGGAACATAATGTTCACCCCTCATTTAAAGAAACTTTTTTACGATTTAAATTAAATATGTACAACAAAAAAAACTTCTTAAATTTATCTACAAAGCAATTTTGTTTTCCTATTAACACAAGAATTTCCTTCTCTACTCCATTTCTTGGCAGATTTTAATAAGCTATTTTTTCACCACAATAAAAGTTTTTCTTTTAAACAGCAGGTATTTTCTGCAAAGTATCTGTTTGCTTTTCAAATAAAGCCTCCTTTACCGCACATATTAAATCTAAAGTATGAATTTGCTGTTAACTTCCTAATGCCTCATGTTCCTATTGCTGCTTTTTATACTATAGTTTTTGAAAACTATTTCTTCCTCAGTAGTAAGTCTTAAGAACATTATTCCTGGCTTGTATTATTATCATAATAATAACGAAAGTTTTTAATGCTTTATAATTTGTCTTCAAATACTTTAGTTTAGCATGAAGGCTTAAATTAACTTTATCATCCTGTTGAGCATGAGAGCAGATTGTTTGGTTGGCAAAGAAAACTATATAAAAATTAAACTATTTTAGTTTGTTAAAGTGTTCAGGGTGTGAATGTATGAAGTTTATTGAGATTTATAAAGGGTGATTTTTTAGCTATTATCTTTTGGGCAACACTGGTTTAAACAGCTGACGCACGTTTCGTGTTTTGTTTCACTGTCAAACATCTTCAGTTTGGTCTATAATTTAACCAAGAATCATTGAATTTTATTATCAATTTGCGTGCTCTGTTAAGAAAGTTCATCACGTACTTCTTTGTGTGCAGCGACGAAGCTCAATGGGTACGTAAATAAGCAGAATTGTCGATTTTGAAGTGAATATCAATCAGAAGCATTGCACGAGCTACCAATGCATCCAGAAAAAGTCACAGTTTGGTGCGGTTTATGGGCTGGTGGCATAATTGGACCGCACTTCTTCAAAGATGATGCAAATCGTAATGTATCTGTGAATGTTGAGCGCTACCGCTCATCCAATTTTTTTTTGCCCAAAATGCAAGAGCTTGACTTGCATGATATGTGGTTTCAACAAGACGGCGCCACATGCGACACAGCTCGCGCAACAATGGACTTATTGCGAGGCGAGTTCGGTGAACATTTTATTTCACGTTCGGGACCGGTCAATTGCTGCTTAGATCGTGCGATTTAACACCTTTAGACAATTTTTTGTGGAGCTATGTTAAAACTCATGTCTATACAGACAAGCCTGCTTCAATTGACGCATTGGAAGACAACAGTGAAGCATTTATTCGTGAGATACCGACCGAAATGTTGGAAAGAGTATGCCAAAATTGGACTAAGCATATAGACCATTTGAGGCGCAGTCAAGGTCAACATTTGCATGAAATAATCTTCAAACATTAAATTATATGGACCGTTCTATCGAATCAAATAAAGATTTAATGCATTTTGCTGAATTTTATGTGTTTTTTCTGTTTTGAAAAACTTCCTATAGCTTTTAAAAAATCACCCTTTATTTGTTATACCATCAGGCAATTTCCGGGGGCTTGTTTGCTGTAATTAAAGTAAGAATAAGACAATTTTGTGTTGAGTATTTTTCGCTATATAGTGAGTGCATAGAAGAATTATGGTTGGCTGAAAAGTACGCTTTAAATAAGCGTATGCTCTGGACTTTTAAAATAATTTTATTGGATAATTATATTGCGGTTTAAATTTGTTTTGAAAAACATTAAATGTATTTATACAGACAACAGTCTGTATAAGACCACAGTCTGTATAAGACCACAGTCTGTATAAGACCACAGTCTGTATAAGACCACAGTCTGTATAAGACCACAGTCTGTATAAGACCACAGTCTGTATAAGACCACAGTCTGTATAAGACCACAGTCTGTATAAGACCACAGTCTGTATAAGACCACAGTCTGTATAAGACCACAGTCTGTATAAGACCACAGTCTGTATAAGACCACAGTCTGTATAAGACCACAGTCTGTATAAGACCACAGTCTGTATAAGACCACAGTCTGTATAAGACCACAGTCTGTATAAGACCACAGTCTGTATAAGACCACAGTCTGTATAAGACCACAGTCTGTATAAGACCACAGTCTGTATAAGACCACAGTCTGTATAAGACCACAGTCTGTATACGACCACAGTCTGTATAAGACCACAGTCTGTATCAGACCACAGTCTGTATAAGACCACAGTCTGTATAAGACCACAGTCTGTATAAGACCACAGTCTGTATAAGACTACAGTCTGTATAAGACCACAGTCTCTAGAAGACTACACCACTCTAGTTTGGATAACAAATAGTCCTGTAAATTTAAAATGGAGGAGAAACAAATGTTACTATATAAAACTCCAACTTGTAAAAAGCTAGTATCAAATTTTCCCTCTTTCCTTGTATATGACTAGACTTCATACATTATAAGAATTTACTAGAGACCATGACATCCAACTGTTGCATACTTAAGTGGATTTTTTGCTTAAAAAAGTCAAAAGCAAAATCTATTTTATTTTAAAGATTTAATTCACTTTATAAAGTTTTTGCTGTTAAAAAAAACCTTAGTTTGAAATATTTTCTGTAAAATTTTTTAGCTTTTCTTTAGCTGCAAAAATATACAACATATTATTTTGTTTATCTTGTTTGTTGAAGTAGAAACAGTAAAATGAAAACAAATCTTTAACAATTCTTCTCAGATATTGTTGTTTTTTAAAATATTCCCGAGTTTTTTTTTATTATGGTATATCATGTGTACAGAAAAAATGCTACAAAAACAAGAAAACTATATACATACATATACATATGTGCATTGGAAAAAACATTGCACGTAAAAATTGTGTAGTAAATAAATATTTCCTTCCATTTTGTCGAGTTTTTTTCTAAACAAGTAAACACAGAATTTATGGTGAAGTTGGAGTAAAAAAGTGAAAAAACTGCAAACAAAATTTTAACTTCTGTAGACAGCCAGTCTTGCATGACTTTAAAATGTATTTCCGTTTAGTTTTTCACTGATAGTTAAACATAGACACACGCATTTACTTACAGGTAAGTAATAACAGAACGGAAAACGGAAGAGCTTTATACCTTTCAACATCACTCGATATGGCGTCGTAGGTAAATAAATTATTTTTTAAGTATTTCAGTTAACAGTAAATAAAGTTTAGAAAAAACATTGGTTGGATTTTTTTTATAAAAAACTTTTCATTTTATAAAAAATGTTTTTGTTTAAGAAAGACCAGAATTTATATGCAAACCCTGCCACTTGTGTTACTTATAACTCTTCACAAAATTATATTAATTATCTTTTTAATAAAACAAATGTTTAATTGTCTTAGATTGTACGTTATGAAATCTTAGTTTTTCACGCTCTTGCTTTATTGTGACGCGTAGATAACGATAATCCAGAAAATGACTGTATGAACTTTATTTATAAAAACTGAAGTATAATTTAAGGCTTAATTAATATTTAGCCCAGTAATAAAAACAATCACTGTTAAGCAAATAACTAATTGACTTAAAACCTAAATATATGCAAAGCACCTTAAATCTGTTGTAGGTTTCTGTAATAAATAAAAAATAGTTATAATTTTTGTGTTGTTTAAAAAAAAAACTGAACACTAATCTGCAAAACGCCTAAAATTCCATCAATTATTTAGCTATGTTCAAAACTATTTTAATGTAATTAAACAAAGTAAAAACCATTAATAATTCGGAGTATTTGTATTCGAATTTTAACGAATACTAAAAAATACAGCTAAAAGTATGCTTTAATAATTTATAGACAACATAAAGTATGCAATATTTTAAATAACATTATAAAACAAGCAAATCAAAGCATTTTGTTTACAAAACACTCCTTCCTCTCTATCTCTTTAACTCTCATACTTTTAGCTTAAAGCGCCTTTTTGGTATGCAACGAAAATATATAATATAAGCAAAAATAACTATAGCTAAAGTACTTGTTGTAGTTTACAAATAAATTACTTGTCATTTTAACAAAATATTTACAAATTCTATTAAAATGAAAGCTTATTTTTTTTTGTTTAAACAACTACAACAACAAAAAAAGCTTGTTATATAAATTTGCTGTTGTTGTATACTTTTCTACTTTTGCTTTTGTGCTATTTGTGTTGTGCATTCGCGCTTTCATAATAGTTTTAAAGGCTTAGTATTAGCACACAAGTTTGTTTGTTTGTTGTTATTATTTAACAGAAACGCTAGCTACAAAAAAAAAATAAGGCAAACAAAATGTAAAACATGTTGTTTTACAAAATAAAATAAGCGCTTATAAAAACGTTACTCATACACACAACGTAAAATTAAAAGCGGGGCACTTAAGTTTAATTGCATTTTTAAGTGCAGCATGCATAAACATTTTTACTAGATTTAGTTGTTAAATAATAAATAAATAAAATTTGTTTTTTTTCTTACAATGTTTGCAAACACATACTAACTATAGTTTAAAAGGGATAATGGCTAGTGTTAAATAATGCAGACTGTAAAGTTCACACGCCAAACACAGCCAACAGCAGTTTGCAGGAAATGTCATATTTCCTTATAAATATTAATTGTAGCGAAATAGTAGTTTAATATTTGATTAGTTTTAAAGAATTTTAGAAGTTATTAATATTCAATGCCAGTAAATTTGTATTTTTCTTTTTTAACATTCATTTATATGCCATTTTACTGTTTGTGAAATGTGCCCACAAATACCATAAATTCCAAATTATGGTAAAGAAAAAACAAACGCTTTAGAAAACTTAAGAAAATCACCCACAAGTATTGCATACTTTTGTAAACTGGTGAGTGAGTTTTTGAACAAACACAAAGCATATTTTAGGGAAGGTCAAATTGATTTGAAATCAATGAAGTTTAATAAAAAGTATAAAAAGCATTACTTAATAGTTTGAAATTTAAACATTCAAATAAAATAAAAAGTATAAAAAGCATTACTTAATAGTTTGAAATTTAAACATTCAAATAGAATAAAAGTATATATTTATTTCTATTTAATGGCAACTAGTTTATCTCTCAAAAACTATATAATTTTTTGAGAAATTGATTAAATTTAAAAAGTTGACTGCTCTTGTAACACTTGCAAAAGTATGCTACATATTTTATAATAAATTAATTCTCTCATTAATAAAAGACATCACAATACATCATCGCTCATTTTACTACTATTTCTTTATGTTTCGATTAATATTTTTTTTCCTTAGAAAACAACTTTGCAAAACAGTTTAAAAACCCATAAAGTTTTTTTCATAGCAGCCCATGCCATATTTCAATTTCTTTGTTGCATACTTTTAGGCCACTTTAAAACTATAAATTAAACATGTGTTGTGTCGTGGTTCCTTGTTTTTTGTTTTTTGTGTAGCTTTCTCTCGTAAAAACATAAATTTGGTATTTTTAAACAAACTAAGAATTTTGGAACAGCACAACCCAGGGAAAGTAACATGCAGCTGGTGTGATGTATAAAAAGTGCAGCCAATAAAAAAGCATTATCAAACAAATAGTCTCCGCTAGTTGTGTGTTGCAATTCTATTTAAATTATTTTGTTTTACATGTATTGGTGTTGGTGGTTTTATGGTTTAAATAAAAAATAAATTTTACAACTGCAAGTACATATGTATGTCTTTTTATATTGTCTGTAGATCGATTTAAACCAAAACATTTTTCCACATAGAGGCTGTTATATTAATTCTGTAAAATTTATGGCATATATTTATTTGTACTTGTTACTTGAAGAGCACAGAATACTGTATAAGGAATTTAAAGTGAAACAGACGTAATGTATTCCAAAAAATAACAATAGGGAGCACAAATGAGTACATGTGTGTGCCTTGTGCACTTCTTATGGCATAAAAATAAAACTAATAAAGAAAATTGAAAAACTTTTTTTTTTGTAATTTATTTAAGGTTTAAAACTAAACAAAGTAATTTACAATACAAAATATAAAATAATAATTTTCGGAAAATAGACAATTAGTACACAAAAAAAAACACCAGTGTGTCTTTTAAAATGTCTGCACAAAATCTCAAAGTGTGCCATTAGATTTGTATGTTTGCTTTATTTATAACTTAAAAAAAAAATTAGTTGTAAATTATCCAACACAAATCAAATTATAACAAAACAAGTAAGAAATTATAGGCGGTCAAGCCCGACCATATAATACCCTACACCAAGTATATCAATTCTATTTGTTCATAAGAAACTCATTTTGGTTAAATTTTATTCGGATAACAACATTTTTAAAATATTTATTGTCCTTAAAGTGATTTCGGGAAGTGGGCCTTATATGGGAGCTGCGACTAATTATAGACCGATCATCATAAAATTCTACCATATTATATGTTTATACACGAAACATATTTGTGTTCAATATTATTTGTATACCAATATTTTTAAAAGAGTTATGCTCTTTTAAGTGATTTTCGGAAGTGGGCCTTATATGGGAGCTACGAGTAATTATGGAGCGATCGTCATAATATTCTACCATATTATATGTATATAAACGAAACATTTTTAAGAGAGTTATGCTCTTTTAAGTGATTTTCGGAAGTGGGCCTTATATGGGAGCTACCACTAATTATAGACCGATCTTCACGAAATTTGTAGATCTGATTTAGCTTTATTTATGACTCATTTGTGGTGAAATTTGTTTGCATACTTGCATAATTCAAAGGTTTATGACCGGTAAACCCCAATTTCGGGAGGACTTTTGTATGGGGGGCAGGTGAAATAATGGACCGATTTCTACCAGTTTCAATCCCATCTATCCTTGGGCCGAAAAAATATCACGTACCAAATTTTATCGAAATGTCTTCAAAATTGCGACCTCAGCCAGCCAGCCAGACGGACGGACGAAAGGACATCGTTAAATCGACTCAGAAAGTGATTCGAAGCCGGTATACTTTAAGGTGGCTGTTGGACCAATATTTATGGGAGTTACAAACATCAGCTCAAATCCAATATACCCTCCCCACTATTATGGTATAGGGTGTAATTAGCACAAAAACTCAAAGTTTACCATTCGATTTGTATGTGTTTGCTTTGTTTATGACTTAAAAAAACAACATTAGTTTGATATTAATTTAATTGCGTGTGTTAAACACTTTTTGCAAATTATACAACACAAATAAAATTACAACAAAATAATGAAGAAAATGTCAAGAGCCATTGAGGACAATATTCTCGCAATAAAAGTAGCTATTCTATTCAAGTAACATAGGAGATCCCAAAAAGCTACTAATAAATACGGAAACACGGCTCATGATAACACAAACTAATAAAGATGGACAGCAAAAGATGCTTGAATAGCAATAAACATCGTTAATCAATGTATAGTATAGTCTTCGCGATATTGCTTACATCTCAGCAGTAAAAAAAAATCAAAACCTATATTGTCTATAAAAAATGTTAAAGCACAGTTAAGGTTTGCCAGAGAGCACAGAAATTGGACAGGAGATGACTGAAAATATGTAATCTGATCAGACGAATCAAAATTCAAAAGTTTTCAGTTTGAAGGTAAACACTATTGCTAGCGCCGAACAGCCCAGAAAATTCAAATACATAATCTTAAGGAAACAATGAAGTCCGGTGCAAGAAACGTCATGATATGGGGTTGTATTACAAGATGGCACCTGGGACCACTGCAAAGAATGGAAGAAATAATGAGGATAGATGACTATCTGCGTATTTTGCATTTTTTTTTTAGTAAAAGTACAACATTTTTAGGGTGATTAATTTGGTACAATTTTTCAAAAAAGTACTTAACATAAAATGTTTAAAGTTTTCTAGTAAAGGTAATAAATTTTTAGATTAACTGAATTGACTCAATGAGTTAAGTATCCTTTCGTATAGAAAACAGTCTTTATTGTAAGACTGTTTTCGTATAAAAAACAGTCTTCATTGTAAGACTGTTTTCATTGTAAGACTGTTTTCGTATAAAAAATAGTCCTTGTAACATGTATTGAAAACAATCTTCATTGTAAGACAGTTAATTAATTTCTACTCATTTCTATAAATTCTATTTTATTATACATATATACATATATTCCCCCTGTTTAATAGAGCTGGTGACAAATGCTGTCATAAATACCCAGCCAGGCATTTATTTTCTGTGTTCTTTTTAATTAAAAAATCCTACATTAAAACATTAATATCTAATGGCAGTTAAGTTTGTTTAGATAAAAATTAATAATAATAAACATGTGTTGCCGGCAACAAGAACAGAAATAAATACATGTGATATAATTACACACACTCTTACTGCAGTCTTAAGACTCCTAAGGGAATTTAAAATTTTATTTTACAGACATTATACCATATTAACAATTACAATGTAATATGAAAGTTATAAAACAAACACACAAAAAAGCTTAAACAAAAACAATGCTTTAAAACTAATAAACATTAAATTTTATTATTATCATTGCAGGTAAATTATTAATAAACCAACGATTTGGCAACATAACGTACTCTCTCATACACATGGGGTAAGTTAAATTAAGAACATTAAAAAGTAAAGCATACTTTTAGAGGCAGAGGTGAAATTCCAGGCAAATAATAAAACTTACATATAATACAATAATATTAGCAAAGAGGATTTTTTCAAGAGGAAAAAACATATATGTATAAGGTTATAAAGAAAAAAATTGTCAAGATATTAAAAAAAAAATGTTGGTCATACCCAGAAAATTTTTCTTAAGCTTAAAAATATGTTGCAAGATAGCCTGAAAACCTCATATTTTAACAGAGAAATGATGAGTTTTTTTTTTTATTATAAAACAAAGGTTGATTTTAAAGAATTACCTATACAGCAACACAGTTTAATTCTTTAAGCTTCAGCACAATATCTCTACAAAAGCTAAAATGTAAGAGAAGAAAAACTTTCTACTTACATAAATTCACACTAGAATTTTGCGAGTAAAATCAGCATGTTTTGGGACAACAAATAACCCTGTAGATTTTGTTAACGGATATAAAATGTCAGGCAAACATCACGTGTATACCGCACGTTTTTAAACAAAATATAATATAAAATATGCAAACAAACATAAGATTTTTTTTATATAACTAAGGAAAAACGTAAGTGAATGGGAAAGTTTTTTTTTAAATAAAAAAAAAATAGGAATTGTTAAAGTTTTGCAATTGCAACTATTCTCTAGTTGTAGCATAAAATTGTTGATACAAACCGTAAAATGCACATTTATGCATATGTATATTTTATGTAATAAATGTCACATTCCCATTCATCCGGACACACATTTATACATTTGCAACATTCTCTATAACGATGTATTTCTAGCATTTTATTGCGATTGAGTAAATGCACTGAGTGGAATGTGTGTAATAACGAAAACTCTGTTGCCGAAAAATAACTCAAATTTTCCCAAAATAGCACCACAACCCTACAAAGCCACTAAGTGGTCTTACTATATCTCAGTTTACCTGTACTATATATAAATAATACGTACATGTTTAATAGTTATACTCTTGCTAACATCACAAGTCCACACGTAGCATATGTTACACGTAACCATGGTTTCCGTGAACTCAAAGCTATGCCCACTGTCTTCTCCGTAACATTCTAGTACATATTTTATGTTTGTATGCATATAAAGATGTAACGAAAAAAAAATTCATTTTTACTGTGATAAAACATGTTGAAGTATTGAAAACTACACAAGAATTTAAAAATTTGAAGAATTTTGTTGGAAATTAATTTAATTTAACATTATTGAAGTTAGTTGGAAATTACTATGACAATACCATCATATTTAAAGAGAGCATTAACAGTAAATACTACAAAATCATGGAATTTTCCATTTGTCATTTTCATTAATCATTGTTATAAATTCAAAGCGATTGAATATAATAAATCTTAATATATATCACAATACCTAAAAGTAAATATGTTATTTCAAAGTTATGGTAAATGAACTATAAAAAAAAAACAAATTTCTGATATTTTACATTGTTCACTTAAAATCCGGACACACTGCAGAAGATTTTTTTTTAAACCTGGTGACAATACATTCGTTTTTTATCTGTGTATATCTGTTTTTTTGCCTTTTACTTTCACTGTCCGTTTAAGGATATGAATTTAATTTTGTTGGTAGGAAGTGTTATCTTATTTACTTGTCCTTGTCAAACTTGAAAAGTCTTAAAGACCAAAATTGGTATAAATTTAAAGTCTTTGTAACTTATTCTCCTATTTTTGCCATTTAATTTTACTTACAACTTTGCATTGTTTTTCCTAGAAAAAAATAGTAAATGTAAAACTTAACAAGAACGTCTGTATGTTTACAATTACTGTAGTTTTCAACTTTTTGCCAAAGTATTTAACTTTTATTTTTGTGGCCAGTGTTGCACATACGTATGTACATACTCTCTGCGGCAACCACAAGTTAATTGCTAAAAAGTATTTTCAACATTTACAACTACAACAAGGGAACGTTTAACATTTGTTGTTTTCTAGCGTTCTATTTTCGTTTTTATATTACTGCTGTCTTTTCTGTTAGAGATTTTTATCAAGTTGTCAATCTAAACTTTAAAACAAAGTTTAAAATATTTTTGTGTTTGTTTTTTTCAGTCTTTAGTTTATACACTCGTTCACTTAGTTACTCGTTTTTATTCACACGAGTGTGTAGTAAATGACAAAGTCTATGAGTAAACTAATAAAGTAAATTTTAAAATTTTTCACATATAAATATATTAAGTTCAACAATTTTAAACTGTGTATTTCACAAGTAACCATAGATTGTGGGTGTAAACCAGACAGTTTTAAAAAAGGTAATTGCTTACCTTTTACATTACCAGTAGCCTTTTAAGTAGTGCAAAGGATTTTTATATTAGCAAATGCATTTCAGTTTATATTTTTGCTTTTCTTAACTATTAAATAAATCAGTATCAGTTTGTGGTTCAAATGTATTCGTTTGCTTTTTTTTTATTACATTAATGTTTAACGAATTATGTGAACGGATTTTATGTGAACAATGTTTTTGAGAAGTGCATGGTCTGGGCAGTTTTTTATGTGTAAGTCAAGGAGACATATAAGAGTTTATGCTGCAAACTGTCGTAGTGCTTCTTAGCAGCAGACATGGCGAAACTAGTTCCCAGAACTGCCGGCTTAAGTAAGAGAGCAAGAGTATGTAAGATAAAACAAGTAAGAGTTTGTATTCGGCTTTGCCGAATCTTATATACCGTCTACAGCGTTGTCAACTTGGTACGTTTTGCACCATGTTTTTTGGTATTTTTTTAAATTTTTTGTGCGAAAAATTCCTTAGTTGGTGCGCGGTGTGCTTTTTTGTTAATTTCGGTGCGTTTTTTAATTTTTCCGAAAATGTTATGAAATCTTTATTTTTACTAATATTTAATAATTTATTATCATGAAATCTTATTAAGTGTATTTGAAATACGAATGTATGATAAATGAATAAAATATAAAATAAAATATAAAAAATAAAATAAATAATATCAAATGCGCAACATGAAGGTTATTGCTAAAGGTGAATAGGGTGAAAATCTTTGTTTGAAAATAGAATTAACATTTTAAACATGAAAATAAAAATGCTTGTGTAGCCTGATGGTTTTGTCTACTGAACTGTAGACAAACAACCAGGATTAGAGCCCCAGTGGAGCCCTAACAAATTTTATTGATTCAATTCAAATAGAAGTACTTAAAATAGAAAATAAAAATAATTGAAAAAAGTATCAAATATGTACTGAAATTTGCCCTTTTTACCAATAAGTACTTCAGTTCCGAAAAGCATATAGTGAGTTGAATTTTGAGTGGTTAGATGCTTAGTTTATTTTTATTAGCTCGTTTATTTAAGAAAAAGCTTTTACTTCTAAATCGTTGATAAAAAGTTTTATATAGAATTTATGAAATTAAAAATAATGTAAAATTAATTCAATAAACATTTTAAACAAAAAAGAAATTCTAAACTTGGTGCGTTTTTTCTCATTTTGGTGCGTTTTTAAAATTTCAGAGTGTGATCAATGCAGACTTGAAAGAAATTTTTGTAATTTGGGTAAATAACGATGTCTATAAGAATATTTTATTATTTATATTCCTTATATAGGTTCTACCTACAACTCATAACATGTATGGGTACATGTTCTGGGACGAGCGTCATAAAATGTTACTTATACATATCTAATTTATCGGTGAAAAATGTTGGTTCGATATCGTTATTTATAAGATGCTAAAGTGTTTTTCGGAAGTGTTTACTATATGGGAGATATGACCAATTATGGACCGATTACCAAAAAGTTGGTTACTACGACTTTATAGACGAGAGGAAAAGTAGCGAGTGCACGCTTGCATGTTCACTTGACATACGTTTTGCTTTATTAATCGTTATTTGTTTAAGTTTGCATTTTAAAATAAGGCTTGCATTGTGTGAACGGCAAAGAAAGTTCAAAGGAGAATAACTAAAAATCTTATCGATAGAGCCATATTCCGGGAAGAAATTTATATGAAGGCTGTGAGAAATCGTGCACCCATTCATACCATTTGCAACAGGATTTGTCCTTCTATAATAGAAATTGAGTGTGCAAAATTATATTATTATATTTGAAGAAAGTAGCTAAAAAAAAAATTATCTGAAAAATATCGAGGTTGTCTGAAACTTTGGTCTATAACTCGGGTCCTACTAGACCAATTTTGCCCAATTTCAATATCAAACATTTCGGTGAATCAAACAATGTTTGGTAAAAATTTCATTGTTGTATTTTTTTTGAAGCTCTATCGATATGTTACAAGCGGAATGACAAACTTAATAATACCCCCATCTTCTTGGTGGTGGGTATAATAACCCCTTAACCAATATTTTAAATATTTATTTTTGTTTTAGTCACTTTTATATTTGTTTTTGTTGTGACTGTTTTTATTTTTGTTTATATTTTTACTTAATTAGTCCCAGGGTATACAAATTTCCAATGTCGTTGTACTCTAGCTGTTGCACTCGTACAAGTTTCAAAAGGTTTCATTAAAATGTTTAGTGTTTGCCTTTAGGTTTGAAGCAGTGCGTGAGTATGTTCATTTATGTACTTTTCAATCACGTTTGTATGTAGTATATATAATGACTAGAATTTTTTTTTTTTAATGAGAAAAGTTTTGTGGTCACCATTTTTCGATTGAAAAAACCAAACAATTTTTAAACTTTTTTGCTTGATTTCATTTTGTTGTTTATGTGTCTCAGGTATTTAATTATGCAGTGTTGGGGCTTTAGCTAAATTAATAACAGAACAAACAAGTAAGTGTTTATATTCGGCTATGCCGAATCTTATATACCCACTACCAAATCACCTATTATGAGGTAAATTTCATAAAATATTGTATCGTAATTTCTATTTTTTTTAGGTTTATTTCAGTTGAATTTCATCTCAATAACGATATTTATTAGAATTATATTCCAGTTATAATCAAGAATTTACACTTTGTTTATATTTTTGCAGCGTGTAACATAAAGCCATTTACTTTAACAATAAATTGAATACCAAAAAACCCTGGGAAACCGATTTTATATTTTTGAAACGTCAAAATTTACAGCTCTGTATACTCTGTGGTTATTCTCGGATATGGACCTTATATGGGAGTTATGCTCAATTATGGACCAATTTTCACAAAAGTCAATAGTATATTTTTTACATACTTATAACTGATATATGTAAAATTTCTAGTCCATATGGATGTTTATGTAGGCTAATGAATTATCTGTAATAGTCCCTATAAGGGGACCTATTACGGGCTGATGATCATCAAATTCTGTACGATGATTTATATAATATATGTGAATTATTTGTTTTGAATTTCAACGTAATAATGATTCTTATAAAAGATTTATACGCCTTTATGTGATTTTTCGAAGTGAACTTTATATGGGAACTACGATCAAATATGAACCGATTGTTGATCGATACAATTGAGGGTGATGATTTTTATATAAAGCGTGATCCATTTCGAGGTTTCCTACTTTTTTAAAGAACAAAAAAAAAACACAGAAAATTAAAATTTAATGGGGAATGTATATCATTTGAAAGAACATTCTTTGGCATTTATTTTTTGAAGATTATGTCTATCAAATGTTGGCCGTTGCCACGTCGCAGATGTTCTATCCGTTGAGTTCAATTTTCGATGACTCGTTCGAGCATTTCGACTGGTAAGTGGCGACTGACACGCGTGATGTTTTCCTCCAAATCCTGAATCGCATAAACTTTAGACTTTACATATCCCTACAGGAAAAAGTCTAACGGTGTGATATCACACGATCTTGGGGGCCAATCGACCGGCCCAAAACGTGAAATTATGTGCTCACCGAAGTGTTATCTCAATAAATCCACTGATTGATGTAATGTGTGGGAAGTGGCGCCGTCTTGCTGAAAGCAAATGTCGCCGGGATCACGAGTTTCAATTTCAGGCATCAAATAGTCGGTTATCATGGCACGAATTGCTGCAAACGACGTAACTCAACGGTTTTCGTGTACACTCTCAGCAACGGCCGCTATATTTTCTTCACAGCATGCTGAACGTGTTCTATTCGGTCGAATATTATCGAATAATGAATGCTGAGTCTCAAAATTGGTGATGGTATTGCGAATAGTACACTCAGTAGGCCGATTATGTTGACCATAAGTTGAGCGAAGTGCACGAAACACATTCCTCACAGAACGTGAATTTTCGTAATAAAGTTGTACGATTTGTAAACGTTGTTCAGGCATACGTCTTTCAAATTTAAAATGCCAAACAATACTTAACAAAAATAACATGACAACATGATGCGACTAATACGTGATCTGTCAAAAAAGGCTATTGAAAAAAGTATCTCTATCTCTTGATAGTGATTTTAATAAGAAACATACGCGCATTTAAGTAATTTTTGGAAGTTGACTTTGCATTGAAATGTGTTAAAATATGGACCGATGCAAACAAAATATCGTTTTGAGATTTCACTTATTTTTGTAAAATTTTGTATAGATACGGCTTATACAATTTATGTATTATAAAGCCATATTCCGAAAAGATATTTGTATGGGGGCTATGAAAAATCATGGAACGATTATCACGATTCTCTCACTTGTCATTGTATAATAATAATAATAAAATGTGGAAAATTTCCGGATATTATTATTATTATCTTTGAAGAAAAAAGCAAAAAATATCGAGATAGCCTGAAACTTTGGTCTATAACTCTGATCTTATGGATTGTTTTCAATACCAAAAATTTCGGTGGATCAAAGAATGTTTGGAAAATTCATTGTTATATCATTAGATGGACAGATGGACGGATATGGGTAGATCGTTTGGTTCTACTATTATTACTTTGATGTGTTACAAACGAAATGACAAACATAATATACCGCCCATCTATTTGGTGATGGGTATTAAAAGGAACAAATAATCAACTTTTTGTTTATCTTTAAACAAAATATGTATTGAATTCAATGTTTATTTATGCGACAGTTGCAAACACTGTTGAAACTTACGAAAAGTCATAAATGAAGTGTGGATATTTTACCGGGGAAATTGTTCAGTTAATTAAATATCCACAGGCCAAATGGGCAAATGACAAGTTACACAATGTTTGTTAAGAACAAAGTACAAAATATGAAATTTTTGTTTTGCTGTTAGGAGATTTTAATGAATTTGTTTTAAGTAGAGCCTAAGATCTTTTTTATTAATGTCATATAACAAATATTTGCCTTTAGCGAACCTATTAAGTATTTACTTTATTGTAATTATTTACCTGTAATATACTCGTATAGCTTAAGTAATGTTTTCCTTTACAAAACATTTCTCTAATACAAAACAAATAAACTACTAAACATCCTTAATTTCATTAGACAAATATACAGACAGTCGTATAAATTTATTATTATGCTTTTGTTTTCAAAACATTACTGTTAATATTTATTCAATTATTGTATAAAAATACTATAAATCTTTATTCGATTTACTCTGTGATTCCTTTTGTTCTAAAAGAAAGTCGGTTTTATAGCTAAAGTGAAATTTCTGGTTTAAGTGGAAATTTTATACAAGTTTTCTCAAGCAAATATTTGGCTTAACATTTGGTTTATTTTATGTGTTTTTCGTACATACATATTTTATTTGGTTGATTTGTTTTTTTTTTTATTCTGCCTTGATTTACTTGGTATATGTATTTTCTAGCAGCGTGCAATCAATCAATTTTATGGTTAATTTATCATTGAATACATGACAATTTATCTTAAACTAGCTAAACCCAGTGTGCTACGCTACCCCCCCCCCCCCCCCTCGTTATAAAATAAAATAAAATAAAAAGTATTTATATATTTACAAACATTTATTTAATTTTAATGTATTTATTACAATACTTTAGGTTTAGTTTGCCCATCAGGAGCATACACATTTACACGGGATATTAACCTTGAGCTTTGTTAACAGTCATCGAAAATACTAAGCGAACAAGAAAAAATTGTTTAAAATCGAATGGTAAATCTGTTGGTAGTATTGGAATGCGTAGCAAAAGTACATCTATACCTTTATATTTTCCTGTTATAATAATCGCTTCTACTAAATTATTTCTCAGTTTTTTTACTGCAAGTGAAGTGCCATTGCAAACCCGTGGTGATCGATATTACGCAGTAAAATAATTGGCACTCCAATTTTAAGTTGTTGCACATGTGGTGGAAAGCCTGGCGCATCAAGTGAATTTAAGAACTGAACAGGATAATTAACGACCTTAGGGGTTGCTTGTTTGATTTGACGTATTTCAAAGTGATATCCATCTTCTCCATAATAATAGGATACTGAAGCGAGTCATATCATGATGCGTTTCAGTGGGCGAGGCCATGCCCCTTTGTCCACTTATGATTATTTTACATATGGGTTTTAATTTTTGGTCACCAACTTGTATGTACAATTACACGTGACATCGCCATGATTAAAACAGCTGATACGCTTAAATATTATTATTTTTTTACACATACATTTCCATGTCGTTTCTTTAAAAAATGCGTTAAAGCTAAATTGCCGGCGTCAAAAATATTGATTTAAGGTTTTTCGTTTTTTAATAAACAAGATGTGGAGCTTGTATCATAAATTTTTAAATAATTTATATCATTGTTATTAAATTATCAAAATGGGATAAAAAAAATATTTAATTTATCACTTATGCAAATTCTTCATACGGCCGGCTAATGATAGCGCAGATATTTAACCGTCGACAAATCTTTTCGCCTGGCATATACATTTGAAAACATGTGTTTGAACTTAAGAAAATAGAGCGTGTTCTAATCGAAAAAATATATATGTATTTCCACATGTATTTTACACAAGCAAAGTTTTTGAGGTCACCAACTACATGTTTTTACTCCCATATGTAAAATTTGATATATACAATGTAAAAAACACATAGTGTATATGCACCTTTACATAGTCAAGAATTTATTATTTCGTAAGAATATCCTATTGTGAAAATTGAATCACGATCGGTTCAGTAGTTAAGACTATATTGCGATTTTTAATTTTCCTAAAAAGGGGGGTGGTCCCACCCACTTTTCTCCTGGTACGTATTCCTAATTATGTTAATACCATATGTACCACATATCATTGACGTTGGTAAAAAAAAAATGCCCAAAATATGGCGATTTAAATTTTTGGGTTATATGGGCGCTTCCATCCCTGTTTGTACAATCAAAACATTATATAGCCTATTATTCCTTCCAGAGTCACAGTAACATGCTGTGAAAATTTCATCAAAATCGGCTCAGCCGTTTTGGAGTCCATACGTTACATACATATATTCATTTTTATATATATATATGTATATAGATTTATCATTGAATACATGATAATTTATCTTAAATATATATTTGTATATATTTGGTCTTAATCTGACAAAATGTTTAAGGAACATTTTTAAACAAAAGTTGGATATTAAAAAGTAATAAAATATTTATTATTAGAGAAAAATTCTTTATTATTTCTTATTATTGGCACATTGGAATGCATTTTCTACCCTGCCAAGGGCGTCATTAGCAATGTTTGCTGTCCATGATCTACTTGTAAATATCATCTATTTAACTCTCCAATTAATGAGAAATAGATTTCGGGAATTATTCATATTTCTCATCACATGTTTTTATGAGTTAGAACGAAATTTACATACGTTTACAATGTGTGTGTATTCTTCTTTATTATTATTACATATTTTGTATTACTACAAATTTGTTATTTGAAAATATAATCAATGATTAGGTTTTATCGTTTTCATATCCTTTAAGGATTTTCAGAAGACGCATATTTTTAACTAAAACATATTTTTATTGCATAAAGCGATTTCAATATTAGTTTGAAATATCAAAATTTATAATTTTTGTAGTAAATATATGTGCACTTCATTAGTTGTAAACAATTAATACTTTTTTTATTAAAGACACTTACTTATTTCCACGGCTCATTTTGCTAAAACTGAAATGTATCTGAAGAATTTCCAATTACTTCAAGTAACAGTAAATCAAACGAAAGAAAAATGTAAGAAGCAAATATAAAAAAAAATCAGTACAATCGATGCATGCCAGTCTATTTCAAATTGAGTTAACGGTCTAAAAGGGTTAAACATATCGTGCAGGATAATGTTTTTATGGCCTTATTATGGTTAATAGCACATTGTATGTAAAATCTGTAGCATGAAAATTATGAGAGTACGACTCAAAATATAAATATACCAAATATAAATATGTCAGTTGTGTTCTAAACAAAATCCCCGTTTTCATATCTTCTATTAGGAATTGGAATATGTGTGAAAAGTAACTTCATCTTCATGATAGACGCTCTCATTTACAAAACCGACAGAATGAGTTTACAAATTAAGCAGATAGCCTACTTTCCTCATTATTCCTTTGATTCTTTGCAGTGGCCGGAGGTGCCATCATATAAAGCAAACCAATACACTAATTCTGTTTTTACACAGTAATTCGTTCCAGGAAACGTCGTATGCAAAATAGGTGATTGGTTCGTTATCTCTAAAACCTATTGAAATTTGTGTTAAACAAGGATTTTTTAAGAACAACTTTTCTGGTTTATAATATTAAATCACATGCCCAAGCATAGTTATGAAAGAAAAAAACAGATATGCAGTCGAAGCTTAAAAGAAATGTATGACATTACATTTGATTGTATGCACTAAAAAAGAATTGCAATTGCTATGACTAGTAAATTTGCTTGTATCCATAAAAAGGCAATTCTCCAAAATTTGCGATATGAACGTATTTCGCAAAAATTAAATTTAACAAAAAAAATTTAAGCTTTTGGGTTTAATAAAATACAATTCATACAATTTGTTCGGAATGAAGCCTAGAAATGCTTAAAATTACAAGTGCACATAGCAAACTAAAAGTGGTTTCATTCCGAACAAATTTTCCTTTTGCTTTTTCTATAGAAGTAAAAAAGGGAATTAATTTCACTTCCGAACGGAATTAAACTGTGTGACTTAAATATAACATATTTTTGTCATGGTGTAGTTAATTATAATTTAATTTTTGTAAGTGAAGGTGAACATTTTTCAAAAAACTTTAGGCCAAAATTTCTTTTTATTTATTTGTTATTTATTCCAATATTTCGCTACAACAATGTGAGCATCTTCAGAGAATATATAAATTTAAAAAAAATTGTATTGCCCTGCAGATGCTACACATTGTTGTAGCGAAAGTTATAAAATTTTGGAAAATAAAAATTCAATATACGTTTTTTCAATATAACAGTAATTGTCTGACAATTTTCAGACAATTGTAACTGACAATTACAATTGTCTAACAAATTTTTTTTAATAAATTTTATTTCCCTGGAGACGCTACACATTGTTATAATAATATTGGAATATATAATAGAAATATTTTCCAATATAACAGTAATTGTATGACAATTACTATCTATTGTCTACCAATTTGTCAACAATTATAATTATAAATAATAAAATTTTTTTTTCATATAACAGTAATTGTCTGACAATTGCTATTGTCTAACAATGTGTCTGACAATTACAATTGTCTGACAATTGTTTTTTTAACAATTTTTTCCCTGGATATGTTATACATTGTTGTAATAATATTTGAATAAAAAAGAAATAAATAAAAAGAAATTTTAACCTTAAGCTTGAAGAAAATATAATTTTTAATAAATATAAAAATACTCGAACAATTAGCTAAACAATTTTCAAAAAACCTTAATGAATATTTTTTTTTTTTATTTTTAATAAAATTTAAAAGTACTTACATACTATAATAATGGATGCGCAGCTCAGCAATGTGATCGAATTCAATTTTGAATCGTGCTAAATGGAATAAAAACGTGTAAACAATTTTAAATTTGTTTATTTTCAAACCGTGTTAAATCAAGATAGTGTAAAAAAAATGCGTAAAAACAGAATTAGGTGTATCTTGAATTATCTGGGCTGTTCGGCCGGCGCTACCAATATTGTTAACCTTCGGATTGAAAAAACGTTTCAAGAAACTTACTAGAAACGCACAATTTCTGTACTTCTATACTTTAACCGTGCCTTATTTAATCGACAATGCAGATTTTCATTTTGATATTTTTGTGCAAAAATTTCAAAAGACAGACTTGTGGAAAATTAATTAAGTACACGCTAGGTTATTGTTTATATACTAATTGTTTATATACCGAAAATTATTATTACTTCATTATACCTTACTGGTAAAAGGTAGGTAGGAGGGTATATTGGATTTGTTCTGATGTTTGTAACGCTCAAAAATATTAGTCCAACACCCACCTTAAAGTATACCAATCGAATCATTTCCCGAGTCGATTTAACGAAGTTCGTCCGTCAGTCAGTCTGGCTGGCTGGCTGGCTGTCCATGTAAAGCTTGTTCACAGAGAACAGGTTGCAATTTTGAAGATATTGCGATGGAATTTTGTATATGATGTTTGTTTCTTCCCAAGGACGGTTGGGATTGAAATTGGTTGAAATCTCTGTATTATTTCACCCATAGAAATATACTCCCGAAATAGGGGTTATAAATGTTTGATTTATGTACGTATTCAAACAAATTTTACCACAAATAAGTTGTACATAAATCTATCATATATCATATCTAAAATTTTGTGCAGATCAGTCCACAATTAACTAAAACTTCCATATAATGCCCACTTCCACTTCCGAAAATCACTTTAAAAATTTTGCTTTGCAAATAATATTTACCGCAAATATGTTTCTTATATACACAAATCAGTCGACCTAATTTTCTGATGATCGGTCTATAATTAGTCATAGCTTACGTATAAGGTCCACTTCCGAAAATCTCTTTAAATAGCATAACACACTTAAAAATGTTGGTATCCAAATAAAATTTAACACAACTATTTTTCACATATACAGAAATCATGACACCTAATTTTATAAAACTCGGTTCATAATTTGTCAAAGCTTCCATATAAGACCCCCTTTGAAAATCAGTTTAACATGTATAAATCTTTTAAAAGTGTTAATATCGAGTTGAAATTTGCCACAAAAAGTATTTATATGCACAGAAGTCATGCCACTAAATTTGTGAATGATAGGTTCATAATAGCTCATAGCAACTATATAGCGCTCTTTTCTGAAAAACAATTTTTACACATATACGGGGTGTAAGGTATTATATGATCCGGCTTGACCGACTATACTTTCTTACTTGTTTTGTATTTTAAATTATTTTGTTTAGCATTAAACCATAAATAAATCGTAATGATTTCTATACAATAAAAAACGCGCAAGGTACAAACATGTACCCATTTGTGCTCCCCACTGTATATCGAGTGAATTGCATAAATTATTTCCCTTAAATACCAGTAGCGAGTAAAAAGAAAACTAATGATGGGGTTATTTATAGATCAAAGAATTACCTTTACTTTGATTTCATTTTAATTGTTTGCCAAATTGAAACATTGTCACACTACTTTTCCATTTTAACAATTTTGCAGATGTTTAATAACAAACTACTTAGAACATTGTTAAATATTCTGCCAGAATTTTAGTAGTTAGCATTATATACTTTGTATGTCATAGTGTTTTAAACAGACATCTGTACTCCTCTTTACCAACAGTTTATTTAGTTTTTAATACTCACATAAAATTCTATTAAATTTCATTTAAACTCAAACTTGAAACTATTTAGTCATTATTTTTACGCACATCTAAAAAGCCTAAAGCCATTAAAACCTTAAAACAAAAGCCAAGGCCCTTTAAGTGTTAGAGGCTAGACTCTTTGAATTAATAATACAAAACAATTTCATACAAATGGGCCATTATAACTAAAATCATTATATGCCATACAGTCGTAATCAGTTATTATGGTTGTATGAAAAAAACACTTTATATATGTATATATGTATATGTGTTTATAAATAAAAATTCCAACATGTCTGCATTTTTGCCATAATGCCACATTCTTACCCCCGCTACTCTTATTTGGCAAACATTTAAGCACCAAAGAAATGTTTATTATAGTTGGTTATGAGATTTATGATGCCTACTACACATAACTCTTGCAAAAAGATAGTAAGATAAAAATTGTAGTTAGAAAAAAAAGAAAAAGCCATATACGAGGTCTGGTCAAAAAATAACCGTTATTTTAAATTTTTTCAAAAAGTGTTTATTTATTCATAATAACTATCTTGCCCCCTTCAAAGAAATCCCCCTCAGATTATCGAAACACTCTGAAACGTGCTTTTTGGTATCGCCAACAGCTCCTGTTTCGTTTTTTCTTTTATCTCCTCAATCGCAGCAAAACGCTTTCCTTTCATCGGTGTCTTCAGGTTTGGGAAGAGGAAAAATTCAACGGGGGCCAAGTCCGGTGAATACGGTGGTTGAGGTATGACAACGGTTTTGTTTTTGGCCAAAAACACACGCACAAGCATCGATGTATGAGCTGGTGCGTTATCATAGTGCAAAATTCACAATTCTGTACGTTCTGACGAATTGCTTCGCGCAAACGGCGCATAACTTCAAGGTAGTATTCCTTATTGACCGTACGACCTTGTGGCAAGAATTCATGATACACCACACCATTTCAGTCAAATGAAACAGTGAGCAAAACCTTCACATTTGACCGAACTTGACGTGCTTTTTTCGGTATTGGCTCTTCTGGACGTTTTCATTGGGATGGTTGGGCTTTTTGAGGAAATCTGGATCGTCACTGACGATGTTCAACAGCTCCATAGCGATGTCAATGCGACGTTGTTTTTGCTCAAAATTTAGCAATTTTGGAAAAATCTTCGCTTCCGCATGTTTCATGCCTAAAACATCTGTAAAAATTGCTTGGCATGAGCCGAACGATATGCCAACATCATCAGCAACCTCTCTGATTGTGATTCGATGATTATCCAAAATCATTTTCTTCACTGCTTCAATATTTTCATCGGTTGTTGACGTGCTCGGGCGACCAGAACGAGCATCGTCATTAACATCTTAAACCGGTTATACCACAATTGAACTTGTGTTCTGCTCATAGTAGACTCGCCAAATATACAAATTTCATTTGATCCATTTTTTCGAATAGTAAAAAACCGAAGAGCACACCAAAACACGACTAACCTTTTTATCTGTCAAAAACAAACGGGCAATCCAAAATGGCTGATATTACCAACATATACAACAGACATGTCTACCAACATAACAGAAAAAAATGCTAAAATCGAACATACGTAACACACGAAATTTGAAAATTACGGCTATTTTTTTATCAGACCTCGTATGTCAAATATAGTCTAACACATAAATATAATAAAATGAAATTCATGACCTTTTAACACATTTCTTTGTCGAAGATGTCAATAGTATACACAAGGTATTTTTCTCTGTACTATTTTTTTTATTTGAGTTGTGATTTATAGTAAAGAAAACACATAGAATTTTGTGTTGTGTGTTTGTTAAGGATAAAAAAGGACAATTTGGTATTTTAGGCTTGAAATATGTATGATAATAGTGTCCTTTTATGGGATTTTAATTGCTTAGAATTATGTTTATGTTTGTACATACATATTAATTGAAATATATCTTTTAATAGAAAAGTAGTTTGTTTAATGATAAAGTAGTTAAAATTAATAAATTAAAGAGGTTTACTTATGAACTCTTAACTGAACTGCTAACAACATGTACTTTCTCTTTTGTAATGTTCTTTTAATGTTAGCTAACAGTCAACTAACTACAAAGTTCTGTTCGTTATTGGTTACCGAATTGTTTAACAAATAAACAGTCAATTCAATTTGTTTACATGAATGTTAAAGTTTGCACAACGTTTTCTCATAAAAATAATTCAAACATTAATGTATACATCCTTAAATTGGTGTTAATTGAATTGCATTTAAATATTGTTCAAATAAAATCCGGTCACATAAATGTGAAAATATTTAGGTAACAAGAAAAGCTAATTTATTAATATTTAAGAAGAGCCAAAATTTATTTGCTTTTATTAAAATCCTTTTCTATTTTCAGACGATCGCATTAACTGTTGCACAATATTTCGTTCAAAAATTTCGTCATCTACCCCAATGTGCAGCTTTAAATTTATTGAGTTGTTTATTTAATGTTTCCATAGACCTTGAATTTCAGATAATCCCATAATAAGCGATCAAGTACAGTTGAAACACACAACCTAGAAGAAGTTTTCCATATATGATTCCTCTGAACCCAACGGTGCAATTTTTTTACTTTTCTTTTTACCCAATTTGGCAAATTTTCAAAACCAATACACTTAGGATAATATAAAATGTGCGGGCTAAATCTCATTAAATTCCTTTACGTATTTTGCATATTATTGTGTTTTACACACACAACTAAAGCCCAATTAATAAAAAAGCTAAAAGAGGAAACTGAAATTAATTGCCTCTTATAAATATACAGGGTGAATATTTATATTTCCGATGAATGATAAATTAACTGCACTGCAAACTTATTGCAAATTGCTAACTTTTTTCGTTGTCAAGAACTACAATACCACCTTTACAATAATATCTTTTTGAATGTGACCTCTGACCTTTGTTAAATTAACGTCTACAAAATTTCTTTGATACCACTTTTGGAGTAACAAAAAAGAGCAAAATCGAGTTAAAACTTTACTGAAGAGTGATGACGTCTAAAAGGATGCAGCATACGTTGCTGCTAGAATTATTTTATATAAATAAAAGTCACAATTGAAGAGGTGACAAAACTATATATGCAATGTAGAAACTTGCTTTAAGATTTTCAAGGTTATCTGATATTTATACCCTACACCACAATTGTGGGGAGGGTGTATTGGATTTATGCTGATGTTTGTAAAGCCCATAAATATTGGTCCACCGATCGACTCAGAATAACTTCCTGAGTCGATTTAACCATGTCCGTCCGTCCGTCTGGCTGGCTGTCCATGTAAAGCTTGTGCGCAGAGTACAGGGGCCAAATTACCGCATTCGATATCGAGTAAAATTGATCGTAATTTTCTTATTTGAGATTATGGCATTCGATATCGAGCAAGAAATTTAGTGCATTTTATCATAATTTCGATATCGAAATCATTTTTCGATACGATAGCTCATTCGATCACGAATGCGATAATTTGGCCCCAGGTTGCAATTTTGAAGATATTTCAATAAAATTTGGTACATGATATTGCCATTATTTCACCTGGCCCCCATACAAATGTCCTCACGAAATAGGAGTATAACGATAATAAATGTTTGAATTACGCAAGTATCCAAACAGAGATGTGCTAAATAAAGCCATATTACATCTACAAATTTTCTGCAGATCGGTTCATAATTGATAATTTTTCCCATATAAGCCCCACTTCCGAAAATCACTTTAAAGTGCATAACTCTCTTAAAAATCTCGGTATCCAAATAATATTGAACACAAATATGTTTCGTATATATACAAATAATATGGTACAATGTTATGATGATCGGTCTATATTTAGTCGTCGCTCTCATATAAGATCCTCTCCGTAATTCACTTTAATCTCCATAAATCTTTTAAAAGTAATTATATCGAAATAAAGTTTAACACATACAATATTTATATTCACGGAAGTCATAGCACTAAATTTTTGGATGATCGGTTCACAATAGGTAATAACTCCCATATAGCGCCCTTTGCTGAAAAACTGTTTTATACTGGGTGTAGGGTATTGTATTATATGATCAGGCTTAACTGACTATACTTTTTTACTTTTTTGGCTTATAAATTTGTGTCAACTTCACCAATTTTACTGATTTTCAAAAACATGCAACATAATAGAATTGAAAACATTTGCTGGTAATAATAATTTGCGTTATGATTTAAAATTTAACATTTCTTTTCAAAAGAAACTTTCTATGCCAAAACATATTTTCGAGTATTCTTCAGACAAATTTGCTTACGTTGCCAAACTTTTCATTTTATAAAATAAGTTTCTTAGTGCAAATTTCTATTTTACCCATGATCATATTTTTATTACAGAATTCATTTACCATGAGTGGTTTAATTGTTGCTCCTCCAGTCTAACATTTAATGCATATACACTAATCAGAAACATATAATTTTCCATTTCCAACCACATTCAATGCCACCTTCTACTTTCCAAATAAAAAACACCAGTGGTACACACGCTTCAATTAGTTGTCATTTAAAATTTTCTAATTTTCTTAACATTCGCATGGTAAATTATTAAATATTCAAACATTTGTACTTGTAACACAACTAAAACTAATAGAATGTCTAATGATTGTGTCTAAATGGAATTGCATAAACAATAAGACCATTTTCACAACACAGCAATGGTATTTGAACAAAAAACAAACTCACTAAAATAATAATTACATTGCTCGATATGATATTGTCAATTGGAAATGGAAACAACATTGACATTATAACAGAGCCATAGTGAAATAAGGTTCGTACAGAAAACAAACTAGCGACAGACAGTAATATTAAGAGCAACATTCATGATGATGAACATGACGATGCAGCTACAACTGAAGCAAACAGGCGAAGGCATCAAACACCTCATCTATTATGTGACTGCAATAAACAACTATAGCAACACAACAGCTATACTACTTATGTATTTGAATACCCTTTGAATACTGTAGTACTTTCTGCTGCAGGAATGTTGAAGTAGTTGTAGTATTTCCTCAATACTGTGGTGGCATGCTAGTGGCTGGTGTTTATTTTAAAGTGTATTTTACTTACATATGCACATTAGGGTGCCCCGTTTGTATGGAGAATAAATAAGGTATCGATGTTCACGACTAATATGAAAATTTTATTCATTTTAAGACTACGTTTCTAAATTTTTTTTTGTCCTGTGGTCAATATTTGGTGAGCTGGATCAAAGGATAAAAATGTCCTTTTTAGAGGTTTTTTTGATTTTTTTCACATTTCTTGCAAAGGAACTATATGTAAATTTGATATCATATGAAACGTCTTTGAGAGGTGCATTCAGTGGGTTACCAAAAGTTAAAAAAAAATTGTTTTTAAATTCAAAAATTTTTAAAATTTCAGACAAAATTTAATTTTTTTTTATTTTTTCATAGAATATACTTAAATAAATAGTTGAAATTTCTTGATTATAAACATCATGCAATTTAACTCAAATGGTTTTTCCCGTTTTTTAAAATTCTATCTATTTAAATTTTTATTAATTTTTTTTTTAACTTTTTTAAAAAATTTTTATTCGAAGTTTTACTTCAAGTTAAATATACAAATTGTTTGAAAACAATTGTATACACTACAATTTATTTTTGTAAATTTTTTTTTAAAACCCAAATTTTTCCCTATCTGACAATCTCTGTTAACTCAATTCGTTAATGTAATGGGTATTAAAATAACGTACATTTTATAAGTTAAAAAATGGGAAAAACCATTTGAGTTAAATTGCATGATGTTTATAATCAAGAAATTTCAACTATTTATTTAAGTAAATTCTATGAAAAAATAAAAAAAAAATAAAATTTTGTCTGAAATTTTCAAAATTTTTGAATTTAAATTTATTTTTTTTTTAATTTTTTTATAACACATTGAATGCGCCTCTCAAAGACCTTTCATATGATACCAAATTTGCATATAGTTCCTTTGCAAGAAAAGTGAGAAAAAAAAAATCAAAAAACCTCTAAAAAGGACATTTTTATCCTTTGATCTAGCTCACCAAATTTTGACCCCAGGACAAAAAAATTCAGAAACGTAGTCTTAAAATGAATCAAATTTTCATATTAGTCGGGCACATCCGCAACTTTATTTTGGTGCCACCCTAATGTACATACAAGAGCAAGCAGGACGTGTCTACAATAAAGTTGACTAAAACATGAGCAGCTAGCACTGTAGTAATGGTTATATATGTAATGGAAAATTAATAGATATTTCAAAATTTACTTAGCTTTACATGACAACACTTACTAGTATGTATGCATGTATATTGTATATGTATACTAATTTATGCTGGTGATCTGTGTTTGTCTAACATTTACCACTGACTGGCTTAGCGACACAGCGCTCCAAAGGGGTGTTGATATGTTGGCTATACGTGCTTTTGCATAATTTTTATTTCTCAATTCGTTTTGTGTTGAAAATTGCAAAATAAATATTGCTGTTAGTTTAAAATAGTTTTATATATTTTTTTTTAATTTTTTTTTGTTTATCAATTTGAATAAATAGATTTTTTTAGTTTGTTTCTTGTTATTTCTATGCAATCATATTGATTGGATCAGTAAACAATACGATTGGAGGCGAATATAACTAATAATAATTAACAATGTTTGCAATTCTTTTAATACAATGAAAATAGTTAATTTATTTCATAAAACAATTTGTTTTAGTTTTATTGAATGTTGGATTTTATTCGCAAGTTTATTTCACTACTTTTGGCTGAATCCAAGTCTTAACTCTTGAAATCTGTTTGTCATTATAATTTATCATATGCTCTAAACGAAATAAATATGTACCTAAATCGATCGTGGACAATGAAAATTGCTGATGATGCCCTTGTCCGGGCATTCCAGTTTGCCAATTGTCTAAAAAAATATAACTTTACAATAGTATTCTTTGAGTTATTAATTAAAAATTAACTCAGGCCAAAATAATTAAAAAATTTCTCTAATAATTAATATAAATTTCAACCATTTTTCATTATAAAAAAAAACAGTATTCTCTACAAATTACCTAAATATTTTAAATATGTTGCTCTACTCTGTAGTGTTATATTGTTATGTTAACTTAAACACATTAGCGCAATTCACAATCTTATGCAAATGCTATTGCATCATTGCATTTGCAAAAAGGTTTAGCATATTTTTGCTCTTGCTGTGTAGTTTGTTAGTGTAGAGCAAAAATATATTAAACCTTTTTGCAAATGCAATGATGCAATACCAATTGCATAAGATTGTGAATTGCGCTATTGCCATTTTAGGTTATTGCAACACCATCAATTAGGTGAGTTCAGCTCTTTAAGACTCATCACGACCATTTGCTCTATACTTTGTCAAAACAAATTTTTAAAAGTGATCATTAAACATTTAACAAATAATCTCATAGAACATTAGAAGTACCATTTTTTCATGCAAATCTACAAAAAATTTATAAAGCAGAATTAAGACTTTACATTTCTAAGATAATAATAAATGATAACATAAAAACCAAATTTCTAATAGCAGATTAAAGAGCAGAAGTAAAAGTTTTGCAAACTCATTTTCCATATAAGAAGCCTTATTTCTAATAGCAGGTGTGTTCCACACATAACAGACCATTAAGCTTTAGTGCTGGAATTGCAGCACTTGAACTGATATCGCTGATTTATTGTAGAGTGCTTATTAAAATACGCCTCTTAGAGCATTAGAATGCCGGTCACTGCTTTAAAGTCAAAATCCCTGCTGTACAATTTCTAGAATAAAACTGTAAATTAACTGCTTCGAAATCCATTTCTAAAGACAGACAATAAACTAAATCTAAACTAAAACTTTAAGCTAAAAAAAGGTCTTAAAAATTGTAACACTTTTCAAACCTCAACAAACATTTTTTAACCATTACCCAAACAACCTTTGACTTGACATGTGAAAAAAGCAAAACAAAAAGAAAAACGAGACACTAGAAATTTGTTAAGGTTAATCTGCAACACAAAAAAAAAAAAACATTTGACAGTTGACGTGAGAATTGCTGACTAGCAGTCACACAGCCTTAACTACGAATATATATAGACAACATATCGATGAAATACAGCAGAAAACCAAAGACAGATTTCTTTTGCCAGATTTTGTTGCTTTTTTATCGTATGTTAAAGTCAGCAAAAATTTAAATAAAATGAATGATCTTAACTTTTTCCTCTTACAGTTTTACATATTATTTGTGTCATAGAAATGGAAAGGAGTAAAGGTAGTTTGTTGCTAAAACTGTTTTCGATTATGCAGGAGTTTCTTATATGAAAAACGAAAAATAGCTGTAGACAACTAATAAGATGAGCAAACATGACGCAAATAAGTATATGCAAAAATGCCAGCAAATTTTCTTATTATTGACGTAGGAGGCGTATAAGTGTTATTTAATTTGAATACATCAACGAATGAGTAGCATACTTTAGTGGGCTTAACTATTACTCTGCCCTTGTTTGGATATTGTTTGCACATTTCAGGAAAAATCTAATAACAAATATTTGAATTTTACATGTTGTGCTACAGGCTGTTATTTTCCATATTGATTTGCCGCAGTATAAATTAATGGCCGTCGATTTTATTGATAGGAAAGGGATGCTGCTTAATAAAGTTTGTTCTCAGATTGTTGCTAAGCCAGTCTTGAAATTTTAAAACTTAAAAAATATAATTTAAAGAAAACTACAGAAAAATCTGGTTAACAGCTAGACGATTAATCGTTAATGTTAATCGAGTAACATTTTATGCAGGAAACCCCTTAAAACGATTGTTAAGAGGACCAGTATCTTTGTAACCAACAATCGTTTCAATTTCATTGAGTTTAATACTCAACAAAAAAAAAAAAAATACTTAAACTGCAAAAATGTGTTTGTCTTCTTAGATGTGGATTATAGGAAAATAGACAATCGCTTTATATTGAGTACTTACGAATATGTACAGGTAAAATGAATTTACATAAAGCTAAAAGTAAAGGCAAATTGTAAGAAACAACAAGTCTGTACAACGACATGTTACATCTGAGATTGTTTTCTTACTGCCATAACCATTTCTTTTACTTATTTCTTTTATTTCGTCTATTGTTTACTGAAACAATGAATATAAATTGAAATTAAACTAAGATTAAACTAAAATCAGCAATATTTTGACAAAAAAAGAAAAGAAAGGAAAACAAAATTGTTAAGGAAAACAATGGCTAACTAGAAAAAGGAAGTAATTAAAAAGTCATGCTGGATAAAGGCAACAAAGCAAAAACAGAAGTATGAAATACAAAAAAAAAGAATAAACCCTTAAATAAATTAAAAAATATTAAAAAAAATCTTTAATAATAAAACTAGTAAGAAATTAAGTATTTGGGGAAAACTATGAGAAAGGTAATGAAATCATAAAATCTATAAAAATATGCTAAAGCTACGTTCACAATTGGCAAATATTTTCCGAAAAAGTTGTAACCACTAAATAAAATATATTTGAACTCGTTTATTTATTAAAAAAAAAACTTCGTTTATTTAGGCCAAAGCACAAAAAATATTTAGTTTTATTTTAATTGATGCTGTTTGAACTTACAAAACTGTTGTAAGAGTAAACAACGTCAAACAAATTTGTGCTAAAACAAGTGGTTGCGCTTTTTTGAGTAAATATTTGCTGTCTGACTGTACCTTTACACTTCAATAAAAAATAATAATTATATAAAACCTATAAATATCCCAGAAAAAACGTGGTAATGTCTTAAAATTACGCAATAACTAATTTTCAATTACTACTCTATACCATCTGCATTACTTGGAAGCAGTCATATAATGACTTATTTACTATTTTTTATATAACTGTTTATTTAAGTATATTTCGTTTCTACTGATAAAAGCTTCTGTAGTACCCAAGTTTCCGATGTTTTTTGGCTGTAATTAAAAAAATATGAATAACTAAGATTCTTCTTGTGGATTATTTTTATTTGGTCTTTTAATTTTTTTCACATTAAGTTAAGAATATGATGTCATGTAAATGGCCGCCGCCACAGTTGATTGTCATTTGAGCCCTTTTTATGGCATTTTCCATCACTTTGGCCAAAACTTCCGGCGATAGGTCCTCACATTCTTGACGGATATTGTCTTTAAGAGCTGCAAGAGTCTGAGACTTCTTGACATAAACCCGCGACTTCAAAAAGCCCCACAAAAAGAAGTCTGGAGCGGTCAAATCAGGCGATCTTGCTGGCCAGTGCAAATCGCCAAAACGGGAGATTAGGCGCCCGGGAAATGCATCATTCAGCATATCGGTTGTGGCACGTGCAGTGTGTGCCTTTGCACCGTCCTGTGGGAACCACATGTTTTGCAATCCCAATTCATCAAGTTGCGGCAAAAAGAACTCATTGATCATTGCTCTGTAGAGCTCACCATTCACAGTAACCGTTTGGCCCGCGACCTCTTCGAAGAAAAAAGGTCCGATGACTCCTCCAGCGAAACAGCACACCATACAGTGACAGTCTCTTCGAGGCTAGCGGCTAAACGTCGCAGTGTTCCACCAGTAGGCGTTAGACGGCCAGGAAATCTGCGACGAAATTCACGTGCCAAAGTCACCGACCGATTATTGGTCAAATAAATAGTCAGCAATATTCCGCGTTCTGGAGCAGTGTAGCGTAACATTGTTTATTAACGTGTATTTCGTATGTCTTTACTACACAAATGTCAAAACAAAACTGACGTTAGCATTTTCTGATAGGAGCATTACTTTTGCGCCACCTTATATAATTACTTTTACTTGTTTAACCCTTATGTGATTGACAAAAAGAACTCCATGTTTTGTACGATACGGTACCCGGATACAAATCTTATGAAAAACAATCCATTATGTAAGAAAATTTTAAATGTTACAAACATTTAAATACACTTGTGTACTTTTATGGCCGTGTCTTCAAAAGGACGTAATGTAACAACCAGCAAAATTGAATTGAACTGGGTGATTTTTTTTTAATAAATTGTTTCAAAGATCTAAAAATTATTAAAATATCAAAAGTTGCGAGCTCGCAAGAAGTTTCAAGTACGATTGTTGTCAATTTTTGTAAAAAAATTAATTTTAAAACTAAAAGATACTCGTGTACCTTGTCAGTCACATAAGGGTTAATACTATGATTAATAAAATAATGAAAGGTTTGTAAAGTGTTACATATTTTAAGGTCTATTTCTAAGTTTTTAAAACATTTTCTCTGGCATTAAGTTTAGGTTTTGATTTAGCACGAGATCTGTCCTTAGAGGCATCATATTGATTTATGTGCAGCTATTACCCGTCTCCTATTACCTACTATTAACGTAGGCCTCAGGAAACAGGATTAAAATCCCGTAGTTTAAAAAATTCACATTTAATGAGCAAACATAATGTTGGCAATAGTTCATCTACACTGGGAAAATTGTTTGCTTCTGCTGGAAATACATGAATCAAATAATAAAGATTACGCATTGCGCAGGTCCGTTATATTTTACGAAAACTGTGAGAGTAAAATTGAGAGCAAAATTTCTTCTAATGACGTCACAAGTCAGAAATATTTTTATGTTTGCTTAACTTCCATATACATTTTAATGCAAATAAAAGTTTAAAAATAAAAGTTTTATTTGTGGAAATATTAAAAAAAATAACATAAGTTTAAATGTTTTTCGATTCCCAAAAGAAAATAAATTAAAAACAAACAATGGGTACAATTTTGTCACCTTGATGAAAAAAATTAAAAGTGTCACATAGATTTTGTATTTAAGGCAGATGATATAAATTGAGATATGATATTAAAAATTAGGTTATCAAAACCTAATGAAGAATTTGTGTGTAAAATTAAAAATCTTGCAGCTGTATTTAAATCTTTGAATGGTAAAAATCTCTTGATTTGCAACGAGTATTTAAAAAATCATATAAATGAGTCAACTATGAGTCAAGATATTAAAGCCAAAACAATTTTTGTTCAAACGCGAATTTCTTTTTTTTTTCAAATAGGAAAATCAATCAATTCCTAGTGGATGAGACCAAAAACACAAACGGAAACGAACAAAAAATAATAAATTGATTATATAAAAATATATACATTCACCTTTTTTGATACATTTTAATATGTAATTAAATGTTTTATTTTGAATCAAAACATTTACGAAATTTTTTTTATATATTGTTAATAAAAGTTATTTTTTACATGTTGATTATATGGAAAAAATTATCTATTACGTCATGGAGTTCGTTTACATTCTTTGCGCAATTTTTATTATTTGATTCATGCTACATGTCTACAAAATTAAGAAACTTAACCCAATTATACACTAGTAGTCTTAGTTTAAGCAAACCAAAGTCTATGTTATGAAGTAGCCGTCACAATCCTTGAACTAAAAACCTAATGAACTGCTTTGGGAAGTCCAAAAAATAGAATAAGGCGATATAAACCTAAAAACAAATGTGGGAAAAATCGAGTACGAATGGAACTCCATATATCCCAAAACACATTTTAAACTCGTGGGATCTATGAATTGTAGGTAGTGTTAAAAATAGATGGTGGTTGCGCTAAATATTAATATTATTTTTTATATTATCCATATTCTTTTCAAATATGCTTACAAGTTTTCAAGTTTATCTGTTGAAATGTTTGCTAAATATTGAATATCTTTTTCAAACTACCTTTTTTCAACTGCTGCACCAAGCTCTGGCAAATAAAAGAAAACAAATTCAAATCTGGAGGATTCAGTCAAGCCTGTTTGATAATTTTTCAAGTGTATAAATTTGCTAGCCATTTTGCTGCACAGTGTAATAACTAATATATACACATGTTAAAAATCTCATCTCATTTTCGACAAATAACAATTATATAAGCAGGGAATATACACTGACTCACACATGTTACTTAAAACTTTTGTTAACAAGTACAAGGACACTAACAACGAAAACGACAACAGATTTGATACAGAAATTACAGTAAAATATATAAAATTAACATAAAGCTATCTTAAGAACCCATAAATGTATAAATATAATCCTTAAACATTCAAACATGTAAATGTATTAATATACGAGTAAATATGTGTGTGTGTATGTTGTAAGTTTATGTTAATACTTTAACTAAATACATAATGACATCTATACAGACACATATCAAATTATACAAATTTACCTGTAAAGCTTATTTCGAAACAACTATCTCGTGTCTCAAACACATTGAGAGATGTCGTTAATATGCCTACATGTATGTTTGTGTATAATTTGTTTTACTTGTTTTGTTGTTATCTGTATAATTGTTTGGTTATTGAGATAACAACAAGGATATTAAATATTAGTTTAAAAACAAATGCTTTTTTTGTAATGCTGCTGTAATGATATTGTTGTTTTCTGGCCTGTATTACAGTCTGCTGCTGTTGTATTTTGGAAAATGTTTTAATTTAAATAAATTAAAATTTATATATACTTGCATATCGTCACCTGAAATGCAGAAAAACGTAACCCTCAAAAAATCAAAATTCGTTTTTTGATTGAATCTGGAAGACAAGGCTGAAATAAAATTCTGCTAAAAATTTTAAGCTTCTACGTTCCAAACTAACGATTTTATTCAAGAAATGGAAAAAGACGTAACATCATTTAAATGTTTTTATAAAACACAAAAGACTTAACCCACATTTTTTTATATATACATATATATTATATTAAGACAATATGTGAAGCAAACGCGATTTTCAAGTAAACAGTTTTCATTTTATAATGTTTTTTGCTTCTCCTGTAGAATTATGATAATGAGAGTTACGTCTTTAAGCAGCTTAATGTTTTAAATATAGGGGTATTACAATTATTTGTTAATGTATTATCTGTAGTAATGGATAGCTGTTGTAGTGATTTATTAAATAAATTGGAAATAGTAAATGTTATTGACAAAGCTTCGGATAATTGTTGAAGTTCTCTGGCCATAAACTGATGTAAGGTTGTTTTTCTTAAACCAATACTTAATTAATTTGTTTGTGTGTTTGTGATCATTGTCCTGCATGCATTTCCATAGCAGGGCTATTTTTTCCTCGATATAAAGTTTCAATTTTCCTGCATGAATTTCCTTAGCAGTGATATTTTTTCTACGTTATAAAGTAGCTTTCAATCTTGTAACATTTCTATGTAATCCATTGCTTAAATTTCTCAATCTATCTAATAAATTGGATCGACGCCAATTGAAGAAAAATAACCCCTAACGTTAACATTCATAGGAAGGGTTTTGCCATCAGAACTAAAATTTATCTTCGTTTTGATTAAAGCATACTTCAGAAATTTTCCCGGTATATACATATGTTTCTTAGCTAAATACAACCTATTTTAAACATTATGTTTGCTCAATAAAGGAATGTACCATACTCGGATGACAAGCATTTAATCCAGCTTATCAGCAATCTCACAGAAATTCATTCCGTTCGGAAGTGAAATTAATTCCGTTTTTTTTCCTTCTATATAAAAAATAAAACGAAAATTTTTTTCTGAATGAAACAACTTTTAATTTGCTATGTGGAATTAAATTTTAAGAATTTCTAGGTTTCATTCCAAAAAAATTTTTCGTTTTAGTTTTTCTATAGAAGCATGATATGGAATTAATTCCACTTACGAATGGAATTAAATTCTGTGACATGGCTTCATATATCTAATTGTGCGACTAGTAAAAAAACATATAAATCAATTAAGAGCTCCTTAGATTAAAGAACACCATTTGGATTCATTTTTCTAAAAAAGAATAATCAAAAACTATATGTGATGTCCAGCATGTTTGAGGAGCAGGACTTGATATTTTTTGATATGCAACTGGTAGGCAAATAAAACAAGTAAAAAATTATAGGTCTTTATTTATATTAAATTTACTTAGATTTATTACAAATACCAAAAGATAGAAACATTTACTTGAGTTGAATTTGACATTTTCTTTGGCATGTCAAGCTTATTTGAACAGCATGGCATGATTGAACACTGTTTGGTGTAAAACTTGTCGAAATGTTAAATAAATCAAGAATTACAGGCATCACAATTTGTAATCATTGAAAACAAATACATAATTCAGTGCGAATAATTGTCCAAAACTATAATATTTTCAGATTTATTTGACAATTTTACGATTTTAAAAAAAAAGTCAAGGTCAATGCATACTACAAATTCCAACATTAAAAACGCTAATTTGTAATAAATAATTATATCATCGGACAGAAGTTAAGATTTTTCTTATTATAACCCACACAAATACGCTTTAAAATGTGTTTAATTTTTTAAATTATTATTTCCTACAGACAAATTGTAATGAAACAAAAAACATCGAATTAAAATAAACTGTTAGTTTTTTATTGTTTCTCGCTTGCCTATCAATATTTCTATGAACAAGTTTTTCTAGGGTTTTCACAAACTTTTTTAACCACTTCCGGTTAACATGCATGTTAATTGTTGTGGCGGAAATTGTTGAATAAATTTCAAAAACAATATGTTGTTTTATTTAGTTTTGCCGTTAACAGCAGCAATCCTAAGAAGCATTTATAATTATGAAACAATAAATGTGTTGAAATGAAACCATAATCAAAAAAAAAAAAAAACTAATATGTGACAGATATTGCAGCAGAAAATTAC
The DNA here is from genome assembly GCA_950370525.1 of Bellardia bayeri. Lineage (NCBI taxonomy): Eukaryota > Metazoa > Arthropoda > Insecta > Diptera > Calliphoridae > Bellardia > Bellardia bayeri. The sequence continues at coordinate 67,175,364 of OX493265.1, forward strand.
AGAAACAAATAGCTATTGGGAAGATCTGTGCCCATGTTCTGTTTAGTGAGAACTTTTCGCATCGAAGCGATGTGAAACAAAATATTCCTTCCCATTTCTTTTATAAAAACCCGAAAACTTATTATAATTTCCAAAAAAAAAAACTGTTAGAACTGAGTATCTACTTTAAAATAATCTTTCAAATTAATAAAAGCCAATTTTGACCACTGAAGTTCATACTCGCCTAAAGACACTTTTGGATCTTCAAAAAGTTTAAAAGAATTTTGTATCAATAAATATTTAGCAGATTTTCACATTTTATTATTGAAAATTCTCCATATATGTACTTTAAAGAGTCTCATAGTTTCCGTCAATCATTTAAAAATTTCTTTTAAAAGTCTCTTGACATATAGATATAAACAAATTTTGTTTTAAAATGTTTATTTGATCCAATTCCATATCTGTTTTCTTTAATTTAGTTTTAAACTCAGCTCCACAATCAATTGCATCTAATGAAAGAAAAGAATCGGCTAAATCGATAGCTGATTTTAAATCAACAGATCAACAGTCAATGTTACTTCTATTTTTTTCTTTTAACTTTAAGGTACGGTCACATTTAACAAATATTTGTTGAAAAACACGTAACCACTAAATAACATAAAGGGTCCGCCAAAAAACTTTTTTTTTTTGAAAATGCTATAAAAAAAACTACTGAATATTTTCTCAAATTTCTTTTTTACTTGATGGTACAATCCTTCCGGTTAATAATGGAAAATAATTTCATTCAAATGAAATTTGAATATGGTCATGCAGTAGCCTACACGATCGGTCCAATTTTTAAGCACATTATCGATTGTGTGCAGCTGTATTTCACCAATGACTCCTTTAAAGCGTCAATTGTCTCTGGCTTGTCGGCGTAACACTTATCTTTGACGGTACCCCACAAATAATAGTCCAATCGCAGCTCAGAGGTGGCCAAACGACATCAGCTCTGCGGTTGATAATGTGCTCTTCAAAAACAGGGAGCAAAACATCAAGTGTAGCTTTGGCTGTGTGGCACGTAGCGCCGTCCTGTTGAAACCAAATGTTGCCAATATCCTCCTCTTCAATTTTTGTGAACAAAAATTCGTTCAACATGACCCGATAAATGTAACGGCCACTCTTTGCTCATTTTCGAAAAAAAAAATGGCCCAATTATGCCTCTGGACCAAAATCCGCAGCAAACAGTGACTCGTTTTGGGTGCATCGTTTTTTCAATGTATGCGTGCGGGTTTTGTGTGAGAAAAGAATGTGTCTGTAAGTCATGTCGAATACTCTCAAAAGGTATTACGCCGTTACGCTAGAAAAGTCAAAATATATAACCCAAAGCCGAAGTGCAAATTCAGTGTTTGAAACCGCTAATCACAAATATCGTTGACGGCGAATTAAATTTAATAAAATTTAAAAATTTGTCGGCTATATAAAATAATGTAAATTACAACTTTAATGTTTGTTGTTTACAAAATAATTTGCAATAAAATAAAAATAGTTTCGTGGTGTAAAAAAGAAAACTTTGTTTTGCTAAAGGAAAATTGTTAAAATGGTACATAAAATATAATGTATAAAATATATATAGTATCAAATGTGTTATTATTTATTGTGATTTGAATATATTTTATTTTTAAAATTATATCTCGTCGCGTTTTTATTTATGAGTGTGTTTAATAGTTCAAAGCGGGAACCTTTCTTACAAAAATTTTCCAAACACACTTTTTCTGTAAACTGGCGAGTAATTTTCTTACGCATCAGCGACTACTCGCCAAAAAAAATTACAGACATAGTTTTGTAATAAAAACAGCTGTTTGTTTGAAAATATGGCATTTCTGTTTCATTCCACACATTTTAATCGAAAAGTTTCTCGCCACGGGAATTACAGAACATGGGCACTGGTAATATTAATTTTGAAACATCAATTTAAAGCGAATTATTGTTTTGGCTGAGAAATAATATTCAATAGTTGTCATGTTTCGTATGCCTGGAGAACAGTGGTAGGCAAGGCCGATATTATTCGTTTATTTACCAATGTGTAGGTAAACGAAGTTCATAAAAATGATCAAATAAGTATCTAAAATTAGTTGACAACAGAGAAAGATAAGAGAAAGCAGTTTATTGCAATCCATATTACATGTTCTCTTAATGCCGGACACTGCTTATACAGCCAAGAAGTCAAGTGATTTTATTTGCAGCAGATATTGATAATGCTGTTGCTTATTTGCTTATTGTAAATTTAAATTAAAATTTATTTTTACATGGATTTTACTTTTTTTATAAAATAATATCTTGTCATTTATTTAAAAAATATCTTTAAATTAAACAAAAAGTATTTTCCCTTATTTTTTGTTTATTTATTGATTATTTACAAACTAATATGATTTTATAAATGAGATTATAAACAGTAAAAAACGATTTTCATTTAATTTAATGATAAATCGAATTTTAATTGAATTTTTACTCTTGAGGGACTGACTGACTGTGATTGTGGTTACAAACCACAAATAATTTAAAATTATATCCGGAAATTTTATTTCTGTTACCACAATAATAATAGCGAAAAACAAAACGAATTATATTAAAAACACACACAAAATACATAGAATATTTTTACAATATTTCTGTAAATTGTTTTTCTACAAAAAAAAAAAAAAAAAAAAAAAAAAAACAGCAGCAAACCAATTCTCTTGACAATAAAAGACGGAAAAACTATTTAATACTGTTGAAATTCAGTCAACTGTTAAACTTAACGATAAACTTTTGCTGGTTTTATAAGAGTCTCCACGACACCAGCAACCTTGCGGCTCTAGGGGAATATAATGTCAAAAAGGGGGGAAACAAAACTAACAAACTTTCAAATTTTTTAGAGGAAATAATATTGTTATAGGAAATTTATCAAAAATTTTATAAGAAATGGGGGCAAAAATATATGTTTCTTGCTATTGTGTGTTATAGTTATAAGAAATTGTAATTTATGTTATTTTAAACGTACTTTAGTTTTTATCCCCTCTTTCTCTCAGTCAAATACTTTTACGTTTTCAGAAATATGTTTATGGCCGTGGATTTATCTGTGATCTAAATCAATGTTTTATTTGCAAGCGAGTGTCAAAGGAAAAGTGTTTCATGTGCTTTTTAATATGAATGAAATATTTTGTTTTTTTTTATAGAGATATCAAAAATAATGAGATGATGTTATTTTTAATAAATTCTAGTTTTTATGGAAATAAAATTGTATATTTAATAAAATAATTATTAAAAATCAAGTAAAAAAAAGAAGCTTAAACGCAATATCCCGATGTTATTAAAATTATCTCTATTAAAGTTATAGTTCTATCTTACAGACTCTCATTAATATATTGGATGTATTGTGCAATAAGTTATGAAAACTGCATTTGCAATACATAAATATATAATATTATAATAATCTGATCAATGTAGTTAAAATACAGTCCTTTTCAATTTAATTCAAGGACATGTGTCACATAAAACATAGTCAAGACTCTTCATTGCACAAATAACTCTCATGCACAAATTCAGAGTGCAATAACTATCTCATACAATAAATTATAATATTAATTTAAAATTACAGACTGTAATGTTTTTCAATCTAACAAGGGAAAGCGCCCCACGAATCACTCGCCACTATTGCGAATGTCAATGGCGACATAAATGCTGTGGACGGCACTATCATAGCATTGACTTTGATAACATTGCCAACTTTCGTTAAAAACCGATAATAATTTAGCCATGGTGTAATTATACAAGGTGAGTGCAAATCGACAACAAATACAACACAATACAGAAACAACAGGCATTTTGTTTGTGTAAAATATTGTACTGACAGAAATACTTGACAAAATATTACATTTGACATAAGTAAATTGTAAACAAAGTCAGTCAGCTGTGCTACTGCACTCACTTTGTATATTTACACCATGATTTTAGCATTATCAGAGGTAACCAAACGTCGATATTGTTTTAGATTGGTTTTAGTTTTTATGCCAACGATTTTTTCAACGACGGAATGAACATTTTTTAAGTGTTTACAAAAACATTTAAAATGGAATATAAATTAAAATTACTACCAACAAACAATTTCAATTACTAATACAACAGTTCGAAAGTAAATCAAATTTAGGCAAAGAATTTCATAGGGTTGCAAGTAGAATTGTAAGAAATCAAGATGAAACTAAATTCCTTTGGACCACCAGTGACAGCGATGGTTTGCAAAAGGAAAGGATAAAATTGTCTTCAAAGTATAAATTAATTAATTTAATTTAAAATTCATACGTTTATGTTTAGAGAGACTTTAAATAAAAAAAAACAGGCAACGAACAACAAAGCTAAGCTTTATGCAACCTTTCGCAGAAGCTGCTTCTAACTTCATTCAATGCAAAAGAAGCAGTTTAATCCTCCAGGTGTTGCCCAAAGTATACAAAAATCAAATGATGAAAATATACCAACACTTCAGAACATATACTGCCGTATTCATAAAAAATTAAAGTAGACTACAAATGTACTTTAAGAAAATTTTGTATGAAAATTTTGTCTAAAAGCACACTTCAAACCTACTTTATTTTTTATGAATACGGCAGATAATCTGCGAGGATTTTGCTGAAGGGCCAGCTTTCGCAAGAAAATCGAATGACCAAAGAAATAATTAATATATTAGAACAAATTTGTAAAAAAAATCCTATTAATGTCCTAATAGATAAGTTAAAATTGTTTCTTTTTTATTGACTCCACAAACGTATGTGTATACAGTGGGAAGCAAAACTGTCTGGATGTTTTGCATTAAGGTGGTGCTTCATGGATTCGCTCATGCTGTCTATGCCAATAGTATTCTTTTCCATCAGACTTTCGTTTCGTCGCTCCAAATAACGCGTTTCTAGTCATTTGCGAGTAATGTCCAATTTTTGTGGGTTTTACCTAAATGAAGAGGTTTTTTCACATTTCTATTGGAAAATGCTGGCTTTTTCTTTTTCACACTGACTACTAAACCAATTCTATTTAATAAGCGTCTAGCCGTTCAGGAACTGGCATCCTTACCAATACTTTTTGCAGCATTCTTCGGGGTATTGATGTCCTTAAACACTCTGCCGGCCATCACCATCAGAAAGCAGTCTTGGTCGACCCTCTTGGTTACTACATTGCGCCCTTTTTTATATCATTTACCGGGGATTTACTTAAATTTAATTTTTAATTTTTTAATTTTAAGGCATCAGTAATTATTTTGCAACAAATTTATCACATTGTTTTCAATATCATTTGGAGTTTTGCTCAGTTGTAAAGATCTTTTAATTTTTATTTAAAAGTCAAGTTAATAACTTCACAGTTAAAATAATAATGCACAAATAGATCAGTAAAAGATTGATAACGAGATCGCTACAAACAAAAAAAACCAACGTTACATTTTAACAGAGCAATATCGTGATATTGTTTATTTCTTGTACTGTGCAAAAGTGTCCGCATAGTGAATTTTTTGTTTTTTTAATTTTTTATTTTTTTGAAGCAATTTATGTGAGTTTTTCATTATTTTCATTACCTTACTTTCTTAATGCAAAACATCCGGACAGTTTTGCTTCCCACTGTATATTAACTAAATTAAATCAATTATATGTTTAGATAACTTCCTCTGTTTTACGTCTACTAAAAATTAATGTAGAAAATACTTTGGATGGGGTTACATAGAGAAAAGTCACAAAAGAAAAATTTGTTTTTTCCGCTCAATGTACAATAAAAACTCTAAGGACGGTCTTTCGATTACTGTTATTCCTTTGAAGTCTAATTGATGTGAAAAATGTACAATGATCAATTGTCATTATATATCAACAATGTTTAAATTGTTTTACACGCGAAAAAATTCACCACAAACATTTTCAGGTCGTGCCCTGCTCTTCAAACACACTTGGCGTAACATGCAAAGGCAATGACGAACTGGTTTTTAAGTTCTAATAAATTTTCTTTGAATAAAAAGTTAATAATAATTAATAACAAAGTAATAGTTAGGCACATGAACATAAAAATATTGTATTTAGGCAACTAAATTTGGACATCCACAAGCAGCTTCGTAAAAGTATTCCTATTTCACCTTCAATGTAGTTGTAATGATACGTCATTAATTTCTAATAAAAGAAGACAGCAGAAAAGAATTTATGATCGATATTGCAGTTTAAGATGCGACTTCAATACAAAACATATCAAGCATGATAATTTTATAACAAAAGCATCGGAAAACTGAAATAAAAGCGTTGAATCTGCAAAAGCAACATTTCGTGATATTTTTGATCAACACAATTGTCCTACTGCGACAACTTTTAAGAATTCGTTGAAGAAAATTGCCGCATTTGGGATTCTAAAAATTCACGAACAATTATTGAGAAGTCATTGCATGTTGAACGTGTCACTATGGTTTGTCTACTATTACTTTGAACAAGGACTTTGTTGTCCCAAAGGATCATATTGGTATAGTATGCACGCTTAGTAAATAAATTGTTAAAATAAATACAATTTCTCTTAAAAAATTACTATTAATGCTATGGATCTGTTAAAGCTACATTTCCCACATTCGTGATATTTTCGTTTAATCAAAGAATGTTTTTTTGAGAAAATTGCCGCATTGGGGCTTTTGAAAAATTGTTGAAAAGCCTTTGCAAGCTGAACATGTCGCTGTATGGTGCTTTTTCAATAATCCGTCTATGTGTTTACGATGAATGCATTAAACTATCGGTATATGGTAAAAACCAACCAATTTCTCCTATTATTGATAATATGAATATCACTGACATCTGGTTTAACAGGACACATGTAAAATGTCATACAACCATTGCAACGAAATTCAGCTATTAATTGGCCGCTTAAAAATGCTCTTTAACACCACAGGATTTGTTTTTTTTTTTTTTTGGGGGGGGGGGGGTGAATTCTATGTTGAAGGTAAAGTCGATGCAAAGCAAATCGAAGCGATTACTGAAATAGATCCTGAGACTGAGATAGATCCCTGAAATAGATCCTCTTTTTTTTGGCAAAAATGTAATTGAACATATTGATAAAAGAATCGACATCTGTTATCAAGGTCGTGATGGAAATCTATCCGATATGATTTTTAATTTACAGTTCTCTTCCCAATACAATAAAAATATTAATGCTTTTCATATAAATGCTTTGTTTTATTTTATTTTATTTTATTTTGAAGGGGTTTTTACATGATTTAACATGTTTTAAATTTTTTGCAAGAATATTCCAATAATTTGTTTGCTTAATTCCTTATTTATAGTGAAATTTAGGGAAATTTAGTTTCACATACATATATTTATTAATGCAAATAAAATGTGTGTTAATAACAACCAACATACATCTTTATTGCTGAAGTCAATAAAATATTTTCGTTAAATTTTAAATAATGCATAAATTATCTGCACCTTTTACTTAAAATGATTTACAAATATTAAGTAAAATTACAAGCAATTTTTTTTTAACCCCAAAAAGTCGACACCTTTTAGTAATAAGAATCATTTCAATTAAGCCAATAATAGCCACAGTGTCAAAAACAACAACAACAAAAACAAATATAAACACACAATAATCCTGGCGACAAATGAACACTCATTCATACACACACACACACCAATAAGTACAACAATACAACGAAGCTGTGATGATCAGTGAGAGGGAGAGTAAGAGTAAGAGTATAAATCAGTGTTGGCAAACATGGTACAATTTTACTTTTTTTGATACATTTTAGACTCAGTAGGTACCGTCGTACTACCACGAGTTATTTGGTACAATTTCAAATTACTGTTGCATTTGGTATTCCAGCAGAAATGTATAGATAAATATTATATGTAGATTTAAGTTTCCTTAGTGCAAGTAGAAGAGAAGATTTTATTTTCAATTTCATGAACATTTTGGAACTGATATCCATATGATTTTTAAATATGCATCTACATATATCATGGTTATCACTACAAAAAATTTTTGGTTGAATTATCGAAAAATGTGAAGCTCTGAAATATTAATACACATTAAATGATTTGAAGGCTGAATTCAGAAATTAAAGCTTAATATTTAGTTAATCAGAATTTTAAAAATACTAGAAGTTAACCCTTCAATCTTTTAATAAAATAAAAAAAAAATTGTAATTTTGAAATTCCAATCGAAGTATTTAAGAATATATATTCCGATACTTCATAAATAAGACTGTTATAGGTAATCATGATAATAAATGAAACTAATATTATTCATGATTCAGAAGTAGCCTAACTATACATTTAAACAAATACAGACAAATCCCGGATAAAGATAAGTTACAGGAAACATTGTAACTTATAAAAAATACAACATTATATTACGAAACGAAGTCTATTTCTTTGCCTCTAATTTATCTTTGTTTCAAACGCATTAATATTAAATTTGCCTCTAATTTATCTTTGTTTCAAACGCATTAATATTAAATTGTTACTCAATCCTTTGATAACTTTCTTCCTGGAACATTTGTTGTATATCACGAACAAATGTTGTATCTGGCAGCATTTTTCAATAGATTGTGATTCTTTGAAGAAGTTTTAGACGTATTCCTTTTTATCACCAAATCAATTCCATTAGAGTTCGACGATTTTTTGAGTCATTATTGTTGTACAAAAATGACAATGTTAAAAATTTGGTAGTTCGAGCATAAAATTGTTTCAAAATTCGTTATAATCGTAAAAGGTAATGTTAAAAAATTTTCTATATCGAATTTTTTGTTAAAGTGAGTTTCTGGTTAAGTTTTATTATTATTTATCAAATATTAAAAATGGTACAGTGGAGGCCTTAAAAGTACTTTTTATTTAAAGGTGATTTTTTAGCTATTTTCTTTTTTAAACAGCTGAGGCACGTTTCGTGTTGTGTTTTACTGTCAAACATCTTCAGTTTGGTCTATAATTTAATCATGAATCGTCTTAGAAACGAACAACGCTTCCAAATTATTGAATTTTATTATCAAAATATGTGCTCTGTTGAGAAAGTTCATCGCGCGCTTCGACGAAGGCTCAATGGGTACGTAAATAATCAGAATTGTCGATTTTGAAGTGAATATCAATCAGAAGCATTGCACGAGCTACCAATGCATCCAGAAAAAGTCACAGTTTGGTGCGGTTTATGGGCTGGTGGCATGATTGGACCGCACTTCTTCAAAGATGATGCGAATCGTAACGTAACTGTGAATGTTGAGCGCTACCGTAAGAAGATATCCAACTTTTTTTGCCCAAAATGCAAGAGCTTGACTTGCATGACATGTGGTTTCAACAAGACGGTACCACATGCGACACAGCTCGCGCAACAATGGACTTATTGAGAGGCGAGTTCGGTGAACATTTTATTTCACGTTCGGGACCGGTCAATTGCTGCCTAGATCGTGCGATTTAACACCTTTAGACAATTTTTTGTGGGTCTATGTTAAAACTCATGTCTATACAGACAAGCCCGCTTCAATTGACGCATTGGAAGACAACATTGAAGCATTTATTCGTGAGATACCGGCCGAAATGTTGGAAAGAGTATGCCAAAATTGGACTACGCAGATGGACCATTTTTTTTAACTTTCCTATAGCTTTTAAAAAATGGCCCCTTACTATGGATTCAAATAAATATTTAATACATTTCTCTGAATTTAATATGTTTTTTTTTTAACTTTTAAAAAATCGCCCCTTATATAGTTGTTACAAAATCCAAAAAGTACAAGTTGTTTCTTTATGCACGATTCATATTGCGTATGAGTACTTATGTGTATGAATAATATTATTCATACGTACATGAAACTTGCAATGAAAATGACCATTTTAGCAATACATATATGTATACATAATTGGCAAGGCTTAGTAAATAATTTAAAAAAATTATTTCTGAAAAATACAAATACAATTTCCATTTAAATTTACAAATAAATACAAATAAATTCTGAGACTAATTTATACATTTATATTTATCTTAGCCAGCTGTTAATTTTTATTGTAGTCAAATAAAATTCTATAATTATATTTGCTGCCTAAGTACAGGCTTAGTTAATAATTGCATATAAATTATATAATTTTCAGCTTTTAAATGATCATTATTTGCTAAATGTCTTTTGAAAATGACCTGATTTTAAATTCAAATTAACATTGTTGTTATTAAGACAGTATTATAAAAAGTTTAATTAAGTAAATTATAAATAACAAATACAATTAGAATTAGAATATTGTAAGACAAGCAAAATATGTCTGCAGTTAATGCAAATACAGTTAGAATTTATAATACACAAAAAATTGAGAATAAAGTAATAGGTAATGTAGAATAGTAAATACTGTACAGCAGAAAAGATTTAAAGAATGAGGAAAATTAACAAATAAATTGAATTATATATTTACTTTAAAACTAAATTCAGTAGTTAACGTGAAAGCTATTTTCCCCCTGAAAAGTATGCTTTAAACATAAGCCTGTATTTTCCATATTAACTCAATGACTAAAAGCTATTTTCCCCTGAAAAGTATGCTTTAAACATTAAGCCTGTATTTTTCATATTAACTTAATGGCTTTAAGTTTAAAACATAAGCTTAGTATATTAAATCTGACCATTATTTATATAAATAAAGTATGATTTAAACATTAACTGCCGTATTTATAAAAAATTTAAGTAGACTTCAAGTGTACTTTAAGAAAATTTTGTATGAAAATTTTGTCTTAAAGCACACTTCAAGCCTACTTTATTTTTTATAAATACAACAGTAAGCCTGTATTTTCCGAATTATCTTAATGGCTTTAAGTTTAAAACATAAACTTAGTATAATAAATCTGACCATGTTTTTAGTAGTTAATGTAAAAGCTATTTTTTTCCTGAAAAGTATGCTTTAAATATTGACCCTGTATTTTCCAAATTAACTTAATGGCTTTAAGTTTAAAACATAATCTTAGTATATAAAATCTGACCATTTTTTATTTAAATAAAAGTTATTTTCATATCTGTTTAAAAATACACAAATTTGTAATATTTTATGATGTTCATTTACCATGTTTGTTTCTCCCCAATTTTCATATAAATGCACATATATTACCTAAATATTTGTTATTACATTTCTGCAACAACACAATGAAAAGCAACAAAAATATATAAATTACTTACATATTTTACTAATATTTTCCGAGTTTTTATAACACTGTTATGTCTATTTTAAATGCACATGGCAGTTACATATTATTTACAAAACCTAAATACTGTATCATATTTATGCTGTCAGTATTTAACAATATTGCCTGACAAAAGAACACACGCATATACAACAAGATAAACTTTTGGGATAAACGAGAATAAGTAAGTTTTCACAGTTTTCAATTCTGTGAAAACAAAACCAAACCAACCAACCCAAAAGTATGTAAATTATTTGCAAAAAAAATTGTCAAACAAAAAAACTAAAGATTTTCCAAATAAATCTAAGAAATTTTGGTATTTATATAATTTATTAAGCTATAAGGCATATTTATATAACATATTTTAAGGCTTAACGCCATTTAACATATTACAGCATAACTTAAGGCGTTGTAAATGTAGTTTTTTTTTGTCTGTGTGTTTAATTTACAAATAAATAAGCAAATAAACCAAATATTTATGCAATACTTAATAAACTAAATAAGTAAAGACATTTGCTTTATGTAAGTAATAATATAAACCAAAAAGGGAAAGTATTTTAATTTAATTTATGCCAGACATGTTTAGCATAAATAAATTAGTTTAGTCATACAAATTATTGAAATTAAAATATATTCTTTAAGTAAATAATTGTTAGTATATTACTTTTTTCGTTTATTTTTACATATTAACACGTTTCTGTTTACTATGCGTTTGTGAGAGGGTGTTTGCTCCCGATTTAATAAAAAAAACCATCAATTTTATATGAAAAACGTGATAATTAATTGTAGCTTTATTAATTTTCTCTCTCTAATAGTGACAAAATTCATACGTATTGGAATTGCCGATAAAAACGATAATCCTCCTTACTTCGATAAGAGTTTATATGAAGCTGAGGTGGATGAAAATGAAGATATACAGCATACGGTATTAACAGTTACCGCCAAAGATCATGATGAATGTAAGTATAATTAAAATGTTTCTTTTTATTTCAATTAAAAACCCTACATACTAGACTACAAAGTTACAGTCTGGTAACTAGTTCACATAAGTTTAGTATTTTAGAAAATTAAAGCATAGTTAAGGGATGCCACAAATAAAGCCATAAAATTAATATTTAAAAAAAACTTTTGATTTCTTTATTTAGTTCTTTTATTCGACCTTTTTTTATATTCTATAAATTGTTGTTTCAAGCAATTAGGTCACTTTTAATATTTATATAAAAATGTTTTATATATTTTAATATCCAATATTTCGCTATCACAATGGATAGCTTCCTCAGGGATAATACAATTTTTGAATTATAATAATTTATTATAGTAATAATTTATTTATAATTTATTATAATAATAATTTATTATAATTCAAAAATTGCTTCCTCAGGAGCTCTCCATTGTGATAGCGAAATATTAAATATTAAAATATATAAATATATAAAACATTTTTATATAAATATTAAAAGTGACCTAATTGCTTGAAAAAACAATTTATAGAACTTTAGATTTCCTTAATACTAATATGTGTTTAAACCTCTTCACTAGCTTCTCGCATACGTTACGAAATCACCAGCGGTAATATTGGTGGTGCATTTGCCGTCAAAAATATGACAGGTGCTATTTATGTAGCTGGTGCTTTGGATTATGAAACGCGCAGAAGGGTAAGTTGGTTAAAATGTTTACAAATTTAAATTAATATGCAAAAAATCTATAAATTAGAGGCTTACAAAAAATAGGAAATTTATAAAGAAATTACACATAGGATAGCAATAAAAATGTGTACGAATTTAATGATTGAAAACAAGCAAAAAAAGAAGAAAAAACGAGGTATACTTTAGGGGTGACGCTTAAATGCAGCTCATGCTGACAGAAAAATCACTTTTTGTAGCTTTTCTGCTTAAAATTAAATAATTTTACAGGATTTGTTTTAAAATCATCAACTGTTGACTGCCATTTACCCAGACAGAAAATAATTTCCATGTCTTTTAAGGAAGCGCTGATTAAGTTCTTTGAAGAATATTCTTAATATCATTTTTGTTTTTTGCAAATAACGAAATTAGTCTAGTAAATTTGGAAACTCAAAACTTCAAATATTCTATAAAGATCGTTTAAGGATATCTGTCTGTTCCTCTTAAGATTATAAGTTAAGTACAGATCGCAACTTTAAAGATCAGTTCATAAAAGATTCACTGATTGATAAGTAAAACTATAGGTATTGGTTAACATCCACCTATTAATCTCCAAAGAAATATTCTTGTGATCTTAGTAAACGTGTTAAATATCTGGAAGTTTTCCTAAGACACTTGTCTTTAAAAATGTTTTCTGTAACAAATTTCTTAAGGAAATAGTTTTTAAAATATTGTTCACTTTAGAACTAACTTTTAAAATATTGTCAGTTTTAGAATTAGATTAAACTGAATTCAGACTGTGCTCTCTTAGCACCCTCTACATAAAATCATATAAACATTAAAAAATACTCAAAACTAATTCAGTTATAATATTGATGATACTCTAAAATTTGTTATTACATATTTTACTTACAATGTTCTCTCCAAATATACAGAAATTTGTTCAATGCATTTTGACAAAACTTTCCTTTTAAGCTCTCATCCTAAAAGTATACCTTAAAATTTTACTTTTTTCACAAATCAGTAAAATTAACAGCTGTTAATTGCACAAATAAGAAAAACCAAAATGAGCATTAATCTACATATAATAAACATATTTTACAACAAATTAAAATAAATAATATTTCTAAATAATTTATAACAATATTATTATAAAAAAAAAAAACAAAAACCACCTCATTTAGTATGAGCTACGTTTAGCTGCTTCGGATAATTTGAAAGAAAACTATACCACCGTTATAATACATGTCAAAGATGTCAACGATAATCCTCCAGTGTTCGAGAGGCCCACCTATCGCACCCAAATCACCGAAGAGGATGATCGCAATTTACCCAAACGTGTGCTACAGGTTACTAACAAAATTAATACTACTCCACTTTTCTTTTTTTTTACAATTGTTCATTTGCAAACAATAGGCTTCAGTTCAAAATTTTATGAGTTTTTTTTATTGTTTTGTTTTATATTTTTAAATGTTTTAGTATTTTGTTTTTTGCTAGTTTAATTTTAGCAGTAGTTTTCCATCAACAAAAATCTGCAAAAATTTTATGCATGAATATTTTATATGCAAATTGTTTATAGTTTTTCGTTTTAGTTAAAACACCAAAACCCAGCTACAACTACAACACAATTTTAATTAAAGGAATTGTTGTTTTATTTTTTTTTTGTTTTCTATATGTATATTCTTAATTTAATTTAATATAATATTGTATTTATTTTATAAAACTGATATTGAATTTGGCTTATGTTTGCTTTACAAAAATAAAAGCTAGTTTGTTTTATCATACCAGGACCCGGTATGAGTCAATATTCCCATATTTATGTTTGTTTTTCGTTTTAAAGTGACAATATGTCAATCATGTCACAGTTTCTCTATATAGTTTTTTTTCAATGCTGCCTCATAGAATTGTGTAACATTTTATTTTTAATATTTTTTTATATGTATTTTAAATATTTATGTTATTGAACACTTGTTTGTATTTATAAAATTTATATGGTAAAATTTCTTATATTCCTCTTTTTCATTTGAGCATTTCTGTATACAATTCATACATTTTTTTTATGTTTATGTGTAAAAAGTGTAAAGGCTCAGTATATTTTCATGATGAAAAGATTTGTATTTGTAGTATCATGTCATTTGTATATAAAAGGGATTCACAGTTATAGTTGCGACAATGTTATCCAATTATTGAAAAACAACAAAAAAAACAAAAACTATAGGAATTATTTTTAGTTATTTTTAGTATAAAAGTTGAAATAAAAGTTAACGTTCATTTAATTTATAAGTGTTCCTGAAAGTATGCAACATATTTTTGATATCATCATAATATTAAATACAATAGAAAAGAATTTTCTTTAGAAACCTTGCTATAGAAAAGATTCTTCTGTAAACACTTTGCTATAGAGAAGAGGCTTTGATCGACACTTTGCTATAGAAAAGAGTCTTCTTTTAAAAAGTGTCTTTTATAAACACTTTGATATAGAGAAGTCTTTAATGAACACTATAGAGAAGCGTCTTTGATGGACATTTTGTTATAGAAAAGTGTCTTCTTTTGACACTTTGCTTTAAAAAAGTTTCTTCTATAGATACTTTGCTATAGAAAAGTGTCCTTGGTAAATACTTTGTTATAGAAAAGTGTCTTTTATAGACACTTTGATATAGAGAAATCTGTAGTATATACTTTGCTATAGAGAAGTGGTTTTTATGAACACTTTGCTATAGAAAGGAGACTTTTTTTTGACACTTTACTATAAAAAAGTTTCTTCTATAGGTACGTTGATATAGAGAAGTCTTTAGCGGATAATTTGCTATGGAGAAGTCTTTAGTGAACACTTTGCTATAGAGAAGCGTGCTATAGAAAAGTGTATTCTACACATCTCTACACTTTGCTGTAGAGAAGTGTCTTCTTTAGACACTTTGCTATAGAAAGGAGTCGTCTTTTGATACTTTGCTATAAAAAAGTTTAGGTAGTTTGCTACAGAAAAGTGTCTTTGGTATATAAACACTTTGCTCTAGAAAAATGGCTTCTATAGAGACTGTGCTATAGAAAAGTATGTTCTGAGACACTTCGCTATAGAAGTTTGCTCATCCTTGCTATTTTCAACAACCTGTGAATACCATTTAAATTTTTTTTTTTGTTGCAATTTTTGTTAAACATATTTTATTTACTTTTACTGTTTTATAGTTAGAGAGGAAAAACTTGTACAACAGTGCAAATCGTTTTTATGAAAATAAATTAAAATCAACAACATTGTACTTCACTGTCAACATTATATCAAGCAATAATCACTTTGCCTCATTTTTAAATTTTAAATATATTTAAATTAAAAGTTTTTTTAAGAAAGGAAAAATATGTGATGTAATGCAAGGATTTTATAATAAAGAAGAAAAAAAATTATATGGGTTATTGTAAGGCATGATTTTAGGGGCAAGAGAACATTACAGACTCAATCTGCTTTAAAAGTAACATTTTGTATAAAACAGAAACTGGCTAAAGATGTTGTCGTATAGTGGACAGCAGATACTTTATATTAGCAAAGTGTCGTATGTTGTATTAGGTATTTATATTGAATATTGTGTATAAACCATATCATTTGTATGTAAAACAAATCCGTTTCCCATGAATTTTGGTATGCTGCATACGATCTACTACCTCAGTTAATAATTGAATAAATGAGTTGAAAGCTACATCGTGTGATTTGAAATGTACGACATGTACTTATATATTGTTAAGTTTTTTAAAAATTGTTTAACATATTTGAAAATTGTATTAAACATTTATCACAAAGCCTACATGTAAACATGTAAATTAAATTATCCTTGAATTCTTGTAAAATTACATTTTATGTATGTAAAATTTTCTTTAAAATTATTATTTTGTTTTAATTTTAAAATTAATTTTATTTATTTATTTTTTTCACTTTTTTTCAATTTTATGTTGATTTTTATCTGCCTTTAAAACCGCCAATAAAATTTTATTAACAAATTGGTAAAACCAAAAGTATGAACTTAAATTGGTGGCCTCTGATAGTTTAAACGAAAATTCCACCACAATTATTATAAATATACGTGATGTTAATGATTTGCCGCCGGTATTTCCGCAAACATTGTACGAGCGTTTATTGAATGAAGAAATGAAGGCTCCTTTTACCATAATACAGGTCAGGTCGTGTTTAATTTTGTTTCTTTTTTTTAGCATATAATTATGTTTATTTTCTTCATTATTTCTTATTAAGTTTTTAATAAATTTTAATTATGATTTTTTTTTATTTTTTGTTTTATTTCACCTCATTTTGATATCATCAAACATATTTACATATGAAATTTGTTTTTATTTAACCATAAATTATTTATCAAAAAATAAAACAAATAAAAGTAATTGAACCATGTGTAAATAATGATTGAAATTGTGTATGTGGTATGATTGATATTAAATAAATATTAAAACAACAATAATAATCAAAATATGAAAGCAAGAAAAAACATACATTATTATTAAAAATTTAAATCTCAATAAAACAACAATAAAGTGTTATAATGTTTATTGTTGCATAGTGGACACCCAATAAAGTGTTTTATTCTGTCTTTACAAGACAGTTTACTTTATGGCTAACTTTCTTTACAAGACTCTTTACTACATAGCAAACTCTCTTTCGCAAGACACTTTACTATATTTCAGAAGACACTTTACTATATAGCAAACTCTCTTTCGCAAGACACTTTACTATATTTCACAAGACACTTTACTATATAGCAAACTGTCTTTCACAAGACATTTTACTATATACCAAACTGTCTTTCATTGTCATTGCTGGGTTGTTCTTCCAAATAAATTCCCTTGCATACTCTATTTACATTATACTATATCTGTAAATACATTTCCTGGGGTGTAATTGCTCTATAATGTTCTTTCTTAAATGGGTGTCGGGGTCTTGTACATTTATTTTTCGCATATAATTGCCACAATTCGTGACAAATTAATAATGTAAAATTATTTAACAATAAATAAATGGAAATAC
Organism: Bellardia bayeri; assembly: GCA_950370525.1. Classification (NCBI taxonomy): domain Eukaryota; kingdom Metazoa; phylum Arthropoda; class Insecta; order Diptera; family Calliphoridae; genus Bellardia; species Bellardia bayeri. Next base: position 67,193,151 of record OX493265.1, read on the forward strand.
TTTTTTTAATATCACAATATTTAAGCACGTATATGTATTACTAAAAATGGTATATAATAAATTAAGTGTAATTTTTAAATATTAAAGCAATAAAATAATTCAATGTATTTTTAACATCATAATAAAAAAACCTGTACCCAGCCTATTTATGCACATTTGTATATAGCCAAACTTCATTAAAATTAACCTCTCATTAAAAAAATGAGAAATGAAACCCTTGTGAAAATAATAATTAACAAAATAAATGAAGTAAATAATTTACGAGTATTTGTTTTTAGTAAATCAGTTCATTTTTTTAAGTTTATTAAAAGTTAAATGTGTAAGAAAGGTGCAAATTATTATTGCTCTATGGTCACAACAGTTTACAGTATGCAAGCAATAGTTTACACTATGTAAATAATAGTTTACACTATATAAACAATAGTTTACACTCTGTTAATATTAGTTTACACTGTGTAAACAATAGTATACACTCTGCAAATATTAGTTTACACTATATAAACAATAGTTTACACTATGTAAATATTAGTTTACACTATGTAGATGATAGTTTACACTATGTAAATATTAGTTTACACTATGTAAATATTAGTTTACACTATGTAAACGATTTTACACTTTGTAAGTACTAGTTTACACTAAGTAAACAATATTTTCCACTATGTAAATGTTAGTTGACACTAAGTAAACAATATTTTACACTATGAAAATATTAGTTTACACGTTGTAAATATTAGTTTACAGTATGCAAGCAATAGTTTACACTATGTAAATAATAGTTTAGACTATGTAAACAATAGTATATACTATGTAAATAAAAGTTTACACTATATAAGCAATAGTTTATACTATGTAAATATTAGTAAATATTAGTAAACGATAGTTTACAATATATAAACGATAGTTTACTATATGTAAACGATAGTTTACAATATGTAAACAATATTTTACACTATGTAAATACTAGTTTACACTAAGTAAACAATATTTTCCACTATGTAAATATTAGTTTACACTACGCAAACAATATTTTACACTATGTAAACATTAGTTTACACTATGTAAATATTAGTTTACACTATGTAAACGATAGTTTACAATATGTAAACGATAGTTTACAATATGTAAACAATATTTTACACTATGTAAATACTAATTTACACTAAGTAAACAATTTTTCCACTATGTAAATTATTAGTTTGCACTATGTAAACAATAGTTTACACTATGTAAAGATTAGTTCACATAATGTAAACAATACTTTACGCTATGTAAATATTATTTTACACTATATTAACATAGTTTTCACTATGTAATTAAATTAAAAGTAAATAATTATAGTATTACTTTTCTTAATGTTGCATTTAAGAAGAAACGAATGCAAAATGTGGCGAAGTATAGAAAATGGGCAATATGTATATTTGCTTGAAAAGTAAAACAGTATAACTCTTTAGTTGCAGTTATTCAAACTTAATAAATTTGTTTAGATCATTTTATTGATCCAACAGGGTTTTTATAATTTATTTTTCTTAGACTAAGGTCATGTTTTAGTGACAGCTGTCTTCCATCAAAAGTATTCTACTATTTTCATTATTATTGAAATCTATTGTGTTTAAATATTTGACTTTTGTTAGTAGTATTATATTTTTAAACATGCTTTAAACATTTAAAATTAATTTAAATTATATTTTAAAATATAATTCTATTTGCCTTTTAAATTATTAATTATGTTATATAATTATTTACAGCTTTATATTATTGTTTGCATTTGTTTGCTCCAATTTAATGTAATAATTTATTAAGGTAATTAAATAAAAACATAAAAAATAATAGTTTCAACAAACACATAAGTGGCATTAATACCATCAAACAAATAAAAAATATATTAATGAAATTAATAGAATTTAACAATTTCATTTACGCAATGGCCCATTAAGAAACGAAAGAAAAAAAAAACGATGGCTAACAGGAAATATTTCATAGAAAGTTTCTAAAAAATCTACCATTTACTGCATAATTATGGAAATGAAATCCATTTGTGAGGATAATACTTGGTTTTCGCTGATTTCAATTCAGTGGCTGGCAGAAAGAGAACATGAAGTATGATTGTATATTTCTGTTGCGACTTAAACAGCAATTTAAAACGAATTTTGTTTCTTATTTCATAATTAGATGTTGTTTGTCAAGTTCAGCCCCTGTTGGTTATGAGTGCCGGCCACTGTTTTACATAATTTTAAAGAGCTAAGAATTATTACTAATAGATTTAGAAAATCTAAAACTTTAATTATTTTTATATAGTTTCATGCATTGAGACATTTCTTTTATTTCTTTTCTTCTATTAATAATGTCAGTTTGTACAACTGCTGTTTTGACCCTCGTTTAACAATTAAAATAAATTTGTTATTTATTTTTTGTTGTGCTTTGAATTTTATAATGAAATTTATTTAATTACCCTTCATATGTTATTAATTCATTAAAAAAAAATAACTAAAATCTGAAATAAATTAAATTATTATTTAATGAAGTTACATAAGTGTAATCGTATCAAAATAAATGTAAACTATTTAAGCAATTAGGTAAATACAGTACAGGCAAGTACAGTAGGAAACAAAATGTAGTAAACAATTTCTAAAAACAATTAAACAGTTTATTAACAAAGTATCTAAAAAAGACAGTTGTCTTTAGCAAAGTAAAGAGGTGTAAATAAGGCACCTCTCTTTATTTCGGTGCCTACAGAAGACAACTTACTTTAGCAAATATCCTTTGCTTCCGCAAAAGTTTCTATACGAGAAGATACTTTTCTTTAAAAAACTGTCTGAAGAAGACACCTTTCTTTAGAAAACTGCTTGAAGAAGACGACGTTTCTTTAGAAAACTATCTAAAGAAGACACCCTTGTTTAGAAAACTGTCTTAAAACGACTTTAGCTAAAAAAAACACTTTTCTTTAGCAAACTGTAAACTCGCCTCAAAAATGTCGTTAATAAGCTGAGACAATCATACATTGTTGATCTTTCTTGAATAAATTAATATTCCTATAACCCTTTCCTTCAACAAAGTGTCCATAGAAGCCGCCTTTCTTTAGGAAACTGTGGGGTTGTGCGAATAGAGTCGATTTTAACGCTCGTAAGACTCAATATTATATGTTATTGTTGCTTTATCTGTGTAAGTATTACGGAATCAGACGCTTCTGGTGTTCTAGGCATGAGAAACCAGTGTGATATCCGCTGGACGAAACACATATTTCAAGTGTAAAAAGAAGCCTTCAAGTGCCTTGGTTTTTTAAAACGGTGTAGGAAATACTTTACTCCATCTGATCTCTTTATTATTTACACCACCTATATTCGACCGAAAATGGAATATAACTCTCATGTCTGGGCCGGTGCTTCGAAGTCTATTTGTACAGGAGAGGGCAAATATACTTATCGGTGATAGTAGGGTATCCAACTCTATTGATTCACTGGAGCATTGCCACAATGTGGGTTGTGTTTCAATGTTCTATAGACACAATAATGGAATGTGTTCTACTGAAATTAGGGAACTTGTCCCCGAAACACGTAGTTTTCTGCATAATACAAGTTCTTCAGTCAAAACTCATCCATTCATAGTCGACTGGATAGTGGATCGCACAACACATTACAGGGAAAATTCGTTTTTTAGCCGTACTGTCCGCATGTGGAATGAACTACCTGCAGAAGTAATTCCTGTCATTTACAGTATAGAAAAATTCAAATCAAATGTTCACAAACACTACTCCCTCTATCCTCCCTCCCATAACCTATTTTCCTAGTTCCAACACAATGCATTGCATGAGCAAAGGTCGTCCCCTGAGTGCTGAACCAAACAAAAAAAAAACACTTTTCTTTAACAAACTGTCTAAAAAAGACAGCTTTCTTTAGCAAAGAACCTTTTCTTCAGCAAAGTGTCTATAGAAGACATTTTTTCAATGTGCTTACAGCTAAGGAAACAGCCTTAGCAAAGACCCTTTTCTGATTTAGAAAACTGACTAAACTGACACTTTTTTAAAAACTGAAACACTATGGTTGTTGTATGACAACTACAAACTCAACATGTGTCACACATGTCATTTAACTAATATATGTCCCACATAGTCTTCGTATGCTATGCCAAATGTAAATACCATGCCAAGACTTGACCATGTTAAATGTGACTTTTGTCACCTTGTTAAACAATTAATTTAAATTTATTTTTATGTAATTTCGGATTATAAACATCATTTGCTAATCTTTTATTTCGAACCCTTCCTATTCTATTTGCCTTTAGTGTTTATTATCCGTATTGCGTTTTTTTGTACAATAAATTTAATCTCTAAAGTATTTGCAATTGTATTACAAACTATTTGACATAATATTTAAGTTCTTTTCATGCTTAATATGTAATATTTTTAAACAACAAAAAATTATATGATTACACGCTTATATTAAGTTCATTGTTATTATGTTAATTAATTTCAATACATTCATAATAACAATTTTAGTTAAATATAAATAAGTCAGAATGTTGTAGTTCCCAAAAACCATTACAAGTAATGTCAGAATTTATGTTTGAACTCAAAACCAAAGAAGCTACAATAGTTGTAACCAAATTGTTGATACTTTCTATATCAAATACAACATTTAACACTTACTATAGGTTGTGAACAGAACCAATAAACTCCAATATTTATATATGTAAAGCATATTTTAAGGGTTTTAATCATGTCTTTTATATCTCTCTCTCTTTAAAACTGTAGTTAGAAATTGTATTAAACTTCAATTTAAATATATTTAGCTTAAACTGTAGCACAAATAACAACTAAAACATTTAATTATTATAAATTTTGTTTATTAACTATGCCTGTTTATTTAATTTATTAATTTATTCACTGTAAATTAAACTAACCAGCACGTTTATCAAAAACTTAAATAAATTATTACAAAATTAAACGCATGCATGCTGTTTTTATTGCTTTGAGTTTTTATTATTTAATTTTTGTTTTTACTAACATTGTTTTTTTATATGTTTTGTAATTTAATAAACTATTTTAGAGAGCATGTTTATAATTATATAGTATATTGTTTTTAATTTAGTTGCATAACTACTGTTTGTCAAACAAAATAATTAATATTGATTTTTTGTTGCTTTTATTTTCTATCTATTTTTACATGTTAAAACTGCTGGTTACAAACCACAGGTAACCGCAACCGATGGTGACAAGGATCGTCCACAAAACATTGTGTATTTCTTGACAGGACAAGGTATTGACCCTGATAATCCAGCAAATAGTAAATTCGATATTAACCGCACCACAGGAGAGATATTTGTTTTAAAGGTGAGTTTAGTTTTGTGTTAAAAAGAACAAGTGTTGTCGGCGTCATAATCAATAATGAAATATTTAGTTAACATAAAAAATTATGTTTTTAACACTATTTAAAATAGGCAAATGTTTTTGAAGTTGAAAAATATTACAAGTCTTGTGATTCTGGTTATTTTAAACATGGTTTTAATATATGCCTAAAAGTATGCTTCATTTTTTATCATACAATTTAATAGGTTATTGAATTTCCGAGAATATATGTCTAAAAATCTGCTTAAGTTTTGATTATAAAATTTAAAGGGTTATTGAATAAGTGAGAAACTCAGGATGACAATTGCTTTCTCTTGAACTGTACAACTGATTACATATAGATTACATATTGATTATTTGACTAGCTCTTTAAACAGTTATCAGTTATACATACTAGATGGAATATCATTTTTAACCGACTAAAATCCATATTTGTTAAAAATATTACTGTACCTTTACAGCTATAAACTTTTCTTTTTAATTCACAAATCCCTTAATATTTTCTCCATAAAAGCTTAATCAGAAATCCAACTTATTTTCTCGGTGAAAATATATTTTCTTTTGCAATTGTTCTTTAAATACACAATAAATACTCTTTATAAAAGTATTTTTTCACATTTTCATTAATTTCTCTTGCATTAAAGAGGCCACATTATGTAGAATACAATATAACTTTATGCAAGCAATTTATTTTTATACATAAATATGACCGTTAGCAGCAGCAATCTTATTAATGTTTTTTTGTTTTTTTTTCGAAAATGTTTTCAACGAGAAATTATTAATAATTATTTTGAAACCAATGGATTTTATTGCATTAAAATCGAAAAAAAAAATATGTATACTACATATTTATTTATTGCAACTTATGCAGATGTAAGTATACTATAAAAATATTTATAATTATTGCATACCTTAAGGCTTGTCATATAGCTTAACTTGTGATATGCGTATGAGTTGGCCAGAGAAAAAGAATGAATGAATTAATGAATGACAAATACATAAAGTATTATTGGTAAGCCAGAGTATGCAAGCTTTATGCAAAATAGCTGGTGTGGTGAAATGAGGTATATAGAGGCCTGAGAATATGAACTGCGGGGCACAAAATGCATTTCAAGTGTCTAAATTACCATTTAAATGTACATACATATATTCTTGGAATTATTACAAATAAACGAAGTTGATACACCATAATAACATTACGTGTTATTAACAAATATCAAATTTTTGAATAAAACTATTTATTTTCATAAGAAAGAGAATGAGATTGTCTCACTTTAAGATTCATAACTTGTTTTCTAATGAAACAATTGGGCTAATTTTGAATACCAAACTGTTTAGGACATCGACAAATATACTACAAGAAACCCATTAGTTTCTCCTTAGTATTTGGCACGTAAGAGTGTCTTACAGCAACCCATAAGTCGATAGTGATACAAAGGGCCTTTAAGAAGGTTTTTTATCACTGCAATTAAAAGTTTTAAATGTATGTCTGTGTGTAATACATGACATTGTTGTTTTAAATTTCCATAATTATTATTATTGTTATTGTTCATGACTTTAATTTCTTAGTCGTTATAACTTTGCCAACGAATTTTTAAATTAAAAGTCATTTTTCATTATGAAAATGATCAGTTTGTTGGCTGAAATAAACGAATAAATAAATTGTGTATTTTTTTTAATAAGAACACACACAAAGAATCAAATTCTTATGAGGAGATTTATTTATGCTACAAAATTTATCAGTGAAGTGTAAATAATTATGCAAAAAATGACTAAAGCATAATAATTCTTAAGGAAATTTTACACTTTAACTTAAATTCACCAAATAATTAAAAAATCATATTTTAAGGCATAAAAAGTTTAGCCTAAAAGTAGACAATTGTTAAGTAATTCAATTAAATGCGTTAACAGCTAAACAACAACCAAACAAAGGCTATCACTAGTAAAACATCAACTGATGGAACATTTTTATTATTCTTTAGCATTTTTTGTATAGCATACATTTTAGCTGACATTTACAAACTCATAAATAAAAACATTATTGCCAACAAACATTTAACTTTTCTCTTCAAACAAATTGACAATGAACAACAACAATGTCTTGCTGTTTATGTTGCATTTAACAGTAAATTATATTGCTTTTAACTATTAAAATGCTAAAATATCTCTGATGATTTTACCCACCGAAAATACAAATAAAAATGTATACATTATTATAACATTGACAGTGGCATTTACTTTATATGTATACTCGCTCATATTACAAGTAAATGGCATAAAAATGAAAATGAATTGTTATTTACACATGCAAATTTGCAGCAAAAAAAAAAAAAAGGAAACAACAGAAGACATTAAGCTAAAAAAAATCCTCAACTGTAACCATTTTCTCTTTACCATTGCTCTTGTCTTCTATTGACAAACTAGTTAAAGTACTACTACTTAACACTCGAAAATCTGGCAAAAAAAAAAAGAAAGACAACTTTTTGTCGTAATGATTAAGTTAACTTTGTCGTTTGTTTAGTTAGGGGGGGGGGCGTTTTTCGTACACAAAGTTTGTAACTCTAGTAAGTAAAAGGGAAGTGTTGAGAATAATAATGCAAAAAGGGAATCATCATAAAAACGTCTAAGTGTCAATGCTTTTTGGTGTCAAACATGAAAATGCACTCCACTTTACTGCACTACTACTGACTAAAAGTTCAGTTAAGTTTCGTAAAAAAAAAATCAAAATATTTTTGTTCAGTTTACTTTTTCAATTTCTTTCTATCTCAGCAGCAAGCAGTTTTTATCACTGTATTTTTCTTATCAATGGTTGCCCGATATTTTATCATTTATTTGACAAACCAATACAGATTGTTTAAGTAGCTGCAAATATAAAATGACGAGTTTAGGAAACCATTAGACTCTCACCAAATAATTGCAAGAAATAAATAAAATAAACTAGATGATGTTTACAGATGGACCGTGGACAATGAAAATTGCTGATGACGCCCTTTGGCAGGGTAGAAAATGCATTCCATTTTGCCAATTGTTCTACTACTTTACAATAGTATTCTTTAAAAATTTGAACTATTAACCTGAAAAAATATAACTTTTCTCTTAAAAATAAACTAGTCAAACTGAATGCTGTTTCAATGAAAATAATTATTAAATAGATTTTATTGTTAGTTATGCTTATGTTTATTTAAAACCATTAAATAGGTCAAGTTAGAACACGTCTTTTACAAAAAATGTGTTTAAATGCAAATTGATATTTGTATATAAAGCCTAAGACATATGCTTTAAATATAATGCTTTTATTTAATAACCCTTTGCCTATTTATAGGCTCAATTTGAATCACTAAATGGAAATTTCTTGTTAAAATACGTTACAAAAATGGGAAGCAAAATTTAAATTGTTTAAATCAACTTAGTGTTATAAAACTAATTAAAGTTAATGTTTAGTGCAGTTTCTTTAATAATATAATATTATATAAGATAAGTTATGGAATTTATAAAATCTACTTGGAACTAAGAACTTTGATTGTTGCAAGACGATATCAATGGTCTACCACACTAGATTGTATTCCCGTATTAAGTATTATGAAACGACATAAGTAGATGTCAATGTTCAACAACTTCAGATTCATTAAATTTTATCTTCCAAAAAGGGTGCAATGTAATAATAAAATTGGAAATTTCTAAAATATAATTAGAAAATTCTTAAATTCAATAGGAAATTTCTAAAATATAATTGGAAATTTCAGAAATTAAAATTTGGAAATGGTGTATTGTTTACAGTGTTTTTAACACAAATGCTGGTAGACAGATTGTACTTGCTTTCGGATTAAATATTGTATAGACGAATATTTATATTGACATTCCCTTCAAGTGAGCATGTTGAGCCTTGCAGAAGTTACTTGGTAAGAGAATAATTCTGACACGATCAACCAGTCAACCAGTCTTTCCAGTGTTTTTACAAATTATGGCAGACTGATTGATTTTATGTATTGTGCCACTATACCTTTGTAATAGAAAAATTCTTAAGGATAAGTTATGGTATGATCCCTGATATCTTATGCTGTAGTGAATCTAGGAAGTTCATGAGTTTATAAATGTTAAGTTTTCCGGTCGTTTGGCAAATATTTACTCCATTTGTTTTAGCACAAATTTGTTTAACGTTGTTTACTCTTACAAGAGTTTTGCAAGATCAAACAGCATCAAATAAATTAAAACGAAATATGTGCTTTGGCCTAAAAAAGAAAAGTTTTTTTTTTTTAAAAATAAACGAGTTCAAATATATGTTATTTAGTGTCTTTTGCGGCAAATATTCGTCAAGTGTGACCGTACCTTTAGTTGTTTTTTTCCTTCATAAAGCTAGCATATACTTTGACATCGTTAGATTGACGTGATGACTACAGAATTTCTTTCTTTACTACCTTTTCATCCTTCTGTTATCCTTCTAAGACCATACTTCTCTAAGTTCCGTAAATCATACCCTCTTTTACCTTTTTAAAAAGTCTTTTATAATTCCTACTTAACTGTCTACTTTGAATTCATGGAGTTCATAATAGTTGTAGAGCTTCCAGTTGCATTTCGCTCCTTACATGATGTGTAGAAAACTTTTCTTAGTTTCGTTGATAAGTATTTTATAGTGTTGTCTACATTCTTTGTGCCTGCCGGACAACATTTATTTTTAGAGGGTGCTGTAGCTTAATTGGTTAGCGCATTTGATCATTAAGCATGAGTTGGTATTTGTAGCCTGGGTTCGATTCCCAGCCGCTGCCACTCAAACAACATCAGTTTCTGATAATTATTAGTTTTCTTTTCTATCCATCATAACTAATATTTATCACAGCGTCCTCCTTCGGTGGTATAGCATTCAAACGTCACCAAAGTTAAATAATTAAATAAAGGCTATAAAATCAAGCTTTAACATTAATGCGCCTACTCACCACCAGAGGCGCTGCAATTCTGCACTAAAAACAAACATATTGCGCAATTGTAGAGTTGTGATATAAAAAGCTTTCTTCTTTCACCACCGTTACTACTTCAACTAACCCCTTTCCAAAGAAAGTAACGCAAATATATATAGGCATATTAATTGCCTGAGTGTTACTTCTCTTCAAAAAAAAATGGTAGATTATTATCATTTAGACTAGTTATCCCAGTTCCATGAATCATTCCCTCGTTTCGCCTTAATAATAGTCTTATATAATATTCTCTTTTCTGCTAATTACTAGGAGTTGATCATGGTTTTTGAGTGACCTAGTACCATGTCATTCCTTTACATGATGAGCAGTAAACTTTACCTAGTTTCCAAAATAAAAAAATCACTGAGTTTTAAAGATCCCTAATGCCGGACTACATTTCCTTTTATAATGCTAGGTTAGCAAGGATTATTCTACTGAATTTATTTTAACAAAATTGTGCACTAAAATCATAAGCACAGATTTATCTATTAAATATCGTAAAGTTCTGCTTTATATCTGTTGTTAAAACACGATTTTGTGTTTTAATGTTTATCATTTAAACTTGCTCTCTCCCATTTTATCAAGTTGTAGTTTATGCTGCAGTGTTACATAAATTATACTGTTTATAGTTAAATACGTTAAATCTTAGATATTTCTATTTTTGCGTTTCCCATTTATAACCAGTTTTTTTTTCTTTCTGCAAATTTTGTACTCTAACTGTCATAAGCATTCTGACAACCACAAAATGCATTATCCTTTTGCACACATACACGTTGCAATAAGAAAACATGTAGAATATATAAGTACGGATAGAAGCAACGTGTCAGCTGAGAGTGTATGTGCACATACTTACAGAAAAGCTTTAGGAAACATATGCTCACTTATGTATGTTTTTCTCACTACTTTTTTTTTTTTTGTTAAGTGTTTGTTTAAATTTGGCTAAATATCCTCATTGCGAATGCGTTATTTGACTGCACTGATGTTTCAGTAAATGGATATGATTTTAGTTTAACAAAATTTATTATATCCTTGCGAGTCCTTTACATACCCCGCTCACTAAAATTTGAAACAGCCTCTTTAGAGAATTTTATTTAATTTTCGTTTAACTATAAGTAGCTACAGCTATAACACGAACCGAAAACCATTTAGTACTGGGGCGCTGCTGTAGGGAGGAACTCTGCAAAATTGGTAATCACCAAAATTTTGTGGCCGGGTTGCAGCAACTTGCTATGTACATTTTTTATGTTTTTAATTTGTCTTTTTTTCGTTTTTGTTTTTACAGCTAGAGAAAAACTACTATAATGGCATTTATTTTGCCAGTAACTAAAACATTTATATTTGCCTCACGAAATTAGCATTTGAACGGGTTGACATATTATGCTCATGTAAAAGAGAATTTAGCCCTTTACCACGTTTTGCCAGGGCATTATGTATGGATTAAGTAAAAAATATTTAATTTGTACAAATTTCGCATTCTTCCTAAAGTAGGTTTGTAAAAAACATGAAAAGCATGTGATATGGAACATGGAATATGTTTGCCATTACTTACTTACACTTAAAGGTCTCTTTAGGAGTTTAACAACCCGAACGCGAGTTATTGATTAAGTTAAATGGTTTTAGGACATGACCATGTCACATACATGGTACATGGTACATGAAAATTGTAGTTTAAAACAATTAATTGTTATTTAGTATAAAAATAATTAGTTAGGAAAATGTTTTAGTTATACTGTGCCAGCTAACAAATGTTTAAGGATTTTGAAGATTTTCTTAAAAAAAAATAAAAACTATGGACTAAAACCTGTTTTCTTGATAGATAAAGGGCCCAATTGTCGTTCACAACACTAAAATGTTAGCTTGTTTCTAATACAACACAACATGCATTTTTTATACGATTAAGCCGATAAGTGTTGTCAATCGTAAACGCAGTTTACAACATCCAACATCAAAACTAAGTTGTGAACGATAATCGGAGCCAAAATTACAGATTACTAAAAAATATTAACGGTCTGGTTCAATAATTGCAGCCGAAAGAAAACATTCAACTCTATCGTGAATAAAAATTCCACATGAAATTTGTTCCCTTTTGTTTTTTTACTATTGAATTTTAATGTGAAACGGGAACAAATTTCATGTGGAATTTTTATTCACAATAGGGGAGATTATCGAAATTCCTTTACATCACAGAAAATGCTAATAATCATTGTCTTCTTCCCTTCTCTTACAGCCCCTGGATCGTGATCAACCCAACGGTCGTCCGCAATGGCGTTTCACAGTATTTGCCCAAGACGAAGGCGGCGAAGGTTTAGTGGGTTATGCCGATGTGCAAGTAAATCTCAAAGACATTAACGACAATGCTCCTATCTTCCCACAAGGTGTATACTTTGGCAATGTTACTGAAAACGGCACAGCTGGTATGGTGGTAATGACTATGACCGCCGTAGACTATGATGATCCCAATGAAGGCTCCAATGCCAAGCTAGTGTATTCGATAGAGAAAAATGTCATTGAAGAAGAAACGGGTTCACCCATATTTGAAATAGAACCAGATACGGGTGTCATAAAAACCGCAGTATGTTGCCTAGATCGTGAGCGTACACCAGATTATTCGATACAAGTGGTGGCCATGGATGGTGGTGGTCTTAAGGGGACGGGTACGGCTTCCATACGTGTCAAAGATATAAATGATATGCCGCCGCAATTTACCAAAGATGAATGGTTTACGGAGGTGGACGAAACGGATGGCACAACACTACCAGAAATGCCCATACTAACGGTGACCGTGCACGATGAAGATGAAACTAATAAATTCCAATACAAAGTCATCGATAACAGTGGTTATGGTGCGGATAAATTTACCATGGTGAGAAATAATGACGGCACGGGCTCCTTGAAAATCGTACAACCTTTAGATTATGAAGATCAACTGCAATCAAACGGGTTCCGCTTTAGAATACAAGTCAACGATAAGGGAGAGGATAACGATAATGACAAATACCATGTAGCCTATTCGTGGGTGGTGGTGAAATTAAGAGATATTAACGATAACAAGCCTCACTTCGAAAGAGCCAATGTTGAGGTTTCTGTGTTTGAAGATACAAAAGTCGGCACGGAGCTGGAGAAATTCAAAGCCACTGATCCGGATCAGGGAGGCCGCAGCAAGGTTTCCTATTCGATTGATAGATCTTCGGATAGACAAAGGCAATTTGCTATCAATCAAAATGGCTCGGTAACGATACAACGTTCTTTGGACCGTGAGGTAGTGCCCCGGCATCAAGTGAAAATTTTGGCCATAGATGATGGCAGTCCACCCAAAACTGCCACTGCTACTTTAACTGTGATCGTGCAAGATATTAACGATAATGCACCCAAGTTCTTGAAAGACTATCGACCGGTGTTGCCGGAACATGTACCGCCACGCAAGGTTGTGGAGATATTAGCCACCGATGATGATGATCGCTCGAAGAGCAATGGACCACCATTTCAGTTCCGTTTGGATCCCAGTGCAGATGATATTATTAGAGCTTCGTTTAAGGTGGAACAAGATCAAAGTGAGTAGATTATATAAACATACTTTTTTGACGTTATTGTTGCATAGTTTTAGGTGTGTTTTAAAACACAACAATATATAACATTTATGTAGGCATTTAGAAAATTTTATTTTTAAAGCATACTTTTAGGCTTGTATCAGGATTTATAATTTTTTTTGTTTGTTTAAAACAAACTTGTAACTAAGACGACATGCACACATATTTCCTTAGTAACATTAAACAAATACATTTAACTTAATTAAATTTTAACATTTCTTTCTAACAAACCGATAAGAAACAACTTGTTTCTATACCTTTTGACAACACATACGAGTACAATTGTAAATTTGTGTCTTTATTGTAAACCAAAATAAATATGACAATTTCTTTAATTTTGTATTTTCTATACTTCTCCAGCAAAAATTTAAAATCTAATAAAGTAACTAGTGACCATTGTCCATTGCTATAACAATAAACTAAAATATACAATCAACTTGCTATTATATAAGAATAAAAGAAACTCTAAAATAAAATACAATGTTTTTATCTATACTTATTTAACAAACGACAACATCTAATTGATATTCTCTAAAGTAAAAACCAAAAAGTTAAAAATCTATACAAAAACCTCAAATGGTATAAAAAATTAAGATGGAGATGGAAAAGAATTCTAATAAAATAAAATCCCACCAACTACGAGTGTGTATATTTTGTAGTAGTAGTAGTAGCAGTAGTTATTTTGCTGCTATATTTGGTTAGTAAATGAACTTTGATATTAAAATCCAATTATCGAATTTCAATAGTCAATTCCAAGTAGAAAGGACAGTTAAAAGCAAAAACAAGACAGTTGAAGGCAGGGAGAGTGTAACAAACATTTAGAAAGTGTGAATAGTTACAGTATTTCAATAGCAAGAAGTTGGGTTGCTGTTTAGTACTACATATTAAAAATCATTTTTAATCTTTACTTTAGTCATTATCATCTGTACTCCATAATGGTTATTGGGTATGTCTCTAATATTTTGCTTAAACGTACAAATTTTCCAATTTAATTATAACACTCTTTTAGTAACAAAACAAAAATAACAAAAGAATTTTCTATAGTTTTTTTGAAGCTTTTGGTGTAAATAGCAGTCACAATTCGTTTTGCTTGTTCAAAATCTAGCTGTCCAATACAAATATTTATTTTCCTTTGTTGTTGGGAAAAATTTCATAGAAATTTTCCAAAAACTATTATTATTACTTCGATCTTTTTTTCTGTTTAACAACTCCCTGTAGTTGTAGTTACTGCTCAATTTTCCTTATGAATTATGTATTCAAAAATTTAGATAAAGTTTCTTGCCTTAGTAGTCACGAACTGTGTAAATTTGTATGGTAACGAAAATCAAGTAATTATCGTAGAAAGTAATGTTTAGTAGTATGCCACAAGGAAATGGAACGCAAATAAAAGCCTTAACATATGTGCAAAGTATGTAGTCTTTGATAAACTTTAAAAGAAATTATGTTTATTCCTTGATAAAATTGTATTGCTTTGTCTATACATGCTTACATTGTGTAAAGTATTTATGGTTTATGTGTAAAGTATGTGGTATTTGCAAAACTTTAACAGAATAAAGGTTTATTAAGTATTGTATTGCTTTCTCTACACATGTTTACATTGGGTAAATTAATTTTGATAAGGTCAAAATAATGTGAAAGATATATGAAATAGTTTACAAAAGACAGCGTAAAGTAAAAAAATGGAAAATGTTTTCAACTTTTAAAATTTATACAGCAATCTAATTATTTACATTAAAATTTCATTGTTTACGGAATATTTTACATAATCCATATATGATAGTTCACCAACTCATTGTTTACATCATAAAGTAAACAATATAAAATACAAAAAATTTAATTTTTTTTTAAACAAATTTATTTGCTTATTAATACATTGTTAGTAAAGTAAACAATGTCAAAAATGTAAAACTAATAATAATATTCAATGTTTTAGAAACACTCAAAATGTATGGAAATACTTATGTATATTGAAATTTCAATTATTTACAATATTTACACGATTGTTTACATCATATAAATAATCGGAAAAAACTCTAAAATTTTCATACAATTTGTAATTTCGAAAGAAAAATGTTGTGGCTTTACTTTTTTTAAATTTACATTATTAACCTGATGTAAACAGCTGAAAATTTCTTTACGGGATAAAAATTTACCTTAAAATTTTAATTACTTACAAATAGAAATTGTATACGTTATACTTTCAAGTTTTTAACTTTCAAGTTTTAATTATTTACTCAAGTGTACCTCAAATTAAGAGAATTTTGTTTCTTAAAACATTGTTTACATCGCAAAGTAAACAAAGTAAAATGTGTTAAACTGACAGTAAAATTTTGAGTTTCATTCAAAATTTATGACAATTTCTACATATTTACACTGAAATTTCATTTATGTACATAATTTACATGATACTTTACATCATGTAAAAAAGTGCTAAAAACTCAAAAATATTAAAAAAATTAATAAATTTCAACAATAAATGTGTTATTCCAATGTTTTTTAAATTGTTTGCACAAGTTTACCTTATGTAAAACAAACATTTGCCACAATTTTGTTTACATATCGTATTTTATGTAAAAAGTTGATACAAACTACAAATTAAGTAAAACTTATAAAAATTTTACAATTTAACCTTGATTTACACATTTTACCCAGTGTAAATAATGTTGAAAGTTATTATTAAAAAAGCTATTGACATAACTTTCACCATATTTTAGAAAATTGAATGTTTTTATTCAGAATACATTGTTCTTCATCCAACTGGTAAATTACCATAAATATAAATGCGTTTTGTTTAAAACAATAACAAATTTTAGCCAACAAACTCTGAAGGGAAAAAAATAGTATAAAACTACAACATGATATTTATTTAGAGCTTAAAAACCCATTACATTTTAATACATACACTGCAGCCAGCACTGAATCCTTCTCAAATATCTTTCAGCTTGTTGAAATTAAAACTAGACGAATCGTTTTTACCCTTCACTTAATATATAATTGTTTGAGAAACATAAATTTGTTCTCAAACACAATTTAAAAATTTGTTTGACAAAAACCAAATTTTTCTTAAGTCTTTAATTTGATAAGAAATCATGAGTCCAAAATAAAGGCGGAATATGTCAATAATCAGGACAGTCGGTATATCGACGGCCCAATATATAAAGACATCGTTCGACTTCTCACATGAAACTATATTTTATAGGATGCTGACAACCTCTCTATATTTAATAAATTCCCAAGCCAATGACTAACTTAGCACTCATGGTGAAGGGAATTTTTTCCCTACCCTACACTTCAATAAAGTGTCAGATGATTTTAGACATAACACTTGTTGGATTAAACAGAAAATAAAACATGAAATAGAAAATTTTAAATAAAATAATTACAAACAAAAAGATTAACGTAAAACTCAGACAGACAGACAGTCGAACAACATTCAACCAACCAAGGACAAAATGAGGTTAGAATTGTAGAGATTTTAGCACTAATGTAAGCTAAAGTGCTCGTGTCTTTTGTTTCAACCATTTTGAGAAAATACAAAAGGATTATGAAAATTACAAGGACTTAAATTAAAAAATAGAAATGTTTATTTTTAAACAACTAAACTAAATTACTACCATTCTTTTTGTTTTCTACTATTCCACAGAGGGTGCTAATGGTGATGGCATGGCTGTTATATCCTCTCTAAGATCCTTCGATAGAGAACAACAAAAGGAGTATATGATACCAATTGTAATTAAAGATCATGGCTCACCGGCCATGACTGGCACCAGCACCCTGACCGTTATTATTGGTGATGTAAATGACAACAAAATGCAGCCCGGTTCCAAGGATATTTTCGCCTACAATTATCAAGGCCAGTCACCGGATACACAAATTGGTCGTGTTTATGTTTATGATTTGGATGATTGGGATTTGCCCGACAAGAAATTCTATTGGGAGTCACAAGAACATCCTCGCTTTAAGTTGGATGAGGATTCTGGTATGGTTACCATGAGAGCTGGTACTCGGGAGGGTCGTTATCATTTGAGATTTAAGGTATATGATCGCAAACATACCCAAACTGATGTGCCCGCCAATGTCACCGTTACCGTACGCGAAATACCCCATGAAGCTGTTATTAATTCAGGTTCGGTAAGACTTTCCGGCATAACCGATGAAGATTTTATACGTGTGTGGAACTATAGAACACAATCGTTGAGCCGTTCGAAAATGGATAGATTCCGTGACAAGCTAGCAGATCTTTTGAATACGGATCGTGAAAATGTGGATATATTCAGTGTACAATTGAAAAAGAAACATCCTCCTCTAACTGATATTAGATTTTCGGCCCATGGTTCTCCTTATTATAAGCCTGTACGACTAAATGGCATAGTTTTGATGAATCGTGAGGAAATCGAAAAGGATGTGGGCATTAACATTACCATGGTCGGCATAGATGAGTGCTTGTATGAAAATCAAATGTGTGAAGGATCCTGCACAAATACTTTGGATATAAGCTCTTTGCCCTATATGGTGAATGCCAATAAAACAGCTTTGGTGGGTGTGAGAGTAGACACCTTGGCTGAATGTACTTGTGGTGCTAGGAACTTTTCTAAGCCCGAGAACTGTCGCAATACCCCTTGTTACAATGGAGGACGTTGTGTGGATACCAGATTTGGTCCTCATTGCTCGTGTCCTGTTGGCTACACGGGACCCAGATGTCAACAAACCACCCGCAGCTTCCGCGGTAATGGCTGGGCTTGGTATCCGCCCTTGGAGATGTGTGATGATTCTCATTTAAGTTTGGAATTCATAACACGCAAACCAGATGGTTTGATTATCTACAATGGTCCCATAGTGCCGCCCGAACGTGATGAAATGCTGATATCCGATTTTATATCTCTGGAATTGGAAAGAGGCTATCCTAGACTGTTAATAGACTTTGGCTCTGGCACTCTGGAGCTGAGAGTTAAAACCAAGAAAACTTTGGATGATGGTGAATGGCATCGTATTGATTTGTTTTGGGACAGTGAAAATGTGCGCATGGTGGTGGATTTCTGTAAATCGGCGGAAATCAGTGAAATGGAAGATGGTTCTTTGCCCGAATTCGATGATATGTCTTGCCAGGCAAGAGGCCAAATACCACCCTTCAGTGAGTATCTTAATGTCAATGCCCCTCTACAAGTGGGCGGCTTGTATCGTGAGCAGTTTGATCCTTCATTGTACTTCTGGCATTACACCCCCATGGCTAAGGGCTTTGATGGTTGTATACGCAACCTGGTGCACAATTCCAAACTATACGATTTGGCTCATCCAGGCCTGTCACGCAACAGTGTGGCCGGCTGTCCACAAACCGAAGAGGTGTGCGCACAATCTGAACAAACCGCCAGATGTTGGGAGCACGGCAACTGTGTGGGCTCCCTATCCGAAGCTAGATGTCAGTGCAGACCCGGCTGGACGGGTCCAGCCTGTAATATACCCACCATACCCACCACCTTTAAGCAACAGAGTTATGTGAAATACGCCTTAAGCTTTGAGCCCGACCGTTTCAGCACCCAAATACAATTGCGTTTCCGTACCCGCGAACAGCACGGTGAGCTATTCCGTGTTAGTGATCAGCATAATCGTGAATATGGCATATTGGAGATAAAAGATGCTCGTTTACATTTCCGCTACAATTTAAATTCACTGCGTACAGAGGAGAAGGATTTATGGCTTAATGCAGTGGCTGTTGATGATGGCCAGTGGCATGTGGTGCGCATAAATCGTTATGGTTCGGCGGCAACATTAGAGTTGGACGGCGGTGAGGGCAGACGTTACAATGAAACATTTGAATTTGTGGGTCATCAGTGGTTACTGGTGGATAAGCAGGAGGGCGTGTATGCTGGTGGTAAGGCTGAGTACACGGGCGTGCGCACGTTTGAGGTTTATGCAGACTATCAGAAGAGTTGTTTGGATGATATACGGTAAGTACTGGCAGTGGTTTATTGGTTAAAAGGAATTTTCTTTGTTTCTTTAAGTGTGTGGGTGTGTGTTAAGTGAATACAGTTCGTGGCAGTAAAACGGATGTGCTGTGACTTAAATTTTGTTATCATATTTATATATAAGCTGACATTTTGGCTATTAGTTTTTCATTATAATTTTCTGTTGAATTTTTCGGACATCTGTTTTCCTTAAACTAATAATTAAACATTTTCGGCTTGTAAATTAATTTAGTTAAATTTTATAAAAAAAAAATTAAACTTTGAAAATTTCGAACTAAATTGTTTAACTATTTTATTGGAAAAATCAATAAACTCGCAATTAGATTTAAAAATTTAATGTTTATTGCCTAAAATATTTTGAAAAAAAAACTGAATTTTAAATTAAATTGTGACAATTTTGAAGTTCGAATTTTTCGAAGATTAGTTTTTTTTAACAAAACTTAATTTTTAAAGCATTAATGATGACTTAAATAGAAAAAACTGCATATTACAGTAAATTATGAAAATTTTGCAGTTCGAATTTGTCGAACATTACTTATTTTCTAACAAAACCGAATTTTTATTTAAAAAGCATTGATGATGATTTAAATAGAAAAAAACTGCATTTTACAGTAAATTATGAAAATTTTGAAGTTCGAACTTTTCCACCATTAGTTATTTTTTAAAAAAGCAGAATTTTTGATTTAAAAAAACTGCAAACTTACAGTTTCGAACATAAGTTCGTATATCAATAAACAATTCGAAATTTTGTTTCATGATTTAAATAGAAAAAAAAACTAAGTTCGAATTTTTATTCAAGAAACAATCTGAATTGATTATTTAGAAATCATTTATAAGAATTTAAATTAAAGAAAAGTAATTTCGAATTTTACGAACAGTAGTCTAAGACTAGAAAACATAGTGTAATTTTGTTTAAAAATCTTTGAAACTTTTTTCCTCGCCCACTGTATGCACTTACACATCTGACGCATTAACAACAGCTACACAAAAAACAATTAACCCGACAAACAAAAATTTTACACAGAATTTTCACTGGCATCAACAAGGTTTAAAACTCTTTACATTTGTTCTTCATACTTGTTTCTACTCTACGTTTTCTCCCTTATATACAGACTGGAAGGTAAACATTTACCATTGCCACCTGCCATGAATGGCACACAATGGGGTCAGGCCACAATGGCGCGTAATTTGGAAAAGAACTGTCCATCGAATAAACCATGTTCAAATGTCATTTGTCCAGATCCATTTGAATGTGTTGATTTATGGAATGAATATGAGTGCACGTAAGTTCTTGTTGTTTTTTTTTTTTTTTTTTTTATTAACAAAGAAACCTTTACATATTTACTAGAGATTTTATGGTTTAATTTTTTTGGTTTTCTTTTAAAGTAGTTTGTATTCTTTATGTCATTTTACTTTTTTTATTTAATATTATACGTTTTCAGAGCTTTTAGCTAAAAGAAAAAACTATTTCATTCAAAGAAAAACTGCATCATCTTTATAATTTGTTATAAATTTAAATTTCATTTCATTGAAAAAGAATTGATTTTTATAAATTTGCAAAAAAAAAAACTAAAAACAATTTAGAATCCCAAACTGTTTTTCAACCTTGAATTTTAAGCTGATGAAAATTCAAAAAAAAAATAAACAAAACTACTATAGATACATGGAATACCAAACGTTTAAAAAAAATCCATTGTTTTTAAAATTTTAATTAATTATACACTGTTTAACACTGACAGTCATCCCTCAAATTACAGAACAAGCGTAATTTTTTTTTAGAAATAATATTTTTTGCGTATTGAGATATATTATTATTATTTGTAATATTTAGGTGGACTGAATGTTATTAATTTGTATTTAGATAATTAAAAATCACATTTCACTGAGTATATTTCCCAGAAGTTTTTGTTAATTTATGTTTTAAGTTAGATATCTTTAGGTTCTTTAGGTTAGGTAATTTGAGCAACACACAAATATTAAAAATTTTTGTAGACGCCATTTTAATTTAGGTCAACTAATTGTAGGGAAAATAGAAATAAACAATTATTTGCATACTTATAGTTATTGTCTTAACAACACAATAGGATAAAGGTTTAAAATTTCAATATTAAATAAATGGTCCTTCGGTCTCACCATTGCATTAAACCAATCAGTACTAAGAAAAATATAAACATAACAGAAACTGGTAATATTCATATTTAGCTGGTAAGGAATATTCTGGGAATAACTAAGCAGGCGCTTTCTTGGTAATTCATAGAACTGAATTTAATTTCCTTTGATTAACAGACACAAGAGTCTTCAGTTAAGATATATTACAACAGTGACTTCCACTCCTTTACATACCTGGTCATTTAAAAATGCAGTCACCCAAATAAAAACGTTTTTGAAAACGAGCAGATAACATACCTGAAAATAAAACGAAAATAAAAAAACAATAGAAATTAGATGAAAAGAAAAATGTGTAGCAGGCCAAACTTTTATAATAAAAACACAATACACATGTCAATATAGCACTCATATAACATCATCAATGTCACCATATTTTCCTTTCATATTCTCCCCTATTTCAATTATTTAAAATATACAATTTCTTCATCTGAATCATCATCTTCTATCAAAGTTTATTTTCTTGCCTATTAATCATCACATTTCTATTTCATAATTACAAATTACATACAAAAATATATTAAACAAGGTGAAATAAATAATTCAATTACACAAGCATTATTTAGCAAAGAAATCAATTATCACTAATTGTACATAAACAAATGTCAACAAAATGAAATAAATTTGAGATTCCAGTTCAAAATTTGAATAATTAATTTATTGCACAGCTTTCTGTTATTAAATATAACAAATATTTAAGTTTATGATTTGATTTGATTCAAAGCACCATTATGAGTTAAAAGCTGAAGAGGAATTGATCGAGAGCGGAACTAGAACTGAACTAGAAAATGAATTAGACACCGAACTAAAAACTTAAATAGAAACTGAACTATAAACTAAACTATAAAACAAACTAAAAGCTGAACTATAAAGCGAACTAGAAACTAAAATAGACATTGAGCTAGAGACTGAACAAGAAACTGAACTGGAAACTAACCTAGAAACTGAATTAGAGACTGAACTGGAAACTGAACTAGAAACTGAACTAAAAACTAAACTATAAAACGAACTATAAACTGTACAAAACGGAAGTAGAAACTTAACTAGAAACTACACTTAAAACCAAACCAGAACCTGAAGTAGAAACTGAACTAAAAACTGAACTGAAAACTGAACCAGAAACTGAATTGGAAACTGAACTGGACATTGAACTGGAAACTGAACTAGAAACTGAATTAGAAACTGAACTGGAAACTGAACTAGAAACTGCACTAGAAATTGAACTAAAAACTAAACTATAAAACGAACTAGAAACTGAATTAGAAACTGAACTGGAAACTGAACTAGAAATAGAACTAGAGACTGAACTAGAAACTGAGCTGGAAACTGAACTAGAAATTGAACTAGAGACTGAACAAGAAACTGAACTGGAAACTAACCTAGAAACTGAATTAAAGACTGAACTGGAAACTGAACTAGAAACTGAACTAAAAACTAAACTATAAAACGAACTATAAACTGTACAAAACGGAAGTAGAAACTTAACTAGAAACTACACTTAAAACCAAACCAGAACCTGAAGTAGAAACTGAACTAAAAACTGAACTGAAAACTGAACCAGAAACTGAATTGGAAACTGAACTGGACATTGAACTGGAAACTGAACTAGAAACTGAATTAGAAACTGAACTGGAAACTGAACTAGAAACTGCACTAGAAATTGAACTAAAAACTAAACTATAAAACGAACTAGAAACTGAATTAGAAACTGAACTGGAAACTGAACTAGAAATAGAACTAGAGACTGAACTAGAAACTGAGCTGGAAACTGAACTAGAAATTGAACTAGAGACTGAACAAGAAACTGAACTGGAAACTAACCTAGAAACTGAATTAAAGACTGAACTGGAAACTGAACTAGAAACTGAACTAAAAACTAAACTATAAAACGAACTATAAACTGTACAAAACGGAAGTAGAAACTTAACTAGAAACTACACTTAAAACCAAACCAGAACCTGAAGTAGAAACTGAACTAAAAACTGAACTGAAAACTGAACCAGAAACTGAATTGGAAACTGAACTAGACATTGAACTGGAAACTGAACTAGAAACTGAATTAGAAACTGAACTGGAAACTGAACTAGAAACTGCACTAGAAATTGAACTAAAAACTAAACTATAAAACGAACTAGAAACTGTACAAAACAGAAGTAGAAACTTAACTAGAAACTACACTTAAAACCGAACTAGAACTGAACCAGAAACTGAATTGGAAACTGAGCTACACATTGAACTGGAAACTGAACCAGAAACTGAATTAGAAACTGAACTAGACATTGAACTGGAAACTGAACTAGAAACTGAATTAGAAACTGAACTGGAAACTGAACTAGAAACTGCACTAGAAATTGAACTAAAAACTAAACTATAAAACGAACTAGAAACTGAATTAGAAACTGAACTGGAAACTGAACTAGAAATAGAACTAGAGACTGAACTAGAAACTGAGCTGGAAACTGAACTAGAAATTGAACTAGAGACTGAACAAGAAACTGAACTGGAAACTAACCTAGAAACTGAATTAAAGACTGAACTGGAAACTGAACTAGAAACTGAACTAAAAACTAAACTATAAAACGAACTATAAACTGTACAAAACGGAAGTAGAAACTTAACTAGAAACTACACTTAAAACCAAACCAGAACCTGAAGTAGAAACTGAACTAAAAACTGAACTGAAAACTGAACCAGAAACTGAATTGGAAACTGAACTAGACATTGAACTGGAAACTGAACTAGAAACTGAATTAGAAACTGAACTGGAAACTGAACTAGAAACTGCACTAGAAATTGAACTAAAAACTAAACTATAAAACGAACTAGAAACTGTACAAAACAGAAGTAGAAACTTAACTAGAAACTACACTTAAAACCGAACTAGAACTGAACCAGAAACTGAATTGGAAACTGAGCTACACATTGAACTGGAAACTGAACCAGAAACTGAATTAGAAACTGAACTAGACATTGAACTGGAAACTGAACTAGAAACTGAATTAGAAACTGAGCTGGAAACTGAACTAGAAATTGAACTAGAGACTGAACAAGAAACTGAACTGGAAACTAACCTAGAAACTGAATTAGAGACTGAACTGGAAACTGAACTAGAAACTGAACTAAAAACTAAACTATAAAACGAACTAGAAACTGTACAAAACGGAAGTAGAAACTTAACTAGAAACTACACTTAAAACCGAACTAGAACCTGAAGTAGAAACTGAACTAAAAACTAAACTAGAAACTGAACTGGAAACTAAACCAGAAACTGCACTAGAAATTGAACTAGAGACTGAACTAGAAGCTGCACTGGAAACTGAACTAGAATCTGAATTAGAAACTGAACTGGAAACTGAACTAGAAATTTAATTAGAAACTGAACTGGAAACTGAACTAGAAATTGAACTAGAAACTGAACTAGAAATTAAACTAGAAACTGCACTAGAAATTGAATTAGAAACTGAACTGGAAACTGAACTAGAAACTGAACTAAAAACTGAACTAGATATTGACTACAACTAAAACTGAACTAGAAACTCTTCAGTATCAGCTTCAGGTTCTTAAAAACATTTCGTTTTATGTTACAATAATTATAAATATTAAAAAAAATATTATCAAATCTCATTATTATTAATTTTTATACATCAATTTTGTCCAAATTTAATAAAGCTTGTTTTCTTAATTAGCCATTAAATGTCATCATTTGTCGTTTAAACAAATTAATCAAAAATATATCGACAAAATTTCACTAACATTATTCTTTAATCATTTTTAAAAATGTGTCGTTTTATTTGTTTTTCTCTCTTAACAAATCTTAACAAATCTAATCAACTGTACTGTACTTCATACTGTACTGTACACTACTAACCGTATAAAACAATGTCAACAAATCGAAAAACGAAAACAGTTGCGGGGAAGGACGTGTTATGTCACCGGATGCTAAAGGTTGTATGGATCGTAATGAATGTTTGGATTTGCCCTGTTTAAATGGGGCCACTTGCATAAATCTAGAGCCAAGACTGCGTTACCGTTGCATTTGTCCCGATGGTTTCTGGGGTGAAAATTGTGAATTGGTGCAAGAAGGACAAACGTTGAAATTGAGCATGGGCGCTTTAGCGGCAATATTAGTTTGCTTGCTGATCATATTAAGTGAGCATAATGAAGATTTTAATAATCCATATGAATTAAAAAGAAAACTACTTGCGCTCATAAGTATGCATTCATAAAATACATTAATTAATGTCTTATGTATTCAGTAGAGAAGGGAAAATTTATTACGAAAAAAAAACATAAACAATAAACTGTCGCTTACCATGAGTATGTTTTAGTAAATTTAAAATATGTATACTGCTCTTAGTAAGCTAATCTTTAATTGTTTCTATCTGTTTTTTTTTATAAATCTAAATTTTCTCTTTTCCTCTACATTTCCTTTCATACATTTCTGTTGGAATCCTTTCAAATCCGTAATTCAATGTATTTAGTTTTTGTTCACGTTTATATGTGTTATTCTTGTCGTTTTTTTTCTTTCTGTGTTGATATTGGTGTTTAGCGCAATTATTAGCTTTTAAATTAAATAAAAACACCAATTTTCAGTTTTTTTTTTCCTTTTTAATTTGCACCATTAGCTTTTTTACAAACAAAACCAACAAAAAAAATCTAATTCAAATATATCATCATAATCATTTAACCAAACATTCGATTCATTATTAAACCAAATTCGCATAATAGACCAAAAATATTCATCATCAAATTCAATCATACATTCATTTATCCATGCATTAAAATCGTGTCCTACTTTTGTTTGTGCGCCATATTTACCATCCTAGCAAATAAATAACTTTATTCCATTTACTTATACATTTACATAGAATATTGTAAATTTATTTGACTTTTATTAAATAAAATACATATAATTTGTTGCATGTCATTTTTCCATTTTATAGAAAAGCAAATATTTATGCAAATAGTCAAAAATTTAAATCATTTATCATCATAAAAACTTATTAAAAAATTAAATTAAATTAAATTATTTTTTTTTTAATATTCAATGCCAAAATCCGACATCATTTACTTGTAAGAACCCATATATTGTTTTATTCTTTGTACGTTTTATTCCTAGCGTAATCAAACTCTCATTTTGTTAGCACTTTTAACATAATAAATATTGATATTATATGTCCTTTTAGATTAAGTGTGAATGAATGTAAGATATCATCGTTAAAGGTTTAAAAGTATATACAGTGGACCATGATCGGGAGATTAGAACAGAACTGAACTAAAACTAATACAGAACTAGAACAGAACTAGAACAGAACTAGAACAGAACTAGAACAGAACTAGAACAGAACTAGAACAGAACTAGAAAAGAACTAGAACAAAACTAGAACAGAACTTCAACAGAACTAGAACAGAACTAGAACAGAACTAGAACAGAACTAGAACAGAACTAGAACAGAACTTGAACAGAACTGCAACAGAACTAGAACAGTACTAGAACAGAACTAGAAAAGAACTAGAACAAAACTAGAACAGAACTTCAACAGAACTAGAACAGAACTTGAAGAGAACTAGAACAGAACTAGAACAGAACTAGAACAGAACTAGAAAAGAACTAGTACAAAACTAGAACAGAACTTCAACAGAACTAGAACAGAACTTGAAGAGAACTAGAACAAAACTAGAACAGAACTGGAACAGAACTAGAACAGAACTAGAACAGAACTAGAACAGAACTAGAACAGAACTAGAACAGAACTAGAACAGAACTAGAACAAAACTAGAACAGAACTAGAAAAGAACTAGAACAAAACTAGAATAGAACTTCAACAGAACTAGAACAGAACTTGAAGAGAACTAGAACAGAACTAGAATAGAACTTCAACAGAACATGAAAAGAACTACAACAGAACTAGAACAGAACTAGAACAGAACTTGAACAGAACTTGAAAAGAACTACAACAGAACTAGAACAGAACTAGAACAAAACTAGAACAGAACTAGAACAAAACTAGAACAGAACTAGAACAGAACTAGAACAGAACTAGAACAGAACTAGAACAGAACTAGAACAGAACTAGAACAGAACTAGAATAGCACTAGAATAGAACTAGTACAGAACTAGAACATAACTAGAACAGAACTACAACAAAACTAGAACAGAACTAGAACAGAACTAGAACAGAACTAGAACAAAACTAGAACAAAACTAGAACAGAACTGGAACAGAACTAGAACAGAACTAGAATAGAACTAGAACAGAACTAGAACATAAATAGAACAGATCTACAACAAAACTAGAACAGAACTATAAAAGAACTAGAAAAGAACTAGAACAGAACTAGAACAGAACTACAACAGAACTAAAACAGAACTAGAACAAAACAGAACTAGAACAAAACAGAACTAGAACAGAACTACAACAGAACTACAACAGAACTAAAACAGAACTAGAACAAAACTAAAACAGAACTAGGACTAATTCCTGTAGGTCTACTGTATTTATTAGTTTGGTTTATTTAGTTTATATGTATAAAAAATTTCCATTTTATCTTAAATTATTGGCTTAGTGTAGATTTGTTCTTTAACTGTTACATTTAAACTTTAAATTTAAAACAGGTAGGTAAAAAAAAAACAACAACGTATATTAAGTTGAAATATATAGGATTTTTTAGTTAAGAAGCAGATCTTACTTTTAAAGTGTCAGCTGTTCATGTGCAGCATTATACATGCAGAATAATTGTAGTTAATTTTGGAAAAAAAAAACGTTTTAGTGATTTAAAAAGTTTATACTGCAATAACAAAATTATTTGTAATAAAACCAAATGTGTTTATCTAGTTTTTATTGAATATTTCAATATTGTGAAAAAAAATAAAACATTCGTAACTAGACTTTACACATATTAAAGCAGATGTCATTGGAAACACATGTTGATAATATGGTGCCTATTATATTATTATATGCGTTTTATGTTTAAGTTATTTGTTTTGTGAATGAAACAAATTTCCATTTTCTTTTTTTTTTGCAAATTTATAAAAATATATAATTTCAAGCCATCATTGGCCATTTTCCATTGAGGCTATAGAATTAAAAATTTAGCTATTAAAGCCTTATGAAAACGTATGCATATAAATTGAAGTTAACCGTACAAGCATAAAGAAAACAATGATTCATTGGAAAAACCAAATAACCATACAATCTGGTATCACATAAATGTTCATTTCAATCTCAAATATATCTTTGTATGAAACATCAAACTTGTGTATTCATTAAACATGCAGATGTCCTGCTGGTTTCAAAATCTCTGGTAGTACATGTGTCAATGACAATGAATGTTTACTATTTCCTTGTCGCAATGGTGGTCGTTGTCGTGACTATCATCCGCCCAAAAAATATGAATGTCAATGTCCTATGGGCTTTACGGGCATGCATTGTGAATTGGAGTTATTGGCATCGGGTGTATTGACACCGTCACGTGATTTTATTATTGCTCTGCTATTGTGTTTAACAACATTGATACGTAAGTATTTCTTAATATTTTTTTTATACTTTATTTGCGGGCATAGAATTAAGTAGAAAAATAGAGGTAAGTACTGAAATGTATGTATTTAGAACGTAAGATAAACATTATTTTTTTGTTAAGCCTAAAAGTAGGCAATTTTTTTTTTGAGAATTTATAGCAAATATTGGTGATTTCTTAGGGCACTGCTAAAAATCGTGATATTTGGATCGCGATCCATTTTAAAGTATTGATGGATCACGAGCGTATGCTACATACATGTTCAATATTTATCGCGTCAGTATTTATGTTATTTTTGTGCTGTGCGGATCATATATCAATGTCGCGAGAAAACCAAAAGAAAGCCTGTTTAGCTATTTTGCTTGCTTTTTCATTGAAGAAAAAAGTGGAAAGAAAAATTTGAAGCAAAAAGTGGTTGCAGGAACGGAAAAAATATACTCACTTAAGTTTAATGGAAACAATTATTATTATTATGTGTCAGTTTTTACTGACTAAAAATGCTACACGTTCAATATTTATCATGAGATCTGGATTTCATATTTTAGGCCAATCTGCGATATGGATTGCGATCCATCAATATTGCATGATATTTCTAGTATCACGATATTTATTGAACGTGTAGCAGTGTCCTTAGAATGTTAATAAAAATCACTTTTACAGATATTTAAATTTCTTTGAATACGTATGACACTTAAAAAAAACTCTTATTAAGTATAATTTGTGTGTACCTAATTTGTACGCAATTACTGTATTCTGTTAGTGCCAGCAATTGTTAAAATTAATTTTTAAAGCGTCCGTTGATTTAATACAAAATTTAATTTAATTATCTTTATTACACTCATTAATGATTTCTCATTTTCGTTTTAATAAGTCTTCAGCTGAATAAAAACAACGACAAAAATAAAATAATCAAGACGACTCCATGATGTTTATTACAATTATGCCACACAATACAACAGTGTACATTTGCAACATGTTCAATTTTGCATTTCGGATATGTATGGTATTTCGTTTAAGTGTTTTACTTTCATATGTGAGAGAGTGCGTGTCCGTATGTTGTCCTTAAAAACTCATTAATTGAAATATGTAAAGTGCCGCGTGATATACGCTTCGACTACTCGAACACTTTGTAAATGTGTGTTTTTATTTTTCAGTGTTTTTTTTTTAACCCGTTCACAATTTCGTTAATTAATTTTTAACAATTAAAAAGCTTAACAATATTAAAATCTTATGCGACAACTACAGCAGCAGCAGCAACAAAAACAACTACAATGACAGCAATAAAAAATACACAAGAAAATAAACTTTTACATTGAAATATAAGAAAATTCTATATGCTACAAATTGAAAATAGATACTGTGCTCTTTTTCACATACATAAGTACGTATGTACATAATGAGGCAGAAATAATAATAAAAATAATGATTTTGTATTAATTTATGCATAAAACAACATACATTGAATGTATCGTATGCAATATAAAAACCGATGTGCTTGTAAATCTCCCTCCGTATTGCAAGAAAAGTTTCATTAAAAATCGTTTAAATAGAAAGATAATGATGGATACCTGGGAACATTTCTTTAATTTCTTTAAAGACAGACATTTTCTACAGCATATTTGACTTAAAAAGTACTTAATCGCAATTTTGTTACGAATATTTCTACACAAACGTTAAAAATTTCAATTATCATATTCCAAAATGTTCATTACTCTTAATTAAACGTCTGCACAAGGCTCTACAAAAATACTCAATAAGTTCATGCTCTGCTATATTCGGACGACTCAAACGAGTTGCTATGCATTGCTATGCTAGCTTAAACACAATGTTATCATTGGCTGCAGCAATATTATTGAGCAGCC
Source organism: Bellardia bayeri (assembly GCA_950370525.1). NCBI lineage: Eukaryota > Metazoa > Arthropoda > Insecta > Diptera > Calliphoridae > Bellardia > Bellardia bayeri. The sequence goes on from OX493265.1 coordinate 67,224,539, forward strand.
TATTGAAGATTTTAAAGACAGACATTTTCTACAGCATATTTGACTTAAAAAGTACTTAATCGCAATTTTGTTACGAATATTTCTACACAAACGTTAAAAATTTCAATTATCATATTCCAAAATGTTCATTAGTCTTAATTAAACGTCTGCACAAGGCTCTACAAAAATACTCAATAAGTTCATGCTCTGCTATATTCGGACGACTCAAACGAGTTGCTATGCATTGCTATGCTAGCTTAAACACAATGTTATCATTGGCTGCAGCAATATTATTGAGCAGCCTATTGAAGATTTTAAAGACAGACATTTTCTACAGCATATTTGACTTAAAAAGTACTTAATCGCAATTTTGTTACGAATATTTCTACACAAACGTTAAAAATTTCAATTATCATATTCCAAAATGTTCATTACTCTTAATTAAAGGTCTGCACAAGGCTCTACAAAAATACTCAATAAGTTCATGCTCTGCTATATTCGGACGACTCAAACGAGTTGCTATGCATTGCTATGCTAGCTTAAGCACAATGTTATCATTGGCTGCAGCAATATTATTGAGCAGCCTATTGAAGATTACTAAATGCTGAAATTGATTTCTAGTTTCAAGCAAGTTTTGAATTAAATATTAAGCATGAATTTATAATGTCCCCATAATAGGGACTTCATGTACAAATAAATCACCGATTCAAAAGAGTGTACATGGCCGGGAATTGTACCTTACAGCACCCACATCAATATCATTAAAATTAAGGTCTTAAAATCATCCAGTTACGTCTGTAAGCATTTTTGTATTTTTGACGATTAACAAACACTCGTGCACCTACATATGTGCGAATGTGTTTTATTTAAAGAGTCAGAATTAAAGCTAAAATTAGGCTTAACTTAACCTAAACTAACACTAAAAATGTGACACGACTGCAGTAAAAAGAATTATGCGATACCATGATTAGAACTTGACTTAAGTTATAGAAAGAGCTTCTGTTAAAGTTATACTTTTTCTATAACCAATCAAAACTTAACTTTGGCTAAAGAGGTTACACCATTCAGGTTTAACGTATGTACGTTGTAGAAAGACTTACAAAGTTATGGAAAGAGTCACGATTCAAACATAACTTTGTTTATAGAGGTAGTCACAATTAAAGCTTAATTTAAGTTATAGAAATATCTTTGATTAAAATTATAGAAAGACGCGCGATTGAAATTTAACTTTGCTTATAGAAGCAGCCAGAAACTTAACGTAGGTTATAAAAAGAAGCACGATTGAAGCCTAATTTAGGCTATAGATTACAACCGCGCTTAAGAGTAAATACTACAAAAGAATAAGCCGCGATTAAAACTTAAATGTAAATGAGCCCTGATTAAACCTATAATAAGAGCCATGATTTAGCCAAAACTAAAAATTAAAGCAGAACTTAAACCAAAAGAAGAGCATAACTAAGGCTATAGAAAGATTTATATTTAAAGAAAACACTAAAAAGCCACGGTTAAAGTCAACCTGAGGTAAGAATAAGACCTAAAACAAAAGCTAGTCCAAGGCAAGAATATCCCAAAAAAAAAACTTGCCTAAGACAAGAAGTGGACCCACAATTGCAGATAATCTTAAGCTAATACACAGCCACAAATGAAGCTTAACTAAGACAAGAAAAGAACCTTTTATGGAAGACTAAAAAAACAGACACAATTGAAGCTTAGTACTTTTCTTAGCGTAAACGTATTATAAACTGATTTATCGGTATTTACTTTTATGTTCCATTTATTTAGCCGTTAATGTATGCGATTAAGTCCAGTTCGTATTATGTTAGAAGCTTCACAAGGAGAATCCTTGGAAGCCACAATAACATCTGCATATATTGCTTTGGTCCAATGATCTGGATGTTGGCATATCAGAAGTAAAAATAGTACACAATACACTTCCTTGTGGAACACCAGTGTTAATCAATCCATACGTAGACTTTTTGTCATTTACTTTAACATAAAATATTGATGTCACCTATATGTCACTTCTACAGGCTGATTTATGAAAGATACCGTGACTGTGCAGACCAATCCTGGGGCAGTAGGTTGGATTGCATAGTGTCCAGGGCCTTATGGCCAAAACTAAATGCAAACGCGACCGAAACGCTGATGGAATTGGACAGGTATAGTCTCAGGATTCTGGTAGGAGTGATAACCGGTCATTGTTCGATTGGGGCCTTCAGAGGTAAATAGGATAATAACACACAGGACTTATGTAGGGTGTTTGGGGACGCAGAGTAGCCAAAGACAATAGAGCACATCATGTGCAACTGCCCTGGGTTACAGGGTCATAGACTTAAGTGGCTAGGAAATAGATTCCTGGACGAATTCAGCAATGTTGCTGGCTGCAAACAGGGTAACATTCTGGGTTTCATTAGGGGAATAGGATGGCTATTTAAGGGACTTTCTACGGCGACTCTAAATCCGTAAGGGGATTTTTCTTTCTTTCCTTCTTTCTGCCCTTATCAGGCGGTTTTGGTTCCTCTTTCATTTCAAATCTATCTCTCTATCTTTCTACCTTTCTACTCTTTTTCTTTTTTCAACGAAAGGGAATCACAATGGACCACAGGGTCTCCAAGTGGAAGTGCACATGGTTTACAACCCTTCTTATCTTATCTTTTAACATAAAATGTTCTTTCATGTAGATAAGATTTTAAAAGAATATACAAAGGAGCTGAAAATAGCTTCCAAATGCCATACCTAATTAAAGGCTTGTTCTATATCAATAAATACTATCAATAACGCGGTGACACTGTTCTGGAGTATCGTTCTTATGCCTGAACATCATCAGGTATTCTACTTTGTAAAACTAATACAGATAGCATTCTTTTTAATAGGAAATCTTCAAACATTTTCGAGAGTATCGGCAATAAGCTATTCAGCTATATGAGGTTATTAAATGTTTCTGTTTATTGGCTTTAGGGATCATAATAATTTCTGCGTATTTCCATTGAGACGGAAAATAATTTAGCCTTATCAAAGAGTTGCTTAATGCTGTTAAAAAGGCTACAGCTTTTTTAGGCAAGGATTTTATCATTTTGAAGCATATGCTATCGTAAATGAGACATTTTTTATTGTTGAGCTTATTTATTTGTAGGAATATAACTACAGAAGAGCCTTTTATTTTTTGGTTATTTAAAAGTTCTTTGGTACTTTTAGTGCTCATGTTAACAAAGAAATATTAAATATTTACTTTGCAATAATTTTAAATCGCCTATAGATAGTTATAACTGCCGGTGTAGACCAACTACACTGGCAGTTATAACTGATATCTTAATCTATAACACCTTAATTATTTGTCAATTTTTTTTAAAGAATTGGCCACTTTTTAAAATGAACAACTAGTGGATTTTTTACAAAAATTCTTTTCTGCACTTTAAAATATTCTTGACAGCAAAATGTGCTTTTATTTATAGCCTGAAAAAAATGTTTTCAAGCCTGTATTTTTGTTCAACACAAAAGAAACATGATGTAGACAAGTTTAAAACTTGTTTCAAAATAATTTGCTGGCAAAAAATTATATTAAATTAATATTTAATTGTTTTATTGCATGTTTAAACGTGGATAAACCTGAATATTGTAGACACATATGGCAAAACGTTGAAAAGCTTACTGAAACAAGATAATGAATATTTAAATTTCATACAATAAATAAGCGCAAATTAAAGAGTTTAAAATATTAACAGCATGAAATAATAAACCAGAGTAGACTTTAGGTTAGTGAACTTTTAAATAATTTATGGCATACTTTAAAGGGTTTTGCAAACAAAAAGTATAATTTCATTATACTTAATTTTCCAAAATCAAAGCAGTAACTAAGAGAAAACAGGTCTTATAAAAGGATTGAATACATAAAGTTAACTTTTGCTTTTAGCTTTTACTTAAAATTAAGCCTACTATTAGGCAACACAATTATTGTTGTCTATATACTACTATTAACTTGCTTAGCTACATAGTATATTAAATTTTCATAAACATGTCTTTTAAATCTTAATAATGAATTTATTTGGCTTTTCTCTGGAATCTTTACACAGTTGAAACTTATTTTATTTATAAGGCTACACTTGGATAAGTTTACTTAGAAAATTATAAATAAAAACATTTCATTTGGCTGCAACTAAGCCAGCCATATAGAAATGGCTAGATATGTTTACTTAAAATTGCTTAAAAATTTAAATTAAAATTACTTCAAAGACATAATTGTAACAAGGATTCATTATATCAGGAAAACTTAAAAAAAAATAAGTTTGTGTTTATCTGAATGCGGCCAAAAGTATGCTTTACTTTTTAAACTTCTACATAGTACACTCTGTAAGTAGGCAACAAAATAAAAAAGTTAGATAAAATTCCTCTGAGCTATGCCTGAATACTTAAACTAGTTTTTCATAGCATTTCTGTTGAAAATAAAAGTGAATAATGAACTCACATATCATTTCTTTACAAATTTAAGGCTGCTTGTTTTCTAAAATTACTGGAGTCTATATGACTTCTCTATGATTTGTAAACTTTTTTTCAAGTTGTATTTTAATAAACTTCAACAATTATATTGTAAACTTTCCTATTTCAAGTCGGTGTGTACTTCCTCTTGAGGTATGAATTTAACAAGTTAAGGTGTGCAAATGCACATCGTAAAGCTGTAAAACAAGATTTGTTAAACAAAAAGTATTCCAAAAATGTGTATACATTTATAATAAAGTAAACTTTATGTTGTTTATAGTGTTTGTTACTTTTTTTTCATAGATTTTATGTTGGATTTTTTTACTTAAAAGTACTTTTTAAAATATACTTTTTTTTGTCATTACTTTGTTACCTTTTATAAACTAAATCCAAATAAACATAATTTTTTATGGAAGTACTTTTTTACAATAACTACTTTGGTACTATAAAATTATTATATTCTAGACCAGAATAGTGGGGAGGGTATATTGGATTTGTGCTGATGTTTGTAACGTCCATAAATATTGGTGCAACAACCACTTTAAAGTACACCGATCGACTCAAAATCACTTTCTTAGTCGATTTAACGATGTCCGTCCGTCAGTCTGTCTGGCTAGTTGGCTGGCTGTCCATGTAAAGCTTGTCGCAGAGTAAAGGTCACAATTTTGAAGGTATTTCAATAAAATTTGATACATGATATTTTTTTGGCTCAAGGACAGATGGGATTTCAACTGGTAGAAATCGGTTCATTATTTTCCTGTCCCCATTACAAATGTCCTCCCGAAATAGAGGTTTACTGATCATAAATGTTTGAACTATGCAAGCATCCAAACAAATTTCACCACAAATGAGTGGTAAATAAAGCCATATCACATCTACAAATTTTGTGCAGTTCGGTCCATAATTGATCATAGCTCCCACTTCCGAAAATCACTTTAACGATCATAACTCTCTTGAAAATGTTGGTATCTATATAAAATTCAACACAAATGAGTTTCATATATACAGAAATGACGTCACCTATTTTATAATAGTCGGTCCATAAAGTTTAAAGAAGTCATGAGACTAAATTTTTGGATATAAGTCCATAATAGGTCGTAACTCCCATATAGCGACCATTTCTGACAAGTTGTTTCATACATATACTGGGTGTAGGGTATTATATGGTTGGACTTCACCGACAATACTTTTTAATTGCTTTAGTTTGTTATATTTGTATAAAAAGTACTTTTTCAAAATGTAATTTATTTAATTTGAATGTACTTTTTTAAACAGGTACTTTGTTACTATTCTCAAAATTTAAGTGTAATAACACTTTTTAGATTTATTTACTATATTTTTCTTTAATATATATTTTTATAAAAAGTGCTTTTTAGATAAAAGTTACTTTGGTACTTTTTTTAAATAGTTTTTTTTCTAAAAATTACTTTTAGAAAAGAATTTTTTTAATTTGTAGTAAAAAATTGTTTTGATGCCAAGAATGAAACTTAACTTTTAGTCATGATTAAAGCTAAAATAAGAATGAAACTTACCAATATTGTAGCTAGTCTATGACCCAAAACAAGGACTAAAAGAAGAGCCAAGAGATTAAGAAAGAGTCACAATTAAAGCAGAACTTAAAATAAAAGAAGATCAGCGATAAAAGCTTAACTAAGACTATAGCAAGATTTACAATTAAAAATCCACGAGACTTTGCAAAATGTTCGCAAACAATATTTCATTGTACATTATTTATATATTTTGCACATCATCACAAAATTTTTAATTAACAATTTAACATTCAAAAGAAATTGTTTAATTTGACCGTCTAGACTTTCCAACTTGTTTTTCTACTTTGGAGTGGAGTATGATGCGACAATGCTAAAATTATGCTCAAATTTACTTGAGTTGTATTCATCGTTACCATTGTCTGCCCTGAGGAGCTTGAGTGAAGAGCTCAGCATGACTTGTTTGGTATGCCACATGTCGACGTTTCTATACGATGTTCATGATCTGAAAGCTTTGAATTTTATCATAAACTAAAGGTTGAAAACGAAAAAAATTTTACATTTTTCAACTAAAATTTCTTGAACTGTGTAAATTCTATTTGAAGATTCCGTTACTTTTCTACTTCTATCATCTGTGAAAAATATAAAACAATAAAGTTTTTAGTTTTTTCTGACCAGTCATGGCGTCCACATCAAAATTAGAAAAAATAAGAAAAATCATTTTGGACATATTTATAAATAATCCCAATGCCTCCTACGCATATATTGCTAGGACTGCTGGTGCGTCTCGAGCAACTGCAAGAAATGTTAGAAGCTTCAAGAAGACTAAATCTATCGATCGAAAACCTGGTCTGGTAGACCAGCTGTATTTATGGTTAAAAAAATAGCTTGGAAGATTAAAAGGTCTTTGCTCTCAAATCCCAATGCCTCATTGAAAGATTTCGGCTAAAACAGTCCTCCTGTCTTATACATATGTATGTTCAAAAGGTAAAAAGAATATATAAGCTGAGATTATATGCTGTCATAAAAAAACCAAACAGAAATTAGCAAAAGAAAGAGAAAGAAAACTAGTGAAAACTATGCTGAACCATTTTGATGGCTGCATTATAATAAATGATGAAACATATGTTAAGGCTGATTTAAACAACTTTCAGGTAAAATGTATTATACCGCATATTTGTACTCGTAAAAGGGAAGATGTTAAGAAAATATTTAAGTGTAAGAAAGTGAATAAATTTGCAAAAAAACTATCTAGTGTGGCAAGCTATTTGCAGTTGCGGCCAGATCTTAAAAGCACTGGTCATTCCAGGCATCAAAATATATACATAAAAGAAGGCCTTCAGAAAAGATTGCTACCAATGTGTAAACGGCACGAAACTACGCTTTATTCTGGCACGACTTGGCTTTCATCTATTACTCGAGTAAAACTATGGATGGCTTAAAAAATAATAACATAAATATTGTGCCCAAGCAATGCAATCCTCCAAACTGCCCTGAGTTACGCCCCATTGAAAAATGTTTGGCAATTGTAAAGCAAATTTTCAGACAAACGTCAAAAAAGGCTAAGGATGTGATAAAATTGGGAAAATAATATTGGGAAAAGCTGTCCAAAAAGTTGGTAGAATTGGTGTCCAAAGACTAGATTTGGAATTAAGATCAAAAATCTGTAAATTTAGTTTATCTAAAAGTACCTAATGAATAATTTTTATTTTATTTTATGCATCTATGGAGTTATTATGTTACTTTGTTACAAACATTTTATTTTCCTTAAAAAATTCAAAATGAATTGAAAAAATTTGAAACGAATTGGACTTGACTAAAAGCACTTGTATGTTGTTTTTCGTACTTTAATTTTATTTGCAAATGTTATTGTACATATTATAGAGGTACTCTAGCGCAATTCACAATCTTGTGCAAATAGTATTGCATCATTTCATTTTCAAAAAAGCATATTTTTAGCATATTTTTGCTCTACACTAACAAAATACACAGCAAGAGCAAAAATATGCTAAACCTTTTTGCAAATGCAATGATGCAATACCATTTGCATATTTATTTATTTTTTATGATTGTGTATCATATGACATTATTATAGTATGTTACAATTCATTAAAGTTTTGGGTTTTTACAGCATGACTTGACAATGTTTGATATGACACATGTCATAGCTTCAAACTATTCCAAATTTGTAGAGCTTAAATTTAATCTTATATTTTGTAACTTGTAAAAAAAAACTCGCGAATTTAACGCGATCTGAACTGATGTTTTCCCGTACAACCAGATTTACGAGTAATCAGTTTTAAGCTGTATCTGGCTTTAAAAACTTTACTTATAATTCTATAAAATAATAAGTATTTTCCACAAAGCATTGCATACTTTAAGCATATTTAAAAAAAAAAAACATCAACACAAACTATTTTTTATATTAATTTTATTATAACACTTGCATGTTAATTTAATCATATTAAGTACGAAAAAAAACACCACAAACAAACATTATAATAAATAAAAACTTGTATGTATATAAAAATTTTTAACCATAACAATTTCTCCCTGGCAGATAATAAAGCGCAAGTAGTTTTCTCTTTCAGGGATATAAATATAATTTTTTGCCGTAATATAAATTTAATATGTATGATAGTTTAGTACAGCAGATAACTTTATTTTTCTACAAAATTTACATAATAATATTTAATTTTTCCTGTTTTTTTTCCACAATTTTTATTTGTTTTCTACACGTACGTTATAAAATTCATGCATATAGTTTTGGTGCTGGTGTTTGTTGTTTATAATCGTCGTCGTGAGGCGCATATTAAATATCCTGGACCAGATGATGATGTACGCGAAAATATCATTAACTATGACGATGAGGGTGGCGGTGAGGATGATATGACTGCGTTTGATATAACACCACTGCAGATACCCATTGGTGGTCCCATGCCACCCGAATTGGCCAGCATGAAAATGCCAATAATGTGTAAGTATCAAAGTATTAAAAATTCATAGTTTTTGTTTTTACCACACACAGCGACACAGACACAAACACACACAAAATTAAGGTCAATAAGTTGTGTTAATAAGTTTGTTGGTTAAACAAAGTTTTATTTTAAAAAATTAGTTTATATGCAAAATTATATTAAATACATGTTTTTGTTTTTATATTTTATGTGCATACTTAGATCCTGTCATGACTTTGATGCCTGGCCAAGAGCCCAATGTGGGCATGTTTATTGAGGAGCATAAAAAACGTGCCGATGGTGATCCCAATGCACCGCCTTTTGATGATTTACGCAATTATGCTTATGAAGGTGGTGGCAGTACAGCCGGTTCTTTAAGTTCGTTAGCTTCGGGTATGTTTGCCAATAGTAATATTTATTTATTTTAATTAACTATCATATTCTTTAGTTTTAGTTTTTATTATGCTTCCAACATTTAAATAAATTTTGATACAAAATGAAAACAAATTGCACTCAATATTCGTAATGTAGTTTGTCAGTTTAGTGGTAATTTAATATCATATAGTTTAAATCCCCAGAATAGTTACACCTACAACATGCGCCTAAATTGTTTAAAATATCGTAAATATTAGCAACGTTATATTTGCTTTGAATGTTCAAACTGTTTCTAACATATTCAAGAAGAGTCTAATGCAATTACAAACATAAAATATCAAAAAATTTCCCAAACATTTTATATTTGCTAAAAACAGATTGCTCAAAACCAAACATTCATTCGGAATTGGCATAACATCTCAGCGTAATACTCGATGTAAATCCAAAATCATCTATCTCTTTCATTCATATTTAAATGACTTTCTCATTACGAAAGAGACTTTTTGGATTTTGAATTGCATTCAAATCTGAAAGAAAAAAAGAAATCATTTATGTCATTTATCGTAAGTCCTCAAACCGATCACATATGTATGTCATAACTAGAATTTGACGTGGTAGTAAAAAATGATTAAGGACAGAATTGTGGCCATAAACACCGGTATACAAAATGTTATGATCGCTCTAAAAATAGCGACACAGTCAACAAAATACTAAAAGGGCGGCATTTGTAGGCGTGGTAAAAAAATAAAAAAAATATTTCTGGAATTGTTTTTACATTATCTTTAATCCTAGGGGGTGGCTGACACAACTTTGTTTTGTATGGAAGGCGAACCACTATAAAGTACATGAATTACTATTACGCAGAAATTTAAAATGAGATAACAGAAACAGTTTCGTTCAGATTAGGTGTACCAATGCGCTATTTCATGGTAAAGAACTCGCGTACATCCTTGCAGCCAGGACAATTCAACTAATTGATAATAGCTAATTGATAAAAGATCAAATCTAAGAGAACACTGCATCATAGAAACTCATACTTTGGGACTGGCTGTACGAGACAAATAAGTTATCATTTTATTTCAACATTTTTACAGTATTATTGTTGTTCTAATTATTGGTATGAATACAGCAACCATAATTTGTTATAGCCTCAACTGTCTTGATTATAGCAAAATATATGTGATTGCTATAATCATGTGGATCGCTACTTTAACATATTATGATTGCCACAATTATATAAATAATTATAGTGACCATTATATTACTAAAAACAAAATGTAAATATGTAAAAATGCCAATGGTAAACATGTACAACTATATTTTTCTTCTCTTGTTGCATGACATGAAAAAACATTGTCTTGACCTCTTCATCTGACAAGAATGAATCTCAGATACATATATCTATGCATTCATAATTTTGTTGGATCTAAGTGTACATATCGATCACCCCAAGAGGTATTTTGGCCTGGTGTGATTACATCACTTTGATGCTATTACAATTCTTGGGAGTTATATTGATTACACCCAATGAAATTTGAAGCTGACTAAAGTCTCTATCTACAACCACTGGTATCCCTAATTTAATCATTAGGGTGCATGTACGCTTACTAATAATTGGTGAGGCTTCATTAAGAGCCCGTTTTGGCTGTTGTTAATAGCCAAAGTGAAATGAATTGCACTTTGTTATAAGACTGATGTTTGTTTGAGTTACAAACCTAGGGTCACCAATTTGTTTCTAGGTGCTGTTGTGGAAACGAAAGAGCCATTGAAAGTAGTAGTGACTCTTAGCTCGGTGCTCAGAAAATGTAAGGGAATTGTGGCATAAGTGCCCTAGCGATGCGCCCTGGAGAGTGTTACATAGCGGCCAATGCAACCATAGAAATATCTCGTCCTTGGCAGTAGTGGGCGATTGCTGCTTTTCTAGTAATTGTCTTGGGTTATACTATTTGACTTAGCTATGGATGGGAGGGATAAGTAAGCTCAACCTTATAAGCAACATTGATCGTTGCAATCATATACGAGAAATTGCAAATTGCTGGTTATACAATGCGGTGGTGAGCTGAGAGGCCGAGGCCAAAAGGCAGTGTACTATCGTTAATCTTGAACAAATCTGTACTTATCGATCGGGCGAAGACAAAAGTCAAACAATTTGTGTTGAAAAGACGATTGTAGTCAGAGAATCGTATTCTCTCCTTAAACCAAAATTAAATTATCGCAACTCTGTTTTTAATTAGTCCCAAATAATGCAATTTGCATTTAATAGTAATTTCAAGTGGATGCTTTTAAACATATTTGGTATTGAACAACGTTTTATACCAAAGGAACTGATTCTTATCTGTCGATACAAATTAGCTAGAAACGATTTCGCATCCTTTGAAACCTATCACTTCTTAAGAACTTCACATTAATCATATATTAACTAGGCTAATTCCATACAGTTCTTAAGTGCAACTTTCTCGGAAAGAAATTTGCATGTGGAAGTATTGCGTGCATAAGTTAAAAATGCGGGAATAATAATAGATGTCGTCTTATTTTATTTAGTAAATTATATGACACTTTGAAGGGTATATATCTGTCATTTATTCTCACTTAATTATTGAATATAATAGTGTAAATAACAAAGTTTGTTTTTGCATCGAAAATGTCGAATTCTGTGCCAAAAAAGCTTCATAAGCAGAAAGACGATTTTGTTCGAATTGCTAAAAAAAAAAAGAAATGATGTTTACAACGAATGATTAGTTGCTTTAAGAAATGGATCCATTATGATAACCCAAGCTATTAGAGATCGTATGAGAAGTCGGGCCAACTAGCCGAATAGACAACAAAGCTAAATATCCATAGTGCTAAGGTAATGCAGTGCATTTGGTGGGATCAAAAGAGTTCTATCTGTTATTTGCTGCTGGAATGCAACTTATTCGTTTGAAGCGAGAATTGGCCAAAAATGTTTGCAGAATATAGAGCAAGACATAAAAACGTAATATTCCATCTTGATAACGCTCAAAAAAAAATGTTGCAATACCGGTTTTAAACTATTTAAAAAAATGTGGTTTACAAGTTTTGCTACACCCGCCTTATAGTCCAGACCTCAGCCCGTCCTTTTACTATTTGATTCGATCGATACAGAAATCTCTATCTGGCATACGCTTCACTTCAGAAGAGGTTATTTGAAATTGGCTTGATTCGTTTGTGCCAAAAGATGAGCAGTTATTTTTGGCGCCTAATCCAGAAAGATGGCTAACAATGCTAACAGCTAAAAATGAATAAATTTACATTGTATAAATGTTTCAAAATACAAGCTAAAACTTAAAATTACTTTTTAACCCATTTAGTCCGCAATAGATTACATATTTAAATTATTTAAATATTATATAGAGTCAATTTCCATTACTCACAACCTATGCTAATATGTTGAAATGAAACATCTTTGTGGAACTACTCTCTGATGTGCAGAAATTGTATTTATTCACTAATTTCAAACCTAAGGTCTAATCGCCGCATACGATATCGAGCAAAATGTATCGAAATTGTTTATGTTGGCATTATGATATTCGATATCAAATAAAAAGTATCGTAATTTGAGATGAATTTCGATATCTAATAATTAACTAAGTTACATCACTCGAGATTTCATCCGATAGCTATCGTATGCATAATAATTTAGTTTTCAACCGCCAAAACACACAAGTTTTACTTTGTAAAGTAATTCCATTGTATTTTTAGCTCTATGGAGAGGGCCACTGGGATTTCTGTATGGAGTCATCAACCTTCAAGAATAAATCAAATATGTTTACTAAAACCCCGAACGCAAACTCGGCTATCTTTTCAACCAGCGTTAAAACCCAGTTAAATATTTCCTTCAGATTCAAGCGGGTATCCTGAATCTCCTTTAGTGTTAGATTTATTTAGCTTAAGTAAACAAGTACGATAAAGTATTTCATTTTGCCTTACCAAGCACTTTACAAATTATTCTGATCGTAAAGCTCTTCTAGCAATATTTTTTCCGCGGAATGCGGAGTCTTGAGCTTTTCCACCATATTTCGAAATAATGCTCAGAATTTAATGTTCGTGATCATGGATACACACAACGGCAATGAAGAGTTCATATTTAACGTACTTCGTTTTTTATTTAAAGATTATTTCTGTCTGCCTAAAACCTCATTCAGTTCAATAATTTGCTGACATAAAGAAAACATAATATGTGTGTTTATAAATCTATAACAATTTCTTAAAAATAACGATTTGATACATATCGAATGCAGTAATGAGCTGATACGACTCGTATCTTATTCTTTATTATTCGCTACGATAGTTTATACGCTATCGAATGCCGCTTTTTGACCCCTGGATTTTCTGATTGATATAAAGTCCAATGCTAATATGTAGATATAATTCTTATCATGTTTTCATTTATGTTGCTTAATACACATAGGTATGTATATACATATCGCACACATTCCTTTAAACACATTCAAATTTTAAAAACATAAATAATTTTAATAAAAATAAAACTAACGCTAGTTTGTAAATATGTAGTTACAACCATTTAGCGATGAATGCCCTTATTCATAAACCTGTTGTAAGTTTTTATGAATAAGGGGGTAAAACTTTATACAATGAGTCCCTTATCCATAAAACTTACAACAGGTTTATAAGAGGTTTATAAAGCAAATTTCCATACAAAACCTGTTGTAAGTTATTATGAATAAGGGGGTAAATCTTTAAGTCAGCAGATAAAGTTAATTAAAGTTTTATAAAGATTTTATAAATTGTTTATGAATTCTCGCTAGTCTTAACTTAAATAAAATAGTTGTAGCGATTTGTAAAATATATTTTTGAAAATGTTTTTACAATTAAATATTTGTTTGTTTAAAATTACAGGCCTACGCCTAAGACTACACACTAATACAGCCGAATATTGGGTGTAATCAAACAATTTAAAAGTACAAACATAATTAAATGGAGCATACATAACATATTTTTATAATTTTGTGAAGTAAATTTTATGGATTTTTCTTATATACTGTTAACATGTGTATGTTATTTTTAGGATTCACAGTTCAAGTTTGTTTTAAAAAAATGTAGCATATATTAAGGAGTTTACATGCTCTTATTTAAAAGTGAAAAATTTAAAACAATTAATAATGCAAAATTTGCTTGTTTTTTGGCTATAAATTGTTAAAATTGTGAAAAATTATGAAATGTTTGTGTTTTAGTTAATGCCAAGAAATAGTAACACTTAAAGGTATGCTACAGTTTTTTGAAATATTTTAAAATATTATTTTGATTTAAGTATTTATGAGGGAACTGTGAATATTTGTGTTATTAAAAAGAGTTTTTATTGAAATTTATTAATTTCTTCTGTTTTTATGCCTTTTTTAACACAGGTACTGATGACGAATGTCAAGAATATGATTACTTGGGAGCCTGGGGACCCAGATTCGATAAACTAGCCAACATGTATGGACCCGAAGCCAACAATCATACTACCGATTTAGAATTGTAAGTGAATACTAAAAGCAAGAGTAAATAAATACAACACACAAAGAGACAAAAGATAAAGCGAGAAACAAAGACACCAGTAAAAAGCAGTAACTAAATAAAATTGAATTAAAACCACAATTAAATTAAAAAGACGTAGCAAAATGATGAAAGCAAAGAAAAGAAACAATTAAAAATTCCAATTCTAAAACATAAAAAGAAAATTCGATTAGAGCAACAACACACAGTTTAAAACCTAACGCCAGAATATACTCTAAAGAAGAAACCAAAAAAAAACACCACAACAAGACATACGAACAGAAATCTAAAATTAAAACACTAAAAAAACAATTTAAGATTGCTAAGCAAGCTTTAAGATGAATATAAAAAAACACTACAACTAGGAAACGGAAATAAGGGAAACGAAATTCGAAACCGAACATGAATAGAAAATAATTTCAAAATTAAAACCTTAAAATAAAAAAAAAAAATAAAAAAAACACATCACTACCAAAGATTTAAGTCGTTTTCAGACTAAAAGGAAAGCAAAATATAAAAAAAAAGAATTATTAACAAAAAAAAAACTACATTTCAACCAAACGAAATCCAATTACATTTGTATAATACAACCACATGCATACATACTACTACATACTCGTTCATTTAACCATTAACACATTCAAACATACACACCTACATAAAAATATAAATACAAACATCCAAAAAAAAAAGAGAAATCATCATACCTACATACAATTTACAAATAAACATTCACTCATTTAAAATTTAATTTTCAAAATGGAAATGAAGACGAAAAACAAAAAAAAAAAAACTTAAACATGAAGTTGAAAAATAAAAACGAAAACTATGTTTAGAATTAAATGGATAAATATTTAAACAAAAAACCAAAGTCGATACTTTATAAGTAAAATAAAAAGAAAAACAAAAATCAACCATCATGATAATTATAATTAATTTAGTTTTATGCAACAAAAAAGAAAACAAAAAAAATAGTAATAAAATTTTTGTACATTTCTTTTAGCTATAATTTCCTTTATTTTTTAAGATTTTTTTATTAATAACTTATTTATACAAACATTTTTTACGTATAAGTTGTACAATTATTATTTGTATTTATTATTTTTGTACAACAAGAAAATAACAAACACTTACTCATTCGTATACATATACAGAAAAAGAAAAAAAAAACAACGATTTTAAATGAACAACAAAACAAACATTGGTTTCTTTATTTCTTTGCTTTTTTAAGATTTAATAAAATTTACTTCAAAATAAACAAAATACACAGGAATTGAGTTTTAGACAACAAACAAATTACACAATACTTTAAAACAAACAAATATTTCTAACAAATATTTAAAACAGCTGTATAATACTCACACACACACATACACGTTTAACCATAGAAATTGACTTTAAGTTAGAGTTGCATTTTCAAGGGGGAGAGAGAGAGAGTTGCATTTAAGGGTGAGTGATCGGCACATCCATTAATAACACGAAATTCAACCACGTTTATTGAAACTATGAAAAACTAACCAAAAATCAATTATACCATACCTCACTTTGCGTCGGGGTTACCTTCCAAAAAAAAAAAAAACATCTAGCAAATTGAAACAACGCAAAGTGAATTACGACCTCCTATAGCAAACCATGAAAAGATCGAAAATATGTTAGTACTAAAAATACTAAGTTGTCGGCTTTCTTTCACAAAAAAAAATTGGTCCAATGTTTGCTAAACAGCTTTTTTTAACGTAAACTAAATTTTCCTGTAGCAATTGTCTGTATTTCTACCACTAGCATTATCGTTGGATGGATGCTTTATTATTTATGTCATCAAATAAGCTTTTTGCTTTTCTCTGAAATACCATTTTACTCACTGGTATTCTTTGCGCAACTTGATTTTCAATCCAAATAGAAGGCAAGGACTCCATTTTGCACATTAAAGCACTTTTTGTATCTTTTTAGCATTTAGTGTTGTTGCAGATTGCAGAAAATTTCAAACAAAAAATTAAAGACTCGAACCCAAAAAATCAAAAGGACGCAAAGCGAGGTATTGGTGTACTGGTTTACAACATAACTTCATTTAATATTCATACCGATCACTGTTTTACATTACTGCCAAACACAATTTGTTTTAAATCATGTCGAAAGTTTTCCATGCATGACTGAAATGTGTCTTCGATTATTTGTATATTGTCTTAGCTCAAAGTGAAACAGGATTTGCTCTGTTTTATACCTGTGTAATACATACTCCTACTATTAACTCCAAATCATGTCGAAAGTTATCTAAACAGGACTGTAATGTGTCTTCACTTACTTGAGTATTGAATAATTTCTTGCTGGATTTGACCTTTAAGCAGCAACTTCAAATAGCAAAATATAACTTTGATTTTCTTTTGACAATAATAGTTCAGGCACTTTGACATGACCTGATCTGATCAGGCTGATCATAAATGAAACGTATTACAAAGTTAATGTAACAAACTCTCCCTTCATAAACTACGAATAATAGAAAAATTCTAGAAATATCTTGTACGTTTATCCAAAGAGAAACAAAAATCAATTGCTGGTCAGATTGCAACAGAGAAAGAAACTAGTTAACATGATATGTTTTATATTTGAGCAAATACGCTTTGCTCCAAATATACATGATTAGCTTACTTGAGTTTTTGAAACTCAAAATTATTTACCAAGTACATTCTCAATAAGAATTTATCATGAAAACCACCTTTTTCTAGCAGATAATGACTAAATTCCTGTGGTTTTTTGTGGTCATGTCCTTACAGACTATACGGCAGCATAGTGTTCTTCATGCCGGATTGAATCACTGCCAACAAACCCATTGTATAACTTGCTTGAGCAATCTTATCTCAGGCATCCGTAGTTTATTATTATTATTAAAACGAACACATTCTACCCTAGCTGCACAGCCACCGCTGCCACTAGCCCAGCATGCCGTCGACCGACTACTATTGTCCTCGGCCCAATTGAGTCAACCTTGTTTAGAGCTCCTAAACAAACTGCATCTTTGACTCCGACCGAGAACCAGCCTTTGACCAATTTTAAGCAGTTGGCGATCGTTGAAAACGTAAGAAAGAGATTACACCATATACGAGCACATACTCGTATTTGACACAAGCTTTTAAAAATAATTTCCACCCTTCAATTGTCTTTGACTCATTGGTGGTTAAAGTTAGTCAAATATTACGCTTTTAGTATTCATCGACTTCATTGTTACAATTAAGCAGTTTTAATTAATAATGATTCAATTCCTGATCGATTTGAATTTTGTAGAATCTGGACATCATTTCGAACATTGTGATCAAGACTCCTCCAAAGAAGTCAGCATAATTGATTACGGCAATGCGATCTGGAAAATGTCCAGTGAACGTTAAACAACCAGTCAGAAATAATTCCTAAATAAATGAAAAATCGAGCTACCTAGACATTCAAACACATTCTCGAGCAGTTCCACACTATTTACGGCTAAACAGAGAACACGAGTACCCAGCTGCGATCGAACAAGTTCTGATTTGTACTGGCAATTGTACTCACTCAATTATACTGAGAAAAAAAAACCTGAAGTTCATGAATAACATTTTTCATCGAACTTTTAAACGTTGTTCGATATATGATATATATAAATAATATCGGGTCCTAGAAATGTTTGCTGTTACGATAAACGACAAAAAAATACGAGTAGTTAAAAAAACCAATCATATTCGTACTGTACTACGAGTACATTGAGTAGTATTATCCATTAATATGAACAATGCATTCACCCCTGATTTAAGAAAGAGCAATTTACGAAAACGAATAATTATCAAATTGTTGTTTTGCATTGATAGGATTGTTAACTTAAAAGCGTTACAAAACATTCAAATGTTTTGACGTTTCAAAGACGTTATTCGGATTTGGTTTACAGAACAGGCGGGATCATGCAAAAAGTCGGCTCCACGATCCATATAGAGTGTTAATAAACAGATTTTCACACGTTTCGATTAGTTCTCAGACTAATGAAAGATTTCGCGTTTTTGAAACAACCAAAACTCGTATTTGTTATGTCGAAGTATCGACTAAAATTTGACATGCTCAATTTTTGGCACCGATATCAAGTAGGGTTCCTATGGATCCCATTATGACGGGCATTCGTTGGAAGGAAAGAATGAAGAAATGGTTGGCTCAAGGAGATGGACCGCGATGGAATAATTAGGTTGGTAAGGTGACAATCAGATTATTGCGAAGCGAAGTTATAATAGACTTCTATAAAGCAATTTAGCCGGAAAATTCACAAGTAAGTTAAGAGCATCACAAATGTTATAATGTATCACGAGGCAGTCTGCAGTAAATATAGATCTGACCTTGTTTGTATACAAACAAATTCGGATGCGAAGTAACAAAAGACTTATAAAGTAATAGACATAGAAAAGTCCTAAATAAATCAATAGCAATACAAATTGTTCAGTGTATGGAAATCTTAGTCCCAATTTACACAAAGCAATTCTTTAAGATAATATTATTGCCTTTTAGACATCATGGTGAGGGAAAGGAAAGACGACTACACACTTGATTGTACTAGCAATTCTTGTTACTCTCTTCTTCGTATTACATATGCGTATATAAATCAGTGTATACTCTTAAATCAAATTACGAACGATTTAAACAATAAGAATTGTGCTGTGTGAATACCGAAGAAATTTCAAGAAAAAAATTGTATCAATCTCTTTAATAAAAATTGCTTGGTGTAAATTGGAATTTATATGCAATAAAAGCTATCTGCAGCACAAATTGGCATGCATATGATTATAAGCCCTGGCTTGAAAATAAAAAATGGCAACTCTAATTTAAGACTCCAAAAAATTCCACAATTATTAGTTTTTATTTAGAGATGTAGCAAATAAATGAGAGAAAAAGCAAAATAAATGAAAAGTAAGATAAAAATAATGAAATTGTTCCAAAGAAAATCAACAATTCAGACAAATGTATGCAGTAACAAAACTTCCAGTATAGATCTCTTAATCTTCTCCAACTTTTTTTTAACATTTCAGTAAGATAATTTCAAGAAATTTCATCTCATTCCATTATTTGCAAAAATCTCAAAAAATTACGCTTCCATCTAATACAAAACATTAAACATATTAACACACACTCACTCACAAAACAACCAAAAAAAACCCCCCACAATATGTTATTTAGGGAATCTCCATTACAAATTAAATAATAATTAAATTAACAAAATAAATAAATTAAAAAAAAAAAAAACAAAAAACTGTTATACCACAAACCGTTATAAAGCAAATCAACAAACAAACAAACAACCAGCAGAATAAGCACCTTCCATATTTGTTTTAAATTTTTCATAATGTTTAAATAAACGTTACATGTTTTTTATGTTTATTGTTTTTTCATTTGCCAACATTAATCCCACAAATCTCTCTTTCACTCGTACAGAGATTTAAATCCAATATCTATTATTAATTAATTAATACAAGAAAAAAAAAAACATAAACAATTTTTTTATAAGGCAATTATTATATATGAAAATAAACAAAAACAAAATGATATTAATAATTAAATAATTATTCATAAAAACCATATAATATAATTAATTAAATTTTACAACAAATAAAAAACATGTAATGAATACCCAAAGACTGTTTTCGTTCCATTATTATAATAATATAAAACAAAATTTAAAAAAAGTTAAAAATTTATATATAACACAAAAAAAAAAAGAAAAGAAAAGAAATAAATCACACACAATTCAATTCATGATTTATTAAGACAAAACTAAAACCCGCATGTTTTCATAAACTTTTTAAAGTTTACTTTAAATTAATAAAACTAAATCCTAAACAAAAATAAAATGAGACACATTTCAACAAATTAAATTAATCAATTTATGATAAAGTTTAAAACAAGCCGACCTAATGAAGCTGTAGCTTTGCAACAGAAAATATTTACATTTCTCCAGAAAGTTTCTTTAAGTGTAAGGGGAACTTAATGAAACGAGACTAATTTTGATTTAGGTAGCAAATCTAGAACAGTAAAATTTGATTTGATTTTCATTGCACGCTTTATAATGACAAAGTAAAACAGTGTTTTCCAAACTTTGGACATTGCTCTCACACGAAAGCAAACAACATCATTCAGTTTCGCTTTATATCTCATAATCAGTTTTGTCAACTTGGTGCGTTTCGCACCATTTTTGGTGCTTTTTTAAATTTTTTGTGCAAAAAATTCCTTAGTTGGTTCTTTTTTAGTTTTGGTTCGTTTTTGAATATTTCCTAAAAAGTGATGAAATCTTTCTTTTCACTAATTTTTAATTGCAGTTTTTTAATAATTCATTATCATGAAATCTATACAATGAAAAAGGGCCACAATGTAATTAAATGTATTTTAATTACGAATGTTTAGTAAATGAATACATACTATCAAATTGAAGGTTATTGCTAAAGGTAAATAGGGAGAAAATCTTTGTTTGAAAACAAAATTCATATTTTAAACATGGAAATAAATATTATTGTATAGCTTGATGGTTTGGTCTACTGAACTGTAGACGAACAACCATGGTGAAAATCCCAATGGAGCCCTAAAAATTTTATTGAAACATTTGAAAATAGAAGTACTTAAAATAGAAAACAAAAATTATCAAAAAAATGTACCAAATATGTACTGAAATTAACCCTTTTTTACCAATTAGTACTCCAGTTTCGAATAGCATATTGTGAGTTAAATTTTGAGTGGTTAAAAGGATTAAAAAGGATTTTACTATTATTACTTTTATTAACCGTTGATCTGTTTTTAAAAAGTTTTTATGAAATTAAACAAATTTAAAACTACATAATTAAAAAAACATTTTATATAAAAAAGAAAAGTTGATGCGTTTTTTCTGCATTTTGGTGTGTTTTGAAATTTCAAAGATGACAACGCTGCTCTTAATATGGGTTAAAAAGCACTGCTCGGAAAACCCTAGGCACCGTACTCTCGCACACACACACAAAAGCAAATAATATCATTCGTTTTCGTTTCAGTTCTCGCATTTCTACTTAATACTTTAAACAAGCAGACTCTCTTATTCATATTACATATGTATGTGTATACTCTCAAATAAAAATACGAGTGATTTCAGCAATTATATTGTGATGTATGATTACCGAAGAAATTTCAAGAAAAAAATGTGTTCATTTTTTTTCAATAAAACTTGCTTCGTGTAAATTGGGACTCATTTTTTGAATGTTAAGCAACAAATTTGCATTCCAGTGCAAGCAGGTGGGAACTGCTATTGAAAAAACATGACATCCACTTGGAAGATTGTTAAAGAGTATTCTACTGTTCTGGCTTAGAAAAAAAAACATTGTTTTTTATTCCATTTAATGAGGAAGTAAAAGTTAGCTAATGTCATGTCCTTTAAAAATTAAGTCTACGCTCCTAAATTGCTTTTGCAAAAAAGATAACACAACTCGACACGAAAAATGGTGCCTTAAAATTTTAAGTCAATGTGCAGATGCCTCTAACTCAATTTTTTGGATCAGCACTAGTTTTCAAGATTTATATTTTTAACCGTCTCAGCGAAAAGAAAAAATACAATATTACCTACATGCTGCCCCAACATAATAATTACTCCACTTAGTAGTTTTGGAGATATAGTCGAATATATAACGAATTAATATTATTCAAATTTTTTTTCAAAAATTCATCAAAAATAGAGATAATAACAAAGGTTCCAATAATATTCTATAGCCATATAGACTGATATGCCCTTCATAAAATGCAATATTTTTTGTTAATATGGACGCAATAGTTTTGGTTTTATTATTAATTTTGTGAATTTACATCGTGGTTTTTGCTTGTTGTTTTACAATAATTTAAAAACGATCACTCAAAATTATCACATACATACATACCTCTGTGTACTGTTGTATGTATAACGTATGTCCTTTTAATCAAATAGAGTTGCTTTATTTCGAATAAAACCCACAGTTGAGAATGGATTTTAACAAAATATAGCTTGCTATATGCGTAACATATTTTCCTATATGACTGAAAGAAAATAAGGGAAAATTTGTCGTCTTCTCTATTTTTTTATAAATTTTTGAAAAATAAAACAAAAATCAATCCAAAATTGAGCGATATCTCCGAAAATACTCCATTGTATCAAAATAATGTCAATGCAGCATAAAGATAATACTGTAGCCAAATTACAGCTTTTTTTTATTTTTACTGAATAGAATAGTTTTCTTAATAAATTAATATCTCAAAAACTAGAGCTGATACAAAAAAAGTGAATTATAGGCATTGAAGCCCAATACTAGATACATACAAA
Organism: Bellardia bayeri; assembly: GCA_950370525.1. Lineage (NCBI taxonomy): Eukaryota > Metazoa > Arthropoda > Insecta > Diptera > Calliphoridae > Bellardia > Bellardia bayeri. The sequence continues at coordinate 67,247,635 of OX493265.1, forward strand.
CTAAAATCTAAGGCAGCAAAAAAAGTTTTAATTTTGTCGGGCAGTGTAATTCTTTTAAGAAAAACTTTACGCCTTCCGTTTGGGAGTGTTAGTGAATATTTTAAATTTTCTTCATGCAGTGTTTTTGTGATTTTAGAGATCTTTGTTGTGATTTCAGAGATCAAACTTAGATCAGTTGATGTTTAGCACATGTTGAAGCAAATATGAACATGATAGAATGTGTTTGCGCCAGGTTTGGTAAAAATGTTACAATTGTACTCTTTTTGATACCTGAAGTTCTAAAAAGTACTTTTTGGTAAAAAAGTTAGTATAAAAACTAAAAATATATTTTCCATCCCTTTTCTAGACTATTACGCAAAAAAAGTATTAAATATAACAGACTTTTGAATTAAGAGGTCAGGGTAGTTTTAAAATACCGGATTATGTTTTATCGAATGTAAGTTGTATAAATTCTGAGACAAACACTTTTATAAAAATTTCTTAAAATATTAGCGCAATTCACAATCATGTGCAAATGGTATTCGTCATTGCATTTGCAAAAAGGATTAGCATAGTTTTCCTCTACACTAACAAAATACACAGCAAGAGCAAAAATATGCTAAAATGCAATGATGCAGTATCATTTGCACAATATTGTGAATTGTGCTGTTGAAAACTTAGTAAAATTTCACTTTATCATAAATTTATTAAATTCTGGGGATACTAAGGGAAATATATAGAGTTGCACTCCTAAATCAATATTAATTTGTAAAGTTTCTTAAAACAACTAATTGAAACAAAAGACATTTTACAAAGATTAAAACCCCTTAAAATATACTTCTCAAATAAAAAGTTATTTAAACAATAATTTTATTGAAAACTTTTAGGAATTTCTTACTGTCGTTAAAGTAATGAAGTAAACCACAAAAATAAAACTATTAGACTTAAAACACACTTAAATAAAACTATAAATTTCATATATATACCAAAAAAAAAAAATAAAAACTGATTGATTTTTAATTGAAATATTTTAAAGAATAAAACAAAAACCAACTACAAACAATAAATAAAAAACTATAAAATAAATAAACTTTAACAAAACCAAAAAGAATTCAAAACATAAGTAAATTTTGCATATAAAACAAAAATCATTAAGAATATTATATATTTAAATAATAATAACAAAAAATTCCACAATTAATTTTTGAACTCACAATGAAATCAAATCGTATAAAACTAGATGAAGAATGAATAAAAAAAAAACAAAGAAAATTTAGCAATAAATATAACACAAATAATAATAATAATAATAATATTTAATTTAAAATAAATAAATAAAAGAAAGTAAGAAACTAAACAAGAAATAAGAAAAGTACGAGGGAAAAGTAAGAATAATAATTAAATAAAAAAAGCAAACCTTTTTAGAAAGAACTTAGTGCAATTCATTGAAGTAAAATAAATATATATAAACAAATACAAAAACATAATTAATTATACAATAAAGAAAAAAACCCCAAAAACATTAATAAGAAACGATACAATTGTAAATAATTTTAGCACGTAAATGTAGTAAAAACAAATAAAAAAATAAAACTTATTACAAAAAAAAAAAAAAAAAAAACAAGTGTCATTAAGTCATTAATTATAAAACTAAAACAAAAACAAAAAAATTGCATAAACAACATTTAAACTAATTTATATATAGTTTATGAATAAACAACAAAACAAAAATAAATTATAGAAATCATATACATATTAATTATTAACAACAATTACATTTAAATGATTTTTTTTAAATAAAACAAAACACAAACAGAAAAACAAAACAAACAAAAAAATATTATTAATAATTGACAGAAAAATCAGTATTTGTATGTTTTATTTAAAACTAAACTTAAAAAATAATAATAAAACAAACAAAAAAAAAACAGAAAAAAACACAAAAATTTATTAGTAATGTAAGTGTAAATTCGAAGAAAAATAATTATAATAATAATAAATAAAAAAAAAAAAAAAAAAAACGATGTCCTAGTATATCCTTTACATGAAAAAAGCCTACATAAAATAATAAAAGAAAGAAAAAAAAGAAAACACATATGAAATGTTAAACAAAACTAAAAACAACTGTATCTAGTATTCTTTTGGAAATCATAAACTATTTAGCTAAAAAGTAAGTAAATGGTGATTTTTTTAGTAACTTTCTTTTCGGCGAGCTTTATTTATCGGAAAATTGTGTTCAATGACGAAGCTCGTTTCTGGTTTCTGGTGTATAAATAAACAAGCGTATTGTTGTATTCGCCGTGAAGAGCAGACAGAATGCATCTCGATTATGGAACGGTGACCGTATATTTTCAAAGACGACGAAGGCCAACACTTTAAAAAGAGTTATGCTCTTTAAAGTGGGAGCGATGTCTTATTATCATTATAAAATTGTACCATATCATTTATATACATACATACATACATATGTATATAAATACATACATATTTTTAAGAGGCTTATGTTCTTTAATGTGATTTTCGGGAGTGGGTCTTATATGCTATGATCAATTATGGGCCGAACTGCACTAAATTTTTAGATGTGATTTGGCTTTATTTACCACTAATTTGAACATTTATGATCGTTAAATCCCCATTTCGCGAGGACATTTGTATGGAGACCAAGTGAAATAATAGACCGATTTTCTCCAGTTTCAATCCCATCCGTCCTTGGGTCGAAAAGATATCATGTATCAAATTTTATTGAAATATCTTCAAAATTGCGACCTGTACTCTGCGCACAAGCTTTACATGGACAGCCAGCCATACGGACGGACAACGTTAAATCGACTCAGAAAGTGATTCTGAGTCGATCGGTTTACTTTGTTGTGAGTGTTGGACCAATATTTATGGGCTTTACAAACATCAGCACAAATATATGGTGGTGTAGGGTATAAAAACATTCAATGTTTTTGATCAGAAACATTTCCATAAAGTTAAAAAAAAAGCATTTAAGAACCACTTCTAGAAGTATTATAAAGAATAGGCACGATTTAAAAAAGAACATGTAGAATTTAAAATTTTTCAAAATTCAATAGTTCTAGAAGATAATTTCGAAGCCAGCAACAGTGGGGTAGAACAAATTTTTTTTTTCAAATAAAATAAAACTACCATTTGTAAACGGCTGCTCCGATCGGAGCAAAATTTTACTTGGGGGTAGCTAAGAATTAGAGTTTAAGTTTTAAACATGAGCCAGGCTTTTGGACTTGAAGCCCTTTTGATATGTAAATTTACAATCATTTGGCATTTTTTTTTTTTTGGTTTTCATCATATTTCAATGATACATAGTTTTATTTTCTGAAAGTCCCCAGCTACTATGAGCCTCAAAAGTGAGTAAACACAACAAATTATTTGATTTTTTAAGATAATGAAAATCTTAAAATCTAACCATCGATTGAAATTTAAAAGTTTCGTTTTGTTGAAAAAAAATTTAAGTTGAACTATAATGCTTTTCATAATCTTTAAAAAATCAAAAAATTCACTGGTGCTTACACACTTTTGAAGCTGTGTGTAGATCTTAAAAAAAAGCACATTTTAAAATTAATATTTCAAAATACTGGTCTGGTTTAAAATGAAGTCATCTTTAACTATTGAATTATAGAGATCGTTCTATCAACTCATATACAGATTTCAATAATTTCTCCAAATTCGGAATGCATTTTGTACGTGTGCTAAACAACAGAAATTCAAAATTTAAAGAAAAACCGGCACAAATTCATTGAAAACCCAACATTGTCGGATTCAATAATTGCACAAATGGTATAGGATATTGTACATGATTTTATCAAACGATACAACCAAACCTTAAGCACAGATCGTAATCGAAAAGGAATAGAAAAGTGTTATTAACAGAAGTCACGAATTTGCAAAGAAAATACTACAAACAATGAAGCAAAATCCCGGTCGCTTCGAAAATGCCCGCTCAAAAATTACAACAACAGTGCTGGTTTTTAAACTTATTGTCGATTTTAATATAGAATTCGTAGTAAAAACAGAATAGTGTTGCACTCGCATTGTGTAAAAATTGACATCAAACAGTTATTGGGACTACAATTTTATGTTGGTGATAAAAGAATAACACTCGTTTGTACCCAAATACAATATTTTTATATAATTACCCAAATTCGTTTATTATTATGATTTGATTATTGGTTTTTGTAGTTATGTATACATAATTATGTAAACTAGAAAATATACAATCTTTTCTAAAATAGTTACAAATGCACAGTGGTTTAGAAACGTTTTTTTTTTTTAAATAATTCGGTATCTCGGTAGGTATGTTTTCGATGTTGCTTTAAAGTTTTTCGACTTCGGCCCACCAAAGATCGTCAAATTACATTTAAAAAAATTCGCCAAAAATGTATGATCCGAAAGAGTTTAAATTGAAAACATTAATATTTTTTCAGAAGATTTACAAAAAATATGCTTACATATGTTTTTAGTTCAAGAGATATTTAAATTATTTCAACAACCCTCCATAGACTAGGGTTGTTGAGTTATTGCTAATAATTTATTATAAATTGCATGGTTTTACAAAGAAATAGTTGTAGTAACTAATATGTATTTCTTATCCAAAAACATGTAACTTGTATTAAAGTATTCAATTATGTATACATATGTGGATACACATTAGAAATAATACAATGTGATGCATTACTATAATTACACTTGATATTAGCTATTTGTTGTAAAGTTATATACAGTCACAGTTAGAGTTACATACATACTGTATTTTAGAACGTATAAAATTTTTAACGATTTGAACGATACGTTAAGTCTAAATGGCTTTACGGCTAAAAGTGATATGTAAAAAGAGAGCTTACATTTGAAAAGTAAAGACTACAACCATTTTGCAAACGACTTTAATTAAAGCTTTTATTAAAAAACTTGTAGGTTGCTTTGGAATCCATACACACAAAATAAGATTTATTTAGAAAACATAAAACTCTTCGATAATTTATTAACTTATTGGAATTTCTGCTAAATAAATCAAGGGTAATATTTATGATGGAAATGCAATAAAAAGAAAACGATATTTGTATAAAATTCTTCTATAAAACTAAAATTCAGTATGTGACCAACAGTTTGGAAAATAAAACTAAGAAATTTTTATAAAAAAAAACAGGAAGTCACAACGTAGAAAGACAGGAGCAAATAATCAACAAACAAGTGAACAAGTTTACAGACAATGAACAATTAAAATAAGATTTTAAAAATATTTTAATTTATGTGAATTGAGAATGGCAAAAGTTAGATCATTTTTTAATATTCAATGCAAACAATGGGAATATTAAAAAAAAGATTTATATATTCTTTGCTACCTACATCTTTCCTAACTTTAAGTTCTAGCTTGCTCTAAAAATTATTCAAGGAGTATCAGATTATTACCAATGTAAACTTTCTATGGACAAAAAGTACCAAATATTATACCTTCTTCCCTAATCAAATCATCTCTGCTGATAAAAAAAACAATAACAATAACAACTGCATTTTATTACAAAGCAAATATCATCTGTCAATATAACCAAATAAACTTACCTTAACAGCTTTCCTAAAATCTCTACAACTGGCAACAGCATCAACAAGTGCCTAATATTAAACTACTACACACACAACATTCTACATAATTTGTCCACACATTTTAAGTACCGTACCGTGCACACGAACAAAATTAACCACCATATTTGTTTTTACAACAACTTGCTATTTTTCCATACATAGATTTTCTGCATTTTTATTTCTTTGATTTCTTGCTCATTTTCAAACTTCAACGCTTGCAATTGCACACAATGATTAACAACATTTTATATTTTAATTATTTACTATTAGATATTTAATTAACACTTTAAGATATTTTTAATAAATATTCTAAAACTTCACTGGCAAAACACTTGTTGACGGAACGATTTAATAAAGCGAACTAAATAAGAAAAGGAATAGGAGGATGGACGCTTAGAAATATAAAAGCTTTAAACTGAACGATACCTTAAGTCTAAATGGCTTTACGGCTAAAAGTGATATGTAAAAAGAGAGCTTACATTTGAAAAGTAAAGACTACAACCATTTTGCAAACGACTTTAATTAAAGCTTTTATTAAAAAACTTGTAGGTTGCTTTGGAATCCATACACACAAAATAAGATTTACATATTTAGAAAACAAAAAACTCTTCGATAATTTATAAACTTATTGCAATTTCTGATAAATAAATCAAGGGTAATATTTATGAGGGAAATGCAAAAAAAACGATATTTGTACAAAATTCTTCTATAAAACTAAAATTCAGTATGTTATTATATTACTGAATAAAATCCAATTAGAATTTTTTAAATTTTCAAATTAAAGCTCACTTTAGATATTAATTGTTAAGGCTTTAAAATCAACCTACAAGTTTTTTTTAATAAAAGCTTTAATTAATGTCGTTTGCAAAATGGTTGTAGTCTTTACTTTGCAAATGCAAGCTCTGTTCTTACATATCACTTTTAGCTGTAAAGCCATTTAGACTTAACGTATCGTTCAATTTAAAGCTTTTATATTTCTAAGCGTCCATCCTCCTATTCCTTTTCTTATTTAGTTCGCTTTATTAAATCGTTCCGTCAACAAGTGTTTTGCCAGTGAAGTTTTAGAATATTTATTAAAAATATTTTAAAGTGTTAATTAAATATCTAATAGTAAATAATTAAAATATAAAATGTTGTTAATCATTGTGTGCAATTGCAAGCGTTGAAGTTTGAAAATGAGCAAAAAATCAAAGAAATAAAAATGCAGAAAATCTATGTATAGAAAAATAGCAAGTTGTTGTGAAAAAAAATATGGTGGTTAATTTTGTTCGTGTGTACGGTACGGTACTTAAAATGTGTGGACAAATTATGTAGAATGTTGTGTGTGTAGTGGTTTAATATTAGGCACTTGTTGATGCTGTTGCCAGTTGTAGAGATTTTAGGAAAGCTGTTAAGGTAAGTTTATTTGGTTATATTGACAGATGATATTTGCTTTGTAATAAAATGCAGCTGTTATTGTTGTTGTTATCAGCAGAGATGATTTGATTAGGGAAGAAGGTATAATATTTGGTACTTTTTGTCAATAGAAAGTTTACAGTGGTAATAATCTGGTACTCCTGGAATAATTTTTAGAGCAAGCTAAAACTAAAAGTTAGGAAAGATGTAGGTAGCAAAGAATATATTAATCTTTTTTTTTTGAATATTCCCATTGTTTGCATTGAATATTAAAAAATGATCTAACTTTTGCCATTCTCAATTCACATAAATTAAAATATTTTTAAAATCTTATTTTAATAGTTCATTGTCTGTAAACTTGTTCACTTGTTTGTTGATTATTTGCTCCTGTCTTTCTACGTTGTGACTTCCTGTTTTTTTTTATAAAAATTTCTTAGTTTTATTTTCCAAACTGTTGGTCACATACTGAATTTTAGTTTTATAGCAGAATTTTATACAAATATCGTTTTCTTTTTATTGCATTTCCATCATAAATATTACCCTTGATTTATTTAGCAGAAATTCCAATAAGTTAATAAATTATCGAAGAGTTTTTTGTTTTCTAATTAAATCTTATTTTGTGTGTATGGATTCCAAAGCAACCTACAAGTTTTTTAATAAAAGCTTTAATTAAAGTCGTTTGCAAAATGGTTGTAGTCTTTACTTTTCAAATGTAAGCTCTCTTTTTACATATCACTTTTAGCCGTAAAGCCATTTAGACTTAAGGTATCGTTCAGTTTAAAGCTTTTATATTTCTAAGCGTCCATCCTCCTATTCCTTTTCTTATTTAGTTCGCTTTATTAAATCGTTCCGTCAACAAGTGTTTTGCCAGTGAAGTTTTAGAATATTTATTAAAAATATCTTAAAGTGTTAATTAAATATCTAATAGTAAATAATTAAAATATAAAATGTTGTTAATCATTGTGTGCAATTGCAAGCGTTGAAGTTTGAAAATGAGCAAGAAATCAAAGAAATAAAAATGCAGAAAATCTATGTATGGAAAAATAGCAAGTTGTTGTAAAAAAAAATATGGTGGTTAATTTTGTTCGTGTGTACGGTACGGTACTTAAAATGTGTGGACAAATTATGTAGAATGTTGTGTGTGTAGTGGTTTAATATTAGGCACTTGTTGATGCTGTTGCCAGTTGTAGAGATTTTAGGAAAGCTGTTAAGGTAAGTTTATTTGGTTATATTGACAGATGATATTTGCTTTGTAATAAAATGCAGTTGTTATTGTTATTGTTTTTTTTATTAGCAGAGATGATTTGATTAGGGAAGAAGGTATAATATTTGGTACTTTTTGTCAATAGAAAGTTTACAGTGGTAATAATCTGGTACTCCTGGAATAATTTTTAGAGCAAGCTAAAACTAAAAGTTAGGAAAGATGTAGGTAGCAAAGAATATATTAATCTTTTTTTTTGAATATTCCCATTGTTTGCATTGAATATTAAAAAATGACCTAACTTTTGCCATTCTCAATTCATATAAATTAAAATATTTTTAAAATTTTATTTAAATTGTTCATTGTCTGTAAACTTGTTCACTTGTTTGTTGATTATTTGATCCTGTCCTTCTACGTTGTGACTTCCTGTTTATTTTATAAAAATTTCTTAGTTTTATTTTCCAAACTGTTGGTCACATACTGAATTTTAGTTTTATAGAAGAATTTTGTACAAATATCGTTTTTTTTGCATTTCCCTCATAAATATTACCCTTGATTTATTTATCAGAAATTGCAATAAGTTTATAAATTATCGAAGAGTTTTTTGTTTTCTAAATATGTAAATCTTATTTTGTGTGTAAGTATTCCAAAGCAACCTACAAGTTTTTTTTAATAAAAGCTTTACTTAAAGTCGTTTGCAAAATGGTTGTAGTCTTTACTTTGCAAATGCAAGCTCTGTTCTTACATATCACTTTTAGCTGTAAAGCCATTTAGACTTAACGTATCGTTCAATTTAAAGCTTTTATATTTCTAAGCGTCCATCCTCCTATTCCTTTTCGTATTTAGTTCGCTTTATTAAATCGTTCCGTCAACAAGTGTTTTGCCAGTGAAGTTTTAGAATATTTATTAAAAATATCTTAAAGTGTTAATTAAATATCTAATAGTAAATAATTAAAATATAAAATGTTGTTAATCATTGTGTGCAATTGCAAGCGTTGAAGTTTGAAAATGAGCAAAAAATCAAAGAAATAAAAATGCAGAAAATCTATGTATAGAAAAATAGCAAGTTGTTGTGAAAAAAAATATGGTGGTTAATTTTGTTCGTGTGTACGGTACGGTACTTAAAATGTGTGGACAAATTATGTAGAATGTTGTGTGTGTAGTGGTTTAATATTAGGCACTTGTTGATGCTGTTGCCAGTTGTAGAGATTTTAGGAAAGCTGTTAAGGTAAGTTTATTTGGTTATATTGACAGATGATATTTGCTTTGTAATAAAATGCAGTTGTTATTGTTGTTGTTATCAGCAGAGATGATTTGATTAGGGAAGAAGGTATAATATTTGGTACTTTTTGTCAATAGAAAGTTTACAGTGGTAATAATCTGGTACTCCTGGAATAATTTTTAGAGCAAGCTAAAACTAAAAGTTAGGAAAGATGTAGGTAGCAAAGAATATATTAATCTTTTTTTTTTGAATATTCCCATTGTTTGCATTGAATATTAAAAAATGATCTAACTTTTGCCATTCTCAATTCACATAAATTAAAATATTTTTAAAATCTTATTTTAATTGTTCATTGTCTGTAAACTTGTTCACTTGTTTGTTGATTATTTGCTCCTGTCTTTCTACGTTGTGACTTCCTGTTTTTTTTTTATAAAAATTTCTTAGTTTTATTTTCCAAACTGTTGGTCACATACTGAATTTTAGTTTTATAGAAGAATTTTATACAAATATCGTTTTCTTTTTATTGCATTTCCATCATAAATATTACCCTTGATTTATTTAGCAGAAATTCCAATAAGTTAATAAATTATCGAAGAGTTTTTTGTTTTCTAAATAAATCTTATTTTGTGTGTATGGATTCCAAAGCAACCTACAAGTTTTTTAATAAAAGCTTTAATTAAAGTCGTTTGCAAAATGGTTGTAGTCTTTACTTTTCAAATGTAAGCTCTCTTTTTACATATCACTTTTAGCCGTAAAGCCATTTAGACTTAAGGTATCGTTCAGTTTAAAGCTTTTATATTTCTAAGCGTCCATCCTCCTATTCCTTTTCTTATTTAGTTCGCTTTATTAAATCGTTCCGTCAACAAGTGTTTTGCCAGTGAAGTTTTAGAATATTTATTAAAAATATCTTAAAGTGTTAATTAAATATCTAATAGTAAATAATTAAAATATAAAATGTTGTTAATCATTGTGTGCAATTGCAAGCGTTGAAGTTTGAAAATGAGCAAGAAATCAAAGAAATAAAAATGCAGAAAATCTATGTATAGAAAAATAGCAAGTTGTTGTGAAAAAAATATGGTGGTTAATTTTGTTCGTGTGTACGGTACGGTACTTAAAATGTGTGGACAAATTATGTAGAATGTTGTGTGTGTAGTGGTTTAATATTAGGCACTTGTTGATGCTGTTGCCAGTTGTAGAGATTTTAGGAAAGCTGTTAAGGTAAGTTTATTTGGTTATATTGACAGATGATATTTGCTTTGTAATAAAATGCAGTTGTTATTGTTATTGTTTTTTTTATCAGCAGAGATGATTTGATTAGGGAAGAAGGTATAATATTTGGTACTTTTTGTCCATAGAAAGTTTACATTGGTAATAATCTGATACTCCTTGAATAATTTTTAGAGCAAGCTGGAACTTAAAGTTAGGAAAGATGTAGGTAGCAAAGAATATATAAATCTTTTTTTTAATATTCCCATTGTTTGCATTGAATATTAAAAAATGATCTAACTTTTGCCATTCTCAATTCACATAAATTAAAATATTTTTAAAATCTTATTTTAATTGTTCATTGTCTGTAAACTTGTTCACTTGTTTGTTGATTATTTGCTCCTGTCTTTCTACGTTGTGACTTCCTGTTTTTTTTTATAAAAATTTCTTAGTTTTATTTTCCAAACTGTTGGTCACATACTGAATTTTAGTTTTATAGAAGAATTTTATACAAATATCGTTTTCTTTTTATTGCATTTCCATCATAAATATTACCCTTGATTTATTTAGCAGAAATTCCAATAAGTTAATAAATTATCGAAGAGTTTTTTGTTTTCTAATTAAATCTTATTTTGTGTGTATGGATTCCAAAGCAACCTACAAGTTTTTTTTAATAAAAGCTTTACTTAAAGTCGTTTGCAAAATGGTTGTAGTCTTTACTTTGCAAATGCAAGCTCTGTTCTTACATATCACTCTTAGCCATAAAGCCATTTAGACTTAAGGTATCGTTCAATTTAAAGCTTTTATATTTCTAAGCGTCCATCCTCCTATTCCTTTTCGTATTTAGTTCGCTTTATTAAATCGTTCCGTCAACAAGTGTTTTGCCAGTGAAGTTTTAGAATATTTATTAAAAATATCTTAAAGTGTTAATTAAATATCTAATAGTAAATAATTAAAATATAAAATGTTGTTAATCATTGTGTGCAATTGCAAGCGTTGAAGTTTGAAAATGAGCAAGAAATCAAAGAAATAAAAATGCAGAAAATCTATGTATGGAAAAATAGCAAGTTGTTGTAAAAAAAATATGGTGGTTAATTTTGTTCGTGTGTACGGTACGGTACTTAAAATGTGTGGACAAATTATGTAGAATGTTGTGTGTGTAGTAGTTTAATATTAGGCACTTGTTGATGCTGTTGCCAGTTGTAGAGATTTTAGGAAAGCTGTTAAGGTAAGTTTATTTGGTTATATTGACAGATGATATTTGCTTTGTAATAAAATGCAGTTGTTATTGTTATTGTTTTTTTTATCAGCAGAGATGATTTGATTAGGGAAGAAGGTACAATATTTGGTACTTTTTGTCCATAGAAAGTTTACATTGGTAATAATCTGATACTCCTTGAATAATTTTTAGAGCAAGCTAGAACTTAAAGTTAGGAAAGATGTAGGTAGCAAAGAATATATAAATCTTTTTTTTAATATTCCCATTGTTTGCATTGAATATTAAAAAATGATCTAACTTTTGCCATTCTCAATTCACATAAATTAAAATATTTTTAAAATCTTATTTTAATTGTTCATTGTCTGTAAACTTGTTCACTTGTTTGTTGATTATTTGCTCCTGTCTTTCTACGTTGTGACTTCCTGTTTTTTTTTATAAAAATTTCTTAGTTTTATTTTCCAAACTGTTGGTCACATACTGAATTTTAGTTTTATAGAAGAATTTTATACAAATATCGTTTTCTTTTTATTGCATTTCCATCATAAATATTACCCTTGATTTATTTAGCAGAAATTGCAATAAGTTTATAAATTATCGAAGAGTTTTTTGTTTTCTAAATATGTAAATCTTATTTTGTGTGTAAGTATTACACATAGTGTTGTTGAACTGTTCGGACGTGTTATTTTTAGTGCGGCTGAATTTTCGGTGAAAAAATCGTAATAGGTGAAAAAGTGTAATAGGTCGAAATAAAACAAAAAGTTAAAAAATAATTCGTAATAGGTAAAAATACCTACGGTAAAAAAAAAAAAAATAAAAAACATTAAAAAAAAAATAATAAAAAACATTAAAAATCACATAAAAACTGTATGAGTGTTCCTCTCAGATGTAATTCTGAGAAAGAGCTTAGCTCGACTAGAAAATCTTTATGGATCTCTGAGGAAGAATCCTTAAAAAAATCTGTGGAGAATCTTCTCACTACAAGAGCCGTAGAACGGCGCCGTTCCTGTTCGCCCAATATAGTGATTTCATCAGATGATAAAACATCAATATCTTCTACATCAAATAGTGCAGTCAAACCTAGAAAACAAGTAGGTATGGATAAATACGTCACAGTTCTTAAGCGACAGAGGAGCCCGACATCTGCTCAAACGTCATCAAATTCAAAAGCTCCCAAGACCGTGAGTATTGACAATCCAAATGATCAAAACAGGTTTGCTCTCCTCCAGACGGATGATCCAGAACTTCCTAAAAAAACGTTTAAGCCCCCACCAATTTATCTGAGAGAGCCCACTTCCAGTAAATTGGTACAAGGAATTGTTTCGGTAATAGGTGAAAATATGTTTAGCGTAACCTCAATTAAACATGGAAATATCAGCGAAACCAAAATTCAAGTGAAAAAGGAAGATGACTTTCGAAAATTGTCCAACCAGTTGGAGAGGGAGAGTAGGGATTTCTATACCTACCAGCTGAAAAGCGCAAAAGGACTCCAAGTCGTTCTAAAGGGTATAGACCCAGATGTTGATCCTGCCGAGATAAAGACTAGTTTAATGGAAAATGGCTTCAAAATTAAGAACATAACGAATATTAGAAACCGTGAAAAGATTCCTCAGCCTATGTTCAGGGTGGAATTGGAACCCGGAGATATAGTCTTAAAGAAAAACGAGTCCCATCCCATCTACAATCTGATTTACCTTCTGCATCGTAGAATCACCGTGGAAGAACCGCATAAGCGTCAGGGACCCGTCCAGTGTCTTAATTGTCAAGAATTTGGTCACACTAAAGCATATTGTAAATTGCCGTCAGTTTGTGTTGCGTGTGGGGAACTACATACAACTGCTCAATGTGATAAGTCGAAAACCGACTCAAAAATCAAAAAATGCAGTAACTGCGGAGGTAATCATACCGCAAATTATAGAGGTTGTCCAGTTTACACTCATTTGAAAGGCATAAGGACCAACAAGACGTCAGTATTACCTGTTCATCCACAACAGCCTAATTTTGCATCGAGTAACAATTTTCCTCAATTGTTACGGCCCACTAGTCATGAAAACGCGCCTAGTTCTAGACAAGTTTCTTACGCTAACGTGGTTAAATCTAATATGCCAGGTTTGGAGCAGGAACCTAAATCTCAATATTACGAGCCTAATATTAACACTCTAGAGACTACTTTGCAGACACTTGTCCAAACTATGAACACTTTTACGACCACTATGACATCCATGATGCAGGAAATGCTGAAAATGCAATCCACTATCTTACAAGCAATTTTAAAGAAATGATTTGTTTAAAAATTTGTTTTTGGAACGCGAACGGCCTCCGCCAACATAAAAACGAACTGGAACACTTCCTGATGGATAAGCAGATTGATGTCATGATGATTGCTGAAACTCACTTGACGGCGACAGGGTACTTCAAAATTAATGGATACGTGTTGTATGATACTAAAGATCCCCGCGGAAGAGCATGTGGAGGTTCGGCAATTCTTATAAAGAACAGAATAAAACATTATTTAATGAACAACATATGTGAGGATTACCTACAAGCAACAAACATTTGTATTGAATTCTGTCAATACAACTTTGTTTTATCATCAATTTATTCGCCGCCTCGATTTTCAATAAAAGAACATCAATACTACAGCTTCTTCAATTCCCTTGGAGCTAGATTTTTGGTTGCTGGTGACTTTAACGCCAAACACACATTTTGGGGTTCACGTCTAGTGACCCCGAAGGGTCGTGAACTCTTCAACACCATTGCCAAAATGGGCTTAGATGTACTCTCAAGCGGGCATCCCACCTACTGGCCGACGGACCGACGGAAGATTCCCGATATTATTGACTTCGGAGTAGTGAAAAATATCCCTGTAGAATCGATACAAGTGGAGCCTTCATTAGACTTGTCTTCAGATCACTCTCCTTCTATTATTTCAATGCGTTTCCTTCAAGGGTATGGCTCTCCATTTCGGGACATGTCTAAATCCAGAGTAAGTTGGATAAAGTATAAAAAGTATTTAAGTTCCCACTGCACGGAAAATGTAGTGTTGAGAACTACCGAGGATATTGATGGGTCGATTGGCAAGTTTACTGAGGACATACGAAGAGCTGTGCATCACGCTTCCACATATGACGTTGAATGCAGAAATAGGACAAACAGAACTTATTTCGCTGAACTCGAACATCTCCTGACAGAAAAAAGAAGAGTTAGAAGAGAGTGGCAAATTCACAGGTCTCCTCAACTGAAAGCTAGGCTACGGGAATGCAGAGATATACTAAGAAATTTCTTAGAAACCCAAAGAATGGCTTCACTTAAATCATACTTGGAGGGAATTGACAGTTCCCCACAATCTGACTATTCGTTATGGAAGGCGGCACGAGGTTTAAAAAGACCAGTTAGAGGAAAGCCTCCTTTGCGAAATCCGATTGGTGACTGGGCTAGAAACGATTCCGAGAAAGGGGCTTTATTTGTTAACTATTTGAGAAATGTGTTTACTATAAACAACTCAAATAATGCAACTGAATTGCCACCACTCGTTATTAGACCTCCTGTACCTCTAAGACTTAGCTTTAATGATATTCAAAGCGCTATTGGTACTCTGAACCTTAAAAAAGCTCCAGGTATGGATAAAATCAGCAACAAAATGCTCGTGGAGTTACCTCGTGTAGCTAGAAGAATTATTCTCTTTATCTTCAATGCTATTTTACGCCTAGAATACTATCCTGCAGATTGGAAGGTATCTATGATTACCATGATTCCTAAGCCAGGGAAGGACCTCACCAAAGTAGAGTCATATAGGCCAATTAGCCTACTGCCGACAATTTCAAAACTGTTTGAAAAATTGTTAATGGCTAAGTTGATTCCAATTCTGAACGACACTCAATGTATTCCAAATCATCAATTCGGGTTCAGAGCTAAACACAGTACCATCGAACAAACACACAGATTAGTAAATGTGATAAGACGGTCGTTTGAAGAGAAAAAATACTGTTCCGCGCTTTTCATTGATGTTTCCCAAGCGTTCGACAAAGTATGGCATGAAGGTTTAATGCACAAAATAAAATTAGCTCTGCCTGCTAACACCCACAAACTTATGAAAAGTTATTTATATGGTCGCAAATTTACAATCAAAGAAGGCGATTTTTTAAGCCCCGCTCAGCCAATTGAAGCAGGAGTACCCCAGGGTAGCATACTGGGTCCTACTTTATATTTGATTTATGCATCCGATATGCCGTCAGACCCCAATATACATACTTCAACTTTTGCTGATGATACAGCCTTTATTAGCGTTCATAAGGACCATCAAATAGCATCACAGAATTTGCAGAATTATATTTATAAACTAGAGAATTGGCTTGAGCTTTGGAAAATCAGGGTTAACGAACGTGTGTTCATATAACTTTCACATTGCGAAAAGATACCTGCTCGTCCATCAGAATAAATAACCAAATTATTCCGCAACACAATGAAGTCAAATACCTCGGAATCCACCTCGATCGTCGTTTAACCTGGAAGTCTCATATTGACGCAAAACTTACACAGATGAGATTAAAAGCAGTGCAACTTAATTGGCTAATCGGCAGAAATTCTACATTAAAGTTGGATTGTAAACTTTTGTTGTACAATGCAATTCTAAAGCCAATATGGTGTTATGGAATTCAATTATGGGGTACTGCCTCAGCATCCAACATTGAAAAAATTCAAAGAGGTCAAAATAAAATTCTACGTATAATTACTGCAGCTCCATGGTACGTTAAAAATTCTCGAATTCACAAAGATCTAGGCATTCCTTTGGTGAAAGACGAATTTACAAAATACGCCTCAAAATATGTCAGCAAACTTGAACACCATCCAAACCCACTTGCACGAGACATCCTTAACTTTAGTGGCCATGTTCGGTTGAGAAGGAGGGATACCCTTGCTTTAACTCAAACGCAAAACAGATGACTGGATCAGTGGATGTAAATTTTTTTGTAGTATCATAATATTTTGTCTAGCACTGGCTGGACTTATTATTTTCTTTTAGTATTAAGATTCGAAAACTTATTGTCATTTCAATATCTGAAGATTCAATAAATAAATATAATGTATTAATGTTAATTTTGTTCGTGTGTACGGTACGGTACTTAAAATGTGTGGACAAATTATGTAGAATGTTGTGTGTGTAGTGGTTTATTATTAGGCACTTGTTGATGCTGTTGCCAGTTGTAGAGATTTTAGGAAAGCTGTTAAGGTAAGTTTATTTGGTTATATTGACAGATGATATTTGCTTTGTAATAAAATGCAGTTGTTATTGTTGTTGTTATCAGCAGAGATGATTTGATTAGGGAAGAAGGTATAATATTTGGTACTTTTTGTCAATAGAAAGTTTACAGTGGTAATAATCTGGTACTCCTGGAATAATTTTTAGAGCAAGCTAAAACTAAAAGTTAGGAAAGATGTAGGTAGCAAAGAATATATTAATCTTTTTTTTTTGAATATTCCCATTGTTTGCATTGAATATTAAAAAATGATCTAACTTTTGCCATTCTCAATTCACATAAATTAAAATATTTTTAAAATCTTATTTTAATTGTTCATTGTCTGTAAACTTGTTCACTTGTTTGTTGATTATTTGCTCCTGTCTTTCTACGTTGTGACTTCCTGTTTTTTTTTATAAAAATTTCTTAGTTTTATTTTCCAAACTGTTGGTCACATACTGAATTTTAGTTTTATAGAAGAATTTTATACAAATACCGTTTTTTTTTTTGCATTTCCATCATAAATATTACCCTTGATTTATTTAGCAGAAATTCCAATTAGTTAATAAATTATCGAAGAGTTTTTTGTTTTCTAAATAAATCTTATTTTGTGTGTATTTCAATGCAAGATGTACCAAACAATATTTATGGAGACAATTTAATATTTCATTTATAGTAAAAGTATTAGTTGTTGTTATTATTATATAAGAAAATTTTAACTTTCTTAAAGAAACAAATTCTATAAATCTTTGTTTTGCTTAAAGAAGTTTGGGGTGGTACAAAAAAGTTTTGCAGGTTTTTTGCTATTTGGCAGACTGAAAACAAAACTTTTTTAATCAGTAACTTACTAGAATGTGTAGGAACAATGTGTTTGTAGGAAAATTCTAACAAGCAAATTCATATTTGTGAAATTTTATAATGTATAATTATCCATGCTGTTTTTTTAACTCGGTAGCTATTGGAGATATGGTACGAAATTCAACATGATTGGAGCTGAGGTGTTTTTGGGCTAATTTGCAATTGTTCAGCTGCGTAGGTTTAATGGGAACTAAATTTGGTCAATTGGCATTAAAAAATCCAATTATGATTCCAATGAGGTGAATTTTAAAATATAAATAGCAGCGTTGTCAACTTTGAAATTTCAAAACGCATCAAAATGGAGGAAACGGGCCATTAAAAAAACGCAACAAGTTTAGAATTTTGTTTTTATATAAAATGTTTATTAAATTAATTTTACATTTTGTTAATTTCATAAATTCTATATAAAATTTTTACAAAAGCGGTGGACGATTAATAGTAAAAATACTTTAAGTACATATGTACTTCTATTTGAATTTTTTCAATAAAATTTGCTGGGGCTCCACTGGGACTCTAACCCTGGTTATTCATCTGCAGTTCAGTAGACCAAACCATCAGCATTTTTATTTCCATGTTTAAAATGTTAATTTGATTTTTAAACAAAGATTTTCACCCTATTCACCTTTAGCAATAACCTTCATGTGGCGAATATTATACATAGTATTGTTACGAAATTGTATATCAATTTAAATTTAACGGTCGGTATCAACAAACAGCATTTTTATCTACATACAATATCTTTATCAGCAGATGTCGTGTTTTTTGACATACAACTTATTTAGCATTTGTGGAAATATAAATTTATTGAGAACACCCTGTTATAAACATAGCTGAGCAAGATGGCAACATTGAGTTTTAACGATTTTGGCCAAATATTCTAGACACGAACATTCTAGACTTGCAGTCATGAACATTCTAGTATCTTAGCCCCGAACCTTTCAGAAATTATTTTTGCTGTATAAATAGACTAACAGCGCCAATCAAGTTAAGTAGTTTATTGTGAGTCATCGTTGTGTAAACATCAATGTGTTGCAAACTTTAAGTAATATAAGTGTGTAAAAAGAGCACTCTGTCTCTTTCATTTTTAATTGTTGTACATTTAAATAAATAAAGACTCGTTATATTTTCGTCAAACTACTTGACGCTTTTAATTTGCAATTAAAAAGAATCCGGTTTATTTAAAGGAAATTTCCAAAATACTTCGATTTTTGATCTGCTGATCGAGATAAAATTTTGCATTTTTCTATTTGTTTAAAGATCTCAGCTAGAGTTTAGAAAAATATAATGGTGGGTGCTAATTATCTCCATAGTTTTCGATTTATACGATTTATTTATGTACATATCCGGATTCGGTTCTTTTAATAATGGGTAAAAAATGTGCCTAAAATTTGTTTGTAACTTAAGCAAAAAACTTTTCAAACAATATTTTTCCCAGTTCCAGAAATAAACGATCTTAAATTTGAAAATGAAAAAAAAATAAATAAAAAAAAAATTAAATTTAATTAATCAAAAACAAAATTAAATTAAATTTAATTAAATTTTTTTTATATTTAAAATTTTAGAATTTTCTTAAATTAAAAAAAAAACAATTTTTTTTCAAAAATCAGAGATTTATTGTGTTTTAATTTACATAAAGTCTACACTCCATTTTATTGCTTTTTTAATTGAACCAGTAGTTTCTTTATTACTATATTTTATTAGCCATACTTTGCGGTTTTCTGATATCTTAACTCATAATTGATCATGTATAATTGTATAGTTTTGCTAAAAGGATCAATTAATTTTATGCTTTTAAACATAACTTCATTTCGGTTTATTAACCCCATTTATACAAATCGAAATGCTGTTGATTTATGTTTGTAATTTCCTTCACAATAAAAAACAACAAATTTATCTAGTTTTTTACGTTTTTTACGCTCACAACTAACGAATACCAATTTCCAAAGTAATTCCGTAAATACAAATAAATGGATGTTGTTTAACACTACGTGAAATTCATTTAGAGGCAACACATATAACCGAGTTAATGATGTTATATAATCTTACATACAAATCCATACTGCATTTTAGTAGTTTCTTATAGATTAAGAACAATTTTAATGCCATCGCTGTTGCTAATGCTCCTAACTTCATTTTAAACAGTGTATGCAAGTTAAATCTGTGTGAAATATGTGTGTATGCGTATGCATTAAGTGTAGTTATACACCATAAACATTGAAATTGGAAATAAGTAAGTTTTATGCATGTATGCGTTGTATTCCAACCAAATCCTCTAACTTCAGTGCAAAAACTAAATAAAAGGAAAATGTTAAAATTTCAACAAAAGTAAGAACAAAAATCGAAGAAAAAACATTGTTTCTTGTTGATTTCCGTTTAAAGTTTTCTAAAATGTTGCGTGCATCTAAACTTAAACAGTGACAAAAATACAACCACATATTGTCTATTTAGATAAATATAGCCCTGCACCTCTGGTACCAAATAAACTTCTTACAATCAACAACAAAATTACTGAAGTATCTGTTACAGTACTGAGAAAGTTTACATGTTTAAAATTTAGTAGAATCTTAGTCCTTTCCAGAGTCAATCAACCACATATTAAATGCATTTCGATTTTATTTTATGTCATCCAAACACTACAATGCTGCTAACAAACTAACGGCACATCTTTTAAGGCCAATAACGAATCAAAGCAATTTCTGAAGTGAAGTTTATTGCGTTCTGTATCGATCAAAAAATTTTTAGATTGTACTCGGGTCAGGCAAAACTTCCCAACCACTTCTTTCTAAATAATTTTTAACAGTTATTGCAAAATGTGGTCGAGTGGTGCGATGATGGAGTATTACGCATCATGCCTATAATTAATCTAGTATTAATCATGTCTCAAATTAATTTGACGCATTGGCAGAAGTTTAGATTAGTTTAGATTGTAAATTGTAAACTCCCACTTTACAACTCAATCATAAAATCTATATGGTGTTATAGAATACAGCTGTGGGGAACAGCCTCAGCTTCAAATGTAGACAGAATTCAAAGATGCCAAAACAAATTGCTACGAATTATCACAATTGTCCACTGGTATATAAAATATTCGAATATCCATAAATACCTAAACGTACCTTTGATCCAGAAAAATGTAGAAAAATATTAAAAAACCCATTAGCCCGCAACATATTAAATAATTGTGGCTATATTCGACTAAGAAGGAAGAATGCCATACATAAAATTAATACATAAAATTAACAATGATTAAACAATTTTCGTCCGGTACTGGCTGGACTAATAATTGAAATTTTTTAAATATATGATTTGAAAAACTTATTGTTAGTTCGTGTTAATGAAGATACAATAAATAAATAAAAGTACAAAAAAATGTCTAGTCGCATATTTTGGGCGATTATTGGCCAATGCTAGTTTCAAACGAGTTGCATTCGGTATATAAACCTTATGATGGTTAGATTTCAACAGTTCATAGATTTCATAGATAGGATCCTGTTAGTCCCACCAAATACAGATACTGATTAGCGCATTACCATTACCTTTGGTGTCTATTCGGCTGGATGACCGGGCTTTACAAACGATTTCTTACGCATCGGGATATCGTATCAAAATATTTTGTAACAAGAAAAAAAAAATACAATTTTTTTATGCTACGGGTTTTGTTTTTTAAAACCTGAAAAAAAATCAGTGAGAGAGATTAGAAATATGAGAGCATTGAAAAATCGTATGAAATCAAAATAGATTCTAATTTGGTGCGGCTTTCATGTGCAATTTAAGTTGCCAAAGCTTCATATAAAAAAAAATAAGCTTGAAAAGTATTATAATAAAAAGGAGTACTTGTACAATATCAGAACTGTAGGGAAGTATTAACTGTATTTTATAGATACTTATAGGAAATAAACACAGTTTATAAGATGGAAAACAAAATTTATTTAGTAAAAGTAAAACTTGTATACATAAACGAAACAGAACGAACATATTCGTGCATAACATGTACAATATCTAGGATATTAAGGGGGTACTCAAAATAAGGC
The DNA here is from genome assembly GCA_950370525.1 of Bellardia bayeri. NCBI lineage: Eukaryota > Metazoa > Arthropoda > Insecta > Diptera > Calliphoridae > Bellardia > Bellardia bayeri. The sequence goes on from OX493265.1 coordinate 67,269,578, forward strand.
ATTCTATAGAAGTTTTACAAATAAGAGGGTAAACAAATTTGGGGCTGAAATGCAATCAAAAATCCTTGCAATAGATTCATGGCTATATTTAAATGGTAATTAAAATCATTGTAGTTTTAACAACTCTTCATAACCTCTCATAGATATCCCTAATGTTTTTCCCACTTAAATATAAATATAAATATGTATGTGTAAATATATAAACTATTATGAATATGTATGTCTGTTTGTTTGCATATGTATGTACGTTTTTCTTCATTTGGCGACAACTCACAACTTTTACAATAATATTGCTCCCAAATGATAAATGTAACAGAGATAAAACGGAAAAAAAGAAAAGGATTTGAAGAAAATTTGTACTGTGAATTTGGTAAAAACATTTTAACTGCTTAAGAAAATTTTGTATTGAGTGGGTTAAGCATTTAAAGCAAAAAGATTAGAAGAAAAGACAATTTTGCTTAATGAATAAAGAAATGTTCTTATTTATAATTTATTAAGCAAGTTTGTTTGTGTTAATTGGAAATATTGAAAATAATATTAAAGTTAGTTCATACTAGTCACAGTTTATATACGGCTGTAACGAATCTTATATACCCGCCAACAATATAGTTTGATTTATTAATACTTGAAACTGATTTGTGTATCGATAACGACATTTATAGGAGCTATTTTATTTTGCGGATGCCTTACATAGTCATAAAATATTGTGCCTTTAAATAAGTGAACAGGAGTGTATATAGAAATTTTGTTAAATATGTATCTATAATTAAGCTGAAAAAGAAACATCTTGAACATTTAAATTCTTAATTAATAATTTAAAATGAAGCTGTAGATATTATGGATAAATAAGTGAAAAATAAAAATGATAACAAATCACAAAGGAGGTTCTTAATTAATCTTCAATTAAGCCTGTTATTAATCTCGAACTAAATATAGTTTTAATGAGCAAATACGTTAAAATTTACATTCTCATTTACTATATTTTATACATCCAATTAAATTAATATCATATTCAATTTTAGCGCTAGAATTTATAAACCAGAAAAAAATCTGAATAGCAATTTAATTATAATTCATGGGTGTAATATTTGGTCTTTCTGGTGTTATTTGTCATCATTTGCCTATGGGAAATATATGGAAAATTTTACATTTAGTCAGTAACTGGAGAGGAAAAAACCATAAATACAATTTCGTTTTTTAGTGTTCTTAAAAAAAATGATTTCATTGATTTTCTTACGGTTGACGAATTTTAGTTGGAAATTACAGCTTTAGTTTTATATGAACGTGTAGAAGTATATGTTAAATTTCGTTGGTCCACACATTTCAATTTCTCCACATGAAAGAACAAGTGCAATTTTTATTTTTGTTTTCGACCATTTCGACAAAAACACTTCAAGACATAAGTAATAAAACGGTGCAGTTTTTTATCCTTTTGTTTTTAATAAAAATTTTCAATTACATTTTCGGTTGCAGTTCAGTTGATTTGTATAGTTTGATGTGATTTGTATGTCTTGTTATAATTTCTGTTATATACAATTGCTCTGTTTTTTTGTTTTGACGCTTCCTTAAACATTTATGCACATTTTCTGTCCGGTAATAAAAATTTTTGTTTATGGAAAATTTATAGATTTCTTTAAAATTTATGACCAAAAACTCTTTATCCTTGTGAACTGTTATGTTTTGTCCATTTTTTTTCGTGTTCGGTACAATAACCTGCGTTTCACACATAAATGTTTGAAGAGTTTTTATGAGAAATTTCTTTTTTTTATGGTTTCGCATAAAAACATATGCTGCAAAAAAATTACCAGCAAAACAAAAAAAAAGGAAATTGAAAAATATCTCCTTGATTGTATTGAGTAATAAACAAATAAGTAAGTATAGTTGGTCAAGTCCAACCACATTATACCGTACACCCAGTGTATGTGTAAAAACAGTTTTTCAGAAAAGGGCGCTATATAGGAGTTATGACCTATTACGGGCTGATCATCCAAAAATTTAGTGTATTATATTATATCAACATTTTTGAGAGAGTTATGTTCTTTAAAGTGATTTTTGGAAGTGGGCCCTCTACGGGAGCTATAGTCTATTATGCACCTATCTATACACATTTTGTAGCTATGATTAGGCTTCATTTGCAACACATTTGTGGCGCAATTTCTTTGGATATGCGCATAAATGATAGATTTATTACTGATAAACTTCCATTGTGTGTGTGTGTGTGTGTGTGTGTGTGTGTGCATTTACATATTTACATAATCTAGAACTATGATTTACATACATAATGTAGGACGCCGTTTAACCCCTATTTTTTATGGCATATTTTTGCATATTTCACCATAAATGCATATTTTTGCATTTTTAATTTTTTTTCATATTTGACATATTTTCATATTTTACAAACTTTACAAAATTTACCAAATTTTTTTTTTTAAAATAGACTAAATACACACTGAAATAATACTTCAGTATAATCTATTAAATAATAAGGCGCAAAAATATTATTGAGTGCGCTTTTATTGTTGGGCAGATATGCCGCTGAATAAAATGCGGAATAAAATGCCGACATTACTACTGTAAGTGAAAAGAACTGTGGTTTCATTGAAGAGTATTTCAGCATGAATGGAGTATCAGTCCAAAATGCAGTAACAGAAAAAATGTGTATACCATTGGAGAAACGTTAGCTTTCAAATTCGCACCAATTACTTCCATTGATGTCGAAGGAACTTTCTCAATGTATAAGAGCGTTTTACGATTAAACAGATAAAGCTTCCTGTTCCTAAATTTGAGCGAAATGTTTGTCATTTATTCCAATAATAATTTAAATTAATTTTGTACGCTTTTATTTTGTATTCCTATCAGTTTGAATTTTTATGACACTTTTTGTAATTTTATTTTTGTTTATTTTGGAATAAAATTAAATATATTGGAATTATATTTAAAATGGTTTTTTGTTAATTTTATTTTTAACATTTGTTCATGTCCTCAAATTTTAAAAAATATATGTATGTATATGGGCAAATTCGTGTCAAGTGACCCAATTTGCACCAAGGTTAGTACTATTGGATAGTAGTCCAGACACAAATTTTCTATCAGTCAAGAACTGCCGGAGTTAGAGGGGGTCAAAGTTGGACATTTTGGTCATACAGGGTTTTTTTTAAAGAGTGTAACTTTTCACCTATAAAAACAATTTTTTTTTAATTTTTTTTTAATTTTTTTTTCAAATTGGGCCCTTTTTTCCTCAAAAGAAAGCTTATACGATTTCCTTTAAGGCCTATATTTTCGCTTAATGGGATGCGAGTGGGTATCTATCAAAAAAAAAATATTTTTTAACTCAAGAATAAGATTTTTCAATATTTGGCACATGTATCATTTTCATTTTCCCCCATTTTTTTTTCAAAATGGATTTTTTTTTATTTTTCCTCAAAGGAAACTTAAGACCATTTCCTTTAAGAGCTTTGTGGTCACTCAGTAGCAAGAGGCATATCTATAAAAAAATATTTTATCTTAAAAAACAAAGTTTTTAAGATAAACCCTACACCCAGTATATGTATAAAACAATTTTCAGAAATGGACGCTCTATGGGAGATATGACCTATTATGGAGCCATCATCCAAAAATTTACTGCCCTGACTTCTCTGAATATAAATATTATGTATGTTATACTTTTTCTCGATATCAATACTTTTAAAAGATTTATGGAGGTTAAAGTGAATTGCGTAGAGGGTCTTATATGGGAGTTTCGACTAATTATGGACCGACCATTATAAAATTAGGTGTCATTATTTCTATATATATATGAAACTTATATGTGTTGAATTTTATTTGAATACCAACATTTTTAAAAGATTTATGTGGCAGCTACTAGTAATTATGGACCAATCATCATTAAATTGTACAGAATGATTTGCGTTCAATATTATTTGAATGTCGTCGTTTTGAAGCCAGTTGTGCTCTTTAAACTGATTTTCGATGGGAGCTCTGATCAATTATGGACCAACCTGCACAACATTTTTTGATGTTATTTGGTTTCACTTACCAATCATTTGTAGGGAAATTTGTTTGAACACTTGTATAATTCAAACATTTATGCTCGTTAAATCCTTATTTCGGAAGGACATTTCTATGAGGGCTAGGTGAAATAATGGACCAATTTCCACCAGATTCAATCCCATCCATCCTTGGGCCGAAAAAATATCATGTACAAACATGACACTTAGAATGAAATTAGGCAAACACGTGTAGCATATAACCAAAAAGAAGAGAAACCTCTTACAATGAGCTGTAGTTAAGTTCTTGCATGCTTTTGTTATTCCGGCTCTGGCTCGTCGGCAAATGGGTGGGGTAATTGAACTTAACATTGGATGTAATTAAGACCACATAGTAATATTTATTTTAATTGCATGCAAATTGAAATAAAAGTATTTAAAGATGAGAGAGGCTAAACAACAACAGCGAAAAGTGAAATATAATTTGAACATTGTAGCTATCCTATTGAAATTCTTTGCATCTATAAGTTATGTTGCATTTAGATGTTAATTAAGCAACCATATCCCTCCCAACCATGATCATCTACAAGAACACTCTTAAATTTATTAGATGATCCCAAATATAATTGCTACCAAGCTCTACTTTGCCTCAAGAATCAAAAGTTTAAGATTTAGAAATTCATGTTTTTATTTTTTTCTTAATTTCAATTGAAAACATATATACTCAATCTTATAATAATTGTTTTTAAATTCTATAAAATAATATCAACCGATAGCTAAGTTATAATTCATTTTATAATACATTCTAAAAAAAAGCATTTTCTTAAAATAAAAAAAAATATATTTTTAAACAATCTATTTGCCTAAAAATTAATTTATATAAATATTAGAAAATCAATATATAAGTGTATTCAAGTTTGGTCTTTTCACCCTGTATTTCGTTTTAATAATTGCGAAAATGTGACATAGAAGACACCGAAATTGGGTCAAACTAAGTAGGTTAAGAAGAATATGAAAAAGAGAAGGAATACGAAAATTTGTAGACGAACAGAGTTGTAGGTTTAAATTAATTGAAGGGGGGGTATAATCCGAATCACTAACAATTAAACGTAGATAAATTATAATTATTTAATGCATGTGCAATTTAGTTAGTTTTTATAAAAATTACCTTATATTTTATGTTGAATTTATATTTCAATCTTTTTAATTCCTTTTTCTTTAGATTTCTTCATTTTTTCGTTTTACTGTATATACAATTTATTTTCTAGTCTTCACAAAATTTTTACTTTTTCTTTTTCTATGTTTAATTTTTATTCTCACTTCTAATTTTCTTCACACCAATTTTAAACTTTATAATTTGTAAATAATATTTTTCATACATATAGAATTTTTCACCACTTATTATATTTATATTACTTCCACATTTTAGGTTCTCTTTTTTTTTTGTTTTAAATTTATTTTAAATTTCTTGCTTTACTTATGAAGTTGTGAAAAATACTAATTATGCATCAATATAAAGGTATAAGTTAATAAAATTTGTAACTTACATTTGTCACAGGTTTCTCCATCGATGAATGGCCATTCAGCAATGCTATGCTATATATGTTGAAGGGAGACAAATTATATAGTTTAACTTCGATGTGATCGATGAGAGATTTATGTTTTTGTTTCTTCTTCTTCCTATGTTATTTATGTATACAGCAACATGTTTCTAGAGGTCTATCAACATTATCTTGAAAATTTACTAGAAAACTTATACATTTCTAAATTTAAAAAAATAATGTAAAATAATTAGATTTTATTCTAATAGGGTGACCAAATTGAATTTAATTTTTTTTGAATCATATAAAAGTTACTCTATTAACACGATAAAAGTGTTAATTATTCCGGTTGAACGCATTTACCGATGATGTAGATGCTGACTTTTGGTTCTTCTTTTCTTTTCAGGTGTAGATATGTAAATGCTTTACATATATTAAATATTGTCTTCCAAAGGATACTTTAGGAAATATTACGACGTAGGTGCAATATGAAGATAAGGGTTTTTAAGACTTCTTTTGATGATCAAGAATTTTCTTTCAAAAGTTTTCAAAGAAAAATTGGAGCCAAATTTTGGTATTGCGCTCGGACGTTCGGGAGTTGTTAATAGTAAATTAATTATTTGGTGCCAAGTCGAAGTAGATTGGCACCAAAGATGATTTATTAGTATAAATACTCGTATATGCAACCAGTTTATAAAATTTAAGAAACAGTAACGAAATTTCCTTTTCTTTTAAATATAAATTATATTTTATTTTAAAATTATATAATTTTGCACTAATTTAAGCACACTTTGCTTTTCTTATCAATCATTTAGGTATTAGTTTTAGTATAGACTCTTTAAAAACGGGATAATAAATGTCACGTGATCATACGAAATGAGTATTTATATGCTCCGAAAAAGTATTAAGTAAATAGCTTAATTAGAATTGGCGCGAACTACAAGTGTGCAAAAAGTAACTAGTAACTAAACATACGATACTTTGTGTACTTTTTGTCGCAAGTGGTGAAAATATACACGAAACAGTGGGGCAAAAGTACTAAATAGATATATATTCTGTATATAATAAAATTATAAATTTTAATAACGAAAAAAAAAAATAATACATTTTGTTAGTAATTAGAATAAGAATATAGTTTTGATATATGATTTAAAAAGAAAGAAATAGACAAATTAAAATGAATTTTTAAAAGGAATTAGGCAGAGTAACTTGTGTTTTAACAATTTTGTATTGTGTGAATAGTAAAATAGTACAGAGTTATTATCTCATTTGAAAATTTTGTTTCTTATTGCCAGCACATTGCACACACGCTTGCGAAAGAATGAAACGAAACTGAAGTAATGACAGTGCAAAATGTAAATCAAAGTATGAATAACAAAACATGCGAGTAAAAAACGGGAAACCCCCGAATTTTAATATTTATTCATGCATTAAAAAATTGTCCGGAATGTAGAGGTAAAAATTTTAAATTGTCCGAAATGTAGAAGTGTCCGAATTATTAGAGTGACCGGACTAGCGCATGTCCGGACTGTCGAAGTTGTACTGTATGTTGAAAATTTCGACCTGTACTCTGCGCACAAGCTTTACATGGCCAGCCAGCCAGACGGACGGACGGACATCGTTAAATCGACTCAGGAAGTGATGGGTGTTGGACCAATACCTATGGGCGTTACAAACATCAGTACAAACCCAATATACCCTACCCACTATGGTGGTGTAGGATATAAAATGTACCAAAAAAGGGCGAATTAACCCCAACACAAATTAACGTACAAACAGCCCATCACTGCTGTGCAAATGTCACGTAAGAACGTTAGGAAATGCTATTTTATACAGGTTGAGACGTTCCGTCAACGAGATATTAATAATCGGCATCATTTGCATTATTTTCAAATAAAAAAACGGGATCAGCTGTTTCGTTACGGTACAGTACGGGACGTGGACGTTCGGTTAATTCTACCTTAAGTATTTCTAAGTCCATCGGTTTACTTTAAGGTGGGTGTTGGAGTAACATATATGGGCGTTGCAAACAGCCCCACTATGGCGGTGTAGGGTATAAAAAGGAAACATATGTAAGTATGTGCATAAATGTTTGAATTTCTGCATTGAAATGATTTGGATATTTTTTTTGCTTTTTTGATGTTTTATTTTTAGGGTAAAACTTACTTATTTTCATACATATGTATGTATGTTCTCTAAACATATTCTTTAAATATTGACAAATTTGTCTTATTGGTTTTTGTTTGTAAGACTTTAACATTTAAATCAAATTGTAAGGCCTAAAGAATAGATAATAATGTTACAAACACGTTTGGCAATTCCAATGACCTCTTTATGTTTTTGGTTTCTCTCGTAAAATTTTATTATTGAATTTGATTTTCCTTTTATATAGGAAATTATATCCCATTACATATGGCATTGAAATATGTATTAAAAATCTTTATTTGAAGGACATTTGTTGGTTTTCCTAGAATACTGTATAGTGCAGTATTAAGCAAGTTGACTTTTATCTTATAGTTTTACATACATACATACATACTTACGTATGTATGAATAAAATCATTTCTTTATATAAACTTTGTAATTATATGAACATTTTAATACTCAATAGGATTTTGCAGATCCTAAAACAATATACAAATTAATATGTTTATTTTGCAGTTTAAAACCTGTCAAGATAAGATACTCTAAACACATAAGAACGAGTTGACACTGGTAAAGTACATATATGTAAGTAAAATGCATAGATATGTAGATATAAGTATAGATACATATTTCGTACCAATAGTTCTTTTAATAGTTTATTGATATGTTTAGAAATGTTGCATGAATGTTTAAAACATTCGGATAATCAAATAATTTTTTACAAAAAGTTATTTGCAGAATTTATTGGCAGATTTGTGCTGATCTTTGTAATACTCAAAAATATTAGTCTGGCACTCATCATAAAGTATACCGATCTTAGGATCACTTGCTGAGACAACTTAAGGACGTCCGTCCGTCTGGCTGGCTGTACATGTAGATCCTGTGCGCAAAGTCTTAATCGCAATTTTGATACATTATATTTTTTGTACTGAAATTGGTTTAAATCGGTTCAATATTTCACCTTAATTCCATACAAATATCATATATATCTCATTTAGATACGGCAGGGAGAACAAATAAGTAAATGTTGAATTGAAAAATGGTTTTTTATTAATTATTTTATGTTGGTTTTCTAAATAATAATTTTCGACAAATAAATTTTAATTCTATTTTTAAGCGGTTTTGATATAAAACAAGATTTTATTTCATTTAGCACGATCCAAAATATTATGGGCTTAAGTTTTTGTCTTAAGTATGTTTTAGTGGCTTTTTTCAAATCACTATAAACATTTTATGAATAATAGAAATTTAAATTCTGATTAAAATAAAAAAAAAAATTGGGGCGGTCAGGCCAATTTTCGAGTGGGCGGGGCTCCAAAGTTTGTAATATATTTAGATATATCTTGAAAACTACATTTTTTTTATTAGACGATATATATATATCAAATGATAGGTATTTAAAATACCTTTCCAACGATATGTAACATGACCTATTTATATTTGTATTCGAAATTTTTTTAAAAAATCTAAAAAATCCGGGAAAAAAGTCTTTATGAGTAAGTAGATAAATTACAGTATTTTCAAGTCAATAAATTAAGCTTTAATTTAAGGTATAACATGACCATGTAGGTAAAGAAAGATTATGACATGTCACCATAAAAAATACAATCAGTACTATACAAAGCCGGTGTTCTGTATACCATGGAGGAGAAAATCCTTCCGCCCGGCCATAGGCAGGCAATACAGGACATTTGTACAATGCGAAGCCGGTATTCTATATACCATAGAGGAGAAAATCCTATCCTGCATACAAAATTTTGAAAAAATGTGTTTTTTTAAATTTTCAGATCTTATAATTCTATGATTATAGTACCTACAGACACATATGATACCTTAAATTAAAGCTTAATGTCTTGGCTATTTATATTAATAAACTAAAATAACACTTATATAGAAATTTTTTTTTAATTTTTTAGATATTAAAAAAAAAATTCGGCTCAAAAGATATTCTTTTCGGATTTGACCCATATTCGGTCCATATTTCATAATTATGATATTGGAAAGGTATTTTTAATACCTTTTATTTAATGTATTACAAATTATCAGACATCCAGTAGTTCCCGAGATATAGGCCTATATATTTGCAACTTTACGGGCCCGCCCACTCGAAAATAGGCGTGACCGCCAACAATTTTTTTTGCTGGTATCTCCTCTAAAAGACTTGTTCCAAATTTTTTTTGTTTAAATTTAATTTCATATCACAAATTTAGGGGAATTCCGTTTTTGTGGATACAATCAAATTTACGGTAATTGTAAATAGCACAAATTTAGTAGAATTGCATATAATCAAATAAACTTTTCATGCATACATTTTTTACATTACTTTTAAGCTTAAAATGCATATCTTTTTTCTTTAATAATCTGAATAGTTGCTCTTAAAAAGATCCTTGTTTTTCACTAATTTCAATAGGTTTTAGAGATGAGGAACTAATCATCTACTTTGCATACGATCAATGTCTTTTTTACACGGCTTTTTTTACACGAAGTTTTCCGGAACCAATTACCGTGTAAAAACAAAATTAGGTGTACTCAAGTTTGCATAATTGTGTTTTTTGGAATATTTGTGCAAAAATATCAAAGTTTAGCTTTAGATTTGTATGTTAGTTTTCGGATCCCTTCATCGTCATAAAATATTTGTGAATTACTCCATAATAGCGATATATTTTAGAGTTTTTTGAGCGTTTCAGTTATTCTCGGAAATAGAGTTATGAAAAATTTCGAACTGACGGTTACAAAATCTAATATTGCAGTTCGTGTTTTTCGGAGGTGGTCCCTACATGGCGACCATGGCGTATGTGGAGATAGAGTTTGTAAGTATATATATCTGGATTATTTGATAATGATGTTTGTAATATATTTATGCACATTTATGTTATTTCCGGAAGTGGACTTTACTACATACAAATATGAACCACTGCAAACGAAATGCCGTTTTATGATTTTCCTTTGCATGAAATTTATTTCTGCTGAAATTTGTATAAATTCAGTTTTTCTATGGGCATTTATGTACTAAAGAGTCAAAATCAGTGAAGATATTTGTATGGTTGTAATCGTTTACCAATTCTTATCATTTTCAACAAGACTTGTCCTTCCTTTTATATTAAAAATAAAGTATGAAGAAGATAGCAAAATATATCTGAATAATATCATGATTGTCTGAAACTTTGGTTTGGATCCGAGATCCTAGTGAACCTACTTTTTACATTTTCAATACCAAATACTTCGGTGAAGCAAAGAATGTTTGGGAAAAATATTATTCTTCTAAGTATTACTTTCGAAGTTCTGTTGAAGGCACGAAACTTCAACAGACGGCCGGACATAGCTTGAACGTCTTATAATCTTTCAAGGACCCAAATACGTTTTGGTTCAACGACCAATAGTTATTTCAAGAAAAACGGAATGACAATATACCCCCATTTTTTTGGTGGTGGTTATGAAAAGGTGTTCTATTGTTATTAAACCACAAATCAGAGGTCGCAAGAAGCTATTAACGTATGTGGACGCACGTCTCAACACAACCAAAAAATGCTTCTGTAGCAATAGGCAATTTGTTACATCTCAGCAGTAAAAAAAGAAAACCTGTATTGTCGATAAAAAAATGTTAAGGCACGGTTAAAGTTTCTCAGAGAGCACATAAATTCGAATAGGTGACTGGGAACATGTTTCCGAAGATAACTAATATTGCTGGCGCCGAAAAACTCAAAGAACTCGAAGACACCGTGTAAAGGAAACAACGAAGCATGATGGAACGAATGTCATAAAATGCGGTTACTTTACATGATGACACCTCGGACCACTAAAAAGAATCTAAGACATAAAGAGGACTGAAGACTATCTGCGTATTTCACAAACTCATCTTCCCGATTTTGTAAATAAGAGCTAAGGCAGAATTAGTCTTTACTTTCTGTTCCGTTCCGAATCAGCTGACTTAATTTTGTTGTTTTGTTACTTTCCGTGCCGTTGCGGACGAAACTGTTAAAAACAAAAATTTACTAAGTAATTGTAAGTAACAGCACAAAACAGCTGACATCGCCACAACAAACAATTTTTGGTTTATTACAAAAATTTTCAATTTCTTTGAAGTTAATTAAGTTTTTATATAAAAGTTATAAAAATATAAAAAATAAACGATGGATGACTAAAAACTCATTACTTTAGTCGAAAGTAATGACATATTGTACAATAAAAAAAACTTTGATTTGTATTTTTTGATTTATTTTCGCGATATGTGTTGTCTGTTTACCTGATACGTTTATACGGAAAAACTAACTACAAAAATTTAACAACAGAACGACACGGAACAGAACAGCAATAGAAAATAAAGACTAATGAAGCCTTTAAGTTACTTTTTAGATGGATGGTGACACAAAGCACTCTTCAAAAACACAACACATAAGCTATTGGAAAGCTATTTTTTAAGCTCCGCGGAACCTATGGTAGCAGGAGTACCTCAAGGAAGTATCCTGCAGCTCTTCTTATATTTTATATATACATCTGATATGCCAACAAGCAATAGTACTCACACATGTACAGTTGCATTCATTAAAAGTAATAAGTAAAATTGATCGTAATTTTCTTATTTGAGATTATGGCATTCGATAGCGAGCAAGAAATTTAGTACATTTTATCATAATTTCGATATCAAAATCATTTTTCGATACGATAGCTCATTCGATCACGAATACGGTAATTTGGCCCCTGAATTAGAAAACTGGTTAAAGCAATGGAGGATAAAAGTTAATGAGCAGAAATACACACACATAACTTTTACATTGCGTAGAGTAACATGCTCTCAAATCAATCAAACTGAAATTAATCCAAATTAATTGACTTATAGGCTGAAACTCTGACCTTAGTTTAGATTTTAAACTCCCACTTTACAACTCAATCCTAAAATCTATATGGTATTATAGAATACAGCTGTGGGGAACAGCCTCAGCTTCAAATGTAGACAGAATTCAAAGACGCCAAAACAAATTGCTACGAATGATCACAATTGCCCCCTGGTATATAAAATATCCGAATATCCATAAGGACCTAAATGTGCCTTTGATCCAGAAAAATGTAGAAAAATATTAAAAAAAGCTTGAAGTACACCCAAACCCTTTAGCCCGCAATATATTAAATAATAGTGGCTATATTCGACTAAGAAGAAGGGATACAGCGGATCTGAACCGTAGACAAGAAGGAAGAATGCCATACATAAAATTAATACATAAAATTAACAATGATTAAACAATTTTCGTTCGGCACTGGCTGGACAAAATAATTAAAATTTTTTAGATATCAGATTTGAAAAACTTATTGTTAGTTCGTTTTAATGAGGGTGACTGTAGCTTAATTGGTTATCACATTTGATCATTAAGCATGAGTTGGTATTTGTAGCCCGGGTTCGATTCCCAGCCGCTGCCACTCGAACAACATCAGTTTCTGATAATTATTAGTTTTCTATCCTATCATAAATAATATTTACACAGCGCACTCCTTTGGTGGTATAACATTGAAACGCCACCAAAGTAAAATATTTAAATAAAGGCTATAAAATCAAGTTTTATAAATAATGTGCCTACTCACCACCAGAGGCGCTGGAATTATGCACTAAAAATAAACATAATGTGCAATTGCAGAGTTGTGATATAAAAAAGGCTTTCTTCTTTCACCACCTTTACTTCTTCAACTATCCCCTTTCCAAAGAAAGTAACACAAATATATATAGACATATTAATTGCCTGAGTGTTACTTCTCTTTAAAAAAAAAACGTTTAAAAAGTGTTTTTGGAAATAATGTTCTTTGAACTAAATATTCAAAATACTACCATTCTGTAAAGTTTATGTATAGGAAAATTAACCTGCATGTAGGTTGTTATCGTTTTCTTTTAGTTTTGATTTATAAATTATTTTGTTAAATATTAAAGTTAAATTAAAAAACAAAAATCATTTTCTAATTTTATTTGTATGTATGAACAAGTACACAAAGTACTAACATGTGTTGGTTTGTGCTTACTACTGTTGGTATCCACACATTTTTTACTGGTATGATAATTGGACCATAGTTGTATGTTTTTTGTCCTAAATAAGTTTGGTATAGTCGAAAGTTTTGTTCGACTATATGAAAATTGCTACTTTTATACATACTTGATTACTAATTAAAATGAGCTTCTTTTTACATTAATTAATCTTAATCTTGTTGACTCAGCACTTGTAGATATTTCTAGGTCTGTGTTTGGTAGTAATGCTCATTTTTATAATTTATTTGACCAATTTTAATTAAACTCTGTATATAAAGCATAAACCAATTTAAAACATTTAATTTAATGAATTTAAAACTACAAATGCCTTTCATTTCATGAATCTGCTTTGTGAACTTAACATTGTTTAGTTCCTTTTAACTTTAGCAGCTCAAAGTTATTATTAGTTTTGGTTTGCTGGTAAAACTTTAATTACATTACTTAAGAGATCATAAAACGATTAAGTGTAATTTGTATTAAATTGTACAAGTATTTACATTGTTTTGTTTATCTTTAAAAAGGCAGATGTCCCTTTTTTTAATGAATTTAGTATTTATGTCTGTGAGATAGTTTTGTAAATATGTTTGTGTGTAAAATCACAATTCTATTAAAAATTATTTTAATAAAAACATTGTGTTGTTAAAGGAGTTTTTTATGTTTAATTTTAGATAGCTGTATAGAGAGATAAACGGCTCTATACAAATTAAATTAAGTAAAATTATATTCATTTGACTTAATCTTGTCAAATATTAGGAAAGAAATTTGTTTAAGACTTTCTCAATGTGTCCTGATACCTTATTTTTTAAAGCTTTATTGTCCAGGCTCTATTTAAAATAGAGCCACAGCTTCCTCCAGTTATCTGTGTTTTACTTTAGCCATGACTTGATAAGCAGAAATCGAGATTTATGCCACTTATGTGGAAATTTAAACTTCTGTAATATATGAATGTAGATCAGTGGTCGGCACCAACAGAAGCTCATATTATAAACTATGTTCAATAAAACGACCTTTCTAATTGTATTTTTAATGCATAATTTTGTATTTGTTTCCACTTTGACAATTTTAATGAGTTTGGCTTACATTCGATTTTTTTTTTATCAAAATGGGTTGAACCCCTAATAGCTATTAATGCCGACCACTGATGCAGATATTTGAAATATTGTTCGTTAATATTAATTTCAGATTTGTTTAGTTTTAGAAAAGTTTCTATAGATATGAAACTCGCCTCAATTACATATATTCATAAAGAAACACTTCTGTACGTATTTACATACACACTGTGTTATATAACTATAATAGCACTTGATGTTTGCTATATTTATTGTATTTATTAAAAACAGTTTTTAAAACTTACAAAAGTTTTTAAGGTTATGGTTTATGATCTCTTTTTATCCAAAGTTTTATAGATAACTTAACTAATTTAAGATAGAAATTGGACAATTGCACGGGATATTAACCTTGACCTTTGTTAACAGTCATCGCAAACGCTAACCGAACAGGACATTTTTTTTTTAAATCGAATGGTAAATCTGTTGGTAGCATTGGAATGCGTAGCAAAAGTACATCTGTACCTTTATAATTTCTTGTTATAATGGTCGCTTCTACTAAATTATTTCTCAGTTTTTTTTTACTGCAAGTCGAGTGCCATTGCATAGCCGTGGTGATCGATATTACGCAGTAAAATAATTGGCACTCCAATTTTAAGTTGTAGCACATGTGGTGGAAAGCCTGGCACATCGAGTGAATTTAAGAACTTAACAGGATAATGAACGGCCTTACGGGTTGCTTGATTGATTTGACGCATTTCAAAGTGATATCCATCTTCTTCATTAGAAAAAATAATAGGATACTGAAGCGCGTCATATGAGCGATGCGTTTCAGTGGGTGAGGCCATACCCCTTTGTCCACTTACATAGTCAAGAATTTATTATTTCGTAAGAATATCCTACTGTGAAAATTTAATCACGATCGGTCCAGTAGTTAAGACTATATTACGATTTTTAATTTTCCTAAAAAGGGGCGTGCTCCCACCCACTTTTCTCTATATGTACCACATGTACCACATGTACCACATGCACCACATATCATTGACGTAGGTCAAAAAATGCCCAAAATATGGGAATTAAAATTTTCGGTTTTATATGGCAGTGCCACCCCCGTTTGTACAATCAAAACTTCATATAGCCTATTATTCCTTCCAGAGTCACAGTAACGTCCGGTGAAAATTTCATCAAAATCGATCCAGCCGTTTTGGAGTCCATACGTTACATACATACGTATGCATATGTATGTATATAGATTTTCTAGACAATTGGCACAGTGGTATTCTTTGAATTATTAATTAAAAATAAACTCAAGCCGAAATAATAAGCAATGTTTTCTAACAATAAATATAAAGTTCAACAATTTTTCATTAAGAAAAACAGTCGTCTCTAAAAATTAATTTTCAATAATTTGCTATTAAGCTCGTAAATTTTCGTAACTTGATATATGTAATATTTAAATTTCAATTTATGTAAATATGTAAGTTTTCGAGCAATTGGCAAAAAATAAACCGGTCACATGTTGTAGTAACAAATTTTGCAATTAATCCTGATTATTATGCAAAAAATAAAAGTGGCGGCCCGAAAAAAATACTTCTGAATGGGACAATCGCAGAATTATATATTATGCCAGCAAGACAATGAAAAGTCCTGGTCAGATTATTAATGTATGTCAGGTAAAGGTATCCAAATCAATCATAAAATGTATCCAAATCGACAAAAGCTGTTTTCTAAACACTAAACTGCTAGACTTGAATTCACTAAATGAAACTTACAAACAAACTAACTGGAAACAGTTAAGCCGATAATCTTTGTTAATAGTTGCACTATTTAAACATATGTAAATTTTTCAATGATTTTTTCCGACGAGAAAAAAAATACAATGGTGCAGATGGATTCTACTATGAATAAAAAAAGCTATGATAGAGCGCTAAGAAAGGAATCATGATATTTCTTAAAAAGAAATTTTGGAAAGGGTTCTTTGATATTTTGAGGAGATTTTTGTAATGATAATGAAAACTAAACCCCCGATTTAATGAAAAATAATTTATTCTTCAATAATAAAACGCACCTATACATGTAAGATTGAGTTCACACGCTGCGACTCTTACCTGCGACTTTTCTCCTGCGACTCGAGGTTATAAATGAAATACGTAGTGGAGACATTTGACATTTCTTCTTTTCTCTTGTATTACTTTTATATCACTTTCATTAAAAGTGTTGCCACGATGAAATTTTATTTTATAGGATTAGAGAACATTTTTGGCAACACTGTAAATTAAAAAGAAAACAAATTTTTGTTTTAATTTTAAATAAAATACTATGTAGTCAAAAAATTAAATAGAAAATTTATTAGTGAACTATCGGTAATATGAATACCTGTATAATGTAACACATCTGCGAATGAGCGAAATAGGAGAAATAAACAATTTCATATCAAAATGTCGCAAGAATGGTGTAACAAATGTTTCATCATGTGAACAGACGATGAATTTAGAAGAGATACCAAAAGAGAACGTCAGCAGAGTCGCGGCGAAAAATCGCAGCGTTTAAACCCACTCTAAGTCCTCAAACAAAAGGGATGATTTTCTTCGAAAAATATTATTGTACTTGAACGACCTGCACGTTGTTCAAGTCAGAACCCCATTGAAAACATTTGGGAAATATTAAGCCATGTAATTTCTGCTGAAAACCTACAATATGCAGTGCATTTTTTTATTTTTAAATCACCATAAACAGAAAACTAACTTGAACTAAAAACAGAAATTGGTATCACTTACAAAAAATGTTATAGGCCAACAAACATAAAACATTTATTGTAAAAATTTAAATTTTAATATATTAAAACTAAAAAAAAACAAAAAAAAAACAAAAAAAAAAATGCCTGTTTTTCACGTCACAGCTTATTTTATGCTGCCAATGCAGCATAAATGCAGTGTTGTTGGTTTTTCATTTATTTTTTTCTACTTCTTTCAATATTTTCTGTTGAAGACCGATTTTGTAACGTCAAATGTCAATTTGAAATAGTTCAAATGAGTCCGCGTACAACGATAGAACAATGAGAATTCGTTTAAACCATTTTCAAAATGGGCACTCGCAGCGAAAAAAATAGCAAAATCGTTAACAATCAAGCTTCCATAGTCCAAAAACTCATTAAGCGCTTCATTCATGAAAATCCCCAGAAAATCACCAAGTAAAAGTTTTAATAAGCATGATGAGCTGGCCTCCGAAGTTTAAGCTGACCTGGGCAAACAATATTGCGTTGAAACTGTTCGTCGAGACTTGCGCCAACATGATTTTAATGACCGAGTTGCACTTATGAAATCGTTTGTAAGCCTGAAAAATACTGTTCTAGCTAAAGAACATGTTTATATGGAATCTGCATTTTGGAATTCGTTCACCTTCGCCGATGAATGTAAGTTTATCAAATTTTGTTCAGATGACGTGTCGCGTGTTTGGCGAAAATGAAATACAGTAAATACAACAAAAAAAGGTTTTCGTTGGTAACAGTAAAGCATGGTGCTGGCAGTATCATGCTTTGGGACTATATGTCAGCTACTGGTACTGGCAATATAACATTTGTTGAAACAATAATATACAAGTTTCAGATTCTGAAGAACAGCTTGTGTAGAAGTTGAAAAACCTGGGTATAAGATCAGATTTTCGATTCTACTACGATCTAAAGCACAAATCGAGTATTGTGAAAACGTGGTTGATATATAGCTGCCCACGTTTGATGACCCCGCCATCACAGTTGTTAGACCTTAATATTATCGAAAATTTATGGTAAATTTTAGAAATCAGCATAAGGAAACACACAATTTCTAACCAAAAACGATTTAAAAAAAATCGTTAGTGAAAGGTCGAATTTTTTGCCGAATATTACCCATGAACTTTTCACATTTATGCCAAATCGCCTTAAATCTGTTAGAGATAATATTAAATCTTGTTATTGCCAGTTTTAATTTCGAAGCCCATACATTTCTGCATAAAATAAGCTTTGACATAAGAAACAAGCATTTTTTGTTGTTTAGTTGCAATATAATAAAATGTACAATTTTCCAATAAATGTTTGTTAGACTATAACATTTTTTCTTTTAAAGGACACCAGTTTCTATTTGAAGTTTCTGTTAGTTTTATTTTTAAGGAGCTTTGAAAACAAAAAAAAAATCCACGGCATAAAATTAGCTGTGAGCCACTGTATATTACCTAAAAGAAAAAATAAATCTGGTGAATAGTATGCCTGATCGAAATTTTGAGTTGATTAAAAGAAAAGGGGAAGTTTAAATTTTTGTGAATATTGGTATTTTAAGTTTTTTTTTATTTCAGTGTATTTATAGTTACGAGACACTAGTTAATTTCTTTATACTTTTTTTTAAAGGTAAAATAAAAAAGAATGATTTTTTTAGTTTATTTTACATGTACTTTAAATTGTTTTACATTTTCTTTAACTTACAAAATTTACTAAAGTTTTATGTATTTATAGTTATATAACGCAGTGTATAGCTTCTCCTTTTTAAATACTTTGCTATTTTTATTATTTAGCCTATGTATTTGTGTAAATGTGTATATCTGAATGATATAAGACTCTTTAATAAACTGAAAACAAATTTAATTTATAAATTTTCTTCCTTTTTCTTTATAAAAATATTTTGGTACTTACATACATACATACATACATACATACATACATACATACATATATACATACATACATACATACATACATAAATACATACATACATACATAAAAAACGTTTGGTTGTACACATATTTATTATGCTAGAAAAACTATATTTTATTTTAATATTCTCTGCAGCTTTGTGTTTTATTATTTTCTGTTTTGAAAACCACAAAATGATTTAAGAATTTTGTTAAACTAAATAAAAGGATTAGAAACAGGAGTAGAAAAAAGAATAAATAAAATAAAATAAACAAGTAAGATGTAATATTCGGCTATGCCGAATCTTATATACCCACCACCTATAAATTAATAGTATGATCTATTAATACTTGAAAGAATATTGTATCGATAACGATGCTAATACGTGTTTTTTTGGATCTATAACCTATACATTAAAGTGGTTCGCCTTCCATACAAAAAAAGTTGTGTCAGTCACCAGCAATTTCACAACTAATTTCTTTGCCACGCCTACAGTCATGACTTTGAAAAACTCGGTTCGTACCTACAATAATGCTAAATATTTTTGTACGAATTTTTAAAAGTCATGACTAGAATTTGACGTGGTAGTAAATAATGATTAAGGACAGAAGTGTAGCCCTTACAGAGCCATGAACATCGGTATACAAAATGTTATGATCGGACTAAAATATTAAAAGAGCGGAATTTGTAGGCGTGGCAAAAAAATAAAAAAAAAATTTTTTTCTGGAATTGTTTTTACATTATTTTTAATCCTAGGGGGTGACAGACACAACTTCTTTTCGAACCACGTTTTTGGGATTAACTGCAAATCTCGGAAATGGATTTTATATGCGAGCTGTGCCCAATTATGTATTGACCCTCAGATAATTCGATAGTAAAATTTTTACTTGCATATAACTGAACGGTGAAAGTTTTCAGTTCGATATAGATATTTATAAGATATTTACGAAGATTAATGTCTTCTTCGGTAGTGGTCCCTAATATGGCAGCTACGATAAATTATGGGCCGATCACCATAAAGTTCGTTACTATTTTTTTTTTTTTTTTTGAATATAAATTAGGTTGGCGGAGAATTAATCCCTCAAATTGCCAGGTTATCCCACTATCGATTTAAGTAAGTCCCAAGTCGACCTATACCTTCATATAGGAAGCTGGAATGCTTAAATCTTGTATTAAAAATTTAGCATGTGACTAATGCACAACTGCGAAGAACCGTAATGCAGTACAGTCAAAGCATTAACCAATGCAAAAGTGAGGCGCAAATCTCTCGAATGCAGCGAAAAAATGACGGCCTGATTGCCCTTAAGCGATAATGACAATGACGCGCGAGTTCTTTCTCCACCCAGGGCTGAATTATGACAAAAGTTCGTTACTATGATTCATATTCATTCTGTGGATTATTTCTGTCGAATTTCAACTTGATAATGCTGTTTATAAGATATTTATGTGCATTCAAAATATTTTAGGAAGAGGACTTTATGGCTATGGTCACATATGAGCCGATCATCATACAATTCGATACGGTGATTTATATGTACATGTGAATTATTTTTGTCGAATTCCAACTTGATAGTGATGTTTATAAGAGATTTATGTTCATTTAAGTGATTTTAGGAAATAGACTTGTCAAATATGGACCCATCGTCATAAAATTCGTTACGGTGATTTATGTATATATGTGGATTACTTCTGTCGAATTACAAGTTGATTGTGATCTTTGTAAGAGTTATGATCATTTAAGTTATTTTAAATATGGACCGATTCAAACAAAACACCGATTTGTGATTTATCTTAACATAAAACTAATATTTGCTGAATTTTGTATGGATACTGCTTTTCTTAAGGCATTTATGTACAGTAGAGTCATATGAGAAATCGTGGACAAATTCTTATCGTTTTCAACAGAACTTGTCCTTTTGTAATAAAGACAGACCGTGCAAAATTGCGTGATATTATTTGCATTATATTTTATGAAAATAGCAAAAAATATCTGAAAAATATCAAGGTTGTCCGAAACTTTGGTCTATAACTTTTTTTTTTTTTTTTACCAATTTTCAACACCAAACATTTCTGTGAAACAGGGAGAAATTTCATTGTTCTACGTCTTTTTATAATCATACCTTTAACAGACGAATAGACGGACGAACATGGCTATATTGTCTTAGAACCTTATAAGGACTCAGAATCTATATATACTCTTTGGTGCTATGACTGATATTTTCATGTGTTACAAACAGAATGACAAACTTGATATACCCGCCATATTTTTGATGGTGGGTATAAAGAGAAACATATAAAGAAAGGTCACCGTCGTGAAATATAACTCTAGAGAGTTATAAATATATTCAGTTACTAATACATTCACAAACATTCATATACCCAGCAAAAACTTTACTCCCAAATTAAGTTGAAAAGTAATAGGAAATTGTCCACCAGCCTACTTACAAATCTACTAGAAAAAGTACTTATTTTTGTTCGAGATGCCCCAAAAGTAATCTGTTATAAATCTGCCACTTTTAACCAATAAAACTAATAACTTATTTTTATACTTAAAAGTTATATTAAAATATGTAGTTGTAGACTTGTTAGAACAAAATATTATAAAATAATATTCCCTTTTTCCTGCTCACCCAAAAATACTTGTCTAGAAGAGTAAGAATTGAAACGTGTGAAAGTGTACTAACTCCTCTAAATCTATTTATTTGAAGTAAATTTTTTGGATTAATTTTATGTTATTTAATTATTTAATATATATAATTAGTAATACAAAAAGTGGGGAATAAAGTTACGAAATAATGATTTCTGGAAGTCATTCAAATTAAGAATGTAAGTAAAGTTTTTGCTGGGATAAGTATCCTGCAGTCCTTTAACTGTTCATGTCTAATATTAATACTTACTATAGGCATTGTTACTGGGTTACTATATATCCTATCTGCATTACCTTAAGCTAACATAATCGTTAGCTCAATATCTAGTGGAGGACAGTTAAAAGCTTTGTGAATAGATGGCCGAGAAACTTTTCGTTCTAATTCCTGGCACTGTAAGGCACAAATACACATACATACATACATACATATGTTTCTTGAAGTAAGTATAGGTATGTGTTATTTTGTACATTTAAGATTATGTTTATGAGCAAGAAGAGACGCCGCCGGAAATGACAGACACCAGCTAAGACGTGACAAATAAAATTCGCCTCGGTTGTCTATCAATGTTGTGTTGGTTTATGTTTCTGCTTTACGATTTCATTTTCACTAAAATGCTATTTTAAAGAATGTTTTTTAGCATTAAAGTGATTGTTATGTGTTGTGTATGCTTTTCATTATTTAATAATAAGTTTGTATGCTTAAAGAGATGTATGTAGGTTGTAACATATATGTACGTGGCTGGTTTGTAAAATTTTCAAGAACTTTATTAATAAAACAGTTTCTTATATTTATATTGGAAAGCAGATCAAATAAATGTCATGGTTTATTTTGGAAAATTAAACAGCTTAATTGAATTATTTTATAACTATATAGGTTTATTTTGAAATTAGGAGAATTCTAAGATATAATTTACAGTGGAGAGGGGAGTATATACAAATCTACTAGAAAAAGTACTTATTTTTATTCGCAATGCCCCAAAAGTAATTCGTTATAATTTTGCCACTTTTAACCAAAAAGTTAATAACTTATTTTATTTTACTTAAAAGCTTTATAAAAGTATGTAGTTGTATACTGATTACAACAAAATGTTATAAAATAAATAAACAAACTTAATAAATATTAAGAAAACTTATTGCAAAATTATATTAATAAAGTTCCGTTCGGAAGTGGAATTAATTCCGTATTTTGCATCTGTTGGAAAAGTAAAACCAAAAATTTTTTCGGAAGGAAGGTACTTTTAATTATAAGTTATTTAATTATTAATTTAATTTAAAGTGATTTTATTTCGAAAAAATGTTTCGTTATACTTTTTCTAGAGAATTCAAATACGGAAATAATTCCACTTTCCAATGGAATTAAACTCTGTGACATGGCTGACAATAAGGGCTGTTTCACACATTTCAGTTTTAGCTGACGAGTTTTTATTCAATTATTTTTAACCTGCCATTTCGTGCACACGCGTCCTTTCAATTTTCGTGCTCTTTAAGGAGAAAATAAAATAGGAGGCTAAAGGAAATAAAAAAAATTCTCCAGCACCCTATTCATTCTCTTTTCCCTTCTCACCCAAAAATACTTGCCTTGAACATTCAGAATTGAAACGTGTGAAAGCGCACTAACTTCTTAAAATCTATTTATTTGAAGTATATTTTTGGATTTTATAATTATGTCCTTCGCTACCCCCCTTTAAGGTAAAGCCTTTAATAATTGTAAAAAAGAAGATGCAGAAGTCTGCATGGTCGAAAAATATTATTATGTAATAAGTGGTCCTGAGTCAAAGCTGCAGGATGTGAAAATTTAAGATCGGTTAACAGGTCCAGCCTCTAATATATCGCAATGAAAAGGGCGTGTTCCTCCCACTTTTTATTTGGTACGTATTTCTATTCATGCCAATACCATATATAGCAAATACTGCCCCTGTTGGCCAAAAAATGCCCAAGATATGACGATTTTAAATTTTGGGTTATATGGGCGGGGCCACGCCCCTTTGTTTACTCACAACTATGTACCAAATAACATCGACGTAGTTCAAAAAAAAAAAATGCCCAAAATATGGCGATTAAATTTTTTGTTTATATGGGCGCTGCTACACCCCTTTATATAGTCAAGAATTTATTATTTTGTAAGAATATTCTATTGTGAAAATGCAATGCCGATCGACCCAGTAGTTAAGACTATATTACGATTTTTAATTTTCCTAAATAGGGGCGTGGTCCCACCTACCATATGTACCAAATATCTTCGACATAGGTCAAAAAATGCCAAAATATGGCGATTTAAATTTTTTTGGTTATATGGGTAGTGACACTCCCGTTTGTCCAATCAAAACTTCATATATCGTATTATTCCTTCCAGAGTAACAGTAACATGCTGTGAAAATTTCAGTAAGATCTGTACAAGGGTTTGGCCTCCTATTAAGCACAAACACACAGACAGACAGACTTATTATGGCGAATACAGCTACGAAATAATGCATTCTGGAAGTAATTAAAATTAAGAATGCAAGTAAAGTTTTCACTGGGAATATCACCTTCCATTGGTATATTGAATACAAATCAACATTTTGATTATTGTTATACCCTACATTATTATAGTGGGGAGGGTTTATCTTTGATTTATGAACATCTCCAAAAAAATGCCTTTACAAAAAAGTTGCACATGAAAAATAATCCCACTCAAAATTTTGTGCAGATTGGTCCATAATTGACCATAGCTACACTATAGGGTCCACTGTGGAAAACCACGTTAAAAATCATAATTCTCTTAAAAATTTTGGTATATAAATAATATTCAACACAAATATGTTTCATGTATTCAGAAATCATTTGTTTAAAATTTTGTAATAATCTGTCCATTAAAAGTCATAGGTCTCATATAAGGTCCACTGCAGAAAATCTCTTTAAAGATAAATTGAAACTCAATACAAATAAATTTCAGATGTACAAAAATCATCATCATTATAATGATCAGTCCATAATAAGTCAAACTTCTCATATAAGGTCCCCTTCGAAAATCAATTAAACAAGTATAAATCTTTTAAAAGTATTTTTATCTAGAAACAAGTTAACACAACAAATATTTATACGTACATAAGTCATGTCACAAAATATTTGTATGATCGGTCCATATGGCTATGGCTTATAGCTCCAATATAACACCCATTTCTGACAAGCTGCAGGCTTTAGCGACCATTTTTTCTTACTTGTTTTATTTAGAAATATGTAGCTAATTTGATAACTTAAAAAATAATTATTATTTTTCTAGATTGACAATCTTTTATGCTCACTTTAATCCTTTTACTTTGAAAACTACCCATTATTGGAATAAAATATATAAGAAATAACCTTAGGCCATTGTAACATGTTAAATATGTTAAATACACACATATTCTAACGCAAACATACAGCCAAATATAGGCCATTCCACGGGCCTGAACGCGAGAATCGTATGCATTTGATTTTTAAACTTTTGTACTGCTATTCCAAATGTGTGCTTGCTAGGGATACTAAAAGGGACTGGATTTGCGGGGTTTTTCGGGCATTTTGGCATTTCTGTTTCTTTTTAAAACAAATTAGTTTATTAATAATAAAAACTATTTATTACATTTTTATTCATTTCGCCTTTAATTTCTATGTCAATTTAAAAGCAATAGAATATTTTCATTCGATCTTAAAAAAAGCTTTTTAAAAACATTAAGGCATTTAAAGTAAAGAGAATCTTGATTAAATTTTGTTACCACTATATGACGCTGACGAAAAACATCGTTCACAATCAACGCTTGTGGCCAAAATTGTTAGCAAATTATTGTATGTTGACTGCATTTCTCATCCTCTGAAACAAATAATTATACATCTTTCTTATTCAATATTTGATTCCATATCATTGCAGACATTGTTGTGGGGGGCTTTCAATTATATGTATTATTTCATTTGTTTCGCAATCAATATCAAATTTACTCCTCAATTTTGGCTTTTTTTTTCAAAATATTTAAAAGTTTTAAGTAAATCATCCCTCTTCTCTTTGAGCTTAAATAAAAGTGCAACATCGCCAGAGATACATATCACTGCGACAAACTTGTTACTTTAACCAGATTTACAATGACAATTATTTGTTTAAGTAACACAAAATCTGTCATCTGAGCTTTAAAATCAGTGGAGCTTTAAAATCAATTAAAGCTTTTTTATAGGAATTTTCAATTCAAAAAACTGAAGACTTGATGTGTCTTTGGATAGTGCGTTCGAGTTTGGCAATCCAAAAACAATTTTTATTCTTTCACTTTTATTTCTTCAACATACTTTTGTAAAATTTTAATTTTTGTTGGTGACTTTGTAAATAATTTTTAAATGTTTCTGACATTTTCAATTAGTAATTTAATAGGGAATCTGTCATTAGATCTCTTTGCCTTGATTTTTGTTAAGTGTAGGTGTTTTGTGTTTGTGCATGCAAAAAAAAGCAGATAAAAACATCTGGATCTGTTATACAAATAATAATTTTCGGTATTTATTAATTCCGAAAAATTTTCGTGATCGGGATTTCGGGATGTGCATCCGTAGTGCTTGCAGTTTCCAATTCACTGTACTTTTTTCTTTCTAACGCGTATGTTTTTCTATTTTATCTAATAACTTTCCTTATATTTATATCGATTTCGTTTCTTAGCTACTTCATGGAAATCTACCGGCATAAGTTGCACTCATCTAAATAGGCTTGTTAAGATAATAAAAACATTTGTTTTTACAATTGTAAACGAGATATACATATGTATTTTGGAAATTAAAATAAAATATTTAGAGGGATTATTATATCCTTGTGTTTTAGTTAATTCTATTCAAATTGGTTATGAATTATAGTTATCAGTTACTGGGTTAGTACGATTACGTAGTACTGATAACAAACAACAATTTAGGTACCAGAACGCGACATTGGTAGATGAAAATAAAAATAATAATAATAAAATGCTGTTAATACAACTTTTTCAGATTATTTGCATTTGTTGGTAAGACTTCATAAGATTATATTATAAACAAAAAGGTACCGAACGCGACAATGAAACATGATTATCAAATTAAATGTTTACTGCTAGTTAAGCTTTGGTTCAAGCTATTTTTATTTGTTGTTGATAGAAATATTTTATAAGAATATATTTTAGAATATGCGTGAAGATAATTTTGAAATATAACTCCCTAGACACAATCCATTTATGTTAACAGAGTCATGTTAACAAATTAACAGAGACAATGTTAAAGTTTCATAATCTGATATATAACAAAAATATTACACTAAAAATATTTTTCTATAATGGTTTTTAAAAAAAAATAAACTGCTAGAACTTCTCAGTATAAGGCATTTATCTAGACCATACCAGGAATCGCTTCCAATATTTCTTTTCCGCCCACTCTCAAAGAATTGTAAGAAAACGGCCAAAGTCCTTTTTCAAATTTAAAAAAGGATTTTTTTGAAAAATATTCATAAATGATTTCAGTGTAATATTTTTAATTGATGTTGGACTGTTTTTGTAAAATAGTTTTAGATTTTGAAAACATTGTCATAGTTAACATGAATCTGTTAACACAAATGGTTTGTGTCTAGGGAGTTAAAATTCAAATTTAACTTCACGCACATTAAAAGACGTTAGACAGTTATCTCAAGATGTTAAAATCAAAATCATTTACATTTTCGATCACGTGGCACCTTTCTATGGAAATACCCATATTTATATATCTACTGAATGTTTATTTATTTGTGTTTATACTCGTATCTTGGTTGAATATAAAATTTTTTTTCGGTTTTAACTGTCTGTGTTAAATTTTATGGTTACGATGAAGTTTTATTTTATTTGATGATGATGCCCCAAAGGCTTTTTTCAGTTACTTTTGTGTTGATGTTGCTGTCGCTGCTGTTGCCGGTTATTCTTTTGCAAGTTTTTGAAGAAGTATCATTTCCAATTTTTAGGGGGTTTTTGCGGTAGTCTGAGATAAGATTTGTTAGTTTAGTTTGTAAATCCTTTAACATACACATTCAGGCAATAAATCGATTTTTAAGTACACTGGATTGATTTAACTGACACAAGAAAACAACATCAACATAAATATGTGCACAGGAAAGGAAACATAAAGCTGAAGCTGATTTGGCTATTTTTTTTTTGCTTGTACTTTTTTCTTTCTTAGGGGTGAAATACCATTTCAACAACAAGTTTTCTCGATATAAGTAGTTAAGGATGATGGTGTTGAGGTAGCAGGATCAAGACGATACTGTAAGAATTCGTTGGATGCTGCTGATGATGGAAAATAAATTGTTAAATGTTTATTAATTTAAGTAATTTCGGGGGTGATGATGTTGCATTTGCTTGATTGCATACTCCTTTGTGCAGAAAATGTATTCTTTTTTAGACTTAAAATGTACTTTGTTTCAACATAAACCCATTATAGTTTTCATTATTTCAGTTATTGTTGGTTTAATTCATTTATTTAAGTTATTAATACCTGTTAAGTCAATATGTATGTTACTTTAGTGTGTAAAGTGCTCAATTGTTGTAAGTCATTTAAGTGCAGCATAACTCCGCATATATAGTAAATGCAGTGGGCAATACAAGATTCGTTTTATAAAATTCATCATATTTCAGTAACACTCTTTGGTAAACAACTTTTATTGCTCACTGTATTCGCACATCTACTAAAGTCCTATAAAGAACTATACTCGTAGTCACTCATTTATGTACGTACGTATGTATAACCTACCAATTGTTTTTATATGCCGCATTATACGAGTGCGGTTCGGAAACAGAAAAAAGTTAAATGTTTTGGAAACTTCCATCTGTGCTCTGAACACATGTTAACTTTCTCTTCGATCTGACAACTCCTTCATATAGAAACAGGTATTCAAAAAGACGCATCCGCGATTTTTTTCAATGGAAAAATTATAAATTCGTGGTGTCATTTAATATTTAAATAAAAAAGGTTTATCGGGATAAGAAATTCATAATGATATGGTAAATGTGTTAAATGAAAATGCTCCTTCATATGAAACAATAAAAATTGGGTTACTGAATTTGAACGTGGTCGTACAAGCATTAAGGATGCACCACGTAGTGGACGTCCAAAAACGTCGTAAGAAAAATAAAATGGATTTTGAGCGTCGTTTCATAACTGTTGATAAGACATGGATCCACTACTATAATCCAGAGACCAAAGAAGACTGAAGCTGGAGGCAGCTAGGCTAAGAAGTTTCCTAACCGCCCTCGTATACCGTTTGTATGCAATTATTTAAGAATATTTATTGTATATAAATTTGCATGTTCACATGTTTGTATCATGTACTCGTATTTGCAGTTTTATAACACTTAGTTGTTATTGTTAATGAAAATTTCCTCCAGTTTTAATTCTCCCCACCTTTTTGTGTTATATTTACTTTCGCATACATATACCCTACATATAAATATGTACTAACACATACATACATAATCTCATAGAAATACTGGTTACGTTGTTGAAATACGATTAAAGTATTGCTAGTGTATCCTTGGACACTCACTGAAAAATGTTTGTTGAAAATTGCCTTAAGTTGGACTTTGCGAATAACATTTGCGATATTATTGCAACATTATTTACAAAGACCTTAAGGTTCTTACTGATACTTAGAGACCTATTACATAACTAATATGTATTTTTCAATATGAGTAAAATTTAAAAAAAGAGGAATGTAAAATGTCTCTGCTGCTTTATCAATAAAAAAAAATATAACCCTGATAGTATATGTTTGCCCATCACTGATTTAGATGTTAAAACTGGATGAACATGCTAAAAGCTAGAGCTATTACACGGAATTTTTAAAAAGTAACTAATATTAAAAACAGTTTATCAAAACAGAGAAGAAAGAAGCGTACTTGAAACAACGCTTAAAAGAATTAGTAATGTAATAAAGGCAGATATCAAGGCTTCGATAAACAACTTTTACAAACATAAATAATGACTCTAGGTAAACATGGATGTTGATAAACGAAACTCTTGGAAGAATTGAACAAAAGCAAATTTCTCTAACTAATACAAATGGTAAAAATGATGTCCTTAAAGCTGAATTATGTAATTTCCAAGTTTGTGCAAGAAGAGAGCTTTCTTTATATCACAACTCTGGAATTGCGCTATGTGTGTTTTAGTGCAGCATTGCAGCGCCTCAGGTGGTGAGTAGGCGCATTATTTTTAAAGCTTGCTTTTATAACCTTTATTTAATCATTTTACTTTGGTGGCGTTGCAATGCTAGATAGAAAACTAATAATTATCAGAAACTGGGGCCAACTTACCGCATTCGATATCGAGTAAAATTGATCGTAATTTTTTTATTTGAGATTATGGCATTCGATATCGAGCAACAAATTTAGTACATTTTATCATAATTTCAATATCGAAATCATTTTTCGATACGATAGCTCATTCGATCACGAATGCGGTTATTTGGCCCCTGATGTTGTTTTGAGTGGCAGCGGCTGGAAATGAAACCCAGGCCACAAATACCAATTAATGCGTAATAATCAAATGCAATAACCAATTAAGCTACAGCACCCTCAACTCGTCTAACGTAAACTTAGATTTACTATAAGGTCTTATTCGCAGTCTTATTCCCAGCTTTGTTTTACCATAGAATTTATTCAATTTAAACACAGAAAAATAAGACTAGAAATAGGATAATAAAGATCCTAACAAATACATTTGACAGAGATCATTAAAGGTTACTTCCAGCACTAACATTTGTCCCACCTGCATTAGCATAATTTCTTTGAGCGGTTTATTCATTTGTTTTATTTTAAAGTCATAAAAGAATTAATTTAATTTGCAAAGAACCCATATGAATAAATTATACATTTAAATGTATTTCGTACTTTATTGCAAGCACTCAAACACGTACACACGCTCAATTTCCACACCATTTTCATATTGCGGCTAAAAAAAAAACGAGATAAATGAACTCCGAAACGAGACGAATAACGGTACTTTGTTTATTCCCTTGAAATACTCTTGAAATGTTTGTATGGGAGTATGTAAGTTTTTAAGGATATGCAGTAGAAGTATGTATGTGTCTGAATACCTGAGTGTATGTATGTATGCATGTATGCGTGTGTTAAAATGTTTTATAACACATAAACTGAATTTTTAAGTAAAGACTAAGTACGCGTAAATGTGTATGATCGAGTATATGAGCTAGTGAAGTGGATGGTTGAATTTTTCCTAAATTTGGTCTGCAAAACGGGTTTTAGCAAAAGGCTATGACAATAATTCCAAATGTATTTACTAATAGCTGTTTGTAACATCAGTTGACATATTTGCTTAATATATGCTTATTAAATATAAGGCTTTAGAATTTTTCTTAAAACTATACATAGGGCCTTTTACAGGCAAAACTAATATTGAATCATGAAAGTCTTGCATTTATGTTGGTGGTTAACCAAAGTTATTTGGGTTTTTGCTAACACTTTCCTAAACGCCGTACTAGTTCCATGTGCTACAGGGTTTTTCCTATGTTAATCTTAAATTTATGCATGATTAAGTTTATTTTTTTTTTGTTTATTTTTCCAGTTGCTGCATTATTATAAAATAAAGTGTGTGCTCTTTACTATTTTAATAAGTTGCACAATGGTCATCATTATTTTGTTAGTTACAGTTTAGGGATTATTAAGAATTTTGTTATTAAAAATAAAAAATTAAATATATTAGGGTTATATTTGATATAAACAAGGGAATTTTTTGTTTGGTAAATATTTAAACAAGATAATCATGAACGTGTGGTGCCTCTACAACAAACACTTTACTTGACACATAAAAAAATTTTAAGAAACAAATTTAATCACATTCACTTTGTTTTAAGAATTACAAATAAAATAATTTTTTTTTAAATTAAAAGAACAAAAAAGAAAAAAAAAAAACTAAATACGTGCCACCAAATTGGTGACCCCGACGTTTTAAAGACTTTAAGTTATAAGGATGTCAACTTCCGAAGACGATTTTTCATCTCTTACATCAAATTCTCCTCATATGGAAATTTCAAGAGTCGCTGTTAGAGCACCACCATTTTGGCGTTCAGTCCCATTGTTTTGGTTTAAACAAATGGAATCGCAGTTTATATTGGCTGGCGTTACTCAAGACGCAACGAGACTCACACAATTGTAGCATCAATAGAGCGCTGCATCTTAGAAAAAGTTGAAGACATCATAATTCACCCTCCGGCTGCTAACATGTACGAAATTTTGAAAACAAAACTCATCAGTTCATTTTCTGACTCTGAGGATAAATGTCTCGAGAAACTTTTGACTGAAGTCGAATTGTCGGACAGCAAACCATCAGATTTGTTAAGTCAAATGCGTTCCTTAGCTCAAGGTAGAGTATCGGATGATATTTTAAAACAACAACAAATGAAAGAAATTTTATCCGTCAGATGAAAAAAACTTTTTTAGGGGTTTTAAGCCACCAGTTCTTTGACACTAGTTTCACATTAGACTTCATTAATCTGATATGATCAATGTTTATGAATATCTTACGATGTAATATAATTCTTTAATGAAATCGTATGTAGAATGGCAATTGCACCTAGGAACTTAGATGGCATGGATGAAGTTATGGTAACAAAATACATATTTTACTTTCAGTAAAACAAGTAAGAAAGTAGAGTTGGTCAATCAAGACCTAGTTGTGGGAGTTGTGATCTATTGTGAGCCGATCATTGAAACATTTAGTGGCATAACTTCTGTGCATATAAACAGCGGTTGTAATAACTCAGTGAATGCTTGTAAGATATTAAATTTTATTTACAAATTCATTCATAAAAAATTAAAGTAGACTTGAATTGTACTTTAAGAAAATTTTGTCCAAAAACACACTTCAAAAATAAAGTAGTATTTTTTTATGAATACGGCAGTAAAACCTTAATAAATAAAATATAAATCCTAAAACTAAACTATAATAAGATAATACCTCTTGTAATCTTGTTTAAATTTAATCTTAACTATTTAATATTCCCAACTCTTCGTGTGGTAAACAACATTCGAGTGATAAGAACTGCTTTTTTAAATGCATGTGTGAAGTGACATGGGTCTCATTCCTTATCTTCACAATGCACACATGCAAAAATATATGTAAACAATACAAAAATCTACACATTCATAAAATAAAACAAATATTAAATATTAGAACATATGAAAATATGTTCAATTATTTAAACCCTCATTTTTGGAGGACATTTGTATTAGATGAAATGATTGAACGATTTCGACCAATTTTAAATTCAATCGTCTTCAAAATTGTGACCTGTACTTTGCTCACAAATTTTACATGGAAACTTTTTCGTACGAAAATATAAGCATTATTGTCGGTACGAACCGAATTTTTAAAAGTCATGACTACAATTTGACGTGGTAGTAAAAAATGGCCCTTACAGAGCCATGAACACCGGTATACAAAATGTTATGATCGGACTAAAAATAGCCACACAATGAACAAAATACTAAAAGGGCGGTATTTGTAGGCGTGGCAAAAAAATTATTTCTGGAGTTGTTTTTACGTTATCTTTAAATCTAGGAGGTGAATGACACAACTTTTTTTTGTCAGCCAAACAGACGGACGGAAGGATATCGTTAAATCAACTCAGGAAATGATTCTGAGACGACTGGTATACTTTAAGTTGGCTGTTGGACGTTATGAAGAATATAACTGAGCCACATACATTTTAAGAAAATATTGCTTTTGCACAAAGGTTTCAAATGTGGAAGTAGGTTCAATTTAATTTGTTTCTGATATATTATCAGAAAGTCGTTGACGCATATATGAGGATATTTTTTTCAAAGTTTTAGCTCTTCAGTCTGCTCCGTCATTTGACTTTTACATTCGTGTTTCTCCTTTCAAGAAGGATGTGTTTTTTTTTATTAGCTTTCAACTTCCTTCCTTCTTTTTTCGTATCATCATTGTTTTCTACCTTTAGGCTGAAGAGCTCAAAATTGATTTATGTGCCTCTAATACTAGTCGCACAATTAGAAACAGGCTTCAGGAAGCTGGATTTAAAGTTACCTTTGAGCAAACATAATGTTTCTCAAAAAAATTGAAGAAATGTACTTTGTGCAAATAGAACGAAGATAAATTTGTTGGGTTCTGGAGACAAAACCTTCGTTCGAAGGCTACAAAATAAAGAATTCGAACCAAAAACCCCGATACGTGGGAGGTTCGTTAATTATAGGAGGTTGTTTTTGTTCATCTCTTGTCGCTACAATTTATTGAATATGTTGACAAATTTGTGCTGTGGATTACATATAAAATTAAGTGCTACCCTATGTCAAGGAATAAATACAGCTCCAATTGAATTCCAATAGGAGAATGAGCCCTAGCAAACATTCAGACTAGTTATGTCTTGATTTTAGCTAAACAAAGTCCATTTTATGGAATGGCCATCATAATCAATGGAATTAAATCATATTGAACACCTTTGAAAATAATGTTGCGGGATATAAATCTAAAAATACTTTGTGTGGAAAAATCAAAAAGGAG
Source organism: Bellardia bayeri (assembly GCA_950370525.1). NCBI lineage: Eukaryota > Metazoa > Arthropoda > Insecta > Diptera > Calliphoridae > Bellardia > Bellardia bayeri. The sequence continues at coordinate 67,304,126 of OX493265.1, forward strand.
TGGAATACATATCACCTGAAATATGTTGACAACTTGTGGGGTTTATGAATCGTAGTTGCAAATAAGTGCTAAAAATGTATGTAGGTTCAACTTAATCTTAATATTATGCAATACATAGAGGCAGAAAAGGAAGTTAGGAAGGTGTAAATAATTATGTAGTAAATGTATTGTTTTTGCGGCCCAAGAACGGTTGAGATCGAAATTGGTTGAAATCGGTCCATTATTTTACCTAGGTCCCATACAAATATCTTCTCGAAATAGGAGTTCATAGGTCATAAATGTATGATTTATGTAAATATCAAAACAAATTTCGCTACAAATAAGTTGTACATTAAGCATAATCATTATATATAAATGTAGTGGAGATCGGTCCATAATTTTCCATAGCTCCCATATAAGACCCGCTGTCGAAAACCAATTTAAAGAGCATAACTCTCTTAAAGATGTTGGTATCTAAATTATATTCACTATACGCCTGTTTCCTATATGCAAAAATCATTTGGCCCAATTTTGTAATAATGCGTCTATGATTAATCATAGCTTCCATATAAGGCCCACTATATAAAATCACTTTGACAACCATAAATCTCTTAATAATGTTATTATCCAAATAAAATTGAATGCTGATAAGTTTCATATATTCAGAAATCATGACAACTAATTTTAAAACGGTCGATTGAATATATAGTGATATTACCTTTCGAATATCACTTTAACATCTATGACCACTAGAGCTCATTTCTGATAATTTGTTTTTACACATATACTGGGATGGGTGTAGGATGTTATATGGTCGGACTTAATTGATTATACTTTTTTTATTTGTTTTAATATTTTCAATATCACATTGGAAATGACGTAGAATTTATCAAACAAACTCAGTTTTTGCAACACAATGTTTCCGTTTCAGAAATTTTCATATTTCAAAATAAAAATGGCAAAGATTGCAATTGCATTGATTTAAGGATATTTGGATCTATATAAATTGTAAATTTTGTTGTTATATCTTAAAAGTTAATTCAAATTATATATTCTTTTTCATAGAAAATCACTTTACAGTTCAACCTTGGTATAACGAATATTAAGGGGATTAGAAAAAAACGTTATATCGAATAATTCGTTACAATGAGCTTTGTTATATCGAGGTGAAGTTGCGCTTCTATTCGTTATAACGAGGTAAAAAAAATTTTGTACGTATATTAATCATCATCTGCTTACCATGTTACAGCGAACGATTTCCGCTAATAAATAAACTCGCTTGAAGGAAAACACTGTATTTTGTAGTTTTAAAATTCAGAAATAGTTTATATTTATAAAATAATTAGTCTGAGCCAGTGATTAAAACTAGCTAGATTGCAAAAACAACTGCTGCAACAAGCGTACAAGATCTTGGCAACAATAAATTTTTCTTCTTCAGCCGTTAGTCTAATGCATGCTGCTGTCGTCTACGAATGTTGGTTTGCTGGAGACGTTGTCGTTGCAAATACAATAATTTTGTGTGTATATGTTTCATATAATTTGAATTAATTGATGGGAAATGAAAAGGTTGTAAGTTGACAAAATTCGTTAAATAGAGGTAAATAATTCTTTCTGTTTCGTTAGTCTGCAGTGAATGAAAATTCGTTATAACGAAGCTATTGACAAATGTATTCGTAATAGAGAGCTTTATTTTGTATTAAATCTTATGCGGATTTGAAAATTCGTTATAGTGAGGGTCTTTATATCGAGGTTTGACTATATTATAATTTGTTTAGTGTGTAAGGTATGTAAATGACGTCCGAAAAATTTATAAAATTATTTTATTTAACTAAATTATCAACTCTCTCTTAAGATTTTCACCTATACCAAATACTTTTAGAAAACAACTTATATTTACTCTTCAAAAGCTCCAAAAACCTTGCCCACTTTCAAATATTTTAAGGTTTTTTTCATGCAAAACAAAAAATGTTATATGTATATATGAAGCACAATCGTAAATTTTTGGAAATAAATCTGTCATTTTTAAACTTTTAAAAGATGTTGTGGTGTTTAAATATTGAAGATGGCTCTATAAAACCCACCAGTTGCGGAGCTGTTTAACATGTGATTTGTTAAAACGTATGTTATTTTTTTACTTTCATCCAATTCCTAAGATTTTTCTTCGACTAGGTCTTTAATTGCAAGTTGTATAGGAAAAATCGAAATAAATTTTCATCTATATAAGATATTAAAGAAATTGAACATAAAACTTTAAATTTAGACTTTAAGTTTTGAAATACTATATATTTAAGCTTGCTACTGTTCAATATTAATATAATTCTTATAGATTCAAAATAAAAGTTTAAAAAATTAAAAATTAAATTTTTACTATAATTAAAATATTTTATTAAATGTCTGGCTAAATAAATGTTAATGTTTAAAGATATCATATATACTTTTCACAAAAATCCCTGAAATTTTAATTTATATTAACATGTAGTATGTTAATATTTAATTTTAAGTTGTATCAAAATAAATTTTACACTATGAAAGATATTAAAGAAGTTGTCCATAAAATTTAAACCTAAGACTTTAGAATTTAAAATAAAATTGACAATTATACTTGCAGCTACTCAATAATAATAATAATATTTTCAAATCTTCTATAAACAAATTTGAAAATTTTTCTAGAGCTTTGCCATAATTTTTATTATAATTAAATTTCTCACTAAATATACTACAAAAAAATCTATATTTTTATTTACAATAAGTGACAAAAATTTGTGTAATTTAAATTTGTTGCAACAAGGCGTATTATCAATATTTAATTGGCATTTATTTTAGAAAAATCCAACAAACCTCGAATCTGTTCAGGAAGCTATAATATCTTAACATGATTCAGAGAGTTCTGAAGAATGCATTTAATTTCTTACTTATTGAGATTTTAGTTAATAACTTGCCTAAATTTATATGAGAAACATTGCTAAGAAATGTATATACATATATGTTAAGTTTTGTTGCTCTTTGGTTGTGTGTGACAGTTGGTTTCCTGCAATGTTTGTCAAACAGGATATCATGTAATTTCTGGCTTTCAAGCTGAAAATTTGTAACAATTTTATATTATATTCTTGCTGTTTTTCTTAAGAAAGTTTTATTTTGTGCCTGAAAAACTAATTACAAGTTGTTTTAGAGGAAGGATTTATGTATGTATGTATGCATGTAAATACTACCTATTTCATTTGCTAAATGGAAATGTATGGAAAATAGAGTCTATAGAAAAAATAATTATTAGAATTAGTGATAACATTGATGAAACATTGCTTGAGAAAATTGTTAAAAAGCGAAGCAGTTTTTGAAATCCTATTTTTATTTACAACTTCTTTAAAAAACGTGGTATAACGAATCTTAAGGGGATTAGAAAAAAACGTTATATCGAATAATACGTTACAATGAGGTTCGTTATATCGAGTTGAAGTTGTACTTCTATTCGTTATAACGAGGTAATAAAAAATTTTGTACGTATATTAATCATCATCTGCTTAGCGAACGATTTCTGTTAATAAATCAAAACACATTTGAAGGAAAACACTGTATTTTGTAGTTTCAAAATTCAAAAATACTTTATATTTATAAAATAATTAGTCTGAGCCAGTGATTAAAACTAGCTAGATTGCAAAAACAACTGTTGCAACAAGCGTACAAGATCTTGGCAACAATAAATTTTTCTTCGAATATTTCAACCGTTAGTCTAGTGCATGCTGCTGTCGACTACGAATGTAGGTTTGCTGGAGACGTTGTCGTTGCAAACACAATAATTTTTTGTGTATATGTTTCATATAATTTGGAATTATTGATGGAAATCGTTATGTGAAAAGGTTGCAAGTTGACAAAATTCGTTGAATAGAGGTAAATAATTCTTTCTATTTCGTTAGTCTGCAGTGAATGAAAATTCGTTATAACGAGACTTTTGGCAAATGTATTCGTAATAGAGAGGTTTATTCTGTATTAAATCTTATGAAGCGTTGTAGGCGATTTAAAAAAAAAACGTTAAATCGAGGAATTCGTTGTAGTGAGGGTCGTTATATCGAGGTTTGACTGTATTAAACAAAACACTAATGTCCCATACGACTGTAGTAAACTGTTTCGCTGGAATTAAATTTCTACTAGATTTCTACGCAAACTAACAGTTTGCTAAAGAAACTATTTTACTTTTTACATATATTTATATAAAACTGTTAATGAAAGAACCAAGATTACTTCTAAACTGAGATAAATAATATAACCATAATTGCCTCGAACCTAGGACTAATAATATAGCAATGATTGCTTTAAACTTGGCATTTAAAAAAGAACCTAAAATAATAAATTAAAAAAATATTAATGCTAAAGCTGAAAGACACCCAGAATCAGATTTTTTTTTAAATTTGAAAGATTAAAGGCCAGGGTTTGTTTTGATAACTGCAAAGATTGTTTTAGATCCAGAACTAATGATGTAACCATAAGTGTATGGGACAAATAAACGAGCAACGATTACCTAAAAACTGCGACTAATAAATCTTGCCTGAAAACTTTTATATAACCATAACTTATATTCTAGACTACATGTTTGTGTAATCTATGTATAGATCATAACTGTATCTATACAGGATCTAAAAGTTATTTTAAATCTCTGGCCATTCATGGCTTGATGTTCATGATTTTCAACAGCGAAATTCTCGAAAATATATCAGATAATGCCAGACTCCAATCGATAAATAAACAGAAGAATATCTTTAAATCGATATCCCCATATATAATCAATTAGATCAAATAATAATTTAGTATAGTGTAGCCAATACATACTTTGCTATTGTAGAATTATACAAATACGTATAATTTAACCCTTAGGCTTATACTTCTCCGTCATTTTCCAGCAAAGCAAAACAAATCAATTTGAGTTCATCTGCAGTTTAATAATTTGACCAAATACACACATTTTAATATTCGACAGTTTTTTTCCACTTTTATACACTAAGCCGCATAATCACATGCAAACATACTAGGAAACGTACATCCTTAAACACATACATTCGCTATTATTAAACGTCCTGTTTAAATGGGCCAATAGAAAAAAAGTAGAAAATTTATTTGACTCTCGTTTATTGTACAAGTTTAACCGGCATATTAATACATAGAACGTGTAGTTTGGTGGTAGACGCGCATTTTAAATAACGCACGTAGATATTAAACAACGTGAAAAGAATTGATAATATTTTTCGTATTTTTCGGGCAAATAAAAAAAAGATTTTTCACTTTTCCGGTTTTACTTTTTTTTTTCATTTTTGGGCGAAATTTTTCCTAATAGATTTTAGTTATTTACTATGTCGAGTATGGCTAATGTATACTAAATACACATTAATAATGAATTATACAAGACCCAAAAAAAAGGGAAAAAGCTTAAATAAAAGTCTGAGATAAATTAAATTTTTAAACTGAAAATATTAAAAGAAAATAAGTATTTAAGTAACAGTCTATAAATTGTGTATAGATACAATATTTATATTCAATACAACATATTGCAATGTAAGTAAAAAAATTTAAAATTGAAAATTGCAATATGTAAAACACCAAATAACTGAATGATCTAAACAAAAAATAAACTTTTGAAACTGCTTTAACCACAAACCAAGTTTTCATCACTTTTACTGCAACATTTTTATTTGTATATTTTTTTCTTCATTTTATCATTTTGTGGTTTCTCATCTTGTTGTGCTGTAATTTGGAAAATTAATAAAGTTTTCCGCGTAGTTTAGTTTGTTATTTTTTTGTTATGTTCATCATGTTTTCAATTCATATTGAGTTTTCTTTTTTTTTTCTACTTATTTGTTTTCATACCCTCCACCAGCAAGAGTGGTGAATGAGGGTAAATACATTTGTAATTCCGTGTGAAACTTTTTTAATATTCATCTGAGACAAAGTATATATGTTCTTGATCTTTGTAAAATTCTAAGGCGATTCAGCCATGCCCGTCTGTCTGTCCGTCTCTGTAAAACACTCTCACATCCAAACTATAAAACCTAACTAAACGAATTATCCAGAAAAATATAATATTGAAAACCAGCAAAATCGGTTTAGGTCAACCAGAGTTATGGACCAATATGTGAGACAACCTTCATAAAAATTTTATATTTTTTGTCCATTTTATTGCAATATTTTGAAATATATTTGCAGATAATACCATGAAATTTTGTATACGTTATTTTTATGATAAAAGAAAACAGTTTGAGGCAAATAGTAAGCATCGGTCCATGATTTCTCATAGCCCCTATACAAAATATTCGCGAAATATTGTTCAAATATACATAAATACCTATAAAATTATATCCTCATATGCATGATTTGTGATAGCTGCCATATAAGAAACATTTCCGAAAAACAATTTAACCCAAAAAAAAGTGTGATATCGAACCAACTTTTATACAGATCAGAAATTTTAATCCAGAAATCATACTAATATCGGTTATACCGCAACTATGCTACTGGCTTTTGTAGCTGACGGTCAATAATGGGCAATAGCTCCCAAATTAAGTCCACTTTTGAGCACACTAAACAACCATAAAACTCTTGTAAATAACGTTATCGCGATGGATTGCACCCAAATCACTTTACTGGATACTGGATTTAGAAGCTACCAGTCCATAATTGGTCCATTATTGAGACAAAATTCAAACAAAAAAGCCTCACGTTATATTTTATCCTTTTTATACTATGTCTTACACTGTTTTTGTTAAACTACACTCAAGATTATTATGAATACCAGACCAACTCTCTAAATTATATTAAGAATCGGTAATTATATCAATTATAAAAGGTCAAAATTAGATAAAATTTCAAAATATTTAACATAAATTAAGTTTGTCGTAAAAATTTGTTCTAAGACTGAAAGAAAACATTTCTTATTACGTTTAGGTGATGGGTATTAAAGATTCGGCATGACCAAATATTGCACTCTAACTTGTTATTCAATAAAACTGTTGCTAGATATCTTTGTTTATGTGTTTTTTATTAAATCCTTCAAATAGTTTTCTAGCTTTCTGTATTTACCTCCAGCTAGTTTTTTTTAGCGACGTATTTGCCAGTTTTTGGTATTCTTTTTCATGCAGTTTTTATATGCACATTTCGTATAAACAATGCACAGTTCGTTCAAGTTTTTTGTGAAAGTTTATTTTAAAATTTCACCCGTCAATTTTACATTCCATTGCAGTAACTTTTTTGTAAACAGTTTGACTTTTCTTGGGATGAGTTGAAGTTGAAGGACTTTATGTAGTTGAAAATTTTGTTTTAAAAAATACATAAAATTTGAAATCAGTTACTTTACGTCTTTGTCCTATTCCATTCAGGGCCCTATTCCACAAAACAACTTATCAAGTTCACACTAAGTTGAAGTTAATAAGTGTTATTTGCAATTTTTCTAATGCAAAGTGCAATGTTAATATTGAAAAGAGTAATTGCAAATACTTTGCAAATAATTATGCTGCTTCGTTTCATAAAAACTGTAAATTCTATTTTGGAAATTTTGATCGCTTTGAGTGGGTTTACATGCTGCGATTTATCGCCGCGACTCTGCTGACGTTCTTATTTGGTGTCCCTTCTAAATTCATCATCTGTTCACATGATGAAACATTTGTTGTACCATTCATGCGATATTTTGACATGAAATTGTTCATTTCTCCTATTACGCTCTTTCGCGAGTCGAGTCGCAAGTAAAAGTCGCAGCGTGTGAACTCCCTCTTTACAAATGCTTATTGTTTTAACTATTGCAGTTATAAGAAGAAATTATACAGACGGAATTAATATTTCAGGACCACAAAACTTAAATTTTGAAGAGTGCTTTCGTTTACATCAAATCTAAATTGATGTTATTTTAAACAAAATTATAGAAAAATTAAAGCACAATGCACAGCGCAGTCAGGTTTTTTCGGCTGTGAATCAACCGCTATTGTGCTTGCATTGGTAATAGTTGCCAGCACCATGGAGTTGCAGCTATGCATGGTGATGTCAAATCAACAATTTGCAGGACCATGCATAAAATTGTCGACGTTTTATTTCAAAACAGAATCGGGTGGCCCAATGACGTCAGTGGAATTGCTGAAAAGTTTTTTATGATGGGTGTATTCCCTTGTATTATTGGTTGTGTGGATGGCTCAATGAATAAAATGTATGCGTCTACATTATACGAAGAGGGATATGTGGACCAGCATGGAAACCACTCATTGAATGAGATGATGATATGCGGGCATGTTACGGAATTCGGCTGTATCGGTACATTTCCGGATGTGGTTATTTTGGGTGATAGTGGTTAAGGACTGAAAAATTAGTTGATACAACCATTATCCTTATTTAAAAGAATGGTCAATATTTCACAGAAAAAGAAGGACTTTTTAAAATAGTATTAAAGTACTTTTTTTACCAAAACAGTACCAACATCTTTTATTAAAAATAGTGTAAAATTAACATATATTCTCAAAAAAATATATATTTTTTGAAAAATACTTTTACAAATATGCATACGTACTATTTTCTATTTTTTTTATGAAAAATATTGTAAGGACCAAGTTCTTTGTTAAAAAAAACAATATTTGGAAACACTTTTCTAACTACAGTTTTTTGTAAATTGTTTTACAAAAAATACCAAATTTTGTACTGAAATGGAAATGGTACTTTTTGAGAAAAGAACTTTTTTAAAAAAAAATATAATTTTGAAAATGTTTTTTGTAGAAGTTATTGAAGTAAAAGAAAAAAGTACTTTTGGTACTTTTAGTACTTAAAAAATTTGCATCCTTTTGATTATTTAAAAAAACTTGAAGAATTAAACATTAAAAAAAATTCTCCATAAAAAGTACCTATTTTGGTACAACATTTAAGTGGTACTTTTTAAAAATCGGTAAATTTTTGAAAACAAAGACAACATAGTTTTAGAGACAGATTCTAAGCACTTAAGAGATTAATTTTTCTACAAAAAGTACCTATTTTGTTTCTAAACTAAAAATGATACTTTTTCAAAAAAATACTTTTTTTTTATTAAAACACTTTAATTTTGATGATATTTTTAAACTAGTCTTTGAACTACAAGATTTTTGGCCAAATACAATTAAAAAAATACTCAACTAAGATTTTTCGTAAGATTAATTCTATTCTCAAAAACAAACACTTTTTAAAAAGTACTTTCTCAAAAAATTAAGCCCAAATCTTAAAATTTTTCTAAATGTTGGCAAACAGTTTAATTGGTAAAACTGAAAAATATTGAATACTTAAATTTGTAAACAATTGATCACAGAAGTTGTAACATTTCAAATTCTGCGTATATTGCGTACATTAACCATAAAAAGTTTAAATTTGACTAACGTCTTGAAAATACTAAGAAAAAAGAACTTTTTTCAAATATAAATTTAACAAATTCTTTGTAACAAATGCATTAAAAGGAAATATAAAAATGGTTAAAAATAAACCTCACAAATAATAATTCATAAAATTGCATTTTTCTTTTGCAGCTCATATAGCAAGATATATTTAGCAATGCAAAGAGTAAAGCGATTAAACGCGAATGATTAAATACTTTGAGGAACACTTTGCACACTCACTTTGCAGGAGAGTGCAAAGTCTTAACTAAGAAAGCAAACATTTGCTTAGTGCAAAATGAAATTTGTAAAGAATATTGTGGAATATAAAAAATGCTATTTGATAAATTCGAAGTGAAAAATTGATAAATTGTTTGTGGAATAAGGACTGTTGAGGAATAAGATTTATGATCGGTAAACCCCAATTTCGGGAGGACATATGTATGGGGGCCAGGTGAAATAATGGAACGATTTCCACCAGTTTCAATCCCATCTATCCTTGGGGCAAAAAATATCAGGTATCAAATTTTATCAATATATCTTCAAAATTGCGACCTGTACTCTGCGCACAAGCTTTACATGGACAGCCAGCCAGCCAGACGGACGGACAGACGGATATCGTTAAATCGACTCAGAAAGTGATTCTAATCCGGTCGGTATACTTTAAGGTGGGTGTTGGAGCAATATTTCTGGGCATTACAAACATCAGCACAAATCCAATATACCCTCCCCACTATTGTGGTGTAGGGTATAAAAAGTACAGTAGAATAGAGAGAAAAGAAATGGTTAAACGAGTCATATACATACATGTACATAATAAAGAACTGTCAAAATGAAACACGAATATGCCGTGTGAACGGCCGTCTGAACATGGTATAATGAACATTAAACATTTATTAAATTTAAAACTAAAAGATCTATAAATTAAACTGGCCTATGTTTGACTTTATTTAATTTTAACAAATTAATATGTTGGTTTAGATTAATAATAACTGTTAATTCTTAACTATTAGACATTCAATTAAATTTTTTTATTTAACAGAATACTAGTGGCACAAATTACGAAAGAAAATATACAGTATAAGAAAACTTTTATATTTTCCTTTAATTCAAGTGGTAATTTATAAATTTCTACACCGCTCAATATCCATAAAATTAACTCGATTGTTATTATGTGAAAAAGAAAAGTATTTAATCCCAATACACACTATATGTACACACATATACACACTGACTTCTTAACACATACACATTGAATAAATATCTGAAGTACACACATACATATCTACATTTAAAAACTGCTTCCAATCAAGTTGTGATTTTTTGTAAACAAATCAAAATGTATAAAAATGAACGATTCCTTTTTATGGATTTCTTTTAACTGGTAGTTGTTGCAGTTTGTTATAGTTATTCTGTATTCCTTGAACTCTATTCAGTTTATAAGGAGTGGTATGTCTGGAATACATTTTCTATAAACCAACACACAACACCACCTCTAGCCAGGTAGCACACAAGCGTCGGAATCTTCAAAAATTTTAATATACATAAATGTTGTAAACAAAATAAAGCTTTTATGAAAGAAAAACTGCAATTGCTGTGACTAAAATAAATAAATGAAATGAATTATTTTCGTTTGTTGAAATGTGGGTGCATATAAAGAGTAGGCTGGTTCTGATATTGCAACTTTTAGTTTTCCGATACTCTCCAGCTCTAAAACTGTTGCACGAGATTGCATATTTTGTTTGAAGTTTCAAATTATGGTTTAATAAAGTTGTTAGAACAAAAGTGAAACCATTTAAAATTAGCACCACCCTAGTGTTTACAAACCGTTTCAATGAATGGCTGATTTTATAAAATGCATGAAAATATGATGCAGTATAAAAGTGGAAAATGAATAAATGTATTACTGGGTCAATTTATAAAATCATACGAATGATGGCTGCTAAAAATATTAACACAGTACTACCAGTGCAAGCAAACAAGTGCATACAACAACAATAGCAGCAGCTACAATAATGTATGAAAAAGTTGTGAGAATGAAAGAATGATTGGATATTAAACAGATTTATAAAACGTTAAAAGCAAACTATTTGCCATGCGAGTACGAGTAGGGGCATGTTGCCTGAGCAACAATAATCAGAATTTGTTTTAAATGTAAAAACAATGGACTTATCAAATGTAAATAATAATTTACTTAGTTTTTTATAGTCAATTTTACTGAGACTTTTTGATCTATTGCAATACCACAGACAGAATGACCAATGCAGTCTCAATTCGATTGCACTATTCAAATCTAGCTGAAAAATTGTTTAAAATTTGTAAACCACTAATAGATTAAGTAAAGCCAAAATAAGAAACGGAAATTTATTTAGTCTTATAACTGTTGAATTTTGATAATTCGCAGTAACTGTTGCAGAACATTTCAAAACTTTTTCCACATCTCAGACATTATAATAGCAATAACCATAGTTTGCTTTGAAAATAGTCCACTATTTCCGCATATTTCCATATTACTTAGACCTGATTTCTTTGACATCTGATGTCAGAGAGCTAGTTTAGATTCAGTTGGCAGCACACAGCATAGCTCACTATAGACCAATAATAGATGTCATTGTGAAACTTTCTGTATGTCGTAACACTCGTCCTATCCTGATGCTTTAATGAAAGAGTATTTTTTTTCGCATACAAGTACTACCTTTTGATTGATTAGTTTAGTCGATAATTATGTGTTGCTCAAGAATTTCGCATCTCTTATTGTTCCTTCACATTACAGCTTCTTTAGTTTCCCTTCGTTGTAGGTTATCCCCAACTTAATGTAGAGGCCAAAGCCCCGTAATAACCGCTATCAGGATATATGTAAGTAAGTTCTTAACAGATTAATCACAAAATGGTTTCTTCAGATATTTCTGGTTCATGTTTGACCCATAGACCCCACATAAAGTCCACTACCATAATTCTTTTGAATACATATAAATCTGGTATAAATATTGTAACCAGGTTAAAATTCGACATAAATAATCCATATAGGTATATTAATTGTTGTAGTAGATAGAATATTGGTTGGCCCATAATTGGTCTTATAAATTTTGGTACCAACTCAAAAGTTTGTATGGGCAAATGGGCAAATTTAAAAAAAACGCAATTTGTAGCACTTTATACTACTATTTTAGGTAAAAAAGAAACAAAAATATAGGAGTTATCAGCGAGGAATATGTAACAAAAAGACGTAATTCTCAAATTTGTATGTTTGTTTTTTTGTTTCCATACAAAAGCATGTGTCCCCCGTTAGAATTTTTAGTAAACATAAAATCAAGAAAAAACTAAATATGCAACATTTAATAAAAGTATTCGAATTATTGTGTTTCTTTCTTGTGTTTTGATTTGTTATAGTCGTCACAATTTGCATTGAGCGTCACTTTTTTATAAATCAAGTAATATTACTAGTTCTCAATTTCAAGTTTAAATAAAGTAAATAACATAAGGAAAGTACAAACTATAATTATTACAAAAGTAAAAAAGCGAAAAAAAAAAATTTATTAAAAAAATGTGCATTTGCGTAGTTTTTGTGAACACAATGGTAAGGGCGCGATAAAATTTCTTGACCGTCACGCTAATTGTGAATATTTGAAATGTAAAAAATTGATGTTGACAATCATTGTTTACATGGTTTCAACTCATTTTTTTTATAATTTGTGAATTTTAGAAATAAATTGCCTACGAAAAAAACCAAAATAGGCAAATATTTCATGAGCATCACTTTTGAAATATATTGCCTCATAGCTTAATTTTGAATTTATTTTTTAATTTTCAAGAGTAAAACAACAAAATTAACAGCGGCTGAAAGAACACGGACAGCTCGATAAAGCGCGTAATGACGAATATAAAAGGAAGAAGAAAGAAAGCTATAATCGTGGTATATTTGAGTTTAATTTTTATTGGTACTCACTGATTCTGTTTTTGCCACAAACTTAATTCGAAAGTGGTAAAAATAAATGAGAATGAAAAAAAATAAAGCCGCTTGTCATTTCATGAAGTTTATACAGATTCAGAATAAGAATTCGAATCACAATTTATAAATTAAATTAAGTTAAGTTATTGCAAATTGTGTCAAATATTAACATATGTGTATAAGTTTCTTAAATAATTACATTACATTTTTAGTTTTGTATGAAAATTTTTGTTTTTTGAAGAATTTTTGTTGTTTTTTTTATTTACTTTTTGTAAAAGAATAAACTTTTTTTCGTTAAACTTTAGATTTGGCAATTCTTGTTTACGTGCAACAAAATCTCTTGAGCGTCACACTTTTTTCTTAAAACGCTTATAATTGCAGTTTTTTTGAATACATTGTTACAAGCCTATTACTTTGCAAGTAACCTCTAAGTTCAAGTGTTTTTCTAACAAAAATTTACATATTTTCATCTTAAAGTTTTAAAATAAAATAAAAAATCAACTTAAATCGTGATTTTGTGTTTATAATCGAAAGGGTGATTTTCGCAAGAGTCAATCTTGAGAAACAAAAGAACATCGTAGTAAGCTTGAATTTAAAATATTTTTGCGTATTTAGCGATTTTGTATACATATTTGGTGTGTGACGCTCAAGATAGAAATCATAGAAAACCTAAAAAAAACCAAAAATATTGATTATTTTGAGAGCCTAAAAGTACTACCGGATTCTGCATCAATTTCTACATAAATTGGCCACTCTTACAGGCAAATTGAGAAAACTTTAAAAATAAGCAAAAAAAAAACTCGTTGTGTACGTTTTTTTTGAAAAACATTCTGCTGGATTTTGAGAATATCAGTCTATATTTGACTATATTCCCCATACTGAAGGTGCACTTCCGAAATTCACACTAATATATATCTTAAACATACCGTTATTATGCTGAAATTCAACGCGAGAAAAATGTATAAAACTCCCTGTTCCGAAATTAAAGAATTGGCCCATGTCTTGTCATTGCTCACATACCAGTAAATATTGTTATATGGATATCCCCATTCGTCTTTCCCAAAATACTGAATCTATTCAGCGGCTACTATTTTTATAGCCATTAATTCGGCATGTATAATACTGTTATAGTCTATAAGTCTATGATACATTCTTAGATTCATCTGAGTCGAACGTTACGAATTGTTACATCCATTTAAACTTGCAGCTGACTAGAGTCTTATCGAGATATACGAAGTCAGTTAGAAGCACGGGAACTCATATAATTGGTTGGTGGTCCTTTCGAGGGTAACATAGTAGCTGTGTTTTAGAACCAAAGACGCGGGAAGAAAATAGTTGGTATACGAGTGGTGCTTTTCATAGCATATGTGCTGGAAACCTGCCCTGGACAGGATCATAGAGGCGGTTTAATATCCCGCAGTGATCTCTACTCCTTGGCAGTAGTAGTTTGCGATTGAAATGTTAGACCAATTTGTAGCTGGAGCGATTGCCATGTGTCTAATAATTTTCCTGGGCTTTGCTGATTAACTAAACTATGGATGACAGAGATTACATAGCCTAATATTTTGGGTCGTGAATTCGTAGAAAAATATTTCAACTCATTAAATTTTTTTTTTGATAGATTGACACGATTTAAAAAAAACCTTATGTTGTGTGGCTGGATTTTATGTGGCCTCTATTGCTCCGACTGAAGTCATTATAGGATTTAATATCACTGGCTTGTCAGTAAATATATCTCTGTCTTAGCAATACTTCCCACCATCATTCTCTGTAAGTGAGCAGAAGAATAGGTTCAACTGAGTAACTCAATGAATGTATAAATGACTGACTGACAAACTACCAAAAGTCATTTTACTCCACTATTGTGACTTATGAGGCAAGTAAATGTTAAATCCCATAAATATTATATTTTTATAGTTATGACCGTGAGTGTGTAAGTGTATAAATAAACGTATGTAACGTAGTAAGTGTATGTGTAGGTAAAACTGGGATATATCGTAACAATACTTTTTTTTGTTAAAGACTGAGTTACAAAAAAATCACGTTTTTCTTTCACTATTATCAATTGACGTTTGCTTTCAGCATTTTAAGGGTACCGCGATGTGTATGTCTTTGGTTACTATAGTCACTTAACGTATTGCATGTACAATTGAAAAGTAACGTTACAGTCACCATAAATGTCGGAAAGACCACGCACTTGCTTTTTTACAACTACGTCGCGCAAACTAAGCAGATTTAAGTCAAACAGTAGTAAAAAAAAACAACAAGGATGTGATATTTTGCTGGCTTTATAATAACAAAAGATGCAATCGCTGTTCACTAACAATACAGCGGCAAACGTACATGTTGCATTAACATTTATTTTTATTAATGCCAGAAATATGGAACATTTAAAAAAATCAGTTAGCATTATATTTATTTAGTTAAGCCAAATTTTATGAATCCTCAAGATTATGGTGATAATAATTATTGGGATTTCTTTCAAATAGTAAATTCGGCAAGACTTTGGTCAGAACTTTTGCTATTGATAAAAGTCTAGGCTGTTTTAAACTGTATTACATTACAAATTTCCAGTTTTAATAATATTAATTTTAATAATTAAATTTGGAAGGACCTGTAACGGGGTTTTTTATGTTGGAAAAATCCCTTTCGTATTGTATATTTGTAGTATTGTATATTTTTGCTTCGAAAATATCATATACGCGAAGCTTGGTTTTACTTTTTTAGTTAAAAAAGAAGTGGTGCTGAAGAACACCGAATGCTCACCGAAGCTTAGGGTGAATATATTACATCGGTTTCAACGTGTGATATATGGTATACATATGCTGTTCAGAAGGAGTAATTTGGACACGTAAGGCAAAGATCGGCCAGGTCAGCCAAAAAAGTTTAAAGTTCAAGAATTGGAGGTAGCACACCATGAAGATTATAGTCAGACTCAGCAAAAGCTTGCAATATCATTGGAATTGGAGCAATTTTATTACGCTTGTGAGCAGCAAGATTCATCCAAAAACAGGAAAACTGGTTACAATATGAATTGAAGTTGAGAGATATTGTAATGCAATTTAGCATTTTGCATTGTTGTATTTCTACCTAAACGCTATAAAAGGAAATCAATTTTGCACCAAATCATTACTTGCAAAAATGAAGATATACGATATATGTAGCACGCTTAAATAGCCGAAACGACGCCATAGACAAATATCCTATGGTGAAGTACTTGGTTCGACCATCCTATATCTTATGAGTTGCCGAATTCTGACCAGACCGTCAAGGAAATCTGTACAGGATGCAACTGATTTATTTTATTGGCCGAATATTCCATCATGACAACGCTCGGCCGCACTTTACAATAGCTGTTAAAAACTATTTAGAAAGGGAAGTTTTGCATCACCCGTATTATATTCCAGATCTTGACCCGTCCGACTACTATCTCTTTTGATAGATGGAAATTGATGTTATTGGATAAACTTCACTTCAAAACAGGGTATCCGAAATTGGCTTGATTCGTTAATGGCCCCAAAAATGAGCAGTTCTTTTGGCGCATAATTTGTATGTTGCCAGAAAGATATGAAAAGTTCATAGCCAACAATGATCACTACACTAACTTGTTTCGGGGTTACGTTCCAAAAAAAACACGACGCAAATTGAAACGAAGCAAAACATGTAGGTTCTAGGTTTACAAAAATACTAAGTCTTCGGCTTTCTTCCACATCAATGTTTGCTGAACAGCTTTTTTTTCAACGTAAAATAAATTTCCTTGTAGCAATTATCTGTATTACTACCACTAGCATTATCGTTGCATAATATTATCACACATTAAGTGTAATTATAGTAATGCTACGCAGTGTAGATTGCCTGCTTAATAATTTTCCTCTACAATAATTGTATATTCCTTGAAATACCTTTAGTAATTGCAAAAATATTGAAAGGTCTGTTTTGTTTGCGAAATGTCGAGTAAGGTATCAAACATATATCAAACTCTGCTCCAAAATATTTTCCGTATTAATATTTCCTTTAGTTAAGGGAGGACCTTTTTCATTCATTCTGTGTAATTTATTTAAATAATTTATGGATTTTGGTCATCCATAGGCACATGCACGCAAGATCATAATAAACATTTTCCATAAATTTACAAATGAATATTGTGAAAATGACAAATGCAATGACAAACTTATAAATATTTTGCTGGTGGGTACAGTATAAAAGATACAGGTCAACATGTTGACAGCCATTCGCAAATGTTGTTAATTTTATTTTTAACTGGACTTGCTGCTGCTGCAGTTATGGCCATTAAATTTAAACGGGCATTAAGTTGCTGTTTATGAACATTACCATGTTCATTTTCTTTTGTTAAACAATTTTGCTTGATTTTCTTTTGCTTTTCTTACAAAGTGTTTTTTTTTTCTCTTGAACAATTTCATTAAAATGACGGCATTTACACGTGACTAGAGTTGTTACCTTAACGGATGCCAGTGCTGATACCATATAGCATCGCCTACACAGAATACAGAACGCTCATGATTTTTTAATTGACTGCACATGAAGAGTGTTTTCGTTTTCGTTTTTTTTTCTTTTAATTTTTTGTTGTTGTTGTTTCCCCACTTGTATAACCAGTTGTAGCTTGAAGGTAAAAAGGGATTTGTAGGAAAGGATTTGCAACAAATGCGAATTAAAAACGATATTATTTACCGAGTTCTGTTAAACGTGCCAAAGAAAGGCAGCAATTGTTATTTACCGAAAATATAAGCGAGTTGTTTTAATTTTTTTTACAAAAAATTAAATAATACTTGTCATGTAATAAAGAGGCGTGCTATAATTGAAGTCAGTATTGCTTTGCTTAACAAATATATGAACAATTTGAAGGTTTTTCTTAAATTTGTAATTTTTTTGGTATCAAATTTGTTTTGCTAAGAGTTTTTCGAACTTTTCGAAGAACCATCTTTATTAAGAATATACTCATAACTACTGCGTTGTGTTAATTATTTTCAGCAATATCCAAAGGAACCCTTTTAAACACTCAAAGTTACTGGTTAGTGCAATTCCCGTAGGCATTATAAAAGATTGAATATCCTCCAACTTTTTCCTGGCTTTATGTTTTATTGTATTTTTCCTTTTTCTTCCGTTCGAATATAAATCATTAAATAAAGATTGTATATTTATTTTCCTCACAGAAAGTACAAGGTGGCGCAAAAGTATACTTCCAATCAGGCGATCTTGCTGGCCAGTGCAAATCGCCAAAACGGGAGATTAGGCGCCCGGGAAATGCATCCTTCAGCATATCGGTTGTGGCACGTGCAGTGTGTGCCATTGCACCGTCCTGTTGGAATCATATGTTTTCCAATCCCAATTCATCAAGTTGCTCAAAATTTATAGCATTTTCTGATAGGAGGATTACTTTTGCGCCACCTTGTACATAGTTTGTTTTTGTTGCTCCTCATAGTTGCTTGTTTATTGTGTCATGTCTTGGCGGCATTATTGATAATTAAAAAGAAAATATCGGATAAATCTAAAGAAAAATACCTGTTCGTATGTAAGCTGTCCATGTTTAAAATAGTCTTGTGTTTTTTCTTACATTTACTTGATTTTCCTGTTGGAGTTTTTGTGTTTTTCTCCTTATCATTGGTTTCATTCAGCGTAAACTTAAAAGATAGTACTGTGTATAACAAGTAACTATATTTTTACTGCAATTAAATACCGGCAGTACGAACAATAAAAAAAGAAGAAAAGGGATAATGCTGGTAATGTCTTCGAGGCCATTAACGCCTCTTAAAACAAGAAATTCATGGCATTTCAACGTTTGTCTTGTTTCATTTTTTGTCTTCAACATCATTTTACTCATGTTTAACGTTCTCATTTCAGATAATAATAATAATGCAAATTATACATATTTTAATGTTTACTTTTCAATTAAATGAAAATTTAATATAGTTCTGTTATTGTGCCTGCAATTCATGGCAAATGGCTTCCTTCTTCTTTTGTTGCCTTAAAAAAAATTATTGGTCGTATACTTGTGAAGTAATGTTTTAATATGGATAAACAGTTTTAAGCAGGAAGGGAGGTAATTTGTTATTAAAAGGTAGCAGGACTTTAAAAAATATTAAGAGTTATTAAGTTTCTTATGCCTTTATGTATTTGTAATGGAGTATTTGTGTTAACTGGCCTATATTAGTAATAGTCACGTTTATTTGGAAACTAATTTGACAGAATTTGCAGCAATTTTGGCGTTCAACAATACGATCGAGATTAAAATATGCTTAATAGCTTAAGTGGATTTTTAAAAAAAAAATCTGCTTAATAATTTAGAAATTTCAATAATAAATTGCCTATAACTCGAAAACTATAAAAGATTAAGAGCATATACAATCAAGATTTTTAAATAACAATGTTACTTTTATGTAAAAAAAAACTTTTAACTTTTAATAGTACATAATGATGTTTATAACGCAGAAAAAAAATTATATTTTTTTTTTCAATTAAACCTTTAATTGATTTTAAAATAATATTCAATTAAAATTTTAATTGATTCAATTACTTTTTTCTGACTTTTCTGATATTTTCAATTAAATCTCAAATTTTTTTTAATTGATTCTATCATTTTGTTTACAGGTCCGATTTCAATTAAATTTTTAATTGATTCCACAAATATTTTAATTGAAACTCATTTTTATTTTTTTCTGTGTAACATGTAACATTTAGTTGGTAAGAAACTGTAATTAAAAATGCAAATTATGGTAAAATTTTTGGAAAATTTAAATTTCTTTTAAAATGTATTGTATACTACAAAGTGATATTAATAATAAGGCGCTGCAAGATGTAGTGTTAAGTAATTATAATCCTGTTATCTTAGTTTTAATTTGTATGTACAGCTTTAATAATATCTTTCTTAACGTAAAATTTATTCAATAGATATCAATCATAAGCCTTGTTATTTAAAATTCAATGAATTTTTGTGATTTCATGTTGAAGTATGAATTTATTTTATAGTAAATCAAGGTTTTTATAAAATGCTACATATATGTATTTAGTCGAATATTTAATAAAAAATGCATATTATTGCAAAAATTTGGAATATTTTATTTTTATTTTTTAAAATTGTTTGTTTAAGCATTAAAAATAATATTATTATTGAATATTGAATATATTGTATCTTCTTTTACAAAACAAAACGTAACATTTTTTTATTTAATTTATTCTTACATGTTTAATTACTGTCAGGTTTTATTTTATTTAAAACAAGCGGACCCGGCGAACTTCGCCTCGCCCCAATTTTAAGCCTTCAGACAAACTTTAGAGTAATAATATAATACAACCGGAATAATTTCACACAAAATATTGTACAAAAAAATCAATTTTCCAATTTATTCAATTTTCCGACTTTTGCGGAGAGATTTTCCAATTTTCACCATTTCCATTGATTTACACCAAGAACTTTCTATTTTTCCATTAAGGAATAATTTCACACAAAATTATTTCGTACAAAAAAATCAATTTTCGGTTTTTCAAATTTTCCGCATTTCGGATTTTCCGCAATTTCCGATGATTTACACTAAGAACTTTCTATTTTTTCATTTGGAAAGCAATTAAGGAATAATTTCATACAAAATTTTGTACAAAAAAATCAATTTTCCAATTTATTCAATTTTCCGACTTTTGCGGAGAGATTTTCCAATTTTCCGCGTTTCGCATTTCGCAGTTTTCATGATTTACACTAAGAACTTTCTATTTTTTTATTTGGAAAGCCATTAAGTCCAAATTTCATACAAAAACTCGGTTTCCAATTTTCCGACTTTTCCGGAGGGATTTTCCAAAATTTTCTTCCGTAAGAACCTTCTCCTCGAAAATACGAACAACTGACAAAAAATGTTACAGAAATCGGCACAGCCGTTCTCATTTGATGAATTACTATACATTTTTTACACCATTTTTATATATATAGATTGAGTTTTAAGATTTATTATTCCTTTCGATAGATTTGTTTAATGTTACTTGCTGTTATTTTGTAAACAACTGTTGGCTTTGTTTTTGTTTATGATATAGAATCAAGTATAAATATCAAATACAAGCACTAAATTTATGATCACATAGTTACGCAAGTAGCTATACTGTATGAATACTGTATGAAGAAAAAATGAAAAGAACTCAGCAACCAAATTCCATAAAATATTCATAGACATACGCTAATAATAAATTGTTTGTGTGTTATGTATTAGAGGCGAAAAGGAATTCTCTAAAAGTTTCATGAGCCAATTTCATCATTGATAAATTTATCCACAATAAGTTTGTCACCTGTGACGTGTCCTTGCAGTACCATGACACAACAGAAACGAACTATTTTGGAAATAAATGTGATTCACAAAACAGTTTAATGTATCCATAAAGAAAGAAATTTATAAAACATTATTAAAAAAAATGTTTACACCATATACCATTTCAAATTGTGTCACGTTCACCATCGTAGGTGTATCGGTTTTTAAAAAAAAAATATCAGGAAAAAGGGCAACAAATGCTTGGCTTAGTTGAAGAGTAATTGATTCACTATTTAAATTTTTTTTGTTTAAAATATTTTCTGCGACTGACGTGGTAGTCTAACAGACATCAACACACAAAAAAGTCATTTGCACACTAATACTATGTCAAAAAACTGCATTTAACGCGAATTGTCCTTTTTAATTAGAAAAATTATTATATGAATACAAATTTACAATCATGACTAAGAAACAAAATAAGTTTTAAAAATTTTACGAAACAGTATTTGGAAAATATTGTCTATAGAATTGTGAGGACAAAACCACGCCAATCACAGAAGGTTAAACATTACAACTTCTAATAGTTAGCTACATTATACCATTTGAGTAAAAAATTCTTTGATTTTTTTAATTTTTCAGTTTTTGTCGCGTTAGTGATTTCATGATTATTGCTAATATATTGGAACCAACTAATCGACAAAACTTTTGTTTGCAATTGTCAAGAAATTTGAAAAGAAAAACAAATTTTTAAGATTTCTTTCACTTCTAATGTCGCTTTCGGCACCAGTAGAGTGTTCATAACCAACATTCACGATAGACTTTAACTATAATTAAATTTGTATAACTCTAGTGTTTCTGTGAAAACACTTTAAAATATATTAATAACCGTTTCATCATTAACCACAATGTATTACATACATACATTATAAAAACTCACATAAGAACATATAACAGCAAAATAAACAAGTAAGAGTGCTATATTCGGCTATACCGAATCTTTAATACCCTCCACCTAAACGTAATGAGAAATAAAAAAACTACACTGGTTATATGACTAAAATATCCTAATGCTGTCTATTCTATTCAGTCTTAGTGCAAATTTTATTAGTATTTTTTATATTGTTTGAAAGACAATTTTACGACAAACGTAATTTATTTTAAATGTTTTGAAATTTTATCTAATTTTGAATTTGATATAAATCTTGAGTGTAATTTAACAATTTATAAAATTAAAAGAACATTTTTCCATATTCACAACAAGTTAACAAACAGAGTATAAAAAGGATAATATATAAGGTGAGGCTTTTTGATTTTGATCTCAATAATATTATTTACAAAAGATTTATGGGTGGCATAGAAGAAATGGACCAATTATGGACTGATAACTACTAAATCCAGTATCCACTAATGTGGATTCTATGTATTTTAGGATTATATTGATTGAACTTCATCTCAATGGCGTTATTTACAAGAGTTGTATGGTTGGTTGTTATGCTCGGAAGTGAACTTAATTCAGGAGCTATTATTGACTGACAGCTACAAAATCCAGTAGCTAAAGTGCCGTATAACCGGTAGTTTTATGATTGCTGGATTAAAAGTTGGTTCGATATCGATATTTATTAGACATTTTTGTGGGTTTATTTATTTTTTGGAAATGGTTCTTATATGGCAGCTATGACAAATTATGGGAAGAACTTCATAAATTTTGGAACAGTTATTTTTATGCATATGAAGATATTTCACGTCGCATTTCAACATAATAACAGTATATTTAAGAATAGTATTAACGTGGATTTCGGAAGAGGGCTTTATATGGGGGATACGGTCAAATTCACAAAATTAGGCAGATTAGATGAATAGATGAATAAATTTTTCGGATGTGGTCCTTATATGGGAGCTATGGCCAATTATAGGCCGAACACCATTACAATTTAGTACAACAATTTATTTACCTATAAGGATTATTTGTGTCCAATTTTAACCGTTTAGCATTATTTATTCCAGTTTTATACATATTTAAGTGAATATTGGAAATGGAGTTTATATGGGGTCCAGTGTCAAACATGAACCGAACTAAAAAAAAATCGTTTTACGATTTATTTTTGTATGAAACTTATTCCTGCTGAATTTTGTATTGATATTCCAATTTTATAGGCATTTATGTATAATTGAGCAATATTTCGGGAAGATTTTTGTGTGGAGGCTATGAGAAATCATGGATCTATTCTTACTATTTTCCTCATACTTTCATCTTTTATCATAAAAACAACGTATACGAAATTTCATGGGAATATCTGCAATATATTTAAAAAAATTGGAAGAACAATTTTTAAAAATATAAATTTTTTATGGAGATTGTCTTGCATTTTGATCCATAACTGATTTTGCTGATTTTCAATACCAATTTGTATAGGAGAACTGTAAACGGATTTTTGTAAACTTTGCTGATATCGGTTGTGTTCTTTGGACGTGAGAGTGTTTTACAGAGACTGACATACAGACAGACAGATAAACGGACATGGCTCAATCGAATTAGAATTTCGTAAGCACCAAGAATATACATATATACTTTGTTGGGTCTCAGATGAATATTTCTCAGTGTTACACACGGATAGACAAACTGATATATACCCTCATTCACCACTTATGGTGGTGAAGGGTATAAAAAATACGAAAGATGACAAAACAAAAAATACTGATAAGATGCTGGAGAAATAATAAACTTACTGCATACTACCATTAGCTGCTGTTACTGGTGCTCTCAAGTTTACGAAGAAAAACCAAAAAAATAATCAAGCAGAAAAACAAAAACAAATTTTAATAAAGAAAAACAACAACACATACGATAAACAAGTAAATAATAATATCAACAAAATCGTAACAAAAACATTAAATGTATGTATATGAGAGTGTGTATGTAAATGTATTGGTATGTAACAGTGTATGTGCATAACACTTTATCTTTGTGTTAATGCAAACGATGAGTATGAGTAACAGCTTTTTTATGTTACGCATACGTCATGTGTAACCTCAGATGTAAAATAAATCCTAAAGTATGTTGCTGCTGATGCTGATGAGATTTACATTGTAACATCTTTGTTTTTTTCTACTTGTTTTTGATACCAAAAACAAATTTCCTTTGATAAAAATTACGAGCGGGAAACATAGCAACAGACACGAGACTTTAAGTCCTTTATGTGTGCGTAGATGTCAAATGAAAATCACATAGACTAACATACACATTTTCTCTGCAAACATAAATGCCACACACATATTTAAATGTATAACTACGTACTTATAATAAAGTAGTTTTTTTAAAGGAGGGGGAAAAAGAGAAAAATAAAAAGAAAACTTTTCAACTCCCTGTTAAACCAAAACATCATTTATCACTAACATTATATGTAGTAAGTTGGTATTTAGTTAAACAAACATGATTTGAAATATTAAAAGAAGTCTGACATTTGTAAAACTTTAGACCTATATTTGTTTTTAATTACTTTCTATGGAAATATTTATTTTATTTAACCTTACTTAATGTATTTTACTTTAGTCAAGTAAATGTATTCCTCTTTTTATACCATAACTTCAAACTTTTTAATTCCTACCGCCTTAATATAATGTTTCAAACAATTTTTTCTGAATACAAAACTAGCAGAAAAGATGAATACCAGTCATACTGTTGAGATGCGCATTCATACTGCTGTCTACACTGGGTGCTTTCGTATCTGCATCTGTATGTATGTGAATTTTCTACTGCATAAATGCAGTTTAAATTTGTTTTTTTTTATATATTAAAAGCAAAGTCAAATGGTTTTGTGTGCCATGTGGCTTAGTCGCCAAAAATCCCAGAAGAGCTGTATAAAATAAAATGTTGACCTCAAATAGGTGCAAAATCTGACCAACGAAGTGAATAGAGTACACAACTATTATCTATTGTATGTAGTAAGAAAGTTGTTATCATGTCTAGGCTCATTTCTGAAATTCACATCATATTGTGGATCAATTTCTTTCTCGACAATTACATGTGGGTTCTCTCAAAACCAAATTCGACAATTCTGACGATTGACAAAGCCATCTATCTGAAATATGTGGCCACTAAACTACATTACTTTCGAAATATTCTTCATCAATTGTTCAATTGTTCACTAGTTTGAAGCTTTGTGTTTACGACAAAATATCACATAATAAATTTTATAGAAATATCTTTAAAATTGCGACCTGTAATCTGCGCATAAGCTCTATATAGCCAGACAAACGTAGGGATGGACAGACGGACAGACACGTCGTTAAATAAACTCACGATTTTGTTGGAATAATATTTAATTAAGGCCGTTACAAATATCAGCACAAATCCTATATAGGGTGGTATCCAATAGATACGACTATGGTTGTGTAAGGTATAAAAATACAATAATTTGGAAATTTGCAAAATTTTGACAAACTTATCAAAGTTTGCTTTAAAAAAAAGAATTTACAGTTTTTGTAGAAATAAACAGCATAATTATTTACAAAATCGTTGCAATTACCTTTTTCAGTATTAGGTTTTCACTTTGCAGAAGAGAACTTACAAGGAATGGAAATTGCAAAGAGAATATAACATAAAACATTTTGTAGATTACACTTATCAATTTCAACTTTTCACTTATCGAATTGTATAGTTATGAGAAACATTAAGTTTTGCAAATTACCGAAAAATTGCATAAATAAAAATTTAAAAGTTGATAAGTTCTTTTATGGAATAGGCCCCTGATCACATGTTTTTACATATAATTCACATTTTTAAAGTAAAAAGAATAATTTTCTGAATTGGCCAATAACAGAAATATAAACTGCGGCAAGATTATTAATGAATGTAAGGTAAATGGAGCCACTGCTAAAAAAAACCTATTACTCGACAAAGGCTGTTATCTGTGCCAAGACTGTGTCTGCGGCACAAAACTGCTTAGCTTTAGTTCACAAGTAACTTGAAAGCTATTATGCAACAGTTAAGCCGATAATCTTTGTTAATAATTGTATTATTTCATAATATATTTGTATAAGGTAATTTTTTCCAATGAGAAAAAGCTCAAGCTTGATGGTCCAAATGGTTTCAACAGCTATTGGAAAGACCTACGGAAACACCAACGATGTTCCAAAGGCGGTTCTTTGATGATTTGGGAAGCTTTTTCTGAAGAAAGTATGCTTGACGTTTCAAGCACTAAATTTAATTCTGTTTAGTACACAAAATTACTAGAAGGGAAGTTAGTGCTATTTATACAAAATAGTAATAAAAAAAACAATACATGTATCAAACAAAGGGATGGTTGTTTTCATAAAATATTAATGTACTTGAATGGCCTGCAGGTTCTCCATATGTAAACCCACAGTACGAACATTTGGGAAATATTAGGCTGCAAACCATCCTATTTCACATGATAGATCAAACACTGGCTTCTATCTTTCACGCTTTAAGATTTACTAAGAAAGAATCTTAGCTACTTTTATTGATTGACCAGAAATTTCCTGCTAAGTGGTGCTTCTATTTTTTTAAATCAACACAATAAACATGCAGGGTAACTCGTTTGACTTTAAAATAAAAAAAAACTATGTAGAAAATTATCCATAATATTGTGCAGGAGCCTACTTCATACACTCATTTGTATATTTCTTTCAACACAGATGAAAATCAGTGTTTTATTTCCTCAGAACAAAATAATGAAAACACACATATACCCAACTCCCATCTCCCTGTGCACAAAATCACCAGCTGTGATTATCATTTGTCAGAAAAATGTTAAAAGTTTAGCACCGCTATTAAAGTAGGTTTCGTTAAGAATTTTACTTTGAACTTTTCTCTACGTTGTTGCATATAGGAAAATAAACAAAAATCTTGCAACCTACTTACATTTTTCACATCATATTTGTTTTTAAAATAATAAAAAAAAATTCTAGCTAAACATAGCAGAGACTTTTGGTGTAATATTTCAGCATCGTCATTGGCATAATAATCGGTGATACCAATGTCAACACATTCATAATTTTACAACTCAGACACGCATATTCACAGTGTGCTTTAGTATGTGTGTTAAAATTTAGCATAAATACATCCAGGTGAACCTTTAAATCACATACCCGCAGATATATTCACCCACACTTTGATTTTAGTATTGTATGTATATGATCCATGTATGTGTCGTACATATTCACATATACTTATACTATATGTACATACATGTGTGGGGAAGTAAATAATTTGTGCTTTTAGTCAAGTGCATGTTGTTGGTTTTACTGTATCCATTTAATATTTTTAGGTTAGTAAAATCTGGGTTGTTGCTTTTGACATTGTTATTTTCAACCAACAGCGTTTTGCATTTGAAATTCTGTAGTGCACCAGATCTGGGTCATAGTATTCAATAAATTTTGGTAAATAAAATTTACAATCAATCAGTTTATTACATTCTATTGCACTATGAGTTAGATTATAAACATTTTATAAACTAAATCAAGACTGCTTTCTATAGGAAAACTTTTTTTACGAAATTGTTTTCAATAGGAAAACTTTCGCTACAACTCTTTTTTAGTATTTTTTTTAATTTTTAATATAAAAACTGTCTTAGAAAGATACCCTTCATATAGAAAACTGTCTTCAGAAGAGACTTTTCATATAGAAAACTGTCTTTAAAAGACTCTTTTCATTAGAAAGCTGTCTTTGGAAGCAAGTTTTCGTATAGAAAACTGTCTTTGGAAGACACTTTTCATATAGAAAACTGTCTTTGGAAGACACTTTTCATATAGAAAACTGTCTTTGAAAGACACTTTTCATATAGAAAACTGTCTTTGATAGACACTTTTCATATAGAAAACTATCTTTGAAGACACTTTTCATATAGATTTTTTTTTTGGAAGAGTTTTTTCCTATAGAAAACTGTCTTTGGAAGATACTTCTCATATAGAAATCTGTTACATAAATTGAAATCTGTCACATAAATAGAAATCTGTCACATAAATAGAAAACTGTCTATGGAACACACTTTTTATATAGAAAACTTTCTTAAGAAGACATTTTCCTTATAGAAAGCTATTTTTAGGAGACACTTTTCTTATAGGAAACTGTCTTTGTAAGAGCTTTTTCGTATAGAAAACTGTCTTTGGAAGACACTTTTCACATAGAAAACTATCTTTGGAAGGCACTATTCATATAGAATATTTTCTTTGGAGCACACCTTTCATATAGGAAACTCTCTTTAGAAGACACTTTCCTTATAGAAAACTGTTTTTAGGAGACACTTTCCTTATAGGAAACTGTCTTTGTAAGAGCTTTTTCGTATAGAAAACTGTCTTTGGAAGACAGTTTTCATAAAGAAAGCTGTCTTTGGAAGACACTTTTCATATCGAAAACTTTCTTAAGAAGACACTTTCCTTATAGAAAACTGTTTTTAGGAGACACTTTTCTTATAGGAAACTGTCTTTGTAAGAGCTTTTTCGTATAGAAAACTGTCTTTGGAAGACACTCTTTATATAGAAAACTGTCTTTGATAGACACCTTTCATATAGGAAACTCTCTTTAGAAGCCACTTTCCTTATAGAAAACTGTTTTTAGGAGACACTTTCCTTATAGGAAACTGTCTTTGTAAGAGCTTTTTCGTATAGAAAACTGTCTTTGGAAGACAGTTTTCATAAAGAAAACTGTCTTTGGAAGACACTTTTCATATAGAAAACTGTCTTTGGAAGATACTTTTCATATAGAAAACTGTCTTTGAAATAGATTTTTAATATAGAAAACTGACTTTGAATGGAACTTTTCATATAAAAAACAGTCTTTGGAAGAGACTTTACATAAGATATTTCAGAAATATCTATAAACAATATAATAAATTTACATGTACTTGTTTTTTCATATACACATGTATATACATATATTTGCTTATTTTAAACAAATATTTTTTCCGGCATACTAGAAAAATATTATTTAATCCATTGTCCGTATTTGTTAAAGTTGTTTCAACTGCTGGTTTTTTATAGACTTTTAATTTGGTTGCATAAATTTTATTAAAAATTCATTTTTCTGTTGCTGTTTTCATAGACAAAGGAAGAAGTAGATGAACATTTTTCAGGCTTGTTAAATGGATTTGCAAACATGATTCTATTAGATTTTGTAAAAGCTCTAAAAATTTATAAACTAAAATATAGTTGATGGCGAAATATTTTATATTTTCCATATGAAAAAATAATACTCGTAATATGGATAAATTTTAGATTTATGAACGTTCGTTGTATATTTACTAGGGGTTTGCGTGTACATGTGTTAATAGTTGAGTAAATTTATCATGTACGATTTAGGCAAATATTATATAACTGCACATACATGTATTTATATGTATATTAATGTTGATGACAATTTCCTTGCCCTTTCTATGAATGTATATGTAAGTATATGTGCTTGTGTGTTTTTTAACTAGATATGGTAGAATATAAACAAAATTGCAATTACAAAATTGTATGTGTAATAATTTACAAATGAATGACATGATAAATGACAGTAGCACCCGGCAATAATAATAACAAAAACAACTGCAACAGCAGCTGCAGCTGCAACAATAACAACAACTATGTGTGCATTTGTAGTTGTAACAGTGGTATTAGTTGTAAATATGTAGCAAATATTACATATATTTGTGTGATCAATTTAGCGATTTAATTACAAGTGAGCAATATGTTTTGTCTTTCAATCAGTGGTTTATGATTAAAAATCTTCATTCTGTAAATCGCAGAATTTCAGTTGTCTTTAATGAAATTACTTGATAGTAGCTACAATGCTGAAAGTTAATAAACTGTAGTATACAACGATTGTTCTATGACAGTTTGAGTGATATTCGAAGAGCAAAACTTTGGTAGATTGTTTATTTAGCTTACAAGTGTCGTCGTATATGTGAATGCTTAAAACTAACAAGCTGGCTTGTTATCACAGATATGCTGCAAATAATTTAGAAATAAATCCTAATTAATTTATTACATTCCAAGTTATTGCAAACAAGAAAGTTTCTAAAAAATCACCCTTTATGATGAATAGATTATACTGATCTTACTGGAAAGAATGGACAATATGATCTACAACCAGACCACGGTCATAGTGATCAAAACTCCTATAAGCAGAGAGTAAAAGGTGCCAACTTCAAAAAACCTCTACTGTATTTCTAAAAAAGCAAAAGGAAACAGATCTTCTAAACTCAAATATTTTAATTTTTTCTGAAAGAGAAGTAACACTCAGGCAACTAATATGTCTAGATATAATTGCGCTACTTTCGTTGGAAAGGAAATATGTTGAAGAAGTAAATTTGATGAAAAGAGAAATCTTTTTAATATCACAACTCTGCAATTGCACATTATGTTTATTTTTAGTGCATAATTCCAGCGCCTCTGGTGGTGAGTAGGCACATTATTTATAAAACTTGATTTTATAGCCTTTATTTAATTATTTTACTTTGGTGGCGTTTCAATGTTATACCACCAAAGGAGTGCGCTGTGTAAATATTATTTATGATAGGATAGAAAACTAATAATTATTAGCAACTGATGTTGTTTGAGTGGCAGCGGCTGGAAATCGAACCCAGGACACATATACCAACTCATGCTTAATGATCAAATGCGCTAACCAATTAAGCACTTCCAAATATCTTTTAGAGGTTACAAAAAAAAAAGCTAAGGGAATATTTATCCAGATAAATTGTTTCGTATAAAATATCTTAACAAAATAAAAATACAAGCAAAAAAAAAATTCAATTTGATTTATATTATCGAATAAATGTTGCAGTAAATAATTATATGCAAACGATTTCTTAAAACGTAAATATTTCTCGTACAAACTCTTTCCCAATCAAAGAATTTTGGCAATATAGAGAAATTAAATTTCTTTTTCGTTAAATATTACTTCATTGTCATTTTATTATTCTTTAATTTCAATATTGGAATTAGAAAAGCAAAACCACTTTAGATTTATAATAATAAGAACAACATTTCCTAAATGTTTTCCAAAACCTAATTCAAAGTTGGCAATTTTTTGGTAAAAAAACACAAACGAAAGTATCACGTGCAGAAAATTTACGGAGAATTATTTCCGAACCGTTTCCGTTGTGAACCGTTTAGACTAAGTAGAATGTTTTGTTTCAAAACTAGTTGGGAACTTAGTAAACTAAATAGTTTTAATTATTTTCTTTTTTTTCCCAGATTTTAAATGAATCGAGAATTTTTATCTTAGCTTGTAATTTAAAATAACTTGATAATACAGCTCATTTAAGGCTGTATGCCAACCCCAGCTACAGGTCATGTGTGACGATATATGAACAATGGTCTATATTCGTAGAGCACATAAGGTATAACGAAGAAGTCCACAACACTATTTTAAATCAAACTAAAATCTGCTTAAGCATAAATTAGTTGACAACACTGCCTTGTATTTGTTGTCTATTAAAATTTAACCCATGTAGCCTTGTACACATACATACATATCGCTACTCATATATCCAATAGACATGAGAATATTCGTACCGAATGTTTTTGATTTACTTTTTTTGTTTCCATATTCGAGTATATTTATTTATAATTTTGTAAATTTAAACTCGTAAAATGTTACACATTTACATATGTACGGTGGTCCGCAGCTTATTTTGTGCAGTGCATTTTTTTTGTTTACAAAGAAAAAAAAACTATCAGTAATTTAAACAAGAAATTTATCTCATTTAGAAGTAAATGTGTTAAAGTTTAACCAACAAAAAAACATTTATTGCAAAAATGTTTATTTTATTATATTAAAACTAAAAAATAAAAATGCTCGTTTTTTACCGTCACAGCTTATTTTATGCAGCACATATGGGTTTCGGAAACTTGAAATTAAGATTGGCAATTACAGAATTTAATATCTGTTGTAATAGTCTTTATTATCTACAACACATTAAAGACGATTTGGCATTAATGCGAACAGTTTTTGGGTAACACTCAGCGAAAGATCCGAATATTATATAAAATGGCGACTATGGAGGCGGTGTCTTTAAATGTGGGCAGTTATATTTATCAACCACATTTTCACAATACCCGATTTGTGCTTTGGCTCGTTATCGTGGTAAAATCGAAAATCTGATCTTATACCCAAGTTCTTTGCACTTTTACACAAACTGTTCTTCAGAATCTGAAGGCACCTAAACTTGGCCCTTGTTGTTTCAACAAATATCAAATTCCCAGTACCAGCAGCTGACTGCCACCACCATACTTTACTCTTGCCAAAGAAAACCTATCGTTGTTGTATTTACTGTATTTCATTTCTGCAAAACTAACGATACCCCATCTGAACTTTCATTCATGGGCGAAGATAAAATAGTTCCAAAATGTTGTCAACATGTTTTTCCGGTTTATAAACGGTTTCTTGCATGCAACCGGCCATTAAAATCATGTTGGCGCAAGACACGATAAACAGTTTCAACGCAATATTGTTCGACCAGGTCAGCTTGAACTTGGGAGGCCAGTTGTGAAGCTGATAGTCTTGGATTTGCCCTTATTTTTCTTAAAATTCATTGCTTATCGTGCTTACTGCAAATTTCTGATTTTTCTATGGAACCGATTATCATGTATGAAGCGCTCAATGATTTTTTGGACTGTGAAAACTTTGATGTTAACCATTTCTGTAATTTTTGCTATTTGTCGGTGCTAGTGACCATTTTGGAAATACTTTTTTTTAAATTGTCATTTAAAGTTACAAAATCGGTCTCACAGTGCAACAGAAAATATTGATAGAAGTAGAAAAAAGAAAAACGAAAAACCAACAGCGCTGCATTAAGCTATTGGCACAGTAAAAATAGACCGCATAAAATAAGCTGTGACATAAAAAAACGTTTTTTTTTTAAATATGTATCATATTTACCACAAAATAAAGTATATTTAAACTCGTTTATTTAAAAAAAACTATGTTTATTGAAGACAAGACACAATAAGTTTTTAGTTGTATTTTATTTGATGCTGTTTGATCCTGAAAAACTCTTGTAAAACAAATTTGTGCTAATAAAGGGTGATTCAAGTAGAGTTACTTTTTTCAATAGCCTTTTCTTGATAGATCATGAATGAGGCGTTTCATGTTATTTTTGTTAAGTATTGTTTGGCATTTCATAATGGAAAGACTTACGCCTGAACAACGTTTTCAAATCGTTCAACTTTATTACGAAAATTCACGTTCTATGAGGAAGGTGTTTCGTGCACTTCGTTCAACTTATGCTCAAGATAATTGGTCTACTGAGCGTACTATTCGCAACACCATCACCCATTTTGAGACCCAGCATTCATTATTGGGCAATATTCGAACGAATAGAATAGAAAAAACAACAGTTTGGTGAATTTTGTGGGCCGGTGGAATCATCGGTTCATAATTCTTGAAAAGTGTGCCTGTGCGAACGTAACCGTCAATGGCAACCGTTATCGTGCCATGATAACCGACTATTTGATGCCTGAAATTGAAACTCGTGATCCCGGCGACATTTGCTTTCAGCAAGACGGCGCCACTTCCCACACATTACATCAATCAATGGATTTATTGATTGAACACTTCGGTGAGCACATACTTTTATGTTTTGGGCAGGTAGATTGGCCAACAAAATCTTGTGATATCACACCGTTAGACTGTTTCCTGTAGGGATATGTAAAGTCTAAAGTTTATGCGAACAAGCTCGCTTCGATTCAGGCCACGCGTGTTAGTCGCGAGTCATCGAAAATAGAACTCAACGGATAGACCATCTGCGACGTAGCAACGGCCAACATTTGATAGACATAATTTTCAAAAAATAAATGCCAAAGAATGTTCTTTCAATTGATAATAAACATTCCCCATTAAATTTTAATTTTCTTAGTTTTTTTTTTTTTTTTTTTCTGAAAAAAAAATAGGGAACCTCGAAATGGATCCCTCTTATAAGCGTGATCCATTTCGAGGTTCCTTAAGCTTTTTTGAGTAAATATTTATTTTTTGACTTTTACACTATAACAGTTTTTCTTTTAAATGACACCAAATATTTTCTAATGTTCCTGTTAGTTTTATTTATATGAAGCTTTAGAAAAAAAAGGAACTGCATAAAAAGAAGCTATGAGCCACTGTATATATGACTATACTGGTTCAGTTTAGTTCGCTACGGTATGGTATTGTTCGGTTTCAGTTGGGTTTGTTGCAAAATTTTCTGGGTGGTTTTTGCGGTTACAGTGGTTTTATTTTGTATATTGTTGGTTGCTGGTTTTGGTGGTGTCAATGCCAAAGTTGTTTCTTCTGTTGTTATTGCCATATTGATCGAAAAGACGTTAAACATATGTATTCGTATGTATATGTACATACAGTAATAAAAAAAACTTGTCATCAGGTGTTGACAGTTGTTTTTGTTGTTATAATTTGTTAGAGATGTTTTTGCAATGATTAAATTTTTATTTATTGCACATATAATTTCACATAAACTTACACACATTTGTACTTACAAACATGCAGGCATTAAATTTTAATGTTTATTCTCAAATATACACATGAATCTTTAAATATTTAATCTAAATTGTAAAATCTTGAAATCACTTTAAATAGATTAAATTCGTTTGCAGATGTAAGTGTTTTTGATTTAAACTCTATTTGAATTGATTTGTTACGGTTTGTAGTAGGAATAGGAAATGAAAACAGGCAAGTAAGTAATTTATTTGTTAATTATGGTATTCGGAAATTTATTTGCATCATTGAAGCATATTGCTTTCTTATATATTTCAATTACTTTTATATAGAAATGTATTTGAATTAGAAATTAAATTTAAGCAAATACATATACATTACATTAATCTGTTGCCACATTTTATTGGGATTTAAATTTTCCCTTAAACCCAGCTTCGGTTAAGCACTTAGATTGAATCTATTTTTATCATAAGAGTATTTTAATTTATTTTTTTCTATCTGTACATTTTCCAAGTGCCATTTATATGCATTGTTATTATCCTTATGATTATCACAGTTAGTACTTTTAATGGCAAATGACTTTATTAAAGGACGACAAACTTGAGTGAATGGACATTTGCTTGCCACATCTGTAAGTGTCTGCCTGTCTAAAAAATGTCTACGAAAACATAATAAAAAATAGAATAAAAAAATTAAAAAGAAATCGAAAACTTGGCAAGAAAAAACCCTAATGAATAGAAATATTATGAAGTGTAAAAAGATTTTCAACATTTTTTCAACTTCCACTTCCACTGCTACAAACTATAAACGCAAGGCAAGAAATGCAGAAAAAAAAACTAACAATGAAACTAGCTGAAAAGTCAATGAAAAATTATGTCATTTAGAGCACAAAACTTGTAAGAATACAAAAGAATAAAAGGAAGCCAAATAAACTGCATAAATTGCTTAAAAAAATTTTAAAATATCCATCCAGCAAGACAATTGAAATTAAGTAATAGGGGACATTTAAAAGGATTAATGAAAATGCAGGCACAAGAAAAGTTGTTTAATTAAATAATTTATTTAATTAGCTAATGGTGCGTATTTCGTGCTCCCAAATATGAATATTTAAAGAATTTAATTTTGTTTTGTTTAGCAAGAAGTAGAGCTTGTATATTTATATAAAATGAAATTTAAAATTTGTTGAAATGAATTTGTTCATTTTTTAAAAGTTTTCCGTGGCAAATCAGACCCAAACACATACGTATGTATGTGTGTATATGCCAGTAATAGAATCTCATTTACTATTCTAGTTTTATTTTTTTTTTAACTGCGACATATATGGTTTATACAGTTTGTAATAAAAGTATAAAAACGTTGAAAATAAAGGCTACTGCCTAATTAAAACCTACATCACCATAGTGTGTAGGGTATATTTGATTTGTGATGATGTTTGTAACGCCCAGAAATATTGGTCCAACACCCACTTTAAAGTATACCGATCGACTCAGAATCACTTACTGAGTCGATTTAACGATGTCCGTCCGTCCGTCTGGCTGGGTGTCCATTTAAAGCTTGTGCGCAGAGTACAGGTCGCAATTTTTAAGATATTTCGATTTATTTTTCGACCCAAGGATGGATGGGATTGAAACTGGTGGAAATCGGTCCATTATTTCACCTAGCCCCCATACAAATGTCCTCCCGAAATTGGGGTTTACCGATCATAAATGTTTGAATTATGCAAGGAACCACACAAATTTCATCACAAATTAGTGCTAAATAAAGCTAAATACATCTATAAATTTCGTGAAGATCGGTCCATAATTAGACGTAGCTCCCATATAAGGCCCACTTCCAAAAATCTTTTTAAAGAGCATAACTCACTCAAAAATGTTGGTATCCAAATAATATTGAACCCAAATATATTTCACATGTATACAAACAATACGGTATAATTTTATTATGACACTTTCGAAATTTACTTTAACGATCATAAATTTCTTAAAACTGTTGGTATCCAAATAAAATTTGGCACAAATAAGTTTCTTATATACAGAAACAATGACACCTAATTTTATAATGCTCGGTCCATAGTTAGTCGAAACTCCTATATAAGACCCTCTCCGTAATTCAATTTAACCCCTAATAAATCTTTTAAAAGTATTTGTATCGAGATAAAGTTTAACACATATAATATTTATATTCACAGAAATCATGATACTAAATTTTGGTCGAAAATAGATGATATCTCCTTTACAGTGCCTATTTCTAAAAAACTGTTTTATACATACACTGGGTATACTTTCTTACTTGTTTTTAATTTGTTTTTATACCCTCCACCAACATAAGTGGTGAATCAGGGTATATATAAGTTTGTCATTCCGAGTGTACCACTGAGAAATATTCATCTGAGACCCAACAAAGTATATATATTATTGATACTGGAATTTTAGGTCGATTGGGCTATGTCCGTCTGTCTGTCTGTCTGTCCGTGTAAAACACTCTCACGTCCATAAGCCACAACCAAAATCAACAAAGTTTACACAAAACCGATTATAAGCAGTTTGGTATTGAAAATCAGCAAAATCGGTATGGTAGAAACAGAGTTATGGACTAAAATGTGAGACATACAAATTTGATATTTTTGAAAATTTTTCTGAAATTTTTTTAAATATATTGCAGAATTATCATAAAATTTTGTACACGTATTTTTTATGATAAAAGAAGAAAGTCTGAGGAAACAAATAAAAATCGGTCCATGATTTCTCATAGCCCCCATACAAAAGTCTTCCCGAAATGTGGCTTAATGAAAAATAAATGCCTGTAAAATTAGACTATGAATACAAAATTCCACAAAAATATGTGTTATGTTAAAAAAAATCGCAAAACGAAATTTTGTTTGGTTCGGTTCATGTTTGACCATAGACCCCATATAAAGTCCATATCCAAAATTCACTTAAATACGTATAAAACTAGTATAAATAATGTTAAAAAGTTAAAATTTGACACAAACAATCCTTAAAGTAAATAAATTGTTGTAGTAAATTTTATGGTGGTCGGCCCATAATCGGTTATAGCTCCCATACAAGGAGCACATCTGAAAAAGACATTGATCCCTATATATATTGTACAAATATCGGTACCAACTCAAAACTTTGCACAGATCATTTACATATATACAAAAATCATTCCACAAAATTTTATGAATTTCTGTGCATTTTTGACCGTATCGCGCATATAAAGCCCTCTTTCGAAAATCACTTTAATACTCATAAATCTCTTATAAATACCCGTACCGATCCATAATTTCCAAAAATCAAACTACTGGATTTTGAAAATATAGGTCCATATTGGACTATATCCCCCATATAAAGTAAACTTCCGAAATTCACTTTAACAATAATATTTGTCTTAAATATACCGTCATTACGTTGAAATTCGATATCCTCATATGCATAAAATTCATTGTTCCAAAATTTAAGAAGATCGGCCCATGATTTCTCAAAGCTGCAATGTTAAAGTGATTTTCGTAGGTGATCTTATATGGGAGCTATAACTAATTATTAAAATAGGTGTCATAATATACACATACAGACATATATAAAACTTATTTGTGTTGAATTTTATTTGCATACTTAGACGTAACTCTCGTCTGTTAAAGTGATGTTAGACAGTGGTCCTTATATGGAAACCCTGGGCAATTAATGTTTGATCTACACACAATTTGTAAATGCGATTAGTCTTCATGTACAACTTATTTGTAGCGAAATCATGCAGTTATGACCGATGATGACCTATTTTGGTAGGACATTTGAATGGGGGCTTTGTGAAATAATGGAACAATTTCAACCAGTTTCAATTTCCAGCGTCCAAATCTACCAAATTTTGTTGAAACATCTTCAAAATTGTGACCTGTACAACGCGCAAAAAGTTGACATGAACAGCCAGCCAGCCAAGCTAAACATAAATCACTTGACAGCTGCCAAAATGGCCTCCAGTTAAAAAAGTGTTGCCAACCTAAAGTTCTATACATAAAAAAAACGAAAAAAGAAAAAAAAAACACCCTATATTTGTTGACTTTATTTGATAGTTATGGGCAATTTAGCAATAATACACTATAAATTTTATTAATCATACAGGGAACTAAAAATATTAAAAATACATAAAGAACTGGCAAACTTTCTAGTTGCTCTTAGATGGAGAAATTAAGCGGGTATCAGTTTAAGACTGTTGAGGTAAAACAGACATATGTATGTATGTATATGTAACTAAATACTCAGCGTGTCTTTATAAGAAATTTTACTGCGCACTGTTTCTGCAATTTGTTGACAAGAATGTCTAGAGTCAACAAAAAAATCTTATGTGTGTATGGAAGATGTAGGTAAGTATGTGTGCATATATAGATAAATGTGTCTGTCTGTATATACATATGTTATATGTGTACATGATTGTGCATGCATTTGTATTAGAACAATAAAGCATAACTTTGGTTTGGCAACATTTGTATTTTATGTTGCGAAATTTTTTTTTCTTGCACTATGCCACACCATGTAATTGCCAATGTAGTTGTTGTTACTATTTTAGTGTTATTGTAGTTGTTATACTTGCAGTTGGTTTTGAAATTGTAAATGTTGTTGTTGCCATTATAACACAAACGTATGGAAGAGAAAGGACAACATTCCTGCCATGCCTTGTCGAAATGTCATAACAGTAACATACTTATAGGAGATGGTAGAATATTTGTGTGTGCGTGTGTGTGTGTGTGTGTTTTTTTTTTTTTTTTAATATTTTACGAATGTATTTTTTTTACAAGAGTTCTGTAGCATTGCATTGTTTTATTACGCGGGCTGAAAGAGACACAGTTATGCATGACAGTGCTAAAAGAAACTTTGCGAATGCGAAACGTGAATTTTATGTTTGAAGCTTAAATTTAGACGACATTACTGCGATACTTTTAGATGTTATTGGGTGTTATTGTTGGTTGTTGTTTGCTCAGTTTATTTTGTTGAAGCATATGTGTCGCTGGTATAACTTTACTTGTACAAACGGGCTACATGTGTACCGTGATGGAGATTGTAAAGTTTGTTTCATTTGAATTCTTTTGTTATGTTCAACTTTAGCTTTAGGACTATTTTATTGATGCTTAGAAGGCAGTAAGACAACATAAATTTGCCAGAGGTCTTATAATTTTTCTTTTGTTGTTTAACGAAAATTTAAAGGTGAGCTGAAAAGGTTTCTTTTTAAGTTATTTAAACAGTTTTAGAACTCTCAAAGTTGTTTTAAAATATTTAGTTGTAAAATGCTTTCTAGTTTGTTTAGACAAATTGTTGCCGTAAAAAACAGGGATTTTATGCTGACAGCAAAACAGGTGTTTTTGCTAGTTTCAATACATGTCACTCTAGAATTAATAATTAAGAGGAAAAGCAGAAAATAGTCATGTATATTTAAAAATAAACAAAATCAAAATCTCTATTTTGAATCCTTTAGTATAGCAGTGTTTTTAACTTCTAAAACATTTTAAAGAAACAAAAACTAGATTTAAAATTATTTCACTTTTAGATAGTCTGCTTTAAATTCGTCTATGCCTTATTTTAATAATAAACTTATTTTTCTATATGATTTGTTTTTAGCAATTGCAAAATGTACCTTAACGTCTGTGGAAATCCCAACAAAAGTTTACATTCAAAGTTTTTTCTGTTTGATACAGCTTCAATAATACTTTGGAAATTTTATTTGTAAGAAATAAAAAGAAAACTTATTTATAAATAAAAACATAAGTTTCAACGAACTACATTTGCAAATAATACTTTTAAGCATTTTAAGCTTAACAATGTAAATATATGCAGATATTTTAATATTAAACTATGACATTACAACAATATATTTCCAAAAAATCTACAATTTTGCTTTTAAAGGATTATATTTTGATATTTAAAGCCTAAGCTTAGAAAAAAGCTATTTAAAAGCTAAACTAGCTTGTCTAGTTTATT
Organism: Bellardia bayeri; assembly: GCA_950370525.1. Taxonomy (NCBI): domain Eukaryota; kingdom Metazoa; phylum Arthropoda; class Insecta; order Diptera; family Calliphoridae; genus Bellardia; species Bellardia bayeri. The sequence continues at coordinate 67,345,060 of OX493265.1, forward strand.
TCAAATATGATAAGCTAATTAAGTCTACAAAGTTTTGTTGCACATTTATTTATCATTTAAATCAACTTAACTTTAACATTCTTTTTAAATAAATTCCTCACCATAAACATCAAATAAACGTAACAAAAAAAAAAAAAAAGATTTTCTTAAACTTTAACTATAAATTTGCTAAGCTTAAACATTATCAGGATTTTCAGTTTTATCCTTAGTGATTTAACAACAATTGACTCAAACCAATTGTTTAACTTTACTAAGTATTCAGTTTAAAAGTTTCGTATGACATGTTATAAAACTTTCTAATGGAAATTGTTTTCAAAACAACTCTCTCTCTCTCTCTCTCTCTTGGTCATTTTGCTGTGTTCTATGTAGATTTATATTGAATAGTTGTGTAGTGTAATAAAAACTTAAGCAAGACTACTACTTGTGAAGTATTTGCGAAAAGTATTCAAACAATATTTAGAAAAATCATTGTTTTGTTTAGCTACTTTTACAATATTTGAGCTGTCATGAATTGAACAACTGAGATGAGTTGAGAGAGTAAATCTGTGCTTCAGCAGAAATTATTCAAATGAGTTAAAAATAGAGGAATCTTTAGTATCTTTAAAATTAAATACACTAGAGCCCCGATTTGCGTCTATCCTATTTGCGTCGTTTCGATTTGCGTCATCTTTCTAAATATGGTTTAATCCGCTTTGTGTCGTTTCGATTCCTATTTGCGTCGGCTTTGAAATTATGTATCAATCTGCTTTGCGTCGCTATATACCATAATTCCATTATTATATGTAAATATTTTGCCTACTTGTGTTTAAAAAGTGGAATCCCCATTTTATTCATACTTACCATAACAAGTTACGTGCTATTAAATTAGTATTGGTTAAGCTTTTCTGTATGTATGTACATATGTAAATTAATTTTTTTCTCTTTAAATATTTTTTTTTATTCCAGACCTACTGAAATTAATATAATCAGACGTACCATAACACGTTTTTGAATAAAAATATGATTTTGCTTGCTAAATTTTTAAATTTTGGATTCATTCAACAAAAAGTCAGTACATTTGTATAGAAAAAAGTGATTCGATTTGCGTCGCATTTTCCCGGTCCCTTTTAACGACTGAAATTTAAACAAATTTGTTAAAATGTTGCAAACTAAAATTCAAAATTTTAGTTGTTCAATTCACAAGTGATGTTGTATGTTGTATATTGTATGATACAACTATCTGATTGTGAACACAATTTTGATGTTTATGTTGCCAAACCTTCAAAATGACAAGAGAAAAATATTTTAAATATTTTATTAATTATACCCTCCACCATCCACCACCATGTGTAGCACTAAGAAATATTCATCTGAGACCCCAACAAAGTACATATATATACGAGGTCTGATCAAAAAAAAAACCGTTATTTTAAATTGTTTTCAAAAAGTATTTATTTTTGCATCAATAACTATCTTGTTCCCTTCAAAGTAATCCCCCTCAGATATTTTGCACTTATGCCAGCGTTATTTTCAATCCTCGAAACACAGCTCCTGTTTTGATTTTTCTTGTATCTCCTCAGTCGTAGCAAAACACTTTCTTTTCATCAGTGTCTTCAGTTTTGTGAAGAGGAAAGAGTCAGCGGTGGGGCCAAGCCCGGTCAATACGGTGGTTGAGCCATGATATCAGTTTTGTTTTTGGCCAAAAACTCACGCACAAGCTGCGATGTGTGAGCTGGTGCGTTATCATGGTGCAAAATCCATGATTAGTTTTTTCACAATTCTGTGCGTTTCTGACGAATTGCTTCGTGCAAATGGCGAATAACTCAAGCAAGTATTCCTTATTGAACGTACGACCTTGCGGCAAGAATTCATGATGCACCACGCCATTGCAGTCGAAGAAAACAGTGAGCAAAACCTTTACGTTTGACTGAACTTGACGTGCTTTTTTCGATCTTGGCTCTTCTGGACGTTTCAATTGGGATGATTGGGCTTTGGTTTCAATGTCATAGCCATACACCCATGATTCGTCACCAGTTATTACCTTTTTGAGAAAATCTGGATCGCCGCTGACGATGTTCAACAGCTCCTGAGCGATGTCCATACAACGTTGGTTTTGCTCAAAATTTAGCAATTTTGGCACATTCTTCGCTACCGCACGTTTCATGCCTAAAACATCCGTAAAAACTGCTTGGCATGAACCGAACGATATGCCAACGTCATCAACAACCTCTCTGATAGTGATTCGCCGATTATTCAAAATCATTTCCTTCACTGCTTCAATGTTTTCATCGGTTGTTGATGTGCTCGGGCGACCAGGACGAGCAACGTCAATAACATCTTCTCGGCCTTTCTTAAACCGGTTATACCACAATTGAACTTGTGTTCTGCTCATAGTAGACTCGCCAAACGCCACAGTCAACATTTCAAATATCCTTGCGCATTTAATTAATTCTTTACACAAAACTTAATACAATTTCTTTGATCCATTTTTTCGACTAGTAAAAAATCGAAGAGCACCTTTTTATCTGTCAAAAACAAACTGACAATCCAAAATGGCTGATATTACCAACATACATATATAACAGACATGTGCACCAACATAACAAAAAAAAATGTGAAAATCGAAAATAAACTCACGATTTTTGAAAATAACGGTTATTTTTCCATCAGACCTCGCATTCTTGATCCTTATGGAAGTCTTTTGGACCAAAATGAGAGACAACCTCCATAAAAATTTAATGTTTTTAAAAAATTTTCGTGCAATTTTTGAAAATATATTGCAAATATTGCCATTTTGTAAACGTTATTTTTATGATAAAAGAAGAAAGTGTGAGGGGAAATAGTAAAAATCGGTCCATGATTTCTCATAGCCCCTATACAAATATCTTTCCGAAATATGGCTTAATGATAAATAAATGCCTGTAAAATTGGAATAGTTGCACAAAATTAAGCAAAAATAAATGCCTTGTAAAAAGAAATCGAAATACGAAATTTTGTTTTATTTCGTCCATGTTTGACCATAGACCCCATATAAAGTCCACTTCCAAAATTCACTTAAATACGTATAAATCTGGTAAATATAGTTATCAGGTTAAAATTCGACACAAACAATCCTTATAGGTAAATAAATTGTTGTACTAAATTTTATGATGGTCGGTCCATAATTAGTCATTGTTCCCACATAAGAACCACAACCGAAAAATCATTAATCTTTATATATATCATATAAATATCGGTGCTCACTCAAAATTTTATATATATCACTGAAATATACACAAAATTCATTCCACAAAATTTTGTGAGTTACGGTCCATATTTGCTCGCATTCCCCATGCTCATTTAAGTACACAGAATAAAAAAAAAAATGAGTTTCAATAAAAATATTTGTGGAATCAATTAAATATATAATTGAAATCGGACCTGTAAACAAAATGATAGTATCAATTAAAAAAAATGTGAGATTTAATTGAAAATATCAGAAAAAGTAATTGAATTAATTAAAATTTTAATTGAAAATTATTTTAAAATCAATTAAAGGTTTAATTGGAAAAAAACATGATTTTTTTTCTGTGTAATTTTTGGAAACGGAATTTCCAAATATGAACTTTATTGTTATTCTTAGCATAAAATTTATTTTTGGGGAATTTTGTATGGATACCCATTTTCAGGCATTTATGTACTATAGGACCAAGTTCCGCCAAGACATTTATATGGGGTCTATGGAAATTTCTGCACCGATTCTTACCATTTTCATTTGTCGTTCGTAATAAAATTATAGTGTTCAAAAGTTTTCATTGCTTGAAGTCTTTTTTACGAAATTCTATCCTGCCATAAACAGATGGACAGATGGACGGACATGGCTAGAAAGTCAGAGCATCTTTTATGAAACCAGAATGTATATATTTTATGGTTTCATGAGCAATATTTTGACGTGTTATAAGCGAAATGGTAATCTTATATTAACTTTAATTTCTTGGTGGTGGGTATAAAAATAGACAAAATTAATATTTATCATTTAAAATGTCTGGCAGTGAAAGAAACTTAAGATATTAACATCGGACAACACTGTATTAAACATTAAATTATATTTCTTACCTGAAGATGATCAACATAGATGGTCGAAATATTGGAAACAAAAAAATTTAATAAAAATTAAAAACGAACAAAAGTTTTTATATTTTTAAAAAAAGAGACCTCAAGCCGAATTAATAAAGTAAAAAGATTAGAGAAAATCTTATTGGCTTGAGTTCATTCATTTAATAATTCAATGAATACCATTGTAAAGTAATGTAAAGTAATGCATTTTATGTCCTGGCAAGGGCGTCATTAGCAATGTTTGTTGTCCAAGATCTATTGTACTTTATCATTTACAACTTACCATTAATGAGAAATAGGAAAGATTTTAAGAGAAAATAAGCAAACTGATAACACATTTTTAATGAAAAGTGTTAAATTTGTATTTAACAAAAAGCAAACAGTGATAAATTCACAATTTGCAAAAATATAATCCTTTTTACATATTTCTATCTTTTAATAAACAATTGTTTTAAAAGGCTGCATTTTTCTCATTGAGTTTGCTTATATTTTATCCCCCTTATTCAAAAACGATTATTAAATTTAACAAACGGTTATTAAGCTAATTTTTATATGCAAATCTGTCTTAATAAACGTAATAATATATTTATACTGAATTCCACTAATTTTTCTTTTTTTTTTCTTTACAGGTGGGTGTCCTTTCCAACACGCGCTGCGTGTCGCCCCTTAATTATACAATTTTCAGTAAATCTATAAAGATATAAATTTTTTATTTTAAAATGGCAGAAACAAATCCATGGGAAATTAAAATTTCAAAAGCAGCTTTAAAGTATGTAAATGTTATTTTTTTTTTATTAAGCATTAACAAAAAGGAAAAAATCTTTAAAAATTTATGATAAAATAATATTATTTCTATGCAACTAAAGGAAAAAGAACATGCTTATCAGAGTATAGAATTTATAAACTCCCCATTCATTTGTTTGCGCTGCTAAGGCCTTTAAACATCAGCAGGAACAGACAGAAAAAAGACAAAATATTAGAATGTCATCATAGAAGTAATAGTAAAATGAAGAAAGCATGTAGCTAAGAAGACCCTTAACAGGATAATAATAAATATGTAAAAAAAAAAATAAAAATAAAAGGGAAAAGAACAAAATGAATAGTGACTAGTAAATAAGTTGTGCAAAGAAGGAATGAAACACCTTAATAATTAGTTAGATTTTTTAAAATTTCAAATTAAATTCGTTATTGCTTTAAAACTTTTAGGGATTTTAAAAACTTTGTGTTTTAAAATTAGGCTATGAAATTTAAAGAAGCTGACAAAGAAACTATACAGGAATCTAAGCTTACTTTCCCTTTTTTCTCAATATTCTACTTTCTTTTTAAATAGAACATTTCGTATTTTTTTGTAATATTTTTATGCAGTTTTTTTTTTTGCCTAAACTCTGTATTGAACAGTAAATGAACAGCTACTGCCTTGCAGCAGACAAATCCTTAAAATTAACTAATACAGTTCCTGCATTACCTTTCACCAACCAAATCGCTAGTTCAAAGTGTCATTATATATAAAGTAGCAAACATAGGATTGATGCAAGCACTTTAAAAAAAATGAAAACATTTTGTTTGTTTTTCATACTGAATAGTTAGATTTTGCCAGTTAAAAACCCTGCAATTAGTTGGATGGTTAACCAATGATGCAGCTTAGTAGTTCTAAGATCGGCAGGGTATAAATAAAACAACAAACTGTTTTTAATACAGCTTAAAGAAAATATTCCAAATGGAATATTTTCTGTACAATATTTTGAAAAATGCTAAGACTGTTCAAGTTCCTTTTTATACATTTCCTTTCCTTTTTGCATTGGGGGTATTATCTCTTCATTTTGCTTTTGTTTTTTTAAACATTCAATTACTGTGTTAACAAAATTGTTGCTGTTGTTTTAAACATATCAACGACTATATGATATTACAATATTTACTGTATATTTTATGATTAGTATTTGAAATTCAATTTAGCTATGCTTTAAATTTATTAAGCTTCATTAATTTTCTACAAACAAAAATATTTTGGTAGCAAAGAAAGAAGAATACATAAAAAAAAGCAAAGCAAGGAAATACCTATAACGGTTAGGAGACGAAAACAAAACCGTAACGAAATAATGAAACCGAGTGGAAGTGCTGGATATTGTGGTGTGACATATTAATGAGCTATTGCTTATTTTTTTTTTTTCAATATTTCATATGTTTCTTTTAAACTTTGCTAAAAAGAGCAATTTATAAAATGACTTTCTATTTACGATAAAAAGCCTATAAATCCTGCTGTTATAATAGAAAAAAGAAAAAAAGTATGCTCGATTAAAATTTATGTATTTTCCTAAAGACCATTATTTGTTTGCATTTAAACTGATAGATTCTCCATAATTTTCTAATGAGCTTTCATAAATTTAAAAACAATTCTCATTAAATAAATTGCCTAAAATGTTGTGGCAGAATGAACTAATTTGTTTTTTTTAAATCAAAATTAAAAAAAATGTTCATTAACTCACTCATTAAGATGACTATAAAATGTAAGATATGAAAGAGTATCTAAGTCTCAATGAGATATAAGTTACATATTTAGAAAGAAATAATATATTAAAATGTGCTGGAGAGGGGGGCACCTTTGAACACTTTTTGCTATCAAGCCACATAAAAATTTATATTTTTGAATTATTGACTTTCTACATAATTTAACTAATATAATTGGGAATAAACTTTAGTTTAAGTCTACAAGTAACTTATTTTTAGTTCGATTTATATATTTTTTTTATTTTTTTAACGGATGAAGTCATTGTGTTCAAATGTGCCCCCCATACGGGGCAGCTTTGAACTCGGTTGGGGCAGCTTTGTACGGCAATTTTTTCTGGTAGCGCTTGTGTCCAAAAATAACATAAACAGTTATATTTTTTATATACATATATATTAAATTCGATTTATTTATTAAGAAAAACATAAACATAATTAAAAAATAAAAAAAAATTCAGATCAAAAATAAGTTTTATATTATTAAGACGGAAAAGGCCTTGCGATTTCAGGTGACATTACATTTTCCTTTAAAGCATCAGGATCAGCATTGGATTCATCATTTTCAGAAAATAATAGAGAATCAACAATGTTTGGTACTTCGGTTAATAAATTAACATGTTCAAAGGTGTCCCCTTTTTCTTTGTTCAAACCTGAACTGGCCTGCCATTTCACGGAAATTTATAATAAATATTTTTTTTACATAAATATCAAATAACTTTACTTAATTTTGTTTGAAATTAAGTTTGGACAGCAATAAATTTCTTTCACGAAAGAAAACGATCACTGAATACTTCTCACACTCTTACAAAAAAAAAAAAAAAAAATAAAAAAATTTACAATGGCACTACGAAAACTTGTTCACCCAACTACATTCGGTCGACGACTGGAAAAACTAGCAAAAGTTGTTGACGTTGCTAGAAAACAAGGTTTTCATGTAAAAAACTCGGTTAAGGGTCGGAAAAAATGTTAAACTGAGATTTTATCAACATTGTTCAAAGGTGCCCCGTGTTCAAACGTGCCCCCCTCACCCCTACACCTTGCAACAGTATTACTTGGACATGAATAATATGGCAAACCTTGGATTTGATAACCATATTGATACAGTTATGCATGGAGTTTGTTTTATACTGATGATATTGTATTCCATAAGAGAATACACACCGTTTCCTATCAGACATCGATTAGCACATTCCTTACTTATGTCAAAACTAAACTATTGTCTTGAATTTTATGCTGAAACCTTATCTGGCAATTTGGAACGTCTCCAGAGAATTATTAAGGGAATTGTTGGCTACATTTTCAATATTCGAACAAGTGATCATGATCTTGTTTCAGACCTAGTTTGTAAATGTCTAGGATTTAACTTCAGGGTCTATTTAAAGCTGAGACTTTTACTGCAATTCTACAAAGTAATAAAAAGTGGTTGTCCTCTTTCTATAGTTAACAGTGTCTCCTTTATTAACTCAACGCGCAACAGTCAAATTTATATACCTCTAATATATATATCGGTTTTTGAACGTTCTTTTATGTAACAACTTGCCGCATTTGGAACCAGTTACCCAATGCTCTAAGTCTATTCTTTTATTTTAACTATACTTATAAACAAAATGGCTTCGGAATTTCTACGTTTATCAAGAGAAAACCAACAAACTAATGAAATCTCCTGATATCTCCTGATATATATCGAATTCGATATATACATATACCAAACAAATCAACTGCTCGAAAATAATAGTAATTCTTGTTACTATTCAAATATAAATTACAAATCTATGGCCTTTTGAACACATTTCATTTTTATACCCTACACCACCATAGTGGGGAGGGTATATTTTATTTGTGCATATGTTTGTAACGCCCATAAATATTGGTCCAACACACTCCCTGAGTCGATTTCACGATGTCCGTCTCACCGTCTGGCTGGCTGGCTGTTCATGTAAAGCTTTTGCGCAGAGTACAGGTCGCAATTTTGAAGATATTTCGATAAAATTTGGTACGTGATACTTTTTCGGCCTAAGGATGGACAGGATTGGAACTGGTGGAAATCGGTCGATTATTTCACCTAGCCCCCATACAAATGTCCTCCCGAAATTGGGGTTTACGGGTCATAAAACTTTGAATTATGCAAGTATGCAAACAAATTTCACCACAAATGCGTAATAAATGAAGCTAAATCACATCTACAAATTTTGTCAAGAGCGATGCATAATTAGTCGTAGTTCCCATATAAGGCCCACTTTCGAAATTCACTTTAACAATCATAAATTTCTTAAAAATGTTGGTAATCAAATAATATTTGACACAAATAAGGTTCTTATATACAGAAATGATGACACCTAATTTTATAATGGTCGGTCCGTAATTAGTCGAAACTACCATATAAGACCCTCTCCGTTATTCACTTTAAGCTCCATAAATCATTTACAAGTACATATTTATATCGAGATAAAGTGCAAGACATATAATATTTATATTCACAGAAATCATGACACTAAATTTTTGGACGATCTGTCCGTAATAGGTCATATCTCTCATATAGCGCACATTTCTGAAAAACTGTTTTATACATATACTGGGTGTAGGGTATTATATGATCGGGTTTGACTGACTATACTTTTTTATTTGTTTCATTAATTTTAATTGGCTGATTTATGACTGAACATTTTGCTTTATATGACACTACCGAGGTAAGAAAATCCAATATGAACACAAACTACAAACATATCTGCATATTAAGCTTTTTAATACACCCACTTTAAATTTTCCTGAAATAAGTAGCAGCTTTTATACAAACATACAAAATATATTAAATATTACGTTCAAACAAGGCGACTATGTAATATTGTAAGCAAAACTTACATACGAATTGGATCTAAAACTAAGTAGGTACATATAATTTTTAAATGTTTTGTGGGAAATAGGTCAATCGTTATACTTTAAAATGGGCGTTACAAACATCAGCACAAATCCAATATATCCTTCCCACTATGGTGGTGTAGGGTATAAACACTATAACTATCTAACTATACCTATACAGCAAATAGGATGCATGAAGTGTAATTCAAATTCACTCTACACCATTTTAAAGAAGCTGGTCTTTTTGTGTCCTCAATTACAGAATTTCATGTCAAACAAATCAGCTGATTAGAAATTAGAGAATTATTTTCACATATGTACTTAGATTCTGCTCCACTGTGCGATGTTTGACGTTTTGTACAATATTTTGAGAATTTTTCTTGTTTGTGAAATAATATAATTCTTATAAAAGAACTAATAACATTTTTCGGCTTTATGTAGGTCATACTTTCCTTTTTTAGCCATATAAGATATAGGATACTCCAAGATGTATAAAAATGCATTTTAATTATTCGTTTTGTGGTTTTCCTAGCATAAAATGCATTTATAGACACTTTTAGGACAACATTTCCATATAAATCCTATGTAGGTCTGCACAGACCTGGTTATACTATTTAGCAACAAAAAACCCTTATACCACCGAGGGTTAAATTGGATGCCATTTTGATTGTTTTATATTTCCATCTAAATAATTTTTTGATTCTTAGTCCCCTCATATATTTAAAAAAAACTCTGGCCAAATTACCGCATGCGATATCGAGAAAAATTGATTGTAATTTTTTATTTGAGATTATGGCATTTGATTTCGAGCAGGAAATTTAGTACATTTTATCATAATTTCGATATCGAAATCATTTTTTGATACGATACCCATTCGATTACGAATGCGTTAATTTGGCCCCTGTTGTTGAATTTGTAAATCCATAATGTTTAAAATGTGTAAAAGCAAAACAAAATCGTTTCCATACACAAGTACTTATATCACAGATTTTGCCCTTTAGTTTTACGTTGATTACGTGGAGTTTTCCTCAGTACAAGTCTATTTATGTTGGGAGTTTTTTCATTTGTTTTACATTTACTTCTCTTTTTTTGTAATTTTCAACACATACATTTAGTAGTATAATAGCTTCCTGTTCCCACTACTGTTTTCCTAAAGTTTGTTGGTTTTTTGTACGTCTTCTTTCAATTAAAATAAACAAACTAAAGTGTGTTGTAAATGTTGTACAGAAAAAAAAACAAGTAAGAAAGTATAGTTTGTCAAGCCCGACTATATAATACCATATAATATACCAGCATATAAATGCAATAGCTTTTCAGAAATGGGCGTTATATGGGATTTATAAGCTATTATGGACCGATCATCTAAAAATTTAGTACCATGACGTCTGTGAATATATATGTTAAACTTTATCTCGATATCAATACTTTTAAAAATTTACGGAGGTTAAAGTGAATTACGAAGAGGGCCTTATATGGGAGTTTTGACTAATTATGGATCGACCATTATAAAATTAGGTGTCATCCTTTCTGTACATACGAAACTCGTTTTTGTTAAATTTTGTTCGGATGACAAAATTTTTAAGAGATTTGTGGTCCTTAAAGTCATTTTCGGAAGTGGGCCTTATATGGAAGCTACGAATATTTATGGACTTGTCATCATACAATTGTACCAACTTATATGCATATATACGAAACATATTTGTGTTCAATATTATTTGGATACCGACATTTTTAAGAGACTTATAGTCTTTTATGGGAGCTACGACTAATTATCGACCGATATTCACAAAATTTGTAGATGGGATTTAACTTTGTTTAAGACTCATTTGTGGTGAAATATGTTTGAATACTTGCGTAATTCAAACATTTATGACCGGTAAACCCCAATTTCGGGAGGAAATTTGTATGGGGGCCAGGTGAAATAATAGACCGATTTACACCAGTTTTAATCCCATCCGTGCTTGGGCCGAAAAATATCACGTACTAAATTTTATTGAAATATCTTCAAAATTGCGATCTGTACTCTGCGCACAAGCTTTACATGGACAGCCGGCCAGCCAGACGGTGGGACGGACATCGTGAAATCGACTCAGGGATTGATTCTGAGTCGATCGGTATACTTTCAGACCATTAATTATTGGCGTTACAAACATCAGCACAAATTCAATATACCCTCTCCACTATTGTGGTGTAGGGTAAATTGAAAAGAAAAAAATTTGTTTGCCAGGAAGTAATGACCAAGAGGCAGAAATGTTGTTGAAAAGTATTTCTAGGGTACAAATTTTATAGACAGAAATCTTGACAGCCGGCCAGCCAGATGGTGGGACGGACATTGTGAAATCGACTTAGGGAGTGATTCTGAGTCGATCGGTATACTTTTAGACCATTAATTATTGGCGTTACAAACATCAGCACAAATTCAATATACCCTCTCCACTATTGTGGTGTAGGGTAAATTGAAAAGAAAAAAATTTGTTTGCCAGGAAGTAATGACCAAGAGGCAGAAATGTTGTTGAAAAGTATTTCTAGGATACAAATTTTATAGACAGAAATCTTGATTGAGGTGTAAATAGAAAGATTGTTGCTATGAAAAAAAAATTGTTTATGAATACTTTTAAACCATAAACTTTTACTTTGTTTTTTTTTTATTAATATTTAATAAAGCTGGTTTCATTTATGGATTGGTCTCTAAGGAAACTGATCGATTCTTCGATACCAATCCATTGCAGAACATGTGGCTGGATTTTATGTATACAAGGTTTTATACTACAGCCAACTTTGTAAATGGTTGTTTATTGGGTAGGATTTATACATATGTATTCAGTATTTTAGATGTGTGTTATTAGAATCCAAATGTATGTGTTTGAGGTGTTGAGTGTTAAAAATTAACAACAACTGGTTTTTTTCTCTCTCCATTTTCACACATGGATATGTTTTTTGTATGTTTGCATATATTTTAATATTCTCATAGAAACACACACACATACATACAAATAAATACACAAACACTTTTTTTTCACATAAACGCAACACTGTTGCATGTATGTTTATTAGGGTGGTCCCTACATTTTTTGATTTTCATTGCTGCTAAGGTCTTAAATAGTTTCTTTCGATTTTGAATATAGAAAATCAAGAAAATGCCAATTAGGGACCACCCTATTTTATACACATACACTTATCCACCAGCATATGATGTGTGTTTTTGTATTTCTTTTCGTTTTTATTATTATTTAAAACTGAATGCACTTACACTTCATCTAAACGCTAAAGTGTTAAGAGTTAAACGCCTGTATACAGTTGTGTGTATACTTACGTGTACAACAATGTTAATGTTTATGTCCTACCAACAAACATTTTTTGTATTAAGCGTCATAAGCAGTGGCTTTAAACTGTTTGTTTAGTGGTAAATGTTGCCATTATAAACTTTGCTTTTTGCAATTTATTTTTGTTTACTTTGCTTACTTGTATTTCTTTTAAAAAAAGTTTCTACTATAGTACTCAGTTTTTGTAATAAAGTTTTAGTTAGTTATTCAGCATTATCTTTGCTTTATCTATCAACTATAGAGTTAGGGTTATATCTAGTGTTAAATTGTTAACGTAAAGTTTGATAAACAATTTGCAATAAAGATACAATAAACATTTTTCTAATGTTGAATTCTTGTTTCAATGTTGTGAGTGCATTGAAATTTCAAAAAGTGTTTTGTAGTGCATTTTTTGTTCGGGCTTTTTCGCACATGTCAATAATATTTACTAGTAAATAAACTTTCGTTACACAAAAACTTTTGATATTGTTTGTAATTTTATAATAATCATGTGTTACTGTATACATATGGGCTCCTATAAAATGTTATATACAGTACATGTTGCCTTTAAAATCCTAGACAAGATACTGTGGAACTCAAAACTAATACTTATTTATAAATATTTAAGAAAAACTATAAGTAATTTGCTCTGATAAAAATTCCAGTTTTGTTTTAATGTTAGGCGTTAGCTATTGCCCAATAGTTTGATACACATTCGCCGTATACTTATACCAAATCTTTTATTATTTAGGGCGCTGTAGCTTAATTGTTTAGCGCGTTTGATCGTTAAGCATGAGTTGGTATTTGTGTCCTGGGTTCGATTACCAGCCACTGCCACTCAAAAACAACATCAGTTTCTGATAATTATTAGTTTTTCTATTCTATCATAACTAATTTTTATCACAGCGCACTCCCTCGGTGGTATAGAATTTAAACGCCACCGAGGTAAAATAATTAAAATAATGGCTATTAATCAAGCTTTGATCAATACGCCTACTCACTACCAGAGGCGCTGCAATACTGTACTATTAACAAACATAACGCGCAATTTCAGTGTTGTCATATGAAAAGCTTTTCTCTACTTTCACCAACTATTCTTCTTCTATCTATCCCTTTCCAAAGAAAGTGACACAATTCATTAATTAAGATTTAGGCATATTAATTGCCTGAGTGTTACTTCTCTTTAAAAAAAAATAAAAAAACACTGTCTAAATTTTCTTATTACATTAATCCAATATTGTATAGTTGGACAAACTGGGGACAATTAGGGGGTTTATATATTTACATATTATTTATTCAATTATGCAGACCTAATGTCTTTGTTACCAGAAAAAAAAAGATTTCAGACGTCTAATAAAAAACTATTAACCTTTCTGCAGCCATTCTTTTAAATAAATATCTAAAATTGAGGCTTATAAGTGCTCAAAGGTACAAAACTCGGTTTTTTAACCGTAAATCCGGATTTAGGAGGTGTCCGGCATATTTCACTATTGGAATCTTGTTTTACTCGAAAAGCCCTACAAGAAAAATAATATACGGTTTTAGGTTTTTTGGACTGTCGCACCGTGTAATATATTAGCTCCGGTAGTTGCTTACTCCCAATTATTATATCATCCATAATAAGCCAGTTGTTTTATAGCAAAACTGTCGTATTTATCATTATGATTTTTTATATGTACTTGCACGATTGGTTTGAAAATCAGTATTCACACTTATAGACTGCATTGCATAACTATAAATACATAAAAATTTTCTCAATTTTGTGAGTTAAAAAACAAAAAAAAAAAACAGTTTAAAAAAGGAAATCATTATTGTTTATTTTACACCTTAAAATGTACAAAGAAATTGATAAGTGTTTCAAAACTAGGTTAGGTTAGGTCCACATAACTGGTCCTTTTGTGTTGCCTGAAAAGATAAGAAAAAAAGGAAAAAAGAAAGAGATGGGTAGAGATAGACAGTATGTTAAATGTATACAAGAGAGAAGATGTTGGGTCCATAGATTTGTAGAGAAAAATATGGAGAAAAAGTTGTTCTACCAAAGAGGATTTATGTATCCAATCGCGGTTACCGGTTATATCTTCTAATAAAGGCATTAATACTCTCTTACTTGATATTTCAGATAGACTTTTAAAGGATTGTTGTCCTATGCATTGTTAGACATTGACACAGAAGATTTATAAAAAGCACAATTGTCTATTATGCCTCTATGTCCACGCACCTATATGAGTGAAATTGTTGACTGTTGTTGTTGGCATTCGTGGACCATGACTTATGTAGTATATACACCTGTCAGAGACTTTATTGCAGCTTAGCTCATACGCATATATCTTTCCGTTAGCTGTTCTTTTTACAGCTGATATTTCGTACTGAAATAAATAAAAACATACTGAAATTAATATAACTTGAAATAGCAATATTCACATATGACTTTAATAATGTGTTAGGACTTTGTTTCCTTTGAATCAACTCAAAAATTCGATAAAGCATGCTATTCACCAGATTTATTCCTATATCTTCAGATATAGATCTAAAGAGAATAACTGATTCTTTTTGGTTTTTTTCTTCGGTTCTGTTCTGGAGCACTTGCGGGCCATGCAGTAAATTAATATTTTTCAAATACAACTCCCTTTGTTTGACGACTTACATATTTTTTTAAATATTTTTTTTTCATTACGTTTTTCTAAAAATGCACTAATTTCTCATCTAGCAATTTTGTGTAATTAGAAGATTTAATTTTGGTGCTTGGAAATTCCAAATCAAGCTTATTAAGATTACAAAAAGCTTTCCAAATCTTTAAAAAAATAGCCTCCGAAATTTCTTTTTTTAGAAATATCGTAGGTCTCTTCAATAGCTATTGAGACTGAGTGATTGTTTGACACATGCAGAAAAAAATATAGTTGTGCATGTTTACCACAACTATTTTAGCAAAGAGTTTCCTAAAATATTATGGTCACTGTAATTATTTATATGATTTCTGCAATCATAATATGGTTAAGTTACCATTCACATGATTATAGCAATCATATATATGTATAATAAACATGATTGCAACAAACTACAATCATATAGATAGTTGCAGTAATCATCTTAGATTTGGTACACTCAACAACTTTTGACGAGTAATAGTGTGAATTTTTTTTAACATGATTGATTTGGACACATTTTCCTCACATTCATTAATAATCTGACCAATACTCTTTGTTGTGTTGCTTGTACAGTTTATAATTCTGCGATTGTCCTTTTCAGAAAGCCATTTTTTTAGATGACACTTTTAGTTTTACCATAATTATCCGGATGTGACCGGTTTAGTTCTTTTTGGCAATTACTCGTAAACGTAAGCCACTTTGTATATAAACTGCAATTTGACGTTCTTCAAAATTACTAAATTACGAATACTAAATGAGAATTTGTTCCTCTTACGAGTAAAAAATTGTTTTATAAAATTATTTTATTCGAAGTTGCCTTCTAGTTAAATATAAAAATTTAATTTGAAATTTATTTTTGTATACTTCATTATATATTATATATTATATATATATATAATATATATATTATATATATGTTCTACAATAAAGCTAATGTAGAACATATAATGAAGTATACAAAAATAAATTTCAAATTAAATTTTTATATTTAACTAGAAGGCAACTTCGAATAAAATAATTTTCTAAATTACGAATCATATTAATGTACAATTTCTCTTTTAAATTACTGAGTTGGTCTCCAAAATTTTGATTAATGATATTTAACATACTGTTAAAATATTTTACACCTTATAAAAAAAACTGTTTGTAACTTTACAACCAATGGCAAACATCAAGTATAATTATAGCAACGAAATAAATTAAGTTTGTCATTCCGTTTGTAGCACATCGAAATATATCTGGATCTTTGGAAGATGCTAAGACGATCTAGCCATTTGCGTCCGTATGTTCAAGGCATGATAGAGCTTTAAAAAAATTAAATTTTTCCCAAAAATTGGTATTGAAAATTGGCCAAATCAGTTAAATAAGATCCGAGTTGTAGATAAAAATTTCAGACAAATTCATTATTGTTCGCTATTATCTTCAATTATAATGCAGATAACACCATGCAACACTTTTTATAGGGGAACAATTCCTGCTGAAAATGCTAAGAAGCGGATCACTATTTCTCATGTTTCATATAGCCATATCGGATGAACGTTAGTTTTGAGAATAGAAATATGATTTTTCCGTTTATAAAAAATTATATTTTTGTAAAAAATAGTATTTGGTAATTTTAAAAAATATTTAAACAGCTTTTGTCTCTGCTTAAACTAAAAAAAAATAATATTTACCTAATCTGCGCCTCAGTGTTGTGTATTTATTCAACTGGTTCATTTGACATTCTCAGAATCAGCAATTCAAGTTTAATTAAACATTTCAACACTTGCGCCATAATGAAGAAATTTTCTGTATTTTGAAAAAAAAAGAAAACAGAAGACAACAAAAAGCTAATGGAAGTACTGTTAGTACTTACATATGTTTGCATAAGTACGTTACTAAATATCAACTGAAAATCAATACAAATGATTTCTCTTCTCATCAGTGTCAACATAAAAGCAAGTAAAGAAAGAAGTACAGTGCAACCACCCTAATCCGGACAGATATAGTTTCAGCTACTGTCCGGATTAGTGGATCGTTCGGACTACAGTTAAAATAAAATTTTAAACGCAATACATATTTGTACATATGTATATATGCTGCCATGTCACAGAATTTAATTCCGTTCGAAAGTGGAATTAATTACGTATTTTGCTTCTATAGAAAAAGTAAGACGAACAATTTTTTCGGAATGAAACCTTGAAATTCTTAAAATTACAATTCCACATCGCAAATTATAAGTGGTTTTATTCCGAAAACATTTTTCGTTTTGCTTTTTCCATAGAAGCAAAAAAGGAACTTAATTCCACTTCCGAACGGAATTAAATTCTGTGACATGGCTGATAATTTATTTTTATAACAGAAAAGGAAATAAGTCCTTATAAAAATTCATTTGTATTTAATTGATTTACAGAAAATATAAAGAAACTTACTGAAGGTGACCAAAAATATTCATTTAGAATAATAAGAATTTACTATTATTTGAATACACATATGTCATCACCGCTTCATCCAATTGAGGATTTTCACCTTGCTTCAAGGTTTTTCGTTTACCTGTTTAGTGTTTTTATTTTCAATCGTCTATTCAATAAACAAATTATAAAATTTGTGTTGAAACATACCCGATCCATTTAAAGTTTGAGACACATATTTTCTAATTTTGTATTTTCTTGATTTTATATCAAATATTGTCGACTTTGACTTTGAGACCCTAGCAATTGTATTCAATATTTTGCACTTTTCTGCCAACGTTAATGTTTTATGTTGTCGTTTATTTACAGATGCCATATTAACGTCTTAACTTCACGTAAACTAAACTCAAGTAAACTAAAATATTTTACACATTCTTTAATTCTTGTTCACACACAAAAACTTATTTCGTCTAGCGGTAAAATAACGAATAAATTCTACTGAGAAAAAAGAACACTTGTCCGGATTATAGAGGAAAACTTTTTAAAATTTCTAAATTATCCGGTTTAGGGAGCTTGTACTGTACTGCGATATCAAAAAGACATAATCAGTTAATACGAAAGTATGTATGTATGTATTTGGTTTTCTTTTTAGGATTTCTAAAAAAAAAAAACACTTAATGTGCATAAATGTTTCATAAAAACTAAGTGGAACTGTTTTTTCTTTCTTTTCTCGTGTTTACGATTTTATCAATTATATCGCACCCTAAATACAAAAGGGTCACAACTCAAAATACTACAGATAGTGATGTGAAAGAAATGTTTGCAGTAGTTAGAGATGTGCACTCTGAATTAATTTATGGAAAAAAGTCAGTTTTGGAAAATTTTGAGTTGTGCCCCTTTTGTATTTAGGGTGCACTATGTTTTCAGTTTTACTTGTATTGGGCAAGTATGCTATGGAGTGGAAGTTAGGAAGTTTGTGTTTCCTTTGACTGGCAATTGCTATAAATGATTAATTTTTTATGCAAGCTGTAATGTAGTATCTGTTAATTGTGTTGTGCATATTGTCAATATTTGTTTAGACATTATTCAAAGGAGTGAATTGTAGAATTTAATATTTAATTTCATTAAGATAGAAAAGGGTTTGATTCAAATAAATATATAAATATTTCAACGTTCACTTTAACAAACAGGATTTTTTTTCTCAAACAAAAAGTCAATTATTATACCATACCCTGATGTTTGTAACGCCCAGAAATATTGGTCCAACACCCACCTTAAAGTATACCGATCGCCTCACTTTCATAGCTGTCCATGTAAAGCTTGTGCGCAGAGTACAGGTCGTAATTTTGAAGATATTTGGATAAAATTTGGTATGTGACATTTTTCGGCCCAAGGATGGATGAAACTAGTGGTAATCGGTTCATTATTTCACTTGGCACCCATACA
This sequence comes from Bellardia bayeri, assembly GCA_950370525.1. Lineage (NCBI taxonomy): Eukaryota > Metazoa > Arthropoda > Insecta > Diptera > Calliphoridae > Bellardia > Bellardia bayeri. The sequence continues at coordinate 67,364,275 of OX493265.1, forward strand.
AATGTTTTCCCGAAATGGGGGTTTACCGATCATAAATGTTTGAATTATGCAAGTATCCAAACAAATTTCACCACAAATGAGTAGTAAATGGAGCTAAATCACATCTAAAAGTTTTGTGCAGATCGGTCCATAATTACTCATAGCCACTTCCGAAAATCACTTTAAATAGCACAACTTTCTCAAAAATGTTGGTATCCAAATAATATTGAACGCAAACGTGTTTCGTATATATACATATAATATGGTCGAATTTTATGGTGATCGATCCATAATTAGTTGTAGCCCCCATATAAGGCCCACTTCCGAAAGTCACTTTAAATAGCACAACTCTCTCAAAAATGTTGGTATCCAAATAATATTGACCACAAACATGTTTCGTATATATACATATAATGTGGTAGAATTTTATGGTGATCGGTCCATAATTAGTTGTAGGCCCACTTTCGAAATTTTCTTTAACGATCATATATTTCTAAAACAAAGTTGGTATCCGAATAAAATTTGACACAAATAAGTTTCTTATATACAGAAATAACAGCACCTAATTTTATAATGGTCGAGCCATAGTTATTCGAAACTCTCATATAAGACCCTCTCCGTAATTCAATTTAAGCTCTATAAATCTTTTAAAAGTATTTGTATCGAGATAAAGTTTAACACATATAATATTTATATTCACAGAAATCATGACACTAAATTTATGGATGATCGATCCATAATAGATTATTTCTCTCATATAACGCCAATTTAAGGAAAAGAGTTTAATATATATACTGGGTGTAGGGTATTATATGGTCGGGCTTGACCGACTATATTTTCTTACTTGTTTATTTTGTTTTGGAGCAATATGCTTCAAAAAATTTATATTATTTCTTTTAAATTTAACAGAAAAAGAACATAATATTCAAAACCTTAATAATCCTTAAAGTTGTATGTTATTAACGGCACTTAATAAGAAAACTAAGTTTCATAAATATCAAAGGCCTCACTTTGCCCACTGTAAGGTTATAGAACTATAATGACACTACCCTATAATAATTTGTCTGACTTCCACTCAATAATATTTTATTACAACCAGAACACAACAGCAATGACATCCACAGCAGCAACCGCAGTCAAATAAGCTGTGAAATAACCTCCGTAAACAGCTTTCAAACGTGAGTTGGTTAAAATGACACAAGTTTCTCTAAACCATTACGCAATTGAACGTGCATATTATGTTTATATGTGGGTGGGACTTACCTTCCAACAAACTTGTATCCTTAGCTTTCGCACACAGCCTCCACATGTATACATTGTTAAGTGCCAGTGTATTTTACTGTTTAACTTTGTTAGTTGTTTTATTTTATTTTCTCTTTTTTGCTTTCCTCATAAAAACCACTTTATTGCGCCCTGCTATGACTGCAGGTCAACTAGTTTTATTGGTGGCTACTACTGCCCAACAAAAATATTGAAAGTTGTTGATATTTAATGAGGATTTTCATTTTATTTGGTGTGTGTGTGTGTGTGTTTTTTTTGTTCCGTTTTATAGCTTTGTTTTTTTTTTCTAATTTGTTATACAGGTTTCCATAATGCTTATTTGAAATGATAAATTGTCAAAGTACACACAACTTTTCCTAAATTATAAACTTATAAATATTTAAGCAAACTAAGCAGCTGTTGGTTTATTGGTTGGGGCACGTAATGGGTTTTCAATTGTAGTTTAAGCAATTGATTGCTAAATATTTGAATGTTTAAAACTAGTTGTAAAGGACATGTTTTGAATGAAATATAGTTTGGTTTTCTTTAGATTGTAATATAATATTGAAACATAAAGTACACATAATAATTAGCGCATTGTTCACATAACATTCGATTGCACTATAGTAGGTTTTTTTCAAACAACTCTTTTGTTTTGTGTGAAGATTTGGTTTTCAAACATAACTATCGTTATTGTGACAATGAATTTAAGGGCAGGGAAGTGGCTAATAAAACAGAAAACAATATTGTAAATGATATTATAAAACGTTAAAAGTGCAGCTTAAACACGGACCGTAAATGAAAAGAAAAACTATTATTAAATGAAGCAAATAGCTTACAAAGAAACAAGTAAGAAAGTATAATCGGTCAGGCCCGACCATATAATATCCTACGCCCAGTAGTCGACCATTATAAAATAAGGTGTCCTTATTTCTTTATATATGAAACATATTTGTGTTAATATTCATTTGGATACCAACACTTATGCTCTTAAAATGATTTTATGCTCTTTAAAATGATTTTCGGAAGTGGACCTTATATGGGAGCTATGATAAATTATGGATCGATCTTCGCAAAATTTGTAGATGAGATTTGGTTTCATTTACCACTTATTTGTGGTGAAATTTGTGTGGATACTTGCATAATTCAAACATTTAAAATCGTTGGACCCCTATTTCGGGAGGATATTTATATGAGGGCCTGGTGATATAATGGTCCGAAAATATATCATGCACCAGCCAGCCAGCCAGAAGGACGGACGGACATTGTTAAACCAACTAAGGAAGTGATCCTAAGTCGATCGGTGTACTTTAAGGTGTGTGTTGGACCAGTATTTATGAGCGTTACAAACGTCAGCACTAATCCAATATACCCTCCCCACTATAATGGTGTAGGGTATAATAAGAAAATAACTAAAAAGAAAATATCTGTCTAATAGCATAAACTCTTTATCAATGATAAACCAATCCAAAAAAGGGAAAGCCAAAGATGGCAGTACCAACACCATTTATTCAAAGTTGAACAGAACATACGAAATATGCTCCAAAATTAATGCATATCAATAATAAATAATCAAGTTTATTTTGTTTTTATGGCAGGCTTTTAAACTTTAAAATGTAGACACTTGAATTAAAATCAATTTATTTTAAAAATTAATTAACAAGGCATAAACAAATATTTCAATTAATTTGCAAACAATAATAAAAATAATTTTTTTTTGGGACTATATATTTCATATATCAAACTATTTTAATAGTATAAAAAAAGGATATATGGCTGGCTTTTAAACTATAAAAGTTAAAAACAAAGGACTTAATGCAACTGTTAAGGATATAATACTGCTGGTGGCGGTTAAGAATTTTTTTTTTGATTAATTATTAGAAAAGACAATAGTGTATAAAAAAATGTTGAGTCAATACTAAACACAAAAAATTGCTTTTCAGATGCAGAATTAATTGAATACTTTGATAAATAATTGATTTTTATTGACTAAAAATTAAAATATTTGTATGGGGGTCAGGTGAGATAATGGACCGATTTCCACTAATTTCAATAGCATGCGTCCTTGGGCCGAAAAAGGACGATAACAAATATCTTTAAAATTGCCCGAACTGGCATCTAGTATTGAAGAATTACTGAGATACCCGCCGATATGTTGGAGAGTGTATGTCAAATTGGACACAGCGTATGATCTATTTGAGGCGTAGAATCGGTCAAGATTTACATGAAAGCATATTTGAGCATTGAGATCGTTCTATCGACTCAAAAAAAGATTTCAGATATGAAGGACAATTTATTATTTTTTATTCGAACTGTTAATTTTTAAATTTTTGATATTTTATTTTAGTCGGGCTCGAGTTCATTAAATTTAATTTTCATTAAATTATTTTTACTGAAGGTAGGAATTATTTAACAACTTGAAAACATTTTTTACTATTAAAATTTTTAATGATAATTTTTTTTTTCGAGACGAAGTCTTGACATGAATACGAAAAAACTGAAGAAAAGGAGGCAACATGAAAATAGAAATTAATAAATAAAAATGATAATTACAGAAAATTTCAAACACTGGTTAAAAGATTGATGTTTGTCTGTTGGCTAGCAGGCACCGCAAATGGTGCAGAGGGTTAGAACGCCAAGAATTCTGATGAGAGAAAATGGTGTTTCTCGAAACATATGTAAATTCAACAAATCCCAGCCAAGAAAATTATCATTAAAAATTTTAATAATAAAACATTTTTTCAAGTTGTAAAATAATTCCTACCTTCAGTAAAAATAATTTAATGAAAATTAAATTTAATGAACTCGAGCCCGACTAAAATATGATTTCATATATGTTTATAAATTTTATGTTTTTTTTTTAATTAAATCCGAAATTTCCTATCTCTTGTCTCATATATAATCTCTCATCTTTATTATTATTACATAAAACTTTTCTCAATTTTGTAAGTAAGAAAAAGTAAAATAGTTTAACTTACCTGTACGTGAAACAAACAAAAAAAAAACAAATGATTTTTAACAAACAATTTTTTTTTATTTCTAAAAATTTTATAAACAAATTAATTATTGTTTTATAATTATAAACACATTGAAATTAAAATAATTTAAAATCCAATACATATTTAAAAAAAATTGACCGTATTAGGCCTACTATTTTTTAATCAATTTAATACTAATAACCAGATTTATTCTTATATCTTCAGACATAGATCTCCAAGCATCTAAAACAGCTACTTTGAGGTGATATATGCCTTCATATTGTCGACAGCCTAATATTCTCCAAATTTTCTCAATGGGTTTCTGATTTGGAGAACATGCGGTCCAAAAAAGTAAATTAATATTTTTCAAAGACGACCATACCTTTTTTTGACGACTTACAACTGTGGGTGCGTTATCTTACCGCCTGGCCCACGATGTCGAACGATAACGTTGGCTTAGATAAGACTTAAGACACAAACGTTTTAGTGTATCTATTTTTTTTACTCAATCAAGTTTGTTTATTCCACAATCAAGTTTGTGTCTTACGTCTTATCTAAGCCAACGTTATCGATCGACATCGTGGGCCAGGGGGTTATTGTTTTTCATTCCAATTTTCTAAAAATTTTCTCATTTAGTAATTTTGTGTAATCAGAAGAATTAATTTTTATCATTACAAAAATTTACCCAAACCATCAAAGAACCCGTTCCCAAATTTCTTTTTAAGAAATATCGTGATTCCTTTCTTAGGTCTCTCTCATAGCTATTGACACCATCTGCATCACCAAAGTTATTTTTAAATAGTGCAACTATTAACATAGATCTAGGATCTAGACCTAGGATCTTTTTAACAGTGATTTGTACCTCACATTCATTAAAAATATGACCAAGACTCTTTATTTTGTTGCTGAAAGAGATTATAATTCTGCCATTCAGAAAATTCTTTTTCATGCCACCACTTTTGTGTTAACCATACTAAGCCAGACTATTTCCAAATTTTGTTAATACAATATGTGACCGACTGATTTTTTTTTGACAATTGTTCGAAAAGTTAAGCTACTTTTTATATAAATTGAAATTTTACGTTTTAGTTCGAATTTCCAATTGACATTTTACAGCAAATGTTAAATGCTAAATGTTGCGAATTGCATACTACTTTTGATTTTCTAGTATTCTTCTTTATTTATCATAAACTGTAATTATAACTATGAAACACTAATATTAATTTCTATATTTTTCTAGTTAATGGAGCGATCTCTCCAATTCTGGATAAAAAGTGTTCATAGATCATATTCTTAAAAAAATTGTACATGTTTTAAAAACTGTTTATTACTGTACAACAAATATCAAGTGTAATTGTAGTACTGCAACACAGCGTATTCCGATATTAGAAAAAAATAATCCCTGAAAAAAAAAAATTACCAATATGATGTTGTATTGATTTTAATTAATTGATTCCCATATATATATATAGATTTTATATTACTTCTTGATATATCAGTGATAGAAGCTTTGACAACGAATACAATTTTGCTTGAAAATCTACATATACGAAGCCTATTTGCATTTGTCTGGATACACCAACAAACAATATTGCCGCGTTTGGGATTTTTAAAATCAAAGATCAATTTTTCAAAAGCCTTTGCATGCTGAACGTGTCACTATTTAATGCGCTATAGGTCTGGAGAATTGATTGAGCATTTTTTTCGCCTAGAAATGCAGACAATATTTTGGCCATCGTAGCATATCTTTCACAGCAATATATAGAGCTAATCGAATCGAAATATGATTAATAAAATAGATCCACAATTTAGGCAAAATATTATTGAAAAAAATCAGTAATCGTGATCGTGATTTGAATTGGCAAGCCTTATTCTTTTCATTACAACGAAAATTTAAATGAGTTTCTAGAACAAAGTTCTCGCTGAAAATCGTATAATTATTTCATACATGTTCTTTAATGAGTTCAGCTGTACGTATGACGACTAAATAATATTTCTTGAAATATATAACACTCATACGCCATGTATGAATGTTATAACATTGAATAAAGCTGAGCTTTTATCAAATGAAAATTATTTATTTATTCCCTTCAAGTATAATATGCCAAAAAAACTGACTTTAAAATTGACTTTAAAAGGTCGAGCAAAATAAAATAAAATCTAAAGAAATATTTCATAGTCAAAAACAAAAACTAGTTTCCCTTTTTGTTTGTTTGTTTTTTGTAGCTATAAATTTTTGCCTTAAAGTCACATAGGTAAACAAGGGTCTATAAAAATTCCTGACTAGTTAAAAATATGTACACATGTATACATATGAGTATATATGTATGTATATGAGTATATGTTTGTATTCAGTTACACTTAGTTATGGAAAAATTTGTATTTAGTTTTTCATAAATAAAAAATGCTGGCCTTTGTTGTTCTATGAAAGGAATAAAGAAAAAATTTGAAATGAAAATTGCTCCACTAGGAAAATCAAATAATAAACAATGTCAGTAGATTATTTTCTTCTAAACTGAAATATCCCATTTAAAGCCAAACCAAAACGACAAGAAAAATTTAAAAAATTATTTATTTATTTTTGATAAAATAAATTATTTGTAAAAAATATATATATTATATATTAAATTATTTCTACCAATTATCAAGGAATGAGTTACAGTTATATTTTTAAGAGACGTATTATTGTCTCCACATTCAATAATGAACAAAAAAGGTCGAAGAAATCAAAATTTAATTTAATTATTTATTTATATAAAATTATTAATAAAAAAAACAGGAAAAGTTAAAATTGTACAATTGCCACTTATGAGTGAAAATTCGAAAATCATCCTTTATCAATGCAAAGAGTTTTTTTGCATTTTTGGCAACCCCACCGGCTTCTGTTGTGACAGACGTACACGATTTGGAAGCTTTTCGAGAATGTAATCGGAGCCGTCTAGCTGTAAACCTTCAATATTTTAGGTCGAAAAACGAGCTGTAGTGCGTTTTTTTGGTAATTGCTGTCTTTAGTTCGTCGAAATAATAACTGGTCTATCCCAGTAAAAAAATTCGTGTTTTTTGAAGCACTTAAGAGAAAAAGCGCATAATCGAGCGCTTCAATAAAACCGCTCTTTTGAAGCAGTAAATGCTTAAGAATAAAATATAACAAAAAATATGTTTTTTTAGTGCTAACAACGAAGAAGGTTTTAAAGCGAAAAACAAAAATGAAATTATAGCCTACAGATTTACGTATGACAACGAAAGTCAATTACAAAACGAATACCGCGCTTCTCATTTACTATGAATTTTTCTTCAGCAAAAATATTCAGATAGAATTAAAAAAACACTTTAGGAAAGTGCTTTATTTGCATGTTTGATTAGGTTAAAAGAAGCGCTTATTGTCAGCAGAAAGTAGTGCTCCAAACTGGGAACACCTCATACAAAAATCATGCATCTCATCAGCAGGTTTGAAGCGATTTGAGGTATGAATTCATACATAAAACCTGCTCCTTTTGGAGCACATTTTTTACTGGGATATTGTTCTCTCTGCTATATACATGCAAGCGCCAAGCATTTGACATAGCCACATCGAGCATGTAGGTAAATAAACCCCGCCGCCATTTTTTTTTACCATGAATGCCGATTCTGTATAATGATATGGATGATCCATTTCATCAACTCCGCCCATATCTTTGTTGTAATTTTAAAACATGTAGGGGATCTGCATATCAGTTTTTTGCCTTTTTTGGGAACACCATTTTTTAACAAATCCTGCTGGTTAATATCTAGTTATTTTTATCAAACCTATAATAAAACTCTGATCTTGGTTTTTTTCATCATCTCCTTTACATATTGCAGAGGGCATTTCTTAGAGCGACTATGTCTTATTATTCCAGTAGCACGGTAACCTAAATTACGCAAATCATTCAGTCAACACTTGTAAAAAAAATTATCAAAATAAATTTTGTGATTCGTGGAGTTCGTCGATAATTTACAAGCAGCATTTTGACAATTATACTACCCAAATGTTCTGAGCCAGAGTTATGTGATTTACCACAGTAAATATCAAAAGAGTAACAGTATGCAGGGGAACTTGCTGCAACCTAATATTTATAGCCAAATCTAACTGTTTTGCCTCTAATAAACTGCTTTGCTGAATGCCAACCATAATATTTAACCATAGATTGGACGATAGAAATGCTTTTGTGGAAAACACCAAATTGATTGAAGTTTTTGATAAGAACATCTAAAACTTTACGTCACTTAACATCTAAAACTTTACGTAACTTAAACATTTTGTCAGTGTTATTTGAAGCTTCATTATTATCAACAAGATGAAAATTTCTTTTTATTTCTTTAAACCTTTTTCTGGACATAGCATTTAACACAACTTCTACTCCTATATCCAGATAGAATTAGTATTCCAAAGAAAACTTTCAGATCTGCAACGGTGACTGTAAAGTTGTGTCGATTATTTTGACTCGCGTACAACCGACTAAGATTAGCGATCATTTCAAAAACTTCTTCATCGAAAAACTTTTCAAATATTTGAACTGGTGACAAGTCCTTTACTGAGTCTTTCATATGGATTTTACTTAGTAGCCGCTCAGCAGTTTCCTCATAAATATTCGAATAAATTGGAGCTGCTTTTCGCCAAGATGGTACTTTAAATGCTGATGAAATTTCATGCTCTCCACACCGTGGCGTTTTTATTTTCTAATCGGAGCCCATTTAGCAGCTAATGGTTCATCATTACTGCAATCTTCATCAACCAAAAGAGTGTCAGCAACTTTCCCAGGAACGTCATTTGGAAAGATTGATAAATTTATATTTTCATCAAACCCCTCTTCTTTATCAGTAACAACACTAGGCTCTGGTGGAAGTATAGTCAAATCATACTCTAACCCATCGTTGCTATCCTCTGTAACTATATATACAGCTTCTTCTAAACCGCGATGGCGATTACGAAAGGTAAAATGTCGGTTCATCCTAGTAAAGTTACTACGCGTGTTAAAAACTCGAATATACTAGTCCAATGTTTTAGTAACTTATAAATGTAAAAATTGCAATAAAATATACTTACATTTTACTTGGGGATTTCCCTATTTAAGTTGCACTATAAAGTGCGTTTAAGAAGACTACATAGTCAGTAATACATCAACTGACGTTTTCGAGTCGTTTACTCATTTCTGTCTTTGCGTATATTATAATACAGACAAACCTTGATATAACGACCCTCACTATACCGAATTCCTCGATTTAACGAATTTTTTGAAATCTCCTCCAACGCTCCATAAGATTTAATACATTATAACGAATTTTCATTCACTGCAGACTAACGAATTAGAATGAATTATTTACCTCTATTTAACGAATTTTGCAAACTTACAACCTTTGCATAACGATTTCCATCAATTAATCCAAATTATATGAAACAGATACACACAAAATTTTTGTGTTTGCAACGACAACGTTTCCAGCAAACCTACGTTCGTAGAAAAATTTATTGTTGCCAATTATTTTATAAATATAAACTATATTTGAATTTTAAAACTACAAAATACAGTGTTTTCCGTCAAACGAATTTATTTATTAGCGGAAATCGTTCGCTATAACATGGTAAGCAGATGATGATTAATATACATACAACATTTTTATTACCTCGTTATAACGAATAGAAGTGCAACTTCACCCTCCATAAGATTCGTTATACCAAGATTGAACTGTATTGCACTTACATAAACTTACCTCCACATCTGTGTTATTGATCAAACTAATTAGGTTATTATGTCATAAAAAATAAATAAATTTAATTCCCAGCAATTATTAATGCATACATTTTTTTAATAAATATTAATACTATTTTCGTACACCCGCGATAAGTTAGTTTTCCCATATTGGCACAGCGGGCGTAAATGGGTTAAGTATGTCGATTTGTTGGTGTGTTTGTAGGTAAAATATGTTGAATGATTTTAAACAATATGCATGCAAACATACATAAACACATATCCATGAATATATGTATATTTTAATATGCAACATGTAAATATGTATATAGCCTAAAGGATTTTAATACTCATACATAAACAACTAGAACTTTATACAAACATATACATATGTAATAATAACAGCAGCAACAAAAACTAAAATATCTATTCAAAGAGTTTTTATACGTTTACAACTCTACCAACTCTGCTAACAATATTAACAACAACCAGATAGACATGACTTTTATGAACAATGACACATACAAACGATCATAACAATTTATTTTATATTTTATTTGTATGGATGCCTGTCAGTATTTGTGTGTGCAACTTTAGCAGTTGCAAATTTATTCTCATGCAGTTTATACATACATGCATACATTCATACATACTCGTACATATGTGTAAATCAACATGATGGAAATATTAGTTTGAATTTTAATAGTTTTTCTCCTGTAGTTGTTGTTGTTATTATTATTATTGTTGTGTGTAAATGTGGATTGATTTGATATGTTTTCAATATAAAATTGATTGAAAAGCATAAATATTACTATAAAATATACACAAATATATTTATATACTTTTCAATAGTCCAATTTGTATGTACTTACATCTTTCTGCATTAAGTTGGTACAGTTTGTACAGAGCCAGAAAAGTAGGGTCCATAATCCCTAAAAAACTAAAAGTCTAACTCCTTTTAAGATAACAAATTATGAATGGTTAAAGTTCAGTAATACTAAGAATTCCAAATTTCAGGAGAATATCTGCAGTTTAAAGATTGTTTATCTATGCTTATAATACAAATTAATGGGTTAATGCACGCACATCAGCCTAATGACCATACCCAGTTTACAGAGAAGAGATTTCTTTGAATAGATTACTGGGCATAAAAATTGTACCTCTTTTAATCAAACACGACTAACATCATGTCAAACATGCCAAGGATAATACAAATACTTTTACGAGAGCAAAACCAAATGCTTCATATACTGCTATTTAAAAAAATCTAATGTTCATGATATATTATAAGAACATTCTATAAGAGTATTTTTTTTATACCAACACAAACTGCGATGCTTTTTGGCTTGTCTGCACAAAACACACAGATGCCAAATGAGATACTTATTTCTAGAATATCTACTTTCTTGCTTTGATTATTAAAATTTATTTTGCTACCATCTATGCAATTAATGTAAGAAATAGCAGCCGGAATAATTATCTACTAGTTTGGGAGCTTTAGGACTTCTGAATAGATATTCAGAATATCTAAGTGAACGTACCTTTTGTTGCAGCTAACTTCTGGTAATCGGTATAAAAATAATTGTATTTTTAATATACTTTTTCAGGCTTTCTGTCATTCAGTTCAGTGTGCAGTAGTCTACAGTTTCTATTATATATCAATACAGTAGTAGACTTTTAGAGACATCTACAGCACCAACATCAAGCTCTATTGACCTGTGCATTATTGTTTGACCTGTGAAGTGATTAAATTGATTTTTAAATAAAAAATTAAATGTTTAAAAAATAAGAAAAAACGCCAACTCATATTGCAAATAATGTGATAAATTTGTGGCAAAAAGAATTGCTGAACAATTAAATTTAAGTAAATCCACGGTAAATAATATAAAAAACTGCGTAATTTAGCTTGAAATAATAATCAAGGGGGTCGACCAAGACTGCTTTCTATGATGATGCCCGGCAGATTGAACATTGGCTACATAATAAGGACATCAAGAGCCCAAAAAATGCTGCAAAACTTATAAAAATAAAAAAGCCAGCACTTTTTATTTATATTGGATTTCTGCATATGTTTGTAACGCCCAGAAATATTGGTCCAACACCCACCTGAAACTATACCAATCGACTCAGAATCACTTTCTTAGTCGATTGAACGATGTCCGTCCGTCAGTCCGTCTGGCTGGTTGGCTGGCTGTCCATATAAAGCTTGTGCGCAGAGTACAGGTCGCAAGTTTGAAGATATTTCGATAACATTTGGTACGTGATATTTTTTTGGCCCAATGATGGATGGGATTGAAACTGGTGAAAATCGGTCCATTATTTCACCTAGCCCCCATACAAATATCCTCCCGAAATTGGGGTTTACCGATCATAAATGTTTTAATTATTCAAGTATCCAAACACATTTCATTTTATATTTTACAAATGAGTGGTAAATGAAGCCAAATCACATCTACAAATTTTATGATGATCGGTCCATAATTAGTCGTAGCTCTTATATTAGGCCCACTTCCGAAAATCACTTTAACGATCATAAATTTCTGAAGAATGTTGGTTAACAAATAGTGTTCGATACAAATAATATATAGAAATGATGACACCTAATTTTATAATGATCGGTCCATAATTAGACGAAACTCCTATATTAGACCCTCCCCGTAATCAGGTTTAATCGCCATAAATTTTTCAAAAGTATTTATATCGAGACAAAGTTTAACACATATAATATTTATATTCACAGAAATCATGACACTAAATTTTTGGATGATCGGTACATAATAGGTCATATCTCCCATATGTTTTCTACATATACTGGGTGTAGGGTATTATATGGTCGGGCTTGACCGACTATACTTTTTTGCTTGTTTCTTTTAATGCAATTAGAGTAAAAAGTCATATCTGCCGTTGTATGCGGTAGAGGGTTAATTAGCAGACTAAAGTGCCATTATATATTTTACACCTTTGTTATTCGAAATTCAAAAATGGCAAACACCCAATTGATTCTTATAATTTGTTATTTTTCTAAATATGTTTTTGTTCCGATCTTTTTAAATTTCAAATAAATTAGGTAAATAATCAGGCTCGAGGTCTGTGTTATAATCAATTATTTAGGTTATGTGACAGTTTAAATTCCCGAATAATTTTCTGTTACATGCCAACATCCTACAAGTACGAATGACTCGAAAATAAAACTAGATCTGTTGTTTCTGAGTTCACAATATGCTCATATTGTTACGATTTTCAGGTGTGTTGTCTGTAAAATAAGTTATGATTCCATAAGTTTATGGCAAGTTACATCATAAATCGTCGTTTTGGCCTGTAGTGATACGTATGTACATAAAATATAACTATCCATATAAAAGCTTAGCCTACGTGTTAGTATTCTCCCTATGAAGCAAATAATAGATTGATTAACAATCAGTTCTTCGTAATGCTGGATTCTAATCCTATTGATAAAGATCATGACTAGAACAAAAAGAGATGCAGTAAAAACACACCCTAATGTTTTTGATTAATATTAAATTCTTAAACACACACATATACACTTGCAGTTTTATAGTTGTTATACATTTAATAGTAACGGGCATTTAATAAATTAGCAGTTCAAATTTTATAGTTTATGTTTTTGTTTGCTTGTACGAGGGTAACTTTAAAATTCTTATTTAGATACCAACATTACAAAGCCCCGAAAATATCTAATTAATGATATGTTCATCAATGAACTAAAACATTAAATTTCAACTGGTTATGTTAAGTGGCAACTAACATTACTATAAGTTATATAGACTGACTATATAAATAGTTATCCTCGTAGTTGTATTAGTGGTAGTAGATGTAGCTAAACCATTTTAAAACTTTATATTTATTACTGTATAAACAAAATCGAACAATTATATTGGTATACATTTACTTAATGTGGAATTACTAAGGACAGTTAATTGAAAAATTCCACAGTTTGACTTTTGGAAAGTAAATTAAAAGTGCCATTGTCGTACTAAATTTATCCTTATAATTATTTACTTAAACAAATTTAATTTTGAAATTGAAAAAAACAAAATGCTGCTCAATAAGTTTCCTTTACAAGGAAACAAGCAGCATTCAGAATAGACTTTTAAGATATTAAACCAGCAGGAAACTTTCCTGTATCTAAAAATAGTGTTCAACTAGTTTTTGAAATTATTTTACAATAAAAAGTTTAAAAAATTGTTTTAAATATACTACATGTAGTTAATTGATTTTTGTTTAAATTTGATAATGTTAACAAAAAAGGACATACTCGTAGATGGCTGGCTTTCTAACTACAAAAATTAAGAACCTGAAACTTGTTGTAACCATAAAGAACACAAATGTGCAAAGTGTGTGTAATTTAGTTTTTCAATTATTTAAGAAGAAATAAGAAAATCGTTTCAAATAAATTTTAAATAAATAGTAAAAACATTAAAATGTTTTTAATACGAAAAATTTATTAATTAAATTGCTAAATAGTAGCTAGTAATTGAAATTTGTTAATATGAACAAAAAAGGATATACGACTGGTTTCTAAATTAAAGAGATGTATAGAACTTTGAAAAGGAATAAAACAAAGATGTTTTTTTTTCAGTTGACATGCAATTTTCTTTATTTGAAAGATAAACTTTTGGCATCAGTATTTAAATATGACTTTGGTGGTCCACTTTTAGATGACTTTTTCCAACATTTGTGGTTATATATTGGCGAATTTTGTCCTCCAAGTAGGCAGTTGTTTCGGTTTTATCGTTAAATTGCACGATCTTGGCGGCCAATCTACGGGTCCGACACATGAAAATATGCAGTTACCAAATTTTTCCTTCAATGAATCAATTATGGCACGATCTGTGGGACATGTTGCCTCTTGTCTTGTTGCAACCACAACATGGTTTAATTAATGAACAATAAGGTCGTTTTTAAAGAAGTACGGACCAATTATTTCACCAGTCTATAAGGCATACCATTTTTTCTGGATGTAACACTGTCGGAACATACATTATACGGCAGTTTTGTTTATTGATATATCGATGCAACCAAAATTGAGCTTCATAGCTAAACAAAATTCGCTTATGAAAATCGGGATTTCATATTTCGAACAAAATTATGATCTTCATAATAAAGTTGCCCAATTTGGAAGCGTTCTTCAAGCGTCAGTATATTCATGTTGAAATGAAAAACCAAACTAAACATAAATAACTTGACAGCTGACAAAATAGCCGCCAGGAAATAAATAAAAATACAGGATATATGGCTGGCTTCCAAACTACAAAAGTTAGACTTGTAAAATTTATTTGTTCTTAAAAAGTTCTTAAAACCACTAGTTGTGGTCAACTTTTATTAAAAATAATTTAATAAAAAACACAATAATTTTATAGTAAACCTTTGCCAAAAAATTTTCTAAAATTTTGAAATATTTCTCATTCAAAGAATTATTTCATTAAATTGATTAGTAAGTGTTTTTTACGAAAAATTTATTATATTATCAATAAAGGATATATGGCTGGCTTGGTAAATACAAATGTTAGAAACCCGAAACTTAGAAAAATCATTGCATGCATATATCTACAAATTGTTGGGAAGTTAATTTTAAAATTATTTAATAGGAATTAAAAAAAAATTAAATATGTTTCGAAAAAATAGTAAGCTTAGGATTTTTTTTTTAAATATTTTTTTTAATGTGTAATGTTGTCAAAAAAGGATATATGGCTGGCTTTCAAAATTTTAAAGTTAAAAACCTGAAACTTGGTGTAACTATAAAGAACATAAATATACAAATTGTGCTTAACTTACTTTTTATAAGGAGTGATTTTTTAAAAGCTATAGGAAAGTTAAAAAAAAACACATAAAATTCAGAAAAATGCATGAAATCTTTATTTATTTATCGATAGTACGGTCCATATAATTTAATGTTTGAAGATTATTTCATGCAAATGTTGACCTTGACTGCGCCTCAAATGGTCCATATGCTTAGTCTAATTTTGGCATACTCTTTCCAACATTTCGGTCGGTATCTCACGAATAAATGCTTCAATGTTGTCTTCCAATGCGTCAATTGAAGCAGGCTTGTCTGTATAGGCATGAGCTTTAACATAGTCCCACAAAAAATTGTCTGAAGGCGTTAAATCGCACGATCTAGGCTGCCAATTGACCTGTCCCAAATGTTCACCGAACTCGCCTCTCAATAAGTCCATTGTTGCGCGTGCTGTGTGGCATGTCGCATGTGGCACCGTCTTGTTGAAACCACATGTCACGTCAAGCTCTTGCATTATGGGTAAAAAAAAGTTGGATATCATCTCACGGTAGCGCTCACTATTCACAGTTACGTTACGATTCGCATCATCTTTGAAGAAGTACGGTCCCATGATGCCGCCAGCCTATAAACCGCACCAAACTGTGACTTTTTGTGGATGCATTGGTAGCTCTTGCAAGGCTTCTGGCTGATATTCACTCCAAAATCGACAATTCTGCTTATTTACGTACCCATTGAGCCAAAAATGAGCTTCGTCGCTGAACACAATTTTTCGGTAATTCATCACGCGATGAACTTTCTTAAGAGAGCACTCAAGACGATTCATGGTTAAATTATAGAGCAAACTGAAGATGTTTGACAGTGAAACAAAAAACGAAACGTGCGTCAGCTGTTTAAACCAGTGTTGCCAAAAAGATAATAGCTAAAAAATCACCCTTTATTGCTTAATAAAATAAAAAACATTGTTATATAAAATAAATTAGCGAAAGAAAAAGTTTTGAAAGCTGAAAGTTCTGTCACAATTTCCTCTTAACTTCGAGGATTATCGTTTTTAATAAATTGGAAAATCTCCATATCATTAGTCTTACTCCCATTTATTGTATGAAATAACATTTGTCAGTATTTTATATTAATAATGCTACCACAACTTTATCCTACTACCATAACTAACAAAAAATAATCCGTTCACTTGTAACTGAAATTGTGTACCTAAGGTCTTCGTAGTTTTTCAATACATTCCGAAATTGTAATTTAATATTGATTAATAATATTTTGTGAAATTTTATATTAAGATTTAAATTAAAATTTGCAATCAAACAAGGTACACCCAATGGCGTTAAAACTGAAATCAAAATCAATTACATTACAAAATACGTAATTCAAACTAATTTTTATTTTCTTAAATTAATTGCAGGTTAAAGTTTCAACAAAGCACAAAGCAACTGTCAACAAAGAAAGTATTTTAAGTACTCTATAAAGCTATCAAAATTAAAGGTCTTAGTTATAGCTTAGCTTTATTTCTCTTTAATGTGTAATATTATATTGTTTTAAGAGTGTGTCATTATTCACTAGCCTTTTGAAATTTAAAACGTTTGATCTGTACAAGACAAATGTATTTAAAACGCACATTTTCACTAATATCACGTAGGATGCTGAAAAAAAGCAAAGGCCAGCAACCTTTAATATACAAAGGATATTCACACATATATACACACATACACATAAACACTTTTTAGACATTGTTTGAAGAACATCCATCAATTCACAGAAATAGAAACAAAAGAACAGCTTAAACCTTGGCATAGTTAATGGTTTGTATGTACGGGTGTGACTGTGTCATTGTGTGTGTGTTTGTATGTATTACTATATATTTGAGCTTGTATTTGTAACTGTACTAAAAGAGTAATAAGGTTATAGTCGATGAAACAAAACACACATAGGTACTGTTTAACGCATTTGAAATTGTTACACGATGCAACCAAAAACAGTAAATTTTCCAAAACTGTCGCACACATACTAAGTGCAACTAGAGTTACAAATCTAAGGCATTTATATTTTAAGGGCTTCGCATATAATTAACAAGACCCTCTGGAGAATTTACATTATGTTGTACCTTAATAACTGTGGAACTGTTTCTTCCAACTCTTTTAGCTATATGATTGAAAAATGCTGATACTTGTGGTATAAAAACAGAAGTTTTAAAGAACTGAAACATGAAAATGTCGAAAAAAAACACCACTAGAATATAATTTTGTTTAATTCTCTAAAACTGATTTCAATTCATAAAATTAAGTCCCTTAAGTTTCTCTAAAATATTTTACTATGGTAAATATATTAATTGTGTTAACATTTTTTGAGATTTTCAAAAAAGGATATATGGCTGGCTTCCAGAATACACAAGATAGAAATCTCAAATTTGGTATATCAATGCAGAACATACAATTGCAAATTGTACTGGAATTATTTAAATAATTTTTTTGATTCACAAATAAGAAAACTTACGTAAATAAATTTTAAACAATTAAGAATAAAACCTGATCATATGTGAAAAAAGAGCGAATTGTAGTCAACTTATTTTTTTAAATTATTTAGCAATAATTTAAAACAAGTTCGAGTGCTATATTCGGCTGAGCCGAATCTTAAATACCTTCCACCTAAACGTACTAAGAAATAGAGAAACTTCTTTGGTTTTAGGACTAGAATATTGTTATTAGTCTTATTAGTATTTGATATATTGTTTGAAAGACAATTTTACGACCAACAGAATTTATGTTAAATAATTTGCTAAATGAGAATTTGTTCCTCTTACGAGTAAAAAATTGTTATATAAAATTCTTTTATTCGAAGTTGCCTTCTAGTTAAATATAAAAATTTAATTTGAAATTTATTTTTGTATACTTCATTATATGTTCTACATTAGCTTTCCGTTTTCATTTAACTACCGGTTATACGGCAATTATGCTACTGGACGTTGTAGATATCAGTCAGTAATAGCTCCTGAATTAAGTCCACTTCCGAGCATAACAACCAACCATACAACTCTTGTAAATAATGCCATTGAGACAAAATTCAACCTATATAATCCTAAAACACATAGAAATCACATTAGTGGATACTGGATTTAGAAGCTATCAGTCATAATTGGTCCATTTCTTCTGTCTGCTTTTCATAATAATCTTGATTGTAATTTAACAATTTATAAAATTAAAAGAACATTTTTCCATATTTACAACAAGTTAAAAAACAAAGTATAAAAAAGCATAAGATATAAGGTGAGGCTTTCTGTTTGAATTTGATCTCAATTTGCAATTGTATGTTCTGTATTGATATACCAAATTTGAGATTTCTATCTTGTGTATTCTGGAAGCCAGCCATATATCCTTTTTTGAAAATCTCAAAAAATGTTAACACAATTAATATGTTTACCATAGTAAAATATTTTAGAGAAACTTAAGTATACAAAAATAAATTTCAAATTAAATTTTTATATTTAACTAGAAGGCAACTTCGAATAAAAGAATGTTAAATAATTTGAAATTTTATTTAATTTCGACCATTTATAATTGATGTAATTATCGATTCTTACTGTAATTTACAGAGTTTGTCTGCTTTTCATAATAATCTTGATTGTAATTTAACAATTTATAAAATTAAAAGAACATTTTTCCATATTTACAACAAGTTAAAAAACAAAGTATAAAAAAGCATAAGATATAAGGTGGGGCTTTTCTGTTTGCATTTGATCTCAATAACATTATTTAAAAAAGATTTATGGGTGGCATAGAAGAAATGGACCAATTATGACTGATAGCTTCTAAATCCAGTATCCACTAATGTGATTTCTATGTGTTTTAGGATTATATAGGTTGAATTTTGTCTCAATGGCATTATTTACAAGAGTTGTATGGTTGGTTGTTATGCTCGGAAGTGGACTTAATTCAGGAGCTATTATTGACTGATATCTACAACGTCCAGTAGCATAATTGCCGTATAACCGGTAGTTAAATGATTTCTGGATTAAAATTTCTGATCCATATAAAAGTTGGTTCGATATCGATATTTAGTAGACATTTTTGTGGGTTTATTTGTTTTTTTTTTTGGAAATGGTTCTTATATAGCAGGTATGACAAGTTATGGGCTGATCTTTTAAAATTTTGGAACAGTTATTGTCATGCATATGAGGATATTTTACGTTATTATTTCAACACAATAACGGTATATTTACGATATATATATTAGTATTTCGGAAGTGGACCTTATATGGGGGACATAGTCAAATATGGACCGATATTCTCAAAATCCAGCAGTTTGATTGAGGCATATATGTAAATAATCCGTGTAAAATTTTGGATTGGTACAGTTATTTATAAGATATTTGTTAGTATTAAAGTGATTTTCGGAAGAGGGCTTTATATGGGGCATACGGTTAAAAATAGACCGAAATTCACAATATTTTGTGGGATGATTTTTGTATATATGTAAATGATCTGTGGAAGGTTTTGAATCAGTACCGATATTTATACAATATGAGGTCCTTGCATGGGAGCTCTGACCAACTATGGGCCGACCACCATAAAATTTAGTCCACCAATTTATTTACCTATAAAGATTATTTGTGTAGAACCTTTTATCGTTATTTCTACCAGTTTTTTACATTTTAAGCTAAACGACTATAGACCCCATCTATAGTCGTTTAGCGATTTTTTTTTGCATAAAACTTATTTTTGCTGAATTTTGTCTTGATATTCCAATTTTATAGGCATTTATGTATAATTGAGCAATATTTCGGGAAGATTTTTTTTCCGCACTCTTTCTTCTTTTATCATAAAAACAACGTATACAAAATTTCATGGTATTATCTCAAAGAAGTGCAATAAAATGGACAAAAAATATCAAATTTTTATGGAGGTTGTCTCACATATTGGTCCATAACTCTGGTTGGCCGAAACCGATTTTGCTGATTTTCAATATCAAAGTTACCTGCAAAATAGGAAATATTTTTCTGGAAATTTCGTTTAGTTGAGTTGTATAGTTTGGATGTGAGAGTATTTTACGCAGACAGACGGACAGACGGACGAACATGGCTAAATCGACTTAGAATTTCATAAGGATCAAGAAAATATATACCTTGTTTGGTCTCAGATGAATATTAAAATAGTTTCACACGGAATGACAATTGTAATATACCCTCATTCACCACTCTGGGTGGTGGAGGGTATAAAAATTACAAAAATAAAACACAACTGCTTTATTTAAAAAAACACTACCCGTAAAATAAGCTATTTTTTAAGTTATTAAGCAACGCGAAATTAGCAATTTCTTTTAAATTAAAAAATAAGAAATAATAATTACAAAAAAAGAATCATCATAACAGAATTTAGCATTTTCACATTATTCTTATTTTAATTCTCATAAATAGGGTAGGGTAAAATTCCAAAAACTAAATAAATATAATATCTAAGGCCTAAAATATAATTTTGTTTAAAAAAGTTTTAAAATCGAATGTAATACAAAATTATAAACATACATACATACTACTATGAATATATTAATTGTCGATGATGAATGATGCAGCATTATTAGCGCACACTGTACTTAAGCGGCATGTCCCAAAAAAATTTTTTTTTTTTGATAGAGCACATCCGTGGCTATAATTTCATTGAGCATTTGTAATAGATCTGATCAGTAATTATATAGATATAACTAAAGCGCCACCAGATTAGCCACTTCTCCTACTGTGCATAAGCGAGAAAAAGAGAAAAAGTGATAATTTAATGCAACCAAAATTATTACCATATCTATGATTGTAATTGCAATGTTACAAACATCAGCACATATGTATACGTACTAATTGAGTGGGAGAACAAAGTAATAATATAAAATCTTTAACATGCGAGATGTTGAGAAGTAAACCCAACTACATTGTGTCAATTTTGTACATTATTTGCATGTTTCTTAAATTGAAATTTGAGGAAATTATTTATATAAAATTTAAAATACGATAAAAATCGTAACAACAGAACATATGAAATATGTTTCAAAATTAATGCATATCAATAATAAAAAATCAAGTTTATATTGTTTTTATGGCAGTCTTTTAAACTATAAAATGTAGACACTTGAATTACAATCAATTTATTTTAAAAATTAATTAACAAGGCATAAACAAATATTTCAATTAATTTGCAAACAATAATAAAAATAATTTTTTTTGGGACTATATATTTCATATATCAAACTATTTTAATAGTATAAAAAAAGGATATATAGCTGGCTTTTAAACAATAAAAGTTAAAAACAAAGGACTTAATGCAACTGTTAAGGATATAATACTGCTGGTGGCGGTTAAGAATTTTTTTTTTGATTAATTATTAGAAAAGACAATAGTGTATAAAAAAATGTTGAGTCAATACTAAACACAAAAAATTGCTTTTCAGATGCAGAATTAATTGAATACCTTGAAAAATAATTGATTTTTATTGACTTAAAATTAAAACAAAATATAATACATGATTAACTTCTAAACTAAATTTTAAAGAAGATTTTGTACTTTTGTAATAGCTAAATTTTTGTAATGCTTTATATTGTACAATGTTCCATTCATTAATCACAAGTTAAAGGCCTTTTCTGATGACTTGTATATATCCCGCTGGTTGGACTCCCTCTATTGTCTGTTAACTATGAAACATGTTTTGGCATCGAAGTACATGTGTGTGTGTATGGAAATATATGTTTAGAAATGCCAGTACATAGTATCGCTGATTACACTTAATTACACACATGAAACTGGTCATTTTATGTGTGGGTGTGGTAACTAAAGTCAATCTGTTTCCTGTATTCACACACAGGCTAACACACAAACCAACACAAGGACACACCTAAAAACACATTCATACATACCTAAATAGGCAAGAGTAAACGTGCTATAAGCTCGAAGCAAGTGTCTTTTGTTTCCCTAACGTTAAAAATGTCTTTGAGCAATAGTTTCCCAACATTCAACAACTTTATCATGTTCAAATACAAAAAGTTTAAGGACAATGATTCTCTGGGTTCTGGCTTTTAATACTAAAATGGGGTAGGCATGTTGTACTTTTTTTTTCGGTTTTTAACAAATATTGTGGTTTTCAGTTAACTTAAAGGGTATTTGAAAATTTACAAAATAACAATGACAACAAAAAATAAACTTTAGGATTCGCTTGAAACTTTTCAACCATTTTGAACATTTAAGGACAAATTTCCTTAATTGTTTGCTAAGGTGAATATTTACAAAATTTATTTACAAGGTCACCTGTGTAAAACCAATTTCAATTTGTAAACAAAAATTAATTATTAAATGGATGGCTTAGAGGAGCTATTGTCATTATTTCTAAGTGGTGAATTGCAAGAAATCTCATTTGTGCGCTAAAGTAAGTAGTTGTTGGATATAAATAATTTATATGTAACTGTTACAAATGTGTGTTACTTGCCTGTTATGCTTTTTTTCAATAAACAAAATATGTTGCAAATACTGTGGAATAACCGTATATAGCCTGTTTTTTTTTTTGAAAATAAAAGCATTTCTAAAGCAAACAGTAGAATAACGAAAAAGTTTTGATGTTTTACTTGTTGACATATCACTGAGTGCATTTTGAATCATATTGTTCGCTCAGCACTGTAATATTTTGGCTCCCAAGATTCAATGTTATTTACTTTTTAATGAGTAACACAAGTTTAAAATTAGTGACTAAAATTGGTCGCCACTGTGCGGCGCCACATGTCACGCAGCCACCGGAACAATGAATTTCTTGCAAATTAATTGGCAGTTAATTAGTCGCCCGGTCATGTTATTTAACAACATTAGTTATATCAAATTGATTACAGCCTTTATATGAAAAAATATGATTAATGAAATATTCCTGACCTGATTATGGTAATAAGTGATTAAAATTTTATTAAAAGAATCGTTATCTGTTCTCTTGGCCGTTGACTGACCAACATTATTATACCGTACGCCTTCGTAAGGAATATTGGATTTGTGCTGATTTATACACAAATTTTGATCGATAACAATTTTTTCTTTTGGTACAACCAAAAAAGGCCCTATCACCAGGCTATAGCCGATGTTGTGCTGAAACCAAGAAATGTTTATTCAGGTCATTTCGGAACAAAAATGTTCCGCATCGAAGCCGATTTCTGAAAGCCCTTTAAGAATTTTTTTTTATTTTTTTTTTTTCAACATTTTTCATTTTATAATTATTTAACGATTTACATTTCTTAATGTAATTATATGATTATAATTAAAAGTACAATCTAAAAACTATCTTTGTTAAGTAAAACTAACTTAAGATTAAGAGTTCGTGTTGATTTGCATTTGCGGAAAATATCTTGTACGCCTTTGATGGCGCGTTCCGCACAAATATTGCTGCGTTGTGTTTTTGGAATTCTTGATGCAATGTCTTAGAAAGCATTTCTGAGCATTAGTAAAGGCCGATAGCTTCGAAGTCATTTTTATTGCAATAATGGTATTTTTATAATTTTAGCAATAAATTATAATATTTCGCAAATTTGCATAAGACAGCGTAGGTAAGTCGCAATATTTTATAACGATTCATTGAATTTATACAGAATATTGTTCAATATTTAATGCAAAAACTTATAATTTATTTATCATTTAATGAATTAATAAAGAAAATAGTTTTTTTTTTTTTTTAGAACTTACTGATCCCAAACTTAATTGCATTTGACGCGGAACCTTTTTTAAGGAAATCGAAAATCTAAAGATGTAGTTCTTATTGTTTTTTTATGCACTACATGGTATTATTAGGGCCATTTTGATATGTTCAAAAATTGTAAAAAAGTTGTATTCCTATTGATTGTATCCCTTTTTCAAATAATATATTCCGAATTCATAAATGATAATGTTTCAAATGAAATCCCAGAAAAATCAAAATCGTTGTATATGAGTAAGAACACTCTAACCTGTTTCCAAAACTTATTTTATGTATTATTACTTAATCAAATATGCTCATAAATAAATTGAATTACATATAAATTGCAAAATTATTTTTGAAAATAAAAAAAAACAGAATTTTAGAAATTTGTTAAATTTATTATGTCAAATAATTGTTATTTTACAATATTACTACAAAATATTTGAACATCAACACTACACACTAATTAAGAAAACAATTTAAGTAAAATAGTAAGAGAGAAATGTCTGTATTAAGAACCATAAATTATGGTGTACAAATACACCAGGAAATTAAGGATATTCAGGATAAAAATTATTTGCATGTATGTATAGAGAAATTATTAATGTAATAGTTGTATAGAAACTGGAATTTCCTGGTGAATTTATAATCTCATATATTTACACATTTTGCAATTAATTATTTAATTTATGATGAAATCTTTAAGTTATAATAATTCAATTATATGATTATTACTTTAAAACATAACACACACATTTATCGTACTAACTTACATACCTTAAAATGTTTTCTTTATCACAATCATAATATTTCTGATGATACGACTGCTAATGAGCATGAGAATAATGCTGCAAATGTTGTTGATGTAGATAATTATGATGATAAGCATGATTGCTTAGTTGCTTTATTATGTGTTGTCTTGTGAAATGTAGTGTCAGTTGTAGGTTTATTATACTTTTTACTATAATTATTGTACATAAAATTCATTGTTTTATGTAAGAACTAATTGTGGGAATAATTAAGATTTTACATCAACAAAAACAACAAATAATAAAAGGACACAAACTAATTATATACATATTTTCTAGCCTCACAGCAAGAGTACAGTGTAGCAAGTTAAAGTGATATAATCTATTGGAATTTTTAATAATATGAAACACAGTATGTGAGTATATGCACTTTTCTTCGTTGACCTTGTAAGCCTGTTTGTGTAAAACTTGCTTACATCCAAAAACTATAATAGAACTTAATGCGATTCATCCACATCAACTATATTTATCCTAAGCACTTTAGTATTCAAAATCAACAAAGTCGTTTCATTAGAAATCAAATTATAGAGCATTTTTTGAAAAACATAACGAGTAAAATTGTATGTACCCCAATAGTTAACATTCAATAGTTTGCAAGCATCTCCCATGGACACTTCTTCGAAAACCCTACATATAGCTAAACCAGCACAATTTATTTATATATAAATCCTCTTCAATATCTGCAAAACATCTAGCAACGTTGTCATAACTGGATGTTATTGAAATTTTTGTTTTCTGGCCAAATTACCGCATTCGTGTTCGAATGAGCTATCGTATCGAAAAATGATTTCGACATCGAAATTATGATAAATGTACTAAATTTCTTGCTCGATATCGAATGCCATAATCTCAGATAAGAAAATTACGCTCAATTTTACTAGATATCGAATGCGGTAATTTGGCCTCTGGTCTTTATCGTATAACTTCCATAAGAGCCACAGCTCCCTTTAAAATTTGTTCGTCAAGTGCAATCTCTGTAATATTAGCACTCTTTAGGGCACATTCCACGGCCAAACATAAACCGATAGCTCTTCAGTCTCCTGTTAGGACAACTGGTTCGGAAACTTCTTAGCCTAGCACAGAAAGAGAATAGTTGGTTTTTCAAAAACATATTTATTTTGCAATATAATCTACTGAAACTTCAATACACTTAGTTCAACGCTTATCTAGCAATTCTATCTCTTGATTAAAATAGTTTTCTTCAAGCCCTTCAAAACAGATAAAATTCACTGCGAGCTAAATCAAGAGAATAAGGTGGATTGTCAAGCAACCCGTTCTTAAATTCGTTGATTTTAGCCATTGTTAATACACTCTTGTGCGCTGGTGCGTTGTCTTGATGAAAAATTAATTTTTTGTGTTGTAAGCCAGGACGTATTTCTCCAATTTTTACATTTAATTGATCCAAAATTTTGCAACAGTACTCTCAATTTATTGTTTTACACTTTTGCTGATAGTCCATCAATAAAATACCTTTGAAGTGACAAAAAAAAAAAAATGTTGCCATAATTGTTTGTTGAGTTGTTTTTGACTTTCTTGGGGCACTTCCTCCAGCCTCAGTCCATTGTTTGGATTGTTTTTTTTTGGCTCTGGAGTATAGTGGTGGATCCATGTCTCATCCACATCCACGACGCTTAAAATCCATTTTATTTTTCTTAAAACAATCCAAACAAGCTTGAGAAATTTTCATTCTCTTGCATTTTTGGTCGACTGTTGACAAATGCGACACCAATCTCTCAGAAAGCTATAGTCCTTCATTCAAAATTAAATGAACTCAATGCTTGTACGATCACGTTTAAATTCAGCAACCCAATTTTTTACTGTTGCATATGAAGGAGCACTTTCACCTAACACATTCATGATATCATTATCTTGTCGCGATAAATCTTTTTTATTTCAGTTTCTTATAATTATTAGTTTTCTATCCATCATAACTAATATTTATCACAGCGTCCTCCTTCGGTGGTATAGCATTCAAACGACACAAAAGTTAAATAACTAAATAAAGGCTATAAAATCAAGCTTTAACATTAATGCGCCTACTCACCACCAGAGGTGCTGCAATGCTGCACTAAAAACAAATATATTGCGCAATTGTAGAGTTGTGATATAAAAAGCTTTCTTCTTTCACCAGCTTTACTACTTCAACTAACCCCTTTCCAAAGAAAGTAACACAATTAAATATAGGCATATTAATTGCCTGAGTGTTATTTGTCTTTAAAAAAAAAAAGAAAATGAAGGAGTTGGCAGATCGAAAAGAAATTTAACATTTTTCATTTTTCTGTTTATACCGCGCTTTTTCTAGGCTAAGAAGTTTCCGAACCGCCCTCGTATGTCCTTGGCAAGTTTACGAGCAATAAATATAAACACACTAATATATAAGCTATATAAACTGATAGTCATAATAATGTTAATTTATTGTTTGAATAGTTAAGTCGTAATTTTATTTAATGGGTGAAATTGTCCACTGAATATTATTTATTTTGATCGACTTGTAAAGCTGTCTCTTGGATACGCTTCACTTCAAAAACGAAATTTGTTTAATTCGTGCTTTTCAGCAAAAGATAAGCAGTTCTTTTGGCGCGGAATCCAGAAAGATGAAAAAGTAAAAGCTAACAATGACCAATATTTTAAAAAAAATTGTAATGGAAAACAGTTTCAAAACTAAAGCTAGATATTTAATAGCAAATCTAAAAACTATGCAGATAAACTGTTATCAAGTTATTGACTAGGAATACTTATGTTTATTGTAGTGGGAAATGGCAACCAGTTAGAAATGCCAGATTTATTTTTAAAATATTTAAATTCTTCCCACTGTGCACAATAAACTTAAATACATTTACATGTTTAATTGACGTCGCAAAAACCAATGTGCACATTATTTAAATTAGACAAAACGCAAAAAAAAAAAATAGCAAAACTATAAAAACAGCATAAACTCTTAAAGGTAATATCATTTTCTACTTCGTTTTTATATTTAATTTTTATGCTTTAGAAAAAAAAAATTAACATTCACAGGAGCTGCCGCCAGACAAATTAGACAAGCGAACAAAAAGGACCAGCAAAAAGAAGATATAAAAGAAAATAGAAAACAACAAAAGAAACAACACATTTAATATTTAAAAGTATGCCAAGAATAAGAGTCTAAGAAAGGACAGAAATACTTAAGTAGTATATGTGTATAAACTTCTAAGGAAAAGTGCAAAAAATGTAAAAAATTTAAATAAAAAATCTCCACAAATAAAAGAAACTGATGGTGCAACGAAGAGAGAGAGAGAGAGAGAGAGAGAGAGAGAAGGAAATTAGTCTATGCACAAATACAATACACTACTTAAGATGTTACCAACTCCAAGGAGCCTTTTTTGTGTTTGGTATTTAAAACAAAAGTTGTAAAATACCCAAGAGGTTGTCATCTCACAAATTTACATCTCTTTTTGCAAATTTTTGCTTTAAGGTTTTCTATTTGCTTCTTTTGCCAGGCTTATAAAGTATTTTTTAGACGTTTTCTCTGTCTCCAAAGACTATTTTGTTTTTGTGTACAAGGCTGGTATATAAATGAAATGTGGTAGGAAGTAAAAATGTTACCATTAAACTCAGAAACATAGCATATTAAAAATTCATATGATTTCAATCACTCATTTATGTAAATAAGTTGTAAAACAACTATTTTAAATGTAGTTTTAATTTAAAGAAATTTGAAAAGGACTATTTACACAATAGATATGTTTACTGAAAATATCGTGTTAAACCAATTCGAAAACTGTTTAAGGGTAATGGCACTATCAAAACCTTCTCCTTTAATGGCTAAATTCACAGTCTTTAGTTAGCTAATGACAAAGGCTTAACTAATGATTCTTTATTCGCAATGCTTAGTTTGCCATAAGAATACCAAGTAATACAAGATGACGCAAAAGTAAACTTCCAATCAGTCAATCTTGCTAACCAGTGCAAATTGCCAAAAGGGGAGATTAGGCGCCCGGGAAATGCATCCTTCAGCATATCGGTTGTGGCACGTGCAGTGTGTGCCGTTGCACCGTCCTGTTGGAACCACATGTTTTCCAATCCCAATTCATCAAGTTGCGCAAAATTTATAGCATTTTCTGATAGGAGGATTACGTTTGCGTCACCTTGTAGTTAAACAATAGTTAGTATTTCAGTTTACCAATGGTTTGGATTATTGGAAAATATTTCTGATCCAAATCATATCCAAGAAATATGATGTATGATTTTCTAATTTCGATTTATGATAGAAACATATGATCTATACAAGTTAAGGTATGTGTCCACGATCGTCAGATATTAAAACGTTGTCAGAAAAATGTGCAGAAATTGTCTAACAACCGTGTAAACTTAAAATTTTTGTCTTCCAACGTTGTAAGCAAAAGCATTTCAGTACATTGGAAGACAAAAATATTGTCACACATCTAACAATCGTGTAAACACACAATTTTGGCATTGTCATTGTTTTAAGACAATTGTCAAACACTTTTTATTGTCATATGTGCAAAGTTTATGCATCTGCCAATGGCAGCATATTCATAGAAATTATTTCTAAATGCAACTCTGTATATACATAAATAAACAAACAAGCATTGATCAAATTTTTGAAAAAAGTAGAAGAAAATTAAAGAATTAAATTAAAGTGTGCATTAATAAAATTTTTGAAAAAAGTGGAAGAAAATAAAAAATGGATAGCGACATATTTTCTGATGAATCCTGATGATGTAGAGTTTATCTGCACTCTATTAAATTAATGGTTCCAATTGCTCTTTTTTGTTCCATGACAATATTTACAATTTTTAAACACACACACAGTGCTGCAAAACGAATTTGACAATGCCACACAACAATCTGACAACCGTGTAAACGTCAATTTCGGTTGACAGACAAATTCATTATGTGACAATTGTGTGCAAATGAAATTGTTAGTTTTCTTACAGTCGTGTAAACTGACAATTTACCTTTTGCTAAAAATTTTTCAATGTCACTACATTGCTAGCACATTGTTAGATATGACAACGTTGTAATATCTAACGACACATATCTTTAGGATTGTAGATTTTTTTAAAAGCTTTTAATTTTCAAAGATTCGTCAGTGTGAACTTTTGTGAAATTTTTTCAAATGTTTAGCTTTTATTGCAAGCTATGAACTTTTCTCATCCTTTGAGCAACCTATAGCTACCGCGCCAAAATACCTTCTTATCTTTTGTGAGGCCAAGTACGAATCAAGTAAATTTCTAACCCAGAACATCGTTCTGCATCGATCTAACCAACTAGTAGCAGGACGGACAAGGTCTGGTCTATAAGACCGAGTGCTACACAGTGGGGAACTAGGAAACAAAAAGGGAATTTACTCTATAATTTCTAAACGGCAAATCCGATTGCAATAAAATTGCTAATGGTTAGAGAGGAAGCAACTGTCATATAGTTTTAAATTTGAACCTCAATATAGGGCACCTCAGGTATGTGAGAAATTTAAAACGATCGCATTTCTTCGTTTGTGATCTGATTTCAAAAATTATACTATATATGAAAACCATTAGTTGACAACGCTCGGCGACATGTTGCAATAACTGTTAAAAACTATTTAAAAAAAGTGTTTGAAAATGTTTGCCTCACCCGACCTTGCCTCGTCAGATTACCATTTGTTTCAAAGTTACGCGTCACTTCACAACTGGGTGTCCGAAATTGGCTTGATTCGTTTTTGGCTGTAAAAAGCTTTCTTTTGGCTTTAAATATGATGAATATGTTGTCATGGAAAGATGGGAAGAGATCGCAACAAAGGCCAAGGCTTTGAATAAATTTATGTTGTTTAAAAATAAATGCTAAAACTTTTAAGAAATCCCGCAATTTTAAATAATACACCCAATAGCATTTTTTGTTCTTGTAAGTACTTGCTTTCATTTAATAATATTTCTGCTTTGCTTCTGTTTAAAGCTTAAAGTATAGTTGCATGGTTTTATAATATCATTCAAAGTACTTTTTTTTTATACCCTACACCACCTTAAAGTATATCGATCAACTCAGATTAAACGATGTCCGTCCGTCCATCCGTCTGGCTGGCTGTCCATGTAAACCTTGTGCAATTTTGAAGATATTTCGATAAAATTTGGTGCGTGATATTTTTTTCGGCCCAAGGATAGATTGGATTGAAACTGGTGGAAATCAGTCCATTATTTCACCTGGCCCCCATACAAATGTCTTCCTGAAATTGCGATTTACCGATCATAAATATTTGAATTATGCGAGTATCTCCACAAATTTCATCATAAATGAGTGTTAAATGAAGCCAAATCACATCTACATTTTTGTGCAGATCGGTCCATAATTAGTCGTAGCTCCCATATAAGACCCACTTCCGAAAATCACTTTAACGATCATAAATTTCTTAAAAATATTGGTATTCAAATAAAATTTGACACAAAAAAGGTTCTTATATATAGAAATAATACGGTACAATTTCGTTATAATCGGTCCATAATTGGTCGTAGCTCTCATATTAGACCCACTTCCGAAAATCACTTTAAAGATCATAAATTTCTTAAAAAATAAAATTTGACACAAATAAAGTTCTTATATATAGAAATAATGACACCTAATTTTATAATGGTCGGTCGAAACTCCCATATAGAGGGTCTTATTCAATTTAAGCTCCATAAATCTTTTAAAGCATTAATATCGAGAAAAAGTATAACATACATAATATTTATATTCACGGACATCATGACACTAAATTTTTTGATGATCGGTCCACAATAGGTTATATCTCCCATATAACGCCCATTTCAGAAAAACTGTTTTATATATATATGTACTGGGTGTAAAAATTTTGCGCACGAGTTTCTTTCTTATTTTTCATTACTTAGAACTCGTACACGATTTATTTTGACTGATACAATTCTTTGACAGAATATGTGTGAAAATGAATACACTCAAAAAAACTCGTTGTCAACTTCTTCCGAATTGCTTAATGAGAAAAGAATAGAAAGAAATATTTTTTAAATAAAGTTTCTTTTTAGATTAATAAGAAACAAATGATTGCTTAATTCTTTCATAATCACGTAGAGATAAATATTTATTTATTTACATTTCGCCTTAAAAATTTTAAACCACATTTCCTTCTTCCCAAATTATTTTAACATGTAGTTAAAACACATATTAAAAATGCCATTCATGTGTCATGTAAATATGTACGTACATTTTCTCCAACATTTTTATAATTAATAGCTTTTTATACCCACCACCAAAAAGATAGGGGTATATTACGTTTGTCATTCCGTTTGTAACATGTTGAAATATTGGTCACAGTACCAAAAACTCTATATATTCTGGGTTCTTATAAGCTTCTAAAACTATATATTTATGTCCGTTTGTTGAAGGCACCGCCAATAGACTGCAAAAAAAAGAAAGATTTAAAAGAATGACATTTTTACGGATCATTCTTTATTTCAAAATCGGTTCAGTAGGATCCGAGTTATAGACCAAGGTTTCAGACAACCTCAACATGTTTCAGATATTTTTTAGCTATTAGCTATATGGCACATAAATGCTTAAAGAAAAGCAGTATCCATACAAAATTCAGTAAAAATATGTTTCATACTACCGATCTGTGTTGGGATTGGTCCATATTTGAACATAGCCTTCATATAAAGTCCACTTCCGAAAATCTCTTAAATGTGACGAAAGTTAAAGTTTGCTTAAAAATAATTCATATATGTGTGACAATCTTCATATCGAATTTTATGATGATAATTGACCATTGGACCTAGGATCTCCTAGTGCGTATAAAACTCTTATAAACATCAATATCAAGTTGGTATGCGACCCAAATAACTACATATATGCATATATAAATCGCCATACCGAATTTCATGGCGATTGGCCCATAATTGATCATTGCTCCCATGTGAGGGATTCGCAAAAAAAGTAACTCATATCAATATCAATACAAAATGTAACAATGCTGGTGGGTATATAAAAATTGGCACAGCCGAATAAAAGTTCTTAGTTGTTATTACATATTTTAACAAATAAGACCACTGACTGCGTAGACTTTTATAAACATTTCAAAACAAAATAACAACAATTCTTAGACATTCTTAAATAAAAACTGAACTGCAGCTTTAGAATTCTGCACAGCGTATTACAACATTTTTACAACAACAAATGTGAAAAAAAATTTACTAAAAAATTATAGAGTCCTGTCAAAATGAACACTGAACGCTCCAAAGTCATGGAGTTAAATTCAAACAAACACTACGTTATACTGCACTATGGCAGAGAGTGTAGGACCAAAAAACTATGAAAGAAAAAAATAAAACTTGTAGTAGAAAATTGAGAGCATATAAGACACATTTAAGGATGGCCAGGAGATGTATTGTAAAAGTTGTGAGCAAATTCTCAGCAACTACTGACATTATTACATAATATAACTTAGACTGTGCTGAGTTGTCACCCCCCACTGTCTAAATAAAGCTGGGTATTGGTTTGTTGTTGGTTGCAATTGAAAGATTAATGCTTTTATGGTTGTATGCAAGCGTCACATACACTCACACGCAAACAACAACAACATCATGTGCACTAGGATACGTTTTTTCTTTAATGTACATTCACACATTTTCACATTGTGTCTCACACACAAACATAGATACACTCACACATACCAATGGCTACTGGCATGGTTATACTGCATGATATTTATCAAATGAAAGTGGTCACTCCGAGAGACCTAGTTGTTTTATTAGGATTCCTTTTCGGAATCGTTACCAAGGAAGTATGTGAATATTTTTGCGTTCTTGTGACTTTGATTAGTTTCTAGTATTATATGTAACATATATTTAAGATTAATGTGAACACTACCCTCTATATATAATTGTGGTTGTAACTTTTACAATTAGAGTTAGTAATAACGTTGTGTTTCAAGTAAATCACAAATAATAATATTTTCAATTAATAAAGCTGCTTTATATTACAGTAAATCTTTAAACTTTAAATTTAAATATAAAGTTTATAAAGCAAAAACATTATTCAATTTGTATGTATGAAACATACTTGTGTTGAATTTTATCTGGATAACAATATTTTTAAGAGATTTATGGTCGCTGGAGTTTCTTATGGGAGGTATAGTCAATTATGGACCGATCTGCACAAACTTTGTAAGCGTGATTTGGTTTTATATACAACTTATTCATGACGAAATTTGGATAAGTGTATTAATTAAACATTTATGAGTGATTAAGGCTTATTCTGGAGGACATTTGTAATGGGCCGATTTCAATCAATGTGAACTTGGCTGGAAAAAAGTTCACACACTCAATTTTATTGAAATATCTGCAGAATTGCTACTAATACACTGCGCATAAATTTGCATGGACATGTAGTCAGACTGAGACCCTAACCCTCCTGACACGGGTACGCCGGTACCCGAAAGAACTTTAAAGTAAAATATCTCTTAAACAATAAAGGATACAAAGTTACAAGTTCCTTTAGTTCCTTTAGCTAATCATTTTCTAACAATTTTCATCATTTTAAGCATTCCTAGATTTTTGGTTTGGCTGTGGAACTACTGAAAGTCAAATACCTTTTAACCTCCTGATAAGGGTACCCGAGTACACAAAAGTTAAAACATTTTATTAGGAAAAAGTAAAGGTAAGAGCAGTTTTTAAGAAACAGCTAAGAAACACAACCGTACGCATCAACAACAAACAAGAACTGATAATGCAAAAAAAACTACGTACACTTACAATAAATTTGTATTTTACATTAAAGTAAGAATTTTGGGATCCCCTTTAACTAAAATGCAAGGCATTATATAGATATTTAAACCGTAATGGATTGTATGATTAAGGTTAAACTGATATTTTTGGGTGTTAGAAATATCAGCACAAATCGAATATAACCTTCCCACTATGATTGTGTGGGGTATAAAAATTTGGGATTCAGAACAAATGCCGTATCTTTTGAGCACTGTATTGTCTTTAGTAACTTATATGGTATTTTGAACAACACACTTAACAAAGTTTATTGCTACGAAAATGCCGAATTTTTTTTGCCAACAAGGCACAAAAACAGTTCCACAAAACTCCTACTTTGTAACTCAATCTTAAAACCTTTATAGTATTATAGAATACAGCTATGGGAAACAACCTCAGCTCCAAATGTAGACAGTATTCAAAAACGCCAAAACAAATTGCTACGAATGATCACAATTCAAAAAAATTCAAATATTCATAAGGACCTAAACGTGCCTTTGGTAAAAACTGAGATTTCAAAGTACATATTTACAGAAATATTTACACAAG
Organism: Bellardia bayeri; assembly: GCA_950370525.1. Lineage (NCBI taxonomy): Eukaryota > Metazoa > Arthropoda > Insecta > Diptera > Calliphoridae > Bellardia > Bellardia bayeri. The sequence goes on from OX493265.1 coordinate 67,399,752, forward strand.
CTTGAAGTACATCCATTACACCTCTTAGCCGGCAAGAAGTAGCGATACAAAGTTGCAAAGTTTTACCTCACCTGCATTGTAGTTCAAACCATGAGCCGTAAGACTACTATTTGTTTTGATCGCTGCAAATGCTTCCTTAGAGATACTTCAAAACAGGATAAACGAAATTGGCTTGATTTGTTATTGGGCGGGTTAGATGTGTTCCAGAATGATGGAAAAAGTTCATAGCTGACAATGGCCAATACTAGGAATAAATTTATATTGTCTACATGTTGCAAAATATAAGCCAACAATTTATAAAAATCAAAAAAATTTAACTTATGCACCGACTATATTAATTATGCGTTCTATTGATGAATTAAACAGTAAAAGCCGAAAGAACACCTGAGTCCTATTCCACAAACAATTTATTAACTTTTGATTTCGCTCTTATCATATTGCATTTTTATTTTGCAAAGAGATAAATGTTTCTTTTCCAAAATGTTATTTGCAAATTTTTCCAGAGATTTTGCTCGCTTTGTTAGACTTTGCAATCTTAATAAAGTATTTGCTCTTTCCTGCAAAGTGTTCAACAAAGCATAATCATCTTTGCATTTCTGTTATATCACTTTCGCCTTTGCATTGCTAAATACAACTCGTTAAAATGAAACGCAAAATTAAATTGACAAAAAAAATTGCTAGTTTTCAAAACAAAAAATGTGGTATGAACTAGTTTTTCAGTCCGTAACCACTATCACCCAAAACAACATCCGGAAATGGACTCTATCCATTCTTAAACCTTTGACTTATAACCGAATTCCGTAATGTGTAGTCTGGACCACATATCATCATAACATTCAATTAGTGGTTTCCAAGCTGGTCCATGTAGCCCTCGTCGTGTTATGTAGGCGCATAATTAATGATTGTGCCATCCATACAATCGCAAACACAAGGGAACCTACCCATCTTAAAAAAACTTGTCAGAAATTCCACTGAAGTCAACAGGCTAGCGCATTGTGTTTTGAAATAAAATGTCTAATATAAAGTCTACAACTCTGTGAATGGTTCTGCAAGCTGCAGATTTTTAAACACCGTAATAACACCAACTTCATGATACTGACAACCATTTCCAATGCAAGCACCGTAGCAGTTGATTTTCAGCCGAACAAAACTTGACTGCGCTGTGTATTGTGCTCTAATTTTGCTCTGTATATATATTTCTCTAATTAATTTAAACTGACATCAACTTGGATTTCATATAAACAAAAGCACGTCATTACTATCGTCAAACAAAAACTAATGTCTTAACATTTTGAAAGCTTCAATAGTTATAACAATATGAAGTTGCAAAGCGATCAATTATCTTGGAAAGTTTTGACAAACTTATCAAAATTTGCTTTGCAAAAATAGAATTTACAGTTTTTGTGGAACTAAACAGCACAAGTATTTGCAAATTCTTTGCAAATTACTCTTTTTAAATATTGACTTTGCACTATACACAAGAGAACGTATGTGGAACACAAATTGCAAAGAGCATATAAAAATTTCAAAAGCTTTGCAAATTACACTTATAAATTCCAACTTATCACTTATCAAATAGTATTGTTCTGAGGAACATAAAGTTTTGCAAATTGACGAAAAATTGCATTAGAGCAAAGTGAAAAGTTGATATGGTGTTTTGTGGAAGACGGCCCTGGCATGTGTAAAATTACTTCAACAATAATGATGTCTCATTCTGCACTGATAATGGTTATTTTTAATTTAAACTCTATATTACTTATGACATATTTCCCAAACTCATGTGAAGTATCAGAAATAGTTATGTTTTTTAAATGCTTTTGAATTTACTTTTACATGCATCTTTCCGGATCCAACCACATTTGTAATTATTAAAAAAAAACTTCCTCTGTAATGTCCGAGAAATGGCTTAACAAATGGAAGGTATATTTGTCTGCCAATACAGATAAATAATATTGTATTTCGCAAATGTACACAATATTGCGCATATACAAACTTTAGGGAATATAAGTAGTTTTAATATTTAGTTCAAAGCCCGTTATTTCGTAAAGCATTAGTTTTGGCGTATTCTCCACCAAATACTATTCTCCCATACAAGTTAAACCTGCTCCCAAAACTCTTCCAAATGTGATTGAATTTTTCTGTTTTACCACAACTGTCTCTTCACGATTGACCACAAATTTTTAGTCAGATTAAGGTCGAGCCTATTGCTGGTCACTGCTTTAAATGAAAATTCTGCTCGCTAAGACATTCTTTCGCAAATCTTGGAGGTGTGTGTTTGGGTCAGTGCTTCAATGTTTTCCTAAAAAGTGTTTTTGAATTTTCTGAGCTATTTGGCGCCAACAATATTGTTTACCGTCAGATTGATAACGACTAAATTCGAAAAAGTCTGACCATATTACACGTGTTCAGTCATCTACTATCTGACAAAATTTAACCTTAAAAATTTTTACCAAAAATGCAGGTTTTAATTTTTGTATCGAATATCTTTAAAAGCTCGTCTTGATGTCCATCGAATAAATTGTTTTCATTTTGCTATAGAAGCTTCTTGTGGTATTAAGCATTTATCTCTTTTCATTTGTGTTGTAGTAAAACTTGCGCCTGCATTCTCTTTTAGTTTCTTGCGATCTCTGATTTGTGGTTTTGGACACTTATGACCACTGATTGACTTACTTAAGTTATTACTCACGTATAATAGCAATTTCTTGTCATTACTAGAATATTATCCTTAATGGCCATTGACAGTTTCTTCATTATTTAATATAATTAAATATATATTGGATAATTTTCAAAAAGTGTTTTACCACACACAATCAAATTATGTTTTTATAAGTCATAAACAAAGTTGTATAACAAAATACACATTTATTAAAAATTGATTACAAGCAAGTTTTTCTTGTATCAACTGTTTACAGTCAAACCTCGATATAACGACCCTCACTACGAATTCCTCGATTTAACGAATTTTTTGAAATCCCCTACAACGCTCCATAAGATTTAATACAACACAAACATCTCTATTACAAATACATTTGTCAATAAACTCGTTATAACGAATTTTCATTCACTGCTGGCTAACGAAATAGAAATAATTATTTACCTCTATTTAACGAAATTTTTCAACATACAACCTTTTCATAACGATTTCCAGCAATTAATCCAAATTATCTGAAACAGATACACACAAAATTATTGTGCGTGTTTGTAACGACAACGTTTCCAGCAAACCAACATTCGTAGACGACAGCAGCATGCATTAGACTAACGGCTGAAATATTCGAAGAAAAAATTATTGTTGCCAAGAGCTTGTACGCTTGTTGCAGCAGTTGTTTTGATTTATTAGCGGAAATCGTTCGCTATAACATGGCAGATGATGATTAATATATAAAATTTTTTATTACCTCATTATAACGAATAGAAGTGCTACTTCACCTCGATATAACGAACCTAATTGTAACGAATAATTCGATATAACGTTTTTTTTTTCTAATCCCCTTAAGATTCGTTATACCAAGGTTGAACTGTATTTGCTAAAAATTCTTATTTTCCATTTTGTAATGTAAGTTATTATCTGAAATAAAATTGTGTAATTAAATAAAAATATAAATTATAGAAAAGATTGTGAAATTATCTTTATAAGTTTTATTTGTATTGAATGAAAACGGCACACGTCACAAAGGTGTATTCATTTGTGCTGCCCACTGTATGTTTATTTATGCATTATTTGATATGAGTATAAGTTAGATTTAAAGTGGGATGAGTAAACTGGAGTTCTTCGCATCACAATTTATTGCCTATTTAGCAAAGTTATCCGTTTTTACAAATGTTTCCTCATTAAACCAGACAATGTTGGATTTTCAAGGAACTTGTTTAAGACTTTTTTCTATTTTGATTTTAAATTGTGCAGTACTCTTACAAATACATACATATCCTCTGACTGATTAAATTGTTTGACAAAATCACAGTTGATCGGCTTAAAAAACAAAGAACTAGAACTAATTGTCGCTAATACTCAAATATTTATCTACTGAATTGAAAGACTTTTGCAGAACATAATAATAATCTAGAAGAATTTAAACTTTAGCATAGCGTACACGTTGCCTTTGTAGTTTTAAGTTAATGCACAAAATTTTATTAGAATTCTAAAAAAGTTTAAACTGTAGTGCTTTCCTCAATCGTTTCTAACTCAACTAAAACTGTCTCTCATATTGGTTGCAATTTTTGTTTATTTTACTGATACTGATTGTCTGCAGCATTTATTTGGCCTTTTGTTGTTGTCTATTTCAGTTGCATATGGGTCTTCTTATTTTGTATTCTTGTTATTGTTGTTGCTGTTATTTTTCCTTAATAACTATTGACAAATACTGTAAGTCAATGTGGAAAACACGAACCAATAAAATGTCTAGTTAAAGAGAATAATGTTGTTGAAACGAAATACACACAAATCTTTTCAAGTTTTATTTAGTTAAAGAAATATCTTGCTGGCCAACAAAAATCCAAAAACAAAACGAGAAAATTATTCTAGGGAAAAACTATAAATAAAAGCAATGAAATGTAGTTGACGAATTTAAAACGATTTTTTCACAAAAGTCAATTATTTTTTTTTTGAAAGAAATTCTTTGACTATTTGTTTGGTAAAGTTTTTAAATTATTTTAAAAGATTATTTCAGAGATAAGAATTTAAATTTAAAACAAGTTAAATTATGTAAATTTCATACTAATTTCCCGCAAATTGTTGCTCAGATTTCTTTTTTGGAAAACATTACCAATTTTACAGACCTCTGTTAATAAACCCTAAAATGCTGGTGGTAATAATTAAAATTTCAGTAATTTAAAATTGTAAAAACAAACCATACTCATTCATAAAAGCACAACTTTACAGCATTATTTTCCATAATTTCAAATGAAAAATCTGAAAATAGCAAAAAAAAAAGGAGAAAAAATAAACAAAAATGTAATGAAATGAAAGGAATCGTAATCCATTTAAACAATGTTCATAAAAAATCCGGCTAAAAATCATGGTGACAACAACTGTGTTTTTTTCCGTGATTTCTTCTTTACATGTAACTACGAGGACGTTTCGGAAACTTCTTAGCCTAGCACAGAAAAAGAATAATTATTTTTTCAAAAATATTTTAATTTTTCAATATAATCTCCTGAAACGTGACTATACTTAGTCCAACGCTTATTTAGCAATTATATCCCTTGATTAAATTAGTTTTCTTCAAGGCTTCATTAGAGGTAAAACGCTTGCTAGCTAGGAATTTGTTTTAGATTTGGAAACAGGTAAAAGTCACTGGGAGCTAAATCAGGAGAATAAGGTAGTTTGTCAAGCAACTCGTACTTTAATTCGTCGATGTTAGCCTTTGTTAAGAAAATGTTTTTGTTTTGTAACCAGGACGTTTTTCTCGAACATTGCAATAGTACTCTGAATTTATTGTTTTACTCTTTTGTCAATCAATAAACTAACTTTGAAGTCCCAAAAAAACCGTTGCTATAACCTTACCAGCCGATCGAATGGTTTTTACTTTCTTTGAAGCACTTGTCCAGCTTCAGTCCATTGCTTGGATTGTTCTTTGGTATTTAGAGTATAGTGGTGGATCCATGTCACATCAACAATTATGAAACGAGGCTTAAAATCCAGTTTAGTTTTCTTAAAACGATTCAAACAGGCTTGAGAAATTTTCATTCTTATGCGTTTTTGATCGACTGTTAAAAAATGCGTCACCCATCTTGCAGAAAGCTTTTTCATCTGTAGTTCCTCATGCAAAATTAAATGGACTCGATCATTTGAGATGCCCAAGATATTGACTATTTTACACACTTTTATTCGTCGATCATGTATTACCATATCATGCACTTTGGCTAAAATTTCTGTTGTTGCTGCTGTTTTTGGACGTCCACTAAGTGATTCATCCTCAATACCACGTTTAAATTCAGCAACCCAATCTTTTACTATTGCATATAAAGGAGCACTTACATCGAACACATTCACCATATCATTATGAATTTCTTGTCCCAATAAACCTTAATAAATTGTTCTTAAGATAGCTAGGGCACAAGCTAATGTTTGCAATTGTACTTAAAGTAGTACACATAAAATGTCGACGAAAGTGGACAACAAACATAAGAAAACAAGTGTATTCAGGTTTTCGAGACGAAGTCTTGACATGAATACGAAAAAACTGAAGAAGAGGAGGCAACATGTAAAATAGAAATTAATAAATAAAAATAATAATTACAGCAAATTTCGAACCACCAGGTAACACTGGTTAAAAGATTGATGTTTGTCTGTTGGCTAGCGAGCACCGCAAGTGGTGCAGAGGGTTAGAACGCAAAGAATTCTGATGAGAGAAAGTGGTGTTTCTCGAAACATATGTAAATTCAACAACCCAGGTTCGAATCCCAGCCAAGAAAATTATCAATAAAAATTTGAATAATAAAAATTTTTCAAGTTGTAAAACAATTCCTACCTTCAGTACAAAATAATTTAATGAAAATTAAATTTAATGAACTCGAGCCTAACTAAAATAAATATCAAAAATTTAAAATTAACATTTCGAATAAAAAATAATAAATTGTTTATTTTTATTTAAATATTTAATGACACCACGAATTTCCATTGTAAAAAAATCGCGAATGCGTCTGTTTTGAACACCTGTTTTTATGTGATTGAAAAACTATTTCACATTAGTTCATAGCACAGTAGTTTTCAAAACACTTAACTTGTATCTATTTATACCGCACTTTCTGTTCTAGCAGGTATAAAATATTTTAAATCAATATTTCTTCATCAGTTCAAAAATAATACATTTTCAATTTGAATACTTGAAAAACTATTGGTTTTTGTACAAAAAGTGTTTAGATCAAATTTTTTTATTCAAAACCCGTTTTTAAGAATATTAGGATAGGTTCCATAAGCAGCTGTTCTCAGAAATAGCTCACATATAATTCACTAGTACTAGTTTATAATCGGCTGCGGCGAATCTTATATACCCACCACCAAATAACATATTATGGGCCGAACTTTATAAAATTTCATCTTAATAACGATTATTTATGTGTATTTAAGTGATTTTTCGAAGTGCACACGAAGTCACGAAGTGACTGACCGTGATAAAATTGGGTACAAATATTTCAATATATGTGTGGACTATTTGTGTCGAATGAAATTTGCTGATGATGCTTGTAAGGGATTGATGGGCATTTAAGTGATTTCGGAAATGGATTTCATATGGGAATATATCAAAATATGGACCTGTGCAAAAAAACATCGTTTTGAGATTTCACATGGCATAAAATTTTATATTGCAGAATTTTGTATGGATACGGCTTTTCTATAGACAATAATGTACCATAAAGCCAATTTCGTTTACCGATGCCTACCATTCTCAACAGGACTAAAAATAAAGTGTGAAAAATTTTATGATTTAATACCAAACATTTCGGTGAATCAAAGAATGTTTGGTAGAAATTTCAATGTGTTTTTATCGTTGTTCCAACAGACGTATGGAGAATATATAAACTTTTTAGTTCTACAATCAATATTTTGATGTGTTATAAATGGTGGGTATAAAAATACCAATATCTAGAAAAAGTAGGACCACTTGAAAGATTAAAAAACAATCCTGCCGGCAGATTGCCACCACTTCTATGATAATTTGCCTTAGAAAAACTAATTTTATTTAAAAGTACATTATTTTATATTTAACACCTGTCTTTTTACTCAGATTTAGTTTGTTTTAGGAGTATAAACGTTTATTAATTTAGTTCAAAAAGCCCTATCTTATATAACCTAACTTAATAAGAACTAAAACAGAATTCAATTTTTAATATTAATATATAAATTTTATTGAGTTTTTTCCTTCTGTTGTAACATTACTAAAAGTTGAGATTTAGTTTTTCTATATTAAGTCATCGATATAGAGAAATCACGACACCCATTTTTAGAACGCTTGCTCCAAATTTATTCATAGCTTTCGTATAAGACCCACTTACTAAAATGTGGATTTGTGGATGATAGGTCATAGTTCCCATAAAGCGCCCATTTCTGGAAAAAAAAAATTTTATGGTAGGGGAGAGGGGGGCACGTTTGAACACGGGGAACCTTTAAACAATGTTGATAAAATCTCAGTTTAACATTTTTTTCCGACCCTTAACCGAGTTTTTCACATGACAACCTTGTTTTCTAGCAACGTCAACAACTTTTGCTAGTTTTTTCACTCGTCGACCGAATGTAGTTGGTTGACCAGGACTTCGCAGTGCCATTGTAAATTTTTTTATTTTTTTTTTGTAAGAGTGTAAGAAGTATTCAGTTATCGGTTTCTTTTGTGAAAGAAATTTATTGCAGTCCAAACTTAATTTCAAACAAAATTAAGTAAAGTTATTATTATTTATTATAAATTTCCTGGCCTGCCATGTTCAGGTTTGAACTTTTGAACATGTTAATTTATCAACCGAAGTACCAAACATTGTTGATTCCCTCTTATTTTCTGCTGAAAATGACAAATCCAATGCTGATCATGATGCTTTAAAAGAAAATGTATTGTCACCTGAAATCGCAAGGCCTTTTCCGTCTTAATAATATAAAACTTATTTTTGATCTGAATTTTTTTTTTATTTTTTAATTGTTAGTGTTTATGTTTTTCTTAATAAATAAATCGAATTTAATATATTATAAAAAATATAACTGTTTATTAAATTATTATTGAGGTTTTTGTTTTTCCTCGCGGGCTAGTTTGATCAATAATTCTTTATTTTTCTTTCAACAAATGTAAATAAATTTGTTATTTTTAGACTTAAGCGATACAAGAAAAAATTGCCGTTCAAAGCTGCCCCGTATGGTGGGCACATTTGAACACAATCCATTAAAAAAATATAAATCGAACTAAAAATTAGTTACTTGTAGACTTAAACTAAAGTTTATTTCCAATTATATTAGTTAATTTATGTAAAAAGTGAATAATTCAAAAATATAAATTTTTATGTGGCTTGAAAGCAAAAAGTGTTCAAACGTGCCCCCCCTCTCCACTATTATATGGTTGGGCTTGATTTTATAATATATTGACTATAAAATTTTGGTATTGAATTGTAAATATTGAAACATTTATGCGAACGAATTTTATGTGAGCAATGCTTTATGATGAAATATTATTCCATTAAGTCTGGATATGAGTAAAAACATGAATCAATTTAGCGCACTTGTCTATACCTCGTTCATATCAAAAAACGTGAAAACCACATTTGTGAGGCAAATGTGAAGCCATAAATCACGTAACAACAGCTACAACACTGTACACTATACGGTTCTATAGCTCCCCCAACCTCTCTCTCTCTCTCTCTCTCTCTACCATCCTCTTCAATAATTCAAAAACCTAGAAAGAACAGAAAAATTATTTAACACGCAAAATATTGCAAAAATATACACACGAACGCAATCATAGACACAGATACAAACACGTCACACACAAGCCGTTATACCTCTTGAAATTTTATTGTTGTTGTGTGAAGATACTGCACGTAAATTGAATAAGGCAGTTAGTTGCTTAGTTGAATAGTTAAATTTGCTTTAAGGGAATGATTTTATTAAGTTCTGTTTATACACTCCTCTTTACCAAAAATAGGGCGAAATAATGGTTTTATACTTAGGTTTTCTTTACAGTCAACATTATCTTTTAACCCTATTCATATAACAGTTAGTGTTTTTCAAAACATATGCTCGTTACATTACTATAGGCTTATTGCCAGCAAAACTCGCAACAAAATGGATAAAAATATTTATGGCCACTTTTTTGTTGGCGAAAAATTTTACCAATTTAACGTTTGTCTCACATATTGCGCTTCAGTTTGGTGCGAATGCCTTACAAACAAAAAAAAAAAAAAAACAACTGAAAACTGAAATTATTTTTGTTTGACGCCAAAATAGATCTATTCGTATGTCCACACACACACACACATATGTATATGTACAATGTATGTTTAAATTAATTCAAAATTTTGTTTTTAATTCTGTTTTCATTGAAATTATGATATTTTCTGCAAAATAAAAATGTTTAAACAGACGAAAAGAATTGTTTCCTTACACATGTATGTATAAATTATATATGTGCATTTATGAATTATTTACTTAACCTAATGCATGAATATGAATTCAATCACAATTTGAATATAAATCTCTATATGTCTGTTTGTCTGGCTGACTGACACCAGCAATCAATATTTATCTGTTGTGCAAAAATATGCAGAAGCAAAATGCGATTTACGAAACTTTATAAAATTATTACGTTTTTGTGTTCATTTTATGATTGTATGAAATTAAAAAAAAAATAAATTAAACTTAATTGTATTGAACGTAGTTTATTTAATTTACAACTTATCTATTTCAGTCCGTGTTGATAAAAACTATTTTTCAATTCTCATTTGGGACCATCGAATAGTCATCCTATTTTTATACCCACCCAACGAAAAAGGTGTGGTTATATTGCGTTTGTCATTCCGTTTGTAAGACATCGAAATAATGATCGTAGAACCAAAAAGTCTATATGTATATTCTGGGTCGTTATAAGATTCTAAGACGATTTGACCATGCCCATCCGTATATCCGTCTGTTGTTGGAGCGGTAAAGCTTCAAAAAAAAAAAAAAAAACATAAACAATGAATTTTTTACCAAACATTCTTTGATCCACCGAAATGTTTGGTATTGCAAATGGACAAAATCGGTCCAGCAGGATCTGAGTTATAGATCAAAGTTTCATACTATCTCGATATATTTCAGATATTTTTTTGCTATTTTCTTCAAATATGACGCAGATAATACCATGAAATTGTGCACACTTTATTTGTATTATAGAACGACAATTCCTATTGAAAATGGTGAGAATCGGTCTATGATTTCTCATAACCGCATATACAAATGTTGTCCCGGAATATGGATTAATGGTACATAAATATCTATAGAAAAGCCGTATATAAACAAAATTCTGCACTACTAAGTTTCATGCAAAGTGAAATCTCAAAACAATATTTTTTTGCATCAGTCCACTTCCGAAATTCACTTAAATGAACATAAATATTTGGTAAAAATTACTATCAAGTTGAAACTCGACAAGCATAAGAAAAATATACATTTAAATTGTCGTACTAAATTTCAAGATGATCGGTCCATATTTGAGCCTACTTCCAGAAATCACTTGAATGCTCATAAATCTCTTATAAATCTCCATAATAGATGATTTGGTGGTGGGTATATAAGATTCGGCACAGGCGAATATAAACTGTTACTTTTTTATATTTATTCTGCCACCATCTAAAACAACCCTATATCATGACGTTACTCTCATGTAGCTTCATTGTTTCCTGAAATCTCTGTGCTGTTCGGTATCAGTCATTTTGTTTACCGTCAGAATGAAAACGTTTAAATTGGCTTCGTCTGATCAGAGTCACGTTTCCGATATCTGTGGTCTCTGCAAACTTTAAACATTTTTTTATAGACAATGGAGGTTTTAATTTTTTACTGCTTAAATGTAACTAATATAGCGAAGGGCTTCTCGTGATGTCCATCGGCTAACGAGTGTGCCTAAAGCCATAAGCATATTTTGGTGTTAAGCACTTGTCTCCTGTCACGAAACATTAGTTCGCATACGTTAATAGCTTTTTGCGTTTGGGAACAACATAACGCCATTATTTTACTCTTATGAGTATTGATTGAACTAATTTAAGCAGTTTATCTATTACTCGCGTATAATAGCTACTGTATTATAATTTAATTTTTGTTGGATAATTTGCAAAAAGTGCTTAACCCAAGCAATTGTTAAATTTATATCAAACTAATATTTTTTAAGTCATCAACAAAGCAAACAAAAACGGTAAATATTTCAAAAGACACGTAATTGTTTGTGCTATTTATCTCTTATAGTTTTCAAAATATAAGCATTTTAAAATTTAGATTTAAAAATTTTATAGAATTTTTTTTGAGAGATTGCCCTCAAATTTATTTACTTGGCAAATTTTTGCCGAAAAACACGCAACCACAAAATCAAATATATTTAAACTCGTTTATTTATTAAAAAAAACTTTGTTTATTTAGGGCAAGACGCAAACAACAAATATTTAGACTTATTTTATTTCATACTCCTTGATCTTGCAAAACTTTTGTAAGAGTAAACAATGTCAAATAAATTTGTGCTAAAATAAGTGGTTGGGCTTTTATGAGTAAATTTTGCCATGTTTGCCTTGGTTAAATATTTACTTAGTCAGACAAAAAAAATATCAAAGCAGGGGCCAAATTACCGCATTCGATATCGAGTAAAATTGATCGTAATTTTCTTATTTGAGATTATGGCATTCGATATCGAGCAAGAAATTTAGTACATTTTAGCATAATTTCGCTATCGAATTTTTCGATACGATAGCTTATTCGATCACGAATGCGGTAATTTGGCCCCAGGATTCTTTTTAGGTTCAAAAATCAACTATTTTAAATTAAAAAGTTGTAAAAATAATCGATTTATGATTTTTTCAAATATATTCGTAAATCAACTCGAAAACACCTCAACTCCAATTACGAGAAATAGCTCCCGAGATATCGAATTATTATAAAAAAAACCCGTTCTACGGTTTCTTCTATTTTTCATCTGTGTCGAGTCGTTAGCCATCCTTGGTAATAAAAATCAAATTTGTCTTTATTATATTAAATTTTTACATTCACAACTGTTATTAAGAAATAAAGTTTTTGTAAGTCAGAATTTTTATTAAGCTTTAAACAATGGTTAACCATATAGTGAATTAAGCTATTGACAAAGTTCAAATTAAAACTAAATTTCTAATATCTAATAAATTCTAAAAATTCTAATAACAAACTACAAAAGACGAAAACAACTATTTTATCTTGGTACTTATTCTTACATGCAAATAAAATGTAATAGTTCATATTAATGCATAAATCCAAATTCTACCACAGAAATATCTTACAAGTTATATTTTCTTACGCTTACTAAATTTGTTTTCCAAACAGTAGTCCTTTTAATGGACAGTCATAGATATTCTAGCTGTTTTTTAATATTAAAATCAAACTCTTCAAATGTTGTTTATAAATAATCCTTTTAATAAAATTCCAAGAGTACAAAGTTATCACAAGAGCACAGCTTAGCTCTTAAAACATAAACAGTAATATGTTAATGACCATAACATATCTACTTACAGTGCAAGAGTTTGTAGCACTCCTCTTTACTGTTAAACATTAAAATCATGTTCTATTAACTCTTTTCATTTTACATTCTCTTCTGACATGTTAAATGTAACACAGTAAGAGTATTCCTGTTTACTATGTCCATAACTGTAAGTTAACATTTTGTTTATTTTTTTTTTTTTGTCTTTTCAAGTGTCTGTTTCAGTGATGTTTATTTATTTTAACCTACTTATCATAGAACATGTAAAATAAAACCAAAAAATAATTCTCTTAAAACTTTTTCTAGTTTTGTGTAATTTTGTTGTTGTTGTTTTTGTTAATGTTGTAGTTTTATATAGTGTAAAATATCCTTATGCTAAAACTTGACATAATTTGACTTTTAATATGTTGTCAGGTTTACACACAATATATTCTAGTCTCTTGGTGCTTGTCCTTTTTCTTGCCTTTTAGTTAAAGAATACTTGGTAGGATGGTGGATTTCAATTGATGAATATTGTTAGTTTTGTAACATAAGCGGTAAATGAGGGTATATATAAGTTTGTCATTCCGTGTCTGACACTGATAAATACTCATCCGAGACCCAACAAAGTATATACATATGTATATTCTTGGTCCTTACGATATTTTAAGTCGATTTAGCCTGCCCGTCTGTCTGTCTGTTCGTCTCTGTAAAACACTCTCACGTTCAAACTATACAACCTAATTGAACGAAATTTCCTGAAAAATATTTCTTATTTTGTAGGTAACTTTGGTATTGAAAATCAGCAAAATCGGTTTAGGCCAACCAAAGTTATGGACCAATATGTAAGACAACCTCCATAAAAATTTGATATTTTTTGTCCATTTTATTGCAATATTTTGAAATATATTGCAGATAATACCATGAAATTTTGTATACGTTGTTTTTATGATAAAAGAAGAAAGAGTGCGGAAAATAATATGAATCGGTCCATGATTTCTCATAGCCCCCATACAAAAATCTTCTCGAAATATTGCTCAATTATACATAAATGCCTATAAAATTCATCAGGAAAGTTATCATGCAAATAGAAATCGTAAAACCAATTTTTTTTAGTTCGGTCCTTGTTTGGCCATAGACCCCATATAAAGTCTACTTCCAAAATTCACTTAAATACGTATAAAACAGATATAAATAATGTTAAACGGCCAGAATTTGACATGAATAATCTTTATAGGCAAGTAAATTGTTGTACTAAATTTTATGGTGGTCGGCCCAGAAGTGGTCATAGCTCCCATACAAGGACCACATCTGAAAAAAACATTTATCCCCATATATATTGTATAAATATCGATACCGATTCAAAACTTTACAAAAATCATCCCACAAAATGTTGTGAATTTCGGTTAATTTTTAACGTATGCCCCATATAAAGCCCTCTTCTGAAAATCACTTTAATACTATTAAAACTCTTATAAATAACTGTACCAATCCAAAATTTTACACGGATCATTTACATGCATGCCCAAATCAAACTGCTGGATTTTGAGAATATCGGTCCATATTTGACAATATCCCCCACATAAGGTCCACTCTCGAAATCCATGTTAATACAAATATATATATTAAATATACCATTATTGTGCTGAAATTCGACGTGAAATATCCTCATATGCATGAAAATAACTGTTCCAAAATCTAAGAAAATCGGCCCATAATTTGTCATAGCCGCCATATAAGAACCATTTCCAAAAAAATAAATAAACCCACAAAAATTTCTACTAAATATCGATATCGAACCAACTTTTATATGGATCAGAAATTTTAATCCAGAAATCATATTAGTATCGGTTATACGGCAATTAAGCTACTGGATTTTGTAGCTGTCAGTCAATAATAGCTCCTGAATTAAGTCCACTTCCGAGCACAACAACCAACCATGCAACTCTTGTAAATAACGCTATTGATATGAAATTCAACCAATATAATCCTAAAATACATAGAAATCACATTAGTGAATACTGGATTTAGAAGCTATCAGTCCGTAACTGGTACACTCTATTTTGCCACCCATAAATCTTTTTTAAATAATATTATTGAGTTTCAAATTCAAACAGAAAAGCCTCACCTTATATTGTTGTGAATATGGAAAAATGTTCTTTTAATTTTATAAATTGTTAAATTACACTCAAGATTATTATGAAAATCAGAGAAACTCTGTAAATTACCGTAAGAATCGGCAATTACATCAATTATAAATGATCAAAATTAGATAAAATTTCAAAATATTTAAGATAAATTATGTTGGTCGTAAAATTGCCTTTCAAAAAATATATCAAACACTAATAAAATTTGCACTAAGACTGAATAGAAAACATAGAATAAGAATATTCTAGCCCTATAACCAGTGTAGTTTTTCTATTTCTTAGTACGTTTAGGTGAAGAGTATTTAAGATTCGGCACAGCCGAATATAGCACTCGACCTTGTTTTTTTTAACACCGAACTGTAGTAGACTGTTTTTATTGTTAGATTTATAATATAGAAATATTATACTTTTTAAGTCAAATTAATTCAATAAACATTTTAAATAAAAAAGAAATTTTAAACTTGGTGCGTTTTTTTAAATGGCGGGATTTTTTCTCCATTTTGGTGCATTTTGAATTTTCAAAATTGACAACGCTACTCCATATCATTGTCAACATATCTCGATAGCGTGATCACTTCACTGTAATATATCCAGACCATCAGAAACACAAATGCATCAATTTAGCTTGTTGACGTATACGGACAAAAGACAATGGGATTTGTGCGGAAATGTAAAATGTAGTTTTTACAGATGTACCCTTTTCATAGTGAAGTTTTAATATTTTAATACTATTTTCGAGAGAAATTGAATTTATTGTAACAATTGTCAAAGCTTCTACCACTGATGCGACAACAAGTAAAATACTAAAGCTTTTTTATTATTCCAATATGTCACTATTGGAAAGCAAAGGTCTTGTTGAAAAACACGTTGCAAGCAAAAAAAGTGGAGCTGAACTTGTTTTATGGTCAGAATTTAATTCCGATTTGAACACAGCTAAAGTGACGATAAGTTTTCAAATCAGGCAATGATTAGTACTCAATTTTCTAACCACAACTTTTCTTTATTTGCCTAGAATAATCCTTTGGTTGGTACGATATTTTCTATATTGTTTAACCCATTTTGCACCAAGCTAAAAAAATGTTTTTATATCTTAACGAACTTTTCGTGGCTAGTTACCCTGAAAACTGTTGATCGGGATCTCGACCCTTAGGATAATTAGATCAATCAATTTTCTGTATTATGTAATAAATACGAATGTTATACAGATAAATGAAAAAATTGAGCAATTTTTTAAACAGTTTTATTTATTTAAAATAATTAATAAAATAAAATTATTTCAAATGTGTCTGGTAGGCCTTGAAGCAATTGCCAACATGCAAATTTACGTTGCACTTAGCACAAGTATAGGCAGTATGCTTCTTGCATATTTTGCAACGGCGATAGCAGCACTTGATATTTACAGACATGTGCATGCCTCCTGTTTTGCCCAATAACGTTGATTGAGCAGCAAATCATCGTTTCTTCTATTTTCTTTATCGTACGAGATTAATTTGGACTGCTATAGTGATTTTATTATCGAATGTTTAAAATCAATTCAAGACATGCATTTCTTATTGGTTTTTTCCAGCAATAATACAATGCAGTTTCCATGCGTTGACACTGGCGCTGTCCAAGCAAGTAACCCGAAGTGGCCAACACCACTTCTTTCCCCTTATTCCTATCTTATAAATGGCGACAGCATTATCGTGCAAGTCAACCTTTAACATATATTTATAGTAATTAGCAATAAGCTTAGCTTGGGGAAATCGGAAACGGAAATCATATTTTTTTTGTTTTCTATGGTATCTCAATGCATTTCTTATAGGATCAATTTGTTCATAATCCGTAGCCAAAGTTATTTCTGCATTGTCTCTCGATCGATCTACTGCTATCTTATGTTCTTGGTTGAATGCGTAATCTACCAGTATATCGTGTTTAACTAAATTTGTTTTTAGGCCTGCGTTTGCCAGCCTGTTTTTACGAATTGTACCGGTTGTACAAAAACCTTTTCCTTTTAGAAGTTGTTTATCATATTCACCCATAGCTTCAGCATATGGACGGAATTATGTATAACAAATATCCTTTTGAAGAACACAAACATATGACAAATATTTACTCAAAAAAGGGTAAACACTTTTTTTTAGCATTAATTTGTTTGACGTTGTTTACTCTTACAAGAGTTTTGCAAGATCAAACAGCATCAATAAAATTAAAACTAAATATTTGTTGTGCTTTGGCCTAAACAAGTTTTTTAAATAAATAAACGAATTCAAATATATATGTATTATTTAGTGGTTATGTCTTTTTCGTCAAATATTTGCCAAATGTAACCTTTAGAATTTCATAAGGACCAAGAATATATATACTTTTTGGTTTTACGACCAGACTTCGATGTGTTACAAACGAAATGACAAGCTTAATATAAACCCCATCTCGTTGATGGTAGCTATAAAAGTGAAGCAGATTCGTTCTCTTGCCAACAAACATCTCTATATAACTAAAGTAAATAGCTCTGAATGCTGTTGATTTGTCTTCTAATTTCCCCGCATTTTAACAAAACTATAATCAATGAAACTTTATTTCCATTCCATTTTAATTTATTGAACATTTCAATGTTTTTTATTTATAAACAAAACGAAGACCAAACAAAAAATTAAACCTACACGCATGCAAACATAAGGAACAAATAAATCACATAGTTTGCGAATCTTTATTTACCAACACATTCAAATACGAAACAAATTTTTGATTGCACACATACACAGGCAAATACACACACTAAAAAAAAAGTGGTAAAAGAGAAACGTTTGTATGAGTCACAGTTAAACAATGCACAAAGTACGCCACAAGCAATTTGAAAAGATGACCATGATAAACATGTCTCATTTCCCACAAAATAAATTGACATGCAAGTGTTTTAAGTGGTTTAAAATCACTGGCTTTCATATACATAATAGACACAAACAAACAAACAAACATGCACACGAACTTATGCTTACCAAATTTTGTATAAATTGGTATGCACACTCACCAGTATGTACATACATATATTTATTTATTTGTATATAAGCATATTTTAAGGTGGCACTAATTACTTAAATGTAGAAAAATCATTCACATCGCTGTAGGCTTAAGAAAAATTTTATATACTTTTTCTCCGATATATTTAAAATTCTATAATGAACTGATCTCCATCATCGGATCAAAACGACGCAAAGCGAATTAAACCACATTTTAAAAATCGACGCAAATAGGATATACGCAAATCGGGGCTCTACTGTATAGTTTTAATGATTTTGTTTGTTCTAGACTTGCAGTCATGAACATTCTAGTATCTTAGCTCCGAACCATTCATTAATTATGATTACTGTATAAACAGACTAACAGGGTCACTCAAGTTAGTTAGTTTATTGTCAAGGTAAGATCACATGATTGCCGCAAAACGAAAATTTGTTTGTGAGTCATTGCCGTGTGAACATAAAGCCTTCTCAAACTTTAATTTCAGCGTGTTCTTAAACCGTAAAAGTATAGTAAAAGTTAGAGTGTAGGGTATACACCACCATAGTGGGTATATTGGATTTGTGCTGATGTTTGTAACGCCCAGAAATATTGCTCCAACACCCACCTTAAAGTATACCGAACGACTCAGAATCACT
Organism: Bellardia bayeri; assembly: GCA_950370525.1. Lineage (NCBI taxonomy): Eukaryota > Metazoa > Arthropoda > Insecta > Diptera > Calliphoridae > Bellardia > Bellardia bayeri. The sequence continues at coordinate 67,418,676 of OX493265.1, forward strand.
TTCCGAGTCAATTTAACAATGTCCGTCCGTCTGGCTGGCTGTCCATGTAAAGCTTGTGCGCAGAGTACAGATCGCAATTTTGAAGATATTGCACTAAAATTTGGTACGCGACATTTTTTCGGCCCAAGGATGGATGGGATTGAAACTTGTGGTCCATTATATCACCTGGCCCCCATACAAATGTCCTCCCGAAATTGGGGTTTACCGATCATAAATGTTTGAATTATGCAAGTTTCCAAACAAATTTCATCACAAATTAGTGGTAAATGAATCCAAATCACATCAACAAATTTTGTGCAGATCGGTCCATTATTACTCGTAGCTACCATATAATGCCCACTTCCGAAAATCACTTCAAGGAGCATAACTCACTCAAAAATATTTGTATCAAAATAATATTGAACCCAAATATATTTCATATGTATACAAACAATACGGTACAATTTTATTATGATAAGTTTATAATTAGTCGTAGCTCCCATATAAGGCCCACTTCCGAAATTCACTTAACGATCATAATTTTCTTAAAAATGTTGGTACTCAAATAACCTTTGACACAATTTAAGTTTCTTATATAGAGAAATAATAACACCTTATTTTATAATGGTCGGTCAATAATAAGTCCAAACTCCTATAGAAGACCCTCTCCGTAATTCAATTTAAGTTTCATAATTCTTTTAAAAGTATTTATATCGAGATAAAGTTTAACATACATAATATTTATATTCATAGACATCATGACACTAAATTTTTGGATAATCAGTCCACAATAGGTTATATATCCCATATAACGCCTTTTTCTGAAAAACTGTTTTAATCATATACTGGGTGTAGGGTATTATATGGCAGGCTTGACCGACTATACTTTTTTACTTGTTTATAATTGTTTTTGTGTACATTTGAATTCAAATAAATATTTTCTTTTCTTCTAACTACTTGACGCTTTTAATTTGCAATTAAAAGGAATCCGGTTTATTTTAAGGAAGTAAACCAACGTTTTTAAAAGGCAAAAACGTAACAATATATTACAACAATTATATTCCCATATGTACGAATGAATAAATTATATTTTTTACATCAATGTTTAAATATATATTTTATTATAAAATTCCAAAGTGAAGTTGTATGTTGCATATTGTATGCTACAACTATCTGATTGTGAATACAATTTTAAGCAAAGTCGTATGTTTATGTAGTCAAACCCTAAAAATAACACAAGAAAACTATTTTAAAAACAAATATATAAACATTAAATATGAATATTTTCCAAAACTAAAACATACCGTAGAATTTTTAACAATATTCGTTATTAAAATTTTCGGTTTATTAATTTTATTTTCTTGTTTTAAATTTGTCAACGAGTTTATGATTCGATTGTTACCATTTGGTTATGTTTTTAAACTAAAACAAGTACTTTTTATGTTGAGATACCAATTATAACTTTTGGCAATACTTAAACACTCATACAACATATGAAAACCATGTGCCAAAATATTGTAGGTGTTGTACAAAAATATATATAGAAATTACTAACAACATTTGTACAACTGTTGTAAATTCAGACGACGTACAACTACTGCAACATCACTTGTGAATTGAACATATATGTAAATATTAATTTATAACAATTGTTTTAAATTATTATATAATTTCAACTGTTTAACAACTATCTATACTATTATTTACAATTGGTGTTGTAATGTCGTAGGAGTTGTAAGTCGTCTGAATTTACAATATGTGTACAAATGTTGTTAGTAGTTTCTATATAAATAAATGTTATAAATGATTTGTGCAAAACCTGTGAAATTTTTACAAATGTTTTTCATAAGTTGCATAAAAGTTTAAGTTTTGCTAAAAAGTTCATATCTGTATATTATACCGAAATTATTAATTACAGCTATTTTAAAAAGCTTGCTTATCTTTCATGTACACGATATGGCTGTATTCTAATAGAAACAATCGTACCATTTGACGGATGATTATCTAAATTATTTAAAACTATTTAAAACTGGGTTATCCTATATGAACATTTCGGCGGTTTAACAACAAGTAAAGCGTACTTATTCAAAAATGTTTCTGAATTTCAACCTTCTTTATCAAACAGCTGATTATTCAAAGCATGTTGAAATTTTTTAATTTTTTCGCTTTCACTTTATATATTTAATTATACATTACTTTTGGCATTTTGAAGACTTGGCAAAACAAACATATGACTTTGCTGAAAATTGTGTTCAAAAACAGATAGTTGTATAATACAATGTACAACATACAACATTAGTTGTATATTACTTATATATTGGATAACATTTTTTTTTATTAAAAATCAAAAATTTTATGAAAAAATTATGTACCTCTGTTTTTATATCTAGTTTAGACGATTTTACGCAAAAATTATCTGGCAACGGTACCCACTCACTACCTATTTATATATCTGTTGTGCGATCAAAGAGAAAGAAATTCTTATTCAAAATATTTATACAATTTTTTACTTGAAATTTCTTCGATGTTCACACATTACAATTGTTATTGCTTAAATCGTTCGTATTTTCATTTGAGAGTATACACTCATATCTAAGCACATAAGTAATGCTAGTACAATAAAGCAAGTACTCTTCTTATATATCCCTTACCCCGATGTCGAAAAGGTAATCAACTTAGCTTAAAGAATTGTTTCATAAAAATTGGGAATTATATTCTGTATCGTTACTGAGATGTTTATACGAGTTACTTTATTTTTAGGATACCATTTTTGGAATCTATTACATTACGATCGTTTTTGTATCTCAATAACGATAAAGTTTAGATTTCTTTTTTGGGTATTTCATTTATTCTCAGTATTTCTTTTACTCTTACTTGTTGGTTCTATGACCAATATTTCGATGTGTTGCAAACGAAATGACAAATTTAATATACCCCTCATCTTTCTGGTGGTGGGTATAAAAAGAGTGATACCGAAGTCTGTGCAAATTCTGTTCATCAAAATTTTCTAACAGCTAAACTTTTAATAATATAAAATATTTAAATTAGAACGACCCTAATTCTTTGTATATTTGAGTATATTTTCGTTTATGTGTATTTGTATGCAAATATACATAAGTGAATGTATTTGAATCAGTATAAACATGTTGAACAAGAACAAAAATTATATATAACACAATTACCCCTATAAATAGAAAACTGACCAAATATAACTGAAGAATTTTTTTTTGCCACAATTGTATGAGTATGATGAGTAAGAGTTTGTGTGTGTGTGTGTTTGTGAATAAGCGATGCCACACATGTAGTTATGTATATTAGGATGATCCTATTAAAAGTTTTGACTGTTGCAAACTTTGTTTATGTTTTATAATCAGTGTATTTAAGATCTGAGATCGTTTTCAATGAGAAATGTGAATAAGAAGAATATTTTATGGAAAATATTATTTTCGCCTAATTGGCTTTTTATTACTGAATAAATAAATAAATAAATAAATAAATAAATAAATAAAAACAAAGATAATTTATTTTTCTTCAGATTTACGAAAGCTGTAGATCACAATAAGAATTCGCTTTTACAACTGTCGTAGCTGTGATGAAAGATTTATGAAGCCACCGCTAATGGACAACAAATCAAATTGATTAAGCAAAACAAAGGCTTGAAAAAAACTAATCGAGATCTTGTGCTGAACTATCTTGCACTGAAAGCAATAATCAAGTAAGAAAACTAGTAAGAAAGTAAAGTCCGTCAAGCCAGACCTACACCCAGTACATATAAAACAGTTTTTCAGAAATGGGCGCTATGTTGGAGATATTACTTATTATGGACCAATCATCCAAAACTTTTGTGTTATGATTTCTGTGAATATAAATATTATATGTGTTAAACTTTATCTTAATACAAATAATTTTAAAAGATTTATAGAGGTTAAAGTGAATTACGAAGAGGGTCTTAAATGGTAGTTTCGACTAATTATGGACCGACCATTATAAAATTAGGTGTCATTATTTCTATATGTGTTGAATTTTATTTGAATACCAACATTTTTTCAGAAATTTATGGTCGTTAAAGTGATTTTCGGAAGTGGGCCTTATATGGGAGCTACGACTAATTATCAACCGATCATCATACAATTGTACCATATTATTTTTATATATATGAAACATATTTGTGTACAATATTATCTGGATAGTGACATTTTTAAGTGAGTTACGGTATTTAATGTGATTTTTGAAAGTGGGCCTTATATGGGAGCTACGACTAATTATGGACTGATCTCCACAAGACTTGTAGATGTGATTTGGCTTCATTTACCACTCATTTTTGGTGAAATTTGTTGGGATACTTGCATAATTCAAACATTTATGATTGTTAAACCCCAATTTCGGGAGGACATTTATATGGGGGCCAAGTGAAATACTGGACCGATTTCCACCAGTTTCAATCCCATTTATCCTTGGGCCGAAAAAAAAATCACGTACCAACTGTTATCGAAAAATCTGCAAAATTGCACATGGTTTACATGGACAGCCAACCAGACGGACCGACGGACTGCCATCGTTAAATCTAAGTTGATCGATATACTTTGAGGTGATTGTTGGACCAATATTTCTGGGCGTTACAAACAACAGCACAAATCCAATATACCCTCCCCCACTATGGTGGTGTAGGGTATAAATATGAGAGTTAATGTTGCACCATTTATGTTCCTTATAGTAGTGTCTCTAATTTCATTATGACTGCAAACTAAGCACTGTTTTATCTCTCAAACAGAGCCATTCCTAATGCACATACATTAATATCAGTTTGATAATGTTTGAAAAGTTATCACATAAGTACAAACAAACAAATAGACAAACAGACATATAATCTAGTACTTATGCAGGATACAAGGCCCTAGATCTCTATTAGAAGTTTGTCATTTTTTGTGCCAGCATCCTGATTTTTGTTGTGGTTTCTGCTGTTGCTGCTGCATCTATTGTGATTGTTGTTACAAATACTTCGTTTTTTTTTTTTTTTAATTTTGACAAATGTTTTGACGAAATTCAACTCACACACTTATATCTATCATCATCTGTTAGATATGTAGGCCCACATGCATGCTACTTTATCCAATCTTTATTCAGACATTAACGCTTTTGACAAACCCACCACGACACATACACAAGTCCGAACATTCAATGCTTGTAATTTACATATCAGGGTTAAGGAAATGTACAAGGAAGTTGCAACAATGACCTTATAATGCATTCTTCTTTTGTGTGTGGTTGGGGGAGATGTTAATGTTTTTACTGTTATAAGTAACAATTTTCATTTTTGGTTTGCATGTATGTGGTTAAAATTGTGAGGGATGCAAAATTAAAAATGTTGTTGGTACTAAGTGGGAAATATTAAGTGAAGGATTTTTGCGTGGCTGGCGCCTGAGTCTAAAAAATGCTAATTTAATGTTTGAGGCTAGTTTATTTGTAATTAGAAGATTCAGAGTACAATCATCCAAAGAATCTTTTGTATCGCTTGAAGGTTCTTCATAATAGGTTGAGTTTACAAATGAAGCTAAAAATGCTCTGTGGTGAGAGACTAAAGACCATCTTTTGAACTAATAGGGACCGGTGGCGTGTCATAATGTTGTTACGCTCGATAGAAAATGTTTATATTGTTCATGGACTAAATGACACTTTCAATAAAAGTCTTGAAATATGTATTATGATTTTTGGGAGAAGCTGTCCATCGGTTGAATGAATTAATATTTCATGTCAGACAAATGTAGATTGAAATTTCATGCCAGATGAATGTGAATTGAAATTTCGCTTCACTTTGACAAGTGATCTATCTACACACAGGAAAAAATATAGTTGTACATATTTACCACAAAAAGTTACAAGTTTTCTAACAATTTTATGGTCACCGTAATTATTTATACGATTGCGGTAACCATAATATTGTTAAATTACGATTTAGATGATTACTACAATTATATATACGATTGTAGTAACTATATCTATATTTGTGGCAATCATGTTTATAATGAATATGTTTATCATAATTTGTTGCTCTTTTAATATGATAGAGAACTGCAAAATATGGTATAAATTTCATCATAAAGCTGATTACCATAAACATTACATAATTGCTATAATCATATATGCATATTATTGCTATAGTCATATGAATCGTAATCTAACCATATTATGGTTGCCGGAATAATGCAAATAATTACAGTGATCATATTATTAAAAAAAAGGTTCAAAAATATTGAAATAGTTGAGGTAATGCTGCTTAAAAATTTGTGTTTACCGAAATCATTCTAAAATATAATGTGGCAACATCCGAACTTATCTCATAACAAGGAAATTAATTAAGGGCGACTTTTGACATATGACTGGCTCGGACATAGTCTAATCTGGAGATCAAATTTTTTATGACTTTTTCCAACATTTGTGACCGTATATCGGCAATAACGCTGCGAAAGTTGTCCTCCAAGTCAATCGTTTCGGGCTTTTCGGCGTAGACTAGCGAGTTCAAACATAAATAAGTTATATACATTAAAAAACACCCTATAGATGTTTATCTACTATTAGCTCTATATATTTGGCTGTATACCGATAGCCAAGCAGCCCTAAATCTATCAGTAATATCTAAAAGATATTTAAGACATATTCGTATCGTAAAACTCAGTGCTCTTGGACGTCTCTTAGCATGAAGTAACAAGGTGTATCAAGAATCACATAGCATATTCTACAGCCAAGACGATGACTTGCTCTTTTCATCAATTGCTTGCTCTAACAAACATTCCGCTAGCTCAGCTACGATATCTAGTAGCCAATGGTCACTGCCTTTTTAGATTGCACGGTTGGAGACAAAATTTACAATTTTGTGCGTTCTGTAGAAGTTGTCATAATGATGAAGGAGGGAGGGGCGTAGTTGAGCATCTTTTCTGATTCTGTCCAACCAGACTTGATCTGGGATTCGAGACATTAGATTGTGTTTTTCTTGGAGAACCTGGCAGATGTGTTAGAGATAAACATCACAAGGAAAATGCCTTTATTAATACAAGTGTATAGTTAAGATTAGGTCTCGTTTCAGTTGGAGCTATTAGCTTCATCATAACAAACCGATTTATTCACTATTTCATATAGCAGTCTGTTTAATCTAAATTAATAGTTTTTGAATAAAGATAAATAATACTATTTACATAATTTTCATCTTCTCTACCATTGTCAGTCCCTAGCATATCTTTAATTCGGAAGGTTAGGTTGCCTTTTTTGGAAAAAGATCAGCCGCAGTGTGAAACAGGAATAAATGTCTTTATTCATACCGTTGAACTCTTAACACCGACCCTCAAATTGAAGGTTTAACAAAAGATGTTATGTTGAAGGATCCAAGTACGAGTATATCACAATTTCATATTTCATCATCTTTAGCCTACTCTAACACCATTGTGCAACAAACTCATTATTTACTTCAAAGAGAACCATAAAAATGTCACCTTTTTAAGCATCCCCCGTGGATGGTGGAGCTAAAATGTTATGGAAAAGAATCGACTTCTATTGTATGATAATGATAGACATCTGTCGAGTGTCATTACTAATTCATTTGAATAATTTTTATCTAAACTATTTGTTTTATATTATTTTTAAAAAATAATGTAATTTTTTACACAAACACTTTTACAATTAGAACTCGGACGTATAAGTAATATTTTTTATTGTTAAAATTTTTATTAATCATACGTACAATGCTTGATATTTTAATGTTTCATAGATATCGATTAAGATAATTTTTTTGTTGGAAGAATATTTGTTAAAATATTATCGTTGGATGGGAATAGCTATACAATTTCATATGGCATACTTTTGAGCCTAACCTAAAACTATATAAATAACAAATTAATAATATTAAGCAAATAATGGAATAATTTTGTGCCACACTCTCATTATTTCCTTCAAAAGGGCTCCATAAAAATGTTACCTTTTTAAGCATTCCCCAGTGTACAACGTTGTGCTATTTTTCAACAACCATCAAACACCGGAAACATACTTGTACCACAACATCCGGTTAATTCGTTGCCTTGTTTCAGTCATATAAACAAAAAAGAATTCTAAAAGTTTATAACCATTTGAAAGTATTGTACTTTTCTCGTCAATAGTGTTACTAACTACGCCATTATAACGGTGGCTTTTTTCAAAAATGTTCTTCTACTTCTTTTTTATTTAAACGAATAATTAACTGTGCGATTGCATTTTTTTAACACAATAACCCATTTAAGAGCATTACTGTTAACTCATAGTTACAGAGTTTTTGTGTATATTTAAATAAGTCAGGAATATTAAGTATTTCCAATAATTTTGCGCTTGATCTTTTATTCGTATTTAAATATTCATGCATTTTGTGCTTTAATGGAATCTTAAGTTTTCAAAATTGTACATTTTGAAAGCAGTTTTTTGGCTTATAATCGCATGTACATATTGTTATACATTTTCGCCAATTACTGGTACATGTGTATCACTTGTGAATATAAAATCACAATCAAATATTCATGTATGTATGTTCAGAAGAAATGATAGCCAAGGCACAAGAGTCCTCTAAACACTGCTGGAATGAAGTAAGCAACAAAAAAAAAACGAATTAAGGAAATAGGGGAAAACCCAAGTAAAATCATTTAAGAAATTCTTTCTTATTTGATGGCAATTGATGTCTTTGATTACACTGGTGCTGCTAACTGGTATCAATGTTGAAAGTAGTTATCACAGCTCATGCCACATGTGTAGTGTTGGTATACTGCTGGTTATAGTTACAGTTCTATATGCTATGCTATTCTGTTATAAATTGAATTGCTGATACAATGTAAAGGGTGTTTAAATAATATATGTTATTTAAGTTAAATATATACGAAAAGCTATTTAAATACAATAGAAATGGTTGGAGGAGAATTTTCGTGTCAAGTTTGAAGGAGAACATTATTTTTACAAAAAAATTTTGGCTTCTCAATAACTGCTTTTGGATTTCCGGAGGCTTAAATGCAAAACAATAGATTGTTTATGTATCAAGAGAAATAAAAATGAGCTTCTGATAACATAATTACTTTTCCATTAAAACCAGCGGCTCGTTTTTGATAGAATGTACAGTGAAGTGAATCAGTTACCGCCTTTTAAGGTTTCTAAGACAGTGTGAAAAAGACACCATATCGACTAGAACAGCGAGGAACTGGCAAACTTTATTGAGCAAATTAATCATAGCTGTTGTCAGAAAGACGAATATCATGAATTTTACGAAACGTAGTTTTTAAAAATCCACCATTTTCATGATGAATTTTTAATACTTATTATTAGAGAAATTTTATTTGGTTTGAGTTCATTTAATTAATCCATAAAAACACACCATAGTAAAGTAATATTTGCAGACAATTGGCATCACGGGAAATAAACTCATTGGAAAATGTTATGCCAGGCATAAGGCCACGTTTCTTTAGCCAAAATATGGAAGCACAGCTGCCACTGAAGAAGATGCACTCCACGGCCGCAAATGCTATGATAAGTATACCAAAATTGGCTGACTTTGAGCACATCCAAGACATTGCGCAATCGTTTCAATGGCATTAAACAGACATTAGTGAGCCTCTGTAACATGGACTTCCTGGGAGAAACGTTCGACGAGATTTTCATTGACAATACCATCGGAAGCAACAAAGAAGGCCAGAACATGTGAAATAAAGTAACGCTCATTGTCGGTGAGTTTTTCCTAGTCCGAATTATCTTTAGAGATCTACTTTTTCAACGGTCCCAAAAGATGTTTCAGCCTTCTTGTACATTTGCCAAATATTCAGATATTGTACGGGAAATATAACAAAACGTTGAGTATTTTCCTTCAACAGTGGTTCAATGTTGGGATCAAATCGCACTGGCTACCAAAGAAGTGCCTGTTACATTAATAGATACTTCTATGCCACTACTATTTAATTCCTTATTATCTTGGTTTTTACCATTGTTTTGAATGTCATCGCTAATGGAAAATTTGCGCACTTTACCTACATGCGGGGTCTCTTTAATAAAAATTTATCCATGTTGTCAATAATGTTTATATATTTACAATGGCTCTGACCAGACGCATGTGTTGCAAATGTGATGTGTGCAGTAAAACATTAGAATTAGTGTTCTTCTATATCCTTTCAAGGATTTATTTTTTAAATATTTATAGCGAACTAAATTGTACCTAAAATACCAAGTGTCTAGCTAAGTGTTAAATTCATTATAATAACATTTCAAATTGTAAAAGGTCTGTCCAGACGAAGGGTGAATAATTCGCGCTATCACATTGAGAATTTTGCGTAAGGTTTTGGCTTTGCAGTCTTAAAAGGTGTAACCGCTTCATGAATTAAAACCGGCCACTTATTCATAAATTTGTTAAAAAAAAACTGATTTTGATTGTTTCATGTTTTCCAAAAGTTTGGTTTAGTTGGAGAACAACTAAATGTTGGCCTATTATTGATGATATGGAGATCACTGACATGTGGTTTCAATATAAACCACTATTTGAAGTGTTGTGTGAAGTAGACCCACCAGTTCGCCAAATTGTGATTGAAAATAATGACGAAAGAATCGACATCTATAAGCGTCGTCATGGTGACCTCTTTCCAATATATTTTTTCATTTATAATTGACAAACCTTACTCTTTCTATTGCAATACAAATTTGTATGATTTTTATACAAATTCTCTGTTTTATTTGGTTTTTTTTTTTTGGAAAACAAGTTCTTTAAAAATTTTCGAAAGTATGTTGAAGAAATAAAGCTGACAAAATTAAAACAAATTTTGGAATGCCAAACTTGAAACTGTTATCTGAAGTGTTGTGGAATTGGAAATTCCTAAAAACTAACTTTAGTTGATTTAAAATCTCAACAGATGACAGATGAGAATTAGTTTTATCTACTTAAACAAAGAGATTTAAATTTAAATTAAAAGAGATTTAAATTTATATCCTTTGTCGCAGTGGTATGTATCTTTGCAGATGTTGTACTTTTATTTATGCTCAAAGAGATATCAAAAAGTGAAAATCTCAACTTAAGTGAAATGATTTGCTCAACACTTTTAAATGTTTTGAAACAGAAAACTCTAAACAATTAATCTTTGATATTTTAAAGCAATTTAAAGCCATGTTGGAAAAAGAGTTCTAGTTGAAAAACTCCTTAGGTGCCATACTTATCTAAGAATAACACCTCTTATTAAATTGTCTTGTTTATGAGTACAATAATTTGCTTAGGTGTTGCTGTTATTGTTGTCGATATCTAGTTATAGTTGGTGACGTTTGAAAACGCACACAAAGCTACAGACAGAGACATACACACACCATACGTGATGTTGTTACAACTATTTAGCATTCCATTTTTGTAGAGTCATTCTACACGTTAGTTAGTTGTCGATGTTGTCGTCATCAACACTGATGTTGCTGCGTTAGTTGTTGTTATCATGCTTGCTGCTGTTGTGTTATGCATGAATAATTCATTACACATCGCCTTCATAATTTCCCATCATCACAATTCAGTTCCCTCATGATTCCCTGCTTTTGAGCATTTTTTCATCTCTTGCCGTTTTTTATTTGATCCTTTGGCAGGGTTTCGTATACATATTTGTATGTGTGTTTGCATGTATTGCGTTTTATGTAAATTTTCTTTGTATTTTTCATTGTAACGGTTGATGTCTTTTAATATAGTATTACTTCTTGTTGTCTTTCATCTCTCTCTCACACTTTTTGTGTTTGTTACATTTGTCCCAGTAGTGGCTGAATTTTCATGAATGTTTATTTTGTGGTTTTTCTTTAAGTCCTTGTGACAAAGAGTGGGAGAAGGCCAAACAGCAAACAAGAAAGCAAGAATTTTTATGAATGGAGTCATTGAGCGGGTATAAAACAAATGAACACATGAAAATATCCAGAATAATTTAAATACAAGAATGACATTGATATAAACTAAAGGACTTAAGAATGCCATAAAGATTGCTTGTTGTATGTAAATATTAAATATAACTATGTAATACTTATAGTAAGATATATACATATATTACAAGGCAAGTACACATATACACTGTATCATACTCATTAATATAAAGCAAACATTGACCTCATTACAAGCGTGCAGTACTCCAACAACCAAGTGCTAAACAGGAATTTTAGCAGCAGCATAACATCATCATCATTGTAATAATGCCCAGTTAATGTGAATGACACTAAAGCATTTTTATGCGACAGAGAAGAAAAATAAAAAATAATAGAAAAAATACATCAATCTGCTGAATAGTTGGACAGCGATAAGAAGGAAGTAATATTTTGTATGTCAAGTAATTTTATAGATGCAGGCAATGGGTCATAATGTTTAAATTAGTATGAAGGATTTGTTGACATTGAACAGATATGTAACAAACTTGCTTGTAAACTTTAACAAAGATGTAAAGCAAAGTAACAAGTTTAAAACAATTGCAGTGGACTTTCTATTAAAAATTGCTTCATGCAGTTAAGAAAAACCCAAAGTAATATATACTTTAAGAACTTGGTCGGCAAATTTAAGTCAACGGGCAGGGTATATAATGTGTCAATACCAATGCATATGAATTTTGACTAACCGTTAAGTAAAAACAAAAATGTGTTCTGGGACTTCATATATTTTGTATGGATTTAAATTAAAAATCTTAAATTTTATTATCAACTTCTAACTCGTTCCCAATATCGGAAGCATTGTCTTCATTTCCATCAATATCATTCTGAATTTTGTTTTCTATATCATTGGCAATTGCCACGGCCAATATATCATAATAGTTAGGGTCATGCTTTGAAATTGTTTCAAAGAATATGTATGTCGCCATCAGTACTCATTGTAACACTTAACTGCAAACACAACACTAAAAAACTAATTTCTGAAACCTACAAGCACATTGATTCTGTTTTTTATACAAAACACAAAATATGCAGTTATAAATGGTTTTGTCTTTCTCTTTTGTTTGATTTTACTTGCTACATTCTCCACATAATAGGCCTGGCTGGACCCTGGTATACAATCATGTTGCGAGTAATTACCATGCCTACAGATACAAAATTTGTTTCTTGCACAAAACACCTTCATTGAGGAAAGCTAAAGGGCTTTGCCTATCATATCTAAGTAAAAAACTATAAAAATGTTCATAAATGCCAAGCCAGGCCCTGATGTTCGATTAAGGGTTAACGACTTGGTTTTGGAGCGTTATAATACACAACTGGTTAATTCGTTGAATTCATTTAAAAATAACCAGCTTGTTGAGCGTATCACTCTATGTTGCACTTCGGAAATTCGGTTGTAGATATGGTTACAGTGAATGAATAAGGCTATCGATAGAAGGCCAATTACTGTCATGATGCCAGCCAAAATGAATATTTGTTGCAAAACCAAATATGACGATTGTGTAATATTACGAAATTCAGTCGCCGCTAGATCATGTAATATGACACCGCTTGATTTTATTCTGTGGGGCTAAAATGTGATCGAAAGGAATCGACTTCTATTGCGTGAAAGTGGTGGAAATCTTGCGAATGTCATTTTAAATTAATTTCAATGATTTTTATTTTAATTATTTGTTTTCTTTTATTTTTAAAAAATAATACAGTTTCTACAAAAATACTATTAGAATTAGACCTTGAACGGATAAGTAACATATTTTGTTATTAAAATTTTTATCAATCATACGTACAATGACTCAGTAATTCAATGTTTCATACATTTCGATTAATCCTCTGTGATTGACGAGCTTTTGTTCTCACAATTCCATAGACGTGGTTTACACTAGACACAATTTGTATGAAACAAATTTTCCAATTTAATACTGTTTCGTAAAATTTTTAAAACTATTTTTGTTTCTTAGGCATAAGTGTCAAGGTACGGTCACACTTGGCAAAAATTTACTCAAAAAAGCATAGCCACTTGTTATAGCACAAATATGTGTGACGTTATTTACTCTTACAAGAGTTTTCTCAAGACCAAACAGCATCAAATAAAATAAAACTAAATATTTGTTGTGTCCTGTCCTGTCCTACAAAAACAAAGTATTTTTTTTAATAAATAAACCAGTTCAAATATATTTCAGTTGGTGATTACGTCTTTTTTGGCAAATATTTGCCAACTGTGCCCGTACCTTAATTTTTTGTTAATATAATAATTTGTCTAATTAAAAAGGACAATTCGTGTCCAGATATGTCTTAGATCATCTTAGAATTTCCTTAACCCTTAATATCTTTTTGGTGGTGGGTATTACTTTAGGAAAACTAATTACCAAAAAATTATTAACAATGCAAAACAAATGATTTTTTAACACAGATTTATGCATTGTTATTTTTTTGATTTATCTCGTTGCTAATTGGTAATATTTTCATTAAGACAATCTTTAGAGTCCTTGATTATAGCCTTCAGTTATTTAGATTAGTTTGCAATTTTTGGTAATTTGCATATTCATCTTTTTTTACAATGCAGATAAAGTGTTCAGTGTTTATTAATAATACATTATGATTATTAATATGTATATGAAATATATTTATATACATTTATCATAACTAATACGAGTTATATATGTAACAAATAACAAGACCGCATAGATATACGCACACAGATACAGATATTTAACCCTTAACCATCTTAATATAAAGCCACAGACTGAAAATAAAGGAATATCCTTTAGTTCTTTTTACAGTTAATCAATGAGATAAGGATAAGGATTTGAAAGCCAACATTACTCCCGTAAATTACTCAATTTTAATAAGAATTGAAAAAAGGATATTGAGTGAAAATTTTGCAAACAATCCTTTGGCCTACAGCGTAGTTGCTGAAGCTATTAACCCAACTCTATAGTCCTTATATTCGGCTTCATGTTGAACTAAAGCTTTTCAGGAACTTTCCAATTAGTATCTAGTAGTACTTTGTTTTTAGACCCTTCAATTGTCAATAAAGCAGCCCATACACGTTTCAAATCAATTAGCAACTGAGTCGGTTGTTGTGCAAATCAAAGCGTGTATGGCTTTGTCATTTGATTGGTTTGTCAGCTGACGAGTTGTTTGAAGAATACTCAAACGATTTTGATTTTCTCAAGTTGACTAAAGCTATGTGTCTACGATCGTCAGATATTACAACGTTGTCCGAAAAATGTTCAGCAAATGTCTAACAACCGTGTAAACTTAAATTGTTTGCCTTCCAACCTTGTAAGAAAATATTTTCAGTACATTGGAAGACAAATATATTGTCAGACATCTAACAGTCGTGTAAACACACAATTTTGTCTTTGTCATTGTTATAAGACAATTGTCAAATACTTTTCATTGTCATATGTGCAAAGTTTATGCATCTGCCAATGGCAGCATTGTTATAGAAATTATTTCTAAATGCAACTCTGCATATACATAAATAAACAAACAAGCATTGATAAAATTTTTGAAAAAAGTAGAAGAAAATTAAAGAATTAAATTAAAGTGTGCATTGGGACATAAGCAGATAAAATCGTTCCAATTGCTCGTTTTTATTTTATGGCAATATTTAACATTTTTAATCACACACACACAGCTGCAAAACGACAATGCCACATAACAATCTGACAATCGTGTGTACTGACAATGTCGGTTGACAGATAAATTCATTGTGTGACAATTGTGAGCAAATGAAATTGTTAGTTTTCTCATAGTCGTCTAAACTGACAATTTACCTTTTGCTAAAAATTTGTCAATGTCAGTACATTGCTAGCACATTGCTAGATATGACAACGTTGTAATATCTAACCCATAGCTTAACAAGTCTTTCAATTCGATTGTTCGACTCTCTTGATTAGCTGTCCAAATTTGGGTTTGTAGTTTTCTTTTGCAAAGGAAAAGTTGTTTGTTTTTAAAATCTTTTTTGATTTTAGTGAATTTTAAATAAAAAATTAAAAAACTGACATCTTCAAAATTAGAGCCCTTGGCGAGGTAACGCCATGTAATAGAAAGTCGAGTGTCCTGTGAGATTGCATCTCTCATGAATGTGTCCTGCTTCCTAATAAGGGGTGTTAGTTTTTCTAGGTGTTGCAGAAAATCAACTTCATTTAGCCTTGTGAAATTTTTAAAGTCGTCTGGCTCTATTGTTTTTAGTTCCCTTTTTAAATTTTCATTTGAATTTTTTTTTCTTGGTTTTCAACCATTCTTTTGACAAAATTCTTCGTCGCTTTTCTTTTTCTTCATTCTTCAATAACCATTAATGCAATTATTTTTCTTTTTTTAATTTTTAAATTTGTAGTTGTAAAAAAATATAAATTTGGCAGTGGAATGTCAATCTTTCAATTCAGGTTGAGAAGTGTGTCGCCAAGAATCAATTCAATTGAAAGACTCACTTTACAATTGAATTGAAACGTGTATGGGCTGCATAATATACAATCTTAAATATGATATGAATTAAATTTTCTTTGAACAAAGGCCATACTATAATGACCACAAGTGCTTTTAAGGATAAATAAAATTTATTTTTAAAAACACTCAGCCAAAAAGAAAAACCTCAAATTTTTATGCATGAATGCATGTCGAAATATAGTTTTACCATAATTTGTTAACAAAACCCTAAAAAAATAATATTTATATTTACACAAATAAAAAAAACACACATATAACATACATATGATACTTACGTACATACATACATACATATAAGAAATATTATTTAGAATTTTGTGTTTCCTTTTATTTTTTTAATTTTAAGTTTATTTGAATATTTGCCTGTTTGTAATCATAGAAGAGTGTGCATTAAAATAACAATAATAGCTGTGAAAAAAGTCTAAGCAGTAGTAGCATTTTAATTTAAAAAAAAATTAAAAAACTAACAACAATTGCAAAAACAAATACAAATAAAAGAACAGTTTTTTTTTGGATTATGATAGAAACACAACTGGGATGAACGACAAATTTCGCGCCACACGACAAATTAGTTGGTGGTAATTCGCTGGGTAAATTCATCGTTTGAAGCACAATAACGACGAAAAATAATAAGAATTTTTTAATAAGTTAATCTTATTGTTTTCGTCAAACAGCTGACCATATTTAAAAAAACAAGTATTAAAGTATAGTCGGTCAAGCGCGACCATATCATAACCACCAGCCAGTAAATACATAAAACAGCGCTATGTGAGTGATACGCCCTATTATGGACTGATCATCCAAAAATTTAGTAGCATGAAATCTGTGTTTATCTCGATATAAACACTTTTAAAAGATTAATTGAGGTTAAAGTGAATTACGGAGGGCGTCTTATATGGGAGTTTCGACTAATTATGGACCGATCATTATAAAATTAAGTGTCATAATTTCTGTATAAATGAAACCTAATAGTGTTCAATAGATTTTTAAGAGAGTTATGATCTTTAAAGTGATTTTCGGAATTTGACCTTATATAACAGCTATGATCAATTATAGACCGATCTGCACAAAATTTGTACAGCATTTACCACATTTTGCATAATTTAATTATTTATGACAGATAAACCCCTATTTCGGTAGGACATTTGTATGGGGGCTAAGCTTAATAATGGACTATGGATTACCACCAGTTCCAATCCCATCCGTCCTTGGGCCGAAAAAAAATCACGGACCAAATTTTATCGAAATATCTTCAACATTGCGACCTGTACTCTGCGCACAAGCTTTACATGTACAGCCAGCCAGACGGACTTTAAGGTTGGTGTTCGACTAATATTTATGGGCGTTGACCACATCAGCACTAATCCGATATACTATCCCTACTATGCTGGTGTAGCATATTCTAGTTTTTATTTTGCCAAAATAGTTTCTTTTTTCATCATTTAATTTGATCGAATTTAGTAACAACATCTTTTGAAAGCAGAAGTAAAATCACGCAAATTAAAATTTATGTAAATAAATTGAGAAAAGAAAATGATAATTACAGCAAATTTCGAACCACCAGTACCACTGGTTTAAGATTGATGTTTGACTGTTGGCTAGCAGGCACCGCAGTGGTGCAGAGAATTCTGATGAAAGAATGTGGTGATTCTTGAAACATGTAAATTCAACCCAGGTTCGATCCCCAGCTCAGCCAAGAAAATTATCAATAAAAAATTTTAATAAAATTTCATGTTATAAAACAATTCCTACCTTCAGTTAATTTAATGAAAATTAAATTTAATGAACTCCTGCCTAACTAAATAAATATATCAATTTATATTAATGTTTTTAAGTCTTAATTGGAATAGATGTTTTAGCAAGAAACTTTTTTACAAGTCTAAAAATTTTATTTAGTTATAAAAAAGGATTATTTGAAAATTAAAACAGTTTTAAAGAACTAGGAAATATGTTTACTGCCATATTCATAAAAAGAAAGTAGGTTTGAAGTGTGCTTTTAGACAAAATGTTCATACAAAATTTTTTTAAAGTACATTTGAAGTCTACTTTAATTTTTTAAGAATACAAAATTTAACGTATTCTCTGAGGTCGTTCGCCTCAACTCGGACTGACGTATAGAATGTCTTGGCGCATTTTACGTCGAGATATTAAATTGAAAACGTACAAAATACAGTTTGTGCAAATAACTGATCTTCCCAAGCTACATCACTTTGCTTTATGGGCTCTTGAAAAGTTCCAAGAATACCCGACGCTTTTGTGGAAAATTTTCTTCAGTGACAACATTTGGGATGAAGAGTAGCCTGAAGAGATTCAAGAACTGCCACTTTATCTAGAAAAAACAACGGTTTGGTGTGGTTTGTGAGCCGGTGGAATCACCGGTCCATATTTCTTTGAAAATGATGCGGTTACGAACATAACCGTCAATGGTGACCGTGCCATGATAACCGACAATTTGATGCCTGAATTTAAGCTCGTGATGCCGGCGACATTTGGTTTCAGCAACACATGGCATCAAGCAATGGATTTATTGAGAGAATACTTCGGTGAGCACATATTTTTACGTTTTGGGCCGGTCGATTGGCCACCAAGATCGTGTGATATCACACCGTTAGACTTTTTCCTGTGGGGATAGGTAAAATCTAAAGTTTATGCGGACAAACCCACTTCGTTTCAGGCCTTGGAGGAAAACATCACGCGTGTCATTCGCCAGTTACCAGTCGAAATGCTCAAACGAGTCAGCGAAAATTGGACTCAACGGATAGATCATCTGCGACGTACCAACATTTGATCGACATAATCTTCAAAAATAAATGCCAAAGAATGTTCATTCCCTTGAAATGGATTACGCTTAAAATGGATCACGCTTTACAAATTTGAATTTCTTACAGAGACGAAAAATTCTTCTCTGAAAAATTTGCGAATTATGCTTGACGTTGGTTAGCTACAAAACAATTGTGCTGAAAGACTGGCGATAGTGTGCTAGTCTATCAATCTGGGTGTATAAGCAGACAAGACAAAAGGCTTTGCAGTTTAAGTTTGTAAAAAAAAACAACATAAAACAGTTCGTCATTCGCTCTAGAACGAATTGGAAAACGATCTTGTAAAACGTAAATTGGATCGTTACTTTCTCTAACGCATTATTTAACTGTCGCTTAAACACCTTGACGTCTGTGCTTTAAAAAGATGACTAGAAAATCCCAGATGAACAATCTGAATAACTAACATCCAAGTTGAAGCTTCTAAAAACGCTCATATGAATTTGTATAAACTAAAAACATAAGTATTTGGTAAACTTATTAATAATTATAATTATTATTAATAATTGTTTAGTTTTCCAACTGATTTAATAAACTAAGATCATTGGTGTAGGTATATATAAAAATTAAACATTGAGAAAAACACCGGTGAAAACGAATATTCTCGACCAAAAATTCATCGTTCGTCCCCATTGTGTTTTTAGCATTAAAGTGTTGTATTTGTTTTGTTTAATATTTATTTAAAACAAAAAGGATCAGCAAGTGTGAACAGTAGAAAACCACATAAACCACAAAAATTACAATTATAACATTTATGATGTTGTTATTGTAGCTGCTGCCAGTTGCATGTATATATGTGTAAACTATACAACATATAGTACACATGTAGTAGTTATTGCACAATGAAACACAATTATCAACATTTAACATGCAAAACGTTATGCATTTGTATTACGAGGAAGAGAACAAGTTTATTTCTTAATTTAACTTCGGAAACTTTAGGCAATGAGATTTAGTTTTGATTGTTTTAGATATTTTGATGGGCGTAACAATGAGTACTTAATACTTAATTTTTTAAAACTAAATTCATTTACATTTGGTTTGACCAGTAAATATGCACAAAAAGAGAATTCCCCTAAATTTGCGATATGAACATATTGCGCAAAAATCAAATCTAATCAAAACAAGTAAGAAAGCATAGTCGGTCAAGCCCGACCATATAATACCATACACTAGTATATGTAAATATAAAAAAGTTTTTCAGAAATGGGCGTTATTTTGTACCTATTTGTCATGATTTCTGTGAATATAAATATTATATGTGTTGAACTTTATCTCGATATAAATACTTTTAAAAGATTTATGGAAGTTAAAGTGAATTACGGAGGAGGGTCTTATATAGGAGTTTCAACTAATTATGGACCGACCATTACAAAATTAGGTGTCATTATTTCTGTATATAAGAAACTTATTTGTGTCGAATTTTATTTGCTTACCAACATTTTTAAGAAATTTATGCTCTTTAAAGTGATTTTCGGAAGTAGGCCTTATATGGGAGCTACGACTAATTATGGACCGATCACAATAAACTTCAGCCATATTATATGTATATAGACTAGACATATTTTTGTTCCATATTATTTGGATACCAACGTTTTTAAGAGAGTTATGCTCTTTTAAGTGATTTTCGGAAGTGGGCCTTATATGGGAGCTACGACTAATTATGGACCGATCTTCACGAAATTTGTAGATGTTTTTTAGCTTCATTTACTACTCATCAGTGGTAAATTTTGTTTGCATACTTGCATAATTCCAAGATTTATGACCGGTAAACCCCAATTTCGGGAGGACATTTGTATGGGGGCTAGGTGAAATAATGGACCGATTTCCACCAGTTTCAATCCCATCTATCCATGGGACGAAAAATATCACGTACCACATTTTATCGAAATATCTTCAAAAGATTTTGAATCGTGTTAAATGGAATAAAATCGTGTAAAAAATGTAAAATTTGTTTATTTTCAAACCGTGTTAAAACAAAAGCGTGTAAAATGAGAATTAAGTGTACTTTCTTGTTGTGAAATTCTTATTCAGTTATAACCTCAAGAATTACTATTATTCTTCTTGAACCCGAATTGACTTTTTCCCAATACTTTCCTTATTTTACCATTCGCACTCTAAATTAAACGTGCCATGTTAAATGTAAAATGTATATGTACAAATGAAATCGTTGGGAACTAAGAACTACATATTTACAAAATTTATAAACAATTTCATATTAAACACTCTTTTGTTTTGTAAATTTTAACTGGCAGGATATGAATAGTGTTTTCAATATTGTTATTGTAGCAGTTGTTGGTGTTGAGGCTGCTAGTTTGTAGTTGTTTTTTTGTTTTTTTTTTTTTTTGTTTTTGGATGGTTCGTTGCCATCAGTTCAGTTGTGTTTTCATTTATATTGTAGAACAGCACTCAAACACCAGGAATAAAATAATGAAAAACAACAATACGAAGTAGAGCTGAAATAAAAACATTAGAGCAGCAATTTATTGTTAGAATTATTTTGTTTTTTCAAAGCAACATTTAAGTAGAGATGATTTTAGTTTAGTATATCTACATATTTAAAGTTTGTAAGCACTACACTTGTTGGTTCTTTTAAACTTGTTTAAGTTTAATAAGGATATGTGAAAGATTCTCAATAATATAATACATATATCTTTTTAATAGGAAGTATGTTTCTCTATTATTCTATCAACTCTATTCTAAGTGACAAAATGATAATAAAGCTGAGTATTTAAAATATGTACGTCTAACACTATCATAAACTCAGTATATTTCCATTTTGTGGGTAGCAATTGGTGGTGTCAAAAACCACAACTAAATAAAAATCATTGTATATTTCACATAAAAAATTACACAGACACATATATACAATAATAGTTTTATTTCTATGTTTAAACTAAATAATACTATTCTCACTTACACAACTCCTTTCACAAAATATACACAAACTGTCTACTCTATATATACATACATATGTATGTACATATGTGTGTGTATATAACACACTCCTTTGTTACAATAAATTGCAATTGCGGTTGATAAATGATTATCTAGTTGTTAGTATGTGTAAATTTAAAAAAAAAATGTTTTTTGAAAAAACGTTGTTTATTTTTAGGCGCTTAGAACAAAGTAATTAGAATTTAGAGTGATAGAAGTAGATGCAGCGAAATAAGGGTGAATTAAAGTTAAAAATTGCCCAAAATTTAAGTCCCATTTGATAGTTTTTAATATGTGGCTACAGCTTGGAAACACTTTGTAAAACACTTTTTGGAGTTTACCACTACTTTTTCAATTAAAACATTTGGAGTACTCTCCCATTCGCATTGAATCAGTTGCCAAAGCTGCTAAATGGGTCGCAGTTTATCGCTATTATATGTTCACAATTCACCACAAATTCTTTATCGGATTAAGGTCTGGAAATTCTGCTTCGTATGCCATTGTTTTATGATTTTGGAAGTGTACTTTAGCCAGCCACATCTTTGAGTAGTAAACAGTGATCTTTTTTTAATTTTTGTTATCATGTGTCATCACGACATGCAACCGCATTCTTTAGTAGTTTTTTTTGGATTTCTGATTTGTAGTTTAGGAGCAATAGAACATCTTTGTTGAACTGTTATGGCCACTGAATAAATTACTATACGAAAAAAAGCACTGCATAAAATAAACTGTGAGCCACTATACATATGTACATAGTGTTAATTTTCTAAATTGATAAACAGTTTTCATGTTTTTATAGGTTTTAATAATTTCGCCTTCAGGAAATTGCATAATTGTAATAACCTTTGTTTATTTCGTCAAAGCAAACATTTTTTAAATTTATGGTTCTTTACTATTTATGAATATTCGAGTGCGATGTAGCCTCTAAGCAGATCTAACATTGTTAGCACTATAATTATCATATCATTATATTTTCTTTATGCAAAAGCAAACCAAAAAATGTCAAAAGTAAAATTCTAATTTGTGTTTTTCACCCATCAAACCAATTAGCTTTCAAAAATCCTATATTCATTTTAAAGCCTGAAAAGCCACATATGTTTGTGGGTTTGGCAGACTGATTTGCCTTAGTATTTTAAGTAATATTAAATAATTTTTTTAAGCTTACAAAATGCTAAATACCTGTACTTTTGATACATATACGTTCAGCAGAACCTGAGTGTAGAGCAGTGTTTGGATTCATAGAAAACGTTTTTTGCATAAAATAGCTATTTTCGACAGTTGTGCATTTATTTCATACTTTATTCATAAATAGAAAAATGATGAACGTATGAGCCTATATTTATATAAAGGGTATTACATTGAGTTGTGTTTATTAAAGTTTGGTAGTTAATCTAGGAAACATGTACTTAACTTTAAAGTAAGACAGCTCGTAACATTTGTGTAACACATTATATGTTTATATCTTTATATATATTTTTTTCACATTTCAAGTTTTCCATTTTTTCTTTTTTTCCGCTACATCCTGTTTTTCGCACCTAAACTCTGACATACACACATACTCTTTATACTAGAGATATTTAGCGATGAATGAATATTCAAAGCGATTAGCTAGAAGCTTATAAATTTGTTGTTCTTGTTGTTTCTCTAGATGAAAGTCATATGCTGGAAACTAAACATTCGTAACTGGTGCACATGGGCATCAGTCAGTCAATCAGTCTGTCTGTCAGCCATCTATCAGCTCATTCATTCAATGGTGAAATTTTCAATGTTTGTTTATCAACGAAACAAGGCTGCTTATGCAAAATTTCACTATTGGAATATGATAATTTCTTTTTGTGTTTCCATTTTCGCTGCTGCTTCAACTATGCAAATACGAATTATAAAAAGCGCGAGGGAAATGTGGCTGCGGCAACAAAATTAAATTTTTAAATTTAAAAATTACTTAGGCAGGATGCAATAATTCCACGAAAATTAATTATGATTTTCATGCATACATATGCACGAAATAGATTTAATTTTAAATGGAATTTATATTTTCTTCCAAAACAATTTCATTCAAAGAAATATAAATTAGTTCTGTTTCACACTCTTCAGTTCCAGCTGACCGATTTTTGTTCAATTCTCTTTTGAACTTGCTTTTGTCATTCACACGCGTACTTTTTTAGGCAAATCAATATGCATTAAAGAAAAAAAAAACAAAAGGATATAAGCAAATTGATTAGGACCGTCAAGTTTGTTCCCATTTTGTTCTCTTTTTTCTTGTCATCGGAAAATACTTGCCTTGAGGTATGACAAGCAGTCTTAGTAAGATGACGTATGAGTAATATTTATACAATTTATTACTGATTAATCATACATACATTTGGCCTTTGAAATAATTATAAATCAGTTTAATTTTCTATCTTCTTATGGCAATATCGATTATTTTTCATAGATACAGCAACATTATCATTTCCCTGTTATATACCTTTCATTAGATAAATATACACCAAGACCTCACTTTGCGTCAGGGATACGTTCCAAACAAACACGACGCAAATTGAAACGAGGCAAAGTGAATTAAGCTATTCTATAGCAAACCATATAAAGATCGAAGTTAGGTTTTAGGATTACAAAAATACTAAGTCTTTCTTTATTTCACAAAAGATTGGTCCAATATTTGCTTAACAGCTTCTTTTTCAACGTAAAATAAATTTCGTTGCAGCAGTTGACTGCATTACTACCACTAGCATTATCTTTGGATAATGCTTTACTTTTTATGTCATCAAATGAGCATTTTGCTTTTGTCTTAAATACTATTTTACTGAATGGTATTCTCTGTGCAAATTAATTTTCAATCCAAATAAAAAGCAAGGATTCCATTTTGATCGTTAAAGCACTTCTTGTACGAGTCATCGTTTTAGCATCTAATGATGTTGCAGATTTTGCAAAAATTAAAAAAAAAAAAATAAGGCTCGAACCCAAAACAACGCAACCTCGAAAATCTAGCGATGTACAGTAAAAATGAGTACTAGTTAAGCAGTAAAAAAAAAAAACGCAAAATGAAACGATGCAAAGCGAGGTATTGGTGTATCACCAATTTTGTTTACATTTTTATTTCCTTGTTATCAGCAAATGTTTTCATAATCTAACCCCCTTATCACTTCAAACTCCAATACTTTTTTTATTTGCTATTTTATTGCAATATAAATTGAAAAGAATAAACCTTAAAATAGACATTTAGCCCCCTTAAGACTTGTGTTGCCAAGGAAGTTTACATCATAAAAATATTTAACAAATAAAATTTATAACATTTGCTTAATATAAAAAAAAATAATACACGTTTTATTATCTATCTATTTATGTAAAAATAAATAAAAATCATTGAAGTATAAATATATGTATGTAAATTTATAAAATTTAAAACTAAAAAATATATATTCAATACCTTTGTAAAATCAATTTCTTACATTAAACTCAATTTGAGAAATTTTGTTTCTTTAAAACTCCTTCCATTATATTTTTTACTTTTACGCAGTCTTTAGTTTATTTAGCCTTTGTAATGCAATTAAATTAAATTTAAATTAAAAAATAATTGCTTGCGAACATGCTTTTTGAATTTCTAATCACTTTTATTTTGCCATTTGAGAATTTAATTAGATTTGTTCATATTTTTATATATTTATGGAATAGCAGCTATTATTCTTCGTTGGAAAGTAGGATACAAAGAAGTGAGTTTTTAAACCCTACATCAGGCATTAGTATTCGCATGTTGAATCGATATTATAAATGATGTCTGTCAGTCAGTTCGTCCATTTGCATAAGCAAACAACTCGACCGAATTGAAACTAAAAACGTTAAACTAGATTACATACAATTTTTTTTGAATTGCGGAGTTATCTCAAAATGAAACTATCTAATGATGCTCTGCAAAGACTTTGCAGCTTAGGGGGTTAGCATTTGACACTAAGAGTCTACCTTGCATTAAAATGGACCAGAAGCTTTATTAGAAAATGTACTAGTATTTAATTTGAAAACTGAACTGGAAACTAAACTACAAACTTTAGTAGAATCTACACTAAAAATTTAATTGAAAAACTGAATTAATTGAAAACTCAACCACAAACAGAACTAGACATTGGACTAGAAATTGTACTAGAAAATACACTGGAAACTGATATCAAAACTGGACTGGAAAGTGAACAACAAACGAAATTAAAAACTAAACTGGAAATTGAACTAGAAACTGGACTAAAATTGAATGAGAAACTGAACTATAAATTGAAGGAGAAACCGAACTAGAAACTGGACCAGCAACTGGACTAGAAATTAAATGAGAAGCCGAACTAGGCGGAAGCAGAAACTAAACTAGAAACTGAACCAGAAACCAAACTAGAAACTGAATAAGAAACGGAACTATAAAATGAACCAGAAACTGGACTAAAAATTTAATGAGAAACCGAATTGGAAACTGAACCAGAAACTGAACATTAAATTGAGTGAGAAACCGAACCAGAAACTGTACTAGAAATTGAATGAGAAACCGAACTAGACTGAACCAGA
Source organism: Bellardia bayeri (assembly GCA_950370525.1). Taxonomy (NCBI): domain Eukaryota; kingdom Metazoa; phylum Arthropoda; class Insecta; order Diptera; family Calliphoridae; genus Bellardia; species Bellardia bayeri. The sequence goes on from OX493265.1 coordinate 67,445,324, forward strand.
AACTGAACTGAAAATTGAATGAGAAAGTGAATTGAAAACTGAATGAAAAACTGAACCAGAAACTGGACTAGAAATTGAAGGAAAAACCAAACTAGAAATTGAACCAGCAACTGGACTAGAAATTAAATGAGAAGCCGAACTAGGCGGAAGCAGAAACTAAACTAGAAACTGAATCAGAAACCAAACTAGAAACTGAATCAGAAACTAGACTAGAAATTGAATAAGAAACGGAACTATAAAATGAACCAGAAACTGGACTAGAAATTTAACCAGAAACTGGACTAAAAATTGAATGAGAAACCGAACTAGAAACTGAACATTAAATTGAGTGAGAAACCGAACTAGAAACTGTACTAGAAATTGAATGAGAAACCGAACTAGACTGAACCAGAAACTGAACTAGAAACCAGAAAGCAATACAAGGCGAACCAGAAACTGAACCAAAACTAGACTAGAAATTGAAGGAGAAACTGAATCAGAAACTAGTCTAGAAATTGAATAAGAAAGCGAACTAGAAACTGAACTGGAAATCGAGTGAGAAACTGAAACAGAAACTGAACTAGAAACCAAACCACAAACTGAATCCAGTTGCTAGTCTAGAAATTGAATAAGAAACTGAACCAGAAAGCAGTAGAAATCGAAACAGAAACTGAGCCAAAACTGGACTAGAAATTGAAGGAGAAACTGAATCAGAAACTAGTCTAGAAATTGAATAAGAAACCGAACTAGAAACTGAACTGGAAATTGAGTGAGAAACTGAAACAGAAACTGAACTAGAAACCAAACTACAAACTGAATCTAGAAACTAGTCTAGAAATTGAATAAAAAACTGAACCAGAAATCAGTAGAAATCGAACCAGAAACTGAGCCAAAACTGGACTAGAAATTGAAGGAGAAACTGAATTAGAAACTAGTCTAGAAATTGAATAAGAAACCGAACTAGAAACTGAACTGGAAATTGAGTGAGAAACTGAAACAGAAACTGAACTAGAAACCAAACTACAAACTGAATCTAGAAACTAGTCTAGAAATTGAATAAAAAACTGAACCAGAAATCAGTAGAAATCGAACCAGAACCTGAGCCAAAACTGGACTAGAAATTGAAGGAGAAACTGAATCAGAAACTAGTCTAGAAATTGAATAAGAAACCGAACTAGAAACTGAACTGGGAATTGAGTGAGAAACTGAAACAGAAACTGAACTAGAAACCAAACTACAAACTGAATCTAGAAACTAGTCTAGAAATTGAATAAAAAACTGAACCAGAAATCAGTAGAAATCGAACCAGAAACTGAGCCAAAACTGGACTAGAAATTGAAGGAGAAACTGAATCAGAAACTAGTCTAGAAATTGAATAAGAAACCGAACTAGAAACTGAACTGGGAATTGAGTGAGAAACTGAAACAGAAACTGAACTAGAAACCAAACTACAAACTGAATCTAGAAACTAGTCTAGAAATTGAATAAAAAACTGAACCAGAAATCAGTAGAAATCGAACCAGAAACTGAGCCAAAACTGGACTAGAAATTGAAGGAGAAACTGAATTAGAAACTAGTCTAGAAATTGAATAAGAAACCGAACTAGAAACTGAGTCAGTAACTGAACTAGAAACTGAACTAAACATTGAACCAGAAACTGAGCTGGAAATTGAATGAAAGCTGAACCAGAAACTGGACTAGAAATTGAACCAGAAACTGGACTAGAAATTGAATGAGGAACGGAACTGGAAACTGAATCATAGACTGCACTAGAAACTGAATTAGAAACTAGTCTAGAAATTGAATAAAAAACAGAACTAGAAATTGGACTAAAAGTTGAACCAGATATAGAAAATGAACTGGAAACTGAACACAAAATTGAACTAGAAACTATACTAGAATCTGAACTAAAAACTTAATTGGAAACTGAACCATAAACAGAACCAGAAATTGTACTAACAAATGGACTAGGAACTGAATTCAAAACTGTACTAGAAGCTGAACCACAAACAGAATTAAAAACTGAACTGAAAATTGAACTGGAAACTGAATTAGAAACTGCAACAGAAACTAAACCAGCAACTGCACTAGAAACTGAACTAGAAACTGAACTAGTAAATTAGGTTACTAATATTAATATATATTTTTCTAGACATTATCAACTTTATTCAGAATAATATTGAAAATATAAGTTGGCTTTTTATGAATTTACATTTATATACTTATTTGTAGCACATTCAAAGAATATACATATATTTACTTAAACTCATCTCAAGGTGTAGAGCACAGCGATAATTTTATTAAGTGCCAATGCCACAGATAAATAAAAACTCAATAAAATAAAGTACAATAAACAATAAAATACATTTTCCATATGCAAAACAGAAAAATATTAACAGAAAAATTATACATACAAATACCAGCGCAAATATAATCATGTATACAATACAGACAATCACAAACATGCAACAAAAGAACACACAAACATGCATACGTGTCTCTAAAGAAATATGTATATATGTATGTACATGCATAATATGTAAGTTAGTTTGCATGGATGGCTGGTTGGCTTGGTGAACACAATTACCCAATCAAATACACGCGACTTATTTTATAATACAAAGTACTTGAATACACACATACAAACATTGTGTAGGTGTGTTAGTGTGGTAATAAACTCTAACAACAACAAAAAAACAGCACTCATATTATACTCCAAAAGAGAGAAATTATTCATTCAACTGAAATGTACTGCACTTTCCCAATAGTAAGAAAAGAAAAATACAATAAAACAACCAGATCTGGTACGTGATTTGTATAACGAATGTCAAAGAAATAAAGAAATATTTTGAACGTTGTCAATATAAAAAAAAAAAATTAAGTAAATAAAGTCAATATGTTTATAAGTATGTTAACAGGCACAGAAAAAAGAAATAAAAAGCAATGTATGTTAGAAATTATATTTGAATTATTTGTACAAACACAAACGAATAAAGATTGATTGAGACCCCTTTTTATTATAATATTTTTTTTTTTTTATTCTCATTACACTTTTACAATCCATATGTAGAACATACACATTCCATTCAGTATGCAGGGTGGAATGAGTGGAATAACATAAACATAAATATGGAATAAATTTTATGGCATCGTTTATTTCAATTTTAATATTCTATTTTGCGTCACAAACAGTGCAAACAAATATTATTATAGGGTGAGTAGGAGTAGGAAGAGTAGTCTGAGGACATTGTAATTTTTGCCGACAAATCATAAATATGTTTAAAGTACAAACCTGATTTGCTAAGGCCAGCAAAAATTTTAGACTCACATAAGTAAATAAGTTTTTTTTTTTAAATTTAGCATATATTTAAAAAAAATATGTAACATTTTTATGTTATTAACAGGCGCCAGAAGAAGGGATTTTCATAATTGAATGTAGGACTCTACATATATATATACAAACATAAATGTGATGATATTTCAAATATTTAACAAAAATTGCCATGGTTTCTCTTTAGGGCAAATAGTTGCAACAAAATGGAATATTCTTAGTTTACTTAACAAAAAACAAAAAAAGCATTACCATCTTCTTGCAAGCTAATATAAAATCAATCTTCCACCTCTGACAACAAACTGAACAAAGTCAACATTAAGAACATAAAAAAAGTATATATACAAATTTATTGTCATTCGCACCTTCTTACAAAAGAAATTATGCGGGAGAAATGTGTAGCTGTGTAAAAGTACTTGTACCTGTTAATAAAATATGTATATTTCATAATTACAAGTGAAAGAAAATTTTTTAACAAAAAAAAACGTTCAACTAGTTGAAGGCAACATGTATGTAAACTCCAGAAAACAACTCAATAAATGTCTACCCCCTTCATATGCAAACGAGTATAAAGTGCAAAAAAAAAAAAAAGAGAAAAGCAAATTTAACGCACCTCTTTCATCCTGTCAGTTGTTTTTTTTTTGAAAGGTGTAAATATCTTTAAGGTTGTTTTTACGGCTTGCGTACCCAACATACGTGGCTGTGATGCCACTGGCATAACCGTATTTTTTGTTTTCAGCAACAGTGAGTAAGAATATTTGGAGAAGGCTTGACAATTGTTAATTGAGCAATATCAAGTGTCTCCCCGTCTAAAGGAGAGCGAATTGGTGGAGGTGTCTTTATCCGTGATTTCAGAATTAGGATGACCTTCAATCTTAAATATCAGCTATCAAACAAGCAGAAAATTGACTATGATATTATAATAGAAGGAAAGGATATCTGTCTATATACAGATAGCCAAGCTGCAATAAAATCTCTAACAAATGTATACATAACATCTTGGTTCAAATATGCCGGGCGTCCTTGAATAGGATGACGAGACATTCGACAGTTGCACTCATATGGGTGCTTGGATAGAAAAAAGGTAACATGCTATCTAGCAGGGACATAGACTTCCTATGTGATATCCCGTTATCCACATGTAAAAAGCGAATTGTTGATTATTACACTAACATTACTCAATCATAATGGGTAAGTGAACATACTTGCATGACTACGAGACAAAGTTGGTGTAGGTTAAATCGGGAACTTACAGCTTATCTGCTGACACTACGGCGCCTTCAACTATGTGATTTAGTTTTAGTGATCACTGGACACTGAAAATTGGGCAATTATGCTGTAAGCATATCATGACTTCTGCAGAAGCTGTCATAATGAAGAGAAAGAGGATTTTCAACTCTCAGTTCCTTTTTTACTGCCCAGCATTGGTAGGCTTAAGAATAAGGTTTCTAGAATACCGTTCCTATAATAATCTCCCCGAACTGTGAAATATAAAGCTACATTAATTCGAGGCCTTTATAACAAACAGTTATCTCGAATCCCAATGCGGTGACTTTGAATCAATCGTTCAACTAATCCAAAGCACTTTTTTGCCATCTTTCTCTATCAAATCTCTATATCTATCTTCATCTCCTACTTTACTTTTCCATTCTTTTATCTTAACTAAACTAAACTATTAAGCTTAGCAGTTTAAGCGATTATTTCATTTGAAATATGTATGACATTCTAGTTTACTTAGAGTTAATAAAGTTTCGCATCACGTCTCGTCTTTAGTCTCGTTTCAAGTCTAGTCACTAGTCCCTAGTCTCATATCTAGTCTCGTCTTTAGTCTCATCTGTAGTCTCGTGATAACTAATAAGCTATTTTAAAGATTCACAAAAAAGGGGGAGGAGGTTTGAATTTGACAACAATTATCTACTTTGTTTTAAAACGTGAAAGCCAAAAATTAAATTTTCTGAAAGCCTTTATCCTCCTTTACGTTCTGTTCGTACATTCATTAATAATCGGTTGAGTAGTTAAGAAGCTACAGACTTAAAACTACGTTTTTCAATCGGCCACACTTTGTCTTGTATCACATCATAGCTCACAGTAAAGTGTTTAAAAAGGCCAAAGTAATTACTTTTACTGAACTAGAACGGAACTAAAGAATAAACTATTAGCTGAACTACAAAACTGGCAACTGAAGTCAAAACTGAACTAGAAAGTTAAACAAAAATCGAAGTAGATACTTTACAAAAAATTAAACTAGAAACTGAACGAGAAATTAAACTATAAACTGAACTAAAAACAGAACTAGAATTAGCTAGAACTAAACTGCAAACTTAACTAGAAGCTGAACCAGAAACTGAATTAGAAACTAAACTAGAAAGTGTGCTACACGCCGAAGTAAGAACTCAATAGCTGTGGCAAATGCTGGTAGCGCGTATAAATCTTGTGAATCTTTATACATATGTTTTCATATGAAAGGCTCTGCACATTTTGGCAAGTGATGTTGCTGGTTTTATAGTCTTGATTCTGAAATTATAAATTAGCTGGACAAACCTAGATTGTCAGTATATTTAAATACTTAATTAAGACTGAATAGAGTCTTTTTTTTAGGCTAGAACTAAATAGTGGATAAGCATTTACGAAGGCAGTTCGAAAAATTCTTAGCCTAGCACAGAAAGAGAATAGTTAATTTTTCAAAAACATTTTTATTTTTCAATATAATCTCAATTCTATCCCTTGATTAAAATAGTTTTCCTCAAGACCTTTAAATTAGTGGTTTACAACTGTAATTGCATCTTCATTTGAGGTAATACGCTTGCCAGTTAGGAATTTTTTTTAGATTTGGGAACAGGTAAAAGTTCACTGGGAGCAACTTGTACTTAAATATGTTGATTTTGAGAAATTATCATTCTTATGCATTTTTCGTCGACTGTTAACAAATGCGGTAGGTACCCTTCTTGCAGAGAGCTTTTGCATCTGTAGTTCTTCCCAGCATACCATTCTAGGAGCGCTCCGAAAAAGTAGTCAGAAAAGAGTCAAACAAAAGAGCATTTTCGGATTGAAAGAAAAATTTGCTTGTTACTGTCCTGGGTCAGCACGCAGTATGACTGAGAAATTCCACTTACTTATGTGTGCACCAAAGAGTTGTTTTTTTTTTGTTATTTGTGCATTGAACAAGAATGATAAAAACAAGATTACACAGACCCCAAAAAAAAACCTCATAAAAGACTCTTTACTGACATCATCTAAGAGCTCTTTCTGACGGACCATTTTCGAATGTATTGACCCTATTTTCTGAAGGTTTTCGAAGCAATTATAATTGTTTTTTGGGCTCATAAAGAGCGTTAACGCTCCGAAAAAGGTGTCAGAAATGACTTTTTCGGACTGATATGGTTTGCTGGGTTCATGCAATATTCAATGGACTTGATAATTTGAGATGCTCATGATATTAGCTATTTCATGCACTTTTATTTGTCGATCATTTAATACCATTTCATGCGCTTTGGCTACACATTTAAATTCAGCAATATAATTTTTTACTGTTGTTCACCAAATCATTATGAATTTTTTTTTCCTGATAAAACTTTTCTATTAAAATATTTAAAGACGCCACGAATTTCAAATTTTTCCATTATAAAAAATCGCCTATGCGTCTTTTTTGAACACCTGTTTCTATAAGAAGGGGTTGGCAGATCGAGAAGAAATTTCTAAAGCATTTAGCTTTTTTCTGCTTATAACGCGCTCTCTGTTCTAGGCTAAGAAGTTTCCGAACCCCCTCGTACAGACGTAAATCGAAAAGCATTTATGCAATCAGATTTTATATGAGCAATGCTTAGTTTAAAATTTTATAAAAACTTTTTTTGATATTTATTTAGTCGAGCTCGAGTTCATTAAATTTAATTTTCATTAAATTATTTTTACTGAAGGAATTGTTTTACAACATGAAATCTCTATTAAAATTTTATTGATAATTTTTCTGGCTGAGCTGGGGATTGAATATGGGTTGAATTTACATGTTTCGCGAATTATTTAAGTTCTAACCTTCACCACTGCGGTGGTGGCCTGCTAGCCAACAGTCAAACATCAATATTTTAACCAGTGTTACCGGTGGTTCGAAATTTGCTGTAATTATGATGTTTTCAATTTTTTATTTACATGTTGCCTCCTTTTTTCTTCAGTTTTTTCTTCGTCAAGACTTATTAATTAATAAGAGTTATTAATTAAAAAAATGAACTCAAGCCGAATGAAAAATTTTCTCTAATAATAAATATAAAAAGTTCAAACATAGTTTTATAAAAAACTTAAAATATATCATTATAGTTTATGGAGTCTTAGATTAATATATCTTAGTGCAAATGGTACTACTAACCTAAATTCTTACAGTTGTTTTCTTTTTTTTTGTCATCACTGTTTATGTAAACTCTTGCAAACATCCCCACACACATTCCAAAAATAGTCTTTAAGAAGCAAAAAATATAATGTTTATTTTTTCCCCAGCACTTTTATCGCTTTTATTTTCTACCTTTCATTATTTATGTTTTTAATTTGATAATAAAATTTATTTTCAATACATCATTTTATTTTACACTCACTCGGCATGAGTAACTTTGAATGAGACTGTGTGTGTGTCCTTTAAAGTGTATATTTTCCACTTTGTAGTAGAAAGGCTGTTAAGGGGTGGGGTGAAAAACGTAAAGTTGGAGTATTGATGATGTAGCATAAAATTATCATAAATAAACCAATAAACGTATTTAAATATAAACACAATGTGTGTATGTATAGAAAAATAAAAATTAAAAAAAAATAAATAATTTTTATTTAGAAGAAATACTAATCCATTTGTATTCCCTTAAGAGTTTTCCTTAAGTTGTACAAAAGAACCTTTAATCACTTGATGAAAAGATAGATAAAATTGAATTATTTTAAATGGAAATTTATTTAATGTATTGGCTTTGATTTAATTGAACACAAATGTTAAACAGAAGTATAAGCAGTTGTAAAAGAGAATTTTAATTGAGTTTCTTTTTTGTGTATTTGTCAGCCTTAAGTAGACTTTTATGCCCAAATTTTAGTCTTCATTTTAAATTGAAGCAAATTCTATTTCGTCACTTTATTTGTTGGCAAAATGAAATAAAAGAAAAATTTATTTTTCACTTTATTTGTGGGCAAATTTAAATAAAAGGAAAAATTTTATTATATTAATTATAAATTTATAATATAACAGTTGCTGTAAAAAAGTAGATAGTTACATTTTCCAAAACTTATTATAAACATTTCCAAAATCTTATTTTTTAAAACTACCCCTCTTTTTGTTTTAAAACTAAATTTTGAAGAAACTTAATTAAATTCTATCACAATGGACCGTATTGGTCTCTGGGTGATGGTGTGGGGACAACCTCACACCGGCCTTCTAACCTAATTAAACCACAGGCATAATAAAGTCTATAAAATAATGCTGGTGCTTAAAATTGTAATAATAATTTGTTTCCATTTGGGATGCCACATACATCTGAGATGATTTTATTTAAATAACTACAAAATTTAGAGAGTTATAAACGATTGCACTCACATTTCGAATTCAAAATTGATTTATCATGTGAAAAATCAGAATCAGTCTTAAAACCTTATTAACTATGTAAATGTGCTTTTAAAAAAACAACAGACTTCAATCTATGATTGCTCATATTTCTGACTCCAATTCAATTTGTGAATTAGGTCCTCTATAGGTGGCGTTATGATTCCTGGGAATAAAAGTTCCGAGAGAAGAATATTCAATATTCTGAGCAATTTTAAGTCAAACAATTATTTAACCCGTATGAAAATGTCTAGCGTTCTAGGGTTGCAAGGGCCGCACAATAAGAGAGGAACTGTGACAGTGACCTGTGATCACTGCTACCACATTCCCTATTTGACCGCTTGGAATGTTTTTAAGTGTTTAAGTACTGCGATAATCATAGTTGTCCTAAATGGCCCTATTGTAATAATGGTGGTCTTATGATGAACATTATGCACCGAACTGTTCTACGATGAAAGCGGAATTCCACTCGATCGATCAGTCGCCTGCTCTGAGACTCAGGCTCGTGTCCTGCCCATTGAATTTGCAGATAAGCCAAAAAGTTTCGCAGTTTGTGTTTGTTAATTATAAAAAAAAATACAATATCCTGAGATATTTTGATGTCCCGATAACTAGAAGAGCCCTACTCGGAAATACCTCATCAAATTGGATATGCTGGCTATCAGTAAAAATACGAATATCTACAGCAAATATTCAATCAAATCTTGAACAATTTGCGGTCCTACCCAATGCTGCAAACTAAGCCTAAAAAACACTACATTGCTTTGGTAATCTGAAACAAATTCGTTCATTTCAATTTCCTGCTATCGGTGAAGATATTCAAAAGATTCTTCTATAGAAATTGTACGACCACAATTCCTCCTTCGTGATAGTCCCATAGAAGCTTCTGTCTTAAAAGAGACTGGAAGTGCAGTATTCTATGTTGTCTGTCAGATGTGCAAAACAAATAATAATGGTGGGACCATATGTTTTTCTGAAATTCTACATACGTAAACCGTGATTTCTCATAACGTTAGTATTTTTTAAGACTTAAGCAGCTGATAGCTACTTAAAGCTGGCTAATTATTTCAATCCGCATTATCGGTTACACATATTGACGTAAACAAATATGGTAGAAAATGACTTAGACTGAGAATCAAAGCACAAAACTACTAATTCATGAAGAATTTCATTTTCCTGCAGTTAGGAAATTATGATATTTTTAATGCCATACTTTACTTGAACGTACACGCAGAGAAAACATATAGTTGTGCATGTTTACTACAACTATTTCAATATTTTAAAATATTTTTTTTTTAAATATTATGGTCACTGTAATTATTTACATTATTCCGGAAACCATAATATGGTAAGATTACGATTCATATGACTATAGAAATAATATATATGATTATAGCAATTATGTAATGTTTATGATAATCAGCTTTATGATGAAATTTTACACCATATTTTGCTGTTCTCTATTATAATAAAAGAGCAACAAACTATGATAAATAGATTCATCATAAACATGATTGCAATAAATATATACATATATATATACTATAATCCTATATATGATAGTAGTAATCATCTAAATCGTAACTTAACCATATTATGGTTACCGCAATCATATAAATAATTACAGTGACCTTAACATTGTTAAACAACTTGTAAAAATGTTGACAGTTTTGTGGTAAATATGTACAAATATATTTGCAAATGTGACTGTAAACCGTTTCCAAAAGAAACATTTTATACATATCGCGAATTAGACTAATTCTCCAATAATAATATAATTCTCCAGCATCATATACATTTGTTAGCGGGTTTATAATCTTTTAATAATTTTATAATAAAAATAAATTATTATCAATTATTCTAATTTTTTTATGAACCTCATAGATAGACGATGTTCACACAACATAATAAAAATAAATTTTTTCTGTGTTTTGTTAAATTTTTTCTATATTATAGCCCAGAAGATGTTTTTCAATGAAAAACGAAATATTGGCAACTTTAACATTGTAAAATTAGAATAATTGATAACAAAACCAAGAACTCGAGCATAAAAGGAAAAAAAATTATTTTATTAATACATTATAAAGGTCGAATTAAACTGTAATTATTTACATTATTCCGGCAACCATAATATGCTTAGATTACGATTCATATGACTATAGCAATAATATATATGATTATAGCAATTATGTAATGTTTATGATAATCAGCTTTATGCTGTTCTCTATCATAATAAAAGAGCAACAACATTATTAAAAAGAAAAATCTTTTTCCCAGTTTTGCCCAGTTTTTGTTCAATTCTGTTCAGAAAATTGACTATTAACTTGAAGTATGTACACCTTTTATCCTCTTTTCCCTTCTCACCCACAAATACTTGCCTTGAAGTTTCAGAATTAAAACGTTTGAAAGCGCACTAACTTTTTAAAATCTATTTATTTAAAGTAATTTTTTTGGATTTTATAATTATGGCCTCTTTCAGGTATACACACTATATACATATAAAGTAATTCTTTAATATTGAATTAGTAATACAAAAAGTGGTGAATAAAGCTATGATATAATGAATTCTGGAAGTCATTAAAATTAAGAATATAAGTAAAGTTTTTGCTGGGTACTTTGGTTTTCCATATTCAATATAACTTTGTTTGCCGCAAGTAGATTATCCAAGTAGAAATAATACTCAACTCCAAAAATAATTAAAAATTAAACAAAAGAAGATAGTAGACTTCATTTGCTCACTTTAGCTTTAATTTAACATGGAACAACCGCATCTTTCAGCAACAATTACACAACACACACATTAATGTTTGGTTTGGATACATTTTTTTTTTATTTAAACTCACGGATGTGTTTCCAAATTAAAACACAAGCAGGTTTTCTTAAAACTTTAGTAACAAAAAAGGCTTGTGGCATTATTGAGTTCAAACTTATAACTAACAAAAAGGTGATTATGTATGTATGTCTGTATACTAAACCTAAGTAAATATATACATACATATATATATATTTGTACAAAATACCGATACTTTAGGGCGAATTAAACAAGTTCAAGATAAATTAAAAGAAAATTTGTCAAATTATTTTTCAAAATAAAACCTGTTGAGTACGATTCAACTGCAGCCGTGTCGTAGTCCAGAAATAACCCAGCCGAATATTGAGAACTGAGCCCTAAGAAGTTTTAAATTATGCTGAATTACTTTATCGGACATAATTTTAAACAATCTTCATTTTCCAATTACTCCGTCTACTTCACGTCACATGGCAAAGTGTGAATGCGCTTGGAGAACAATATCTCGAAAGTGATCAAACAGTTGTAGATCTTTAATAGGGGGTGGCACTACTACATTGGCTTCTTTCGCTGACATCTACGTAAATTGTGTTCTTTAAAATTGTAGATGCTTTTGCAAAAAACCTCTTTTAGTTCTCGCTCAAAGTGAAAACTGGCACGCACTTGACTCCGAAAGTAACTGTTTTCATTTGATATGATTTGATAAAACTATCCGTCTCATTAAGGAATAAAATTCGTTAATACGGTCGATCAGCTTCATGGACGCATATTTGCCGGAACATCTTTTTTATATGCTGCCAGTAAACACGAACTTGTAATAGCGCCATCTTAACACTATATGCATCAAATCAAATTGAAGAGCTGGGCCTTGCTGAAGAACATCGTTCAATGAAAATCCACTATTTGTTTTCTTAGATGCATTGAACACCACCCTAACTTAAGCGCATGATGTAGAAGAGAATACGAATTTTGTTTCGCATGATTGTCCACTTAGTGAAAAACGGGTTCCATGTGACAACTTCCTTGTAATTTGCCTTTAAAGCTTGAGATTTTTTAAGAGTTTTCTTTCATTCTGTGATATTGAGCCAAAGCACTATTTATGGAATGAACCAAGTATAACTCATTCGTAAGCTCCTCTTTAAATGGTAAGCGCACTATATAGCGACCATCTGACTAACAAGTAGTAGTAGCTTGAAAGTACGTTTCACACACACACACACAGACACGAATATTTTTAATTATTATAATTAATTTGTGGCTTTTGTGTAGCTACCTTCTTTTTTATAATAACTATAAATGTGTTATTTTAAAATAAATTTAATTTAAACTGATGCTACACAAAATAATCCTTTTCTTGTCGAACATTTTTTTAACTTACTTATTTTACCGCGCGTGTCATATCGGCTGCTAAGATAATCACAGCTTACCGTGATGTCTTAGCATCCATACCTACATACGTTGAATGAATCCCAGCCATGTTTGGTTTGATAATGATTGGCTGGAAGGTATAACTTTCATTTTGTAATCATCAATAGATGAAACACACATCAAACATTAAGAGTTAGACATGCTGTCACTGTTTTGTTTATGTTTGTGTGTGTGATTGTTTAGTATAAGGAAGTTACTAACAACTACAAAATGTTTAACTCTTTATACCAGTGTTTCTGTTCTGTTTTTTTTTCAAGAAAAGAAGCCTCTAAGCAATCACAAACATACATGTATTTAAACACAAACATGTACATACATATGTATTTATATATGTATGTACACTAGCTCACAGCTGATGTTAGGCAGTGAATTTTTTTTGTTATTAAAGCTTCATTAATAGGAACTTGAAAAATAAATCGGTGTTATTTAAAATAAAAAATATGTATTATTTTCTAAAAAACAAAAAAAAATTATTGCAAAAATTTACATTTTAATATATTAAAACGAAAAAAAAAGATAAACAAATTGTCGTATTGGATTTGTGCATATGTTTGTAACGCCCAGAAATATTGGTCCAACATCCACCTTAAAGTATACCAATCGACTTAGAATCACTTTCTGAGTTAATTTAACAATGTCCGTCCGTCCGTCCGTCTGGCTTGCTGTCCATGTAAAGCTTGTGCGCAGAGTACAGGTCGCAATTTTAAAGATATTTTGATAAAATTTGGTATGTGATATTTTTTCAGCCCAAGAACGGATGGGATTGAAAGTGGTGAAAATCGGTCCATTATTTCACCTGGCCCCCATACAAAAGTTCTCCCGAAATTGGGGTTTACCGATCATAAATATTTGAATTATGCAAGGAACCAAACAAATTTCATCACAAATGAGTGTCAAACGAAGCCAAACCACATCTACAAATTTTGTGCAGATCGGTCCATAATTAGTCGTAGCTCCCATATAAGGCCCATTTCCGAAAATCACTTTAAAGAGCAGAACTCACTCAAAAATATTGGTATCCCAATAATATTTAATACAAATATATCTCATATGTATACAAACAATACGGTTCAATATTATTGTGATCGGTCCGTTATTAGTCATAGCTGCCATATAAGACCCACTGTACTGTGACTGCCCATTTTCGAAATAGTTTAAAACAAATTCTCCTTGTTCTATCGTTGTACGCGGACTAATTTGAACTATTTTCAATTTACACTTGACGTTACAAAATCTGACTCACCATTCAACATAAAATACTGATAGAAGTAGAAAAATGCAAAAAGAAAATCCAACAACTGTGCATTAAGCTATCGGTACAAGATAATTTGACTGCAGCAAATAAGCTGTGACGTGCAAAAACGACCATTTTTTGTTTGGTTTTTAATTTAATTATATTAATATGTATATTTTTGCAATAAATGTTTTTTGTTAGACTATAACGTTTTTCAAGTTTCTGTTAATTTTATTGAGCTTTGAAAGCAAAAAATGCATTGCATAAAATAAGCTGTGCGCCAGTGTAGCTTATATTTATAACAATTACATATCACATATACAGATTGACACAGGCAGATACACATGTACGTTTACAAAATACAATGTTTTAGTTTTAGGGATGCCAATTCTGCAATCCCGATCCCGAATTCACCGATTTGTTTAAAAAAATCTCCCAATTCTTTGGGATTGATAAATCCCGACAAAAATTTTATATTTACAAACGAATGTCGAGTTAATAAAGATGAAAGATTCAAAATATTTTTGGACTACCAAAATCGAACAGCACTCAGGAGACGACCGCTACTCATGCAATGCATTGTGTTGGAACTACACAGAAAAAAATAATCATGTTTCTTTTTCAATTAAACCTTTAATTGATTTTAAAATAATTTTCAATTAAAATTTTAATTGATTCAATTACTTTTGCTGATATTTTCAATTAAATCTCACATTTTTTTTAATTGATACTATCATTTTGTTTACAGATCCGATTTCAATTAAATTTTTAATTGATTTCACAAATATTTTAATTGAAACTCATTTTTATTTTTTTTTGTGTGGGAAAGTAGGTTATCGGTGCGAGGATAGAGGGAGTAGTATTTGTAAACATTTGATTTAAATTTTAGTGTATTAAAAGTGGCAGAGAATATTTCTGCTGGTAGTTTATTCCACATACGGACAGTACGGCTAAAAAACTATTTTTCCCTATAGTGTGTTGTGCGATCCACTGTCCAGGCGACCATGAATGAACGGGCCCTGACTTAAGAACATGTATTACTCAAAAAACTAAATACTTGTTGCGGGAACAAGTTCACTAATTTGAGCAGAATAAATTCCATTATAGTATCGATAGAACAGTGAAACACAATCCACAGTGAAACACAATCAATAGAGTTGGATACCCTATTGTCACCGATAAGTATATTCGCCCTCTACTGTACGCGGTCGAGTAACTCTAAACTAGACTTCAAAGCAGCGGCCCATACATGAGAGTTGTATTCCATTTTCTGTCGAATAAAGGTGGTGTGCATACTAAAGAGATGAGATCATTTTAAAAAATCAAGGCCCTTGAATACTTCTTTTGAAACTTTAGAAATGTGTTTGGTCCAGCGGACATGACACTTTATTCTCAGAATGTGAAGAGCGTCTGATTCCTTAATATTTACACCGTCCATAAAAACAACATTGGGTCTTATATGCGTTAAAATCGACTCTATTCGCACAACCTAATTCTGAGATTGTCTTAAGATCTCAGCGTATCATTCATGTGTTGTCTGATTTACCCAATCTCCAAAGGGTTTGGTCAATGGTTAAATGATTATGAATGGCAAATGTTGGTATCATCTGCAAAAGAGTAGATAGAAATGGATTCAGAAGCTTAATAGATGAAGAATTTGTTCTACTTAAACAAATAGTTGTCATTTGAAAACCGGTTAAAGTAATAGATGAAGCCCTTTGAAGCAGTGATATGAATCTATGTAGATGTTGAATTTTTATTAAAGCTGAAAGAGATATGAAAAAGTGATTGCATATTAGGCGTTGAACTGGTGAAATCTCTCCATAAATGGAACAAAGAAAGAAGGATGATTTACTCAACACTTTTAAAATTAAAAAAGAAAATGAGTTTGATAATGAGATAGAAAAGTTTGTTGTTAGAAATGATTGCGTTGACTGCAACACTAATGAAATAATGAGTGTAGTTGGAATATGTAAAAGCATCCCACAACACTCAATAATGTCTGTTATGATATGGAATCAAATAAGAAATATTAAATAAAATTATTTGTTGCAGAGAGTGAGAAAGGTTTGAGAATGCAATCAGCATACAACAATTTTCTAACAATTTTACCCACAAACAATGTGAACGATGTTTTTCATCGGCTTCATATAGTGGTAACAAAATTAAATCAAAATTCTCTTTAATTTAGATGCCTTAATATTTTTAAGATCGAACGCTAGCGATTTATTGCTTTCAAATTAATATACAAACTAAAGGCGAAATGACACACATATTCTTTTTGTAAATCTAATATTTCAATGTAATTTTATTGTATTTTTCCTAAAATTTATAAACTTTTAATAAATTTAAAAACCCGAGATTTGAAAAACCAGTCCCGTTTGGCATCCCTAATTGGTTTGGTATTGTAATGAAACTTTTGGTATCTCCGCTTCAACACATTGCTGTGCACACAAGCTTAACAGTGGCGCATCCACATATTTTGACAGAATTTGATGGTTATTCTGTTTGTTAGTTAGATTGATATATCCTTGTCTTGGTAAGAAACAACAAGTTTCCTATTTTAGATAAAATAAACTTTTTAAAAAGCAATAAACTGTTATTATATATTAACCAACATGTTGATACTATTGATATTGGTCTAAATTGTCAAACACTTAAAAAATTGTTATTTGTTGCATTATATCTTGCTACATTGTTGATCTTGAATTACGTGGTTGCTAGCTGCCTGCAAGCATTCAAGTGAAATCTTTTGTTTACGTTTTCAAAGATAAATAGGTGGACTGGTTAGATTGTTGGAAGAGTTCCAACATAGAAGAGTACAAAAGTTGGGGAGGTGTGATCTAAAATTTAGTCTCTTCCATGACCGATGAAGAAGTATAGCATTGCAATTATGATAACGATTAGAGAAACCACCTAAAACATAAGATTAACACACCAACTACTATGCAACTACTACTATTTGCCACTTGTAGACTACAGACTGACGAACATAGGTAATAGATAGAGAATAAGTAGAATATGATTGGAGCTTGAGTACAGAAATTGACGTGCTATGAGATCTATAGTTTGGTCTCCTCCAAGAAAATACCATCATATACGATTTAAAATTTTGGTGGCTAAAAGCAAAAACTAGTTAATTGGGGAAATCAAAAAAGAAGTAGCAGTGGCAAGTTGTAATTGGTAAATGAAGACAATTGATCGGACTGATTTTTTCAAGCTCTCAAGTATGAGTACAAAAGTTGTTGAATTTTGATCTACAATTTTTCCTGTTCGCTGAAAACTGTCTCTGACTAAGTTTAAAATTACAACCGCATCCGATCAAAAATGTTGACGGACAAATAGCTGCTTAGATTATTGGAAGAACGGCATTTTAAGTACAATATTATTAACAAGTTGTAGATTACATGTTGGTGTGTCTCAAAAGTGAAGATTATAGATTAGTTAACATTTATATAAAGAAATTGTTATTGCAAGATTGATACAATTCTTTTCTAGAAATTTCTTCGGTGTTTACACACCACAATTCTTATTTCTTAAATCGCACGTATTTTTATTTGAGAGTAACACGAATTGCTAGTACAATAAAGTGTGTACTCGGCATATCTTACCCTCATCGCGATGTCTAACAGGTAATCAGCAAAGCTTACAGAATTGCTTCATGTAAATTTGGATTTATATACTTGAGTAGAATAGTAGTGGAGTAGAGTTGTGTTTAGCAGTTAAGTTTCTATTTAGACCGATAAAGTATGATAAAGCGGGGAATATGTATATATGCAGATATCACCCTTAACTACACTTAATGTTGGCTAAAGTTATCAACAGAATTTTTAGTGATCTTACGGGGCATGACAAATACGTTTTCTTTTGAAATTACTCGAATACCGCTCCACTGGAATGAGGGAGCTACAAATAAATTTACAAAACAAAGTTAGTTGAGCCCTAATGTTTAAAAAGTTCTTAATGATTGCGGTCAGCGTTTGCAGCAGGTTGTTGAGAATTTTCCAAAAGTATTCGGTAGTACATTAATGCCCAATAAAAGTTTTAAGTTAATTTTCATAAAATCTTAAGTTGCATTTAAAAACAGATTCGTTTTTGCAGTCATACTTAATTCCTGTTATGATTTTGTTGTAAAAATATGTTAGCACTTTGAAATGTCAAAAAAATTATCGATATATTTCAGAAAACAGGTGATTTTTTGTATAAAATTTGCTAACAATTTTATGTTTCGGTTTTTGTGTTTACTTGTTGTAGTCTTTTCTATATTTTGTTGTTTCGTGTGTTTTATATTTTAAATTTGGTGGCATAAATATGGATAAAAGAAGTCCCAACTTTACCTTAATAGAGATTGACTTCTTGTTTTTTTTTAAATAATTAAATAATTAACAAACATAAACTGCGAAGCTTTTGGCTTATCTGAAGAAAAACCCAGAATCTTTGGCGGGAATCGAACCCGCAACCCTTTGACTGATAGTCCGGCACTCTATCGCCTGGTCTATCGGGGCCCTCACGCTGTTAAGAAATATAGCAGCGTGATTGAAAAAACAACAAAAACAAATGTCAACACCATATGTTCAGTGTTTACAACTTAAGTTGCACTTAAATGATCATCGTTGACCAATTAAGTTGCATTTAATTTTTCAATGAAAAACTAAATTTTGGACATAAATGCACTTTAATAATAAATGGCATTTAAATACGCACTGTTTTATTGGGCCTAAGAGTTCAGATTTTTTTACATGTCTACATTTTGTTTTGAAGTACTTGAACAATATAAATTTATTCAGAGTGTAGGGAATTGAACTTATTTGTTATTTCTTTCTGGCAATATATGGATTTTGAGCCCAAAAGAACTACACGTCTTTTGATATTAGTAACGAATCAATTTTTAAAGTAAAGCGTATGACAGAGAGGGCTTTTGTATCGTTTGAAACAAATAGACCAACATATAGTTGCACTTCTTTCTAAATAGTTCTTGACAGTTATTTCCAACGAATCAGTTATATTCTGTACAGATACCTTGTGTTGATCTGGCCAGATTTCAGCAGCTTATACTACAGAGAATTCGCTTAACTGCATTGATATATGGGTTCAGTGTCGTTTCTAACGCTTCGCTTTATCGCAATAAATCCATTTTGCATTGACAGTAATGATTCGGAAAAAAACTGATTTCTTTTTATATCAGTTTTGTGTTTAAGCATTTCGGATATGCAAAATTGATTTTCAAGTTCTCTCAGCTTTAATTCATATGCTACCCAATTTCCCTGTTTTAAACTGAATATTACTTTTTACAAATGGTTAATAATTTTTCTTTGTGTACATGCCAATGATTTTGCAAGCTCTTGTTAAGCTCGTCAACAATCTTCAGGGAGTAGTGCCTGCAATTCTTGGTCTACAAACTTGTTTTTCTGACCTGTACGATCCTTGTTTGTCGTGTTAATAACACCAATTCAGTAAGGCATAAAACGTCTCTCTCACATTAAAACTGATAGAACATATTTACCATAAACTCCTATGAACAATTGGTGTGCTGAAGTGGCACTTTTTTTCAAATTAAAGAAGTCTCACAAAATTTTACGAAACTTTCAAAACCTTGCAATTTTAGCCAACTTTAGTTAAAACAAACCACAGTCCTGTTTACAGTTACTACACTGGTTAATGTGTGTACGAATGTGAGACCAAGGGATTGATAACAATGTCGCTATTTAAAGGAAAATACATATGCATACATTCATACACACATAAATTCATCTTGGTAATAAGGATGTGTTTTTGTCTGTTTTTGCTGTTTGTTTTGTTATCAGCATTTCAGTTTTTATACCCTCCACCACCATAAGTGGGGAATGAGGGTATATACAAGTTTGTCATTCTATGTGTAACACTGAGAAATACTCATATCAGACCCAACAAAGTATATATGTATATTCTTGGTCCTTATGAAATTTTAAGTCGATTGAACGATGTCCGCCTGTCTGTCTGTCCGTCTCACGTCCAAAGGACACAATCAAGATCAACAAAGTTTACAAAAACCGTTTATAGTTCTGCTAAGCACTTCGGCATTGAAAACCAGCATAATCGGTATATTAGAAACAGAGTTATGGACCAAAATGTGAGATAACCTCCTTTAAAATCGATATTTTTAAACATTTTTCTTCCAATTTTTTTAAATATATTGCAGATATTCCAATGAAATTTTGTACACGTTGTTTTTATGATAAAAAAAGAAAGTGTGAGGAAAATAGTAAGAATAGGTCTATAATTTCTCATAGCCCCATAGCCCCGAAATATTGCTCAATTATACATAAATGCCTATAAAATTGGAATATCAATACAAAATTCAGCAGGAATAAGTCTCATGCTAAATGAAATCGTAAAACGAAATTTTTTTTAGTTCGATCCATGTTTGGCCATAGACCCCATATAAAGTCTACTTCCAAATTCACTTAAATGCGTATAAAACTGCTATAAATAAAGTTAACCGGTTGAAATTTGACATAAACAATCCTTATAGGTAAATAATTTGTTGTACTGTATTTGATGGTGGTTGGTCCATAATTGGTCATAGCTCCCATACAAGGATCACATCCGAAAAAGCCATTTATCTTTATATATATATCGTGTGAATATCGGTACCGACTAAAAACTTTGCACAAATCATTTACATTTATACAAAAATCATCCCACAAAATGTTGTAAATTTCAATCCATATTTGACCATCCCCCATATAAAGCACTCTTCCGAAAATCACTTCAATACTCACAAATCTCTTATAAAGAACGTTTCCGATCCAAAATTTTACACGGAGCATTTACAAATATGCCAAGATCAAACTGGATTTTAAGAATATCGTTTCATATTTGACCATATTTCCCATATAAGTTGAACTTCCGAAACCCACGTTAATTCTAATATATTATAATGTTGTTAATATTTCGTTATTATGTTGAAATTTGCATATGCGTATGCATACAAATCACTGTTCTAAAATTTAAGAAGATCGGTCCAAAATTTGTAATAGCTGCCATATAAGAACCATTTCCGAAAACCCAATAAACCCACAAAAATGTCTAATAAATATCGATATCGAACCAACTTTTATATGGATCAGAAATTTTAATCCAGAAATCATATAACTACCGGTTATACGGCAATTATGCTACTGGACTTTGTAGCTGTCGGTTAATAATTGGCAATAGCTCTCGAATTAAGGCCACTTCCGAGCATACTATACAACCATACAACTCTTGTAAAGAACATTATTGAGAAGAAATTCAATCAAAATAAGCCCCAAATACGTAGAAATCACATAAGTGGATACTAGATTTAGAAGCTATCAGTCCAGAACTGGTCCACTTCTACTATGCCACCCATAAATCCTTTGGAAATAATATTATTGAGATCAAATTCAAACAGAAAAGCCTCACCTTATATCTTATCCTTTTTTTTTCTTAACTTGTTGTGAATATGGAAAAATGTTCTTTTAATTTTATAAATTGTTAAATTACACTCAAGATTATTATGAAAATCAGACAAACTCTGGTAATTACATCAATTATAAATGGTCGAAATTAGATGAAATTTCAGAATATTTAACATAAATTATGTTGGTCGCAAAATTGTATTTCAAACAATATATCAAACACTAATAAAATTTGCACTTAGACTGAATAAAAAATACAGCATTAGGTGGAGGGTATTAGAGATTCGGCATAGCCGAATATAGCACTCTAACATGTTTACACTTTTTTACTCCTTTTCCTTTAGTATGTGTGCCAGTTTTAAAATGAATTTCTTTGTAAATGTGTGTCAGTGTAAAACGTGAAATAATTTTTTCAAAGAAAAATATATATAAACCTGAAGATAAATCTGTTGTCGTTTTCGTTTTTTTTTTCAATTTATTTGCAAGTGCTAACTAAAGTGAAAAATCGATTTTAACATTAAAAATGCATTGTTACCGAAAATGCTGCAAAAAACAGCGAACAGTTATTGGAATGAAACGGGTTATTATTGTTGTGACAGTCGATTTGTCAGTTGGTGGCGTCTACCAGAAACTGATTCAAACAGGTACAATAAACGAGCTTATACGCACTTCTGAACGCAAAGTAATTCTATTGAAATGAATTAAAATGTATTCATTCAATCAGTTGATTGCAATATGTTGCTGATAAAAAAAAAGAATTCTAAGAAATTGTTGATTTTTTAGCATTGTTCTTGTAAAAGCCGTTCGCATAAAGGCTTTAATTGTTATGTACCAACAAAAGGTAGTGAATAGCTTTCAATCAAAAACTGAAAATCATTTTGTTATTTAAATATGTGAAGCCATAATTGAAGAGTTGTTAAGTCCTTCAGATGACAAAACTGATTTAGTCGATTTTCAAAAAAAAAAAAAAAAACTATTCTGAAGTATTTAAAAACTTAAATATCCATTATAAGTTTTTCTTGCTACTTTAAAGGTTATGATACTTCAAAGTTGTCCTCAAAACAATCCTAGCATAAATAATACGTCTTTATAAAAACTATTTACACTTTCATTAAACTCTCAACTAAATTTCAAAGATTGCTTCATTCTTTATCTGTTTTTTCTCATTCGCTCTATTTTTTCACTAATACTTTTCAGTATTCACGTCATGCTGTTTAAAGAAAAGAAAATCGAAGAACTAAAATCCAACAAAAAAATATAAAATCTCTTTCAAATGAATGTGATTGTTTTAAATACCTGGTTCGAAAAAATGCCAGAGAATGTTTCCGAACCAGAAAAAGGGTTGATAACTAAGTAATTTAAAAAACAAGACATGTCCAAAGGATATTTTTTTCTACTCCTTTTTAGGTTTTTTTTTTTTTTGTTGATGCCATTAAATGCAGTTGTTTTTAGTTTTTGCAAAATAATAATAAAGCCAGCTAAATGCACGTGTGTCTTTGTTTTTTTTTTTAATGTATTCTTTACATTGTATTTTACATTTCAAAATATAAAACATAAAATAACAAATTTTAACTTTTAATAATTTTTTTTCAATGAAATTTGTCTTGAAGATAAAACAAATAACTGTTCATTATATCATATTTATTCAGGCTATTTTAGGGCATCAATTTTTCAATTGCAAAAAAGATTTATGAACCATTTAGGTCATCAATTTTTCAATTGTAAAAAAGATTTATGAACCATTCAGGCATTCACTGTTTTTGCCCATTTGGTCAAGGCTTCTGGTATTTTCCGAACTTACTGAGAGATTTTATACACCTGGGTTCTACATTTGTAAAATGAAGCGGTAGTGAAATTTTCATTAAGTTTGTGTTTTAAATTTTTGAATTTGTGATTTGCAAAATTTCACTCGTTTTATAGAACGCCGTGAAATTGTCCATGTCGAATTGGAAACGAATTCAGTTTCATTTTGTAGGCGATAGACTAAATGCAACGACTTGACTTAAAATGTAATAATATCTTTAAGAAAATATTAATAATAATGATCATTTGTTAGAGTTTTTTCAGCTGCCAAAATTTGTTGGTTAAAATTTTATCAAATTCGAAATTTCCTTAATATGCTAATTTACAGTGTTCGTATGTTGGGAAGGAATATTTTTTAAACAGAAGATTTAACTTTATTGGAAGACGAAGTAAAATTAAACTATATTTGCTAAATACTGCAAATTTAGGTTAAAATTTTGCAATTGGTCATTAAAAAGGGTGCTTCACGCAATATTCGAAGTAAAAAAACTAAAGAAAAACAAGTAAGAAAGTATAGTCGGTCAAGCCCGACCATATAATACCGTACACCCAGTATATGCATAAAACAGTTTTTCAGAAATGTGTGCTATATGGGAGATATGATCTATTATGGACCGATCATCCAAAAATTTAGTGTCATGATTTCTGAGAATATAAATATTGTATATGTTAAACTTTATCTCCATATAAATACTTTTAAAACATTTATGGAGGTTAAAGTTGATTACGGGGAGGATCTTATATGGGAGTTCGACTAGTTACGGACCGACCATTATAAAATTAGGTGTCATCATTTCTGTATATTATTTGTGTCGAATTTTATTTTATTACCAACATTCTTAAGAAATTTATGACCGTTCAAATGATTTTCGGAAGTGGGCCATTTATGGGAGCTGCAACTAATTATGGACCAATCACAATGAAATTGTATCGTATTGTTTGTATACCTATAAGATATATTTGCGTTAAATATTATTTAAATACCAACATTTTTGAGTGAGTTATGCTTTTTAAAGTGATTTTCGGAAGTGGGCCTTATATGGGAACTACGACTAATTATGGACCGATCTGCACAAAATTTGTAGATGTGATTTTCCTTCATTTACCACTTATTTATGATGAAATTTGTTTGTTTCCTTGCATAATTCAAACATTTATGAGCGGTAAACCCCAATTTCGGGAGGACTTTTGTATGGCGGCCAGGTGAAATAATGGACCGATTTTCACCACTTTCAATCCCATCCATCCTTGGGCCGAAAAAATATTATGTACAAAATTTTATCAAAATATCTTCAAAATTGCGACCTGTACTATGCGCACAAGCTTTACATAGACAACCAGCCAGCCAGCCAGCCAATCAGACGGACGGACGAACATCATTAAATCGACTCAGGAAGTGATTCTAAGCCGATCGGTATACTTTAAGGTGGGTGTTGGACCAATATTTCTGGGCGTTACAAACATCAGCACAAATCCAATATACCCTCCCCACTATGGTGGTGTAGGGTATAATTAATAAGATTAATTTTCGATAAAATATTTGTAGCACTATGTTAGGTACGTTTCATAACTATAAATACATAAAACCTTTGAATTTTGTGATTTCAAGAAAAAGAAAATATTTTTTAACAAACAAATTATTATGTATTTTTTATACTCACCAACAAAAAGATGGTGGTAAAGCCGACACATCAAAATATTGGTCAAACAAACCATAAGATATGCAAATAGAGCTTCGAAAAAAAAAGATTGGAACAATGAAATTTACAGTATATTCTTTGTTCCAGCGAAATGCTTGGTATTGAAAATGGGCAAAATCGGTTCACTATGATCCGAGTTATAGACCAAAGATTCTTCAAATATAATACCTGGGAGGATATTTACTTCGATATATTGAAAAAATTAATAGAATCAGTACCGGACCGTATTTTTGTAAATAATTAAGATACTCCAACAAATAACAGGGCTGTGAATAAATTGTAAATAATACATGTATAAGGAATGAATATCAAAAAGGAATGAAGTAGGTTACAAAACCGCCCTTTAGTTTTATAACTTTGAACGCAAAATAAAACTCAACAATAATTATTATTAACTGATGAAAAAATTTTTGCGTGAAAAATATTTATTAAACATTAAGTTTTATAATAAAAGTTATAACCGTTACTGTCTCAGATTTTTACATATATACTGTTCGTAGGGTATTATATGGTCATACTAGACCAACTATACTTTCCTATTTGTTCAGCAAATTGTTAAAAATTTCATAATAAGAATAAAAAAAACAGTTATAATTTTGTTTTTCTAATATTCTACTTTATTTATCATAAAATGTAATTATGGTTATGAAACACTAACTAAATAATTAATGCACATTTGTTCTCTTAAACTAATGAAGTGTTCTCCCAAAGTTTGAATAAAAAAAGATCAGTAAGTATGGTTACTTAAAAAAGTTTACATGTTTTACAAAACTGTTTGTAACTTTAAAACAGAGGTAGGCAAAGCGTAAAATGAGGTTGTGTGTGTGAGCGAACTACCTACCCAGCAAACATAAACATAATTACATATAAATTATACAAAATCATGAATGAAAGAAACAAGATTACGCATTGCGCAGGTCCGTTAGTTTTGTTGCTCTCACTCAGCTGACTGAGTGACGTAGACAGAAGGCATTGTGATTTATTGTGAAAAGTAAAAAGTCATTGAAGTTAAAAAAATCGTGTAAATTAAAAACTAAAATGTGGTGTGCAGTGAAAATTGTTGTAACAATAATTGAAAAAAGCCGTGTACAATCAGTTTATTTAACTTTTCGGCATATCCAAAGTTATTAAAGCAATGGATAAGTTTTTGTTGCGGGAAAAATAAAATAAATCCATAGCAGCAAACGAAAAATATTCATCGTATTCGTGGGTTGACCATTTGTCTGAGGGCGGACTATCAAAGCCGACTCAAAATACTATGGAGCACTGCAAAACCTTGAAAATATTTTCGAAGAAAACAATAGACAAGGCTTTCCAATTAAAGATAACTTCATAAAGTCTTACGTACAACAGGCTGATCATATTGAATGTGACAAAAAGATAAAAACCCTTTCGAGTTCGAGAAAAAGAATATATAAAAAAATAAATTAAATTTCTAATTTTATATTAATAGCATAATTATTTAAAAATAAAAACACAGGAAAAACGTTTATTACAAATTTGAAATGTATTTCTGAAAAAAAAAATATAAAAGTGTATGTGTCAAATGATCTCTGCACAATTGTGCGATAGGATGCCAACCTCTGCTTTAAAACAAAAGACAGTCATCAGGTGTATTTATAGTAATGCAACACAGTATATTAACCAAACTAAATTGAAGTATTTTGCAGTAAAAAAATTTTAATAATTCTCAATTGTTATATGTATATTACAATATAAATACTTTGCACTATATTCACACGGTGTAGGGTACTATATAGAAAATAGATTTGACTAACTTTAACTTCTAACTTGTTTACATATAAACTTGACCTGGTAGCAATCTGTTTTTTCTTCAATTATTTTAAAATTTCCTTTATTTAAATAGCGATTAGAAAAGTTTTTATATTTCACATTAAATAAAATTTTATGAATACTTAAAATCTGAAACGGTTTTCTTTGTACATACATAAGAGTATAATCAATAAAGCTTTTGCTGCCAATACTGTGATGACACTTATTATACAAGAATATATACAAAAGATTCGAAATATAAAATTCAATATATATTAATTTGCATAAATAATATTTATTTGTTACAATAAAAGATAACAACAATAAACTTAAAACCAAACCAAAATTAGACAACAACATGTAACAGAAATGACAAAAATCAAAAATGACTATTACTACAGACTATTTGTTACATTTACGAAGTTATTGCCACTGCCATGTAATAGTTAAACTGACGACTAGCAACAATTGTGGCAAATTATTTGGAAAACAACAATGTTGCAGCAAGCATTTATTTACATAACAAATGGCCAAAAATACTACCTACCCCCAGCTCAAAAAGCTTGGAATGAGAAAGTAGCAACATAAATGTAATTTGTATGTATTTCTACAAATTTGCATAAAATTTTGCAAAAGTCGTAAAATCCATTTTAATGAAAAATTGCAATAATATGCCTGCAGCAAGCGGCAGAGAGACCAAGAAACTTAACGTAAAATGAAAAATGTGTAACATCAGGTTCAACCACCCAAACTCGACACTCATACAAATTTAAATATTGTTGGATTCAACAAATAAATTTTCTAGTACAATACGCAAATTTATTCATACTTTTTATAAATACTAAAAACCAGGACTAAAAGAATTTAGGTTTTTTTCATAGCTGTTGTTGGTGGTGCTTCTTTTTCATTTATATGTTAAACAAACAAAAAAAAAAAAAATATTACATGAAAAGAATTGTATAAAGATATACCAGTAAATCTATATAAAATATAAACGTATTCAAAAAGGCGAGGGCTGTTTGGATTTGGGCATTTGTTACAAATAAATATTTCAAGAAAATTTACAATTTTGCAATATTTTTCACTGTATATTTTCTTGTAAGGAAATTTGCTTTATAAACCTGTTGTAAGTTTTTACGAATAAGGGGGTTAGTGTATAATTTAGCTCGATTTTGTTTTTCTGCATTGTTTTATTATTTATTAGTATAGCTCTTTTTTAAATATTTCTTTATATCAATTCCTTGTATAAATTTACACAAAAACCTTCTTCTTCTCGTCGTTCTACCCATTTCTTTTGCCAAATTCTATCCCCCTTATTCAAAAACGGTTATTAAAATTAACAAACGTTTATTAAGACAGATTTGCATATAAAAATTTGCTTAATAAACGTTTGTTAAATTTAATAATCGTCTTTGAATAAGGGGGTATGTCTTTTTGCTTTTAATTCCAGTTCATCGTCATCCAAGATGAGCACTGTCCAAGCAATAGCTAGACCAATTTCCTCCCACGTCATCATTTATGTTTTTTTTTATTGATATTATTTTTATTATTTAATTTTATTTCAAAAGTTACACATAAAATGCAGAAGTAGAATAATAATTAAAAAATGTTGTTGTCAAACTGACTAATTTGACAAACAAATGTTTATACGACTCAGCATATGTAGCACCACATAAAATTCAACATATCGTATTAATACAAAAATCGTATGCTAACTCTTATGTTGACATTTCATTTGCTGACATATTTTGACATCAAAAAATTTGCCACTTTCAACATATCGTGTAAACGTCTAACATATGACATAGGAATTTGCCTTTAGATTTCTGATTTATATGACTAGATCGTTTCTTATCCAAAACTTTAATAAACAACTCTCGTTTCTTTATCTTGTAAAATATCCATGCAAATACATGGCTAAACAATGAAATAAGAGTAAACAACCAGACTAACCAATAAAATATGTGTATGTATATGTGTTGTATTGAAATTGTTTCTTCTATCATTGATCTTATTTAGACAATAAACAACTGAAACTATAACAGAGTTTAGCAAAAAGAAATGTTATTGCCACTACGACTGTTTTTAATACTTACAGCTAAGAAAATCTTTGATGCTAGTTAAGAATGGCTGTCCACTGTGATGCTACGGTGCACCAATCAA
Source organism: Bellardia bayeri (assembly GCA_950370525.1). Classification (NCBI taxonomy): domain Eukaryota; kingdom Metazoa; phylum Arthropoda; class Insecta; order Diptera; family Calliphoridae; genus Bellardia; species Bellardia bayeri. The sequence goes on from OX493265.1 coordinate 67,474,507, forward strand.
GCAGAGATCTAAACATAAATTCAAACCAAGTTCATTCATTAAAAAGCTTATAAATTAAATAGTCGTCAATTTGTTTACCCAGCGAATTTCTTTATCTGTACATAAATTTGTCTCGTGTGGAATACTTTTATCAATGTCATGTTTTTGTTTGAACAACAATGTCTGCTATAAACATTAACATGTTTAACTAAAATTTAAATTTAACTAAATTTGTCTGGTTGGCCGAGCTTCATATTGGTTCTCTTACGCTTCGGTTTATCGTATTGGACCCAGTTTGCATCGCAAGTAATAATTTGCTGCAAAAATAAATTTCGTAAGCTTTTGATATTTTATCATATTTAAACATTTGTAACATTTTAAATTTTGTTGCAAAATGGATTGTTTTTCATAAGTTTTGTATAAAAGTACCTGGGTACAAAACATGAAGTTTTTTTTGTAAATCACATAAGGGTTAAGCAGCATTTCGGATACGCAAAATTAACAAAATTGACTGGTCTCAAGGCTTTAGTTGCTATGTCAACTAATTTCCCTGCTATTGGATGAATGCTGCTGCTCACAACTGTCTTAAAATTGCTGTCTGTTTAACTCCCAATGATTTGGCTGCACTGGGCGTTCTTTGTTTTTCCTGTCAAAATCAGCACTTTGAACTGCATAATCTTTGATACACTGTATCTTTGATACACTGAAACCAATGGAATTCATTCACCATAAGCCTCGTAGATTAATAGATTGAAGCACACCAAACTTCAGCGGCACTTCTCTTAAGTTAAAGAAGTATGACGCTTTGTTGGCACAAAATTCGAAATTTTATATTTAAAATAAAGCAAGAAAGTAAAGTCGGTCATACCTGACCGATATAGTACCCTACACTCAGTATATGTACAGTTTCTTAGGAAATAGTCCCTATATGGAAGCATATGGGAGCAGTGGCATGACTTCTGAGCACATAAATATTTTTTGTGTTAAATTTGATGTCGATGTAAACACTTTTCAAAGATTCATACATGTTAAAGTGATTTTCGAAGGGGGTCTAATATGAAAGCTTTGACTAATTACAGACCGACCGTTATAAAAATTGAGTGAATTTTATTTGGATAATAACAGATTTTAAGAGAGTTATACTCTTTAAAGTGATTTATGGCAGTTGGCCTTATATGGGAACTATGATCAATTATGGACCGATCTGCACAAAATCTGTAGATGTGATTTGGCTTCATCTACCACTCATTTGTGATGAAATTTGTTTGGTTCCTTGCATAATTCAAACATTTATGATCGGTAAACCCCAATTTCGAGAGCACTTTTGTATGGGGGCCAGGTGAAATAATGGACCGATTTTCACCACTTTTAATTCCATCCGTGCTTGGGCCGAAAAAATATCACTTACCAAATTTCATCAATATATCTTCAAAATTGTGACCTGTACTCTGCGCACAAGCTTTACATAGACAGCCAGCCAGCCAGACGGACGGACGGACATCGTTAAATCGACTCAGAAAGTGATACTAAGTCGATCGGTATACTTTAAGGTGGGTGTTGGACCAATACTTCTGGGCGTTACAAACATCAGCACAAATCCAATATACCCTCCCCACTATCGTGGTGTAGGGTATAATAAAAAAATATTTTATAAAAAACAAAAATTGACCTCAAGCTTACAAATTATTTAATAAAAATCAAAAATGTCGAAAAAAATAGAATACAATTATTTAACTCAGATTTATTTAAAAATCAGCTTAACTTTTTTTGCCCCTAGTACACAATTTGTCTGCCTGACTTTAACAGTAAGTTGAAACTCCCTGTTTCTATTTCAATATATTGAATATTTACTTGTGTCTCATAATAAATTTATTTTTATAAGTTTTCTATTTTTTGTTGTTGTTATTTTTAGCTTAGCTAAAGGAATGGTTTTCTTTTCTTCACTGCAGTTTATGTTTATAAACAGTGATAGATGCATAAAGCCCAAACAATTAATTCTAAATTTTCTAGATAACATTACAAATAAAACTATGTACAGCTGGCAACAGCAACAACAACTACAGCAAAAAGTTATATTGAGAACTTGTTAAAGTATTTCATATAAATATTTATTTTCATATTGGTAGATATTTACAAAATGTATTTATGAAAATTGTTTATGGTTTTGTGATTTTGTTTATGTTATTTGATCTAATACAAATATTGATAATAAATATTTATAACTTTGAATTAAGACGAAAACTATTTGCTTTCAGTTAAGAGCCATAATACAAAATTTTACCGCAAAAGTAATTGCTAGTTCTATGTATGAAGTTCTGTTTGGGAATTTAAAAACAACCAATAAAGATCGAGCAAAATTAAAAAAATAAATGTAAGGGTTTTTTATAGTTAAAACTCTTGTTATTTTATTAATTCGGCTTGAGGTCTCTTTTATTAAAAATATAAAAACTTTTTTTTATAGTTTTTTTTTTAAAATTTCATCTCATTCGGTTCATAAATGGATTTTTGGTAATTTGTAAAAAAAAAATATGACAGCCGAGGTGACGAACTTTTTGCTTGCGATGGCAAAAAGCTTTAAATCAACTTGAAAACACCTCAGCTCTAATCACTACGTTACGATATCTTAGCTCTTGTATACGTATACTTAATATTTAATTTACTTAGTATTGCATATTACTCATACAACAGAGATGGAACAAAAACAATTACACTACACGAGTTCAGAATATTTTATGGAGTTGCAGTCAGAATCTCCCAGCCTAAGGGGATTCCTTAAAAAAATTCGTGGATATAAGCCAACTATCGTAAAGGCAGTTATGGGACAATAATTATAAAATTCGCTACAGCAATTTATATATTTATAAAGTCTAATTTTGTAGAATTTTAACCTGGTAACAAAATTTATACCATTTTAAAAGTGGGCTTTATATGGAGATCCATTGACAACTTGTGGTGGTCGAGGATATAAAACTAATATAATTTAAATTGCTATAGCTTTGCATTAATTGTTTGCTATGTAATATTTTATTTCTCTTACAACTTGAGCTGTACCACCAAACAAAACGTCCAGTCGAATACAGCAAAATCATTTTTAATTTATTTTTTTTTATATTAATATTGAATACTAGTGTATATCAGTACTTCTTAGAATACATTGCAAATTTAATATCACAGTTGAACTGCTTATTCCCTTTTCATTTACATACATCCAAAGAAACATGCACAAACAAAATGAAAACCGACAATGTCACCGCCTAAATTGTAAAGTTTTACATTTATGTACATTTATGTAAGCATTGATATTCAACATGGAACTGAACAGCAGCATCTTATTTGTTGGTAGTTTATGTCCGTTTAACTGTTTTCTTTTTAAAATTTATTTTATACTTAAAAAAAAAGAACAGCAATTGAAGCTACAGTTGCAGCTGGAAGAGTCTGGTTAAACCGCCACCAACAGCTACTAAAGGATGGTCATGTACGTGCATGAAAAGAGTGTTACTAACACAAAAGTCTTTGATACAGTTTTTTGCTTCTTCAATATATTTCATAACAAATTTCAATTCAAGTTTTTTTGCCGTTTGTTTTTTTCATGAAATTTTTATTTGTCGTTGAAAATATATGAACATTCTTTAAATGTATCTATGGTTGAATGATGATGGAGTTCAGTTATTTTGGTGTAATTTCAGTTACATAATGTGAAATTTTTTTTTCCAAGTAAATATTTAAGAGGCCAACCAAGTAGTATTCGAAATAGGGCTTAGTAGTATCTATTCGAATTATGGCCTAAAAGCGAAACTTTTACAAAGCATTAAATCCTTAATAAATTCTTGAATATGAGTCTCAATGTGAAATTTCTAATCTCTGATCATTCAAATTTTCAAGTCAAAATATCGATTTCCTCTTATAAAAAACTAAAAAATCCTTGAGCCGTAATATTTTTTAAATATGCGTTTTAAAGGGGTTTTGGCGCTCTTTATAACGTCCCTAATATATTCCCCATGCGTTGGATGGTTCTTAACATAACGCCGATTCCAAAAAAAAAAGGAGAGGCTGCCAACTCCGACAATTATCGCTTAATAGCAATTTGCTCTGCATTTTTTGAAATTAACAAAAGTTTGGTAAATTAGCAACTGGAGTCCACAAATTTAATTATCACCCGCCAGTACGCCTTTCGTAGAGACAGTTATACGTGAGTTTTATATTTTTCGATTTGTTTTGCGACTTATATGTATATGGGAGACTAGGGCAGGCTCGTCTTTGGGGTACTTTCAGTAAGGACGTTTTCGTGTACAAAACTAACTACTGAAGTAAATATATCGAATATCAAAAAAAAAAAATTATTACACAGTTAACCATCGCTAACTTATCAGCTGCATTAGGTAGGTACGTGTGTTTTAGTATTTTTACAAGTGTTTGTGTAAAATCTTGATGGCAATTTGTAAGTATTTTGTGTTTAGAATATTTCAATATTTAAACTAGATTTTATGAAAAACTTCTAAAAGTTATTTTATTTAATTTCAAATAAAAAAAGTGTAGATAGTGCTTTTAGAGTTGATTAGGCGTTTTAATTTGGGGCACAATCGGCAATTGCTGAATGTAAAATATAGATTGACTGAAAATACTGAACCTAAGGTAGGAGATTACGTTTTACGTTTTTTTTTTAACTCGTCCAAAACTGCAAGAAGCAAATTTATGATGTCGTTGAAATCACTGAAACCCTTGGCGACTGTAACTTCACTGTTAGTTTCTTTCGAAAACTTGGGCTCTATTACTTAAGCCTGAAAAGAAGACACCTTACTAGTTTAAAGACGAAATAGAAATTAAGCTATCAAATACTTCTCGCATTCGCTCTATATATTTATTTTAAGTCTATTTTAGCTTTTAATATATTAAATAATTATTTAATATCCAGTATTTTTTTACGTTTTAAGGTTAAAAAAGAAATGTGCTTATTCTTGTCCAACCAATAAATGAATACTTAATTGGCTCATAACAAATACCTAATTTTTTCATAAAAGCGATTTTTACTAACCCATTAACTTTGTACATATGGTCGTCGCCCATGTGTCGTCCAATGACACACCTACCCCGGCATGGTGTACATTCAGCGAAACTAATTTTTTCTACTAATAGTAAAAATATATGAAGCAATATTGAATTTTCATAAAACATTGTAGGTACCAATATTTTATTATTCACTATCCAAGGAAAGCAAGGAGTGAAAAAATTTTTCAATCCTTTAAATAGTTTCTTACAATCAGAACTCTAACAAAAGTGCCGAGGCTACCCCAATCTCTCTTAAGTGCCTTGTCTTGGTAAAAATATTAATTGTTTTTCATTACACTTTTTTTAAAGTGGCACTAATTTCTCATTTAGTTATTTTGTGTAAACAGCAGAATTAATTTTGGTGCTGTTAAACGCCAAATCAAGCATATTGTCGTTACAACCGTCTCTGGAATTTATTTTTAAGAAATATCGTCGTACCTTCAATGGGGCTCTGAAATAGTGCGCCTATAAATATTGTCGATTTATCTGTATCCAATTAGTTTTTATTTGTAAGTTTAGTCTGGGATTGTTTAGCAGTCTACTTATGGTTAATTTGGACACATTTATCTTACCTTCATTAGTAATTTGAACAAGCCACTTCATTGTGTTTGTATTGTGTATTGGTGCATTCAGAAAGCTTTGTTTTCACCATAATAATGGGGATATTTTTTTACTGCAACATTAGACCGGTAAATTTTTTTTTCGGGGAATTGCTCGAAAACTTAAGCCATTTTTTATATAAACTGAAATTTGGTCTTATTCAACATAACTTAGGTACGAAACACGTAGTATTTTATGACAAATTTTTAAGAAATGCATTATTGGAATAAGTAACACTTATGCTTTTTTCTTCTTTCGTATTTATAGTTATGAAATACTAACAAGATAATAATGCATAATTTTTTTCTTATTTTAGTTAAATGGTCTCCTAAATTTTGGATAAATATGGTTTGTAACGTTACAACATATAGCAACCATGATGTGTAATTATAGTAATGCAACATAGTACATATTGAGCTTTCTCAGATACCAGTTTGTTATATATAGATGGAATCTCATCAAACGAGGTACCGAAAGACTTAATTATTTCTTCTACTTTAATTTTTATCATTCTAAGTGACCTTCTGCTTCAGATTACCAACCTTATCTATTATTTAAGCCTGTTGGAGATTGGGACAATGAGGCGAAACATGAATGATACACTTACACAATATTTAGTTACAATCTCCAAATGGGGTTGTGTGAATAGAGCCGGTTTTAAGGCACGTAAAATTTAATGTTTTATGTTAACCCACAAACACATGGCAAATCATGTTGCTTCATCTGTTTTTCTGGGTATTAAGGAATTAGACACTTGGCAGTACTAAACATATTTTTTTAATATAAAAAGAATAAGTCAAATGCCTCGATGTAAAAAATACTTTACTCCATTTGCTTACTATTTACACCATCTATCTCAACTCAAATATGGGCCTGTACATTAAGGTCTAGTTTTGTATTACTCGTACTTGAATAGAGGAGTGGGAGGATGCTTATAGGTGACAGTATTACTACATTTATTCACTGGATTTTCATCGTAATCTGGATTATGTTTCAGTGTTCCAGCGATGCAATAATGGAGTGTGCTCTGCTGAAGTTGGGAACTCATTTATTCATGCCCAAAGTGGAGCACACAAAGTCGAACACACAACATATTACAGGGCAAATTTATTGTTTAACCTTACTGTCCATATATGTAATAAACTTCCTCCAAAAGTTTACTCTGTCACTTTCAATTTAGGAAAATTTAAATCAAATTTTTGCATTAACTACTCCACCCATAACTTATTTTCCTAGTTTCAACACAGTGCACGCTTTATGCATGTTAAAGTGATTTTCAAAAGTGGGCCTTATATGACAGTTTTGACTCATTATGAATCGACCATTATAAAATTGGATGACATGATTTCTGCATATATGAAACTAACTTGTGTTGAATTTTATTTGGATATCAATATTTTAAGGAGAAATGTGATCGTAAAAGTGAGTTTAGGAAGTAGGCGTTATATGGAAGCTATGGCCAATTATGGTTTCAATTGGTTTCATATACCAAATCTTATTTGTAATAATACAACTCATTTGTGGATAAAATAGTTTGTCTACGTTTATGACCGATAAAGCACCATTTCTGGTGGACATTTGTATGGCGGGTAGGTGAAATAATGCACTGATTTCAACTAATTTCAAACCCAATCATCCTTGGGCCGGACATTTTATCACGCTTTTGGCAGGGTAGCAAATGCATTCCAATTTGCCAATTGTTCCAGTACTTTACAATAGTATTCTTGATTATTCGAACTATTAGCCTGAATAAAAAAAACTTTTCTCTTCAGTTCAAAATTGCGACCTGTACTTTTAGCATAAGGTTTTCATAGCGAGCCAGCGAGCCAACCAGCCAAACAGACATCGTTATATCGAAAGTGTTTTTGAGTCAATATACTTTAAGGTGCGCGTTGATCTGGTATTTTTTAGCGTTACAAACATCAGCCAAATCCAATATACCCTCCTCATTATGGTGGCATAGGGTATAAAAACTTAAATAAATTAAATCCTCAATATATTTGTAAATATGCATTTATTTGAGTCAAGTCCCTTGGTTCGGTTTCGTCGAACTCTATAAATTTAGAACTCAAGTTAGAAAATTTTTTGCTGTATTTCTTCAATTTCATAGCTCAAGAATATTGCTTATTGAAATTGGTTTATGTAAATAAAATCGGTAGACTTATCATTCGGTGTTACTGATATCACTCCTTATGTACAACAAAAACAGCAGCGTTTGTGGTTTTTGTTTATGTATTCCGTTTTATTTATACGACTGTATGCACATATATATGCATGCATGCATGTATTTGTATAGGGTGATATATTCAGACCATTTTCATTTGTTCTTCAAACATATCAATTTTCAACATTATCTCTAAATAATTCAGCTATATTACGAAAATCAGCGTTATGTGAGAAGTGTGTGACATAGACAATGGTTTTATTAGAAAATAAATTTATTGAACACAACTGTGTTTCCTTTCTTTGAGTTAATATGAAGTCAAAAGTCCTTATTTGCGAGATATCTGTGGTAATGCTAAAAAGAGTCGTAATTGGCGAGTTAACAGCAGAAATGCTGGAAAGATTATTAAAAAATTTAACCTGAAATCTACTGAGAATTACAAATTTTTTGCAGATCGGTTCATAATTGACCATAGCTCCCATGTAAGGCCCACTTCCTAAAATAACTTTAAAAAGCATAAATGTCTAAAAAATGTGCAATCCAAATAATATTCAACACAAATATGTTTCATATATACATAAGTCCATTGGACACAATTATATGATAATCAGTCCATGGCTAATTCATAACTCCCACTTCCGAAAATGACTTTAATTACCATAAGTCTCTCAAAAATGTTGGTATCCAAATAAAATTCAGCACATAAGTTACATATGTAGGAACGAGATAGTATACCACATATGACACGGTTAAGAAGGGTAGGGACAGTGAATGTGGGCAGAGTGGGAATAGGTGACTGACATGGAATTGACGGTATTGGAATGGGTGTATATAAGACTGGTTACAGACTGACAAAGTTATACTCATTTAATGGAAGTTGTATTGTGTTGTTCCATGTTGCTGGTGTTAGTTCGAATTAATTGATGTTTAATAAGCTAAATATTTTTCTTTTAAATAAATGTGTACGAGTATATAGTTTCATTATAACGTGAATTGAAATTGCAGAGTTTTATTTTGAGGGAGATGACAAGAGGAAAGTAGAAAGTTTTCAAATTCTACTATTGAAGGCTCAACCGAGATGAAGAGAAATTGGGCTACATACAGAATTCTACAATTGGACGATCAACCGGGATGTTTGATAATTGAGCTAGAGACGGAAAATCTACATATTTTTATAGAAATCATGACACCTACCCCCTGGCCCACGATGTCGAATGATAACGTTCGCTTAGATAAAACTTAAGACACAAACTTGTTTTAGTAAAAAAAATAGATACGATAAAAAGTTTGTGTCTTAAGTCTTATCTAAGCGAACGTTATCGTTCGACATCGTGGGCCAGGCGGCTAATTTTATAACGATCGGTCCATAATTACTCAAAGCTCCCACATACGACCAGCAACGTAATTCCCTTTAACATCCATAAATCTTTTAAAAGTGTTTATATTTAGATAGAGTCTAACACACAACATATTTATTTGCACAGATGCCATGCCACTAAATTTTTAGATGATGGTCCATAATAGGTCATTGCTCTCATATAGCTGCTATTTCGGAAAAACAATTTTTGCCCACATACTGGGTGTAGGTTATTATATGGTCGGCCTCGACCGACTACAATTTCTTACTTGTTTTTAAAAGTAAATATCAAAGATTGTTCTATCGGGCGGTACTAATGATTCTGACATCCAGTTCTTTTTTAAGAGTTTTCTTAACAATTAAATAAAGCTCTAAATGAATGACCCTATACATGTTACTAAGTGTGTGTATTTTTGAATACACACAAAAGTTTGTAAAACATGCATGTCACTGTATGTTAGTGGTAGCCAATAATAACAACAACAACAACAATAAAACCTACAAGCGATATACTCCAACGGAAATTATACTTTCAATTTTAAACACACACATACATGAGTCTGAAATTGTGTCCTTGTACATTGTATTTTTGTGTGTGTGTGTTTTTTTTTTTTTGTTATTTTTTCACTATTTCTATTTTGTTGTTTCATACAAATTTAAAAGATAACAACATACAAATAAAGAAATACACAAGAAAAAACAACAAAAATATCATACATACATGCATGTGTCCCGGAATTTTTCTATGCATGAGCATGTGAACGATATCTTTTGGTGAAGATCTATATACATTTTATTTTAATTTTTGTGTACATTTTTTTATGAGCACTTGTATGTATCTCCAGTTTGTATTTGGTTTTTTATTAATGTCCACATTTATATTGTTTTTGGTATGTTTTTGTCATGTAGTTTTTTTTTATGTTTTTAATAAAATATATATAAATTTATAGATAAAAGCAGTAAAGGCTAAAACGCGTTTACATTATCACTTTGGCCATGTCTACCATTATTAACCAAGCATTAAACCGAGTTTTCAAGCCATGAATAAACACTGTATAATTAATTAAGGTCTACATCTCGTTATATATGAAAACTTCAATACAGAAAGGCGACTTTAGACAAGAAAATTATTTTGCATGACCGAAGGCCATTTTGTTTATGATTTGGAGAATTTTACTAAGCGCTGCCAAGTTTGGAGATGCGTAAGAGCAGTCAAAAGCTGTCTATACAGGAATCAAAATAAATGTTAAAGAATTTGTTTACTAAATTTTAAGTCTATGCTAGATTATCTACAGAAACATACACTGTGTTGTATTTCTTTAATTACACTTGATTTTAGCTATTTGTTATAAAGTTACAAACATTTTTTAAAATGTAAAATATTTTTTAAGATTATGGTTAATGATCTCTTTTTATCCCATATTTATGAGACCACTTGATTAATTTAAAAGTGAAATTGTGCATAAATATTTCGTTAGTGTTTCATAACTAAAATTACATTTTTTAGAAACAAAAAATAATACTAGAAAAATAAAACATAACTGTTATTTATTCTTATTATACAATTTGCAACAATTTACTATAAAATGCCTCATGGTTCATACCTTAGTGAAAAAGGTCAAATTTCAGTCTATATATAAAAAGTGGCTTAACTTTTCAAGCAATTGCCAAGAAAATAAACTGGTCTCATGTTTTCATGAAAAATTTTGCAAATAATTCGGTTTCTTATTTTAAAATTAAAATTGGCCGCCCGACAAATACTTTCTGAAAGAGACTGCTGCGATTGTCCAATAGTTGGTCAGATTATTAATGAACGTGAGATAGATAAATGTGTTCAAATCAATCATAAATAGACTACTCAAACAATCCAGACTATAACTCGACAAAAGATATTCTGCCGTATTCATAAAAAATAAAGTAGGTTGGAAGTGTGTTTTTAGACAAAATTGTCATACAAAAAAAAAAAAAAAAAATACAAACAAAGTAAATTTGAAGTCTACTTTAATTTTTTCTGAATAAGACTGATTATCTGTGCCAAGGCTATTACGAGTACTCCGCCGCAAAACCGCTAGACTTAAATTGACAAACTTACTGGAAACTGTTAAGCCGAATATCTTTGTTGCACTATTTAAACACATATTTGTTTAAGGTGATTTTTTGGCAATGAATGAAAATTCTATATTGATGGTCCAGGTGGTTTCAATAGCTATTGAAGAGATATATTCAAGGAACTATTACATAATTCCTTTTTTTTTTGGTTACTATTAATAGTTTATATAGTTTCCTATATGCAGGCTTTCAAGGTCATTAATTTTTTTTTTAAAGACAAGTAACACTCAGGCAATTAATATGCCTAAATATAATTGCGTTACTTTCTTTGGAAAGGGAATAGTTGAAGAAGTAAAGGTGGTGAAAGAAGAAAGCAACTCTGCAATTGTGCATTATGGTTGGTTTTAGTGCAGAATTGCAGCGCCTCTGGTGGTGAGTAGGCGCGTTAATGTTAAAGCTTGATTTTATAGCCTTTATTTAATTATTTTACTTCGGTGGCGTTTGAATGCTATGCCACCGAAGGAGGGCGCTGTAATAAATATTAGTTATGATAGATAGAAGAAAACTAATAATTATCAGAAACTGATGTTGTTTGAGTGGCAGCGGCTGGAAATCGAATCTGGGCTTTCAAGGTCATTAATTTAATGCAAATAAAATATAATTTATTTCATTTCCAATAAAATAATACTAGTATTAATAACAACTATGCTCAAGAAAAAACGACAAATTTTGGGTGATATATTTAAGTTTTTGTGTTGTGTTATCCACCTAAAAAAATACCAACGAAACATCGGATTTTATTGGAAATGAAATAAATAATCTTTTATTTGCATTAAATTAATGTCCTTGAAAGCCTGGATATAGGAAACTATGTAAACTATTAATAGGAACTATTACATTTCGCAAAAATAAATTTCGTAGGCGGTTCTTTGATGGTTGGAGGAGCATTTTATGATGGCGATATGCTTGATTTGGAGTTACCAAGCACCAACTTGAATCCGTCTTAATCATCAGATAAGAAATTAGTAACATTTTTAGAAATTAGTACTGGCATACAATTTATTTATTTTTCAACAAGACACGTGCATATAAGTCGTCAACAATATTCATGTACTTCCATAGACCTCATGTTCTCCAGATCAGAAGTCCATTGAAAATATTTAGCGAATTTTAAGCCGTAGAATTTATGATTAACCCTTAAGTAAACACCAAAATGTGTTCACATAAGCGAAGCCCACTTGCACTTTTTATATTTTTGTATGGTTTTAAACTAAAAATCTTCAATTTTATTATCAACTCGTTTCCAATATCAGAACCATCATCTTCATTTCCATCAACCTCATTTTGTATATCGTTTTCTATATCATTGGAAATTGCCTCTGCCAATCTATTATAATAATTAAGGTTAGATGTTGAAACTGTTTCAAAGATTTTGTAGACTTCAAAACTCATTGCACCACTATCAACCATGTCACAGAGCTTAATTCCGTTCGGAAGTGGAATTAATTCCGTATTTTGCATCTGTAGAAAAAGTATAACGAAACATTTTTTTCGGAATGGAATCACTTTAAATAAAATTAATAATTAAATAACTTGTAACTAAAAGTACTTTCATTCCGAAAAAAATGTTTCGTTTTATTTTTTCTACAGATGCAAAATACGGAATTAATTCCACCTCCGAACGGAATTAAGCTTTGTAACATGGCTGCATACACTTGTTAACTGCCAACACAGCACTTAAAAACCAATTTCTGAAACGTAAAAGCACATTGATTTAGCTTTTTATACAAAACACAAAATATATTGTTATAAATTGGTTTAATCTCCCCCTCTTTTGTTTTAATTTTATTTGCTGCATGCTCTACATAAAAGTATAGGGGGGGGGGGGGGCCTGGTTGAGACCTGGACTTACAAACATGTTGGGAGTTATTACCACGCCTACAGATAAAAAGTTTTTTTTAAACACTTTTATTAAGAAATTCTTAAAAAGATTATTTTATCAACACGCAGTTGGTTAAAATGTTGAGTTACTTCGATTTTGTATTTTAAGGCTGTAATGGATTAATTTGTGATAGCCTCACAAAAAATAATCCAGTGGAGTTAAATCACTTGATCGGGGCGACCAATTAACAGTGATCAGGAAATTTGCAATTTTGCAAAAATATTTCATGACCATGTGTTTTACTATATTGTACCCAACTTGGCCCAATTAACAATAGTGGGCTATTATCAAAGAAAAGTTAAAAATGACACTGAGTTCTAGTCATTTTATCTTAAATGATTATGCAGGGTAGTTGGATCGATATCTTGTGCAAAAAAAAAACAACATCCTGAATTTTTATAAGAGTTAATGAATTGTAGTTTCTTTTTTAGATTTCCTTAAATATTATTTAATGAGTAAAGCAGCCCATACACGTTTCAATTCAATTGGCAACTGAGTCGGCTGTTGTGCAAATCAAAGCGTGTATGGCTTTGTCATTTGATTAGTTTGGCAGTTGACGAGTTGGTTGAAGAAAAATTAAAAGATTTTGATTTTTTCAAGTTGACTAACAAGTCTTTCAATTCGATTGTACTGTGTGTGTTCGAGTTTCTTGATTAGTTGTCAAAATTTAGGTTTTTAGTTTTCTTTTGCAAAGTAAAAGTTGTTTATTTTTAAAATCTTTTTTGATTTTAATGAATTTTAAATAAAAAATTAAAAAAATTACATTGGTGTCAAACATCGATGCTTGGAGAGAAATTTCCCAATTGATCGAGGAAAATCCAGCACTTTGGAAAATAAAAGTGCGAAGTATAAATATAAAATGAAAAAGGCAAAAGCTTGTGAGTTGCTTCTAGAAAAATATTTGGGAATACATAGATGGCGAAGCAACTCTGACAACTTTAAAATGCAATTATTTTTCTTTTTTCAGCCATTAAAGTTTTTAATTTTTAAATTTTGTAGTTGTAAAAAAATATAAATTTGACAGTTGAATACAAATCTTTCAATTCAGTTTAGGAAGTGTATAGCCAAGAATCAATTAAATTGAAAGATACAATTTACGATTGAATTAATACGTGTATGGGCTGCATAACACTTTATGATATAAAAATATGCAATTGCTTACACATTTATATGACTGGGTTTTATATGATAAGTGCTTTAAATGTGGAAGCTTCAATGCCACAGTGTTGATGATTAATGCTGCCAACATTGTGACAATTTCACTAAAACATTTAACATGTTCAATAGTTTCTTCTTTTTTCAAGCAATAAGGTCAATTGCATTTTATATACAAATATTTTATTTTATTTATATATATTAATTTCCGATATTTCGCTATCACAATGGATAGCTTCTTCAGGGATAATATAAGTTTTGAATTATAATAAAATAATAATTGAAGTATTTACAAAAATGAAAAAATTTTTTTAACAGAAAATGAAAAGTTTATAATTATGATATACAGTTATGATATATATATGTATATAAAACTTGTTTGGAATAGTAAATGAAAAATTATATATGTAATATTTTTAGTTTCTAAACTTATTTTTATAAATTAAATGTCTGTAATTTTGAGCTACATTGTCTGTATCTGTTTTAAAATTAATTCTCTTTTCTATCGGTACATTAATAATCTGTAACATTTCTAACATAAATCGTCTTTTATAATTTGTTTCTGTATTTAATATGGTGGTATTTTCAAAATCTGGATAATGATCTAAATTGTAACAATGTGATGTTAATGCAGTTTTTTGAGAAGAAGTGTGTTTGTGTTTTTGGTCAGATTTATGTCCAGCTAATCTAGTTTTCAATTTGTTCTTAGTTGTACCTACATATATTTTATTACATTTTTCATTATTTTTACCCTTACACGGTATTTTATAAACAATATTGGATTTATCTAATTTTACTGTTTTATCTTTTATTTTACTATATAGTCTATTTAATGTGTTATAAGTCTTATGGGCTATTTTATAATTATTCCTGTCATAAAATTTTGAATTTTCTAATCGTTCAGAAATTAATGGAATATAAGTTAGAGATTTATACATTTTAGGTTCAGAATTTATATTTGTATTATTATTTATTGGTCTTTTATATTGTCTTATTAATTTATTAATTAGTTCATTTGGAAAACTATTATATTTTAAAATTTGTTTGATTTTTATTTTATTATTGTTATGAAATATTTTGTCACTAATATTTAGAACTTTATCTATTAAGTTTTTAGCCGTATTTATAATAACTCTCTTTGGATGTTTAGAATAATAATTAATAATTCTTCCTGATGAAATCGGTTTTTGATACCAATCTATTAGTAATTTATCTCCATTTCTAATTACTATTGTATCTAAATATGGAAGTTTATTATTAGATTCTTTTTCAATTGTAAATTTAATATTTTGGTGAAAAGAATTAAATATGTTTAATATATTTATTATTTCATAATCTGAAATAATACAAAATAAATCATCCACATATTTTGTTATAATTTTTGGTTTAATAGACAATTTGTTAATACAAGTATTAAGTAGTTCTTCCATAATTATATCTGCTATAATTGGAGAAGCTGGAGAACCCATAGGTAGACCTTTATGCTGAGAATATATTTTGTTGTTATATTGAAAGTATCGGGTTTTCCAATAGCTACTTGACAACTCTGAATTTAAATTGTGAACGCACTATTTCACTGATCATCTAATTGTTGCTTTCTTTTTTTTCAGTAAACTTAACATTTTCGTTATGGTAAAGTACACGAAGGAACAACGTTTGGAAATTATAAAAATGTACTACCGAAATTCGGAGTCGGTGACCGCAACTTTAAGAGCGTTAACTCCAATTTTCGGTCGTAATTATCGCCCTAGTAGACAAGCAATAACAAGTTTAGTGCAAAAATTTGAGTCTACATATTCATTGTGTGATGCTGTCGTGCCAGTGAGACAACGGCCTGGTCGAAGTTCCGAAAATATCGCTGCCGTTCAGGCGTCCGTAGCAAACGATTCAAATCAGTCGATTCCGCGGCGTTCTCAAGAACTGGGCATCCCCAAGACCACTTTATGGCGAATTTTGCGTAAGGATCTGGGTTTACACCCATACAAGATTAAGCTGACTCAAGAATTGAAGCCGATGGACCATTTGAGTCGACGTACGTTCTCCGATTGGGCTCTGGAGAAGATGCACCAAGATGATGAATTTCATCGCAAAATCATCTTCAGTGACGAAGCTCATTTTTGGCTCAATGGGTTCGTCAATAAGCAAAATATGCGTTATTGGTCTGCTGAAAATCCACATGTGCTTCACGAATCACCACTTCATCCACAAAAAATTACTGTTTGGTGCGCTTTGCATGCCGGCGGCGTCATTGGGCCATATTTTTTCGTCGACAATAACGATCGTCACGTTACTGTGAATGGCGATCGTTATCGCGCAATGATTAGCGATTATTTTTGGCCCGAATTGGAACACATGGACTTGGATGACATGTGGTTTCAACAAGACGGTGCCACAAGCCACACAGCACACGTTACAATCGATTTACTGAAGAGTAAGTTTGACGAGCGTGTTATCTCAAGAAATGGACCAGTCAATTGGCCGCCTCGTTCTTGCGATTTAACGCCTCTAGATTTTTTTCTTTGGGGCTACGTCAAATCATTGGTCTATGCCAACAAGCCGACAACGTTGGAAGAACTTAGAGCCAACATTGAACGCGAAATAGCGGCCATTCCGGCCGAAATGTGTGACCGAGTCATCCAAAATTGGGTCCAACGAATCGACCACTGTCGACGTGGCCGCGGTGCCCATATGAACGAAGTCGAGTTCCATTCATAAATGTTTTGAATGTATTTCAAGTCGGTAATAAAGTTTTGGAAATATCTCAAACGGTTTGCGTTTTATTTAAAAAAAAAGTTGTCAAGTCCTTATTGGAAAACCCTATATCTGTTATCCTGTATGCAAAATTTTACAATTTCTAAAAACAATTCTTTCTCCATAGATGTATATTCTCTAATTATATTCCATTTATTTTCTATAATATTTAATGCTAAATCTATAGGTATACTAGGAAATAATGAAATTACATCTAAAGAAATGATTTTTTCATCATTTTCTATTCTAATTTGTTCAATTCTATCTTTAAATTGTAATTTTTTTTTAATTGTAATTTAAATTACAATTTAAAGATAGAATTGAACAAATTAGAATAGAAAATGATGAAAAAATCATTTCTTTAGATGTAATTTCATTATTTCCTAGTATACCTATAGATTTAGCATTAAATATTATAGAAAATAAATGGAATATAATTAGAGAATATACATCTATGGAGAAAGAATTGTTTTTAGAAATTGTAAAATTTTGCATACAGGATAACAGATACTTTCAATATAACAACAAAATATATTCTCAGCATAAAGGTCTACCTATGGGTTCTCCAGCTTCTCCAATTATAGCAGATATAATTATGGAAGAACTACTTAATACTTGTATTAACAAATTGTCTATTAAACCAAAAATTATAACAAAATATGTGGATGATTTATTTTGTATTATTTCAGATTATGAAATAATAAATATATTAAACATATTTAATTCTTTTCACCAAAATATTAAATTTACAATTGAAAAAGAATCTAATAATAAACTTCCATATTTAGATACAATAGTAATTAGAAATGGAGATAAATTACTAATAGATTGGTATCAAAAACCGATTTCATCAGGAAGAATTATTAATTATTATTCTAAACATCCAAAGAGAGTTATTATAAATACGGCTAAAAACTTAATAGATAAAGTTCTAAATATTAGTGACAAAATATTTCATAACAATAATAAAATAAAAATCAAACAAATTTTAAAATATAATAGTTTTCCAAATGAACTAATTAATAAATTAATAAGACAATATAAAAGACCAATAAATAATAATACAAATATAAATTCTGAACCTAAAATGTATAAATCTCTAACTTATATTCCATTAATTTCTGAACGATTAGAAAATTCAAAATTTTATGACAGGAATAATTATAAAATAGCCCATAAGACTTATAACACATTAAATAGACTATATAGTAAAATAAAAGATAAAACAGTAAAATTAGATAAATCCAATATTGTTTATAAAATACCGTGTAAGGGTAAAAATAATGAAAAATGTAATAAAATATATGTAGGTACAACTAAGAACAAATTGAAAACTAGATTAGCTGGACATAAATCTGACCAAAAACACAAACACACTTCTTCTCAAAAAACTGCATTAACATCACATTGTTACAATTTAGATCATTATCCAGATTTTGAAAATACCACCATATTAAATACAGAAACAAATTATAAAAGACGATTTATGTTAGAAATGTTACAGATTATTAATGTACCGATAGAAAAGAGAATTAATTTTAAAACAGATACAGACAATGTAGCTCAAAATTACAGACATTTAATTTATAAAAATAAGTTTAGAAACTAAAAATATTACATATATAATTTTTCATTTACTATTCCAAACAAGTTTTATATACATATATATATCATAACTGTATATCATAATTATAAACTTTTCATTTTCTGTTAAAAAAATTTTTTCATTTTTGTAAATACTTCAATTATTATTTTATTATAATTCAAAACTTATATTATCCCTGAAGAAGCTATCCATTGTGATAGCGAAATATCGGAAATTAATATATATAAATAAAATAAAATATTTGTATATAAAATGCAATTGACCTTATTGCTTGAAAAAAGAAGAAACTATTAAATATTAGAAAAGGTCAAATAAACGAACTAAATATTTAACATGTTCTCTAGAAATAATTAGTTGTATTTAAATATTCAATGTTTAAAATGTTAATGAGCTTTTGTATTGCTGTAAATGTGTTTATCACTGGCGTGTGTAGATGCCAATTCTAAAACTAGTGCGCTAATTATGTAACACCGATACTCCATCACGTTTTGGCATTTGTTACCACACAAACACACAAAACAAATACAAAAGCACACAGTTACATTTAGATATTTAAACACAGACAATCATGTGTAAATAAGCCAACGTTCATAGAATCCAATTTTAAACCCATTTCACTAAAAGACGGTGGTTATCGTTAGTTGAGTGTAGTGCAATTTCGGTAGTATTGGTTACAGCTAAATAACACTCTAGTGGTTTTGATTGCAGTAGGCCCGTAAATTACTATTTCTATTTATGTATGTATGTATGTATGTATATAGTATGTTTAGATGTTTGACAATATTTGGCCATGAAGTATGATCATCATTTACGAATTAGTTTATGAGCAAATGTTGTGGTTTTGTGAAAACATTATAAATATAACATTTACATTTATAGTGTTGGCTAATTAACGCTATGTACAGTTTTTATAGCATTATTTTTAAACTAAATCGAAATAAATTTGTTTCAAGTAGTTAGATATTCATTTGGCTAAAACAATCTAAAACAATTTTGAATTCACAATTTTTTACAACCTACAATTTTTATTTCAATTTTATGTTTATAATTCTATATACATATTTGTTATTTTAACAACCTTTTCCTTTCCATATGAATAATTTGCTGCTATTTTATTTCAATATTGCTTCGTTTTTATTGTTTGCGCAATAAAAATGTTGTTTATTTAACTCTTTCATCTTTAGTTTTGAAAGAAAAGTTAATATTTTATATTTTTGTTGCTGCCTTGAAGAAGAATACACACACTGACATACCTACATATATATGCGTGCAACTAATTAATGACAGTAGTATTCAATATTTAAATCGTTATGTTAAAGAAAATATTTATTTAATAAAACGCTAAAATTTAACACTTTTATCATTTTTATTTTTATATTTTTTTCTTTGTGGTATTTTTTTTTATAATTTGTGAAATAAATTAATCGTGTACTAAATTAAGGACAGTGATAAATTTATTAACATTTTCAAATTCAGGTGATCTAAAACTTTAGATTAAATTATATATTATCCAATTACCGTGAACAACATGCAACTACGCGGGCGGTTCGGAAACTTCTTAGCCTAGTCTAGCACAGAAATAGTTAGTTTTACAGAAACATTTTCAATTTTCAATATAATCTCCTGAAACTTTAATACACTTAGTCCAATGCTTATCTAGCAATTCTATCCCTTGATTAAGATAGTGTTTCTCAAGGTCTTCAAAATAGTGGTTTACAACTGTAATTTCATCTTCATTTGAGGTAAAACGTTTGCCAGCTACGATTTGTTTTTTAGATTTGGGAACAGGTAAAAGTTACTGGGACCTAAATCAGGAGAATAAAGTCGGTGATCAAGCAAGTCGTACTTTAATTCGTTGATGTTAGCCATTGTTAAAACACTCTTGTGCGCTGGTGCATTATATTGATGAAAAAAAAATTTTTTTTTGTGCTGTAAGCCAGGTTGTTTTTTTTTTTTGAGTTTTTATATTTAATTGATCCAAAATGCAATATTATTCTGAATCTATTGTTTTAGCCTTTGGCAGATAGTCATTAAATTGCCTTTTTAGTGGTGGATCTTTGTCTCATCCAAAGTTATGAAACGACGCTTAAAATTCATTTTATTTTTCTTTAACCCTTATGTGTGCACCAAGGTACCCGGGTACCTTTGGCGTTTTTAGTCAAAGTTTTATCATTAAATTTGATAACTTTTATACCTGAAACTTTTTGAGAACTACTAACTTTCAAATAATTTAGTTTTTTTGCAGCCGTTGACTTTTTTTTTGTAATTTGCCTGACAGACCAATTTACTTTTAACACCCTTTAATGTGCTTCAAGGTACCGTGGTACCTGTACGTGTTTTATATGAGAAAGCGGTCATTGCAAGTATATTATTTCAAGTTGTTAGTAGTTTGCAAACCTTATATAAAATATCTCTTAGCTACGCTCCAACAATGTATTTAGTGCGAAAATGCTTTTTCTCTACTTAACTCTCATAGAGGTACGCAGGTACCTTGCAGCATATTAGAATGTGTTTTTTTTTTTTTGCCGCACACATAAGAGTTAAACAATCCAAACAAGCTAGAAAAAATTTCATTCTTATGCGTTTTTGGTCGACAAATGCGGCACCCATCTTGCAGAATACATTTTCATTTGTAGTTCTTCATGCAAAATTAAATATGACTCGATCATTTGAGATGCCCAAGTTATTAGTTATTTTACGCACTTTTATTCCTCGATCATGTAATACCATATCATGCACTTTGGCTACAATTTCTGTTGTTGCTGCTGTTTTTGGACGTCCACTATGTGGTTCAGCTTCAAAGCAACCCAAATGTTTCTGTTGCATATGAAGGAGCACTTTCAACTAACACATTCATTATGAAATTGTTGTCTAGATATTTAATGACACCACGATTTTCTAATTTGTTCATTGTAAAAAAATCGCAGAAGCGGCTTTTTGAACACCTATTTCTATATGAAGGAGTTGTCAGATCGAAGAGAAATTTAACATGTGTTCATAGCACAGATGTAAATTTCCAAAACACTTAACTTTTTCTGTTTATACTGCTAAGAAGTTTAAGTGTGGCATCTAGATAATTCGATAATTATCTCAGACGTGAGGAGACGTCATTAAAAAACTGGAGAATACATGTAACTGAATTGAGAAGTAGACATGTTGGCATACATATGAATAGACTCCTTACATGGCGTCGCCACATAGTGTCCATATGAGACTAAAATCTTCTAATCTGCACTGGCTAATTAACGACCAATCTAAATTAAGACCCGTATTTTGTAACACACAACGCCACAATAACGCCACAATTTTCTAAACGTTGCGTTAAATTACATTTTGCAAATCACGGTATTCAAGCAAGTGATTGTTTGCGTTGTAACAGCTGATTCTAACGTTGTCGTTAATACAACTGCTTGCAATTGTGTATTTTGTGAAACGCAATGCTGAATTTTTTGTCAATTTTCAATTTTCAAGCCGTGAAATATTTCTAAAAGCATTCAACATTCAGAAAAGGTGGCATATAAAAAATAAGCCGTATTACGACAGTTTGTGAAGATAAACTGATTGTGTGCAAGTTAAAAAAAATCCGTATATCACCAGTAAATGAGATTCGGATTGCAGTATTTAGCAAAAAGTCTGCAGATACAGTAAAACGTATACTGCGAGAAGTTAAACTGTTTGAAAAAATTTCACGAAAGAAGCCATTATTGTCAATATGCAATTATTTTCTAGGAGTAAGAGTTAACTTGATTAAAGTACGACAAATTTTGAGAATATCATAAAACTTCTCGTATTATTTGATTCAAATCTCACATGTTAGTATCGTGTCCTTAATTAATTGCACGTAACTGTATGTACATATATTTAACTCTTTACTCACACGTAAAATATTGCAGAAAATATTAACCAATATCAATATTTCCGGTTGTTATGCTCAATATTACACGCTTTATATGTTCTTTTGCACGTTGGAAATGCATTTATTATTTTTATCATATTTATATAGAGTCACTTACACACCTATGATTGAATATATACATTAGAGTGAACCCAACTATTATGGAGGCAAAAAAAAAAAAACTGATACAAAAAATAAAATAATTCTTTAATCCACGAATCAAATAATTAAGAGTACGCATTGCGCAGGTCCGTTATATATTACAAAAACTGTGAGAGGAAAATTGAAAGCAAAATTTCTTGTTGTGACGTCACAAGTCAAAAATATTTTTATGTTTGCTTAACTTCTATATAAATTTTAATGCAAATAAAAGTTTTAAAATGAAGTGTGCCGTTTTTAATTGTGGTTTACTATTTACACAAAATAACATAAATTTAAATTTTTCTGATTTTTATAAGCAAATAAATTATAAAAAAAAAAACAATGGGCACAATTTTGCCACCTTGATGAAACAAAAATTAAAGGTGTCTTATAGAGTTTGTAGTGAACAATTTAAGGCAGATGATTTAAAAGAAAATATGAAATTAAAAATGGTAATTGACACGTTTTGTGTTTAACATACTTTATGTTAGGTATGGCTACTGATGAATTTGTGTATCAAATTAAAAATCTGGAAGCTGTATTCAAATATTTGAATGGTGAAAATCTCTTAATTTGCAACGAGTAAAAAAGCATATATGTAAATGAGTCAAGTAATCCAGATATTACGGCTAAAACATTTTTTTCTATCGGGAGTGTTTTTTGAAATAAGAAAACTAAATCAACTCGTAGCGGATGTGACAATAAAAAAACACAAACGGAAACACACAAAAATAATAAATTGATAATACAAAAATATAATATACAAAATACTGAAATACAGTTCACTTTTTTCATAAATTTTAATATGTATAAAATAATAAATAATCAAATGTTTCATTTTGAATCAGAAAATTTAAGAAAAATCATTTTCTTTTAAAGTATTGTTAACAAAAGTTATTTTTTACATGTTGAATATACGGAAAAAATAACTTGTGACGTCATGCTCAAAGAGGGGAAATTTTGTTTACATTCTTTTTGCAATCTTTATTATTTCATTCATGTCTTTAAGCTAAGCTGATTACCTTTTAGACATCGGGTGGATGAGAAGTAACACGAATTGCTCTAAGACTTGATTGTACTAGCAATTCGTATTGCTCTCTACGGTAATGAACATGCCGCCAATCTGTTAAGAAAAGTATAAATTTTCAACGTTTCCAATGCAGTAGCTGGCACATCATACAGTATTGTTCTTCCGAGGATAACATATACAGGTTTGTGCAATATTGAAACACACCTTGTATATAGCAGATTTTAATGATGCCTCCAATAGCAGACACAGAGAAAAACTTAAATTTTCCAAATCTCTGTCTGTTTCCTATAGCGCTTCCAATGATGAGTAATCAATAAGTTGTTTAGCAAAAGGGTAATACAATGGGATCAACTGAATGGATCCAAGTGAGCTGTTTCTGAGAATGGCTGCCAATGGAACCTAACCTATAGCACTTCGGCGGAAGTTAAGATTGAGTTTTTCCAATTTTTCTTTCCCTGTAATGGAACTTACATCACTAACTAAAATACGGAACATGCAGTTTGTTGCAAAACTAAGTGTACGTAATGTACAAAACAGAATAAGAGACTGAGTTTTAGGATGTGAAGGGTATGTAAGCAAGAACTTTGCATTTCAAAACTTAATACGAATACAACAAAAAAAAATGTATATGAACATTTTTGAAATTTTTAAAGTGTAGAAATGGAAAATTTCCACCACAATCTCGCATAAAGATGTCGATTTTCTACATTTCAAATTATATTATAGACTACGGATTTTGTAGTTTTAATATTGTAATCGATTCGATTGACCCTGTATGGAGTTTATCCCTAACAGAGCCTAAAACATTATCCATTGGGAAGCCACGTGCCAGTAATATCCATATTCTGAACAATAGACCCACCCTTCACATTAACTGCATTTCCAGCCAAATTTACGAAAAAAAACTACCCAACAACTCCTGCAACCTACATAGCGAACAAACAGCGGCAAGTTCAGCATGCAAAGACTTCTCAACAATTGCTTTTAGATTTTCAAAAGTCCACACGCTGCAATTTTTGTTTGACATCTCCAGACCAAGATAGGCTTCGTTGTTACTAGTTTTTTCTGTTTTTTATTTGCATACACTAATACAAAACATCTTCGGAGAATATAAAAGAGATCTAATGACTGACTTCACATTAAATAACTAATTGAAACATAATAAGAAAAAATTCAAAATTATTTACAAAGTAAACAACCAAAATAAATTTTTACAAAAGTATGTTGAAGAAAATTCCTATAAAAAAGCTTTAATTAATTTAAAAGCTCAACAGATGACAGTATCGTCAAGAATAACATGACCACATGGTGTTCTTCACACCAGGTTGACAAACGGCCAATATTGCATGTCTTGCAAGACACGCAATTCACAATTTCTCATACAGCAATTGCACAGAGCACTGAACACCTTGTTAGAGAGTTCGGTCTATCTAATCCCTTCCACCCGGAGTTTAACAAACTGTCACTTGCCAAGAAAAAATAAATTATGAAATCAACAAAGTTCAGCTCTAGCCCAATGCAGCCTTTAATAATTACTCTTCACTAGCCTAGCGTTCTGCCGATCAACTACGAAAGCTCTCGAAAACTCCCGCCACAGAACTATGTTCATCCCATTACACACAGACAACAGATCCATTAAAGGTAGTAATGACAGTACTACCTTTAATGGATCTGTTGATTCGGTAGCAGCACCTAGAGATAATTTGATGTTCCGAAACTTGTCACTAGTACAAACATCAGTCTTTTAACCAACTATCTTCTTGCTGCGATTTTAGATTTAAACCACAACCATCACGTGTACCCCGAAGGGGACTTGCAACCAATTGTCAGTTAGGGAACAAATCCCCGGGCTTCTAACTAATTCCGTGGCTCTAGATAAGTGGCTCTAGTCAGTTGCGAGTTTGTTAGGGTGAAACAATCAACTCTTACCAGTTTCGATCTCCGTATAGCTCATGGCACCAGTTTCGCCCTCTCTACCCCGCATTGACATTGTGTAATGAATGATGACAGATGAAGAATTTGTTTTACTCAAACCGGAAAGTAACAGTGAAGGCGTTGGTCGCAGTGTTATGAATTTCTAGCAATGTTGCACTTATATTTAAACTCAAAGAGATATCAAAAAGTGATGGCATATTAAGCGATGAACTGATAAAACCTGAAATCAAGAAAGAGAAATAACTTATTCAAAACTTTTGAATTTTTTGAAAAAAAAATCCAAAATTGAAGAGTAAATTTTGAAAATAAAATAGAAATGTCTGTTATTAGAAATGAATGAAATTGGTTTCCTTGATTACGAAACGAATGCAATAGTTAATGTAATTGATTCATTGTAAAAATTTTCAAAGCTTCTGCTACTGATATGTCAAGAAGTAAAAGTCACAACTATTTTATTTATTTTAATATATCCCTGTTGGAAAACAAAGTTCTTGTTAAAAAAGCTTCAAATGTGTACTCAAGTCCATGTACATAAACATATATATAAACATGTATAAGTCTCCGTACTTGTTTGATATATCAACTCCGTGTGTAGTCGTACAATATTATTTTGATTTCTAATATGTACATATTTTGCAACTAACAAAGATCATACAATGATACTTTATATATGAGAGTGTGTATGTATGTATATGCATGCTAGAGAAAACATGCATAATAGAACTACCAGTCATACATAAATACATATTCCTACTTAGTTATCTATCACTATGCATTTGTGATAAAATTTAACGTTCTTCCTATTCTTACTCACATATATTTATAATACAATACAAGGTTTTCTAAAAATCTACATTGTTGTTGGTTAGTTTGGTATATATGTATGTGTATATGTATTTGTATATACATAGTTTTTGTTCTTCCGGTACAAAACGTGTCGACAGTTGTCACATCTGTCTTTTGTATGCTGCATGTATACTTTGTGTCTGTTACATGATATTGGCATGGTTGTCTGTATGGGTGCAATACGTGTACGTGTCTAGTGGACAGGATATTAGAAAAAGAGCAGTTAAGTAAGTTGTCTACTACAACTATGACCCGCAATAAGCTTTATAGTTACAATATTAATATTGAATTCAAATTAACAATTGTCCGATCGCTTATAATCTTTACGTTTTGTAACGAATTCACTAAAATGTTCCTCTGAATATTTAATTTAACTAGGGTGTCTATTATGAGCAAAATTCGATTTTCGACTGTGGTCGAAAATTCTTATAGAACGAATTTTCATTTGGCATTATGGTGCACATTCGATGAAAAAATGCTATTGTGAAAATCACTCTTTTTTTGGGTCATTCACAATAGTACATTTCTATCTATTTGTTTACAAATTCTTAAAGAAAAATAAATTAAATTTTAAATGACCACCATGGAATTATGGTTTGATGATTTGTCTGATGAAGATGAATCCTTACTAGAACTGGCCAGAAGCAGAAAAAGGCTGAAGGATGCTTCCAACATTTTGAAAATGTATTCCACCACTTGATGTTTATATTTACATGTTACGCGCTATAGAGACAAATATAAAGCTTAATCTTGTAAATTATTATACATATCGTTATTGGGTTGAAATTCAACCAAAATAAATTTAAAATAATTAGTAATAAATGTACGATTGGTAGGTATAAAAGATTCGGCACTTTCGAATAAAAACTCATAAGTACTTGTTTTTTATCAAAATTTTTAATCTAATATTGGCTTTGCATACTCTCTATTCATCCTTTTAGAATTACATGTCATTGATATTCATATCAGGAATCATATGCCAAAACAGCTTTCAATAGCTTGATGCAATCTATTTCGTTAATGATTACCGTGTTATCATCCGAAATTTGTTACAATTAGCTTGATAACGTAGCCAGTTTATACACCTCCTGATTGTTCCATCGTTGTTTGTATGAAATACTATTAGAAATCCTGTTAAAAAATCCTATATCATACAATACATTCATATATTTATATCAAAGTATATAAGTATTACTATGCTGTTACATACATACATCCACATGTGGTAGTTTTGGTAATAGGTAACCAATTTTTTTCATATTTGAAAACTTTTTTTCCTTTAGTTTTTGGCGCAATGCCAAATCTTAATTTATATGACTGCCATAAATTTATAGTGGATTTTATGGACCAAACAAAAAAAAAAAAAAAAAAAACAAATAGATTCTATCTAAAAACAATGGTTTAAATAAAAATATGGCTCTTTATAAATTGTTTAAATATTTAACAGCTATTAAGTGTAATAAAGTTACTATTAGGATTTAAATAGAAAACTTAAATTTGATAATATGTAAATGATAAATATTTATTTTGAAGAGTACTAAAATTAAATTGTCAAAACAAATTTAATATGTGGTATTTATAAAAAAATGTTTACAAGTATTTTGTGATCATAACACAGTTACATATTTGTTGGATTACATTTAAAATTTCGGTCATTATTTGGAAACATTTTTTCATTCTCGCTTAATTTCAACTAAATATTATAAAGACGGCCTAATAATAATATTCTTTGTTACCAATCTTTAATATCCTCCATCTTAAACAAGAATTGCATCAATTGAAGTAAATTCATGTTTACAATCATAAATATGTATGTATGGATCTTAACATAAATAAGTCTCCTGGGCCGGATTGCTAACATTTAGCTAACATTTTCAGCACCTTATACCGTACCAGTCAATGTAACGCCGATTCCCCAAAAAAAAAAAGGAGAGGCTGCCGACCCTGATAATTACGAACAATAGTAATTTGCTCTGCACTTTCTAAAGTTATGGAAAGTATGGTAAATTACCATCTTGTAGAATATCTGTAGTTCAATAATTTACTTTGCGACCGCCACTATCGGAAAAATATTGTCCTATTGTCTACATTTTTTTTGAAGGCATTCAACATAGTCTGGCATGGTGCTCTTTTATCGAAACTTATTGCTTTTGTTGTTGGCGATATATATTGTGTCTTCTCAGAAATCTTACTATATGAGTTGTATTAGATGGGATCTCATTAGACGAGTTAAAGTTCGAATAAGGGGTACCCCAAGGCTCCGTTCTTACTCTTACTTTATTTCTTGTTTTTTCTAAATGACCTTCTACTTCAAACTTTTAACCAATATTTGCCATTCATACTCATTTAACCATAGACCAAACCTTTTTGAGATTGGGAAATAAGACCAAACATAAATCATACACTTAACCACGATCTTGTGATAATCTGCGAATGCTGACGTGAGAATATAGTCTAATACACTGTTGTAGGTTAACAGGTAAAATTCGCCCTCGTAAAAAATATTTCACTTATTTCTTTCTTATAAAAATTGTTTTCGTGATTTTTATTTTTAAATTCGCGAAATTTATTAAAGAAAATTTATTATTATTTCAGCCTGAATTCATTTTAATTAATAATTCAAAGAATACCATTGTAAAGTTATATTTTTCTAGACAATTGGCACATTCGAATGCATTTTCTGACCAGCCAAGGGCGTCATCAGCAATGTTTATTGTTCAAGATCTACTTGTAAACATCATCTATTTAACACACAATTATTAAGAAATATACTTCGGGAATTAATCATATTTCTTATTGCATGTTATGAGTTAGTTTACAATGTGTATGTATTCTTCTTTATTATTATTACAAATTTTGCATTACTACAAATTTTTTGTTACTTTTATTACTGCTAACATCGTTAGTTGACAATATCAGCAATGATGTTATTGTTGTCATTTCTCCTTTATGGTAGATTCTGTTTTTTTGTAACTATGAAACACCAGAGATGGGATGACAACTTTTTTACATCATGCCTTGGGGGTAATTTATTTTTTTTTAGAGACTACTGTTTTTCTTAATGAAAAATTGTTGAAATATAAAATTTGTTATTAGAGAAAATTTCTTATTACAATTTTTAAAAATAATTTAATATCAATTCTTTGTATTATTTCTTTCACGTCGAGAAATACATAAACAACTCTATTTATTTATTAATTTTGGCTATCGAAGTCTGTTTTGGAGTTACTCGACCGCGTACAGGAGAGGGCGAAGATGCTTATCGATGACAGTAGGGTATCCAACTCTATTGATTCATTGGAGCATCGTCACAATGTGGGTTGCATTTCACTGTTCTATCGATACTATAATGGAATGTGTTCTGCTGAAATTAGTGAACTTGTTCCCGAAACAAATAGTTTTTTGCGTAATACACGTTCTTAAGTCAAGGCCCGTCCATTCATCAGTGGATCGCACAACACACTATAGGCAAAATTCGTTTTTAGCCGTACTGTCCGTATGTGGAATAAACTACCAGCAGAAGTATTCCTTGGTACTTTTAATATAGGAAAATTCAAATCAAATGTTTACAAATACTACTCCCTCTATCCTCCCTCCGATAACCTATTTTCCTAGTTCTAACACAAGGCATTACAAGAGTATGGGTCTTTCCCTGAGTGCTTTCACAAGCAAAATAAAAACAGGTAACCTATCTAAAGCGACATAGAATTTCATTAAAATCAATAAAATATGTAATTTTTCTGTGTTACAAATGAACTGACAAACTTAAGAGATTTTAAAAATATTTATCTTACATTATACAGGCTTAGAAATATATTAGTATATTATGTGTAACGAACTAATAATAATACCAGTTTACTTTATCGAAAAAAAGTCAAACATCTGTCACATATTATTACTTTTCCAATGTACCTTGACGTACATCAGACGTATACTTATGCAAATTAAGTATTGATTTGTAATTAAAAATCACTCATACCACCCGTAACCCATATTAAAAATTAAAATATATAAGATATGTATTAAATATGATATATGTATGTATGTAACTCTTGAATTAATTAACCTATTGTAAAAAGATGTACGAGGTCTAATCAAAAAGTAACCGTTATTTTCAATTTTTTTAAAAAGTATTTATTTATTTATCAATAACTATATATCCCCTTCAGATATAATACACTTATGCCAGCGTTTTTTTCCAATCCTCGAAACACTTTTGAAACGCGCTTTTTGGTATCGCCAACAGCTCCTGTTTCGATTTTTCGTTTATATGCCAACATCATCAGCAACCACTCTGATAGTGATTAGACGATTATCCAAAATCATTTTCTTCACTGCTTCAATGTTTTTATCGGTTGTTGACGTGCTCGTGCCACCAGGACCAGCGTCATCATTGACATCCTTTCGGCTTTCTTTAAACCGGTTATACCACAATAGAACTTATAATCTGCTCATAGTAGACTCGCTGTTAACATTTCAAATGTCCTTGCGAATTTAATTTAATTGTTTATACAAAACTTAATACAGTTTCTTTGATCCATTTTTTCGAATAGTAAAAAATCCAATAGCACACCAAAACACGAATAACCTTTTTATCTGTCAAAAATAAACTGACGATCCAAAATGGCTGATATTACCAACATACATATATAACAGACGTGTGTACCAACATAACATAAAAAAAATGCGAAAATCGAACACACATAACTCACGAAATTTAAAAATAACGGCTATTTTTTGATCAGACCTCAGGAATAGTAGCACAGCAATCGAACATGAAATCTCTCTGTTTAGATACTTATTGATCATATTCCATCCCAACGCTCCCTGTTGAGTATTTTACTATGAAATCCCACTGGTTGCGGACACACATATTGAGGTATGAATAGTAGCTTATGTCGTTCTTTCCGGATTATATCTCTAAAGTAATTTAATGTGTTTTCATACAATTAAAGGTCGAAAATTTAAATGCCTTGGCAGGCTCTAATAACAAATTGGACTTTAAATAATTATTTGATATGTGGTTACCTATTTTCGTGTAACATGTTATTGTTAAACATGTCTAGTTTGGTTTTTAATTTAGCAAAGAATCGACTAACAAACAACGACTGCAGATTATTGAATTGAATTTTATTTTAAAAATTCATAATCGGTTAATAAAGTAGAGTGTGGACTTTTTATCGAAAAAAATATGTATACAAGCAAAATTGTCATATTTGGTATGAAGGCCGCCAGCCAGAAGCATTACAAGAACTGCCAATGCACCCGAAGAATGCACTGTCTGCTGTGGATTATGGGCCGGTGGCATCATTGGACAGCACCTTTTTAAAGACGACGAAAGTAGGAACATTACCCTAAATGGCGAACGCGACTGTGAGCTGATTACAGTTTTTTTATACTCAAAATGGAAGAGTTGGTCTTGGGTAACATGTGGTTTCAACAAGACGGTGCCACCTGCCACACAGCACGCGAAACAATGGCTCAATTTAAAAACGAGTTCGCTAATCAGTTTATTTCACGTTTGTAGCCGGCCAGTTGGCCTCATAGATTGGTTGATTTAACTCCTTTAGACTATTTTTTATGGGGCCATGTTAAGGCTCATGTCTAAAAGGATAAGATCGCAATGGTTGAAGTGCTAGAAGCTAATATTGATGAATTTATTCGTAAGATACTGGCCGATATGTTGGAGAAAGTATGCCATTTTGAAACTAGCGCATGAACTATTTGAATCATAGCCGCGGTCAATATTAACATTCAATCATCATTTCACCTTAAATTACATAAGCATACGATTGAAATTTTCTTCAAGTCAAATTATTATTTAGAACATTACTTTTTTTAAAGAAAATTCAAAAGCTCTTAAGAAATCACTATTTAATACACAGTGATACAAAATTGACTGAAATAGAAAAACCTGGGGCCCGATATATTTTTCTTGTAGGGCTTGTGGAATAAAACAAGATTCCAGTAGAGAAAAATGCCGGACACCTCCAAAATCTGGGGTGACTTATAAGCCTGTAATTTTGTTGATAATGATCCGATTTTCAAATTCTTACTAGATTTAGGAAGAAGAAACTTAGATAAATTATATATCATTCGAAAGATCTCAGTTTCTTATTGATTAAATCGCTCGTACTTTTATTTGTAGGCACATATATTGTACGAAGAAGAGAGCAACACGAATTCAAGTGTGTACTCGTCTTATTTCCCCCTCATCCATTGTCCAAAAATTAATCACCTTACCTTAAAGAAATGCTTCGTGTATATTGGGACCAGGGTTGCCAGAGGAATTTCGGAAAAAATGGTAAAATTCCCGATAAAAAAAATAAAAAACATCGTCATTTCGAATTTTAAAAATCGTCAAAAAAAATCGGAAAAATAAAAAGTCACTATTTCTAATAGTATTTTTAAATTTTTATTTAAACGAATACATAAATCTTTAAGTTTAAACAGTCTCAAATCAAAATACATAAATCTGAACATTTTAAATAAAAAATCACAAAAAATATAATATTAAAAATCTTTTTACTTTATTAATTCAGCTTGCGGTCTCTTTTATTAAAAATATAAAAACTCCGGTTCGTTTTTAATTTTTATTATCTTTTATTAATTTTCAATATTTCGACCAACTTTGCTAATCATCTTCAGGGAAGAAATATAATTTAATATTTAATACAGTGTTGTTCGATTTTAATGTCTGAAGTTTCTTTCACTGTATATATATATATATATGTATAATATTAAACACAACTTGTGTAATATTTGTATAGTATCTTAATCCGCTTTCACACTTTTCAATTCTGACTCGTGAAGGCAAGTATTTTTGGATGAGAAGAAAAAGAGAACAAAAGTGGTACAAATTTAACGGTACTAGTCAATTTTCTTATTTTCTTTTGTTTTTTTTTCAGGCATTTTGATTTGCATTAAAAAGTACGAAAATTGAATTGACGTGTGTGAATGAAATGGCAATTTCAAAAGAGAATTGAACAAAAACTGGTCAGCTAAAACTGAACAACACTTAAGCTGGATTTACACGATTGAAATTTTCTGCAAAATTGCTTTTCCAAAATGCTTTAAACTAGTGTAAACAGCAAAAATTCTTCCAAATTTATTTACTTAATAGTTATTAAAAGTTATTAAATAAAGAAATTTTGAAGAATATTTCAATCAATTTAGCTTTACAGTATACAGTCAAACATCGATATAACGACTCTCACTATACCGAATTCCTCGACTTAACGAATTTTTTGAAATCCCCTACAACGCTCCATAAGGTTTAATACAAAATAAACCTCTCTATTACAAATACATTTGTCAATAGCCTCGTTATAACAAATTTTCATTCACTGCAGACTAACGAAATATAAAGAATTATTTACCTCTATTTAACAAATTTTGCAAACTTACAACCTTTGCATAACGATTTCCATCAATTAATCCAAATTATATGAAACAGATACATACAAAATTATTGTGTTTGCAACGACAACGTCTTCAGCAAACCTACATTCGTAGTCGACAGCAGCATGCATCAGACTAACGTCTGAAATATTCGACGAAAAATTTATTTTTGAATTTTAAAACTATAAAATACAGTGTTTTCCTTCAAATGTGTTTTAAGTTATTAGCGGAAATCGTTCGCTATAACATGGTAAGCGATAATGATTAATAAACAAAAATTTTTATTACCTCGTTATAACGAATAAAAGTGCAACTTCACTTCATTGTACCGAATTATTCGATATAACGTTTTTTTTTCTAATCCCCTTAAGATTCGTTATAGCAATGAACTATATTATAAATAAATATAATAATTCAGCATATTTTATTAATTCAGGTTTAGTTAGAATGTCAAAACAATTTAGTTTATTAAGTTTTAAATAATATTTTGAGTAAGGAATCCAATTTATCCAACATATACAGGTACTTAAAGAATTCCTTATTATTTTATATAAATTTATTTGGCTGAATATTCTTGCGACGTTTTGTTAAAATAGGAGAAGTTTTTGTAGAATTTCCCTCTTGAAATTCAAAAATTGTTTCCTCTAAAAATTTTAGTAAGCATTTTATGTTTGCAGATAAATAAGTAATTTCTACTATTATTTGTAATTATTATATTTATTATAATTAAGTAAACACTACTATTACTTTGTTTTGTTTTTTAAATACGAGTATGTCATGTTTTTCTTTAATATTTATGACATTAACCCCCTGGCCCACGATGTCGAACGATAACGCTCGCATAGATAAGACTTAAGACAAAAACTTGATTGTGGAATAAACAAACTTAATTGAGTAAAAAATTGATACGATAAAAAGTTTATGTCTTAAGTCTAATCTAAGCGAACGTTATCGTTTGACATCCAGGGCGCCAGGCGGTAAATGTGAAAAATAGTAGTTGTCTCAAAAAAAAAAAAGAGAGAATTTGGTAACAAAAACCTTAGTAAAACAAACAAATGATAGAAAATTTTAATAATTCAGGAAATCGTCACTTTGCTATTTTTGAAACCAAAAATCGTCAAATCTGGCAGCTATGATTGGGACAAAGTTCTCAACTTTATACCATCTTGTGAAGAAATATTTATGAGTTTTTAAAACTCAAATAAAAACACACAATTTCCTGGCATCATATAAGAAGTCTCTTAACTTTCCCCCACATTTATAAAGAGACCTTCCACCAACCTTTGCATAAATTATTTGTAAATAAACTTTAATTTGTTTTTCTTTCGCTAAAAGTTGTGAATATTTAATGCATTTGATGGCAAACAAATGAAATTATTTCTTCCCCTTATAACTAGAAGACAACTGCTTTCTGCTAAACTGCATTAAGTATCATCATCGTACTAGGGTTTATGAATTCGTTGCAGTTGCTTAAAGTTCTTTATATTTTTTGTGGCAGTTGCTGCGTTTATCTCTTTATAGTTATTATAGCATGTAAAACGAATCCAAGACGCTCGTATGTTTGTTTGTATTGCAGAAAAGGTTAATTGGTTTTCTTTCTTCTTTTAAAATTGTTTTTATGATGTGCTGGCAATTGTACTGCATTTAAGCAATAAAATTCATTGAATTTTAGTGTTGTTAGACTGTTGTTGTGGTAAAAGAAATAAGTAGGTGTGATTTAATGCGATTTATGTAATTTTGGGTTTCATTTGAAAACTTTTACTACTTAACGAATGTATTTTGTTTTTGGTTTTTCATTACATTTACATATTACTGCAGTAGCAGTAAAAATATGAATTATTTATATCTATTTGCATAAATAAAGGAAATGTGTATGTTGCATTAATAATTTAATTAAAAACAGATTTAAGACATAAATTATATAATGAATTGCTTAAGTTTTTTCTTTTTTTGAGATATAATACTTTTTTGGGGGATCACACACAAAAGTATGTCAGCACAGTTTTTAAAGGGGAATGTCTATGAAGGATTTTAATTTTTTAAAGTAGGTCATGCCATATTCAAGGTAATATTAACACATTTAGTAATGTATCAGAATTTTTGCAAGGAACTATGAATTAAAACTATATATTTAAAGGAAAAAATATATATTAAAGGAAAACATTAGTTGTTGAAATTTAAGAGTACATATTTCATTTATTTTAAATACTTATATGTTATTGTCTAATTCGTCATTTATAAGACCACACAAAACTAACCGAGTTATCATATGAAATATGAACCTTTCATAAGTCAGCTACTTTGTGTAAAATTGTACTTGTCTTTATCTTTACATGCATTAATTTATAATTGTAATCAATTTAATACTTTTGCATGAAAACTTTCGAACTATTACTAAAATGTATAAAGATGAGGCAATTATATTGGAATACCTTTGATTTTTAGCTCACTGGATTTGTCCAATTCCAGTAGTAATCTCACTTAGATTTTAGATTCATGCATTTTTTTAATTGTTTTTTTTTCGTCAATACACGCAGAAAAAAAAAACATGGTTGTGGTATACATACTCTAAGACCGACATATTATGATAAGATTTATGATTGTAGTCAAAACATATTATGATAAATATAAGTGCCATAAAATATCATTTTATTGTTAATCAAAATTTGATATTATAACTTCATGTTTTAACCTAATATAATCATAAAATTGTCATAAATGTACATATTATGGCCCAGTAAAATCACATTATAGTTTTATGATCTAATCATAATATGATCTAAAGTAATTATATTATTATATAAAGTAATTATATTATGATTTAGATTTAGATCATAATGTAATCATATTATGGTCTAGATTTAGATTTTATAATAATCATATTATGATCCAAAGTAATCATATTATGATATATAATAACCATATTATGATCTGAAGTAATCGTATTATGTTCGAAAGTAATACTATTATGATATAAAGTAATCATAATCATGAAAAACTGTTATGGAAATTTCTCATCATAATATGATGATCTACTTGAAAATTACAAGATAATATTTTTAATGAAAAACATATTAATGCTCAAATATAAAACAATATAATTAGTTATAAAACAATTATTTGTATGCGTAAATTATTTCTTGATTTTTTTTTTAACACAAAACTAACAAGCACTAGTTACTATTTTTGTAAATAGAAATAAATATTTGCGCACTTTCAACGTACATAAAAAAAATACAATTATTTGTAGTTATTATACCCTACACCACAATAGCGGGGAGGGTATATTGGTTTTGTGCTGATGTTTGTAACAATTAGAAATATCGGTCCAACATCTTAAAGTATACCGATCGACTCAGAATCATTTTCTGAGTCGATTTAACGATGTCCGTCCATCCGTCCGTCTGGGTGGCTGGCTGGCTGGCTGGCTGGCTTGTGCGCAGAGTACAGGTCGCAATTTTGAAGATATTTCGATAAAATTTAGTACGTGATAGATTTTCGGCCCAAGGATGAATGGGATTATAACTGGTGGAAATCGGTCCATTATTCCACCTGGCTCCCATACAAATGTCCTCCCGATATTGGGGTTTACCGATCATAAACCTTTGAATAATGCAAGTATCTAAACATAATTCATCACAAATGAGTGGTAAATGAAGCCAAATCACAAGTCAGCTACTTTGTGTAGTCGAAACTCCCATATAAGACCCTCTCCGCAATTCAATTTAAACTTTATAAATCGTTTAAAATTATTTATATCGAGATGAAGTTTAACATATATAATATTTATATTCACAGACATCATGACACTAAGTTTTTGGATGATCGATTCACCATAGGATATATATCCTATATAACACCCATTTATGGAAAACTGTTTTATTTATATACTGGGTGTAGGGTATTATATGGTTGGGCTTGACCGACTATACTGTCTTACTTGTGTTTAATTTATTTTTATTTTTGTTTTTTTTTTCAATTAGTGAAACATTTAAATCCAACTAAATAATCTGATACCACACAGACAAACTATGGAACTCATACAAATGGTAAAAGAAAATATTATTAAAAGTAAACATATTTTGTTTGCATTTTAAACATAATATTAAATAACATAATATGTTTGAATAGTTATCATTCAAAAGTTGTAGTAAACATGTTTTAAAAACAATTATGTTTCAGTGAACCATATACAATTTTATAATAGCGATAAACATAAAAATGTGTATAGTAACTAAATTATCCCAAATTGATAAATACTCAAGCTCGAGGTCATAAGTTTTAAATGTTTTTTATATATTCTTTGAATATCTTCATCAGGGGTGTTTTTCGTTTTTCTTATTTATAATTTGTGAAACATTAGACTCCCCTGATGAAGATATTCAAAGAATATCGAAATATTGGAAATATTTAAATAAATTATAAAAAACATTTAAAACTTATGACCTCGAGCTTGAGTATTTATCAATTTGGGATTCTACAAAGAAAAGGTCGAATATTTCAAACTTTTATTGTAACTAAATTATTGTTAAAAACAAATTAAAATAACAATTAGTTTTGTACCACAACAATATATTGTTACTAAAAACACAATGTAGTTTTCGTAACCATGTCCAACCATGTTTTTTCTTTGCATGTAGAGTTTTGAGCACACATAGTATATGTTTGTGTCTTGTGAACTTTTTATTGCCTAAAAGGAAAACTAATAAAGAAAATTAAAAAAGTTTTTTTTTTGTATGGTAAATTATTTTGTTTAACATTAAACTTAAAATAAATGAGAAAATGTATATTCAATTTTCTTTATTAGAGTTATATTTCTGCAACAAAATGTGCGTAAGGCGCAAACATGTAATTATTTGTGCTCCTCACTATAACAGACGATTAAAGAAGTAATATGAGCAATGATAAATACTTCATACATTTTCAAACTACTTTACCAATTTAACATATATTTAACTATAAGAGATTTAAGATTTCTGCATTATGTTTAGTGTTTCTAAAAATGTTTCAAACTATTTGTTTTTACATTATTTAAATAATTCAAAACTGCCACACTTAACTTTAAACCAGCAGAGAAAAAAAAACAAACTATGCCACTATAATATTTCTTAAAACTCAAGAGATTTTATTTTAAATATAAATATAAACAAATCCACTGCAAACATATTAGAATGTGTATGCACAAGTTCAACTTTATGTGTATAAGTTTGCAAGTGTTTATAACAAATTGACTAAGGAACAATTACCTATTGGCATCACGTGCTGTTTCCTTGTAAACCGTATCATATCATTTAACTTCTGCACATACTCGTACCTACAAGTGTATGTGGATCTCCTAGACATATTATAAATGTATGTACATATATATAAGTACAATACATATATATCCTTAAAAACTGCAACTTTATAGTGAAATCTATTGCTTCCCAGCAGTTTCAAAAGCTGCACATTATTATTTAGAGTGGGATATTGGCTCTTTTTATTAATAGAGTTGTAATTCTGCATATCAGAATTCACTGTACTAACTCAAATCAATGTCAATTGGCTAATGTCAATTGGTTACTGCTTCCACAGACTGCAGGGTAATAAATGAAACTCACACTGACTTTCATTCATACATGGCTGTGCTATAAGTATGTGTGAATACATGTACATGAATATAATAGACAACAATGGGAATACGAGTAGTAATAGTGATGTTGTCTATAAGGAGGATGTTTAAAGACGATATCATTTGGCGGTAACTTTACATTGTCACATTTGTGTCAGGTTAATGCCAAGGGGATTTCGATAGTGAATACAATATAATCAGACACACACACGGAACACCACATGCACATGCAATACATTCATAATTCTATACAATGCAACAAATAGTTTTTAGTTACACACACCCAAAAGTATACAAACACAATCATATAAATGAGATTGCATTGGATTACATACCACTACACACAGTAGTTACTGGTTTCATGTGCATATAAACACCTTATATTTAGTTGGGAGGAAAAAGTATTAAATGTATGTGTGTTAAGAATATTTTAAAGGTTACACTATTGCACTATTCGTGTGCATAGAAATAGGTAAATTTGTTCTATCTACTTATGACATTTTCTTTTTCTGCAACAAATCTTTTGCACTTAAATGTTCAATCTTTTAAGTTTCGGAAATACAATTTTTTTTGGGAAATACCATTATCTACAGAAGAAGAACAGTGGAGAATAATGTAATCTAATAGGGACTTGTAAACTAATGGTGTGAGATTAGAATCAAAAAAAATTCAAGAAGTGAGAAGACTATGAATTTTTCCTACTCGTTATTATCAATACATCATGTTTTTTTTTGTGTTTTATTTAAAAACACAGCCAAAGCAAAAATATAATTTAATGTGATCATTTCAACATTAATAACAATATTATGGTCATTGTAAATAATTACAGGATTGCGACAAGCGTAGTATATTAAAGTTTAATTCACAAAATTTAAGCAATCATATATGTACGTATATAGCTTTAATTGTAGTAATTAACCCTTATGTGACTGACAAGGTACACGGGTACGTTTTAGGTTTTGAAATTAGTTTTTTTTTTGTAGAAGTTTGAGGGTGGTGTAGCTTAATTGGTTAGCGCAATTGATCATTAAGCATGAGTTGGTATTTGTAGCCCGGGTTCGATTCCCAACCGCTGCCACTCGAATAAAATCAGTTTCTGATAATTATTAGTTTTTCTATCCTATCATAACTAACATTTATCACAGCGCCCTCCTTTGGTGGTATAGCCTTCAAACGCCACCGAAATAAAATCATTAAAAAAAGGCTATAAAATCAAGTTTTACAAATAATGCGCCTACTCACCACCAGAGGCGCTGCAATGATCCACTAAAAACAAACATAATGCGCAATTGCAGAGTTGTGATATAAAAAAGGCTTTCTTCTTTCACCACCTTTACTTCTTCAACTATCACCTTTCAAAAGAAAGCAACGCAATTATATATAGGCTTATGAACTGCCTGTGTGTTACTTCTGTTTAAAAAAAAATTGGCAACCATCGTACTTGAAACTTCTTGAGAGCTCCCAACTTTTTATATTTTAGTCATTTTCATAGCTTTGAAATAATTAATAAATTTAGATAGGCGTAGCATGTCAACTTTCTTCAAATGCCTTTTACTGTTAGACAAAAAAATGGAAATAATGATGAAATATTCAGTTCAATTCTGCTGATTGTTACATAACGTCGTGTACTTTACAACATTACAACGTTTGTAAAATTTTGTTGCAAAATGGTTTCTTTTTCAAAAGACTCATATGAAGGTACCCGTATACCTTATCGTACAAAATATGGAGTTTTTTGTCAAACACATAAGGATTAAGTATATTGGGTAGCAATCAGTTTTATGAAGATTATATGAGAGCAAAATACTATAATTGGCCTTAAGTCAAAGTTTATCTTTATAATAAATAATAAAGAAACTGTCTAGAGCCATTAAGAACAATATTCCAGCAAAGACAAAAAGTAACTATTCTTCACGACTAATAACTTAACAGTTTTAAGTAAGTCCATCAATGGCCATAAGAGTGCAAAAAATTCGTTCTATTATTCCTAAATCACAAATCAGAGGTCGCAAAAGGCTATTAACAATTGCGAAGGCCGGTCTCCTGATAACAGAAATGAAAAGAGACAAGATGCTACTATAGCAAAAGGCAAACCCCTTCGTCAAGGGTTGGCAAGACGAGCCCTTCGAATTATTAGTTACAACTATTTAAATGCTCGGTTAAAGTTTGCCAAAAAGCACAGATGTTGGACAGTGGATGACTGAAAATGTGTAATCTGGTCAGATGAATCCAGATTAAATTGTTATATTTTTTTAACGTTAAGCTGGCGTCGAACAGCCCATACAATTCAAAGCAACATGGAACGAAAACAATAAGGCACGGTTGGAGGAACGTTATGATATGGTGTTGCTTTACATGTTGTCACCTCGGACCACTGCAAAGAATCAAAGGAATATTGAGAAAAGAAGACTATCTGAGTATTGTGCAAACTTATTATCCTGTTTTTGTATAAAAAAGACACTATCATCAGACATAGATGGGGCAAAGCCCATTAACTGCAACCCATTTGGACGAGCTTTGGCAGTGGGTTTCTCGATAATTCAATAAGTTGATGGATAATATACCAAAACTTGTAAAAAGATATAAATATAACTTTCATGCTCTAGCTAAAATATTAAAAAACAGCACTTTAGTAATTTCTTTATAAATTCTAAATGGGAGCCTGTGCACCACTTCAGAAAACAGCAATTAGTAACTGGCTAGTTAGTAGTTAGTTTTAATTTATAAATTATTTTTGTTAGATATTAAACGTAATATGTCCCCTAGATTGGTTCCCCTTGCATACAAAAAAGTCGAATCAGTAACCCCCTAGGATTAAAGATTATGTAACAACAATTCCAGAAATAAGTTTTTTATATTTTTCCCACGCCTACAAATACCGCCCTTTTATAATTTTTTATTTTAGTCCGATCATAACATTTTGTATACCGGTGTTCATGACTCTGTAAGTCATTGTTTACT
Organism: Bellardia bayeri; assembly: GCA_950370525.1. Classification (NCBI taxonomy): domain Eukaryota; kingdom Metazoa; phylum Arthropoda; class Insecta; order Diptera; family Calliphoridae; genus Bellardia; species Bellardia bayeri. The sequence continues at coordinate 67,516,976 of OX493265.1, forward strand.
ACCACGTCAAATTCTAGTCATTACTTTTAAAAAATCGGTTCGTACCGACAATAATGCTAAATATTTTTGTACAAATTTTTAAAAGTGGGTCAAAAGATCAATTTTTAATTTTGTGTTTGAAATCCTTTCTAACTCAAGAACTTCAAATAACAAATTTTCTATGAATTTAAATAGATTCTGATAAATTATTCAAAAACGATTATTAAATTTAACAAACGTTTATTAAGACAGATTTGCATACATGCTTAAGAAACGTTTGTTAAATTAAATAATCGTTTTTGAATAAGGGGGTTACTTTTTAAAATTTTAAAATTTGTTATCAAAAAGGAACAGTTTCATAAAAAGGGATTTTAGATTAAAGGCAATAATAGGCTACAATGTCAAAAAAAACTTCATAAAGTTATAAAACATTAACATAAAAATTTGTAAAACATATTTTCTCACCTATACAAGTCGTGGTTCTAGCGGAACTTTAGAATATTCTGCATATAAAGCATCAACTACGGGACAAATTTTCAAGATTCTATCAGAGTCTGGATTGTTTCTTAGAAGACAATTGCTGTTGTCATTGAAGTGCAGATAATGTCTAATCTCTTTATATTTATTAGTGGGCATAGTCTGTTGAATAACCGGAGTACCAAGAATGGAAGTCTAATGGTTGGTTACGCTCGTCAGTTGAATCAGTGACATTATGTAAGTCATACCTATAAGTGTTTGGACTTTCAATTCAGATACATTGAAATGATTGTTGGGATTTTTCTTTATAAGTTCCTTTTAAAATAAGTACAAAAACAACTGATAGTAGTTTCGAGGTCTAATATATCAGCAGAACTCAGTTGCTAGTGAAAGTGAGCTGCTGTGCATAGAGGTTAAGGTTCATCTTTTTCCACTGCAATGTTCTTTTTTCAGGTTTTTCGGTTGGACTTATCGAATTTGGAACATTGGATCTGGAAGGTATTGGTTTTTTCAGGATAAGAAATAATGTCGTTTCAGGAGATTATATTGAAAAATAAAAATTTTTTTGAAAAAATAACTATTCTCTTTCTGTGCTAGGCTAAGAAGTTTTCGAACCGCCCTCGTATATATATGTGTATAGTATAATTATCAGAAGGTAATGAATCATTTTCGATTTGGTGATATATATTTTAAGTTGCTCTTAAGACGATTCTCTTCATTACCTTATCAATTGATAAGGATAATATGCTACGGTGTCATGGTATCTACTATTTATCCTCTTCATGAAATCAACGATAAGTTCATAATCCATTTCGATGTAAACAAATTACGTAGAGTATCTTTAATGTTTGTTGTTTTATTTTGAATTATCTGAAATTTTAACATTATGAAAATACGGACACAGCTTTTGCAGTTGGAGAAAAAAGACACACTATTCCATAGCCAAAGGTCAGGAAGTTAAAAAAGAAACTCCATGAAATTGGAGTCAATTCTAAGAAAATTGAACATTTTGTAAAGTTAAACAAATAGAACACAGAGCTCCAAATTCAAAGCGCTTGTAAGTGGAGGAGAGCAACAGTTTAGTAATAAACTAAATTCTTCAAGCACCGAAATCGATTCTTATTAAAGAGGTTTCAAACAAAGTTTAATTATAATTTTTTTACTCTCACGCAAACAAATACAAACATATAAAATTTCTTACTAAACTATTAAAGAACGTATTTGCCAAAAATATAAAACAATAGTTTCATTTAAATTATTATTGACCAGACTTTTGCACTTATAATCCCGGCATTTATACATACATAGTAAGTGTGTTGAAACCGATTATCTTTGTCGTGCTGTTTTTCCAATTAACGCATTAAATTTCTGGCCAAACAGCTAGTTCTGATGAAATAATTATTTTGGTACTATAGAGTTTCTTTTGTGTTACATTGCTGGGAACAATGTGTTCCTGTGGGCAGTCAGTCAGTGTGAGGCCCAGCATCATGTCTATGTAACATTAAGCATACCTACAATATCTGTATGTATAGATGTAACAATACAGGCGTATATGTTGGCCAGTTTTCATGAGTGTTTTTGTGTGTCAGAGTCTTTGTTACAATATACCACATGACAATTGGCTTCAACAGAAATTTGGACAAGCAGCTGCTGTAGTATGTGGCCAGCTCGTTAATCCGTTAGTGGCGGTGCTACTGTGGTGCTGGTAATGAATGCTTGGTGTTGACTATGGCGTTGATGATGTTTGAATGTTATGCCATGTTGGCATTTATTTTTTTCGTTCTTTCTTGTGAAGTTTTATTTTGTTTGTTTTTTTTTTTTTCATTGCGTGTTGATTGCCATGATATGATGTTTTTATGTGATAGTTACTGCTGCATGTGAGCAGGGCTACAATTTAATTTTTTGGGGGATTTTTCTTATTCCCAGCAAGCCATATGAGTCAGAAAAGAGTCTTTTATGAGGGTTTTTTTAGGCTCTGTGTAATCTTGTTTTTATCATTCTTATGTGGTGCAGCAATAATTTTTTTGTCCAAAGTACAAATAACAGAACAACAACGCTTTGGTACACACATAATTAAGTGGAATTTCTGAGTCATACTGCGTGGCGACTCAGGACAGTAACAAGCAAATTTTTCTTTCGCTCTGAAAATGCTCTTTTGTTGGACTCTTCTCTGACTCCTTTTTTCGGAGCGCTCCGAAAATGCTCTTTTGTTGGACTCTTTCCTAGAATGGTATGCTGGGTTGTTAATACCGCTGAGTATATGTGTGAGTTTGTGTTTGCATGTACATATAGATGTGTATGTGCTACATTTACTTAATTGTGTGTATGTGCGTAACTTGATGATGTTGCAACGTTTTGCGTTTCTTCAAAACCAAAATTAGAAGTTTTTGTAAAAAAGTAGACTTTCAACAAAAATATGTTGAGCATTCAAAACACTAAAAATGCTATAGGTATTTTAATTATTTAGTCTGAATCCTTGCTGTAAGTTGGCTGTTAGACTATTGAATATTTCAAATACCATTTGCCCCCGTATATATGTATATTATTAGAACTTAATGATTTGTTTGAAATCTTAGGCAGATTGCATATAGGTACAGTACTATTTAAGAAGTAAATTACTATTACTGCATTCCATCTTTACTTATATAGAACTAGAGTTAATCAATAAATAGAAATTTCTGTTTTTGTTCCTATTGTTTTAATAATTCGTATTTCCTTTTTGATTTTTACATGGCAGGATTGGTAAACGGTGTAGTTTAACTACATCATTGCCACATACCCTTCAGCATTCATTTACTTTTGACTTTGCTTAATACCTAAACCGCCAACGTTTTGTGCATATTCCCCTGCAACTTGAAAATGCATATCGTATGTAAGTTTTTTGTTACAATTCTAACCAGACTAAAAACTAAATGCAAACACTCAGTTGATGGGTTAAAAAAAAAGATCAAATTCAAACAAAGTATTTTCGACCAGTATTTGTTGGTAATGGAATTAGAATCCAACAAAAAACAAATAAAAACAAAAATTCTCTGCAATCGCACTGACGTTTTGGCAATGTAAAAAAATCTCTAGGAATTGGAAATAAATTAAAGTTGATTTAATTAAAAAAAAACACGAAAGGAAATTCAAGCATATATATGTATAGCCATTAGAACTGCCCTCATAAAAACTAAGTTTTTTTTGTTTGTACCAGCACTCAGAGGACGACTTCTACTCATGCCATGAGGAAGGATAGAGGGAGTAGTGTTTGTAAACATTTGATTTGAATCTTCCTATTTTGAAAGTGGCAGGGAATATTTCTGCTGGTAGTTTATTCCACATACGGACAGTGCGGATAAAGAACGACTTTTCCCAGTAATGTGTTGTGCGATCCACTGTCCAGTCGAACATGAATAGATGGGTCTTGACTTAAGAACGTGCAAACACATAAAAAACTACTTGTTTTGGGAACAAGTTCCCTAATTTCAGCAGAACACATTCCATTATAGTATCGATAGAACAGTGAAACGCAACCCACATTGCGACGATGCTCCAATACCTCATTGGATACCCTACTGTCACGCTAAATATCTTCGCCCTCTCATGTACGCGGTCGATTAACACGAAAATAGACTTCGAAGCAACGGCTCATATATGAGAGTTGTATTCAATTTTCGGTCGAATAAAGGTGGTGTACATACTAAAGAGATCAGATGGAGTGAAGTATTTTCTACACCGTTTGAAAAAACCAAGACACTTGAACGCTTCTTTTGACACTTGAAAATGTGTTGGGTCCAGCGGACATCACACTGTATTCTCATGCCCACAACATCAAGAGCGTCTGATTCATGATCCAACATGATCAGCGTTAATGTGTTAACATGCAACATTGAGTCTTACGTGCGTTAAAATCGACTCTATTCGCACAACCCCACTCTGAGATTGTCTTACTTAAACTTTGACTTAAATGGATCTAATTTAGTTCTTTGATATTTAATACATTCCGGCTCAACCAATTACAGTTTTCATTGTCCGACACGTGTTGCTAATATCCAAGTATTCTTAAATTTTTGCTGATTTAGTTTTAGATACTGAATAATAACATTATATACCTTTCAGAAAAATTCAACCATTTTTCGTAATGGCAACCTATGAAAGTGAAGCCTTTTGTCATGAGCCGGTCTAATGGGGAAAATCATCAATACGAAATTTCTAAATTCCTGGAACACAAAATTAAATTTTATTTAAGTGCGTTTAATATTAAATAACAAAACAACAAGAATTTAAAGAATTGAATTACAGAGAAAGTTGCAGCATTTGTTAAACAAAGCCCAATTTATATTAAGATTAATTATTAGGGTTTCGAATTGAAACAATTATTTACTTTTGCAAAACAATATTCTAACGTAGAGCAGTATAAAGTTAAATTACGGCACAATTAATATCAACTAGCTTAACAAAATAATTCAAAATACAAAATATAAAATAATAATTTGCGGGAAATAAACAATTAGTAAAAAATAAACTAAAGCTAGATTGAAAATTTCTTCAAAATTGCTCTTCAAATGCTTCAAACTCGTGTAAACAGCAAAATTTCTTCAAAATTTATTTATTTAATAACTATTAATAACCATTGATACGCCGTGTAAAATTGAAACGATTTTCCAATGCGGTTGGTGGTTTTTGTGTTTGCAAAATGAGGCCTTTTGTTGAATGCAGAATGCAATTAATGCATTCCATTTTAAACTATTGTGTTTTGCATTAAACCTAATAATAAATGACAGAAAACATTTTTAATTTTTCTTTATTAGTTTTATTTGTATGCAATAAAAAAAAGCACAAGACCCAAACATGTACTGATTTGTTATTCACATTAACCTCTTCAGACCGTGGGTACCCAATATGTGTACCATAACTTCTTACAAGGTTTAAACACTAGCGGCATCGTGTGATCTCTAGCAACCGTTTTATTACTAGCTTTAAGCTACTGGGCTTAAAAAGATATCAGTAGATGGTGCTGCTTAGAAGTTGTAGGCAATATTTTGAATTTGAATTTAACAGTTTGAAAACTAACAAACTAACCCACTACATTATCATTTAAACCTGAAGTACACATATGTGCATTTCCTTTTTCTAACACTTTAAATAAAAAATTTAAAAAAATATTAAAAACAAGTATTTTATTTACATCTCATAAGATAAAAAAACAGTTCAAAAACCTTGTACTTAATCGGTTCACATTCAGGTCTTAAGAGCTTAAATATCTGTGCGCGATTGTTGATATAAATTGCTGGCTGTATGGTGCCAGTTGGTACAGTCGGTATTAATGTAAAGATTAGTTCTAAGATATATTGTGTTTAGAGATGAAAAGCTTTTCTGCCTTTCCAAGCTCCAGGCATTAATAAAGGAAGTCCAATTCATTTTGTATGTTTACTGATAGCCCAATGACCTATAAACAATACTGTCAACGTGGAAATGTCACTCCACATGCCAATTCAAAGTTGTTTATTGCATTGTTCATTGTATAAAGGTAAATATTTTCTGGTAGTCTTGCATGTTTCCATTATCAGCCAATTATAACATAATTTGGTAATTCGACGTTTATGGACTACACGGAAAGAATTATTTTCTAAATGGCTTGAATCAAGAAAATATTGCATGATTCTCGTCCAAGCCAAACATTTCTTTTTATAAACGTACGTGTGGCTTGATTCAGGCAAAAAGTTATGACTTAAATCGAACTATAATTTATTCGAATACAGAAAAAAACAAATTCATATTAATTCTGCAGTTGCTTAAATCAAGTTTTCGTAGCTTATTATTTTAAAAAATAATAAGAAAAGCCTGCTAAATTCCAACCATCCTTTCTCGAATTAAAACATTTTATTTTTACGTTCAGAAATCTTTTCTTGAATTGAATAAAGTTTTAAGGCTAATGCCTAAAATTTTCAATCAAAAGTTTCTTGATTTAAGAAAGTGTTGCTTGAAAAACTTAAGCATTTATTACTCGAGTTAAGTAAATAAATTTTAAGTTTTCTAAAAAAGTCAGCAATATTTACACAATTCAAATATTGTAATTTTCTTATCCTAAACAAACAAATACAAAATTTTTTGTATGATTAATTAAATATATAAAATATTTTTTCTGAAGAAGCTACACAAATTAGTAGCGAAAGATCAAAAATAAAAATAAATTTTATAAAAAAAAAAAGAAAAAAAAAGCTTGACCAATTGTGTAAATATTAATAATAAAAAGAGGTGAAATAAAAAAATGATATAAAAAGAGGTAAATAGTAATAAATATAAATATTTTGTTGAATGTAAACTTTTTTGGAGGTTCATTTCGGCCACTTTGGTCCATTTTAAAATTCATTGAGTCGAAAAGGGTTATAATTCTTTTCAAAAGGATATCACTGTGAATTAGCTTCTCTACAATATTTCTGATTTGTAACTAAATTCAAGAATTTTGTCAAACTTAATGATGGGGGCACCTCTAAACACACCGTTAACCAAATGAAAGGTTTGATGTAATTTGGATTTAAATAAGCAAATTTTAACAGGTATTACAAAGCGATTGCGAAAAAAAATTCGTTCCACCCTAATCTACAAACATACACACCCGCATACACACATATCAGAATTAATTGCGGAGCGATATGAAAAATAAGTTCTCTGAGAATAATAACTGCCGTCTAGAAAATTAAATATAAATTAAGAAACTTTTAATTAATATGCTTGATATGTTGATTCAAGTAAATATTTTTTGAATCAAACCAAGTTTTCTTGAGTATTTTCTAATAAATTTAAAAAAATCCCCAGCATTTGTTTCTTGATACAAGAAATTCGATTCTAATTCAAAATCTAGAAAACCTGACTTGTATTAAATAAATGCAGCTTGAATTTAGAAATATCTTCTTTTTTTTTAATAAAACTATTTCTTATTTTAAAAAATTTTTGATTACATACCAAAAACGTGAATTTTTTGACATTTCTTAATTTAAGAAAATTTTACTGAATACAAAAAAAATAAATAAGAATCAAGAAATTAGAAATTTTCGATTGTCTTGTTTTAAGAAACGAAATTTATTAATTTTGAAAATAAACTTCTTTCCGTGTAGTTTGACAGATTGTAAGGTCCTGTGACATTTCTAAGAAAAACCTTTAATTATTCAATTTTAGTTAATTTGCAATGTAATAGAAGAACTAAACTTTCTTTTATTTTTAATTTCAGATTTCATTTAATGTATTCACTTTAACAAGGTAAGTCACAAACATATTTTCATTCGTAAATATCATTATGATGTAAATTAATAAAAAACAAGTAAGAAAGTATAGTCGGTTAAGCCCGACCTACACCCAGTGTATGTATAACAGTGTTGCAGAAATGGGCGTTATATGGGATATATAACCTATTGTGGACCGATCACCCAAAAATTTAGTGTCATAATGTCTGTGAATATAAATATTATATGTGTTAAACTTTAAATACTTTAAAAATATTTATGGAGCTTAAAGTGAATTACGGAGAGGGTCTTATATGGGAGTTTCGTCTTATTATGGACCGACCATTACAAAATTAGGTGTCATTATTTCTGTATATAAGAAACTTATTTGTGTCGAATTTTATTTGATTACCAACATTTTTAAGAAATTTATGGTCTTTTAAGTGATTTTCGGAAGTGGGCCGTATATGGGAGCTACGACTAATTATGGGCCGATCATCATAAACTTCTACCATTTTATATGTATATGTACGAGACATATTTGTGTTCAATATTATTTGGATACCAACATTTTTAAGAAATTTATGCTCTTTTAAGTTATTTTCGGAAGTGGTCCTTATATGGGAGCTACGACTAATTATTGACCGATCGTCATTAAATTCTACAATATTATATATATATATTTTCGAAACATATTTGTGTTCAATATTATTTGGATACCAATATTTTTAAAAGAGTTATGCTCTTTTAAGTGGTTTTCGGAAGTGGGCCTTATATGGGAGCTACGACTTATTATGGACCGATCTTCACGAAATTTGTAGACGTTTTTTAGCTTCATTTACTACTCATCTGTGGTAAATTTTGTTTGCATACTTGCATAATTCAAAGATTTATGACCGGCAAAACCCTAATTTCGGGAGGACATTTGTATGGGGGCCAGGTGAAATAATGCACCGATTTCCACCAGTTTCAATCCCATCTATCTTTGGGCCGAAAAAATATCACATACCACATTTTATCGAAATATCTTCAAAATTGCGACCTGTACTCTGTGCACAAGCTTTATATGGACAGCCAGCCAGCCAGACGGACGGACGGATGGATGGACATCGTTAAATCGACTCAGAAAGTGATTCTGAGCCGATCGGTATACTTTAAGGTGGGTGTTGGACCAGTATTTATGGGCGTTACAAACATCAGCACAAATCCAATTTACCCTCACCACTATTGTGGTGTAGGGTATAAAAATTTATTATTCATACATATGAAGAATGAAATGTGAAGTACTATATATGAGAAAGATTGTAACTACATATCTTCATATTTGTTGTTTGCTTTTCAAATATTTAATATACATTAACAAAGAATTTGAAAATATACAAACAAACAAACAAACGTAGAAAATATTTAACTTCGTTTTTAAATTAAGCTACAAAATGGAAAAAAAAATGGAAAAACTATGTTTTTGTTTTTATTTAAACACGAAATCAGAAGAAAAGAAGAACAATGAGTTGGTTGTTTGTGCATAACCCAGCGGAGTTCTCATAATAATGAAATACAAATAAGTGAAATAAAAAAAATTACTACAAAATCAAGTAGTATTAAATGTATGAGAAAATTAATTTCATGGAATTTTTGGCTAATAAAACAAAATTTTTGTTTGTCAACTTTTCAAATATTTGACTGGTTAATTTTTCATGTTATTAGAAATGAATGATGTTGACAAATCTTTAAATGTCATTGTTCTTTCTTGATTTCATTTTTTGCTTTCTTTAAAATTATTCACACAATTTGCTTAAGTTCAAACAATAGTTTTTTTCATGAATTTAGTTCACAACAATACAAAATATTGTTTACTAATCAAGAGCAATTAATTGAAACGTGCACCCTACTTATAAACTAATATTTAGTGGTCTTAAGACAACTGCTTTAAACTTTAAAAGAAAAGCAGAAGTCACATTATAACTTTATATATCTGAGAACTTTACTATCTCTGTTCAATTTAATTCTAGCGAAATATTACAATTTATCTTATGTTATCTAATGGGTAACCTTCTTTTTCCGATCCTTTTATCACTTGTTAATAATAATTTTTCTTTAAAATAGAGGACAGAAATGTACTGCATCCCATACTAAATTTTCAGAAATCCTCGGCAGCACTGCCATTTAGATTGTATATGAATTATATGTGAAAAACTGGTCTACAGTGGAGAGCATAAATGAGCACATTTTTAAGCCTTGCATAAAAAGAATGAAAATAACGAATTAAGAAAATGTTTAACATGTTTTTATGTATTTAATTTGGGTTTAATGCTTAACAAAATAATTTATAATACTAAATGGAAAATAATGTTCAGTAAATAAACCATTAGTAGAAAAGAAACTGTCTTTTGAAATATTTACACAAAATTATCAAAATTTACTGTTAGATTTGTATGTGTTTGTTTTGTTTATCACTTATAAAAACTATTAGTTTGATATTAATTTAATTGCATGTGGTAAACACTTTTTGCAAATTAGCCAACGCAAATCAAATTATAATACAAATTATTTTAAATAATAAGGGAACTGTCAAGAACAATTGAGAATAATATTCTAGCATTGACAATAATAAGCTATTCTATGCGAGTAATAGATAAATAGCTTAAAGTAAGTCAATCAGTGGTCATAAGAGTCCAAAAATGATGTTTTATTGTTCTCAAACCACAAATCAGAGATCGCAAAGAGCTATCTCATGATAAGAGAAATGAACAGAGACAATTTTTAACACCAAAATATGTTTTCATAGCAATAGGCACACCCCTTAGTCGATGGACAGCAGGTAAAAAAATAAAAACCAGCATTGTGGATAAAAAATGTTTGTCAAAAATTCTAGACACCATGTTAAGGTGAAGCACGGTGCACAATGAGGAAACTAATTCTGTAATGTTTAAACGGTAAGTCTCATTACAATCAAATTTCACATGCCTGGAGAAAAAGGGTTTTTTAGTGTTTTGGTGCACTTACCAGGGTTGGTAGATCATCTCAAGTATGTGAGATATTACAAAACGATTCTAAATCTTCGTTTCTGCTTTCGAATATGCCCATTTTTATTATCATTCTTTTGTTTACATTAAACTTTACCACAGATTACTTACCACGAGAAAAATAAAAAACTGAAAATTCACAATCACCCCTATCGTGAAAAAAAATTCCACATGAAATTTGTTCCCTTTTCACATTTTTCCTATTAAAATTCAATGTTAAAAAATAAAAGGAAACAAATTTCATGTGGAATTTTTATTCACGATTGGGGTGAATGAGTTGTTAACTTTTCCGCATTTAATTAGACAAATGGTAAAGACAAGGAGGACATATTCACCCCTATCGTGAATAAAAATTCCACGTGAAATTTGTTCACTTTTATTTGTTTAACATTGAATTTAAATAGGAAAAATGTGAAAAGTGAACAAATTTCACGTGGAATTTTTATTCACGATAGGGGTGATTATAAATCATACCTCAATAGTAAATTGTGTCTGTCTTTAAAAATATATAAAACTTTTAACAAATAAGAAAATTGTGAAACACTTTTTCATGGTGTAACTATACAAGGTAAGTGCAGTAGCACAACTGACTGACTTTGCTTATAATTTACTTATGTCAAAAGTAATATTCTGTCAAGTGTTTTTGAAAGTAGTACATTATTTTACACATACAAAATGTCTGTTGTTTCTGTATTGTGTTGTATTTGTTGCCGATTTGCACTCACCTTGTATAATTACACCATGGACTTTTTGAAAAACAAAGCCAAAATTTGTTATTTTGAGTTTTTTGCGAAAAAAAAATTGTTTAATCTGAAATAAAAAATTTCTTTAAAAACATTCTTTAATAAAAGTTTGCGTTTATTTGGACACTTTTGTGCTAAATACTGAACTGACAACAATACTAAAATTTTTTTTATTTTTTTACAATTCCGAAAAAAGGTTTTGAAAAATTACAAAACTGGATTTTTTTTTTAGATTTTTGGTTATATTGGCTATACCAGGGTCGGGGTTATCGAAAGCCTTTGCAGAATAATTAAGAACATATTTTACAATACAATACCGGCTATTATTTTTCAATATCGACTATGCGATTTGAGAACATTTGCCATAAGTTTGAATTTTACATTAAAAACAGCTTTATTTTCAATGACACTGGTTCCCTCGTAACTAAGTTTTTTAATTTTTTTCATATAACTATTTCCTTTAAAGTCTGCTTGGAAATTTCTTAAATAATATAAAAAAAAGAAGTACCATATTATATCAAAAAATGTCAAAAATTAAAATTTTTAACAATTTCAAATTTTAAATGCCAAATACATCCATTGTAAGGTGGAAAGAACTTTATGATATGAGGTTTCTTGGTGGCACCTCGGACCATTGCAAAAATATTAAATAATACTGAAGAAATTAGACTATATGGTTATTTTGCAAACACATCTTCCCAATTTTGTTGATACGAGCGTCTATTATGAGGCTGAAGTAACTTTTCTGCTGGATGGTGACTCAAAGCACACTGCCAAAATCGTTAAAGAATGGCTAAACGAGCAGATAACAAGTACACACAATGCTAACATGTATACATTTGTGCTCCCTACTGCATTTTTATACGTTCAACAATATAAAAACTATATTGTTCTATGGTTTAAATACAGCACTTTCAGTTTGTCTATCATCTTTGAAATACAAATTTCTCTAGTCATTAATAATATAGTCATGTGTGTATAAGTATTTCAGAAATACTGAACTACTAGATAGCGATATATTAAATTATGCTGAATAATAAAACATTCAGGCTTTGAATTTAACATGTTAATAACATTTCATGCAAATATGAAATAAATCGTTTAGTGGGCTTGATTCATTACAGCCTATTGCTTAATTTTTGTTTTCATTACTGAGGCTTGCACTATATCTACCCTGGTTGATATGCTGTACATGTCACTATTTTCCAATATTTGGTAACGAAGAAACTGGCATTTTCAATATTAAGTCTGGAGTCTAAGCAGATCACATGCATTTTCTGGAATTCTTTGAGAACAACCCTTTTATAAGTCGCAATTTACACGAAGCATTTTTTATTGAAAAGATTGATACAATGTTTTTCTTGAAATTTCTTAGGTGCTCCCACACCACAATTTTATTGCTTAAGTCACTCGTATTTTTAGTTGAGAATATACACACATTCAATACGAATACAAGAGTAACACGAATTGCTAGTACAATCAAGTGTGTACTCGTATTACTAAAGAAATGCTTTGTGTAAATTAGGCCTAAGTATGTCTAATATTACACGGCGACCTTCGTTGATAGGGATCAATGGTTTTACAAAGAAATTTTAATTTACTTGGCGTATAAGAAGTCATGGTAATAAAATCTCTATATTTTATTTATTAGCTTCTTTATACTTTATTACTCTAAGAATGCAGCGAATGTTTCTATACTAAATGTAAGCTTCTTATACTCATCATGGTCCTAATAACTTTTGATTGGGTCTACTGTATTAGATCAATACTAGAATTTCTTGCCGTTTCCAAAATTGGATTCGATATAGAAACAAGTTGAGTAAATTGTCCTCTACTATTTTCATCTTGAAAAAAAAGTTGACGAGATTGTCATACAGTAGATAAACAAGTTGCGTAAATTTTCTTTAACATTTTTCGTCTAAAAAGAACCTCAGAAGATTGTAACTGACTGACATTTGGAAACAAAATTTTCGTCTAGAAAAAGTTGAAGAGATTGTCTTCTATTCATTGGATTCTAATCTACTCTTCAATCTATTACTTTTCATTCCCTGACTCATTTTTCATTTTGCTATAGGAACAAGTTGAGTTTATACTCGACCTTTTAGATCTAACAGCATTTAGCGATGACTTTATAGTGTAAGTATTATTATAAGTGGTCATTGATTAACCGGTGAAGGCCAACATTTTTTAACTTCATTTAAAGTTTCATGGTTTCTATAAGACGATGTTAAATAAGTCATTAATCGAATTAAATATCAAGCTATGTAATTAAATAAAAGTATCTGTCTGTAGATTTTTTTAATCTGATCGCAAATGTAATGTATTTATACCCTACACCACCATAGTAGGTAGGGTATAATGGACTTGTGCTCCAATTAAATTATACCCATCGACTCACAATCTCTTCCTGAGTCGATTAAGCGATGCCTGTCCGTCTGGCTGTCATGTAAAGCTTGTGCGCAGAGTATAGTTTGCAATTTTGAAGATATTTCAATAAAATTTGGTACATGATATTTTTTTTTCTGTGCAAGGACGGTTGGGATTGAAACTGGTAGAAATCGGTTTATTATTTCACTTAGCCCCCAAACAAATTTCCTCCCAAAATAGGGGTTTACCGGTCATTAATGTTTGAATTATGCAAGTATCCAAACAAATTTCACCACAAATTAGTGGCCAAACCACATCGTCCATAATTGATCATAGCTCCACTTCCGAAAATCACTTTAACGACCATAAATCTCTTAAAAATGTTATTATCCAAAAAAATTGAACACAAATAAGTTTTATATATACAGAAATGATAACACCTAATTTAGAATGGTAGGGCCATTATTAGTCATAGCTCGCATATAAGAACCCTTTTAAAATCAATTTAATATCTATATCTATTATAAGTGATTATAGCGAGATAAAATTTAATAATATTTATATTTATATGCACAGAAGTCATGCCACTAAAGTTTTTAATGATCGGACCATAATAGGTCATAGCTCCTATATAGAGCCCATTTCTGAAAATCAGATTTTTCACATATACTAGGTGTACGGTATTATAAGATCGGGCTTGACCAGTTTACTTTTTTACTTGTTTTTATTCAGAATTGTTGGACAATTCGTCATGGCAAAACTCACACTACAGCAAATTATTCAGCTGTATTACAAAATTATCAGCATATTACGAGTTTTGTTTCATTTGTGAAATACAAAACATTCAAAAACTAAGACACCCAACACAAACATATACGCGTACATTGTCCCTAAAGCTGCTGCTAAATGTGCAGTAACGTTTCTAAGATAATTTTACTGTCGATAAATATAGCGATAGTTTTTGTTAAACAATTATAGCAGCCACTTTACATGCAATACACATGTTACAAAGACTTTCTAACATATCAGAGTATATGTTTCTGTGTTTGTAGGGAAACATCGTAACCTAATCATGTCAAATTCATCAGGAACACTTTCCCCCATATGCACGTACACAGATAAAAAGCACAGCTAAGTAGATAAAATCGTAGCAGCTGACTGTTGTTTGCATCAACAATGCAGCCAGCATTCACCTACTCGCTGGCTAGTTGGCTTGCTTGAGTTATTGTAGGGATAATAGAATTTTTAGATGTTCATTCAGTTAAATAAGTGCTGATTCCTTTCTTTTACTTTTATATTCTTCTTTGTTTGCAGTTTATCTTTTGTGGGTTTTCTTGCTACAGTATTTTCTTTCCCCTTTTGGTTGCTCATATTGACTTTATGTCATCTAGTTTTAGTCAAAGTTTTTATACTTTTAGCAGCAGTCTATTTACGTATGTCGGTCCTGCTGCCTGTGCATCCTGATAATTGTCAGTTGTTTTTTGAGGTTGTTTAAATGCTTCGTTGATTTTTTCTTAGATTCAAACAGACCCAAACACTTACGATGCACAGTGGTGTGGTGAATTTTAGTTATTTGAAAATGTGAACTAAAAAGTTCTAAATTTTAAAAATTTCGATTCATCAAAACAAAAGCTGGATTTTTCGATTGAATCTAGAAAAATGTAAAAATCTGTAGCTATTTAATAAACTTTAGTATGGTTTAGCACGCGACATAATTGCATTTACGAGTATTTGTTGCTGTTAAGCCTCAAACCTATCGCGTATAGCAGCACTACAAATTATGTTTTCTTTATTTCCTTCATTAAATATGTAAAAATCTTTATTTAACAAACTATTGTATGGTTTAGCACGCGACATATTTGAATTTCCGAGTATTTGCTTGCTGTTATAATCCTCAAACTTATGGCGTATAGCAGCACCATAAATTATGTTTTCTTTATTTTCTTTATTAGTTTTCTATTTGTTGTCGATATGATAGCGAACAAGACTAACTGTGAAAATCAAAATATAATCTTTAGTGTATTCATTAGATTCAGAATATTTTTTTTTTATTTAAAGTTACTAAATTAGAAACTCAATTTTAAACCCCTTGATTTGAACTATCGCGGAGTACATATAAAAAACGATGATTGAGTTTCCAGAACGCGACACTGAATTATGAAGAAAAATAAATTCTCTCTTTTCTCCAGACTAGAGAATTTCCTTACAAGAATCATACTGCATACTGGTTTCCTTATATCTGACTAATAGTTTATGACATTTCTATTTATTTTCATTGTCCCACTGTATACCAACTATCACACACTAACCACTACATTCTATAGCTATTGTATATACATATGCGTCACTTCAAAATTGTCCTTCGGTAGATTAAGGTTTAGCTGAAGGCCATGTCTGCATACGGAATTCGTTTACAACAACTTTATATTTTTTTCAGTCTCATTTTCAAAACATTGTTTAAGAAAATTGTATAAAACAAAAACGATATTGAAAAGATTGCAGCGACTGGACTTACTTACGGATTGGTAAAATTTAATAAAACTTCGCTTGAGTTGTTTTTCAATTTTAGCACTTTATCCGCAATTTGAAGTTAAACAACTACAACGAATTTAGAGTACAAAACAAACTAAACTTATAAAACTAACGGAGGCGAAACAATGTAGGAAAGCTGTGTCATTGTTTTAAGCCATTTACTGGCTGACCATCCGTCCGCTCATGGTGTCAAAATAGAAAAATATAAAAGAATAAAATATTCAAGAATGAGTGTCCAAATACACAAAATGGCAGACAATGTGATGAAATTATATAAAACTTGTTAAAGGCTTTTTGTAAACAGATATTGATCTTAAGTGGAGTGTGTTGGCGGTTATAATGAAATAATGAATAAAATTTATAAGATAAAATGCACTTTTTAAAGCTAAAGGTACGGTCACATTTGGCAAATGTTTACTCAAAAAAGCGTAACCACAAATTTGTTTGACGTTGTTTACTCTTACAAAAGTTTTGCAAGATCAAAGAACATCAAATAAATAAATCTAAATATTTGGCCTAAATAACTAAAGCTTTTTTTTAAAATAAAAAAAACGAGTTAAAATATATGGTATTTAGTGGTTACATCTTTTTCGGCAATTATTTGCCAATTCTGACCGTACCTTAAGTGTTAGGGAATTAGGTAGACATCTAACCAACTGAGAGCTGAAGCTTTATCTCGTCGATTAATTAGACGATCATCTCTGCAATGAGATAGATGTCAAAGGTGGTGGATATCTAAAGAATTTGGAGTAAACAAAACCTAAACAAAAGTAAACCTAAGGATTACTTGTATTGTTTTATAATACGATTTACTGGATTTATGCCAGCTTAAGATTTTCAGATTGTCAGATTTTTAAGGATTTTTTATTCGATTTTTATTTTGCATTGCTTTTCACTCGCAAATATTCTGACTGATTAAATTGTTTGAGAAAGTATCTTTAGTTCTGGAAATGACTATATCAAAGAAATATAAAGCTAAGGTATTAAATATGACCACAAACCATTTTTCGAAATAAAATCTATCAAAGAATTTACATATATACAGTGGCTCACAGCTTATTTTATGCAGCGCATTTTTTTTTTGTTTTCAAAGCTTCATAAAAACAAACAGGTACTTAAAAGAAAAATGTTATAGTCTAATCAACAAAAAACATTTATTGCAAAAATGTACAATTTGATATACGAAAACAAATAAAAACATCCTCGTTTTTTATCGTCATAGCTTAGTTCAGCCACGTATCGGTTTTTTAAATATTTAAGAATCTGATGCTCTTGATTATCTAGGCATGAGAATTCAGTGCGATGTCAAAAGGAGCATATATGTGCCTTTATTTTTTAAAGCAGTGTACTTTACTCCATCTAATATCGTTACTATTTACACTACCTACTTATATTTGAGCGCAAATAGAACACAACTCTCCTACATGGTCCGGTGCTTCAAAGTCGACCGCGTACAGGAGAGGGTGAAGGGGTTTATCGGTAACAATTGGTTATCCAACTCTATTTATTCACTAAAGCATCGGTCCAATATATGTTGTCTTCACTGTTGGAAAGGAGTTGTGTTCTTTGGAAATTTTTTTCCGAAAGCTGTTGATCAGTTAAACAAAACAGTCAAGTGTATTTAAGTGTATATGTAACACACAAATTACTTTCTACCTGTTTACTTTCATTCCTACATACATATGTATGTGCAACCGCTTTCAATTTGTACTCTTTGTTGTTGCTAAGCGTAAACCAACTGTCATGATCAGATATGCAGTATTCAACTTACACAAAGCATACAAACATGTACAAATATTGTTTGCTGACTTACATACATTTTGTAAGTTTATTAAAACCTTGATTTCGGACATGTTTGAGCATGCATGTGCATGTACAATCTAATAATTAAGATCTAGGTTAATACACACAAGTTTTTCGAAATAGAAAAGTTAGTAAAAGACAATTGTTCAAAGTAAGAACATGTAAAAGTCCTTTAAATAAATAAATGTAATATATGTATATATGCAGTTAGGGACTTAAGTTTTCGTACATACCCAATATTTCATATTTTCGTAAATTAAAGGGCACCAGAAAACAATTTAAATCAAATTTTAATTATATTTAAATTACTAGACGAATAATCAGTAAATAAAACTCGTTTCCAAAAATCAATGCCTTTATTTAAATGTGTATTTGCAAATACGAGCCGAAGTCTTCAATTATTTTCAGATATTAAGGGTTTTCTGCGGGAATTCGGCTTGAATAACCTTGATCCCGTAATGCCCTTTGAATAGTGCTTGGAGGAATTTTTATCGGTAAAATTTTCGATTTTTTCGGCGCTGAAATTCTAGTAATTTTTTCAAGTCTCTTAAAATAAGACTGGAAAGTTTCTTTGGGCGACCTGATCTTGGCTTATTTTCTACAGACCCATTTCTTTTTTTTTTAAATTTTTATAAAGCTCTGAACTGCAGCAAAAGGTTTGTTAAAAAATTTACTGATTGTGGGTAAAAATTTTCCTTTTTTGTGTTCTTAAATAACAAGATTTTTTACATCGACACTAACTTCTTTACGCGTGCTCATCTTGTTAATTTGTAACGACTTATTTGACTGACAGTCACATAAACTACCTAAATTGCAAAAAGCCGCTGGTATTTGAACTGCAATAAATTATAAATTTTATAATTATAAATAAAGCAGAAGAGAATGCTGTGTATGAAAACTTTTGGCTATCTTTATTTCAGGATTTATTCATATTTACTTTTATTAAAAAAAAACAAAGTTTTTTGCTTTGAAAGAGTAATAAAAATGGAATTGAATTATTTGGTTTAAAATTTCTTTTCTGGTACTCTTCGATTAGCGAATATATGAAATTTTGAGTATGTACGAAAACTTAAGCCTCTAACTGTATACTCGTATATCCTTTTAAATAAAATAATTAAAAAAAATAAACATTTAAGTGTTTCCTTTACACGGAAACCAAAACTCTTAGCTTAAAAAATTGCTTCGTGTAAATTGGGACTTACCAATACATATTTGCAAATCAAATAAAATTATTTTAATGGTTTTCATACGAATTTATTTAAATAAATATTAATACTAATTGTAACATTTATAATATATAATTAAGTATATAAATATTTTCTTGGTATTTGTAGTATTTAAGTGTGTTATGTATACTTGTAGTATCCATATATCAATTCAATATATTATTTTCATTAGATACCACGAATTTGAATATATATTTATGTATATATATTTATTGTAGACATAAATATGTTCTGGCAAATATTTGTTTAAATATTGTTTCAATTTTGTTTAACATTAAAAAGAAACCAACTTTACTAAAAAAAAAGTTCTTTTCCTCCTCCATCATTAGGCTTAGCAGATACTGACAAAATACTGTTCGATTTGATTTAAAGTTACAAAGAAGTTTTACTATTTTAGGTACTTATGGACATGTAGACAAAATTCATGTTAAATATATATTTTTTTGTTGCTAAAACTACTACATAAAAACATTTATATATATGGATGTATGTGATAGCAATTGTTTATAAACATCAATAGCAAAAAACCAATAATATATAGATATTTATAATTTATAAAAAAAAAATCCAATTTTCCGTTCAATTGTATTTAATTTTGTTTAATTTCAATACATAGTTTTACGACAATTTCCAAGATTAAAGCACATGTAATAATTGTTATTAGGTTAAATTTAAAATTTTTCTCTTGAATTAATGAAATATCCCTGCAAAAATCCTTTATTATATTTTTGGTTAACATTTTTCTTACAACATTGTCTTGTTTAAGTATGTTATTAGGAAATACAAAATATTAATTACTGTTAACATTGGTGTTAAACAAACTCTTGTTATTTCCCTGTTAAAATGTTATTTAACATTATTAATTTAGCAGCAACACAAATACAATGCTATGATTCTCAAACTGTAAGGTATTCAATGTTTTCGGTTTAGTTAGCAACCTTTTTTTTAGTTCAGACACAAACCATTATTCTAACAAATTCCACTTTAATTGCCACTGTTAGTGCGACCGTTATTAACATCTTGCAGTGGCACCCATTGGGCAGTGGCGTTTTTCGAACGGAACATTTCTTCAAAGAAAATTTTCTCATCGGGACGAACATCCGGACCGGCACCAATAATAGCTCTGCCCAAAATTTCATTAGAACCTAAACAAAAACAATAGAAACAAATGTTTAATGTAATTTTGAAGAAATATTTTATAACTCACCCAATAAACCGTCATGCACCACCTGCAGCTCAATTGTGGCATTCTTTAAAGCCTCCTTATGTACATCAAATGTCAAGGCTTCATTATACACCGGATTGATATTGTTGCGTATAACGGCTGTCTTGCGTTTTTTATTCTTTTTACCCGGCAACAATAAGGTCACCTTTATATACGGATCCGAGGAGTTGCGTGAATCATCCACAATTCTCAAATTTCTAGCCTTTATCACCACCACTGTTAAACGTTCTGCCGAGGGCAAGTAGGCCAAAGTAATCATGACATCGCCCAAATCTACCTTCATGTCCTGTAATAATAAATTCTTTAGTATGCTTGATATTTAAATTTGATTCTTTTGCGTTTCTTACTTGCTCCGCACATGTTCCCAAAGGTGTCCAGAACTTTTCCTTTTTGGTCAAGTCCAAATTGTTAAGAGGAATTTGTGCTCCTCCTATGCACACGTGGCGCGAGTAGGCATCAAAGTCGTATAGTAAAATTTCTATGGTACGTTTATCAATAGCATTGGGGTTTTCTTCGAAAACGAAATCTTCATCGAAAACTGCAAAAGAAATTAATTTAATTATTACATACATAAATTAGATAATTAATCTCTTGCAGAGAAAAAATTTCTATAGAAAACTAGTCCAAAATACTAGTCAATTATTTTACAAATATATTGTAATATTGTATAGGAAACTAGTCTCTTTCAAAGAGAAATTTTCTATAGAAAACTGGTCTCTTGCCAAGAGAAAGTTTCTATAGAAAACGAGTTCAGTGTCTTACCAAGAAAAATTTTCTATAGAAAACGTTTCTATTGCCCATTTTGAGCAGAAAACTGCTCTCTTGCCAAAACACATTTTTTATAGAAAACTGGTCTCTTGCTAAGAGAAATTTTATATAGAAAACTGGTCTCTTGCCAAGAGAAATTTACTATAGAAAACTGGTCTCTTGCCAAGAGAAATTTTCTATTGAAGAGAAATTTTCTATTGAAGAGAAATTTTCCATAGATGTCTCTTGCAACGAAAAACTTTCTACAAAGAACTTGTCCCGTCTCTTGTTAAAAGAAATTTTCTATACACAGCTGTTATCTTATCAAGATACATTTTCTATAGAAATCGAGTTTCATTGCAAGATAAATTTCTTATACTTTTACCATTATCTTTGTTTTACATTAATTTTAACAAACCTGGATTAAGAGTCTTTTTATGTATACGAGTCTGCCAGAAATTTTTCTTCTCGGGTAACAAACGAACCTTAGCATAAGGATCAGCGGTGCCACTAAATTCGCGTGGTTGAAGACTTTGCGCCTATTAGTATAAAACACAAAAACTTAATAACTGTTTCATATATCCGTACTAGAAAAACCAATCAACCTCTATTAAGCGCACCGATAAAATGCCAGCATGAGGATCATAAACTATGCTGATATGAATGCTGCCTTTCACATCCTCAATTGGATGGGGTCCCTTTTGTAAAGAGTTCTAAAATAATCACACAGAATTTAGAATTTGAGCTGTGCTTTGTTTAAAGTTTAAAACATCATTACCGTTCTATATAAGGACATATCGATTTTGGTAGGATCCAATTTGGCATTCATCGAAGAAACCTTGGGACGTGCAGGAGTCATAGCCAACACCACATGTTTATCGGAACGAGCTATAGGCACGGAATTACAGGACGACATTGATAAAGTATTGGACTTCAAGCTGCCAGTTGGAGAGGTGGGTGTTGACGGTGGCGATTCATCAGCCGATGTAGAAACCTGCTGTTGTATGGTTTTCGAAGGTGGTGGCACCCAAAACGTGGGATCTTCGGTATTTATAGAGGTGGGAGTGACATTGCCCTTGGCCACAGAACGTGAGCATTCACTTATATTGTCCACATTGTAACCTGAAGCCGTTGCCACTAACGCATCTCTACAATCGCCTTCCTCATCTTTAGTGTTGGCCGATTCTAAGAGAGTCTTCTCAAACCAATTCAAACGGTATCTTCTTGAACAAGTGGCATAAAATCCCAAACCTAATACTGAAACCACTAAAAAGGATAAGGATGCATAGATGCCTACTTGGCCCAATGAAATGTCTTCTTCACGTATAACAATATCCATGGTGAGTAACTTCTGTTGAAAGTAATATAAAATGAAACTGTAAAAGAAAGAAACTGTTATACAAATGAATTGTGGATAAGAAGTTGTTGTCTTTACTATTAAATACAGCTGGTTGTTGTCTAAAATATTAAAAATGTGAAAGTTTATTTTAAATTTCCAACACATATATTTCACCAACTAATACTTTTATACTACTATTTTTAGTAACAATTCCATTTATGTATACATTCTTTTATATCACTGTCAACCATATTCATAAACTCAATGTTTTAAATTTGTGTGTTTACATATAGTGAGGGCTTCATATTGGTTTTTGTCATCTACAGTTCTTTTGGTATTTTCCTTTGTGAGTGAGTGCCACATATTTTTTGCCAACCCCACATCCTTCCTGAAATTTTAAAGGTTTAAAGTTCCTATTATTGATCCTAAGAACACAAGCACCCCACCAACAATTAATTTTAGAATGTTGTTGCTGTTTTCATAATGGAAGGATTTTTTAATTGTGGGTTTATTTGTGATTGCGAGGGAAACTTGATGGACTGATTTATAGAAACGTTTTTTCATTATTAGAGAATTAGGAGATTATAACAAAGAAAATCCTTACAAATAACAAAGCTATTAAATACATGCATAGTTAGAGGAAATAAAAAGTAATTAAATGATGCAACTATTTGAAGATTTAAATTGCTAAATTAGATTATAAGCAACACTTTAGATATTCATAGAATTTTGTGGATTTTACGGGAAGACATTTTTCGTTGAAACTAGTCTAGTACATTGAGACGAGAAGATTTCTATAGAACACAATTCTAGTCTCTTCATGCGTGAAATTTTCTAGAAAAAACTATTCTAGTCGCTTCATAGACTCAGAGAAAAAATATAGTTGTGCATGTTTACAACAGCTATTTCACCATTTTTAAACTCTTTTTTAAAATATTATGGTCAGTGTAAGTATTTATATGATTTCTGTAACCGTAATATGGTTAAGTTTATCATTCACATGATTATAGCAATCAGATATATGATTATAGGAATTATGTAATATTTATTTTATGGTAATTATTATACCATATTATCTTGTTCTCTATCATAATCAAAGAGCAACAAATTATGGTAAATGGATTCATCATAAACATGATTGCAACAAAAATATACATAGTTACTACAATCGCATATATGATTGTAGTAATTATTTGAATCGTAATTTAACCATATTATGGTTACCGCAATCATAAAAATAATTACAGTGACCATGATATTGTTGAAAAACTTGTACAAATTTTGACATTTTTATGGTAAACATGTACAAGTATATTTTTTCTCTGTGTGTACGACACATTTTCTATAGAAAACTAGTATAGTTTCTTTATAAAAGAATTTTCTAAACAAAACTAAGTACTCTAGTGTCTTGATACGAGAAACTTTCTAAATAAATTTAAATTTTCAGTTGATGTCCTGACAATTGCAATTTTTCTTACTTTCTAGAGAAATTTGGACAAAAGAAATTTTCTATAGAAAATAGTAGTAATAACTTTTATAACAACTTGTTTATAATAAATGTTATCTACGAAAATATGGTTTTCTTTTATTTATAAATCATGCTAATAGACATTAACAGAGTTCAACAAATGCCGTCAACCTTAACCTGATCATTAATCGTTCAAACTCTAATGAGAATTTTTGTAAAAAAAAAAAACACCTGTTAAAGGGGCAAAATATAGACACATATGTATGTACATACTTATACTGTTGTAACAAGTAAGAAAGTATAGTCGGTCAAGCCCGACCATACAATACCCTACACCCAGTATATGTATAAAACAGTTTTTCAGAAATGGGCGTTATATGGGAGATATAACCTATTGTGGACGGATCATCCAAAAATTTGGTGTTCTGATGTCTATGAATATAAATATTATGTATGTTAAACTTTATCTGAATATAGTAAATACTTTTAAAAGATTTATGGAGCTTAAATTGAATTACGGAGAGGGTCTTATATGGGAGTTTCGACTAATTATGGACCGACCATTATAAAATTAGGTGTCATTATTTCTATATAAAAGAAACTTATTTGTGTCAAATTTGAATACCAACATTTTTAAGAAATTTATGGTCTTTTAAGTGATTTTCGGAAGTGGGCCGTATATAGGAGCTACGACTTATTATGGGCCGATCATCATAAACCTCTACCATATTATATGTATATGTACGAGACATATTTGTGTTCAATATTATTTGGATACCAACATTTTTAAGAAATTTATGCTCTTTTAAGTAATTTTCGAAAGTGGGCCTTATATGGGAGCTACGACTAATTACAGAGAGATCTGCACAAAATTTGTAGATGTGATTTGGCTTCATTTATCACGCACTTGTGATAAAATCTGTTTGAATACTTGCATAATTCAAACATTTATGATCAGTAAACCCCAATTTCGGGGGGATTTTTGTATGGGACCAGGTGAAAAAATGGACCGATTTCCACCAGTTTCAATCCCATCCGCCCTTGGGCGGAAAAAATATCACGTACTAAATGTTATCCAAATATCTTCAAAATTGCGACCTGTACTCTGCGCGCAAGCTTTACATGGACAGCCAGCCAGACAAACGGACGGTCACTATGGTGGTGTAGGGTATAAAAATAAGTAAGAAAGTATAGTCAGTCAAGTGCTAATATTCTACATATAGTTTTTTTGGGCTAAAAAATGTCATGTTCAAAATTTTATGGAAATATCTTACAAATTGTAACCTTCACTCTGTCTACAAGCTTTACATGGATGGCTAGGCAGACGACCAAGTATACAGATCGACTTAGCAGGCGATTCTGAGTCGATCTGTATACTTTACAAAAGCGGTTCGAAAACTTCTTAGCCTCCTAGAACAGAAAGCGCCATATAAACAGAAAAAGGTTAAGTCTTTTGGAAACTTGCATGTCTGCTATGAACATATGTCAAATTTCATTTCGATAAGGCTACTCCTTTATATAGAAACAGGTATTCAAAAAAGACGCATCCGCGATTATTTTACAATGGAAAAATTAGAAATTCGTGGTGTCATTAAATATTTAAATAAAAAAGGTTTATCTGAACAAGAAATTCATAATGGCATGGTGAATGTGTTAGGTGAAAGTGCTCCTTTATATGCAACAGTAACAAAAAAAAAATGGGTTGCTGAACAAGCAACGTCGTACAAGCATTGAGGATGAACCATGTAGTGGACGGCCAAAAACAGCAACAACAACAGAAATTGTAGCCAAAGTGCATGAATAAATGTCATATAGCTATTGTCATGAGCATCTCAAATGATCGAGTTCATTTAATTTTCAATGAAGAACTACAGATGAAAAAGCTTTCAGCAAGATGGGTGCCGCAGTAGACAAAAAACGCATAAGAATGAAAATTTCTCAAGCTTGTTTGAATTGTTAAAAAAATAAAAAGGACTTTCAGCATCGTTTCATAATTTTTGATGAGACATCGATCCTCCAGAGACAAAAAAACAATCCAAGCAATTGTCTGAAGCTGGAGGAAGTGCCCCAAAGAAAGCAAAAACAAAAGAAACAACAGTTTCTAGAGACTTCAAAGGTATTTTATTATTGACTAAAAAAATAAATTCCGAGTACTACTGAAAATTTTGGATCAATTAAATGTAAAAATGCGAGAAAAACGTACTGGCTTACAACACAAAGAAAAAAATACTTTTTTATCAAGACAACGCACCAGCGCACAAGAGTGTTTTAGCAATGGCTTATACTTCGGATTAGGTCCCAGTGACTTTTACCTGTTTTTAAATCTAAAATAAATGCTAGCTGGCAAACGTTTTACCTCAAATGAAGATGCAATTGCAGTTGTAAATCAGTATTTTAAAGGCCTTGAGAAAAACTAATTTAATCAAGGAATAGAATTGCTAGATAAGCGTTGGACTATGTGTGTTGAAGTTTCAGGAGATTATATTGAAAAATAAAAATGTTTTTGAAAAACTAACTATTCTTTGTTAGTTAGTTAGTTTTTCCGAACCGCTCTATGTGAGTTACATACTTCAGCACAACTCCAATATACCTGACCTACTATGATGGTGTAGGGTATAATAGAATATTTTTAAACAGCAAAACAAATAAAATTTTATGAAATTCTTACTAACGATAATGGACATTTATGATAATTAAGCACGTGCCTCTTGTTTGCAATATATATTTGTGTGTAAATATCCAAGTGTAAATATGTTTACTCATCAGAAAATTCAATATAAACACTGAAAGGTTCAAAGGTACCATGAATCTCAATAATGATTTATATAGTAATTTATAATTTTGCACATCGAACATACTTAATTAATGATACGTTTGATATATGTACCTGCAGTATCAGGGGGTTTAAATAAAACAAACAAATTTATGATATATGTAATTCAGTAAAAGTTTAAGTGAAAAAAAAAACAATAATAATTAAGTTAAATTGATGATAAGGTATGTTAAAATTAACATGGATTTTTTCTTTACTATTTAATTGATTGATGCACATTGCAATCTATAGATAAAGTTTATTAAATAATTGTATGGCATTGCATTTGCTTTAAATATTAAAGTCGCGTTTAATAAATATCTTTTCATTTATAAAATAAATACAAAAATAGTCAGAATAAATACATCACTTTTTAATATTTCCAAAATTGTTTTCTTCTATCTATCAACAACATTTTAATGCCTCAATATAAAAAAATCCTTATCATTACTTATCTTGATCTTTTAATTAAAAATATTTGGCTATTATGGTTTAAGGTTTTTGTGGTCAAACGTTAAAAACACACAAAAAATAGCACAAAACTTAAAAAATATACGAAGTTGAAGGTTAAACATTTTTTTCACATCATGTTTTTATGAACTTTTAACAAACAATCTGTGCTTCATAGAAACGTTCTTCATTCGCACTCACTGTCAGTCTCTTCAGTGTTAATGAGTATCATTTATACAAACAAATGTTTTCATTCTGTTTTTAGCCTTTAACAATAAATTTTTAAATAAACATTAAACAACGTACAAATTCGGTTGATTGTGCAGGCAATATGTTTAACCATTCAAGAAACTTACGGCATGAATGATAAATTTAAAACATACTTTAAGCATAAACGAATACTTCTGGACTGTAAATGAATTTATTTTGTGTAATAACCAGTTTTCTCTTTGCAAGAGACCAGTTTAATACAAAATTTTCTGTTTGAAAGAGACCAGTTATCTATAGAAAATTTCTCTTTGCAAGTGACTGGACTAGTTTTGTATAGAAAATTTATCTTTACAAGAGACCAGTTTTCTATTTCTCTTGCCTAAAAACCGGTTTTCTATAGAAAATTTCTCTTGGCCAGAGACCGGTTTTCCATAGAAAATTTCTCTTGGCGAGAGACTAGTTTTTCTATAAAAAATTTCTCTTGGCAAGAGACCAGTTTTCTTTAGAAAATTTCTCTTGGTAAGAGACCAGTTTTCTTTAGAAAATTTCTCTTGGTAAGAGACCAGTTTTCTTTAGAAAATTTCTCTTGGCAAGAGAACAGTTTTCTATAGAAAATTTCCCTTGGCAAGAGAACAGTTTTCTTTAGAAAATTTCTCTTGGCAAGAGAACAGTTTTCTATAGAAAATTTCTCTTGGCCAAACACCAATTTTCTATAGAAAATTTCTCTTGGCAAGAGAACAGCTTTCTATAGAAAATTTCTCTTGGCAAGAGAACAGCTTTCTATGTAAAATTTCTCTTGGCAAGAGACCTGTTTTCTTTAGAAAATTTCTCTTGGCAAGAAACCAGTTTTCTATAGAAATTTTTTTTTGGCAAGAGACCAGTAAAATTTCTGTTTACCAGAGTCTAAACTAGTTTTCTATAGAAAATTTCTATTTCCTGCTAAATAAGTAGCTGGTAGTTTTCTAGCTAACGTTCTTATATTTGTTAATGGGTTAACGCACTGCCAACTAGTACTCGTATTATGGAAAACGCTAGTTAGTAAACATATCATTAAAACTACACAGGACATTATTTATAACATGTTTGTGCATGTCTCCTTATGAGTGTGTAAAATAATTGTGTGCACATATATTAGTTGCTCATTGAAATAAATAACAGTGTTTTCTCTAACTAGTAAATATGTATTGTAGCAGTTTTTCTGTGCATTGCCAACGTCTTAGAGTAAATAAATATCTACATACCCACATACAAAATCGCAAATTTATAACAATGGCAAATAATATAGAAAAAGTAAAGAGTGTGCTTTTGATTAAAGAGGGAAAGAAAAAAGAAAGTGTTAATCTGTAACAATTTTTGATGTCATTAATGTGTAACAATAAGTTTCCATCATCGTGTGTCGCTTGCAGATACACACATGTAAACAATACAAATAGATAAAACTTTAATTGGATTTGGAAATGAAATTGAACAACAACAGAATAGAAGAATAGATAAAATTGAAAGTGTGTAATTATGGAGTAATTATTGTTCTATGCTGGATGCATATTTATGCGATAATTAGTTTTTAAGCTTTATAATTATAATGATAAGGGATTTTTTTGGAAAATAATTTGAGAAAGGATGTTGTTTATTACGTTTTATAAGGCGACAACTTGCACGAATTCCTTAAAAATCGCACATTGTCAGATTAAATGGCAAGATATCATCAGTTGTCATCTCTATAACTATGACTTTAAAGTTTTAGTTCCTTGCAGTTATTCGAATGCTGCAATCGAGTCTCATTGTGGAAATCAGATCGACGTAATACCAAAATATATGAATCCCCTAATTGTTAACAGCTTTGGTCAATTTAACAATGTTGGTGCATGACTTTATTATATTTTTATGGCAATAAAATTCAACTACACAGAAACAATTATTTCCCGACAAATTTTAATTAAACTTTTAATTGAGTCTTAATTGATTTTTAATTAAACTTTTAATCATATTAATTAAATTTTTAATTGAAAAACAATTTTCAATTAAATAATATAATATTTTTTTTAATTAAAACTACTTTTAATTAAATTTTTACAAAATATTTTAATTGATACTACAAATTCCTTGATCGGTCCACTTTCAATTAAATGTTTAACTAAATATACGAATATTTTAATTGAAAATCAATTTTAATTTTTTCTGTGTAATAAAGAAAATTTAAAAATATTTTGTCTTTATTTTAGGTTGAAAAATATAAAATAAAAATAGAAAATAATAACACAGAAAAAATTATTGCCCGACAAATTTTAATTAAACTTTTAATTGAGTCTTAAATGATTTTTAATTAAACTTTTAATAATATCAATTAAATTTTTAATTGAAAAACAATTATCAATTAAATAATATAATATTTTTTTTTAATTTAAACTACTTTTAATTAATTTTTTACAAAATATTTTAATTGATACTACAAATTCCTTCATCGGTCCACTTTTAATTAAATGTTTAATTAAATATACGAATATTTTAATTGAAAATCAATTTTAATTTATTCTGTGAATATTCAGCAAATAAACAATTAATTAAAAAAAACTTGCATATGATGAATTTTGCACAAGTGTGTTGTCGCTTTAAATTTTTGCACCAAAATATCAAAGTGTAAAGTTAGATTTGTATGTGTTTATTTTGTTTATGACTTCAAAAAAAAAAACTTGCTATTAATTAAATTGCATGTGGTAAACACTTTTTGCAAATTATCCAACACAAAGAAAATACTATTCAGGGCGATTGAGGACATCATTCTAGCAATGACTAAAAGTTGCTATTCCACGCGAGCAAGAGCTAAATAGCTTAAAGTAACTCAATCAGTGATTATAAAAAACATTCCGAAAATACAGATCATGGTTCGCAGATGCAAATGTGCACGCACGTCTCATGATAACACAAATGAAAAGAGACAAGTGTTTAACACCACGTGATGCTGCTATAGAAATAAATACATCAAAATATTTTATGAAAATCGTCCCACAACAGGTAATAGACTCCAAAGAAGGGTTCCGAAAATTTAAATATATCAAATAAACAGAAAATTTAACGCAAGTTTGTTTCAAGTATGCATAGATCACACAACTGATATATATACTATATATATATATATATGTATATAGGATGTTTTGTTTTAGATTTATAGAACTTTAAGTTGACAACACTATTTTTAAAGGCTGCCATTTTGTCAGGGGTCAAGTGATTTATGTTTAGTTTGATTCATGGTGTAATTATACAAGGTGAGTGCAGTAGCACAGCTGACTAACTTTGTTTATAATGTACTTATGTCAAAAGTAATGTTCTGTCAAGTGCTTTTGGCAGTGTTACATTATTTTACACAAACAAAATGCCTATTGCTTCTGTTTTGTGTTGTATTTGTTGTCGTTTTGCACTCACCTTGCATAATTACACCATGACATGCATAGACTGACGCCTGAACAACGCTGCCAAATTGTGTACATTTATTTTGAAAATCATGGTTCTGTGTGTTTTTATCTTTTCTTACTTGTTTAATTTCTCTTTAGGTAAAAATTCAATTCCTATTGTTGTGAAATATTTAAAAATTTAACACTTCATTCTGTGTGTCACTAAATGATGTGTAATTTGACAACTGCAATATAAGTTAAATTCTCCAACAATTCTTTCTCAAACATATAAGTAGCTGTGAAACTTTTTTTGTAATATTTCCTACTAAAGTTTTCTTGCTTTCGCATTCCAATGCCATTCAAATCTTGAAATTACAAATAAATATTCTATAACACGCACTTCTACGTTGCTTCCCAAACAGGAAAGCGAGTGCCAAGAACTAAAATAAAATATAATATGATTGTCTCAAGAATATACTTCAACATGTACTAGTGCTGGTATTACAATATGTATTTGTAAATGTCTTCCTAAGACAGTCATTGTCCATTTATTATTTTTAATAGGCTATATGTTCTGCTAGACTTGAAGTATTCTTTAGAATTTAATTCACATTTATTTAATACGAATAACTGAGTGTATGAATCTATTTTGCAAATAAATAAAAGAACCCAACAAGTAATTTAAGCCCTTCAGTTGTTTATTTAACACTTGTTGGGAAAACTTGCAACAGCGAAATAAATTCTATTTTTTACGTTTGTTTTTCATCTAAAGATGAAAGTTTATTTTCTGTTGTGTGGACTACACTCCCAGTTTTGCAACTACATATTTACATTTTGCTGCTACACATTAAATAAAATAAAACGTAGGGAGTGTTAACGCATCAAAAACAAAAGAAAATAAATGATAGAAAAAATTTAAAATAAACTGAAAATATATTAAAACCATAAACATGAACTTGTATCCATAACTGGCCACAAGCCATTAATATTTATTTACTCCCGTATTTACAATACTTTTTTATTACTTTATTTGTCTATAGGTAAATATTTCAAATGGTTTAATATTTCTAGGTTTTTAAATTGTTTTAAGTTCTTTATTAATTTGCACTTTTGCATTTATTTAAAAGTTATCAAACACTTTCACAACGTTTGCTTGTTTGATCCCATTTCAAGTGTTTCATTACATTGAAATTTTAATACTAAATAAACATGACATTATCAGCCCAATCATGAATAAAAATTCCATGGGAGTTTTTTCCCTTTTCCCATGTTTCCTATTCAAATTCAATGTTAAAAAAAATAAAAAGGGAAATAACTCCCGCGGAATTTTTATTCATGATTGGGCTGTATAATTTTTTGCATGTTTAGTGAAAGCTAAATTCTTTGTATATTATAATTTTTGTCATTAACAATTCAACAAGCTGTCCCCCGGTTTAATTATTTGTGAAAATTTAAACATAGAATTAAAACAACAAAAGGGAAAAGTGTATTTTTGTTTTTTTTTTTTTTTTTTTTTTTTTTTTTGCATAAAATTTGCATACACAATTTTGGTTTGCATGTTTTTAGTAATAAGAACTTGTGAGTAGCTAAAAGTTAAAAGAAAATAACTCTTGATACCAGTATTATGCGACAGTAATGATGATACTACATAAAGTTAGTGTTTTCAAAAAACCGACTTTTTTGAAAACCGGTTTTCCGGTTATCCGAACTCGATAAAACCGGTTAATCGGCTTATCAGCAGAGCCTGCCTCACCATGAATATTTTTGAAATTAATCCCCTCCCTCCGTTGCCATTGGTATAGCCAGCCAGGATCAAAATTTTCTTTTAGGGCAATGTCAAATTGTTTCGCCTTTACCATTAACATATTGGTTGACACCACAGCGCCAGACAACCTAATTTGATCAAACCATATTGATAATGCTTTATTCAATTTCTTGATTTTCCGACTTGATATTTTTTTCGCAGCATGTTTTGTTGCTTTGAAGAATAGAATTTTTGTTTCTTAAGGATTCACCCATTCGTTCTTAACAAAAATTTTGTTCGAACAATTTTTTTTTATATGAAGTTTGACGTCTCTCTTTTTGAGAGAGAGAGAAAATATTTTTTCCGAACTGGAATTGGTTTAATTTTATATGTTTTCTGGACAAAATGAATTGAGTTGCCAATAGATTGCATTTTTTTTTCATACAAATAACAATGCCTTATGTTTTTCCATGGCCATCAGCAAAAGCAACTTTCTTTTTTCATTCATTTTCATTTTTTGAATTTATATCTGTGATTTTGAATACACAATACTTTAAAATAATTTAATATTTGTATTTTGACACTTAAAACCCAAAGCAAAATAGATCAATGGCCGCAATTGTAAAACTAATAGATTTTGTTTACATATGGCAGCTTTAATTTTTCAGTAAAAATCGTTCGAAATGGGTGAATCGTGCTGCAAAAAACTCTCAGTAAAAAAATTTTTCTCTGGAAAAAATTATTGTTAAGAACAAATGGGTGAATCCACCTTTAGAATACGATTTACGTATTCTAATTACATCCATACTTTTTACCAATATCTTGTTTAGAAGAATCTTTAATTTCATTTAGAATTGAAAGACTTTGCTTTCCAGACAAGCATATTCTTTTGTTAGCACTTATTTTCGATCGCGTTTACTCATTTATTTGAAAACACGCAAACCGACATTTTTATTTAACAGCTGTCTAATAGCATTTTTATAAATAGAGACGCTACTTTATGTTGAAACGATTTTAGTACAATTTTTGAAAAATTGTGAATGATGCATATAAAAGACATTTTCTTCTGTAATTTATTCAAATTCTATTACAAATATGGTGCATAAAAGCTAGAAATTCATATAAGCGAAATGCTTATAGAAGAAATTTTTACATATACGACTATTTTAAATTACGACCTGAAATTGCACAAGCTTAGATGCTCAAAAGCGGGAAATGCTTATAAACGATGCACGTAAGCGATTAATACTGTATTAGAAAAAATGTAATCTAATATATAAGTAATAGACAATTCAATTGAATTTCACTTTACAACTGATATTGTACATTGTATGATACAACTATTTAATTGTGAATACTATTTTGTACACAGTCGTATGTTTATGTATTTAAGACTTCAAAATGTCAAAGGTAAAGTATCAATAAATATATAAAATGAAAAAGATTTCTTTCGTGTACATGAAAGATAAGAAAGTTTTTAATACAAGTTGCAAATTAAAATAGTCCGTTTTAATTAATTGTTGTAAATTCTGACGATTTACAACTCCTACGACTCTACAACACCATAATTGAATTGAACAATAGTATAAATAGGTGTTAAATAATTAAAATTATATACAAATTTTATACAAACGTTAAAAATTAATACACCTAAATCTGTCTTTATACGATTTTATTCCATTTAGTCGAATTCAAAATCTTTTGGGCTTAATTTTTTTTTTTGTTTAAATAAATTTTTGCGAAATATGTTCATATGACAAATTTAGGAAAATGCCTTTTTTGCGGATACAAGCAAATGTACTGGTCACAGCAACTGTAAATAGCACAAATTTAGGGGAACTCGCATACAATCAAATAAACTTGTCATACATTTTTATACCCACCATCACCAAGAGTGCTGAATGAGGGTATATTACGTTTGTCCTTCCGTGTGAAACTTTTTTAATATTCATCTGAAACCCAACAAGGTATATATTTTCTTGATTCTTATGAAATTATATGGTGATTGAACCATGTCCGTCTGTCTGTCCATCTGTGTAAAACACTCTCACGTGCAAATATCATTTTTTTTTGGAACACTGTTCTTCTATTTCCTTTTGTGACTTCATAGCTTTATGAAGCTCAAAAATGAAGCTACACTGGGCAGAAGTAAACTTGCCATTAACAATCTTTAAAATATTGTTACAGGTATTAAATTTCTTATACGTTAAATTAGAAAAATATTTACCGAAAATCAAAGACAAAAAAAAAACTTAAATAGTTTTTCAAAACATAAGCCACGTATCCAATTAGTTGCCTTATTGTATTTAATTTCCTGTTTATTATAATTTAACTAGATTGAAAGGGAATATGAAATACACAACAACAACAGCGAAATTTTTAATAAAGATAAATTTAAATTTTTTTTAAATTAATCTCAAAGAGCATTTCCAATTAATTGTCAACAGCTGTATGCCATATTGTCAAACGAGACGGTTTCAAACATTTGAAATTTGTAGTATGAAGAATGCTGACTAATGTATTCAATTTCTTTTATTTTCATAAATTTTTTCTTTAAATATAACACACGCACATTAATCAAATGCAGTGTATTAGCCTGAAGAAATACACAAAAATAAATTTTTCAAGTTAATTCAAATTCTTAATATCAACATATATGTACATAAATACATACGTGTATTTTACAATGTTTAACAAATTGTGGAGTTTATTGCTTTTTTCACTTATCCCCAGGCGACCTAGTCTAAAATATCAGGCATAATTACATAAAATATTATGATAGAGCATCTGGGTAAAATCAGTACCCATTATTCAATGTCATAAGGGACACATAAAAACAAAAAAGTAAAAATAAAAAAATTTAAGAAAAAAGTGAAACATATAGAACCATGCAGAACCATATAAAAGTGCAGATTAAAGGGAACAATTAGTCAACTGGTATGAAGCAACTAGTATCAAGACCCAGAAGGCTTACAACTTTGAAGATATGCTACTTGGTCATTGTAATGTCAAGCTTTATTAAGACAAACCATACAAGAGAAGGTATCGATGCTTAAACTCGAGAGTTTAATGCAACCCCAACCTAACAAGATAGGTGTGGAATCTGAAACTTGTGACTACACAACTTTTAAAGTTAGTAATACAGTTATAGCAATAAAAACCAAACCACAGATATGATAGACATAGTTTTAAAGCAAGTGAATACTAGGGACACAGCGCAGAAAATATCCGAAACTAGCTATCTAGCCTTTAGAATTCGATTACCAGCGATACACTGGCCCGAGAAGAAACAGAGTTCTCTCCGTAATAAAAAGTATTGATAGCGACGCAATCACCTTTAAATCAATAGAAAAGTATAACCTCACCAACCTATTTTCTTGCTTCAACGGCAGAGTATTCGATTACCAGATGATCACAAAAATAAATATTGGACAAAGAAGAAAAAATAATCAAGTAATATAATGGAAATCCAAAGAAAATCAGCGCAGAAGAGAAAACTGGACTCATCAATAACAGCCTACATATGGGCAACTTCAAAAATTTTTTTTGTCTGACATCAATGTCGATTTGCGTGTTTATAAACCGATATTTAAGCATGTGAAAGCCGTTCGCGTTGATCATTTTTACTGCGGTTTTAAGTTTAAAAAAAAATATAAAAATTACAGTTTTTGAGTTTAGAAACATTTTTTTTCCTCCATAAAATTTTAAATCTTTTAAAATTTTTTCGTGCGTTTTCAATTTTAGTATCAAGCTCAGTGAAGTCTTCTATTCGATGTACTTTATTTGTCACAAAGCGAAATGTGTTTGGGAAAAACTGCCACTGCATGCGCTCGGGTTGAAAAAATTCTTTTTTTTTGCACTTTATCAGTTTAGTCCGTCGCGAAGGATATATTTAGATAACTAAACATGTTCCCATGTCATGTTTTGATATAAAAAAAAGCTTTTAAAAAAATTTCAAAAAATTTTCAAAACTTCATAAAATGTTTGCGTTTAAAAATTTTAAAGTGTGTTTTCGCCTCAGAGGTACCGTTTATGAATTTACTCACATCACGCAATACACTACCCAACCTAAAAGGCAATTCAGATTGTCAGATTTCTTTTAAGTTTGTGATATCTGTGATATGTTATTGGTGCGCTGACACCAACTTGATTTACCTCAAAGTTTATAAAATTACGCAGTTTTTTTAATTCTGCGCTTCAAACTCATTAAACGGCGCAAAAACCCTATGTAAAATCTTCAAAAAGTTCGAAATTCGGAAAATTTTCGTTTCAATTGTAAACCACATGCAACTTTTCACCCAGCAGCGATATCAATGTTTTTTTTTTTTGTGGATACATCAAGTGACTGTATTTTGTATTGGTTTAGATCTGAAAGCTTAAAACTATTACAAAGAAAACGGAATGGATGAAAAAACTCTTGCAAGTTTCAAGTCGTTTTTTCAATTTTTCGAATTTTAGATGACCACCAATTCTTAAGGTGAAGACTTTTCAACGTAAAACTTTGCACGTAATATCCTTCAAGTATAGTCATCCAAATCCTGTACAACGTTTTTTTCAATTCATAAATCTTAACGGAATAAAGCCCATAGTATGTCGGTTTTAGCAGGTGCTCAAAAAATTTGAAATACCCCATATGTAAAAATGGTACACAGAAAATCGCGAATGTCTTTAAATATGCCGTTATTGAGTCGACTAATCATAATCCTAGAGAACTGCAACCATACATTAAACATGTCATAAATGAAAAGATTGCAGAATAACATTTTTCAGATGATTGATTCGGGACTCAATTCTGATAATTGTTTATGAAAGTAGCCCCAAAAAGAAGAACTTCTGCATCATTCGTTTGGTCATGTTACATCAAATAATAATTTAAAAACTAATTTGAAGTTAGTAAGTATCGCATAGGGGAATTTGTCACGTTGTAGGCTCTTTTGGTACGAATAAGCTGAAATGAATTTAAAAAAATTAAGAATTACAATTCCTTTAATCTGTTCATACAACGTTTCGCTACATAGGCAACAGTTTCGAAGTTATAAATAAATGTATGAAGAAAAAAACTATTTAATGCCTAAAAAATTTAATTTTTTTATTTTTAATTCATAAAAAATCCAAAACGGTAAAAAAGTCGGTCAATTATCGGTGTCAAGTCCTATTACTTTCGCATAAAGTCGCATGAGACATAAATCATGAAAATCGATGAAGCCGTATCGCTTTTATTCACAATTAAGTAAAGGTATGAATTTCAAAAATTTGCTCGAGATATGCACAAAATTCTTTGGAAAAAATATTGATGAGTTTTTTATGATTCTCAGAATTAAATAAATTTGAAGTTAGTAAGTGTCGTATAAGGGACTTTGTCACGTTTTAGGCAAAATTTAGTATCACAATGACCAATAATTTTTTATTATAGTATTATATTTAACATCGGAAGATGAGTTCTTTCGTAATTTCTAATCAAACGATTGAAAATTTACTTAACTGTTTCACTTTAAAATAGCTAATTTAGGAATTGAACAAGTGCCTGACCTTATAGAGAAACTGGAAAATGGGATTTCAACTACTGCAACGTCTTCTATAGTAATACCAAATGGAAAATAACCATATTCGGAAAATAAACTATATCAGTACTAACAAAACTTGTATGTACTTAATTTTGCACAAATATTTTCACAAAGTTTACTGTTAGATTTGTATGTACGTGATTACATTGTTTGTGACTTTAGAAAAAACATTAGTTTGATATTAAACACTTTTTGCAAATTATCCAACACAGCAGACAAAATTGAGGACAATATTCTATCAATGACAAAAAGTAGCTATTATAAGCGATTAATAGCTAAACAGTTTAAAGTAAATCAATCAGTGGTCATAGAGTAAATATGGGTCCAAAAAAGCGTTATAATCAGATATAGTAAAAATCTATTGAAGTATGCAGACGCACGTCTCGTGATAACACAGATTTAAAGACAAGTATTTAACACCAAAATATACCCGTTATAAACCAACTAGTCGATGGACAACAAGACGATCCATTGCATTGTCGTTAAAAAATGAGAGCACATAAACTGGACAGTAGATATTTGGAAACGGTTAGTCAGGTCTGACGTATTTAAATTTAATCCAAAGTTAAACATATTGCTGGCGTAGAATAGCTTAGAGAATTCAAAAATACCATGCAAGGAAACAATGAAGCACGGTGAGAGAAATGACATGATATGGGGTTGTTGCACATGCTGGTACAGACCACTGCAAAGAAAAAAAGAAATAATAAGGAATAAATGATATCTGTTTCTTTTGTATTAAGTTACTTTTCAGCTGGACGGTTGTAACGTGGTTTTATCGTCGGCTGAGGCAACTTAGTCGTGTCCAGGGTTTACTTATGGATCCTTAAGTAACAATACGATTATTATGTACCCTTTCTGGGTTTAATTAAAATAGTTTTTTATTGAAATTTTGTTTTATTTTTGGGCGAGTTTATGGTCCGAAGACCCGCACCTTCGGGTCTCTACCTATAAGGTAATATCAACCTTCCGAATGGAAGGCTCGGCACTTAACTAAAACTATATATTTTGAAATAAATTACGATGAATAGCTAGATTGATTCAGTCGGGTTAGTATCGGCTACTTTTGGGATTCGGTTGCAGGTTCGGGTTGAGTTCTTTTTGGATTCGGTTGAGTTCGGGATCAGGTCTTGCAGGTTCGGTTTGAGTTATTTCGGGATTCGTTTCAATTCGGGATCAGCTCTTGCAGGTTCGGGTTGAATATCAGGATCGGTTTTACATAGGTTCGGGTTTATATCAGGATCGGTTTTCCGCAGGTTCGGCGCTCTGTGTTCGGATTTGATTCTAACAGGTTCGGTATATATCAGGATCGTTTTAAAATACTACAATTCTAAATTACATATAATACAAGAGCGCTTATGCTAGGAGAACAGACAGCTGAAGCCACTGTGAGAACAGACAACCGAACTCACTGTGAGAACAGACAGCCGAAGCCACTGTGAGAACAGACAACCAAAGTCAGTGTGAGAACAGACAGCCGAAGCCACTGTGTATGTATTTATGCAAAACCAAAAATTCGGTTCTTCAATTATATTTCTACAATTTCCGAGACTTGTGAGAATAAACAGATCTGCTAGTTCTCTCGACTGTAACTCAACCTTGCTTACCGTTTGGGAATTATATGGCTTAAGATTTTGTTATGGCATCAAGGTGTTGTGTATGTTGTGTGTGGGAGATAGTGCCGTGTTTGTGTTGTGTATATTGTTATGAAAAGTAAATATGTACACGAAATTAGTCCTTAGTTACTATTTCTGTGTTTCACGGTGACCTGGAGCACACTTCTGGAAAAAGTGACTCTGCTGGCTGAATTTTCTTTTAATACAGTTTAATATTATTTGTGGTCAAACGTGAAGAGACAGTTGGGTTAATACCGATTAACTTCAAGCCATTTGAAGGAGCTTTGGTCATGGATTCAGCTAACATGAGAGAGTATTCTAAATGAATCAATTTCGAAAATTGATGGAGAGTAACGTGTAAAAAAGGGTTTTTCGAAATAACGGGCTTTTGGCTAAATATTAAATATACTATCTATCAGTCTCTAAAGATTTTGTATGGTGCGAAATTAAGTTGTTTGCGTTTTCCTGTTTTCTTAAAATTTGATTATAATTTTTGATTTATAAATAATTTTGTTAAGTATTGAGAAAAACCATTCTTTAATTAACAAGTGCACAAAGTATTAACATGTGCTTATTTGTGCTCCCCACTATATATCATCCATTTCCGCACAAAATATCGTTTTCTGATTTTTTTACATAAAACTATACGTTGCTGAATTTTCAATGAATACTGCCATCAACAGACGTCTTAAGGTATGGTCACACATGGCAAATATTTACTCATATATGAAGTCATACTTATATTTACTCATAAAAGCGTAACCACTTGTTTTAGCACTAATTTATTTGACGTTTTATTTGTTTAACATATCTTCTTTCCATTTTAGAATTTATTTTGCATACTCTATTGGTATGAAGAGTATGTGCCTATATGTTTACGCGTCATTACTTGGGCTAAGAACCAAATTTAAATAAAAGCTAGCGGGGAAACTTTTCATGCCCTTAACTGACGTTTTGAGCGGTTATTTTTCAATTGATAGAAAAGAATTTTTTTTTATTAATCGTTAACTGGCCGGCGCGTAACATATAATAAAACAAGAGTTTTGCAAAACCAAACAGCATCAAATGAAATAAAACTAATTATTTGTTGTGTCTTGACCTAAATCAACCAAGTTTTTTTTAAATAAATAAACAAGTTCAAATATAATTTATTTAGTGGTTACTTCTTTTTCAGCAAATATTTGCCAAGTGTGGCCGTACCTTTAGAATTTTATTAGGATCCAAAATACATTGTTATTGGTTTTACGACCAATGTTTCAATGTTTTATGAACGCAATGAATAAATTTAATAAAGAAACAATGGTTTGGCAAGCATTTTGCAGCAGCATAACTGATATTTGGAACAAAATCAAGTATGACTTCATATATTTATACAAATTATAAGTTAACAGATCGACGAAATAATGTGCAAAAATTAATGCATCCCATCAACGAATTTGTACTACAGAAAATTTCTTTCATTATTTCTTATTATTATTTCTGAAATATTATTAAAAAATTATCCTTTCTATAACATACAATCCCAATTCATCAAGTTGCGGCCAGGAAATCTGCGACGAAATTCACATTGTGCCAAAGTCACCGATCGATTATTGGTCAAATAAATAATCAGCAATATTACGCGTTCTGTAACATTGTTTATTAACGTGTATTTCGCATGTGTTTACTACACAAATGTCAAAACAGAACTGACATTAGGGGCCAATCGAAAAATTTATAGCATTTTCTGATAGGAGGATTACTTTTGCGGCACCTTGTATATACAATATTTTAATACTTTTTAATTAACTTTAGGTTTGACTTCAAATACAATTAGTTAAATTTGTGAATAAATTATGTTCAGCACATTTTAAAGTATGCACAACATATTTTCCGCTCTCTCACACTTTCTGCATGAGGACATCTTATAACATATTTATTAAACATATGTTCATTTGAGCATTAATTCCCAATTCAACAAAAATGTAGCAAAGGTCGCAAATGTTTCTTTAGGTATTTGCGAAATAAGAAATGGTTTGGCAGCATAAGCAACCCAAATTAATTTACTCCTTTGAGGCGCTTGATTTGTTTATTTCAAAAATATTGACATAAATACATACATACATACATACATACTGACATACATACATACATACATACATACATACATACATACATACATACATACATACATACATACATGCATACATACATACATACATACATACATACATACATACATACGTTTCGCCTGTTGTTCCAATGTAACTTCTGGAACAACAGGCGAAACGTATTACAGGACATATTTGAGAATACGACAATGGAGCAGTTGGTTAACTCAATGTTAGTCAAAAAGGAGAACTGGTGCAAATACTCCCATTTCATGCAGGAGATAATGATGGAGAAATCTAAATGCCAACAAAGACATGTGCCGAACCCCTAATCTCATACAAATATATGTTGGACGGGGGATTAGGACAAGGATGACAACTGCTTAGCAGTAAACGAACTCCACCTCGAAGTAATGCGGGAGCGGTCCCGGGGTGGTGGTTCCTGTGTAGGACCACTAGATGATAGTGCGCTATCACTACGTCCATTAAAAAAAAAAACATACATACATACATACATACATACATACATACATACATACATACATACATACATACATACATACATACATACATACATACATACCGCACGGGTATTCTCAGGAGAGAATAACGGGAATAACGACCCCGCGGACCCTAGTTTTGGCAGGTATGGAGGGCGTACTAAAATGGTACTAATGCCCAGTGAAGTCCTGTGACAGGGCGAATGGATACCGCCCTAAATTAGGTATCCTACCACAAGGGATGCCCTCAGGAGAGGTGCAATCAGAAGAGTGATGCCTTCGTGGTTTCCCTAATCATAAACTCAGCCAATCCACATCGGTCTGCGTCAGACCTTAAGAAAGGCGGTCCGCCGCTAGGGCATTAAGATCGAGGCCAGTAAGATCTTAATTATGGTATACTGGAAAACATAAATGTGATAAAGATGAACCCTGGGCCTGACGACTGTAGTATTCCGGGACTTAAGTATGTTGGAGTGAAACCCCACAGAAATAGCTCCTGGGCTAATACTGCAGCTGCCTCCGTCCCGCTAAAACCCGGCAAGTCTCGAAACACGCTTTAAGTTTCGTCGCCATTAAGTTGGTGGTGTAGGTTCAGTTGACGCTGTCCTGATTAATACGGGTCTGGCTCTGAACACAGTGTCTCATAAGGACGTTGTGTCAACCCTCGCATGGCCTCCCTGCTTGCAAAGATAACCATGGGACCAAATAACGTAACTATACATCGAACTTGAATAACGGTTTTGAGTTGGGACCCAGTGAAGATATGAGTACCAAATATAACAAAAATAACAATAACAACAACAACTATAATAATAACAAAGATATGATCAACATAGGAGCAGAAAACCCTTTCCGAAATAGTGGGAAGATACAAAGATCACCACCTAGGAATAATGTTTCACAATCAATCACTGCAAGAAGCGCAACTGGAGAAGACAGACACCTTGACCGTCTTAAGAGGGAGGAGGAAATGGCGTTCGTCGAACTTGGCAATAAACTGAGTGCAATGAACACTGTAGTCTGTGATGCTAGGAACATTCACAAGACTGTAAGAGACAATCTTCTTCTGGCTGTTGCTTTGTATCAGCAGCTTCGAGAGTATAGAGAAGCGATCGCTCTGAATGTTATTTTGGATACACCACACGATAAAACAGAGGTAACGACATGCAACA
Source organism: Bellardia bayeri (assembly GCA_950370525.1). Lineage (NCBI taxonomy): Eukaryota > Metazoa > Arthropoda > Insecta > Diptera > Calliphoridae > Bellardia > Bellardia bayeri. Next base: position 67,560,660 of record OX493265.1, read on the forward strand.
AAGATACACAAACGGAGAAAGAAACTCCCAAAGAAGGCATGAAGAGACCAGCCTCCTTCTCACCAGTAAAATCCAAGCCACCTAAGAAGGTTCGCACATCACAAATAGAGGATAAAGATTGTGATACAGATAACGACATCCAGTGGACCCTAGTAGAAGGAAGAAAAAAGAACCGAAGTACCAAAAAGGGAAATAGTAAGGACGTAACTAGAAATAAAGGTGAGACCATAACAATCAAGGCGGATGGTACAAGCTATGCTGATATAATGAAGAAAATGAAGACAACTATAAAGCCGGAAGAAATTGGCATAGGTATAAAGAAGATCCGAAGAACCAAAGAAGGGAATGTCTTAATAGAGATGATAAAAGGAGAAGGTCAAGCGAAGAAACTGGAAGGCGCTATAAAGGGATCCCTCGGGGACAATGTTCAAGTTCAAACAATGGTGGATAAATTTCTTCTTGATATAAGGGACATGGAAGAATCCACAGAGGAAAGTGAGATAATTAATGCTATTCTTCAAGTATCTAGTGAAACAGATAGTACGAAAATAAAAGTACGTAATATACGCGATTACTATGGTGGCACGAGACAAGCACTTGTAGAGGTACCAGGAAACGTTGCAACTACAATAATTAGTAGGAGTAAAATTAAAGTAGGACTCGTATTATGTCGAGTAAGACGAAAAAATATTATCAAGCGGTGTTTCAGGTGCTTACAACAAGGACATATTGCTCGGTCCTGCCAAGGAAAAGACCGTAGCCAAACATGTAGGAGATGCGGTATAGATGGACATAAGGCTAATACATGTAAAAATGAGCCACGATGTGTAATCTGTCTAGAGGCTGGCCGACAGAATGTAAACCACTATATTGGTACTGGCAGTTCATGCAACCACAATAATGAACATTAAGATACTCCAGATAAATCTAGGAAGAGGTCGCGAAGCTCAACAGCTGATGATAAATAGCATAATGGAAAAAGAGATTGATATTGCAATAATAAGTGAACAATATGCCAGAGTTGAGGGCAGTGCTTGGTACCAAGATGTTCTAGGCAAAGCATCTGTGTACATACGTAACCAATTGCTCACGATAGAAAAAATTGAAGAAAACAATGAACATTTCGTAGTTATACACACCAACAGGATACGAATATATAGTTGCTACTATTCACCGAGTATAGAAATAACGGAATTCCAGAACAAAATGGATATACTTGAACGAAATATTAAAACCGGAAACACCCCAGTACTGATAGGGGGAGATTTTAATAGTAAGTCGTCTGAATGGCTCTCAGGAAAAACAGATAAAAGAGGAATAGCTGTGAGTGAAATGATTGCATCTCTGGGTCTGATTGTCCTGAACAGGGGAAGATCTCCAACTTTCAGGAGAACAGACTCAAGTTCAATTATAGATATAACATTTGCATCACCGTCTATAGCATGCAAAACACCACAATGGGAGGTCCTAGAAGACGAAACACTAAGTGACCACCAATATATTCAGATGCAGATAGACCTCTCATACACCAATGTAACAGCGAACCCGACACGAATTAGATGGAATACACGAAAGATAAATAAAGAGAACTCCATAGAAAAGCTTATGGAGATTAAATCCGGAACACAACTTAGCGACATTTTGAACGCAGATATCGCTGCTAGACGGCTTATAGACATCCTCACAGAGATCTGTAACGTTGGAATGAACAAAACTAAAATGCTCGGTCGATCTAGAAAACATGCCTACTGGTGGAATCAAGATATTGCACGTTTAAGAGCAGAATGCCTCAAAACTAAACGTATAGCTACACGTAGTAAAGGGGACCTTATTGCAATGGAGCTATATAGAAGAGCTAGGAAAAGTGTTAGAGTAGCAATCAAAAACTCAAAAAGAAAAGCATGGGAATCACTATGTCAGGAAATAAATAATGATCCATGGGGCCTTCCATATCGGATAATAATGAAAAAACTAGGAAACCGATGTAAAATACCAGGAATAACAAATCCTAATTGGGCATACACCATAGTGACTACACTTTTCCCCGAAACGGAAAGAACCAGGAGCAACTTACCCCCTTTACAAGGTGCAAATGAATACGATACCTTCTCTCACAATGAAGTAACTGACACATGCCGTACTCTGAAGAAAAAAAAGGCACCAGGGCCGGATGGGATTCCGAATGAAATAATTGCCTTAGTCTGTGAGCATTGGCCAGATGTATTTACGGATACATTCAACATTTGCCTAAAAGAAGGAGTCTTTCCAAAGCTATGGAAAAAACAGTTTCTTGTATTGCTGCGCAAAGGCAACAAACCTTTGGAGAACCCATCTTCATACAGACCCTTGTGCCTACTGGACACTTGTGGAAAGCTTTTGGAGAAATTAATTCTAAATAGACTTGAAATAGAAATAAGCGTAAAGGGAGGCTTCTCACACATGCAGTTCGGTTTTGTGAAAGGCAAATCAACTATAGGTGCTATCAGGGAAGTAGTGAATACAGCAAAGATAGCTTTTGAAAACATGCGATTTTGTTCCATTGTTACCCTGGACATTAAAAACGCTTTTAACTCTGCAAACTGGAATGTAATACGTCAAACAATGCGAGAACGAAACTTCTCAGGATATCTAATTAAAATGGTTGATAGTTACCTGCAAGATAGAATACTTGAATATGAAACAGAAGATGGAGTAAAACAATATGAAGTGTCAGCCGGCGTTCCTCAAGGGTCTATACTGGGTCCCTTCCTATGGAATCTAATGTACGACGAACTATTAAAACTGAATTTACCAGACGGTTCAAAACTTGTTGGATATGCAGATGATGTAGCCCTAGTTGTGGATCAACCCTCTGCACCATTGACAGAAATAGTAACAAACGACTGTCTAGGAAGAGTTAATATATGGCTAAGAAAAAAGAACTTAACACTTGCAGCGAACAAGACCGAAGCGATTCTGGTGACCAAACGAAGATCCTTTGTATTCCCAAAATTGAGAGTGGACGGATACCAGATTACTATAGGTAAGACTTTGAAATACCTAGGTGTAGTCTTAGATAGCAGACTATCTTTTGAGCCACATATAGGGATGGTATCTGAGAAAGCCTTAGCAACAGCATCGAAACTAGCTAGAATAATGCCAAATATAAAAGGTCCAGGACAAACTACCAGACGACTTATAGCTACAGTAGCGTACTCGCAAGTACTATATGCAGCACCTGTGTTCAGTACGGCTGTCTCAAATAATAAAAAGCTTAAAAACGTACTAGAAAAAGTACACAGAACATGTACACTACGAATAACATCTGCATACCGCACAATATCTACTGCTGCTGTGTCCGTTCTCGCTGGTGTGCCATCGATTGACTTACAATTAAACGAAAGAAAGGAAATATATGATAAACGGTTGTCTATAACACATAACCATATGAGCGAAAAATTCCATATAAAAAAAGCTGCAAGAGAAAGGTTACTTCAAACGTGGCAAACACTATGGGATGAATCAACAAAAGGAAGATGGACTCACATTCTTTTTCCCAATGTTAAAACGTGGATAAACCGAAAACATGGAGAACTTAACTTTTATCTGACCCAGATTTTTAGCGGACATGGTAACTTTGGTAGCTATTTACAAAGATTCCATATAAAACAAACAGCAATATGCGAAATGTGCAATGAATGCGAGGACAACGTTGAGCATACACTCCTAAAATGTAACTTCTGGAACAACAGGCGAAACGTATTACAGGACATATTTGAGAATACGACAATGGAGCAGTTGGTTAACTCAATGTTAGTCAAAAAGGAGAGCTGGTGCAAATACTCCCATTTCATGCAGGAGATAATGATGGAGAAATCTAAATGCCAACAAAGACATGTGCCGAACCCCTAATCTCATACAAATATATGTTGGACGGGGGATTAGGACAAGGATGACAACTGCTTAGCAGTAAACGAACTCCACCTCGAAGTAATGCGGGAGCGGTCCCGGGGTGGTGGTTCCTGTGTGGGACCACTAGATGATAGTGCGCTATCACTACGTCCATTAAAAAAAAAAAAAAAAAAAAAACATACATACATACATACATACATACATACATACATACATACATACATACATACATACATACATACATACATACATACATACATACATACATACATACATACATACATACATACATACATACATACATACATACATACATACATACATACACATTTATTTATGTTTCAGTTCAAATGGTTAAATGTCCGCTTATGGTGGCTACTACAGATACAACAAATTTCCAAGTAATTTTTAGGCTCAAACAGCCTAAACAAAATTGCAACTTACACACAGAAACAAACAAACAGAACAGAACACTCACTCAAATATACTCGTATATAAAGAAGTGAAGAAAAAGGAAAGAAAGCTCAAATCAATTGTTTATGCTTATAAAATTAAAATAGTTGTGGCATGGGAACTAGATAAATAGATAAACAATATTCTAAAAATATTAAACAAATTTTTAAGTTTTGAAATATGTAATTTTTTTTATATATTTATAAAAAAAAACTTACCCTTTTTATAGTTTTTGTAAGTTTTTATTAATAATTTATTATTTTTCGCTTCGAATGTTGTTAACAATACGGACAATATGTTAACATTTCATTTTCATTTTAAAGTCTTTACCAACAAACTTACACCCAAAATCACTCTGACTAATAAATAAGTCAACAAATATGTTTAACAAAATAATTTATTATTGTTTGCTTTTTGTTATTATAATTATTATCGGTTAATAATTTATTAAACAGGTAAATATTTGTATTATATTAATATTGTTGTTAAGGTGTGTGTGTGTGTGTGTGTTTTTTTTTTTTTTTTTTGTATGTATATATTTATTATTTTGATTTTTTTCTTCGCTTTATATGTTGTTATTGCCTCTGAGATAGAATAATAACTACGTCCATGATACTAACTCGGTGTACACTTATCACTTATGTGTAGCAATGCAATACCTACTTTTGTGTTCCATCAATGTAAAGTTGTCCAATTACATATTGTTTCGTTCTCAAGCTTTGTTGTTTGTCCTAAAGTTTTTACATTGTATGTGTGATTAATGAAAGTTGAAAGGCAAAGCAACAGTAAATTATACCGTAAAAGGACTGCAGACCTTACAAAATTATTTTTTTTAGAAAAATTGTCCACAGGATATGTTCTATTTCATTATTTTATTATGTATAAAAAATATAAAATAATATTACATTTTACGCCTCAGCGCCATATTGGCAAAATTTACAAAATTCGATTTTAATATTTATAATAATATACATTGTATACAATTCTATGAAAATTTGTTTAATTTATTATTCAATTATAACAATTAAAATGTTAATAAAAATGCTGTTAAGTGTTAAATAATTCAAATATAATTCAAAATTTCTAGTTTTTAGTTAAATTGTAGTTAAATCAGAAGCACATCGACATTTTGAAGTAAAACAAGTTAGAGTGCAATATTCGGCGATGCCGAATCTTAAATACTCTCCACCTAAATATAATGAGAAATACAAAAACTACACTATATCTACTATAGGACTAGAATATCCTTATTCAGCGTTTTTGAATAAAGTGTGATCCATTTCGAGGTTCCCTACTTTTTTTAAAGAAAAAGAACACAGAAAATTCAAATCTAATGGGGAATGTTTATTATCATTTGAAAGAACATTCTTTGGCATTTATTTTTTGAAAATTACGTCTATCAAATATTGGCCGTTGCTACATCGCAGATAACTCGTTCGAACATTTCATCTGGTAATGGCGAATGACACGCGTGATGTTTCCTCCAAAGCTTGAATCGAAGCGGGTTTATCCGCATAAACTTTAGACTTTACATATCGCCACAAGAAAAAGTGTAAAGGTGTGATATCACACGATCTTTTTGGCCAATCGACCGGTCCAAAACGTGAAATTATATACTCACCGAAGTGTTCTCTCAATAAATCCATTGATTGATGCAATGTGTGTGAAGTGGCGCCGTCTTGCTGCAACCAATTGTCGCCGAGATCACGAGCTTCAATTTCAGGCATCATTTTTAAAGATATATTGACCGATGATTCCACCGGCCCACAAACCACACCACGTGGGCTATTCGGTCGAATATTATCCAATAGTGAATGCTGGGTCTCAAAATGGATGATGGTGTTGCTAATAGTACACTCAGTAAGCCGATTATAATGACCATAAGTTGAGCAAAGTGCACGAAACACATTCCTCACAGAACGTGAATTTTCGTAATAAAGTTGAACGATTTGTAAACGTTGTTCAGGCGTAAGTCTTTCCATTATGAAATGCCAAACAATATTAAACAAAAATAACATGACCGCATGACTCACACATGATCTGTCAAAAAAAAAAAAGACTATTGAAAAAATTGAATCACCCTGTACTAATATTTCAGCATTTTATACATACTTATAACTTAATAACTTTATTTACAAGAGATATGTGGGTGGCATAATAGAAACGGACCAATTATGGACTTAAAGCTTCTAAATCCAGTATCCAGCAACGTAAATTTGTTGAAATTCATCTCAATAACGATATTTACAAGAGAAAAGTTTTTATTCAGGCTAGCAGTTCGAGAATTTATATTAAAGAATACTATTGTAACGTATTGGAACAATTGGCAAATTGGAAAGCATTTTCTACCCGGCCAAGAGCGTCATCAGCAATCTTCATTGTCCATTATCAAACTTTTCTCTTACAAATAAATATTAGTTCAAATTCTTCTCTAATTAATATTTACAAGAGTTGTATGGTTTGTTGTTGTACTTGGAAGGAGACTTTATTTTGGAGCTATTGCCAATATGGTCTGAATGCTACAAATTTCAGTAGTATAATTGCCGTATAACCGATACTAGTAAGATTTCTGGATTACAATTTCTGATCTGCATAAAATGTTGATTCTATATCGATATTTATTTGAAATTATTGAGGGTTAACTTGCTTTTCAGAGGTGGTACGTATAATAGTGATTTTCGGAAGACCGCTTCATATAGTGAATATGGTCAAATATGGACCGAAATTCACAAATTTCTGTAGAATGATTTTTGTGTATATGTAACTAATCTGTGTAAAGCCTTATGTCGATACCGATATTTATAAGATATATATATATATATAAAGATAAAAGACTTTTTCGGATTATGGACCGATCATCATAAAATTTTGTACAACAATTTATATATCTATAAGAATTATTTGTGTCGAATTTGAAACTGGTACCCGAAGTTGTACCCGATTTATACGTATTTAAGTGAATTATAGATATGGAATTTATATGGAATCTGTGGTCAAACATGGGCAGAACAAAACAAAATTTCGTTTTGCGATTTCATTTGACATGACAATTATTTTTGTCGAATTTTGTATTAATATTCCAATTTTACAGGCATTTATTTATCATTAAGCGATATTTTGGGAAGATATTTGTATGTGTGCTATGAGAAATAAAATGTTTAAAAATATCAAATTTTTATGGAGGTTGTCTCTCATTTTCGTCCATAACTCTGGTTCTACTATACCGATTTTGCTGATTTTCAATAACAAACTGCTTAGGAAAATTATAAATGAATGTTTATTGGTTTTGGTTGTTTCTTTTGGACGTGAGAGTTTTTTACACAGACAGACAGACAGACAGCCAGACAGACGGATATAGCTCAATCGACTTAGAATTCTATAAGGATCAATAATATATACTTTGTTGGGTCTCAGATGAATATTTCACAGTGTTACACACGGTTTTCAGTTTTCATTTATTGTACTGTGCAAAAGTGTCCGAATAGTGAATTTTTTTTTTAATTTTTTTTATTTTTTTGAAGCAATTTATCTGAGTTTTTGTGCTTTATAATTTAGGTTTAATTAAATAAAAAATGCATACATATACACACAGCTTTAAAAGTGTGTAAGCACCAGTGAATTTTTTGATTTTTTTAATATTATGAAAAGCATTATAGTTCAACTTAATTTTTTTTTCATAACCGAATCTATTATTCAACCAAATACCCAACAAAACGAAACTTTTAAATTTCAATCGATGGATAGATTTTAGGATTTTCATTATCTTAAAAAAATCAAATAATTTATTGTGTTTACTCACTTTTGAGGCTCATAATATATGATAACATATCTATATGTATTTGTATAATTTGCATTACCTTTTTTCCTTAATGCAAAACATCCGGACAGTTTTGCTTACCATTGTACACAGAAAAAATTATTGCCCGACAAATTTTAATTAAACTTTTAATTGAGTCTTAATTGAATTTTAATTAAACGTTTTGTCATGTCAATTAGATTTTTAATTGAAAAACAATTTTCAATAAAATAATATAATATTTTTTTTATTTAAAACTACTTTTAATTAAATTTTTACAACATATTTGAATTGATAGTACAAATTCCTTCATCGGTCCACTTTCAATTAAATGTTTAATTAAATATACGAATATTTTAATTGAAAAGCAATTTTAATTTTTTCTTGGTATGTATATCTTTATATGCTGTTAAGCATTAAAAACCATACAGATCTTAAATAGATGAATTTCACCTTCCTTTTACGGTTAATTTTGTTTACGCATCAGTGATTCTTTTTTTAAGAATTTTCTTTTATACTCGTTTGTTTTTCTCTAAAGCAAAGCAACAGCTGTCTGCTGCAATCAGATGTAAATAGTAACTTTTTTGGCACATGCCTACTTGAAAAGCTTTTTGCTACTAAAAACAATGCTGTTAACTTTACAGTTGAATTAAGAGCGATATTATGGGACAACTCAAGTTCATTTAAACTGAAAAGCTGTAAAGCATTTTTAAAGTTTCTTAAAATAACTATTTATAAAATAATGGCAAATATTATCACTCCCTCTTAAAAGGCTGAGTGCAAATTTTTAACATTTGGAATAATCTAAAAATTATTGATATTTTAATCATACATATTTGTATTTATTAATACATTTGTATGCATATAATTTTATTATTCTTTCTATACAGCCTTGAATTATTACAGAAATAATTATACTCCATCGCGTAATTGTTTTTATGGACTTTTAATATGTATATGTATATTTTAAATATTAATAAATGAACATATGTACATAAATTGCCAATAATACTTTGACTCTATAACTCATGCCTGATAAAAATAAATACTCGTAAAAAGTAAACAGTCATCAACATGCATCTTATGAAGCATTTTATTTGTTGTATATATTTTTTTAATTGTTCTTAAACGTTTTCAAAGCTTCTGGAAGAAGAAATTCTTGGACAATTTTTACTTCGTCTTTTGCAAATAGAAAATAAGAAACTTTGCAGATGTCTTGTCTTTATCAGGTTTATTTCGAAATAGAATATTAAGGCGTCTCTAAAGCAATGTAATACAATTTTGTTAAAACATGTTTGAAACATTTTACAACAAAGTACGATGTAAAGCCAACAAATCGTACACTCGCTAGCAGGAAGCGAACCTACACTACACAAGAACAAAATGCCTGCAGCATTACGGACATAAATTTGTTCATGTTCTTCTATGTGGGGAAAACGTGTCGTTGTTTAAAATTTTCTTTGTCATTTTTTAAAATGTAGGTATTTTTGTGAGAAAATTACATTTGTTGTAAAGACAAGAAATTATTCAATGAGCGAACAAATTCATGGCACATCAAGTCGAGCATAGAAACTTTGTGTTGCATTTTTTACAACATGTTACACATTGCTGGCTTAAGTGGATAGAAACTATTGAAATACTAAATACTAGTTATTTCTAGAATTAATATAATATGCACTTGCATATTTCTATACAACGATAATGATTTAGGCAGTCATGATGTAGATTGACTTATAGCGGCGAGCACAAATGAGTACATGTTTGTGCCTTGTGCACTTTTTATAAACAAATTTAAAAATGTGTTTTGCATTTAATGTAGGCAAAATGCTAAACAAATTAATTTACAATACTTTAGAGAAAATTATAATTTTCGGGGGGGAAAAAAAACTTGTATGTACACAATTTTGCACAAGTGTATCTTTGGAAATATTTGCACAAAAATATCAAAGTTTACCATTTGATTTGTGGTTACTGTATAAAAAAAACTTTAGTTTGATATTAATTTAATTGCGTTTGGAAAACACTTTTTGCAAATTATCCAACATAAATCAAATTATAATAAATAAGGAAGAAATTTTCAAGAGCCAATATTCTAATAATGACTATTGATTCACCTAAAAGTATGTGGTGAATCAATAGCCATAGAAATCCAAAAAAAAACTCCGTCCTACTGTATGAAAACTACAACTCAGAAGCCGCAGAAAGCTTTTAACGAATGCGGGCACACGTCTCAGAATAACGCAACTGAAAAATGGCTAGAGTTTAATACCGAAAGATCCTTCAATAGCATTAGGCCTAACCGTTTGTCAATAGACAGTAAAACGAGTTATTTTAAAGACTTCATATAAAGGAAAAAATTAAGCAAGGCGAAAGGAACGCCATGATATGGGTTGGCTTGGTGGCACGTCAGTCCTCTTTAATCAATTGAATGAATTATGGGGAAAGAAGAATGAACATATTTACATTAGATTTGTGTTGATGTTTTTAACGCCCATAAATATTGGTCCAACACCCATCATAAAGTATACCGATTTAACGATATCTGTCCGTCCGTCTGGTTGGCTGTCTATGTTAAGCTTATGAGCAGAGTCGCAATTTGGAAATATATCGATAAATTTTGGTACATGATATTTTTTCGGCTTAAGGACGAATGGGATTGAAACTGGTGCAAATCCCAGTTTCAATTTCAATTTCATCTGGCCTCCATACAAATGTAAACCATAAATGTTTTAATTATGCAAGTATTTTAACAAATTTCACCACAAATGAGTAGTTAATGAATTGCTCATAGTTCTCAAATAAGGCACACTTTCGAGAATCACTTTAACCCATATCGAACTATGGATGGGAAAACGCAATACTCACTTTAGGGATGTGTGATTCTCAGTTTGGCTACCTTTTTCTTAAACCCGATATGCAATATGTAAATTTGATTAAATATCTAAGCAACATGAATTGAGATTTTCCTCAGAAATGATTTTTTCATATTGAAATCAGATCACAAAAAAAAAGGATTTTTCCAACTTTTTTCGATTTTTTATGAATTGTTATAAAATTAGTAATAATATTTAATATATCGACGGACAGCTGTAATAGTATGAAGATTATACATATATCTATGCATTTATATAAGATTTGGAACCAAAAAACACAACGCCTCCTGGTACAGGATAATGTGGGTGTTGCGTTTTTGCAACAAGGGCTGGCGCCACGTCCAGTGATTCAATTTGGACCAAAAACATTTTTTTTTCTTAGTCGGACATAAATAAACATTTTCTAAAACTCTCTTCATTGTAACTCGATGGAATCTTAGTTCAGTCCGATATGGGTTAAAGAGCATAATTCTCTTAAAAATTTTGGTATCCAAATAATATTGAAAATAAATTCCATAATTAATTGCAGCTCCCATATAAAGTCCAGTTCCAAAAATCACTTAAATGCGCATAAATCTCTTATCCGTATTAAATTGAAATTCAACACAAATAATTCACATATACATAAAGCGTAGTATCGAACCGAAATTTTACACAGATCAGTTATAAGTATGTAAAAATTATACTATTGATTTTTGTGCAAGTTTATCCATAATTGACCATAGCTTCCATACAAGCTCCACTTCCGAAAGTGATTCTGAGTCGATCGGTATAATTTAAGGTGGGTGTTGGACAAATATTTTTGGGCGTTACGAACGTCAGCACAAATCCATCTATGGTGGTGTAGGGTATACAAATGCAATTAAATCTGTAATATTTAAGAACATACATACATATGTATGTATGTATATGAAAATTTACATTTGATTAAATGTATACATATGTATGTGATAGATTTCAGTATACTGACCGATCTGTCTCCTGTTGGTCTTTCATTGTCAAAATACAATTTTTTTTTTGTATAAAAATTTAAAAATAATATAAAATATGTGTATATTGACATCGGAGATAGTAGGTAAACATTTTAACGGATGTTTTTTTTTCTCTTTTTGACAAAATTAAATAAAAAAATTTTGCAAATAAAAGTTATGTCAAAAAGTCGTGTTAACATTTTTGATACCCTCCTTGTATGTCATCAAATATTATATAAATATTACTAAATAAAAACAATTTTTTATGTGTACCTACGAAGACATTAAATAAAACGCATAAAAAGAAAATCGCAAAATTTATGAGAAGTAATTAAAAAACATACACGTAGTATTTATGCTAATTTTTTATTAAGCGTTTAATTATCGCACACTGCTTTAAAATAATTGCTATTATTCAAAAATTAATTATTTCAATCTCTTTTAAATTTATGTATGTATGTGAAATTTATTATGTATAAAAATATAAATTGTGGTTGATTTTAAATTATTATACTCAAAATGTATTAATTATTATGATTAAATGGGGCAGTTGTTATGATTTTTGTATAGGCAATTAAAAAATTCAAGAAAGCAGAGCAACTGCAAAAATGGTGTTTTATTAGAGTCCAAAAAACATTGTCGTCATGCATCAAGTCCATTCTAAATTCACAATGCAATCCTGGGTATCATTAATTCGCAGTTCTGATTTATAGGAAATTTCACATACATACATAGACTATGTTGCATTACTATAGTTACACTTAATGTTTGCTATTTGTTCTAAATTTATAAACAGTGTTTTACAACGAGTAAAATTTAGATTGAGGTAATGATTAATGTGAACTTTTTATCCAAAATTAATTTAAAAGCGAAATTGCGAAATAATATTTTAGTTAGTGTTTCATAACTATAATTACATTGCTTAATAGGATGCCAAACCCTTGCACTGATCTTACTGGAGTTTTCACAGCACTGAAAGAAATATTAGGCTATATTTCACTGTGACTCTGAAAGGAATAATAGGCCATATTAAGTTTTGATTGGATAAATGGGAGTGGCACCGCCCATATACCAAAAATTTTTAATCGCCATATTTTGGTCGTACGTTGGTGATATTTCATACATATGGTATTGACCTAATTAGGGATACCTATCAGAAGAAAAGTGGGTGGGACCACGCCCCTTTTTAGGAAAATTGTATTAAAGTCTTAACTACTGGACCGATCGTCATTAAATTTTCACAATAGAATATTCTTACGAAATAATAAATCCTTGACTATATGAAGTTGTGAGTGTACAAAGAGGCGTGGCGTCGCCCATAAACCCAAAATTTAAATTCGTCATATGTTGGGCATTTTCTGACCAACGGCGACAGTATGGTATTGGCATGAAGAGAAATACGTATCAAAAGAAAAGTGGGCAGAACACGCCCCTTTGTTTGAGATATATTAGAGGCTGGATCTGTTAATCGATCTTAAATTTTCACAGCGAGCAGCTTTGACTCAGGAATACCTATTACATGATAATATTTTTGACCATGCACACTTCTGCACCTACTTTTTTACTACGTTTATTAACGGCTTTACCTCATAGGGGTTAGCGAAGCACGCCGGGTTTAGCTAGTATTATAGAAAGAAGAATATCAGAAAAACAAAAGTATAACTTTTCTTTATTCTTATTATGCAATGTTTAACAATTTTCGCGGCTAGTAACTTAGTGATTTACCCCCTTATTCAAAAACGATTATTAAATTTAACAAACGTTTATTAAGACAGATTTGCATATAAAAATTTGCTTAATAAACGTTTGTTAAATTTAATAATCGTTTCTGAATAAGGGGATTAATAAAAAATCAAATTACTGTTTATATAAAAACTGGCTAAAGTTTTCGAGCAATTGCAAAAAAAAAAAAAACTGGAAACATGTGACTGGTAGTAAAAAAGTTTGCAAAAAAATCTGGATTTTTATAGTAAAAATAGACGTGGCTGTCCCAAAAAAGCTTTACGAACGGGAGAATCGCAGAATTATAAACTAAACCTACAACACAATGAAGAGTCCTGGCTAGATTATTAATGAATGTGAGGTAAATGTGTCCCAAGCAACCTTGAGCCACAAAACTGCCCAACTTTAGTTTGCTAAAACAAACTTACAAAATAACTGGAAACAGGTAATAGTTGCACCATCTAAACATATATTTATTTAGGCTGATTTTTTCGATGAAAATAATTAAAGGGTTTCAACACCTATTAGAAACCTGTAAAAAGAACGAAGTTATTTCTTAAAAAATAATTTTTGGGGCGGATCTTTGATCAAGTGCTTTGATGCTTGATATATCGTCTGCAAGCAACAAAATGAATTCTTTTGATTACACAAAATAACTAAATGAGAAATTAGTGCCGTTTTTAGAAAATAGTAATGAAAGCAATTTATTTTTCAATCAGACAAAGGAATTGCTTAAAGATCTATATCTGGTGAATAGTAAGCCTGCTCGAACTTTTTACTTGATTCAGAGAAAAGGAATATTGGTATTTTAAGTTATTTTAATTTCAGTGTATTTATAATTATGAAACATTAAAAATGTTTTGCCAACTTAAAGTTCTATACATGTAAAAAAAAAACACCCTCTACTAAATAACTTTCGCATTGCTAAAACGTTTGTCCAATTATAAATTGAAAGGTTTCGCTATTGAGCTTTTTCACTTGCAATATGAGAGAATATATTTGGTTTTAATATTTTTAGTGAATTATCAATGAAATAAAAATGAAATTTTACAAAGTTTGTACATAATTGCTGGTAATCTTCGTCTCAATTGTCCTATTAGTTTCATTGAACAAATTTACACTTTTGGCGCACTTTTTGTTCAAGGAAATTTACATATTATTTCGTTTTTATTTTATCTTTTCAATATTGTTTATGATAATGGGATGATAATGAGTTAAAATTCAAGTTGACAGTTTAGTATCAATGGCAAATTTAATGATTCTGTTGGTTGTTCTTGAAATGGTTTACTTTATTAATAATCGAGCGTTGACAGATTAACATAATAGTATGTAGTGTATTGGGCTGTTTAAAAGAAACCAGAAGTAAATTCTATGAAAATAGATTAGATGCTGTTCTACAAAGCCTCCAAGAGAACCCATAAATTTTGTTGGTTTTTTTTTATTTACAATTAGGTCAAATAAATTTTTCATTTTAAGTGTGTACTCGTATGTAGACTTTTATGTGTTTGAAAAATTAATTTTATATTTTTTTGTTAATAAATATTTGTTTTGGTCCAAATTTATTGTTTGTTGTTGGATTGACCTTTAATGCTTGATTGTTCAGAGATAACTGAAAAACTCGCTTTTTAAGATGGTATGCAGAATTTACTGTGCTACTGTATATAATTACAAACTCCCTTATTCAAAAACGATTATTAAATTTAACAAACGTTTATTAAGCAAATTTTTATATGCAAATCTGTCTTAATAAACGTTTGTTAAATTTAAAAATCGTTTTTGTATAAGGGGGTTAGTCAATATTCTTAACAATATTTGTCAAATCATACACGGATTTATTGATTTGTTGCCTTAGTGTAGGGCACTGAAATTAATCGTCTCAATTTTTTTATTGTAAACTGATTAAAATAAATTGTTTATCTTTAATAGAAATATAAAAATGTACTCGTATTTATTAAATAATTCAATGAATACAGTTTTATTTTTGCAAGTAAAAAATTTTAATTAAATATAAAAATAATCAATTAAAACTGATATGTTTATAGAACTATTTAGCTGCATATATTAAATAAATACTAAAGACTAAAATTAATTTATTACATGTGCGTATAATAAGTACAAAATAGATCATTATAATTTAAAACTAGAAAATGCTGATTAAAAAAAACTTAGTAAATAATTTAAATATGTAAGAAAATACGAAAAATACAGAATAAATAAAATAATGCAATTCAAGAAATATGTTATAGAAATAAAAATAGTCAAGGAAATAATAGGAAATGACAAGAAATGCAATAGTTAAAAAAATACTAAAATCTAGAGGCCATCTTTTAGGAATATTTAATTCATATGCACATAAAAAAGGCTTTAAAGCTTCGAAAATAATTTTCAATTGTATTTTTAAACTTTGCATATGTTTGCAGCCGTAAAGACAGCTCCTTAAGATTATAAAGCTTTTAAAATTTTGGTTTTCTGTTTTGTTTTTTTTTTTTTTTTAACTCTATTCAGGTATACCAGTCTTTATGACTTGACCATTTGTACAGCGGAATATTTTCTCATGTTCGGGTAGTTCTCCAATCAAATAATCACGCATTTGTTCAATGGCATCACGAGAATGACCCGTGCCATGAAACGCCAAAGTGGCATCACGCCCTGCATAATCCATAATAACATCGGCGCCGCCGGGATGATCTTGTATGAAATTGGTTACATCATACACACGATCGTAAATAACGACCCAACAATCACAATAGTCATCGTGGTGGGACACAGCGTCCAGACATATTTCAGGTAAAGAGGCTTTTAGAGCGGTTAGAACTTTTAATGGAGGCTGTTGAGTTGTCTGCTTTTGTCCCACAGTGGGCACAATGCGTAAAGCTTGCAAGAGACTTGTAATTGAGGTAGTCATGTTTGCTGTTGTTAAAACTAAAATCGCTATGTATGTAATCTCAGGTTTTTTTAAATTTTTATTCACAAATCTATTTCTTATTCTTATGCACTTGCTTTAAATTCACGTTTTTTTTTTTAAGTAATTAGAACGTAATTTATATTTTTGTTAAAATTTTTGTAATCGTATTTTTTATGTATTTCTTAATATTAGCCGCTGTTTATTTTGTATGCACACTTCGATTTGTAAAGACTGAATGTTGCTTGGAAAAGTCTGTGTAATCTATTTATAAAGATATTTTTTTAGCGTTTTCTTAAGAGTATTCAGATAGTGAGAATAATTTCATTTCAAGTTTCAATAATCGTATTTCAGTATTTAATCTCTTAATGAATCTTCGTCGTCGTAGTATTTTCGCTGGTGGTTGAAAATTAAAATGTAATATGATCGTCTTGATCTGCCATAGCAGCAGTCAAACCCGTTAGTTTAATTTATTTGTATGTAGGTATATATTGCTAGACAAATATTTACTGTATCATTTCTGTACATATGAAACTTATTTTTAATAATTTTATTCGGATAACAATATTTTGAAGAGATTTATAGTCGTTCAAGTGTTTTTCGAAATTGGTCCTTATATGGGAGCTACAACTAATTCCTTGGACCGAAAAAATATGATTTACCAAATTTTATTGCAATATCTTCAAAATTGAGTCGATCGGTATACTTGAAGGTGGGTGTTGGACCAATATTTACGGGCGTTACAAACATCAGCACAAATTCAATATATAAAAGGTTATAAAAATCGCGGATGCGCCTTTTTTGAACATTTTTTTCTATATGCAGGAATTGCCTTCCGTCCGTCCGTCCGTCCGTCTGGCGGGCTGTCCATGTAAATCTTGTGCGCAGAGTACAGGTCGCAATTTTGAAGATATTTCGATATAATTTGGTACGTATTATTTGTTCGACCCAAGGATGAATCGGATTGAAACTGGTGGAAATCGGTCCATTATTTCTCCAGGACAAATGTCCTGCTAAAATTGAAATTTACCGATCATAAATGTTTGAATTATGCAAGTATCCAAACAAATTTCATCACAAATGAGTAGTAAATGAAGCCAAATTACATCTACAAATTTTCTGCAGATCGGTCCATAATTAGTCGTAGCTCCCATATAAGACCCACTTCCAAAAATCACTTTAAAGAGCACAACTCTCTCAAAAATGTTGGTATCCAAATAATATTCAACACAAATATATTTATAATGCATGCAAATAATACAGTACAATTTTATGATGATCGGTCCATAATGAGTCATAGCTACCATATAAGGCCCACTTCCGAAAATCACTTTAGCGACCATAAATTTCTTAAAATGTTTGGTATCTAAATAAAATTAAACACAAATAAGTTTCATATTTACAGAAATGATGATATAATGATCGGACCATAATAGACCGTAATTTACTTTAACCTCCATAAAGTATGTACTACATCCAGATAAAATATAACACATATAATATTTATATTCACAGAAATCATGACACTAAATGTTGGTCCAAAATAGGTGATATCTTTCATATAACGCCAAATTTTTGAAAAACTTTTTTAATACATATACTAGGTGTAGGGTATTATATGGCCGGGCTTGACCGACTATACTTTTTTACTTGTTTTATAATCATTATTATCTGGCAACCATTATCATTAATCGTTCATTCACTTAAATATTTGTACTCAAACCATACCATTACTCATTTTACTTCAGCTCATCATTAGTTTGTAGAACGTAATTATTTGAATATTTAAATAAATAAAGAGTATTATCATGATGCTGATTATTTTTTGTAGTAGTAAGTGAAACTTGTACTAAAATAGACATGTTGTCGTTGAGATTAGATACGGGCACACGCAGCAGATAATGCAACGTAGTAATTATTATTAACAAACCAATAAAAACAGTTTCACTTGATATTTTTTTTTATTATATTTTCTTTTCATCTAATGTGTAGATTAAGCGATAAGAGAGAGCACTTCCTAGCTATTGGGTGTTTTATTTCCAAAATTAAACCAATAAGAAGATTTATGCAGCTGTGTGGAATATTATGTACCCAAGAGTTTTATTATTGAATTATAATATTATTTAAAAATTTTAAAAGGACGGTTTCAGTGTGGGTAAAGTTGTTATGAACACTAAAAAACCTACAGGCCTCAAGAATTTTAAAAAGAAATTTTTGTGTAAATAAATACTGAATTGTCTTGATTAATCCATAGGTTAACAGGCAGCCATGAAGTACACAGCTTAATTAGGTACATTATCGCTGGTCATTTTATATTTTCCCTTGTGTTTGCTGCAATATATATATTGCAAAAAATCGATATTTCAAAATGTTACAAACCGACTGACAAAATCAACTAAATCGCCAAGAATTTGGTAGTAGCTACACAAACTTTATTTCACTTCATGTAATATGAATCGAATAATTCATCATAAAAAAAAAATCAATTCTCATTAGATTTGTATTTAGGAAAACCACAAAAATTATTTATTGTAGTATTTCTGACACTGTCAAATACTTCTAACGAAATCCAATAGAATATTTCCTAAATTATCTGTGTGAGTAACTACGAGTAAGTATCGCATTTAGTATGTTCATATGTATTTGAAATAAGAGGGCTTGTGCCGTTAATCATCGCTGTGTGACGTTTAATGACCGCATAGTCTAGAAACATAATTATCTATGATTATATGTACATATGTATGTGTGTATGTATAAGTATGCCGGTATAATTTTTGGTGTATTTGTGATAAGGAAAAGAAGTCGTTAATTGATTCAATTTCAGCAAAATCTTACTTTTAAACAAAACGTGCGGTGTGTAAAATTACAAATATTTTTTCAAATATTTTCAAATTGCGGTTTAATCTGGATTTATATGAAGAAAATAAATAAATTCAAAAAATTATTAAATAGAATACAGAGATAAAATACATATACATAAAAACATAAATTTATGATTTGATCATAAAATTTTTATATTTTTAAAGCAAAAACAAACATTAATTTCAATAATAAAATGCAGTTCAGCTCAAAATTTAAATTAATTAAAGATGTTGTCAAGAGAAACTGGCATTATTATAAATAAATTGAAAACGTGTCAAACGTTTTAAACTTAAGGATATTGGGTGCTACAAACTTTCTAACTGAAAGAGTTTGCGACTTTGTTTTTCAAAACAAAACAAAGTATTTATTTGAAAATCTCAGCAAATTTTATCAAAATGCATATATAATAGTTTAAAATTTATTTGTTAACTGTGACACGTTCAGTATTCTTATAGAACAAACTATTAATAATTGTCTCATGAATGAAAATATCCCGAAATGCAGTTTTTAGGGATCCATCATTTGCATAATGAATTTTTAAGCTGTACATACACCAATACCTCGCTTTGCATCGTTTCGGTTAGCTTTTTTTCGAAGTTGCGTCACTGCTTAAATAGTACTAATTTTCACTGTGCATCGTTCAATTTTCGAGGTTGAGTTGTTTTGGGTTCGAGTCTTTAATTTTTTTTTAATGATCGAAACGGAGTCCTTGCTTCTATTTGGATTGAAAATCAAGTTACGCAGAGAATACCATTTGATGACATAAAAATTAAAACATTATCCAACGATAATGCTAGTGGTAGTAATACAGACTATAACTACAAGGAAATTTATTTTACGTTGAAAAAAAAGCTGTGGAGCAAACATTGGAACAATTTTTTGTGAAAGAAAGTCGACTTCTTAGTATCTACGTAACCATGGAAACTATCTTCGATATTTACATAGTTTGCTATAGAAAATCTCAATTCACTTTGCGTTGTGTTTTTTGGAACGTAACCCCGACGCAAAGTGAGGTATTGGTGTAGTTCACTCCAACAAATGTCAAACCCTCTATCAGTATTAGAAAGTCTCATTCAGAAACAAGGACAAACAGTTTATTTAAAACCATTTTATGAAATAATATAGTTGTTCAATTCACATGCACATTGTATGATATAACTACATCCGCACATCAATTTAAAGAAGAAAACTTTTTAAAATCTAATGTAAAGTACAAATGGCAAAACAAGAATCTTTTAAACAAAACTATTATTGACTTTATTCAAATTATATTAACTAAAAACATAAGTTTTACATTTATTTCCATATTTTTTTTTTTAATTTTCAAACTTAATATAATTTTAAACTGCTTTTTTCTATAAGGTGCGCTAGTTAAGGTGCGTTTAACTAGTAGGTATGTTTATAATTTTTTACAAATAATTGCTTTGAAAATACGATCCGGTATTGATTATAATAGTTTGTTCAATAGATCAAAGTCAATATCTTCTCAGGTTTGCTTGATTTAAAGTTTCAATTCAATGACGGTTACATTATGCTTTGATTTTGAGCATTATGTGCGTATATATATTTCCACAAGTTCTGCATCGGGTTAAAATCTGGACTGCCAGCTGGACAGTCCAACAGAGGAATATTATGCTGATTCATTCAATATTTGGACTGGTTGTAAACGTGTATTGCGGCGTCATCCTGCTGAAATATGCAGTCTTCCATTTCTTCGTTTATAAATGTGAGTAAAGCATCTTCTAACAGTTCAGTAATACATATATTTCACTGTACATTTTTGAGGGAACGAAATAAATCTTAGTTTTTCCAGAGGCAGTAAAGGCAGCCCAAACTATTACGTTTCCACTACCAAAATTGCGTTCGGACATCCGAACTTCATTGGATCTCAAAATATGCCAATAGCAAGAATACGAATCAAGGCCGTCCAAATTGAATTTTTTCTCATCTGGGAATATTACTGTTTTCTACTAATCTGTCCATTTTATATGCTTGCGAGCAAATTTTAAACGATTTTCTTTATGCTGCTGTTTTAACATTGGATTGCATTTGGGTTTCTTCCATTTCTGCAATATGTTTGGAAGTAACGGACAGTTGCAATTTATTCTTAATTTGTGTAGAATTTAATTGATTACAGGTGGCCTCTTGTTTTATCGTATTTATTTTTGTCAGCTTTTTGTTTCTCTTCGTAGGTTTTCTTAGCCCATATTTTTGCCCTTTCTACAAAAAAACTGCGAGCCAATTCGGAACGCCCAATTTTTCGTGCAACTGAAAAAAAAACTTTATTTTAATTTTTTCGTGAAATGTTTCTTTGGGCATTTAAAATAACAAAAGAAAAATATTTTAAAACAAAAACAAATTGAATTTTATTAATTTTATTTTCTTGTTTTAAATTTGTCAATTAGTTTCTGATTCGAGTGTTCGTTCGGTTATTTTTGTAAACTAAAATGAGTAATTTTTATGTTGATATACACATTGAAAGTCGGACAAACTGTTTGTTAAATATTAAACCCTATTTGAATAAAGCGAGCTTAAGATTTTTAAAAAGCAAATAAAAATGGTATTCTACCTTTCATATAAAAAACTTTAATAGTATGATCACACTGAAAGTCGGTCAGGTCATTTAATTCAATTATTTATAATATATTTAGTATTTGGTTGTGTATTCTTTTTGAGTCTCGACAGCTTGGAGTCTTTTTGAAATCAATTGCACCAGTTTTTTGCACACATCAGGACTTATTTGGTTCCATTCTTCTAGTAACGCAGCTCTGAGCTGTTCTTTGCGTAGGTATTTTGAGGACTTTAAGGCAATTATACAACAACCAGTTCTTCGCTGTCAGCAATGTGTGCTTCGGGTCAGTGGCCTGGTAATATTTAAAATTATTGGTAATCCCCAATTTATGAGCACTTTGTTTAACATTTGCCTTCAAAATATCAAAATACATTTAAAATAAAGATTTCCGACACCAGAAGCAGCCATGCCCCACACTACCACTGACAAGCCCCCGTGCTTTAGAGTTTCTTAGTATTTTTAGGGCAAAACTCACCAGTAGGTTTGCGCCACATATTACGCCGGCCATCGGATCCAAATAAATTGATGTCGTCCGTAAAAAGAATCTGTAAATTTTTAAAGTGCTGATATAGTTCACAAGTGTTCATTGAAAGTAAATTTTTAAAATAATCTTGCTTTGAATGCAAGTCACTGTATGTATGTATGTATTTTAACTTTTGGCAACACTTAAACTTACATACAACATTCGAAAACTTATGTAAAAATTTCGTAGGTATTGTAAATTTAGACGACGTACAACTCATACGACACTACAACATCACTTGTGAATTTAACGAATATTTTTTTATAAAATTATTTAAGAATTGTTTTTATTTCGTGTTTCTGATCTAGTAACAGTTTTTAATTTTTTTTAATAAAATATGAAAAAGTAATTTTTTAATAATAAACAAGTACACATGTTTAGAAGGTCATAATTTGCGTCTTAATCGCATGATCTTTCATCTCTTAGTGTTTGTGATATGTCTAATTTGCTCATTTTAAATAATATTATGACTTCAATTGCGAATTGTGCGTTTATGCGAAATAATTTTATTACTTTGTTTAGCTAATATACATTCATATATACTTATTTAAAGTTTGCTATTGCCATTTCCGTTATGAGCCGAACGTGTTGATTAAATAGTTCATAATACAGATAAAGGAATAAACAAACCAGGTCAATTACCCAGAGAAACAGCCAAAAAGAAAATCAAGAAAGATTTCAATGCAAAGAGAGAATGTCTACAGATATGTATACAGTTCTTAAGGGCCATTGCGGCATTCAAGTGAAAAAGTTCTTCCTGATCTTGGATGATCTTACTGTAAACTGTAAATTTTCGTTTTTGGGAAATTTTTCAACCATACGCTCGTTTATAAGCCTACATTTTTATGTAGGCGTCCGCCAAAAAAAGCCTCTTTTACGAGCTGCATATATAAAAAACGGTTAGACTTAAATACTTCATTTTCGAGTAAAATTATTTGGCCAGACAAGTCAAAATAGGAACTTAAAAATTGCAAGAAGCGCAAGAGGCTATGATGTGAACCAACACAAATGCTGAAAACAAAAAACATTATACACACTGTAAAGCAACGGTGGCGGAAGCATCACGGTGTGGGGACGTTTCTCCTCTTCAAGAGTTGATAAACTTGTAAAAATTGGCTCAAGAATGACAGGAAAGCACTATGAAAATATCTTCAAAGCAAATCGTTATAGCAATGCTGAGGAAATGGGCTTGGAGGAGTTTATATTTCAAGAGGACAATGACCCCAAGCAAACGATCAAGAACGCTAAAAATATTTTGAATAAAAAATGTGGCAAAGTTAGAATAGCCTGCTCAGAGCCCCGATCTAAACCACAACGAGCATCTTTGGACCATCCTCGATTAAAAAATTCGGATGAAATGTAGAACAAAAAATTAACAAGTTTTGGGAAAAGATGCAAAACGAATGGAGGGCAATTCCAACAAATACACTGAAGAACCGTGCGCTAAGTTTGCCAAAAAGATTGAGAGAGGTTATTAATAAAAAATATTAGATTTTAAAGTTATTTAATTTTTTAA
The DNA here is from genome assembly GCA_950370525.1 of Bellardia bayeri. Classification (NCBI taxonomy): domain Eukaryota; kingdom Metazoa; phylum Arthropoda; class Insecta; order Diptera; family Calliphoridae; genus Bellardia; species Bellardia bayeri. Next base: position 67,584,741 of record OX493265.1, read on the forward strand.
ATAAAGTGTTACTTTATTTTGTCGATGGAAATTCCATATATGTCATTAATTTTGCATTATTTAAGAATATATAAGGTAAGCATTCTACGTTAAGTTTTTTATTAGATAAAATAGTAACTGAGTTAAAAATAAAACTATAAATAATAAATAAATACATGTGTTAATCAAAAAATAGGAAATATTTCAAATCGCACTTTATTTTGTCCCACAGTGTATATATACTTCGTTGATCAGAAATCTGTTTGATTTGATTGATTGATATTTCAAGGCAAAATCTGCTCAATCAAGTGTTCGCCCGTCCGACCCTTAAAAATATTTAAAACACATTTGGTCTAAACTAGAAAACCTAAAAAGAGTTTGGCACAAATAGTGAAACAAATAATTTAAACCGATAAAATGTTTTGGGTCAAAATATATGAAAAACTTTGTTTGGACTTGTCACTTATTGATATTAAGCTGCAGATAAAATTTAAATCTGCATATAGAAAATATAAAATTCACCAAATCTTTTAAATCAGATAAATGTAAATTCGGTACTGGTTTTATAATGTTGGAGGGTATATAAGATGCGACACAGCTGAACATAGTTAACACTGACGCTTGTTTTTTTTATTAAATTTAACTTGCTGTTTTTCCACAACTGTCCAAATAGGAAGTCCAAAACACATTATAAGTTGAGTATTTCCATACATTTATAAGCCGTAAACGGGTTTGTTGTCATTTGTAAGTATTGTTCTTTGTAAAATTTAATAAATTTATTGTTTTTTTTTTAACTTTTTAATAAGATTTAATACGCTTTTAAATTGGTGACGTCAAAATATTATAATTAACACGTAAGAAAGTATAGTCGGTCAATCTCGACCATATAATACCCTACACCCAGTATATGTATAAAATAGTTTTTCAGAATTGTGCGCTATATGGGAGAGATGACCTATTATGGACCGATCATCCAAAAATGTAGTGTCATAGTTTCTGTGCATATAAATATTGTGTATGTTAAACTTTATCTCGATGTAAATACTTTTAAAAGATTTATGAAAGCTAAAGAAAATTACGGTCTCTTATATGGGAGTTTCGACTAATTATGGACCGACCATTATAAAATTAGGTGTCATCATTTCTGTATATTATTTGTGTCAAATTTTATTTGATTACCAACATTCTTAAGAAATTTATGATCGTTAAAGTGATTTTCGGAAGTGGGCATTATATGGGAGCTACGACTAATTATGTTCCGATCACAATAAAATTGTACTGTATTATTTGCATGCATTATAAATATATTTGTGTTGAATATTATTTGGATGCCAAAATTTTTGAGTGAGTTATGCCTTTAAAGTGATTTTCGGAAGTGTGCCTTATGGGAGCTACGACTAATTATGGACCGATCTGCACAAAATTTGTATATGTGATTTGTCTTCATTTACCACTCATTTGTGATGAAATATGTTTGGTTCCTTTCATAATTGAAACATTAATGATCGGTAAACCCTAATTTCGGGAGGACTTTTGTATGGGGGCTAGGTGAAATAATAAACCGATTGTCACCAGTTTCAATTCCATCCGTCTTTGGGCCGAAAAAATAGCAGGCACCAAATTTTATCGAAATATCCAGCCAGCCAGCCAGCCAGCCAAACGGACGGACGGCCATCGTTAGATCGACTCAGAAAGTGATTCTGAGCCTATGGTGGTGTAGGGTATAATAAAAGAACGACGTAAAAATACCAGATTTTGGTACAAGTTTGTTTTTACAGACCACATTTCCTTGCAGAAATTAATTTTGAAATTCAATTTTCAAAAATCATAACCAAACGTAAGTTTTTAATCCTTGTGATAAGGATTTGCAACCAATAAAAATCTCTCAACAGGAGTAATGATCTAATATCCCCCCCCCCTGCAATCACAAAGGGGTTTTCATCATACATTCCAGTAGTCTATTGAACCTGTAAACAATTGCTGATATGGTGTTAAAAATGTTGTAAATAAATAATATACAAGTAGAATAATCAGACACAATCTGAAGCCAATAAATCTGAACACGTTTTATAGGACAAACACACAAATCATCTAAACAAATATCGCGTGTTAAGTAGAAAGATAAGGCGCGCACAAAAATTTGTCACAATAATAATAAAAGCAAAGGTTAAATTCTAATTAAATTCACGTCACTTAAAAATACGTGAAAATGAAACAAAACAAAATAGCATTTGTTTTTTTTTTTTTTTTTGTAATTATCATAAACACTACCAGGATGATGAATGATATATTCATTTTTTTATTACGTTTGTAACACATCTAAATACTGATAATCAAGTTGGAGCCTTATGTTACAACAATAGTGTCATAATAAAGGTTAAGTATTGACCAGTATCCATAAGAATTTGGAAGCTTAAATACCGCTGTCACTATTCGGCACCATTGAACAACGAAATTTCATATATTTTGTTTTTTGGTATTTCGGATTCGTCTCGTCATCTTAACATATTTTGTGTTTTATTGATAAAAGCAATTTAAAATTTATATCAACGCAATATAATTAAATGTAGACGTATACGAAATAAATTCTTAATGATAATACTTGTCAAATAATTGTAGTAAATTAACCCACAATAAGTCACACTTGATTTGGGTAGATCACATTGAACTTGAATTTGTTGTTGGACACTAGCAGGGGGTTTAAACTAAAAAAGATAACAAAAATTTAGAAAAATTATTAATTATTTAAATATATGAGTCTTGACTATAGTTTCTTGCTCTTTATTTTAAAAAAAAAAACCATAAAGAATTCAATTTACGAGAGCGGTTCGGAAACTTCTTAGCATAGAACAGAAAGCGCCATATAAACAGAAAAACGTTAAGTCTTTTGGAAACTTGCATCTCTGCTATGAACACCATGTCAAATTTCATTTCGATCTGGCAACTCCTTCATATAGAAACAGGGGTTCAAAAAAGACGCATCCGCGATTTTTTTACAATGAAAAAATTAGAAATTCCTGGTGTCATTAAATATTTAATTAAAAAAGGTTTATTGGGACAAGAAATTCATAATAATATGGTGAATGTGTTCGATGAAAGTTCTTCTTCATATGCAACAGTAAAGAATTGGATTAACCAGGTAGTCGACATCGAAAAACGGCAACAACAACAGAAATTGTAGCCAAAGTGCATGATGTGTGATTAAATAATCGACGAATAAAAGTGAGTGAAATAGCCAATATCATGGGCATCTGAAATGATCGAGTCCATTTAATTTTGCATGCAGATCTACAGATGAAAAATCTTTTTGCAAGATGGGTGCCGCATTTGGTAACAGTCGACCAAAAACGCATAAGAATGAAAATTTCTCAAGCTTGTTTGGATCGTTTTAAAAAAATGAAATGAATTTTAAGCGTCGTTTCATAACTGTTGATGAGACATGGATGCACCAGAGACAAAAGAACAATCCAAGCAATGGACTGAAGCTGGAGGAAGTGTCCCAAAAAAGGCAAAAACAATTCTTGGGACTCTAAAGGTATTTTATTGATTGACTATTTGCAAACGGGTAAAACAATAAATTCAGAGTACTATTGCAAAATTTTTGATTAAGTAAATGTAAGGTACGGTCACATTTGGCTAATATTTACTCAAAGAAGCGTAACCACTTGTTATACCCTACACCACCATAATGGGGAGGGTATATTGGATTTGTGCTGATGTTTATAACGCCCAGAAATATTGGTCCAGCACCCACCTTAAAGTATACCGATTGACTCAGAATCACAAATAAAATTCGACACAATAATGACACCTAATTTTGTAATTGTCAGAACGTAATTAGTCAAAACTTCCATATAAGATACCGTAATTTACTTTAACTTCAATAAATCTTTAAAAAATATTTATATTGAGATAAAGTTTAGCATTATTAGAGAGATTAGGGAGATTATATCTCCCATATAACGCCAATTTTTGAAAAACTGTTTTATACATATACTGGGTATAGGGTATTATATGGTCGGGCTTGACTGACTATACTTTCTTATTCGTTTTAGCACAAATTTGTTTGACGTTGTTTTGCAAGATCAAACAGCATCAAATAAATTAAAACTAAATATTTATTGTGCTTTGGCATAAATAAGAAAAGTTTTTTTTTAATAAATAAACGAGTTCAAATACAGGTTTTATAGTGGTTACGACTTTTTCGACAAATATTTGCCAAGTGTGACCGTACCTTTGTAAACATCACAAGTATTTCAATCATGTATAACAATTAGTAGGGTATTTTATATTCGATAATATAGCTATTGTAAAATGTTATTACAGTTTATTATCTCATTTACAAACTTTAACAATTATTTATTACGTATTTTAAATACTGCAACTATTTTTTAGTTTATAACAGCTTTTTCCATTAGTACGCGCAAATATTGACTTGCATTACGAATTTGTGTTTATGTCACTTTGTGGTTTCCCAACAACAATTTCGTGCTTGTTTAGAGATCAATATTAGCGCAATTCACAATCTTGTGCAAATGCTGTTGCATCATTGCATTTGCAAAAATGTTTAGCATATTTTTGCTCTTGCTGTGTATTTTGTTAGTGTAGAGCAAAAATATGCTAAACCTTCTTGCAAATGCAGTGATGCAACACCATTTGCACAAGATTGTGAATTGCGCTATTGTTTTTACTTATTTCTTTGCATTACAAATAACCGGTAAATTTTATATCTTTTGTTATAAATTTGTAGTATTTTCGCTTCAAATAGAGCTGAACATATCGATTTCTTTAACAAACACTAAATTACACACATCTAATTAAGTTGAAGAAGAAAACAATTGCTAATTTTTTTTTTTTTTTTGCTGGTTTTACATTGGGTGTCAACAAGTAACACAGTAGATGAACATTTGCTTTGCGATAATGTTGAAATATTAGACTTTTATGTAATTGGCATAAAAAAGTAAATTTATTTCTTTGAGCTTAAAAATAACTTACCTTCGCAATGCTCTCATTACCACATGACAAATAGCTGAGATTTATTCGCATATTTATCTAGCTATGATTATAAGTATTGGGGGATTTACATTTTTCTAGTATCTGTGTTAAGCTAGATTTACACGACTGAAATTTTCTTCAAAATTTCTCTTCAAAATGCTTCAAACTCGTGTAAACAGCAAAATCTCTTCAAAATTTATTTATTTAATAACTCTTAATAACTAATAAATAAATAAATTTTGAAGAGTTTTTGCTGTTTACAGGAGTTTGAAGCATTTTGAAGGGCAAATTTGAAGAAAACTTCAATCGTGTAAATCTAGCTTTAATTAGAGTGTAGTTAGTTACATTTGATTTTAAGTGTGGCAAAATAAAATTGTTAACAATTTATATAATCTCGATCAATGGCACTATTAATGCAGATATTTTAGTTTGACTTCAAAGACTAGAACTTTGTTTTGTTTTTCCATGTTTCATTATATTCTACAGTGGGGAACCAAAATGAATACATGCAAAATGTTTATGTCATTTATTTAAGGTTTAATGCTAAACAAAATAATTTACAATAAATAATAGAAAACAATAATTTGAGGAAAATAAACAATAGTACCAAATCATTAGCATATACTCAATTTTGCAATGTTTGCACAAAAATATCAAAAGTTTCCATTAGATTCAGTGTTGCCAGTTTAGCCTTTTTATTTACCTTTTAAGGTTAAAAGGTTAAAAGGTTAAAACTTTATATTTTAGCTTTTAGCTTTATTTAACCTTTTTTATTTTTAAAACAGTATTTTAAATTAATTAATTATTATAAAAAAATTAAATATTGTTCGGTATGCTCTTATTAATCTTTGGATTTTTAAAACAGTAAACCATTTCTAGAACAACCAACAGAACAATTTACTTTTACCATTGATACTAAACTGTCAACTTGAATTCGAACTCATTATCATCTCCACTTGATATGTTTTTAATGTTATCGGCACAGTTTTCACATAAATTATAACAATAAATTAGTGACAGTCGTAATTCAGCTCTGGATGGAGGAAAAACTCGCGCGTCATTATCGCTAAAGAGCAATCAGGCCGTCCTTTTTTCGCTGCCTTTGAAAGATTTGTGGCTCACTCTTGCATTGTTTAATGCTTGGAGTCGTCTAACTATACCGCCTTATGGTTCTTCAAAGTTGTGTATTGGTCACATGCTATAAATTATTTTTAATGCAAGATTTAATCGTTCAAGCTTCCTATATGAAGTTATAGGTCGACTTGGGACTTTCTTAAATCAATAGTGGGATAACCTGGCAATGTGAGGGATTAATTCTCCGCCAACCAAGTTTATATTCAGAAAAAATATATGAGTGATAAAAAACGAAACAGAACAAATATGAAATTTTTAAAAAATTGATACTCAAAAATACTTTGGAAAATTTACTGTCTATCCATTGATAATTAACTAAAAATTGTAAAACCAAATACATATATTCTCTTATACTGAAAATCAAAAATATTGCAAAACCTCTTGGATGGAGGTATGAGAATTTGCAAATGCTCTGCAAGAAAATGCATTTGCTGAGTTGCTATATTTAGTATTTAGCTTTTACTACTACCTTTTAGCAAAGCTGAGGTTTTTTAGTACTATTACAAATTAAAAAACAAAACAAAGAAACCGCTCAAACTCGCGTTGTTATTAGTATCATCAATTACAGCAGAGATTCAAATTTGAAAAGGTCGAAAGCCAGATTGTTTCTGGAGTCATTAAATAATTATCGGAGATGTATTTACTGATTTACATACATATGTAATCAAAAAGCTTTTCCAATACATAGGAGAGATATAGTAATGCAATTGCAAGATATTTTTCTTACATTTTAAACCGGAAAGAACCTTGGTATTGTGAAACGAACAAAATGCATGTAAAATTGTCACTTAAAGTTCATTGATCATGTTTTCCATCTATTCAGGATACGTTTTCATTTTAATTATGAAATCAAAAATGCAATGCCTTTAAACTAATTTCTATAATCGAATCGAAATAACTTTTTTCAGGCCGATGCTGAATCGATCGATAAAATATTGAACTTAAATCCAAATGTAAAGGTATGGTCACACATGGCAAATAATTACTCAAAAAATACTTGTTTTAGCACAAATTTGTTTGACGTTGTTTACTCTGACAAGAGTTTTGCAAGATCAAATATTCTCAAATAAAATCGGACTAAATATATGTTGTGTCTTGTTCAAAATAAACGAAGTTTAAAAATATTTTTGTTTTATTGGTTACGTCTGTCTCGCTAAATATATTTATTTATTTAAAGTGCGACCGTACCTTAAGTCATTCTTGTCATAGCTACTTCCTTATACAGTTGTCTACGCCAAGTATGGTAAGGTTGTACTACTAGGTGCTGTGGTTTCCAATCAATTGGTGTTCGTGTTAGATCATCTGCAGGTTTTCGTAGTGTAGCCAGTTCCACTTGTATTTCTATATTTCGGTTACTTTTGGTTACTACGGTTAGCCTGTCTTTCATCAGTATTACACGTTTCGCATCAGTACAAAAGGGTTAATTTAACATTTCAGTAAAATATTTTAATTGTGTTTTTTTAGACATTTGCGAAGCATACCTTACTAGGCATAGAAAGCCAAATTTAGAAGCTGTCAAAATCTGCTAGAGCAGTATCAAATCTTCTAAGATTAATTATTGCTGAGCAATTCCTCAATGAAAAGCTGTTACAAGTCGAGCTGTTGCAAAGATGTCCTTGTATTGAAGTACTTTCCAGATGGTAACATAAGGGAATTGCTAAACGATTTTAAAAAATATATAAATTTTACGTTTAAAGGGAAAGGGACACCACAGACTGCTTTTCGATTATTCTTAAGGTATTTACTTGGTCAACACGTGCTCAAAAGCCTGATTGATCAGGACTCTTTATTATGTATGATATCAGCTTATTTACCATGATCAAAATTATAATTGCGTGGATGCTCCAAAATTTTACAATTATTGGAAAAATAGAGCACTAACGTTCAGCTTTTAGAATTTCATTGACAAAATGTAGCTGGTTCGAATATTCGGTTCCTGGTGCTTTCTGGTTTTGGAATTTTTGTGTGATTTAAACAATTGCATATAGTATATTGTGGGTGGGCCTAGTTGGTATATTAATTTAATTTCGATTCAACAAGCTTTATTTATAAATTTCCTTTACTTTTGTGCTTAACAAATATAAATTATTTTAAGACTAATATCAGCTTTTAAGTAAGGAAATATGTTAAGACTTATTTATATTGTTTGTAATTTTATAGATTTTATTTAATTTATTGCTTATATTTTTTTTATCATTTGTATCGTTTTAATTAAATTTAAAATATAACTTAAAAACTAATTTAATACTCATCATAAATTATAAAATATTCATAAATAATTCTTTGGCTTTCTTGTGGCTTAATTATAAAAATAAAAATATCACTTAAAGAAGTTACTATAATATTATAAAGACGTTTTAAAACTGACTAGATTTTTTGTTGGTTTGATGATTAAAAATTGACAAGTAAATTGCTTTCCATTTTAATGATAGTTAATAATAGGGGTTTTTTTTAGATGTATAAAACCTTAAGTTGGCATTTTGTCAGCTGTCTTCCAAGTGGTCAATCGTTTTGGGCTTATTGGCGTAAACCAGCAACTTCAAACATAAATCACTGGACCGCTGACAAAATGGCCGCCAGTTAATATAGTGTCACCAACTTAATGTTCTATACATTTGAAAAAACACCCTATACTAAGGTTAAAACAAAAATTAATAAAAAAAAAAATATAATACAATTTATGAGTCTTGGTATATTTAAGAGATCGGTAGAAGTGTTTAATTCAGTCGATGTTAACCTTAAAAAGAACATGATGTGCTTACTTTGTATTGCTGGCATTTAAGTAATAATACAATTTATGAGTCTTGGTATATTTAAGAGATCGGTAGAAGTGTTTAATTCAGTCGATGTTAACCTTACAAAGAACATGATGTGCTTACTTTGTATTGCTGGCATTTAAGTAATAATACAATTTATGAGTCTTGGTATATTTAAGAGATCGGTAGAAGTGTTTAATTAAGTCGATGTTAACCTTACAAAGAACATGATGTGCTTACTTTGTATTGCTGGCATTTAAGTAATTAACTAAAATTACAAGTGGTGTCATTTGGATTTCATTTCATTCAGCATAATAGAAAACAATGGCATATATTTAAGGGCTTATATATATTTGTTGTTTTATTTATATACAGCCATGTCACAGAATTTAATTCCGTTCAGAAGTGGAATTAATTCCGTATTTTGCTTCTATAGAAAAAGTAAAACGAAATTTTTTTTGGAATGAAACCTAGAAATTCTTAAAATTGCAATTCCACATAGCAAATTAAAAGTGGTTTTATTCCGAAAAAATTTTTCGTTTGGCTTTGTCTATAGAAGCAAAACACGGAATTAATTCCACTCCCGAACGGAATTAAATTCTGTAACATGGCCTATTTGGTTTGTATGTTAAAAGTAGGTATTCTACTTTCTATTTCTAACATACAAACCAAATAAAATGTTTATATTTTTTTTATTTATCAATTTAGTTTCTTCATCTATTTAGTACTGAAATAGAAAGCTTTACAATAACAATTGTAGTTAGTCAGAAAATTAACATCTAAATAAATATGTATTAAAAAAATCTGATGCAATTTCATCTTTTTAAGTATAATATTATTTAGATTATACAAAATAAATATTGTTTTCACTCATTAGTTTAATTGAATTCGAAATTTCTTAATTAGTGGCATTTCTTAAATTCTGATGTAATTAGGTCTAATAATTTAAATGAATTTAAATAATTTTTAATTGTGAATTTATCAATTTACGTATTTGATTTGAAACTTTTTTTTTAGCCTTTGAGGAAACGAAGCATGCAATAACAAAATGAATCATGATATTTCAGGAATAAAATCAATAGAAAGGTTTTCATAAGTAATAAGTTTAAACAAGTAAAAGTTTATATTCGGCTGTGCCAATTCTTATATACCCACCATTATGAAGATTGATAAGAGCTTTGTGCGTATTTAAGTTATTTCCGGAAGTAGATTTCATATGGGAGCTACAGTCAAATATGAACCGATCATTATCATATTGAGATGGACGATTTTTATAAATGTACTTGACTTTATATGGGGACTTCGGTCAACTATGGATCGATCATTATAAAATTTGATTCCGAGATTTAAATGTATAATATGATTATGCTTGTCAAATTTCAACTTGGTAGTCATTTTTAGAAAATATTTATGTTCTTTTAAAGGATTTTCGGAAGTAGTCTTTGAATGGGGCTATGTGAAAATTCTCCACTAATGCACACAAAATACTGTTTTGAGATTTCACTTTGCATGAAACTTATTATTGCAGAATTTTGCTATCCCATAAAATCATATTCCGGGAAGAAATTTGAAGACACCCATTTCCAACAGGACTTGTCCTTCTACAAAATTTCATGATATTATCTGCATTATATTTGAAGAAAACTGCAAAACATATCTGAAAAACATCGAGGTAGTCTGAGACTTTGTTCTATAACTCAGATCCTACTGGACCGATTTTGCCTATTTGAAATACCAATCATTTGGGTCGATCAAAAAATGTTTGGTAAAAATTTCATTGTCCTATGTCTTTTTTTCGAAGCTTTATCATGCCAACAACAGGCGGACAGACGGAATTAGAATCTTATAAGGACCTAGAATATATATTCGATGTGTAACAAACGGAAAGACAAACGCAATATGCCTCCCTCTTGATGGTGAGTATAAAAATTCCTTGATTTAACTTTGGGGAAAATTCTTTGATTGATTACCTTAAGTCGACTTAAGATTTTGATGAAATACTCAAAGTGTTTTTGTTGGTAACATACCAGAACATCAAAATGTAATATAGTTTGTTCAAAGAAGAACTTGCCTAGTTAAATAAACGCTTAGATCATTAAATATTTGATCAATTTAATTGTATCTTTCTATACTCAAACTACACCTTTTCAAGTTAAAGTTGGTAAAATACAATTTGAAATTCTGGAATCCAATTTAATATTGAGAAAAAATATAATAAAAATGAGAATTGTAAATTGATAATGAGATTATCAAATGAAATTAAGAAATGTGAATTAATATTGAGAATATATAAATTGATATTAAGAAAATACAAATTGAAATTGAGAAAAACAATTTTTTATTAGATTCGCAACTCAAAGTCGTGTTATGTATTTTATAAGAAATAAAATGTTTGAAAAATTTCATATAAATTTTAATTCCTCAAACACAATTTTTATTTTCTCAATATTAATTTGGATTTCGGAATTGCAATTTGTTTTTTCTCAATATAAATTTGGAATTTCTCAATTTCAACTTGAAATGGTGTAGTAAGTCACATATTTGAAATCGTTACATTTCTCATAATTTCTTAAGCATGTTGTTAAAAAGTTCAATATTTTCTTCCAACAACTTCTCAGTTTTGTGAACCTTTTGAGAAAACTTACAATATAATTCCACCCATCTCTTTGAAATAATAAAAAATATACTAATTTGACAAACATAAAATGCCCTTAAGAAATTCAAAAATCTTAACTTTAACTACTGCCGGGAGGATCATTAAATTCAGTGCCCGCACTCTGCAGCAAAGCTTGAAGCTTAGCAGCTGCAGGAAATGAAGCCAAATCCAAAGGAGCGGCTCCAGTGGTGCTCTGTATATAAGCTAAAAGTCTAAAATTAAAAAAAGACACACAAAATATAAATAATTTGTATTAACTAAATTAGCCATTAAATTAAAAACTATACCTTCTTAATTCCTCTATAGCGTTCTGTTGCATAAGTATATAGTTTTTGGCCAGCAAAAGAGTGGCGATTTTCGAAAGTTTGCGCACTGAGGGTGAATGAGCATAAGGTATCACATTGCGTAGTTCGTCTAAGGCATCGTTTAAATCGTGCATGCGGCGGCGTTCTCTGTTTAATAATAAAAATTTTGATATTAGCAAGCTAAATTAGTAGCAAAACCAAATAGAACTAACCTGGCATTTATATTTAATCTCACAGTTTTGCCTTGTCTATTCTTTTGTTTACCTCCACCGCCAGACCCACCAGAGCTGTTACCACCACCCCCAGTGCTTGAGGATCCTAGGCCCGTTGCCGATGATGGTCCTGTTCCAATACCACCACTCGTTGAGGGTGCCAACATTAAATTAGGGCTTGCCTTATCCATTGCCGACCCTGCTCCCGAATCTGGTTTATTTTCATCTCCTGGCGGTAACATGCCCAAACTTTGAGCATAGAAACCTCCCAGGCCTACTGAGCCCAAGGGAGTTCTTCTGCCAGGCACACTTTGTGGTGGACTAGATGTTGGTCCTGGATGACCACTGGGATGTGGTCCCAGCATATTTGCGGTTGGTGGTATGGGTGGATGTGTGTGACCTGGTAGGGCAAAGCCAAAGGGTAGATTAGGATGATCCATGTTATTTGTTAGAGTCTGAAATTAGTGAAAAAATTATATATTATTTAAAGTAATTGTATTCCCCAAAACTTCTCAATAGGACATGAAAATATACCGTTTACAAACAACGTCTTATTATCTTCATTCGTAGATAAATTTTATGTCGTTTGTGGGTCAATTCAAATTAGCCAAGTAACATAAATTTGAAATTTGCTTCTGTGAATGACATTTATTGCTATCTCCTTAACATATTCCGCACAATTTTCTTGGTTTCCGGCATAAAATAATGCTAGACTATATATAACATTTTATATGTAATCTAAATAGTTAGGGCGACAAAAAACGAAATACTAAAACTACAAACTTAACTTTGGGTACTTTGGGCTGAAAAAACTATCTTCCTATACGCAAGAGTTATTTCATATTATACATTACTTGAACTAAAACTTCTCATGTTCAAACCTAATGATATTGGAATTTATCCTTATATTTTTCTGGTTTTTTAACAAGAACTTTGTTTCTATAACAGATGTCAACATTTTTAATTACATTTTTTCAAACTGACAGGACTCTGTCTTTAACATAGCCTCACAAAAATAATCAAATGGTGTTCAATCTCATGATTAAGGCGTACAATTAACAACGGAATGTTTTGAAATTATTTATTATGTGATCAGGAAATTTGCATTATTTCTCGATATCCTCACATGGCGCCCCATACAGTGAAAATTTATAAAATTACATGTCATTCCCCTATGCCCCTGTTGGAAAACATTTCTTGTTCAAAAACCCTTTACTAATGAAATTCTATAAATCTTTAAATGGATTTATAATTTGTTATTTTTAAACAGCGCACAGTGGGGGAATTTGGAAAAACTCTAAAGGTACGGTCACATTTGGCAATTATTTGTCGAAAATGACGTAACCACTAAAAAACATATAATTGAACTCGTTTATTTATTAAAAAAAAAACTATTCTTATTTAGGCCAAAGCACAACAAATATTTAGTTTTAATATATTTGATGCTGTTTGATCTTGCAACACTCTTGTAAGGGTAAACAACGTCAAACAAATTTGTGTTAAAACAAGTGGTTACGCATTTTTGAGTAAATATTTGCCAAATCGTACCTTAAGTCATATTGCAATGAAATTTCACATGTTAAGACAGGAAGTGCTGACAAGCTTAAGTTTTCCATTTGAGTTCCATAAACCAACCATATGCGATGACTGAGATCCACAAAGTTTGACACCTCGGGTGCCAATTTAAAATTTTCCACAAAAATTAGAAAATATTTAAAAATAAAAATTGTATTTAAATTTTTAAAAATTTTCTGCAAAAAACTCACATTTTTCCTTGGTTTCGAAAAAAGTCTTCAATGAATATCTGATCTGTAGCGTTAAGCAAGAGAAGAAACATTCGAACATATATATGATGAACCATTAAGAACTTTTCAATTTGTATTTTCCCCAGGTCTTCACGTGGTATCATCTTATTTTTATTCAATATTTCTTGACAAATCATCATGAAAAGGGTCACAACGCAACAACGTCTCCAACTTATTCAGCCATATTATGAAAATCATTGTGTACTTCGAGCAACATATGGTGTGTATTGTCGACCTTAACTAATTTTGCGTTGCGTACCGGTCATCTGTTCGCCTGGATCCAGTGACTCAATACTTGGAAGCTAACAATGCTGCTGTAAATTGCGAGATACCGGTAGCAATGTTGGAAATAGTAATCTAAAATTGGACCTTCCGCAATTATTTTTAAAACGTAATTGTCAAATAAAGTTCTTTCGGGAAATAATTAATATACCGACATCCAGTTGTATTTCAAGTGTCTTATTTAAAATTATTTATTGAAAATATCGAAATAGATATTGGAAGGAAAGTATTGTTGGTTTTCACTCGATATCAAGTTTCCTATATTGAAATTGACACGAAGGACTTCAGCACATATAATGTTCCACAAACAATGATGATGGTAATTTAATGCGTTGTTCGATACAATGTCCAATTGATCCCAATTGGATAGGTTCTTGTTGAAAGACATGCATTCACAGACTAGAGATGACTTCCAGAAATATGTGGAAGAGTAGTTTTTAGGTATTGAAAAATAGTTTCAAGAAAGTTCTTAACCGAGTCCTGATATACGAACTGAGGTCCCCAACATATCTGCCAGATCATGCAAACAGCAAGCTAGCATTCGTTAGGTACTAGGAGAGAAAGTTTCCTCTTCTTCATGCTTTCTGCTGTATGTGAGTTCTCACATCATAGCGGCTATTTCGGTAAAGCAATAAAATAAACTGTTATTAAACTTAGCAGTTTAATAACATGATCACATAGATCATGTATATAAAAAAGACATAATTCGAAACAAAACACAACATGGATTAGAGATTGACGTCCAATGTTGAGCTGATGAATTCTGAAATATCCTAAAGATTTTTTTCTAGGTATTGCAAAAGTATGAAAAGTACAAATGAAGATCTCCAATATATCTCTCAAATCATGCAAATAGCAAGCTAGCCTTCGTCATAAAGTTCGATTGAAAGTTTCTTTTCCTCCAACTTTGCTGTTGTGTGTGAGTTTTAACCTCAAAGTATAAAGTTCAGTTAAGAAAGTAAACCCAGCAGTTGATCACGTAAAATATCCATCAGATCCATGGATAGACGACAGTCATAAACCTTGCCTTCGTACTGGTAATCTCGGGGTAACAACTTGGCTGATCACAATCCTGGACTGTTCGCGGGTATTTGCACTTCCAAAATCTCAACATAAATAAGAGCCTCCTCTCACACTCTCGTTCGACTTTAAGCTTTAGGAGCTCACCAGGACAGTATAATATTTTGATTTTTATTCACACGATTACTGGTTTTAATAGCTAAAATTATATTAATAAATTAAATATTTTTAAACTTTTTTAATACCTATAATAAGTCAGGCTTTTAATATAAATAAACAAAATCGTTACTTTCTGTAAAGTAAAATGCACTTCCGAACTTATAAATAAAACTATTTAAACTGACATAAACTCTTAAGCATTTAACACATAAAAACCTCATAAATAATAACAAATCTTGTAAAGTTTTACACAAATAAATGAGATGATCATCCCCTAAAAACAGAAACTAAATTGCTATGAAACCTTAAGTACGAACAATATTTCAAATGTTCAACTAACGATGGTGGAAAAAAATCGCTTTACAATAACAATATTATAAACACTTGTTTATGGATTTAAATATTATTTGCGCCAGAAGAGAAAGAGCAAAAAACAATACTACAACAACTGTTATGATTTTAAATAAAGCGGAGGAAAAACCACCCTCGTCAACATAAAAATCTTAACATATGTATGTTGTTAAAATAACATTTAATATTAATGGCGCCATCTATGGTTCAGTAGATGAATATGCATATTTTAATATATCTGCAACAGATGGCGCCTTTAACGAATCATATTGAAAACATAATAAAGAGAATATGATATTAAAAAGGACTTGAAGAGGAGACTTGTTTATAAAGGGTATAATGTTTTAAATATGAGAAATTATTAAATTTAAACAATTTTCTTTTATTTAGAGAAACAAAATTTGTATTTTTCTTAATTACCTTTTATGCTGCACAAGTTTACTTCATTAATTTATTTTAATTATTACTAGTTTAATTTTTACTTGCAGTTTTGACTTATTTTTGCTAGTTAAATATTCTTTTTTTTTTTTGTTGGCTATTTGTTTTATAAATTCATTATTTATTTATAAATTTCACTTCAACACTTTTACTTTTCTGTTGTTGTTTATATTTGTTTCGTTTATTGTGTTTGTCATTAATTATTTAACGCAAAACCACAAAATTATTTACACACACTTTGTTTCTGCTGCTTGTTTTTAGTCCTTGTTGTTTGGTTTTAAAATTTGTTTCTTCATCGTCGTCCTTTGGTGTTTAGCAAAAGATTACAACAATACAAACAATATTAACACCGGCGGCGTTTGCTATTATTCCATTGAGTTTTGTGTTGAATTGTATTATTCTACCACCAGCACAGCAGCTCTTTAGCAATAGCAAAGCAGAGCAACTTTAGCATCCGACCAAAGATGGGTAAATGCGTGTCTCTGTGTGTAGGTTTGTGTGTGGCAGCTTTAGTTTTTAGTTGTTGACGTCGCTATACAATGTCAACAACTTGCATACATAGGCAAATATAAAACACGAAAACACACACACCAACAAACAATGGCAGTGGTGTAGCAACCTAGAACACCAGCTACCAAACACAGACTGAACTACTGAAAATATGAGGGTAGACTGAAAAGTTATTTTAAAATAATACTATCAATACCATAAAGACTCCTGGATTGATTTTATTTGTCGGTTTTATTTGAATTAATGGATTCTTCTTAGTAATAAGCGTTATAATTGTGTTGCCCAATTAAGAGCTGAGCTCCCATTGTTAAAGAAATTTGTTAAAAAATTTGTTAACTTTTCTCATATTCCCTTAGACGTTTTATTGTACCCAAAACCCCAATAGTGTGGTGCCCACCTGAAAGTATATAGATAATATAAGAAAGTCATTGTGAATCTAGACCATTCCAAAGTGGGGCAGAATCGAATTTTTTTGAACATAAATATAGCATTTCTAAACTGCTGGTCAGAGCGAGATAGAATTTTACATGGTTATATCCAAGGAGTATTCCAGTTAAAGTTTTGAAGATACGGCCAAACCTTCCGAAGGCGTGCAATTGTT
The DNA here is from genome assembly GCA_950370525.1 of Bellardia bayeri. Lineage (NCBI taxonomy): Eukaryota > Metazoa > Arthropoda > Insecta > Diptera > Calliphoridae > Bellardia > Bellardia bayeri. The sequence continues at coordinate 67,601,944 of OX493265.1, forward strand.
TATTATTCATCCGATTTGGAATATTTTTACAATTTTATTCAAAAATTTAGATATCAAAATTATGCCAAGCCTTGTTTCGTTTTGTGTTTAATCTGGCAGAATTGTTGACCTATTTTTCTTAAATTTACTTTGTTCGCTGAACAATAAAATTTTATCTCAGAAGCAAATTATTTCTGAAGCTTTATTAGGTCCAAATATAAATTCAATTTGACAGTTAAAAATAATAAAATATAATTGCATTTTTAAGCAAACTTTTTTAAATCTTTGTTTAAAAAACTTTCTTTAAGAATTTATAACAAATTAATATTCTTCTGAAAGGCATCTTTACATAGATCATACTAATATGAAAAACATGTCTAATTTTCCAAAAAAAATTACTTATTCTGTTTCATCAAAATTTTAACTTTAGGTCAACAGAAAGCAGTTCGAAAACTAGGTACTAACTAATGTTATGCTGCCGTGGGCTAAGCTTAGGCCTCGCACGGCGAAGCTTACCAAAAAATTGTTTGCGTAAAATTCCATCAATGTTTCAGAATGGCCATCATTAAGTCCAGCCCTAAATCAAATCGAAAATTGTTGGGGTGACGTAGAAAGGGCAGTAAGTCTTAAAAATAACACACTCTCTTCGAGGAAGTGAAGATGGCATTGGAGCCTATAACTGGTGAACGATGTCAATGTCTCATATTATCAACGCGCAATCGATGCGTGGTTGTAAAGAAGCAAAAAGATTTTGACACAAAATATTGATTAAATTGATTGATTTTAACAGAAGTGTAAGCGTTTCCGCTTAGGTGTTTATTTACGTAGAACATTTATTTAAATATTTAAAAATATAATTAAGGTTGAATAGTTTCTTAAGCCACTTGTTAACTTTTTAATATACTACATTCTGCAGCATAATTATAAGACCGATTTTACACATTTTCAATAACAAAGAATATTTAGAGAATATTTCATCCTCCTAAGATCTTGTTTAATGCTGTATTATGCATTCAACCATGAATCAAATAATAAATGAATTTCATTTAGGTAATTACTACTTGAAATACTACTTGTCACAAAATAAAACTTTTGAAAAGACTTTTCCAAATGCCCCTGCAATAAGTAATCAAAATCAAACCAGTTAACTATAAGTAAACCATTTGCACACACACACACACATTCGCAAATTTCACACTCGCTCACATACAAGCAAACATACAAATAACAAAAGCCACCACCACTATTACGACCACTCTTTTGTGGTATCCTGAATCCTGATTTTACATGATTTCGTATTTATTCTTTTATTCTTCTCGTTTTATTCACTTTTTGCTCTTTATTTGTTCATAAGAAAGAAAAAACATACAAATTTGTTATATTTAATATTTGTTGCCGAGTACGTGTGTTTTTGTAAATTTTTTTTTTTGGGTTTTGTATTTCATGTGTAAATATTTCTAGATTTGTCTTTGTAGTGGTATTTAAATTTCAATAACTGTGAGTGTCTGAATGTGTGTGTGTATGCGTGCTTTAAGGACTTTATTCATTGTTATATACCGATTCGGTTATGATACTTATTTGTTCGTTTACTTACCTTTAGTTGTTGTTGTTTTTTCTCGTTCGTTTAACAACAACGACAGCAATAATAATCATTATTATTGTAATGAAGTGATCAGGGTTCCAAACACATTTTTGGAATAAACTTTTTCATTATAGATCCTTACAATTCAAATATTAAGGTAACAAGAACTTTATTTCAAAAGTTTTGTCATATTACTTGTTGGTACATCAGTAGTAGAGCATTTGACAATTGTGACAATGAATCCAATTTCGCTTGAAAATCGCTTTAATATACTGGTCTTAAACTATAAAAATGGTGGATCTGTTAAAGTTACATTTCGTGATATTTTTTTCTGAGATTGCTATTGAGAATTTGATCAGAAAATTTGAGTCAATTGACTCAGCCCAATCATGAATAAAAATCCACAGGAGTTTTTTCCAATTTTGTTTTTTTCAATACACAACTGGTGCATTCCTTTCGCCGTAGATTCGCTGAATGCATTCAAGTAAAATATTTTTTTCTACAAAGCTCCTTTTCATTTAACTGTATCTATCAAAAAGCTGAATTACTTCTTCTGAAAATCTAAGAGCAATTGCTGAGAAGCCTTTGCCTGCGGTACGTGTCTGAAGACATGATTAAACTATTACTTTTTCAAAAATTCGACTGGAAATAACAACAACTAAAGGCCCCCTCCCATCTACTCTCACATGTCATTGATAACCTTCACATACATATCCATCATCAAAACAATGAACCAAATTTCCCGATTGCATAAGTTCATTTAATTCAGCTGTATATTGGACATTCCGATAACGCGATTTAACACCACTTTTTGAATTTTTCTGATTCTATGTTAGAAATGGAGTCTATACAGATCAATTCTACACAGATAAAATCTATCAATTTTTTGTTTTATTAGATATTTTCAGATTTCAATGGAGCATTAGTTAAAGTGTGAAAAAAGCTGATGAATAGTTTCGAGGCAAATTACTATGTAAGGAAGGATTGTTGTCAGGCCCATTTGTTGATTCAAAAAAATCGTTATATCGAAATTTCATTTTTGAATAAATTTTAAGCCGTCACTTTAGTACTTTTGTGACTTTATCATTACCAAATTTCTCATTTTATTTTGAAATAAATTTTAAGGCCAAATATGTATAGTTTTTACTATTAGCCAAGACAGGCGACTCACTCCCAGCAGAGGAAACTAATCAATTGGTTGGAATTCTGCTTTTGTCGTTCAAACGCGCTGACGGCATTGAGAACATCTGTGCGACAGCAGTGGCCAACTATGAGTGATAAACATTTTACGTGGTCAAAAACGAAAAGTGGAAACTGTGATCACAGGACACTGTCTGATTGGAGTCCTTGCCAGGAGACTACAATATATCTCACCTGCAATGACTTCTGTACAAGTTGCCCTAATGAAACAGCAGATGACACTGTATGCCATCTTTTATTTCACTGTCCAGCCTTTGCAAATCAGAGATTAGATAGTCTGGGCAAATTTTACTTGCACGAGTGGTGGATCTATCGGAAATTGACTACAGAAGATGCCTTTCTACGTACATCAGGGTGGTTTGGTTGCCTGCTTAAGCTAACCTAACCTACTAATTTCTCTTTGGTTGACTTGAAGCATTATGAAGTCTGAATTAAAAATTATTGTACCATTGAAAATATCCCTGAATTGTTTTGAAATGAGCGGGTTTTGTTTTCTTCCCTTTATTTATTTGTGTGAAGTAAATCCTTTGATAACTTTCTTCTTGGAGTATTAGTTTCTCTAAAGTGAACAAACGTTTTATCTGGCAGTATTTTCTAACAGAGACCAGTTTCGTTCGCATTGAAATAATATCAGGATCACAACTAGATTTTTTTTTAATTTCAAATCAGCTCGGGATAGTATGATAACAGCATTTCCAGTCGAATTTTTGAAAAAGTAATAGTTTAATCATGCCTGCAAACACGTTTAGCAGGCAAAGACTTTAATAACATCTCTTCTGATTGTTATATAGGTCTTATGTCGTATCTTATTTCGAATATATGTAGATAGCCAGCCATCACTTGTAAGCAATTGAAGCAATTCAATTAACTGAAATGGTGGACAAACTAATAATAAAACCCATTTTCCATTAGAAGATAGTCGCCCAGTTTTTGAGCCCTTCTTATTAGCTTAATAAAATTTTAATGTAAAAAATTTTGTTTTTCACTTGATTTATTTTAGTTTTCTTAAAATTCGTTATATCGAACATAAAATTGTACAAACCTTCGTTATGTAAGGTATACCGATTGACTTATATTAGTTTACTGAGACGATTTAACTATGATCGTCCGTCTGACTGACTGGCTGGCTGGCTGGCTGGCTGTCAATGTAAACTTTGAGCGTAATGTATAAGTTGCAATTTTTAAGATATTTCGATAAAATTTCATACATTTGTAAGTTTTCTTCTGCCCAAGGACAATAGATACTGAAACTATTTAAGATGGGTATATTACTTCTCCCAGTCCCAAGACAAATGGCCGCCCGAAATAGGACTTTAACGGTCATAAATGTTTGATTTATCCAAGTATACATTTATGCTACAAATAAATTATATATAAAACTTAATTACACTTTATTTTAATTACGATTAATTTTAAATATGTCATCCAATTATTTGAACAAGTTGAATTATTCGTTTTAATTAAAAACAAAAAAAAAAAAATCGAAACATTTGTTTATCCTTGTAATCAAATAAAATTCAAAACATACGAGGGCGGTGCGGAAACTTCTTAGCCTAGAATAGAAAGAGAATAGTTAATTTTTTAGAAACATACTTATTTTTCAATATGATGTCCTCAAACTTTAATACACTTATGGCCGAATTCTTAGTCATTCTTCTTCTTTATTTGCCTATTCGTTTTTCGAATGTTAGCGACCAATACAATTACATTTTATATTATTTTCTAATAATGTCACAAAAGTTTCACTATTTCGGAGAATGTTTCCCGATTTCTCGCCTCACTTAACCGATTGCCTGCATCACGGATACCAGTCCACGCTTGTATGTTATTAAGCCACGTTAATTCTTTTCTTCCTCTACTAAGCTTTCCTTCAATGTTTGTTCGTGTAATTACTTGTAGCAGTTTGTATTTTGGATTGCTCATAAAGTGGCCTAAGTACGCTGTTTTACGTTTCTTAATGGTTAGTAAAAGCTCTCTATTCCGCTGTATTCGTCTCAGTACTTCGCCGTTCGATACAAAGTGGGTCCATGGTATTTTGAGGATTCGTCGATAGATCCACATTTCGAAGGCTTCGATCATCTTTACATCAGCTGCTTTTATGGTCCATACTTCCGTTGCATAAAGAAGAACAGACCATACATATGCCTTGACAAATCGTATTTTTGTGTCAATATTAAAAGGTCATGACTGGTTAGAACTTTTTTATAATTAAAAAATGCGTTTCTTGCCATTTCAATACGACATCTTATTTCTTTTGAACTATCCCACTGGTCAGTGATTGTAACCCCAAGGTATTTAAAACTATGAACTCTGTCAACGTAAGAGTTTTGTATTTTTAATCTTGTGTAGTGGGTATTTTCCTTACTAACAATCATATATTTTGTTTTTCGTATATTAATCTTGAGGCCGTATGTTTCACTATATGCAGTCAGTTTGTATAGCAGATGTTGGAGTCCAGAGAGCATATCTTATATTGTTAATAAATATTCCATTTACATATACCCCTTTACGAACGTTACTGATGGACTCTTGGAAAATTCTTTCAGAGTATATGTTAAATAGAAGTGGGGACAGTATATACAACCTTGTCTGACTCCTTTAGATATTGCTATACTGTCTGTCATCTCGCCATTAACATTTACTTGTGCTGTTTGATGCCAATACAGGTTTCTAATACATTGGATTTCCTTTTCGTCTATACCAGATAGTCAATCAATAAAAAAAATTCTGAAGTCCAAAAAAAAAACCGTTGCTATAACCTTACCAGCCGATTGAATTGATCTTGCCTTCTTTGGGGCACTTCTTCTAGCTTCAGTCCATTGCTTGGATTGTCCTTTTGTCTCTGGAGTATTGTAGTGGATCCATGTCTCATCAACAGTTATGCAATGAGGCTTAAAATCAAATTTATTTTTTTTAAAACGATACAAACAAGCTTGTGAAATTTTATTTCTGATGCGTTTATGGTCGACTGTTAACAAATGCGGAATCCATCTGAAAGAAAGCTTTTTAATCTGTAATTCTTCATGCAAAATTAAATGGAATCGATCATTTGAGATGTACATGATTTAGCTATTTTACGCACTTATATTCGTCGATCATTTAATAGCATATCATGTACTTTGGCTCCAATTTCTGTTGCTGTTTTTGGACATCAACTGGTGATTCATCCTCAATGTTTGTACGACCACATTTAAATTCAGAAACCTAATTTTTTACTATTGCATATGAAGGAGCACTTTCACCTAATACATTCACCATATCAATATGAATTTCTTGTCCCGATAAACCTTTTTTATTTAAATATTTAATGACACCACGAATTCCTAATTTTTCCATTTTAAAAAAATTACGGATGCGTCTTTTTCGAACACCTTTAATCTATTAACGCCCAACCTTTAAAAATTAAAAGCAAAAAGTTTTTTTTTAGTGAAACGTTTTTAATTTAAGATTAAAAAAATCTTTTTAATGTTACAAACTATATATGGTCTAACAAGTCTTAAAAGTCTTAATGGGATTCCACCTAACGATAAAAAAAAACTATTTTGAAAATACAAGTTATATACAGACCAAAAAACACCTGTATTTGTACTGTCCTATAAATAGGACGCTGGGGTATATTGGGTTAACATGTGTTCATAGCACAGATAGGAGTTTCCAAAACAATAATTGTTTTCTGTTTATACCGCGCTTGCAGTTCTAGGCTAAGAAGTTTCCGAACCGCCCTCGTACAAGTTTCATATATTCAAAAGACCATTTGATACCTAATTTAATAACAATCAGTCCATAATAAGTCATAGCTCTGTCTATTTCTATAAATGTATAAATATTTTCCAGTTGTTTCTTTCGAGATAAAATTACACACACAAATAATATATATATGTATATATGCACAGAAGTCATGCTACTAAATTTGTTGATTATTGGACCATAATTGCTAATATATAGCACCCTTTACTGAAAACTGTTTATGGTCGTGCTTTACCGACTACGAGTATAATTGTTTTACTGGTTTATAATTCCATTCAATTCCTAAGATTGTTTCAAATAAATTTTTTAACATTTCGAACCCTGCTCTCCAACTGTATATATGCTGTAGGTATAGAAATAATGTTGGTGTTAATCTTTTTCGTGCCACAAATGATTATAACTGTGACTGTAAATTATTTTAAGTGATTCGAGTATATTTTCTCTGATTGTACGATTATTTATTTATGTAAGTATATTGTCCTGTAGTTTTGTCTGTCTATCTGTTACTTGGTTTATCTTTATGTGTGAACACAAATACGTACTAAAAAATCATAAATGTTATTTTTTCGCTTTGCGATGAAATTGTGTGCGGCAGTGTAGGTTGTATTTTGTATTCAGTATCATTTGAGATACGTGTTGTATATAAATCAATGATAAAACTACTACCAACCTCACCACCACCACCAGTGACTTTAACTTATGTATATGATGCTGCCACAAATGAAACACTTACAATGACGGCAGCACGAGTGAGTCACTCAACTGGAATTTGTAGCAAATTTATAAAGAATGCTTTTAATCTTTAAATGATTCTCATTACTTTAGTTTCTTTTTTATACCCTACACCACCATAGTGGGGAGGGTATACTGGATTTGTGCTGATGTTTGTAACGCCCAGAAATATTGGTCCAACAACCACCTTAAAGTACCGATCGACTCAGAATCACTTTACCGATGTCCGTCCGTCCGTCTGGCTGGCTGACTGTCCATGTAAAGCTTGTGCGCAGAGTACAGGTCACAATTTTGAAGATATTTCGATAAAATTTGGTACGTGATATTTTTCGGCCCAAGGATGGATGGGATTGAAACTGGTGGCAATCGGTTAATTATTTCACCTGGCCGCCCATACAAATGTCCTCCCGAATTTAGGGTTTACCGAACATAAATGTTTGAATTATGCAAGCATTCAAACAAATTTCATCACAAATTAGTGGTAAATGAAGCCAAATCACATGTACAAATTTTGTGCAGATCGGTCCATAATTACTCGTAGCTCTCATATAAGGCCCACTTCCGAAAATCACTTCAACGATCATAAATTTCTTAAGAATGTTGGTAATCAAATAAAATTCGACACAAATAATATACAGAAATGATGACACCTAATTTTATAATGGTCGGTCCATAATTAGTCGAAACTCCCATATAAGAGACCGTAATTTACTTTAACTTTCATAAATCTTTTAAAACTATTTACATCGAGATAAAGTTTAACATACACAATATTTATATTCACAGAAATCATGAATCATTTGGGATGATCGGTCCATAATAGGTCATATCTCCCATATAGCGCACATTTCTGGAAAACTGTTTTATACATATACTAGGTGTAGGGTATTATATGGTCGAGATTGACCGACTATACTTTCTTACTAGTTTTGTTTTCAATTTCTCTTTATTGTAACTGAATCTAATCGTTTTACGATGGCGTTACTGATGTCGTTTCTTTTTCCTAGTTCTATATATTTCTTTTTTATTTTTTTGTTCTTTGTGTGTATGTGTGGCACAGTGTTAAAATTGTGTCTCTTATCGTTTGTTTCGACGTTGTTCGGTTGTCCCTTGTTAAGGGATGATGACGATTTTGTTGTTGTTACTGATGCTCAAGCGATGATGATTGTTGTCCTTTGGGTTGGTTGTTGTTTTGTTGGATAGCTGGCTGGTATGCAGCAGCAGCATGAATGAATGAATGAATGAATCACAACTAGCTGGGTTAACTAATGTTTTTATTGTTTTCGATTTTTTAAAATAGTGCTTCTTTCATTCGTTTCGTTTTACTGTTCTTTATGGGAGTATAGTTTTACAGTAGAGTGTCCATGAAAGTGTATTGTAGTGGTTTTTTACTTCTTCTCTCAGATTTTGGTCTTAATGTTCGTTGTACATAGTTTGTTGGTAGTTTAGTTTCTGTTTTTAACATTTGTTTATTTGGAACAATGCCACAAATGGCACATGCCAACAAATTTTTCTTGTAGCAGAGTTTTTTGTTGTACGTTTTGTTCATTGCAGCTTCTATCGTTCGTTTATGGTTTTTGTATGTAAAATACTTGCAGATATTTGGTTGAGATTTCGATTAGTGATGCAGTGTTGAGTTGGCTAATGTTGAGTTGCAAGCAGCTGCATTTAGTAACCGGTTATTTTTAACAATAGAATGTGTGGTTATTATTGTTAGTTGTTTCAATTTAGTATAGATGGCGCATACATGTGTTCAGAAAAATCGTATAGCACAATACTATTGTAGACTCCTACTAGATCACTGTTAAATGAACCCGATTATAATGAGATTTTCCCCTAATTCTATGAAGTTCCATACTTTTTTGAAAACAGGCCTACTAAATTCGTTGATTTATTAGCCTATCGATCACAAGAATATTATTTTTCTCGTTTTCACATTGGAGTTGTGATATAAAAGGGCTCAATGTTTGTTTAATTTTCATCTGTGATAATTTATTTCCATTGAAAAATTTATTATAAATACCAAATTCTTGGTCAAGTTATTATAATTATCGTAAATATGCTGAGAAAAATTAACTTTACCATTTTTAAACTACTATTACTGCTAATATTTTTAGACTATGTATTGAAGAGAAGTCGTGATTTTATTTTTTGTACATTTTTAGCATTTATTTTGAAGTTTTTCACACTATAAATTGAACAAAAGTTTTGGATCTTTTAAGATCACGATTTGAATATCAATCGTGATTATTTTAAGAACTGAAATTGAAAATCAAAAGTGGCTCTTTTCAGTACACGAACAGATGGATTCTTTTAGACTAAAAACTGAACATAAAGTGTGGAATTAAAGATTTATAGTGGCTCTATTCAGCACACGTATTGAGTTTGGATCCTTTTTAACTACAAGATGAACATCAATTGTAGACATTTTAAGACATCGAATTAAAGATCAATCGTGGCTTTTTTTAAACCACTAATTTAATTTTAATTGTGAATCCTATAGACCAAAAAGTGAACATCAATCGTGGACATTTTATGACTTTAAATTGAAAATTTGCTCTCTTCAGTGCACGAATTGAATATCAATCATGGAATTTTTTAAACTACAGGATGAACATCATTTGTAGACATTTTAAGACATCGAATTAAAGATCAATCGTGGCTTTTTTTAAACCACTAATTTAATTTTAATTGTGAATCCTATAGACCAAAAAGTGAACATCAGTCGTGGACATTTTATGACTTTAAATTGAAAATTTGCTATATTCAGTACACGAATTGAATATCAATCATGGATGAACATCAATCATGGAATTTTTTAAACTACAGGATGAACATCATTTGTAGACATTTAAAGACATCGAATTAAAGATCAATCGTGGCTTTTTTTAAACCACTAATTTAATTTTAATTGTGAATCCTATAGACCAAAAAGTAAACATCAATCGTGGACATTTTATGACTTCAAATTGAAGATTTATATTGGCTCTATTCAGCACACGAATTGTATATTAATCATGGATCCTTATAAACTACAAGATGAACATCAAACGTGGATGCTTTTAAACTACAAGATGAACACCTATCGTGTCGCTCCTATATTTTTCTAAACAAATGGCACATGCATTTTCTACCCTGCCAAGAGCGTCAACAGCAATGTGTATTGTCCAAGATCTACAATCGTGAATCTTATAAACAACAAAATGAACATCAATCGTGAACATTTAATAATTTCGAATTAAAGATCAATTATGTTTCTATTCAACGCATGAATTGAATATCACTCGTACTAATTGAATATAGTAAGTCGTCAATTGTTTTTTGACTACGTGTTACACATTAATTAGGATATCTTTAGACCACAAGGAGTTAGTGTTTATTATACAAGAGACATCATGAATTATGTGAAGTGCTTCCAGCTAAATTTGATTGAAAATCTATAAAGTTTACTTTCAAAAATCGGCCCTTTTGAATTCTGCAAAAAATTTTATGTAAACTAAACTTATTTAAGAGTTAGAATTTTAGTTTAACATTTTTAGAAAATAATTAGGATTTAATTTAGATCTAGTGGGAGTAGTTTTATCCATAGAAGGTAAATTTTCTGCTATTTTAATACAACTACATGAATTATTTGGAATATTTTGGACATTATCTACTAAGTGACTGATATCTAATAAGGCATTGCTTATTTTTATAGACAATTAATTCTAACTTTTACTAGAAACTCCATAGTTAAAGAATATTTTAAATGTTTGTAAACCAAAAAAGCTGGGAAAAGTGGTCACTTTAATAGACGTCTCTCCAAATATATGTATATAGGTATATTAAGCTTTGACATATGTAACATATTTTGTAATTTAACAAATTCTTTTTCTTGTTGGCGTGATAGATAGTTTGTATGGTTTTGTAATTTGTTTTGCAAGTGGTTTGCTGAGACGTTTGCAAAGTCAATTAGATCTGAGTCGAATTATATATTAACACAATTTATAATACTGGCTTGACTTTTTATAATAGGTGTATATTGTTTGATGTTTTAATAAAAAGTAAAATCCAAATTGAAAAATTATGACAAACAGAAACGCACATAACTGATCTGCTGAAAATTTAATTATTCGTAACTATTCCCCATATGAGAGGTATGACCTCTTAATAGCCGAGGACCTTGAAAATCGGTATGACGATTTGTATATACTCGTATACGAATTATTTCTGTCGAATTTCAACTTAATAGCAATGTTCATTTAGAAGAGGTTTATTTAGATGGTCAAATAGGGACCGATGATCAAAAAGTTCACATATGAATATTTATAAGAAATGAACTTTATATGGGGACTATGTTCAAATATGGACTGTTGCAAACAAAATTTAGTTTTGTGATTTCTTTTTTCGTGAAACTTATTTTTGCATATTTTATATGGTTACTATTTTTCTCTAGACATTTATGTGCCATATAGCCTAATTCGCGGAAATTTTATATAGGGGCTATGATAAATCTTGAACCGATTCTTATTTTCATTAGTATCTTCTATAATAAAAACAAAACGTGCAAAATTCCATGATATTATCTGCGTTATATTTGAAGAAAATATTTGAAAAATATCAAGGTTGTCGGAAACTTTGGTCTATAGCTTGTATTATACTGCACGGAATTTGTCCATTTTCAATACAAAACATTTCGGTGTAACAAATAATGTTTGGAAGAAATTTCATTGTTCCAAGTCTCTACAACAGACGGACAGATGGACGGACATGGCTAAATCGCATTAGAATGTTATAAAGACCCATAATATACGATAATTATTTCATTGTGTTACCAACGGAATGACAAAATTAATATATCTGCCATCTTTTTGGTGGTGGGTAGAAAAATATTGGGACATTATTTTCATTATTCGATTTCATTTGAGTAAGAGAACCTTCTATTTTTGTATAGAATGCTGGACAATTAAAATATCTAGTTTGCGATGAAATTCAGATAACAGATACAGATTTTTATTAATATTAGATTAGAATATTCACATGTTTAATAATTTAAAAAAAATAAAATAAAAAATTCTGCATTAACTTCTCTAATGATAAACTTTAATTAATTTCTCTTATTTCCTAAATAATTCATCTTTCTTAAAAAATATAATAAAATACAAATACAAAATTGTACTTCTTTTAAGCTCCTATATGTAATATATTTTAAAACCTGACACAGGAGATATTGTATTAGTTCAAAAACTAGTTCTTGTCTGGTGATGAGAGTCAAATGAGTCGTTTATGAAATTCTCACCTTTTGAACAAGTTACTTACAACGGTTCTGAAACTAGTTCTTCAATCAATGAAACAACTTTGCGACTGGTTTCGGGAATCAATTAAGATTATTTTATTGTTTCTTTGTTAGCAAATGAATATGAAGTTATTTTGGTTATAGTCGTTCTAGAACTATTGATTGGAGTTCCTGCAACTTTAAATCAAAAGCTTTAATTATTTTTAAAACGAAAGACAAAAATAAATAAACTATGTATACAAATAAAATTGAAGCCGTCTTCTGAAAACCACTTGAATATTTTTGCATTGTAGAAGTAGTTTAATTTTCATCAGCTATTCTTAGAAATACAGTCACATACATATACATACATACATGTGTTTCTATTTGGAATTCTTAGTCCCGGATCACACAATGCAATTGCTGCTCAACTTTTGAGTTTTTGGGTGAAAAATCAACTGTTGAGCAGCAAAAGTTGCATTGTGTGATCCGGGACTTAATAACAAAAATTTTGCAGCACTACTTAGTTTGGTTTTCTCAATAACTGCTTCAACACTAATGACTTCCGTTTAACTACCTTTTATGAAACAAACAAAAAACATTATCAAGAATTGATTTTAAATTTGTTCTTGTTACTAGTATGCAAAACGGAGCCTAAATTGTGCCTACTAAATCAATTACAATAAAAAAATTCATTGTTTAAGCAGCAAAAAAAAAAAAAATGCTAAATTAAAAGAAATAATCAATATTTAGTATACAATAACGTGATATACCTACATACGAGTATAGTATTCTATAGAATAATTCTCTAACTTTTAACTATTTTTCTAACTAAATCTTGCTCAAATTACATTCGATTTTAAGGGAAAACATGCTTCATTAAACTTAAATAACATCAATTATTCAATAGTGCTTAATGCCTTTACTACTTTTACACAAATGTAAAAGGAAGTAAGTAAAATTTAATTTCATTTTTGGGAAAATGTATTTTTCTAAGTGTTTTCTTTTTTTCATAAAAACAATGCCTGCGAAATTGGATGTGTGCCTGTGTAATTTTTGGCTCATGTTGTAGGGATTTTCGTTGTTCTGGTTGTTGGTGTTTCAGTCTTTTGAAATTTTTGACATGTGATTGTGCCGTTGTTTTTGGGTGTCAGATGTTTTCTAAATGTCTGTTATTATTTTTTAATTTCAATTCATATACTATATTTGCGACTGTTTAACGGGGCAGTGGAGAGCATAAAAGGAGCATAATAGTTTATTTCGGTATAAAAAAGATTGCAAGTCCGCTTTCACGCTTTTCAATTCTGACTCGTCAAGGCAAGTATTTTTGGATGAGAAGGTAAAAGAGAATAAAAGAAAAGAATAAAAGAATAAAAGTCAATTTTCTTATTTCCTTTTGTTTTTTTATTCATGCATGTTGATTTGCATTAAGAAGTACGAAAATTGAAAATTGGAATTTTTGGGTGAAACAGGATTAAAACAAACTATGAGAAAATTAAAAAAAGAGAATACAATGAATGTTTTTTGTTTGTATTTTGCAATGAAAGAAACAGTGAGCGTATACACTGCGTTGTATAGCTATAAATACATACAACTTTTCTCAATTTTGTAAGTTAGAGAAAAAGAAAACAGTTTAAAAATAATATTACTTAACAAAAAACAATTATTATTTTACCTCTTAAAAATGTATAAAAAAATAATTAGTGTTTCATAACTATAAATACACTGAAATTAAAAAAGCTTCAATGCCAATATCTAGCTTCTCCTATTTTTAAATCAACTCAAAAATTCGATCAGGCATACTATTATTTATTTACTTTAATAACTTTAGACATGGATATTCAAGCATTTATAGCAGCTTCATAAATTTGACGGTTTAAATTCCCCAAATGTTCTCAATGGGATTATGATCTGGAGAAAATGCTAATGTACTTAATGTACGACATATGTACATGTATGGATGCATTGTTTTGTTGGCAAACAATTTGTTTTTCATTACTTTTTTTAAATATAGCACTCTTTTCTTATCTAGTAATTTTGTGTAATCAGAAGAATTAATTTTGCTGCTTGGATACATCAAATCAAAAAGCTTTCCAAATCATTAGAGAAACGGCTGCGAAATTTATTTTTGAGAAATATCATGGTTCCTTATGTAGGTCTCGCCAATAGCTGTTGAAACCATCCGCAATAAATTTGTTCTCATTGAAAAAAATCACCTTAAACAAAAATCGAGTCTACTTATGGTTGATTTGGGCGCATTTAGCTCACATTCATTAATAATATGACCAAGTCTCTTCATTTTGTTGCTGGCGCAGTTATAATTCTCCTATTGCTCCATACACCATAATAATCCAGATTACTTGCAAAATTTGTTAGTACAACATGTGAACAGTTTAAAATTTTTGGTAATTACTTAAAAATAAAATTCACTTTTTATATAAACTGAAATATGATGTTTTTCAAAATTACTAAGGTACGAAACCATGCCCCATTTTATAGCAAATTGTTGAAAATTGTATAATAAGTATAAATAACAGTTATACTTTTGTTTTACTAGTATTCTTTTTTGTATATCATAAAATGTAATTATAGTTATGAAACACTAACTAATATATTAATACACAATTTGGCTTTTAAATTTAGGGTTTAATATAAATAAATAAATAAAAGCAATAAATATGTAGTATTTTCATATTTTAAGCAGAAATACTAAAAATATACAAACTATTAACCAATGACGTATATGCGCAAAATTCATGATAGAAATATTTCTTGCAGTTATTTTAAAAATATTTTGTCCTACAAAATTCCTGCAGTAACCAGAACACAATTTTTTCAATTTATTTACTACGAGAACACATGCATATTTTCGGTCTTAAACAATTTTTAGTATTGCGTGTGTACAATATAAAAATATTTTACTACAAAACCATAAACCATGCAAAAAAATTGCAACTTAAAAAATCAAAAAGGACAGCAATATTCGAAATCGGAAAAACAAACTGAACAAATATGGCACATGAAAAATTTAAACTGCCAAACATAAGAAGTTAAAATATTTAAAGTACGAAATTGTGCAAAGTTTAAAATGTGCAGATATAAAATTTCTTGGTCGCACAAATAAAATAAATAAATTTTTTATTATGTGATGCAGAGGACACTGAAAGGTTTAATACAAATACAAGCTTCTTAAATAAATTAAATATTTACACCATACCCCACCATATTTGGGAAGGTATGTAAACTTTTTTCGTCACAAGGACGAAATTGGTTTAAATATGTAGCTTCATAATTTTTCTTAGCCCCCATGCAAATATCCTTCTGAAATAGGACCTAATCGGTCATAAATGTTTAATGAATGTACGTATAAAAATAATCCACAGGTCCATAATTGCTCATAGCTTCCATATAAGGCTCACTTCCGAAAATCACTTTTAGAACAATAGGTCCTTAATTAATACTCTCTTTTGAAAATCACTTTAACATGCATAAATCTTTTACAAGTGTTGACATAGAGACAAAATGTAATACAAATTATTTGTATATACACAGAAAAAATTATTGCCCGACAAATTTTAATTAAACTTTTAATTGAGACTTAATTGATTTTTAATTAAACTTTTAATCATATCAATTAAATTTTTAATTGCAAAACAATTTTCAATTAAATAATATAATATTTTTTTTAATTAAAACTATTTTTAATTAAATGTTTACAAAATATTTTAATTGATACTACAAATTTCTTCATCGGTACATTTTCAATTAAATGTTTAATTAAATATACGAACATTTTAATTGAAAATTAATTTTAATTTTTTCTGTGTAAACAAAAGTTACGCTACTAAAGTTTATAGTGATCGTTCCATAATATGTCATAGCTACCATATAGCGCCAATTTCTGAAAAATTTTGCTTGACTGACTAAACTTTCTTACTAAGACCCGATTTGCAATGTTTTACAGAGACTGTCTGTGCAAGAAATTCTCCCATTAATAATACTTATATAAAACAAAAATTATTAAGGTTTGCTTAAAATGTTTATTATTGTCAAAATCAGTTGGGTAATAAAAATCTTCAAAATCGGGTTTTTAAAAAAAATTTACAGTATATTTAATATTAACAAAATTACAAGCTTCTAAAGCTGTTGTCTATCAAAATTTATAATTTTTGTAGTGGTCGGCTCCAAAGGCCGACAATATATTGTAAAATATATTTAATTTTGCTTTGGTGGTATAAGCTAAACTAGTTTGCTAATTTTTAGCCCTCCTCTGTAATACTCTCGTTACACTATTAAATTGGCATAGTTAAAAGTATATATGTGTGTGTATGAGTTTTATCATCATATGCTGTATTGTTGTTTTATTGTTGTTCTTGTAAAATGACTATTATTGTTCTATACGCATATTGCAAATAAATAAGTTTTTTTCTGACAACTACAATAAATCCCCTGTTCCTAAATTCATACAATACCCCTTCATTCAGGCAACATTGAATACACTCGTGCACTCAAACACATCTAAACATCTAGTATAGACAGTTGTGTGTCGTGTATGAGCCTTGAATGGCATGAACAATTTAATAATTCTTTTGGGATTTTCATGACCTTTTTTTTGGATCATTTCTGTGTTGTTATATTTGCAATAGTTGTAGTTGTTGTAATTGTTGTTTAGAGAATTCATAATTCATTTTATACTCCTTCCTCTGGCACAGCACAGCGAAGTATAGCACATTATAACCAAACGTCCCCTTCTTTTAAAAATTCATACAGCCTCGATTCAGGGTAATGCAATTTTATACAATATACAATGTAGAAATTCCTAACAAGAACAAAAAAACAACCAAATATTTTATCATTCTCATCATTACTCGAATTTTTACTCTATTATCCACCCTTGGTCCCTTTTTTAATTTTATATTATTTTTTTGTTTTCTTTCATTTATGATTGTGATTTCTGTTGAAAGTAGTAAAATACAAAATACAAAAAAAAAAAAAAACACACACACACAGTAATGCACATTGATTTAATTTCTTCATCAATTTTCATTGTTTTTAAAATCCATCATCATGCATCCCAACCATCCAGCCAGCCGAACATACAATACATACTATTTCCAACTATATCCCTACATACATACTCGTATAGTAAAAAATATAGTTTGCATTATTATTTTATAGCCAGTCGTAGATATGTATGTATATGTAAGTGTAAAAAGTTGGATATTTTTTTATCTCTTTCATTATTTGCATAATTATATATCGGGCGTTGATGTGATTTGCATAAATTTACTGTTATTTAATTTTCCATTTATTTATCTGTCTTTGCACTCGGTGCCAGTGCAAATAATAGGGTTGAAAGAAATTGTACATTCGTACATTTATTTGTAGTACTTTTCTAAAGAGTATTCTTTAGTACTTTAGTACTAAAAAAGAAAAAGAGCACAAGGCACAAACATGTAGTCAATAGAATATTTCTATGAATTGTAGAAATATAATAAACATTAACATATGTTATTACATATGTAATTATCGTTCTAATAAGATATATAGATGACCCGATTGAAAATTATTAAATTAGTTAAACAACGATTTTTTTTTTGATATTTTAAAAACTTCTGTTTAAAATCCTTTTCAAATTTAAACAAGTAAGAAAGTATAGTCGATCTAGCCCGACCATATAATAACCTACACACAGTATATAAATTAAACAGTTTTTCATAAATGGGCGTTATGTGGGAGATATAACCTATTGTGGACCGATCATCCAAAAATGTCTGTGAATATAAATAATATATGTGTTAAACTTTATATCGATATAAATAGTTTTAAACGCTTTATGGAGCTTAAAGTGAATTACGGAGAGGGTCTTATATGAGAGTTTCGACTACTTATGGACCGATCATAATAAAATTGTACCGTATTATTTATAGACATATGAAATATATTTTTGTTTAATATTATTTGGATACCAACATTTTTGAGAGAGTTATTCTCTTTAAAGTGATTTTCGGAAGTGGGCCTTATATTATAGACCGATCATAATAAAATTGTACAGTATTATTTTTAGATACATCAAATATATTTTCGTTCAATATCATTTAAATACCAACATTTTTGAGAGAGTTATTCTCTTTAAAGTGATTTTTGGAAGTGGGCCTTATATGGGAGCTACGAGTAATTATGGACCGATCTGCAAAAAATTCGTAAATGTGATTTGGCTTTATTTACCACTCATTTCGGATGAAATTTGTTTGGATACTTGCATAATTCAAACATTAATGAGCAGTAAACCAAATTTCGGGAGGACATTTGTATGGGGGCCATGTGAAATAATTGACCGATTGCCACCAGTTTTAATCCCATCCATCCTTGGGCTGAAAAAATGTCACGTACCAAATTTTATCGAAATACCTTCAAAATTGCGACCTGTACTCTGCGCACAAGCTTTACATGGACAGTCATACGGACGGACAGACGGACATAGTTAAATCGACTCAGAAAGTGATTCTGAGTCGATCGTTGGGTGTTGTACCAATATATCTGGGCGTTACAAATATCAGCACAAATCCAGGGTATATTGGTGGTGTAGGGTATAAAAAATAACAATAACTATAGTGTTATGAGATTGGCATTCAATTTTAATTCAATGTTAAAATAAGACCCAACCGATGAATATATAAACTTGAATAATGCTACTTTTACTTTTTCGATAAACCAGAAAATGCAAATAAAAATTGTGTTGGTTTCTTTGGTCAATTTTCACCAACAGTGATTGTCTATTTGCGTAAATTGTCTTAAACTCATGTAACTCTTGCAATTGTGGAAAATTTTTTTCAATCAATTAATAAAATATCGAATAATTTTTTTTTCAATCTCATTTTGTTTTATTATATTGTACTATATTATCATAAACAAATCAAATCAAGCTCGTTTGGGATAGTTCTGTGGCATGTTAAAATTACAGGAACATATAAACCATTACACAGTGGAACAAACAAAATGGGAATGGTGTGAGACCAATTGCAAATGAAAGTTGATATATTTTTTAATTAATCATAAATTTGAATAATAATGTTTGTGGAAAATTTAATAGATAAAGAAATTTGGTGCCAAAATTTGAAAGTATGAAGCAATTGTATTTACAGTATTTTGGTGTAGAGGTTACTGAGAAAGTAGATTGGGTACCTGAAACTTGCAATGGTTCTTTAATCAAGTGGCTACAAAAGAAAAGAAACTTAATGCAGTTTTATGTTCCAATGTTACGATACAATCCAGTTAATTTTCTAAATTTTTTTAACATTTATGAATAGTAAAATATCATACCTTTCCAGGATAATAAAAATAAATAAGCATTATTTTATAAATAATTCAAATTTCAACAACGAATGTTTGTTAGACAGTGTTCCAAATCACCAACTTCAAATGCGTATAAAAAAATCTTACATTGAACTGAAAACCCCCCTTGAAGGTTTTTTTATGGATAATGCCAACTTGCATTTTCAATTGGTCTCATGCCATTCCCATTCGAATGTTCGATTTTACATCACTGTGTTAAAATTTATAAAGAAGTGTAGGACCAAGTGTCGGTCCTTACTTCCAACGAAGACACCACATAACTAGATGGTTATGTCTGAAATTACTTCTCAAAAAGGAATGTTAAGTTTATATTTAAACAGTGCTCTAGGCTAACACCATAATTCCAGGTCATCCCAAATTCTTCGAACTATACTCGTTTCTATTCTCTTTTTCTTTAAAGACATGTTCGTGGAGACATTTGTCAGGCAAATGACTTTCTTTATCACAAAGTTTTTTTTTACAAATAATTGATTGCTTTCCCCAAAAATAGTTTAGAATAATTTCTGATTTCGGTTTACTCAGTGAAATCTATTGTTTCCACTAATCATCTCTGATTAATACAACAAATGTACTGTAAAATATGTACTTTTTTACAATATTGAAAAATAGTACTTTAGTAAGTACCATTTCATAATTTATACAATTTACCTTCACTAATTTGTGTATAGTCCAACAGATGTAGAGAGTTGATTGTGACATTTATTTTACTCGTTTTCCTCCCTCTTCCTAGTTGTACTCTTTGAAATTATTTTAAATCAAAATTTGTACTTTATAATTTATTTATCTGATGATGTTGGATTTTTATAGCATATTCGTATTTACAAATGCTAATTATAGTAAAATCAGTTTTATTTTTTTTTGTTGATCTTAAATTAACATAATTTCTGTTGCCCGCATATATACATTATGCTACAATTTTGGTGGTAATTTCCTATTTAAAATTTAAAATAAACCGTTAAAATAATTACATGTATACGAGGGTGGTTATTTAAGGCGAAGCTGTGAACTTTTATTTACTCAAATTTACATATTATAAAATACCTACGTACATTACAGTTAAAACTGGAAGTAGGTTACATCAGTATGTAGCCAGTATTTCTATTATATACAGTAATAGAATAGGACTTGACCGACTATACTTTTTTACTTGTTCATATAAAGGTTAATGCTAAACAAAATAATTTACAATACAAAATTTAAAGTCAACTAATTTAACGTAAAATTATACATTTGTAAGAAAAACATTTGGAATTCTATGTTGTTTTTTCATTCGCGTTCACACAGTCGAATATGTTGCCGGCAACAATCCATTACAGCAATACCTCGCTTTGCGTCTTTTCGTTTTGCGATTTTTCGAAGTTGTGTTATTTTGGGTTATTTTTTTTTTAATTTTTGAAAAATCTGCAACATTATTAGATGCTAAACCAAAGACTCGTGCAAGTGGTGCTTTGGTGATCGAAATGGAGTCCTTACTTTACATTTGGATTGCAAATCAAGATGCACAGAGAATATCATTAAGAAAAATGGTAATTCAGACAAAAGCAAAAAGCTTATTTAGCTTATAATGCTAGTGGCAGTAATACAGACAATTGCTACCAAGAAATATAATTTACGTTGAAAAAAACCTTAATTCACTTTGAGTCGCTTCAATTTGCGTCGTGTTTTTTTTTTTTTTTTTGAGTATTACTGTAGTTGTTTGCAAAAACGCAAAGTAGATGTCAACAAAGAAAATGTGCACAAAGCGTATCGCCGAGTACTGAACACAAAAATGCTCTCTTTCCCACACAGAATTTGCTTCCAAACTAAATGATTCCCTTCCAAATGTTTCTGTGCCCAAATGTTTCTTGAGCCGAAAAAATATGTGCCAAATTTTATCGCAATATTATTAAAATTGCGACCTGAATTTTAATAAAATTGCTGGACAATCAGCCGTACGGATGGACGCACAACGTTAAATTGACTCAGGATGTCATTCCGAGTCTTTACTTTACTTTAAGGTGGGTGTTGAACTAATATTTTTTGGCGTTGTAAACATTAGCACAAATCCAATATCTATAATTATAAAAAACGTTTTTAACTTTTTTTTTTATTAGTTTTACTTTAATGAAATCAAAAGTGCACATGGCACAAACTTGTACTAATTTGTGCTTTTCACTGTACATGTATGCGTGGTAGTGATGGACGTATGTCCATCATTTATAATTGTGAAACCTTACCCTTTCCATTACAAGAAAAAGTTTAATGATTTTCACATAAAGTCCTTCTTTTATTTTGTTTTGAAAAATAAAGTTATCTGTCTTCAAAAGTCATTCCAGATTTGGAATACGTAGGGTGTTTTTTAGTTGCGCTTTGACCAATCATATAATTTATAACTTAAAATATTCCCAGTAAGAGTGTTACATTGGCGCTATGGTCAATAATATATTGCTCTTTAAAGAGATGTTAGTTTTAATAAAACTTATTTGTAATTAGGTGTTTTTTAAGATATATAGAAATTTAAGTTGGCAACACTTTTTTAAATGGCAGCCATTTTGTCAACTGTCAAGTTAATATCGATCCTCATATACTATAGGAAAGGTCGCTTTCCCAGAAGTCCCATATAAGGCCCACATTAACACATACAAATATATGAATGTATATATAAATGAAACTAATGTAGGGTATCATATAGTCTGGCTCACCTAACTACACTCTCGTACTTGTTTAGTTTATTCTCCGATGCGATAAAGCATAAATATTTTCCTAAAAAAAAATGATATTGTTTCCTAGCTACATATATGCAATTTAAATTAAGCCCTGCACGGGTTCAATTGAAGCTATGACAACTGGCGTTACTGTCTGTGCGTTATTTTGCCTCTGTAACCTTTAAACTCATTGCTCAATTCCTGTTTTGTTCATTTATCCTTTTTTTTCGATTTCATTTCAGACTAATTTGCATAACGGGTACTTATGTAGTTATGTAAATATGTATGTATGTATGACTGCATTCGTTTTGTTGATTGAACACATAGATACACACACAGTTGTACAGCTAGAATTTATTTGTATTTGTTTTCAACCAGCAAACTGTACATCCTTTGATGTCGCCACACGCTCTTCTGTACACTAGACATTTCTTGCCATGGAAGATATCAAACTACAATGCTTGAATCGAATGAAGATTTCAACAATGATGATGGCGTTGATTCAGTTGAGTTGAGTTCAGTAACAAGTATTATTTGCTATAAATGTTACCGGAGGCTCTTTATAGTTTAAATTTCATACGAATGAGTTCGTGTGTGTATATCTGAGCTTTTTGCTCGCTTTTAGTCAACACTTTGCGCAAAGCAGATAATTTTTAGGATTTTTGATTTCGTTTATCTTCTACATGAAGGAGTAGATCTCGTACAACTCCTTTTGTCTAGTGTTTTTGTTTGTTTGTGCTTGGAAACGGCATTTGTTTCATATTTCTGTTTTGTCATTTTACTTTTCTTTTTTTTTGTTTAATCTTATCCTTGGGGGGGTGTTGTGATACGACCTCTGCCATCATCTTCATCAGTGTGTGCCATTAGTATAAATTCATTTGTAAGCATGTGTATGTTTGCCACAGTACGAGTATTTGACATTCTACTACTATAAAGATATCAGTTTCTGTGAGTTTTTTCTATAAACGACATGCATTTATTTGGCTGGTGTTTGTAGAATATATTTTTATGGCATTTTTTTAAATAAAATTATTGTTAATAAGCTCAACTCTGCTGGATGTATTTATGCTTTTAATGTACATGATTTTCGCCATTGGTGGCCATAATCAGATTCATATTATTTTTTGATGTTGGCAAGCAGCTTGATTGAAATTTTTGTGGAATGTGATTTTAATGATGATAATTTCTGTTTGTATATCCAGTTCAAATTTTTACAAAAAAAAAATACTCTAAAAAAATAAATGGTGTTACAAAATTCAAGCAAGTCTTGAAATTGCCTCAATTTGTGAAGTAAAGTCTAGTCAACAAAAATATTTTATCGACATAGTTCAATTTCAGCTTCAATTGTAGGTCTTTGTGTAATTCTATTTTGAAAATTGTTTAAGATTTGCTTTATATTGACTATTACTACTTGTGCTAAATTCTGAGTAGTGTTCCCTGAATCTTAAAAATTAAAAAAAAAAAAAAACAATATAATTTTAATTCGAAATTTCTGGATTTTTTAATTATAAAATATAAATTAACATAAATAAAACTAAAAGGTACTCAATTCTAAAACGTTTAATAGCGTTAATATCAACGACAACTTACAGATAAATAAGTTTTTATTATTAAATACATATCGTCGTCAAAAATCCAAAAGTACGTATCATCAAAAAAATCAAAATCGAGTTTTGATTAAGTAATATACGTGATTCTACCAATTTTTAGATTTTTGCGGCCAAAAATAACACTTTTATATTTATTATTCAAAATAACGTATTAATCATCAAACTTGGGGTAAGAAAGGAAAATAAAATATTTTAATTTTTGAATAACCAACCAAGCACATGGAGTGTGATTGGACTCGCTCTCTTGCAACAAAGAATAAATAACAAGAAAATAAATTTACCCGCAAAGCCTTCATCTTAACGTTCATCACCTTAAACATGACTATTTTCTTGATTATGAATATTTTGCAATTTTTTTTTCAAATCACTTAAATCTCTTCTAAAAATCTTTATCGAGTTGAAATTCGACACAAATAATCCACATATACATATAAGCCATAGTAACGAACTTAATGGTGATCGGTTATAGGGACGACTTCCAAAAAAACAAAATAACCAACATAAATATTTTATAAATATCGATTTCAAACTGAAATGTTACACACATCAGTTATATATAAGTAAAAATTGTATTATTGGATTTTGTAAAGGTCAGTCCATAATTTGTCATAGTTCCCATAAAAGGTCCCCCCTATGGTGGTGAAGGGCATAAAAAGCTATTATAATATAATAATTTTCCATAAAAAGTTTGATCAAAACATGTCCAAAAAGGTACACGGTCACACTTGGCAAATATTTGCCGAAAAAGACGTAACAACTAAAAAAAACTTCGTTTATTTAGGACAAGACACAACAAATATTTAGTCAAATTTTATTTGATGCTGTTTGATCTTACAAAACTCTTGCAAGAGTAAACAACGACAAACAAATTTGTGCTGAAATAAGTGGTTACGCTTTTTTTGAGTAAATATTTGCCAATGGTGACCGTACGTAAGTTTATATAAAACAAGATACGTTTTTAATTGCGCGGTGTATTTGTGGATTTTTTGCTTCGAATTATATAGATAAATAACAGGGTCCAAAATTACCGCATTCGATATCGAGTAAAATTGATCGTAATTTTCCTATTTGGCATTCGATATCGAGCAAGAAATTAAGTACATTTTATTATAATTTCGATATCGAAATCATTTTTCGATACGATAGCTCATTCGATTACGAATGCGGTAATTTGGCCCCAGATTGAAGTAATTTTCGGAAGTGGCATCTATTAGAGGGCTATGATAAAATAGTCGTAAAAGCAAGAAGTTTTATTTTTACATGCATACAACTTATTTGCGTCGAATATTATTTCAAAATAGAACATTATAAAGCTAGAAGAAATTTTGCTGTTTACACGAGTTTGAAGCATTTTGAAGAAAATTTCAATCGTGTAAATCTAGCTTAAGATTGTTATGCATATTTAAATGATTTTTATATGTGAAATTTGTATGGGGGCTTTTTACAAAAGTGATTTTCAGAAGTAGGGCTTATATGGGAGCTATGATCAATGGGCCCATATATGGTGTAAGTCTTTTAAAATAATGAGAAGGAAAGTTATCATCCCATGCTGATTTAGTGTCACACTTCAATTAAAGAAAAAAGTAGAGCACAATCGAAGATCTTGTGGTATTTTTAATGCTTTCGTCCGCATTAAAAATAATAATAGTCCCTATAGGAAAATTTTACCATAGAAAAAGTTTGTTCACTCTAGAGAAAGTTGTGGTCCACGAGGAAAGTTATGAAAAGATGGAGTAAAAAGTTTAGTTTATTTTTATATGACGGAGAACAATTTCAAGTCTTTGTAGTACAGAATATTTAAAAAATCTAATAGCAACACCATCTAAGTTTGCTATTCATATTGACTATACTTTGCTATTATTCAATCTAAACAATGATTACAAATCTGTAATCTTATCGTATTTAGAGTAATAAATATGTGAAAATAAATATTTATAAATTGACTGTAATAGAACCTAAATCATAGAAATGTAAGAAAGAATACATGTTGTATGCTTTATTATCAATACAATTTATGTAATATTGTCAGAAATTTTATAACGTGCTGATATTGATTGAACGAAAAAACGCGTCAATGAAAAAATAAAAACGAATAAATTTCACCTCAAAAAAAAGGGAATAAAAACATCAAATTAAATAAATAGGAAAAAGTACAAAATCTGCTATAAATAAGTATATTTAAGATTTTTTTTCCTTGATTTATTACACATAAACCAGCAACAACAGATACTTAATCCCATGATAAACAATAAATTTTCATGAATTTGTTTATGTGGTAGTGTAATTGAGTGTGTGTGTTGATTGATAAAAACAGTCGATGCGTAATAAAATGCAATGTATGTGTGTCTGACTGTGTCTGCTATTTTTCCTTTTCCTTTCAAATGTTTGGCAAAGAAAACCATTTAAAAAGAACTTCCGGTTCTATTTACGAGTCTGATAACGCCTAAAACTTCACTCAACACAATAAGAAAAAGCTGTTCTAAATAGCCCAGGGCAATACTTTGAGGTCAGTTCGATAGTAGGCAAGGGGAGTAACTTCTTAGAGCATTGTAAAAATGATTAATGGCATTTTTGTGGGACAGACAATAACAACAACTACAATTACAACAGCACACAGATTTGTCAAAGTCATTATTCTAACTTATATCTTTGAAAATAGAGATTTATTTTTTATGTGCATTATTCTTCTTCATATATTTATTTAATACGCTTCATTTCCTTAGGGAATTTTTGTTGAATAATTTTCTTTTTTATGTATTTTTTACCCTTTTTACTGAAAGTGAAAAGTGTTTTTTTATACCCTCCACCACAATAAGTGGTGAATGAGGGTATATATATAAATTTGTCATTTCGTGTGTAACACTGAAAAATACTCATCTGAGACCCAACAAAGTATATATTATATATTCTTGGTCCTTACGAAATTCCAAGTCCATTAAGCCATGTCCGTCTGTCTGTCCGTCTGTCTCTCTGCTCGTCTGTCTGCCTTGTGTAAAACACTTCCACGTCGAAAGGAAACAACCGCAATATAAATAGTTTACAGAAAACCGCTAACAGTTCTCCTAAGCAGTTTGGTATTGAAAATCAGCAAAATCAACATCAGTTATGGATCAAAATGTAAGACAACCTCCATAAAAAATTTATATTTTTAAACATTTTTCTTACAGTTTTTTGAAATATATTGCAGATTTTCCCATGAAATTTTGTACACACTATTTTTATGATAAAAGAAGAAAGTGCAAGGAAAGTAGTAAGAATAGTTCCATGATTTATCATAGCCCCCATACAAAAATCTTCCCGAAATATTGCTTAATTATACATAAATGCCTATAAAATTGGAATATCAATACAAAATTCAGCAGAAATAACTGTCATGCTAAAAGAAATCGTAAAACGAAATTTTTTTTTAGTTCGGTTCATGTTTAACCATAGGCCTCATATAAAGTCCACTTCCAAAATTCACGTATAAAACTGGTATAAATAATGATAATGGGTAAAACTTGACACAAATAATCCTTATAGGTAAATAAATTGTTGCACTTAATTTTATGGTGGTCAGTGCATAATTGGTCATAGCTCCCATATAAGGGCCACATCTGAAAATGACATTTATCTTTATATATATCGGTATCGACTCAAAACTTTGTACATATCATTTACATATATACAAAAAGCATCCCACAAAATTCCGAAAATCACTTTAATACTCATAAATCTCTTATAAATAAATTATAATAAACTGAACCAAAATTTTACACGGATCATTTACATGCATGCCAAAGTCAAACTGCTAGATTTTGAGAATATCGGTATATATTTGACTATATAGCCCATATAAGGTCCACTTCCGTAATTCACGTTAATACTAATATTTTTCTTAAAGATACTGGTATTACTGCATACAAATGCATACAAATCAGTGTTCCAAAATTTAGGAAGATCGGCGGATTTGTCATAGCTGCCATATAAGAATAATTTCCGAAAAACAAATAAACCCACAAAAATGTCTAATAAATATCGATATCAAACCAATTTTATACAGATTAGAAATTTTAAACCAGATATCACACTAATATCAGTTATACGGCAATTATGCTACTGGACTTTGTAGCAGTCAGTCAATAATATCTAGCTTCCGAATTAAGTCCACTTCCGAGCATAACAACCAACCATACAACTCTTGTAAATAACGCTATTGAGATGAAATTCAATCAAAATAAGCATCAAATACATAGAAACCACATAAGTGGATACTGGATTTAGAGGCTGTCAGTCCATAACTGGTCCATTTCTTCTATGCCACCCATAAATCTCTTGTAAATAATATTATTGAGATCAAATTCAAACAAAAAAAGCCTCACCTTATATCTTATCATTTTTTACACTCTATGGAAAATGTTCTTTTAATTTTATAAATTTTTAAATTACACTCAAGATTGTTATGAAAACCAGAAAAACTCTGTAAATTACAGTCAGAATCGGTAATTACATCAATTATAAATGGTCGAAATTAGATAAAATTTCAAAATATTTAAAATAAAATTGCATTAGTGAATTACGACCAACAGGTAATATTGTCTTTCAAAACAATATATAAAATGCTAATAAAATTTGCACTAAGACTGAATAGAAAAACACAGAATAAGGATATTCTAGTCCCATAACCAATGTAGGTTTTGTATTTCTTATTACGTTTAGGTGGAGGGTATTCAAGATTCGGCACAGCCGAATATAGCTTACTTGTTTTGTGTTACGTTTGCTAAGTAATGTTGTACATTTGCAACTCAATTGTAATACTCTTACAACAAAGTTATTTTAATAATTCTAATTTAAATTATTACCAACCAACAACCCCTAGTATTGTTTGCTGTTTATAATTTTAACAAGATAAATTGCTAAAGAGGGTTGGAAATTATGCAATGGTTATGATAGTAGGGCAAAAACAAGAACGAAATCAGGCATATGAAACTAAAAACTGTCACTCATCAATTTTAATATTGTAGACAGTGAAGAATTTGTAGAAAGGATTAATGTGGCTTTAAATCCAAATTGTCTTTGAACTACAAATGTCCTTTAATTAAAATTGAAATCTAGATTTTAATCATTGGCTTTGAAAAGCATGACTAGAACTTGAAAAAATAATAAAACTCTTCAATTATAGTTGTATGAAAAGGATTTTATTTTACATTACGGGGATTTAGACAACTATAACGAACATCAATTACAATTAGAGGATGTTTCTTTAATTGTTTTATTAATGCAAAGATTTTGTAGTTTGAAACTGTCAGCAGTTTTAGTCAGTGTTTGGTGCTAAAATAACTTTTATACAAAATAAAATTAAGTACAGTATGCTCAAAAATACTGTGTATGGCAAGCGCTACCGTGCGATGATTACATTTTTTTTAAGGCAAAATGGAAGAGCTGGACTTACCCACACAGCACGCGAAACAATTTCCCAATTTCTAGTCGATTTCATGTTTGGGTACGATCATTTGGCCGCTTAGATCGTGCGATTTAACTCTTGCGATTTTTTGTGAAGCTATGTTAAGGCTAATATCTATAGGAACAAGCCCGCAACGGTTTACGCTCTGGAAGCTAACAATAATTATTCGCGAGATACCGGCCGACATGTTGTAGAGTGTATGCCAAAATTTAACCCAGTGTATAAACCATTTGAGGCTTAGCCGCGCTCAAAATTTACATGAACATTAAACATTGAATTAGTAAACTAATCTACCGATTTAAATAAAAGTTTCATACATTTCTTAAAATTGTATGTGTTTTATTTTAAATCAAATCCGAAAGCTAATAAAAAATCTCTTTTTACAAATAATGGTAAATTTGGTAAAAAGGCTATTGTTTGGCAAGCAATTTGCAGTTGTGGTCTGAAGACGGAACACCTCTTGTGTCACTTCAGAGTGCCTGCAGACACTTAAGCTACCTCTTATTTAAAGTCAACACTGTTCAGTAAAGTTTTTTCATGATGTAGTTCCCTGTCATTATTGAGAAGGGGCAATAGATTGGTATCCAAAATATCAGGTGGACGTAATAGAAAAATATATTTAAATTTTCAAAATTGTTCCGTGTTTCGCCTAATTGAACAATAATAATTGAACTTCACCGACTGTACTCTTACTTGTTTTCACAAATTTAATGCATTTATTTTAAGCCGATAATTGCAAATGTTTAGAAAATAAATTAAACCCAGCCTAATTAATTATTTCAAATTGTAAAAGAGTTATCACCCCTGTTGCATCCACGGGTATCCAGTGGCTGATGAATTGATGACGTAAGTATGTACATATGTGCAACTTAAATGCATATGATGGCTTTGAATTTGTAATTACCTTTGTATTTTCTCATTATAATTCCCGATATATATATTTTTGGTAGGATGTAGGTAGTTAGGATGGTCCTGTGATGGCATTCAAAGGGAAGCATTTTATCAACATAACATACTATTCCATTACTAGGTGGAACTTCATACGTTCATATAGATGGCATTTCTATACGTTCGCATTTCCAATAAAATTTAATTAATGTAATTACAGTGAAGGAAAAAACTCTATAGGAAAATTTCTTTCCTATATCTTATAAAATAGATTTGTTTGATAATATTCTAGTACTTTGTCAGTCCACCCTGAGCATCAATAACAGCTTAAAGCCACCAAGTTTTCCCAGTTTTTCGACAGACGGCTTCAAATTGCGTTCCAATATATTTTTATACATATCGCACCCTAAATACAAAAGGGTCACAACTCAAAATTTTCCAAAACTAACTGTTTTCTATAAATTAATTCAGAGTACACATCTCTAACTACTGCAAAAATTTCTTTCACATCACTATCTTCTGTAACTGGAAAAATACAATTAAGTCTATTTTTATGTTAAGTGTGTTGCTTGTGCACGATAAAGTTTTTTGTCTCTCCTGAAAATTTTAGTATTTTGAGTTGTTACCATCAATAATAAAAACAAGCTGACCTACTCCAGATGACGCCATAGGTTCCAAACCATTCGTGTTTTACAGTGGGTATGATATTCTTGGGATCAAGTGTAGTGTTTGGTTTTCTCCAAACTCTGGAGCGGCCATCACTTCCAAAAATGTTGTGTTTCCTTTCATCTGTAAATAGCACACTATTCCAAAAATCCATATCCTTGCCAATAATCCTTTTAGCTAATTCAAGGCGAAGTTTAAGGTTTTTGGCAGAAATAAGTGGTTTTTTTCGAGCAACTCTGCTTCTTAAGCCATTTTGATTTTGTTTTTGGGTGGACATTCTTGCTGGTGCTTTGTGCGATTTGTTTCGCCAATTTTGGAGTGCTTATTTGTGGGTTTTTTTGTTGACTTCTTTAAGGATAAAGTTAATATTTTTCTGGATAATTTATTTGGTCTCCCAATTCGTGGTTTATTTTTAGTCGTATTAGTATTGTTATAAATTCTAATAATTGTCTGCACCGTAGGACGACTTAATTTTAAAGTTTCTGCAATTTCTCCAAACGATTAATTTTCTTTTCTTTATTTAACCGCCAAATTTCTCACTGAAATATTAATTTCTTTTCTATTAGCTATTTTGTGCTAGAAAATCGAAATTATTGTATTTTATTTTTTCTCAATGGATATTTTATAACTGCCGCTAATACAAAAAATACGAAAAAACGATGTGCTGCATTTCTTTAATTATTTTTTTTATTCTTTGAAGAAATGCCACGCTGTATGTAGACTTTTTTCCAGCGTTGCCATTTCAGCGGTTTTTCGGCCAGATATGGTGTTTTTATTTTGTCAATTAAGGGAAAGTTTGTGAAAAAATAGCTGAACTATTTTTTTAGCTACTTTTTTATTTTTGGGTTTTTCTAGTGGGCAGCACTCTAATTTTTCGATGTATTTTTACTAATACAACATGTATACTAGGGATGTCTATCCCGACATTTATATACTAATATAAACATTCCATCCCTGTAGTCATTTGAGCGTAGCAATTTACTTATTTGCATTAGTTGGTGGTTGTTATTTTTTAATTTCTTGCGTTTTTTTATATGTTTTGTTTGCATACTTCTTCACTTACTAATTCTCATTTAGTTTATATTTCATTTTGTATATTATGTTTAGTTTTTGAGTGTTTATGTTACTCTGGCTTCTCTTCAGTTGTCGAATAAATCTTTCGCCTTTTACTAAAGATTTCCGTGGAGAGGAGCACTCCAATGAGTCAAAAAAAATTTTTCCATAGCCCTTCCGAAAGGAGGGCCATGAATAATAAATTTCATCTTTTATATTTAAACATCAAGGGAGCTTTGTAGCAAAGTAAAAGTGTTACAATTTTAGCACTTTCAGTGCTAGATTTACAATGTTGTCAACTTTGAAATACTAAAATGGAGAAAAAACGCACCCAGTTAAGAATTTCGTGTTTGTTTTAAATATTTATTAAATTAATTTGAAATTTTTTAAATTCTATAAAAAACTTTTTATCAACTATATTAGTAAAAGTAATAATGGTAAAAGCCTTTTTTATATAAGATAAAATAAGCATATAACCCAGTGAATGGGTTTTTACCACAAATTTACTTTATCGATAATTCGGAATGAAACCAAATTGTTCTTTAGAAGCAAAATACGGATATAATTCCACTTCCAAACGGAATTAAATTCTGTGATTCTGATATTTATCTGTTCCATCTGAAATACCAAATTTTTATGCAACAGTATTTTGAAATTATACCATATGACTCGTGGTAGTACCACGGTACCAACTGTGTTTAAAATGTATCAAAAAGAGTACAATTGTGCCATATTTGCCATTAGTGATTTAACCACCCAAAATTTAACTCACAATATGATATTCGGATCTAAAGTACTAATTGGTAAAAAAGTTAATTTCAGTACATATTTGGTACTTTTTTTTATATATATTAAATTTTGTGTTTTCTAGTTAAAGTACATCTATTCGATTTTTTCCAATACAATTTGTTAGGATTCCACTGGTATCTAACCCTGGTTGTTCGTCTACAGTTCAGTAGACCAAACAATCAGGCTATACAAGAATATTTATTTACATGTTTAAAATGTTAATTTGATTTTTAAACAAAGATTTTTGAAGAATTTGATTTCGTTTATCATACACTCGTATTTAAAATACATTTTTTCATCGTATAGATTTCAGGAGTTACGAATTATTAAAAAATTGCAATTAAAAATTAGAAAAATAAAGATTTCATCACATTTTCGAAAAAATTAAAAAACGCACCGAAATACACAAAAAAAAATTTTTCAGTGTTGAATGAAATGGTACTCAAACAGGTGTATTTTATTGCAGAAAGATTTTTTCTCACTCTGAAACAAAAAGTTGCATTGAATTTGCCTTGGTGCCACCAAAATTTAAAAAGCGCACCAAAATTTAAAAAGAGCGCACCGCGCACCAACTAAAGAATGCACCAAGTTGACAACGCTGATCATGACACCTAATTTTATAACGGTCGGTTCATAATTAGTCGAAGCTCTCACATAACAACAACTTCGAAAATCACTTTAATACGTATAAAAACTTTTAAAGGTGTTTATATCGTGATAAAATTTAACACAAAAAAAGATTTATATGCACGGAAGTCATGCCACTAAATTTAAAAAGATGATTGGTCCATAATATGTCATAGCTCCTATATAGAGCCCACTGGATGTAGGGTATTATATGGTCGGGCTTCACTGACTATACTTTCTTCTTGTTTTTTTCCTTTTAGGAGTATTATGTGCTTAAACTTTTAAGTAGAGGTTTATTTTAGGTATCAAACATTTTATGGTCTATTAAATAAGTTGGAAAATCAAAGTTAAATACCTTAAAATCTTAACAGTTTTGATACTTTTTTAGTACCTCTTTTATATTAAATTTTTTGAAAGCGGTAGAATTTGTGTTGTGGCTTTGTTCAATCTTAAACATATTTAGGAACGCTAAACACAATGCTAAATTCAAAATGTAAAATGATCAGCAGTCAGGATTAAACCGGGTACATAAACTGATATGGAATATAAATTTTCACAAAACGTATTTTTAAATGATAATTAATAATGATACAAATCAATAATAACTTTCACATATTCATACATTCGTACGTAAACTTATATGTATGTACGTAAACATAAATTACTATAAAATATATTTTAAATTGTAGTTAAGGTAACAATTACACATGCATACTCAAAAAACAAACACCTACGACGTAGAAAGGTTCCACACAAATACAATCGTACAGGCTGGCTTTATCAGAACACATACAAAACCACAAAATACTTAATAATTCATTGTACAAGAAAAAGTAAAAACAAATTGCACACGTGTAAACATTTATATTTTTTATATGAAAATACTCGTATATACACCAACATATCGTCACCTAAAATGCCCAATGACGTAACCCTCATTATCATAATTTTACAGGAGAAAAAACTGTTTAATTAAAAATCGCGATTTCTTCACATCTTGTCTTAAGAAAGACGACAAAGTTCAGGTGACGATATGTACATATCGCGTTTTTCAATTAAACAGTTTTCATTTTATAACGTTCTTTGCTTCTCCTGTAAAATTATGATAATGAGGGTTACGTCATTGGGCATTTTAGGTGACGATATGTACATTCATGGATTAATTTTTGATAGTTGGTTTCATAATTATAAAGCCACACTAAAAGCATACTAGCAGTTCTATTAAAAACTTAAAAACGCTATTAAAAACTTTAATCAGATGGAATATATTACGAGTAGTGAGCAATGCGCTTCATTAAACATATTCGATCATGTAGGTACAAAAAGTAAACGTGATGATAAAGACAACAAATACTTATATACTCTTGTCTCTTTTTTAACATTTGAATTATATACGAAAGAAAAATAAAACATTTTTTTATACAGTTTGTTTTTATACCCACCACCAAAAATATGGGGATATGTTAAGTTTGTCATTCCGTTTGTATGACATCAAAATAATGCTGGTAGAACCAAAAAGTCTAGATATTCTGGATCCTTGTAAGATTCTAAAACGATATAGCCATGTCCGTCTGTTAAACACACGATAGAGCTTTGAAAAAAAAGACATAAAACAATGAAATTTTTACCAATTAATCTTTGATCCACCAAAATGTTTGGCATTGAAAATGGGAAAATTAGTCAAGTAGTATCCGATTTATAGACCAACGTTTCAGACTACCTCGATTTTTTTTTTGCTAAATTTCGTCAAATATAATGCAGATAATATCATATCATTATTTTGCACACTTTATTTATATTCTAGAAGGGCAAGGCCCATTGGAATCGGTCCACGATTTATCATTGCCCCCTATACAAATGTCTATCCGGAATATGGCTTTATGGTACAGAAAAGCCGTATCCATACAAAATTCTGCACCAATTAGTTTAATGCAAAGTGAAATTTTAAAATGATATTTTGGTAGTATCGATCCATATTTTGACATAGCCCCATACAAAGACCAGTTCCAAAAATTACTTAAATGCGCATTAATCCTTTATAAAAATCAGTAAGAAGTCGAAATTCAACACAAGTAATTCGTATATATATTTAAATTGTCGTACTAAATTTCATAATGATCGGTCCATATTTTACCGTAGCCCCCATATAAATACCACTTCCGGAAATCACTTAAATGCACATAAATCTCTCACTACCATCAGCAGCAAGTTTAAATTCGGCGCAAATAGTCCATACATACATAGAAATATTCATACTAAGGTTTTTGACGATCGATACATATTTGGCCAAGGGGACCACGGTCAATAAGTTCAGTTCGAAAAATCACTTAAATGCGCATAAATCTCTTATTAAAATCATTATTACATTTAAATTCAAAACAAATAATTCACACAGAATTTCATGTTGTTTGGCCCGTAATATGTTATAGTTCCCTTATAAAGACTACTCGCGAAAATTCATTAACTTACGTAAATATCCATATCGAACCGAAATTTTAAACAAAATCAGTTATAAGTATGTTAAAAAATTGGTGAATAGTAGACATTTCAGAAAGTTGGTTCATAATTGGCCAAAGCGGCCACTTCCCTAAATCGCTGTATGCTACACGCTGCAGCAAAATAAGCAAAGTGTAAATTCTTGATTATAACTGGAATATACATAAAATTCTTAAGAGAATAGAAAAATACGGTGCAATATTTTATGAAGTTCGCCCATTATAGATGGATATAAGGTGGGTTAAGTGAATGCTATTTAAGACATGGCAAAGCCGAATATAGTCCTCTAATTTTATAATTTATTCTAATTTAAATAT
This sequence comes from Bellardia bayeri, assembly GCA_950370525.1. Lineage (NCBI taxonomy): Eukaryota > Metazoa > Arthropoda > Insecta > Diptera > Calliphoridae > Bellardia > Bellardia bayeri. Next base: position 67,638,367 of record OX493265.1, read on the forward strand.
ATAATTTTGTAAGTAGTGAAATAGATGCTTCTTGAGGATTTTGGATGTGTGAGTACGATTGTTTGTTGGCATATCAGAAGTTATAGCAACTATAAGAAGCGTTCCACGATAATTTCGTAGGGTAATTCTGCTTTAATAGTTTGTGCAGCACCTAAAAAGTCTACTTTTTTAAGCTTAAATGTTCGACCAGTTAAGTAGCTTTCCAATAGCTTATTTGTATTTGCGGATAAATTAAGTTTTAATTTGTATACAAAACTATCATGCCACACACTTTATCAAAGTACTGTGTTTTCTTTTGTTTTCAATTAAAATCAGGTATAACTTGTTCTCAAGTAGCTTCTGGAATAGTTTCGTTATAGTCGACGATGGGCCAATATGATTCTAATTTTGTGTGATCTTTTCCAGGATTTGGTATCAGATAAAAGATTTATGAGCATTTAATTTAAAGGGTCGTTTTTAAAAGGTATAGGAAAGTTAAAAAAACACATAAAATTCAGAAAATGCATGAAATCTTTATTTGAATCGATAATACGGTCCATATAATTTATTGTTTAAAGATAATTTCATGCAAATTCTGACCCTGACTGCGCCTCAAATGGTCCATCCGCTTAGTCCAATTTTGGCATACTCCTTCCAACATTTCGGCCGGTATCTCACGAATAAATGCTTCAATGTTATCTTGCAATGAGTCAATTGAAGCGGGCTTGTCTGTATAGATATGAGCGCCTCAATAAGTCCATTGCTGCGCGTGCTGTGTGGCATGTGGCACCGTGCTGTTGAAACCACATGTCATGCAAGTCGGGCTCTTGCATTTTGAGCAAAAAAAAAAGTTGGATATCTTTTCACGGTAGCGCTCACCATTCACAGTTACGTTACGATTCGCATCATCTTTGAAGAAGTACGGTCCAATGATGCCACCAGCCCATAAACCGTACCAAACTGTGACTTTTTCCGGATGCATTGGTAGCTCTTGCAATGCTTCTGATTGATATTCACTCCAAAATCGACAATTCTGCTTATTTACGTACACATTGAGCCAAAAATGAGCTTCGTCGCTGCACAAGCGTTGTTCGTTTGTAAGACGATTCAAGGTTAAATTATAGATAAAACTGAAGATGTTTGACAGTGAAACAAAACACGAAACGTGCGTCAGCTGTTTAAACCAGTGTTGACAAAAAGATAATAGCTAAAAACTCACCCTTTATTTTCGTTTTTGGCAAAATATGGACTGATGCATACGAAATATCGTTTTATGATTTCCCCTCTTCATGAAACAAATTTTTTCTAAACTTTGTAGGGATAATGTTTTTTTTTAGCATTTATATGACATTGAGCATTTGGCTGAAGGCTAGGAGAAATTGTGGACCGGTTGCTGCCTTTTTAAACAAAACTTGTCAATCTATAATAATAATATGTGTGAATTAATTAGAAATTCAGAAAAATATCGACGTTTTCCGAAATTTTGGCCTTTAACTCTGATCATACTGTAATTATTTTGCCCATTTTCATTACCAAACATTTCGGTAAAACAAAGAATGAAAGAAAGCTTTCTTGTGCCTTCAACAGATGGACAGACGGACGAGCATGACTAGATCGTCTTAAAATCATATAAGGACCCAAAATATATATAACTTTTGGTTCTACGACAAATATTTCGATGTGTTACAAACGGAATGACATACTTAATTTACCTTCCATATTTTTGCTGTTGGATAGAAAGTTTTTCTGAAATAGTGGCATTTAAAAACAAATCATAACTATACATATAATTACGAAACACACCGTAAACAATTTATATTATTTTATAATAAATTACAGCCATTAGCAATTTTACCATTTGTGTGTACGAATCCAATGAGAATGGGTTTGTTGTGTCTATTAAAAGATAACAAAAATACTCATAGATATCATAGTACAGAGTAATTTAAATTTCTTTTGGTACATGGTACCAAAACATGCTAAGTCGAAAAAGTGAGTTTTGCAGGAAAATCTCCTAAAGTTTACAGGCGATATCTAAAAAACCATTTGAGGTAGAACTTTGTTGTTTATAACTATTGATTGGACTAGCCAATCACACACAAACTTTGACAGAATTTAAGTTGAACAAATCTAAATTCAAAAACGCAAAAAAATTAAAAACATGCTAAGTCGACATAGCATGGTTTGGAATTGAACTGTCAATATGTATGTAAACATACGGCAATATTTGACCCCTGCATCTCAAAAAAAGACCAATGATTCTTTTAAACAAACTTTCAGAGCGCCAGAATTGTTTTATTTTTTATATGAAAGCCATAGATAAAGAATATACACATATGGTTTTGATTTTATCTGGCAATGTCGCACTTATGTTTTTTAATTAAATGTAGAAACTTTAGCCTGAATTAAAAATGTCCAATGGCAGCACTGATTAAAATAAAAATTTGTTGCAAAAGTACCTTTACTTTTTGTTTTTTCGTCGTTTGGTTGGTCAAAAAAACAAGTACGTATTAAATTTAATAACAATTTAAATCAAGTTTAATATTTATTAGAAAAGGTTTGTTGGTTATTTTATTGTCTTCTAAAAAAACTTGAATTGATAGATGTGTCCAGGTAAAGACTATATGTCGGAGGAGCAAGGCGTCGTGTGTAAATTAAAAAACCAAGGAGAATCTTTGCTATCAATTGCCAAATACCTGGTTAGGTCACTCGTTTTTGTTCAAAACGCTTTAAAACCAGAAAAAGGTTTAGAAAGACGTGGAAGGCAAAAACAAACCATCCAAGAAGGGATAACAGGATTGTAACACGCGCTAAAAAGAACTTTTTTGTATCATCCAGGGCAATTTCGGTCGAATGTGTTATATCTGCAATAGCTGTTCGGCGCTATCTACAATGTGCTACCCCAGCGAATAGGAGAGGAAGTTTGCTATATTTGTGAAAAATTAAAGATACAAGAGTTTAGTTTATTTGGTTTCAGAATTTAATTTATGAAGGCAAAACCGGACTTCCCAAGAAGACATTTAAGTTTGTCCCAACCACCATCTGAGAAATAGTGACGCAATATTCTTTTTAGCGATGAAACCAAAATAAACATGTTTGGTGATGACAATGGCCGTAACGTATGTAGCCCCGCGGTAGAGAATTGTATGTGCAGTTCACCAAAAAGACCGTCAAGTACGGTATGTTGTGTACTTCTTATTTTGTGTACTTATTATTTTGGCCACATGTGTACATAAAAAGATCTTTCTAATGACTATATAACGAGATTTTAAATATAGTTTTGTTAGCAAATGAACTATCAATTTCCCTCCGTCTTACACATGTTTTGATTTTCACATTCGTAACACATGAGTCTTTTAAACCCCACTCAGTTTTTCATGTACTTAATTCGAAAAAAAACAATTTTTTAATTAAATGGAAATAATATATATTATTGCCCTTATTCATAAAAAACTAAAGTAGACTTGAAATGTAATTTAAGGAAAATTTGTATGAAAATGTTGTCTAAAAGCACACTTCAAACCTACTTTATTTTTTATGAATACGGCAGTATATGTATTATAATTTTTAAATAAATTATAAATAAATATCATATGTTAAAAGGGGAATCACAACTTTCATTCTCATTAACAGAAACATAAAGCAGAGACAGTTTCAGTAAAACTGTGTTACAAATGTGATGTGTGCAGTAAAATATTCGAATAAGTATCCTTCTATATCCTTTCCAGGATTTATTTTTTAAATATTTATAGTGAACTAATTTAACTGATTGTTTGACCTTTTTATTAATTAAACAATTTTATTTTTCGAGATTAAGGTTAGTTTTTATTTTTTAATTTTAAATTTTGTTATTGTTTCCCTGTTAAATATATTATAATAACATTTCAAATTGAAAAACATCTGCCCAGAATTATGTATAAGACTAAAAAATATATTTTACAGATAGTTTAATTAAAAATGAGATTTTTTTCCTGGTGAAAAGTAGTTATAATCTAGTACATACTTATAAAACTTATATAACCTAAGGCCCCCTCTTTAACGGTGTGAGAAGATCTCACAATTTTTGTGTTCCTTTTAAAAGGCCCCAAAAGCATTAACTCTCTCATTCCTCGTTTATTATTAAATTACACTAATCCATCATTTAAAATACTACTCGAGTACTTACTCGTATTTCGTATAATATTTTGTACTTACAATTCACTTTTCCAATTATTTTTAGTATATTTTTGAATTATGTTAAAAGTTTTGTGTATTTAATTGACAGATTTGTAAATATATTTAAATAGCATCTCTTACAAACGAGTAACTATATAATAGCAATAGTAATTACAACAATGAAATTCAAAGTTTAAGTTTTTAGTTGCTGTTGTTGTTGTTATTGTAGGGTATTATTATTTTTATGCAAAAAAAAAAACAAACTTATTTATTTTTGTATATAATTTGAGAATTTAGTATGTATATACTTCGTATGAGTACTCATAAAAAATATTGAATATAATTCATACAATGTGCTTATAAGCAATAAACTTAATGCCAACTGTTCCTTGCATTCATTTAACAGAGGTGGGCGCACATAAATAGCTTGTAGGGCCACGATTCCTAATAGTTTTATAGAGAAACCTATATTGGAAATAATAAGTAAAACGTAAACTGAAACTAAATTAAACTAAAGACATTTGGATTAATTCATAACATTCATTAATTATTTGAATTTAAGCTTCAATGATGATTTGCAGCAAGCAATGGTAGTGATATATTTGTGACACATTTTCAACTCAATATCCACCTTCGTTTCTAATAAATAAAACCATGCTGAATTTAATGGAATTAACAGAAATATTCATAAAGTTTAAAGGTTTTCAGCAACCTTTAAACTTAAATTAAAACTTTTACGAAATTACTAAACATATTATCACTACAAAACACATTAAATACATTTATTCATCTAAATTGTTACTTAATAAGTCTCTTCAATTTCCAGTAACTTCTCAATCAAATGTTTATACTACCCTAGTTTAAGATTTTTATTCACAAAATCTGAAATATTTTCTATTCAAATTAGCTAGGTGCCGTAGATATCCAGCCCTGGTTTATGAGTAATATAAAGTGTTAAATATTTAGTTTAGTTTTTTGTTCTGTAAAGTATTTATTTTCTTGAAATGAAGTTGCCTTTGGGAAATATCTACATATACCATATTAAATATTTAGTTTTAATAGCCTTTACCAGAGTAATATTTACAAGGTGGCGCAAAAGTAAACTTCCAATCAGGCTATCTTGCTGGCCAGTGCAAATCGCCAAAACGGGAGATTAAGCGCCCGGGAAATGCATCCTTCAGCATATCGGTTGTGGCATGTGCAGTGTGTGCCGTTGCACCGTCCTATTGCAACCACATGTTTTCCAATCCCAATTCATCAAGTTGCGCAAAATTTATAGCATTTTCTGATAGGAGGATTACTTTTGCGCCATCTTGTACTTGCTATATAGTTTGTTATTTCCACAATTTACTTTTGTAATCTTAATTATGCAAATTATTTGTTGACGGATTTTAACTTGTTTGATTTATTCGATATTCAAAATTATGCAAATTACTATGTCGAATAGTTTTATTAATAATTTTATTAAAAATAGTAATAAGTAAATTTACTTAAGTTTAAGTTTAATTTAAGTTTACTTTGCCTGTTCCAAATTTAGGTTATTAATAAAAAGTGATTTTTTTTTTAGCAACTTTCTTCTTGGCAAGTCTGTTCTTGGCAGCTTTCCTGTAAAATGTTCCGTTTGGTCTACAATTTAACCATGAATCGACTTGCAAATGAACAACGCTTGCAGATTATTAAATTGTATTGTCAAAATTAATTCTCGGTTAAGAAAGTGCATCGTGAACTTCTTCCATTTTAGGGTGAGTTGGGGCGATCATCTGCGGTGGCTATTTAGAATCTTGTGATTAAATTTCTCTCCAAATTTACTTTGTTACACATTAAACCACCAATACTTGCATTGCACATAGAGGAAAATATCGCAGCTGTATCCGCTGCGATAAACGACCGTTAATTGTCTATTCGGTTTCATGGGCCTCTGTCACTACAATTGGCGTAAGAGCTTACAGCTGCTGTAAGATGCGCACGACTTACCACAACGGCTAACTTTTGGTGAATGGGCGCTGGCAAAGTTGGATAAAGGTCCAGGTTGCGAAAAATTGTGTGCAGCGATGAAGCTTATTTCTGGTTGAATGGATACGTAAACCAGCAAAAAGACAGAAGAATTGTAAGAACTGCCAATGCATTTTAAAAATGCACAGTTTGATGTGGATAATGGGCCGGAATTATTATTGGAATATTCTTTTTCAAAAACGCTAAGGCAGGAATGAATGGCGAGCACTACCTTGCTATGATTCTAAATTTGTTTTTGTTCAAAATGTAAGAGCTGTACTTGGCTGACATGTGGTTTCAATAAGACGGTTTAAACCCTTTGGACTATTTTTTTTTTTGTTAAGACTTGCGACAAGCCCGGAATGGTTGACGTACTGAAGAAATTATTCGTTTGATACCAACTGATATTTTTGGAGATTAAAGTTTTTATACTTTTCTATAAATTATTCTTGGCTACGATAGTCTACGGCGATAAGCTTTCATTGATTGCTAATCAGGTCCTAAAATCTATTAAAATATTTTCTTCTTACGGCATTCCATCCCCAACTTACAAAACTAACATCAACAACATCTTTCAAAAGTGTGCAAATGTTCAAAAAAAACTTTGCAAGCAGCTATAAGACTAACTGAGTGCGTTTGTGTGGGCGGAGCAAGTGCACTCTCAGTTTGCATAATAACGCTTCAGTAAATTTTGCTAACGATAAAATTTCAGCTTATATTCTTTTTTCCTAAAAAAAAACAGACACACGTAAATGCAAACAGTAGTTAAAATTTAATTGTACTTAGACTGCTGGAAAAAGCGAGAAAGTACTAAGAGGAAATAATAGAAAACTTATTTAAACAATTTGTTATTAATGTGCAACAAAGTCTCAACTGTTTAGTTTTTGGCAAATATTTCAAGGGAGAAAGAAATAAATTTACACAAAGTTTTGTTACAATGAAAGGAATGGAGGAATATTAGCAAGGGATTTGCTAAAAGACATTTTAATATTTGAACTAATTAACACTAATTTGTATGCAGCTACGCAACGTATGAGTGATTTTTCTTGGAAGGGGTGATATTCAAAAATGCTCATACGTCTAGTGTGACTTACAGACACTTGTTATATAAAAAATATAATGCTAAAAACATGATTTAGCGTGATTTTACTTTACTTTAGATTAAGTACCGTTAATAAGTGGTACATCTACTAGAAAGAGTGAAGAATTTAATTTTTTATTCTTAACTTTTACAAATATTTGAATGGGAAAGACATAAATTTAAACAAAGTAATGAAGCAAAGTCATCGAGGTTCTTGGTAAAATATTTATTTATTTTATTTTATTTATTTTTTTTAAGTCAATGGATTAAATCCTTACAGTATATTGAAAATTACAATTAATTACAAAAGATTAATTATTTAATAAACTAATTATTTTATGTTTAATTACATTTGTTGAAAGAGAAAAATCAATTATTTCATATAGATTGTTAAATTCACAAAATAATCTTCTTAATGGGTCAGCTTGAGCATAATTAGTGCTAACATGTGGCTTAATATGGCGGGAAAATCGTTGAAGAACATTAAATGTAACATTGTTTACAAGGAACTCGGAGCAGACTTCACCATTAATTATATTCATCATAAATGTTACATTAAGCATAGTCCTTTTGCTAGATAGAGTTGGTAATTTAATCAATTTAAGTCTATCGATGTATGATGGAAGGTTAATATCAGGATTCCAAGGTATCATACGTAGACAAAAGAGTAAGAATTGTTTCTGTACAAACTCTATACGCTGAATATGAATATTATAATAAGGATCCCAGATAATAGAGCCATATTCTAATATAGGTCTTACTAAGGAAATGTAAAGTTGTTTTGGGACATACGGATCATCAAATTCCTTAGCCCATCGCTTTATAAATGCAAGTACACCTCTAGCTTTATTTGTCATCATGGTAATGTGCGAAACAAAGTTTAATTTGTTGTCTAGTAAAATTCCTAGATCAAGAAAATTTTCAACAATTTCAAGCCGGAATATAATTACTTCTTGAAAAACGCATAAGTTTACATTTTGTTAAGTTTAATTCTATTAAGTTGAGATTGCACCACAAAAAGAAATTGTTGAGATCGGATTGGAGATATATATGATCCAAAGATTTAGAGAAGCTCAAAAATATTTGAACATCATCAGCATACATTAGAATGTTACAAAAATTTAAAACATTTGGAAGGTCGTTGATGAACAAGGAGAAAAGAATTGGACCAAGGTAGCTGCCTTCAGGAACACCAGAAGTAACCAAAATATTTGTAGCGTATTTATTATTAAATTTTACGTTTAGACTGCGAGATGTAAAACCAAGAAGATCCAGATTAATAAGAATAAGTCTATGATTTACTTTATCAAAAGCTTTACTAAAGTCAGTATCAGTTTGTTTTCCTTGTACAAAGCCTTGGTTAACGTGGGTAGTAAGTTGTAGGACATTTGATATAGTAGAGCAACCTTTACGAAATTCATGTTGAGATGATGACAGAATTGATGATAATTGATGACACATGTAATCAGTGATAAAGTGTTCAAAAATCTTAGGTATTACACTAAGCTTATCAATACCTCTGTAATTTGACACCTCAAATCTATTACCAGATTTAAATAATGGGATTATGAATGAGGACCTCCAAATTATCGGAAAATAACCATATTTAATGGATGTGTTGAATAAAATAATTAATGGATATAGCAAGGATTAAGCACAATTGTGTATAATACCGCTAGGAACACCATCAGGACCATTTTAATATTTCTGCTAACTAATGTTAAGTTGTAAACAGCTACGCAACGTATGAGTGATTTTTCTTGGAAGGGTGATATTCGAGAATGCTCATACGTCTGGTGTGACTTACAGACACTTGTTATATAAAGAAGATAGTGCTAAAAACATGATTTAGAATGTTTTACTTTAGATTAGGTAACGTTAATAAGTTCAACATCTACTACGAAGAGTAAAAGTAAAAAATTTCATTATATATGTTTAAGTTTTCCAAAATAACTGAAGGGGAAACACATAAATTCAAACAAAGTAATGTAGGAAAATCATCAAGGGTCTTGTAAAATATATTTTAAAATTTGTGCTAACTAAGTTGTAATCAACTACGGAACCTATAAGTAATTCTACAATCCTGCTTTAAATTGCTCTTAAGAATACTTGCAACTAGCACGGTCCAAGAATAGTTAATAATTTAATCTAAATTTAAAATCGAATTTATTTAATTTAATAATTCTTTAAATGCTTAACATTTCGCTAAACAGCAAAGCTTTTATTCCATATTCTGTCTAATATCTATTCATTGTGACTGCTCTCATTTTTTGTTATAAAATATGTAATATATTACAGGAAAAGCCGGTCATTAAAAAGTTTTCTTTTTCTATTTCATTCTTTGTATTCTTTATTTGGTGCTGCCGAAATTACAACCGACACAAAACCTCCCACGAAGTTTCCACCAAACAAAAAAGTAAAATTTCGCAACTTTATTATCGTATGCTTAGTGAACTACAACAGCACAAAGTCGGCTTATTGTGCATATAGATTGGCTTTTATGTCAGGACATGGTAAGGCTAACAAAATGTTAGTATACGTACATACACCCTGCTACATGCTGTGCATACAGTTTAAGGATGCTTAAACTTTGTAGTTTATTTTTTATAGAACTTAAACAACAATAGTTTGGTAGCAAAATTAACAGCAACGGTGGCAACAGCATTCAGTATTAGCACTCAACATTGTTGCAGGATATTAAACTTCCCGAAAAAAAACTTAGTTTCCTTTTACTTCATCTACAATGAATGGTTGGTTGAGGAGAAAGTATGAAGTGGTCTTATGAAATCATTAGCAGAAAAGTATATTTAATTGTTAAATACTTGGCTAAAGAAAATCAAACAACACAGCAAGAATTTAAGCTGTAGAAAAACTTAGCATAATATTATACATTTCATATGAGTATATAAGACTGACTCGCGGAATAAATATGTCTTGCAAATAATCAATTGACAATATATACTTTAATTGGAAAGCAACCAGGCAAAGGGGTTTCCATGCAGAATTGTTGTAGCAATGGCTAAAATCAACGAATTAAAGTACGAATTCTAAATTGTCTTTTTAATTGTCTTTAAATTTGAATTTATGATCGTCATGTTCAAACTCAAAAAGGCTTCATACACTTTATCGCCATGTTGCATTATAACTGGCGTTGTGTGATCCGAAACTGCAGCTCCAGTCCAATGCTCCACATAAACATTCAGGCTATAGGGTGTATTATTTTCAAATTCAATTTTATTGTATGGAACTCTTAAATTATAACGTTGATTGTGTAAATGAATATTTTGTGTTTCTGTTTCAGTTCTACTCGTGGACTTCTCGGTTAGATTCGCCTTGACAAAGAGACTATAAACATTTTCGTTCTTAACGTTGAACTCGACAAAACCTTAATTTTCCATGTCAACATACTGGGTTTGGAGAAGCACTGATGGGTACTTATTCTACATGACCACTTATTGTCCTGACCTTGATGAAAACTATTTTAATCAGGGTATAGAATTGCTAGATAAGCGTTGGCCTAAGTGTGGTGAAGTTTTAAGAAATTATGTTGAAAAATAAATATGTTTTTCAAAAACTAACTATTCTCAAATAAACAAAAGCGTACGCAAATTTAATTGATTTAGTGTTACAAAAGAACATTTTTTCAAAAAAAAAAGTAAACAATGGAAAAAACCCTGTCATACCAAAAGAAATTTAATTTTTCTTTGTATAAAAGTTTCATAATTTACCATTAAAAGAGATTAAGTTGTAAAGTTAAGCAGTAAAAAATTTACAATGGGAATACAAATATCAATTGCGACTCGCCAAATCATAATAGACTTACATAAAGTGTTCATTATATTGAGTGAAATACGTAAAATCGTAGAAAGGCATCAGTGTATAATAAAAATATATAGACAAGTACACCAAACAGAAAATCGTATAATATTTGCCTGGTGCAAAACGTTCACAGCGTCTTTCAAGTCAGATCTGTATTAGAAGAAGAGAGGTAAAAGCAAACCCAACATCTACTCCTGTCAAAATAGCTGAATATGTTAAAACAAACTTATGAAAAACCTGTTACCTCGTGTACGACTACAAAATCTCTGCATTAAAATGGCCTACATGGTAGAGTGATATGTAAAAAGTTCTTTATAGCAAAGAACAACCAAACCAAACGTTTGAATTTTGCCAAAAAAGAATATAATTATTTTCACTAATGGAAGTAGTTTTGCTATATTTAGAGTCAAAACTACTCAAAAATATAACGAACCAAGAACGAAGCCTTTATTAGTAAATATCTAATACAAATGTGTAAATATATAAGACGGAAAACATGGCGGCGGTTCAGTAATGTTCTGGTTGTATGGCGACATAGAATCTACAATGAAAAAGGAAGATGGTCTTGATATTTTAGCAAAATTTTTGTACCCTAGTGTAGAGAAATTAAGACTAACGCAGAACAGGATTTTTCAACAGGACAATGATCCTAAGCAGACCTCTAAATTTGTGAAATAGTTGATGCTCAAATATTGTTCCAAAACTTTAGTCATCCTCTGCAGTCTTTAGAACTCAATCTAATTTTGCTTGATATCACTGAAAGAAAATCGTTGATTCTATGTCCAGAAGATTGTCAGCTGTGAAAAACACAAAAAGACTACAAATAAAATATTAAAAAACAATTTTTAACATAATTATTAGAGAAATTTTATTCGGCTTGAGTTCATTTTAAAGTAAGGCTGCGTTTTCACTAAGTCATTTTTGTTGTCAAATTGTCCAAATTGCTAGCAATTTGACAACAAAAATGACATAGTGAAAACAAAGCATAATAATTTACTATGTAAAGTCATTTGTAGACAATTTGCAAATTGGATTGCATTTCTTTCCTACCAGGGGCGTCACTAACAATGTTCATTGTCCAATGTCATTATTATTGAGGAATAGATTTCGAGAATTATTCATATTTTTTTCATATGTTTTACATAATTTTAATACTCGTAGACCTGTTTAAATTTTATTGAAGTGAAAAATCTGTTACGTCTCCGTTAAAATTTTATTATTTTTTATGTTCCTTATTTATCTAATTTTTGTTAATGAATTATATTCTGCTTAACCCTAGAACACACACTCGGATACAAATGTATCCACTTGCAACTTTGCAGTGCTGTAACTTATGTAATATTTTTTGCCTATATCTCTTAAACCAGTTAGAATATTTGTATGAAACAAACACTGAAACACTAACGCATTTAAAAAATAATTAAATTGAACCATTTAAACATTAGAAAAATCCAAAATAAACTAGTAGGTACATAAGTATGCCGGGCGTGTGTTCTCGTAGAAAAAGTTGGGTATGCATCGTATGGTTGAGTTACTTATAAATTATGCAAGATATTTTGTTTTAAATTTATAATTGTCTTATATATAATAAAACCATTTTTAAAGATTATTAGGTTTTTACTTTATATTGACGCTCAGAGTATATTTTAACTCAGCATTCTCACGTTTGGCTACAACATATAATTTTGATCGCGTTAGGTTTGAGGTCTATATTTACCTGTATTTCATAATCCATAATAATTATTGACTTTTAGTTTTGTCATAAAAAAATGAGTACTCGAATTACAGCAACACCATTCCGTTTTTTAATACGCTTGGGATATTAAATTGCACGTTAAATCAGCATCCACACGTATTCTGTTTGTGGTACTTACACTGGAACTGGCTTTGTATGTTCTCGGCTTTTTTTAATATTTTTTTTACGATCTGTACTTAGGGTTTGCTTGTTTTATTTTATAATATCATTAACAGTACCATGAAGAGGTTTCAGCATTTTTTCACAATTCACAAAGATTTATAACTAGATCCAAAATATTTCGAAAATAAACATAAAACAAACTATAATTTATTTTGAGGGTAGTAACAAAAAACTCCCCTCTAAATACTTTACACACAAAGTAAGTCGCTCTAATGTACATGTACTAATATAAAATTTTAAGATGAAATTGTAGAAGAAAATATGAAAAATACATAATTTTAGTGGGAATGCTTTTTGGGAAAAGTAGTGGAAACTAACAATGAAGGAATAAAAATGTTCAAAATATATTTTTCAGTTGAAGTATTGATTGTCTATCCCTCCTTCTTGCAAAGCTTCGACTTCTCCATTCATGACGACATGGAATTGTTAGAAGGTCTCCTCCTTGATATTACGAGCTTATCTATATACACGTAAGGCTCCAAAGAAGGGGAGAGAGTCGGCGGCGGGGTCTACGTTCAGGAATTTGGAATCAGGATGTATTCATAATTCCAAACGGATGTAGCATCCTTCAGTCTGAAATATCAGCAGTAAAACTTGCGGCTAATTGGGTCAGTTATTACAGAATATCGGGAAGAGATATACGTATATACACTGACAGGTGTACATACTACATCAATCCTGGTCCAGGAATGCCGGACATCCTTAAACAGGATGGCGAGGCATTCGACAGTCACATTCATATGGATGCGCGGACATGGAGACATAACAGGTAATTGTATCGCAGATAACTTGGCAAAGAAAGGTGCCATGTTACCTGACAATAACATTGACCATCTCTGCGGCATTCCGCTATCGAAATGTAAGCATATAGTCAGCAACTTTCACTATGAGCTAGCTCAAACAAGGTCACACGACTGATTTGGCCTACATTAAATAGGAAACGTACGCTGTATTTACTGAAATTACAGCCACAACAACTTAGCAACTTGGTGTCAGTGATCACAGGACACTGCAAATTTGGCAATCATGCACACCAACTGGGTTTACTCTATAATGATTTTTGCAGGAGTTGCAATAATGAAGAAGAGGAGGAAGCGGTCTCTCATCTTTTATGTCAATGACCAGCAATGAGTGGATCTCGTACCATTCTTCTGGGGCAACTATTCTTCAATGACTTATCTGAATTCTCAGCTTTAAAGTTGGAGAATATTGATGCTTTTATCAGAAGCAGTAATTGGCTGCAGTACCCTAATCGATCCATCTAGGCATCTGCGCTCTTTAGGTTTTGGTCTGCACACTTTTCATACTTTTCACCCTTCTTACACTCTACACATCCGTTTACTACCCTGCGTATTCTCCTACTCTATCTTTTCTCCATATATCTTCTTCTTTCTATCCAATCAGGTAACACAATAGGACCAGTAATATGGACCTAAGTGGCCCGTACTACATGGCAACCTGCTAACCTAACCTAACCATTGATTGTCTATACACACACACTTATTTAGTACATTTTAAATAAATAATTAAAATGGCAGCTGCCGGAAATAAATATACAATTGTTTCTTTTTTATGACAGGCAAATGCTTCTACTCTGATATAAAATCGATTTTTCACATGTGTATGTCATTTACCAAATACCAAAAAATATGAAATTTACAAACATTGTTATAAAACTCATACAATTGTATTTTCTTCTATATATAATTCTTTCAGATCAATAATACATGAAACATGGAGAAATAATAATTAGGTCACTATTCGAACATGGATTTCTTCATTGATAGTTAATAATGAACATGTTTTGATGAACAATTTAGAAAAAAAAATAAAAAACTTTTGCAAAATAAAATGTTAACAAAAATATTGACGCTTACACAAATATTTGAGATATTTCAGACTCTATTTGAATTACAACGTTTGTCAAACTTTTTGCCATAGTTATTTTCAACAGAAAAATATTTCCAATGATTTTGATAAATTTTTTTTTGCAATTTATGAATCTCAATAAAAAATTCATCACAAGTGGTATCCTGTACCTGTCCTGTATCCTGCATTTGTAAAGGTACAGTCATATTTGGAAAATATTTGACAAAAAAAAAACGTAACCACTAAATAAAGTATATTTAAATTGATTTATTTATTTAAAAAAAATTGTTTAGAACAAGACACAACAAATATTTAGTTTTATTTTATTTGATGCTGTTTGATCTTGCAAATCTATTTTAAGAGTAAACAACGTCAGACAAATTTGTGCTACAACAAGTGGTTAAGCTTTTTTGAGAAAATATGTTTCAAGTGTGATCGTACCGTTTAAAGATTTTTTTTACATCTGTAACGTTGTTAAATAATCTAGGCTTGAAAGCTTTGATAGGCTGTATTTTGTCCACACTGTGATTCAAAGGGACAAAAAGGGGAAAAAAGAAAAATTTTGTTTTTAAATAATGATTGTATTAGAAAAGTACTTGTTTGAAAGCCATTCTTTAACGAAATAAAAAGCGGCATTTTGTGTCTTTTTTGAAGCAACGATCTGAAATCTTGAAATTTGAAATATTGGTTACATATCAGCAAAAAAAAAAAAAAAAGTAAAACCTGAACCTAAATCCTAAAATTCAAAGACACCAAGTTAAGCAAACATTGAAGCACAGTGGTAAGAACGTCATGATTTATGGTTGCTTTACATGGTGGCACCACGGACCACTGCAAAGAATCAAAGAAATAATGAAAAAAAGACTATCTGAACAAACATTGAAATAAAAACCCATAGGTTAAAAGGCATAGCTTTAGACTAAAAGACTATATCAGCAGTTTGTTATTCATGAAATTCGTAGGTAATCAGACCACTTTAAAGGTAATCGAATTATTTTAATCGAGAGTAGTCTTCCCTTATTGCTAATATTTAAATTGTTGTTTATTTCATTAAAATTTTAATTCAAAATTCAAAAATGTCAGCTATTCATTCATCCATCCTTTCGCTTTATTCAAATTCGTTTAATCGTGTAGAAACCATTCATTACTAGCGCCTTTTATTTATACCCTGCACCACCATAAGTGATGAATGAGGATATATATAAGTTTGTCATTCCGTGTGTAACACTGAAAAATACTCATCTGAAACCCAACAAAGTATATATTATATATTATTGGTCCTTACGAAATTCCAAGTCGATTGGGCCATCCCACGTCCAAAGGACACAACCGAAATCAACATAGTTTACAGAAAACCGCTAACAGTTCTCCTAAGCAGTTTGGCATTGAAAATCAGCAAAATCAACATGAGTTATGGATCAAAATGTAAGACAACCTCCATAAAAAATTTATATTTTTAAACATTTTTCTTCAAATATATTGCAGATTTTCCCATGAAATTTTGTACACGCTATTTTTATGATAAAAGAAGAAAGTGTAAGAAAAGTAGTAAGAATAGTTCCACGATTTATCATAGCCCCCATACAAAAATCTTCCCGAAATATTGCTCAATTATACATAAATGCCTATAAAATCGGAATATCAATACAAAATTCAGCAGAAATAACTTTCATGCTAAAAGAAATCGCAAAACGAAATTTTTTTTTTAGTTCGCTTCATGTTTAACCATAGGCATCATATAAAGTCAACTTCCAAAATTCACGTATAAAACTGGTATAAATAATGATAATGGGTAAAAATTTGACACAAATAATCCTTATAGGTAAATAAATTGTTGCACTAAATTTTATGGGGGTCAGTGCATAATTGGTCATAGCCCCCATATAAGGGCCACATCTGGAAATGACATTTATCTTTATATATATCGGTACCGACTCAAAACATTGTATATATCATTAACATATATACAAAAAGCATCCCACAAAATTTGGTGAATTTCGGTCTATTTTTAACCGTATGCCCCATATAAAACCCTCTTCCGAAAATTACTTTAATATTCATAAATCTCTTATAAATAAGGGTACCGATCCAAAATTTTACACGGATCATTTACATACATGCCTAAGTCAAACTGCTAGATTTTGAGAATATCGGTCTATATTTAACTATATAGCCCATATAAGGTCCACTTCCGTAATTCACGTTAATACTAATATTTTTCTTAAACATACTGGTATTACTTTGAAATTCGACGTGAAATATCCTCATATGCATACAAATCAGTGTTCCAAAATTTAGGAAGATCGGCGGATTTGTCATAGCTGCCATATAAGAATAATTTCCGAAAAATAAATAAACCCACAAAAATGTCTAATAAATATCGATATCAAACCAATTTTATACAGATTAGAAATTTTAAACCAGATATCACACTAATATCAGTTATACGGCAATTATGCTACTGGACTTTGTAGCAGTCAGTCAATAATATCTAGCTTCCGAATTAAGTCCACTTCCGAGCATAACAACCAACCATACAACTCTTGTAAATAACGCTATTGAGATGAAATTCAATCAAAATAAGCATCAAATACATAGAAACCACATAAGTGGATACTGGATTTAGAGGCTGTCAGTCCATAACTGGTCCATTTCTTCTATGCCACCCATAAATCTCTTGTAAATAATATTATTGAGATCAAATTCAAACAAAAAAAGCCTCACCTTATATCTTATCATTTTTTACACTCTATGGAAAATGTTCTTTTAATTTTATAAATTTTTAAATTACACTCAAGATTGTTATGAAAACCAGAAAAACTCTGTAAATTACAGTCAGAATCGGTAATTACATCAATTATAAATGGTCGAAATTAGATAAAATTTCAAAATATTTAAAATAAAATTGCATTAGTGAATTACGACCAACAGGTAATATTGTCTTTCAAAACAATATATAAAATGCTAATAAAATTTGCACTAAGACTGAATAGAAAAACACAGAATAAGGATATTCTAGTCCCATAACCAATGTAGGTTTTGTATTTCTTATTACGTTTAGGTGGAGGGTATTCAAGATTCGGCACAGCCGAATATAGCACTGTAACTTATTAATTCATTAAACCTTTTTTGTTTCCTTTATTCCATTTTCTTTTTGTTTTGATTTTAGTCATTTACAAAATGAATTGAAAAAATTTTCTCAAAATTATTTGTAATAGATTTTAGTTGAAGAAACATTTATTCATTGAATTTATTTTGTAATGTCTTTGAATTAAGGAAACTTAATTTATTGATTGAAGATTTAATTGTGTAAATAGTGAATTCACAAAATAATGACTTCAATATATTTGAGGTTCTAAAGAATTGAGAAAACGACTTTAATGCTTCAACGGAATTATTTATAACCACTAATAACCAGTTATTTATAACCACTACAAAGTGGGTTGGTATATCAAGTTTGTCATTCTGTTTGTAAGACATCGAAATATTGTACGTAGAACAAAAAGTATATATTGCGAGCGTTAATATAAGGTAAACATCTAATATTGTTTGAAATAATGTTTTATTATACATATATGCTACAAGTACAAATTTAAAACAAAATATATTGCATTATTCTTAAGCAACTTAAGGTATAGTAAATAAAACATTGTATATTAAGTAAAACATTTATCACAGCACACAATCTTTTATACATAGAAAAAGCGAGTTTTTTTGGTGCAAACAGGTGAAATTTTGTTCCATTCATTCTGTATTATTGCCTTTTTGGGTATCCTTTCAAGAAATATTTCTCTGCCTAACTTTTTTGTGCACTTTTTATTATTATGGGTGCTTAATTGCATTGAGCAGCTCAATTGGAGTGAGGTCTGGAAACGGCGAAGGATAATCTAAAGTTTTTGAACAATAATTAAGCAGCAGCTACTTCTTCACAATATTGGAGGCATGCTTAGGTTTATTGTCCTGTGGTGAAATCCAGGTAATCGTTAGTTTTAGCTTCTCAACACTAGGGGCGTTATTGTTTTTTAAAATGTCGCGATAATCTTTCTTTTTGTTTGTAGATTTTATAAATGTAAGATTACCGATCCCTAATGCCACCATACAACCCCAGACCATTACTGAGCCATCGCCATGTTTTACCGTCTTGATAACATATTTATTACTAAATACTTTATTCTTGTTGTGACATATTTTTGAGAGTTTTTAACTCCAAATATCTCAAACTTACATCCATCGGTGTGAAGAATATTTTTGCAAAATATTTGAGGCTCGCTTGTATATTTTTTCCTAAATTCAAACGCTTCGTTTGGTTGTTCTTTCATATAAAGGACATCTTAAGTGGCACTCTATCATGTAGGCCATTTTGTTGCAAAGATATTTTAATCATACTCGCGTTTATAGGTTTTCCAGAAGAAATATTTTAATTTTTGCTATTTTTAAAGCACAAGATGTTGGGCTTGCTCTTTGTATTTTACTTTGGTTGTTTTGCACTAGGCAAATTTTCTCTATGGTATTTTATTTAGTATACTTGTTTATCATTTTGTTTATTGTACCGTGATGCCTTCCAACGATTTGTGTATTAAGATTTTCCGAGTTTCAACTGATGTTTGTTTTTCTATTGTAAATTTTTCACTGCTTAAAGTCACAACTTAAACTCTTTTAATGATAAATTATGAAACTTGCAATTATTTTGAATGACACTGTAGCGTCATACTTTTAAACAAAGAATAATTCAAATAATTGACACTATCTTAAGAAGGGCAGGGGATTTTTAACATAATGATAATGCCACTGATTACTTTATTTTGGCTCGTATAAATTGGTCTATTTTAACAATAAATCAATTAAATTTAAATACGCTTTTGATTTTGTTAATTTTTGTTTGTGAATTGAATTTTGTAATATAATGTAAGTAGGTATTATTTATGTTAATATAATTAAGCTTTAATTTTAATAATATGTGGTGTTTACTTTATTTTGACGCTCTCAGTATATTCTGGATCTTTTTAAAATTCTGAGACTATCTAGCTATGTCTGTCGATCTGTCCGTCTGTTGAAGTTATGATAGGACCTCATGACCCCTATCTAAATTAAATTTGGTATTAAAAATTGCAGAAATTGATTTAGTAGAACCTAAGATATAATCCAAATTACAGACAATTTTTAGAAATTTTTTTGTTTTCTTAAAGTATAAGCCAGCCTCACTCTATTAACAAGACCTCCGTCTGGCCGTCTGGGCACAATAGAGCTTCGAAAAAACAACATAGAACAATGAATTTCTCTACCACTGAAATGTTTAGTATTGCAAATGGCAGCATCTGAGTTATACATCAAAGTTTCAGGCTACCTCTCGATATTTTTCAGATATTTTTTGCTATTTTCTTCACACTTTTTTTTTATTATAAAAGGAGAAAACCTGCTGAAAATGATTGGAATCTGTCTACGATTTCTTATAGCCCTCATACAAATGTTTTCCCGGAATATGGCTTTGTGGTAAATAAATGTCTATAGAAAAGCAGTATCTTAACAAAATTCTACAATAATAAGTCTCATGCAAAGTGAAATCTCAAAACAATATATTGTTTGCATCGGTTGATAATTTTGACATAGCCCCATACAAAGACCATTTCCGAAAATCACCTAAATGAACATAAACATTTTGTAGAAATGACTATCAAATTGAAATTCGATAGGCATAATCATAATATAAATACATTCAAATCGTCGTGCTGAATTTCATGATAATCGGTCCATATTTGACCGCAGTCCCCATACAAAGTCCACTTCTAGTAATCACTTAAATGCGCATTAAGCTCTTTTTAGCATCAGCAGCGAAAATTACTTAAATGGACATAAATCCCTTATAAAAACTACTATCCAGTTTAAATTCGACACAAATAGTTAGTACATATATGTATATAATTCGTCACACTCAATATGATGATGATTGGTCTATATTTGGCTGTAGTCGCCATATAAAGTTTACTTCCGGAAATCAATTAAATGCGCATAAATCTCCATAATAGGTGATTTGGTGGTGGGTATATAAGATTCGGCAGAACCGAATATAAACTCTTACTTATTTTTTTTTTTAAATATCTCTATGGTAAATATCTGTAAATTTATATAGCCCTCATGAAAGCTAGCAGTCGAAAATCGCTTAAATCAAAAAAAAAATATCAGTCATAATAAATTAGAAAGACAAACTTTTTCCTTTTTCTTTTTTCTTATAACCCGAAATTTATGAATGGAGCCTTAACGAAAGAGCTTAAGTGACTAAAATACAACATTTTGGATTACCAGTTGTTGTTCGCACACCTCTAGCTATTTAATCCCAGGACTAACTAACAACAAGTTGTTATTTTGTTTCAAACAAACTACCAAAAAAATCTGTAACAACACAGAGAAAAAAAATATAGTTGTACGTGTTTACCACAACAATGTCAAAAACATTTTTACAAGTTTTTCAACAATATTATGGTGACTGTAATTATGTTTATGATTGCGGTAATAATAATATGGTTAAGTTATGATTCAGATGATTACAACAATCATATATACGAATGTCGTAACTATGTATATATTTGTTGCAATCATGGTACTTATCATAATTTGTTGCTATTTGTCTATGATAATGAACAACATAATACGAGTATGGCATAATTTTTTATCATCAAACTGATCACCATAAACATTACATAATTGATATAATCATATATATGTTTACTATAATCATATGAATAGTAAACTTAACCATATTATGGTTGAAGATATCATATAAATAATTACAGTGACCATAATATTTTAAAAAAAATGTTTAAAAAAGTTGATACACAACTAAATTTTTTCTCTGCGTATAACTAAACATGCACTTACATGGAGATGACTTTTTGAGTATTAAATACACAAAAACAATTAAGTAGCAAAGATGCGAAATCATCACAACCAAATAAAAAAAGATGATAAAAAAATATTAAACAAAGAACTTCAAAAATACAAGAGACAGTTTTATCCTTTATCAATATATGAATAATCTTGTCAGAACAAACAGCCAAATAAGTAACTAAGCTCAACTATTAATGTGACAAACAACATTTGGGAAACAACCGAACAAAATAAGAATATAATCCCCAAAAAAAAGTAACCCAATTCAAGGAATTAAATTGAAATACAGATATCCACTACCTATACACACATACACACGTATTATATACAACACATGCAATTTTCATGTAGCAAACAAAAAGAAAATATTAACAAAAGATTTCTTGGTAATATTTAAATGAAAAATTCCATAAAATTAACTTTTCATTTCAATTTTAATTAAGTTCCTCAATTAAAAAAAAAAAATATAATTGTTTGTTACCACAGTCATATACATACATACATATGAAATCATCAAGCAACAATTTTTTTTTTCAATTTCCAGCTAAAAATAAAAACTTCCAATGGAAATATTGTGTTAAAAAGCTTTTCTTTTCATTGGAAATTTACTACTACTCTGAAGTGGAAACATACTTAAGAGCTTTTACTACCATTAACGTATGGCAAAAGCTGTAGAATTGCAAAAGTAGCTGGTTTTTATTGATTTCCAAATAACTTGAAGAAAAATTGTGCAAAATACAATTACAAGGATTTATTGCTTTATTTATTAATTTACACAACTAAATGATGGGCGATGTAGATGAAGGGAATTTTTGAAAATTAATTAATATTTATGAGATAACATTTTATTTAACACAAAAACAAAAATATTAATTTAAAAATTCTGAAGATTTTAAACTAAAATTGTTAAAAATAGTTCGAGTGTGAGGGTTCATAGTTTTGATTATACAAATTTTTAATGCTGTGATTTTGTAAATTTGTGACTATTTGTTTAGATCATTAAAAAATTCTTCGTGGCCGAATTGCAGTTTCTAAAAAATACGTTTTTAAATAAGGAGGGCAATAAGCTTTGATACATTTAATGTTTATTAAAATATCAGAATTTTGATATCCAGTATCAAAACAAATTATTTCTCAAAACCTGATCGTGAATGCATGTCACAGTAATGGCAAACATGATACAATTGTACTTTTTTGAAACATTTTAGACACAGTTGGTACCGTGGTACTGCCACGAGTCATTTGGTACAATTTCTAAATACTGTTGCATCAAAATTTGGTATTTCAGATGAAATATATAAATATATCATTTAAGTTACTACAAAAGAGATTTTATTAAGCTTCATGAACATGTTGGAACTGATATCAATTTGATCTTTAAATATCCATCCATAAGATGCTTATAACGACAAGAAATTTTTGGTTGCATTATTGAACAATGGGAGCCTTTGACATATTAATTTATATTTAATGATTTTGAAAACTATGAATTCAAAACTAAAGCTTAAAATGTAGTTAATCAGGTTTTCAAAATCATTAGAAGTTAACTATTCTATTTTTTCTATTCTTGAAATAATAAATCTATTTTGAAAATATTAGCGAAGGATGAACATACCTATATGTATATGTACATGCATATATATACATGTATATTTAACAAGGTTAATTTTTCGCAAATGACTCGATATTTCATAAATAAAAATATTTTATATAACTGCCACAAGTAACTCAAATAATATTCTTAAAGATTCAGAAGTTAGACAAATGCAGAGAAATCACAAATGAAGATAATTTACTGGAAACATTTTGGTACGAAACGAGCTCTGTTTCTTTGTCTTTCCAAAAAAAAAAAACATTTAATTTTCTTTGATCCAGATGCATTAAAATAAAATTGTTAGAGTATGTTTTGGTAACTTTCCTCCTGGAACACTAGTTGCATAACGTGAACAAACGCTTTATCTGGCTTAGCCTTTTCCAGTTTTATAGCATTTATAATATCACCAGGAATGATTCTTTGAAGAAGTCTTACACCGTATTCTTTTTTATCACTTGCAATAAATCAATAGCAATCGAGTATAAAATTATTTAAACATTCGTTATATAAGGTAATATTAAAAATGTTGTCATAAGATATATCGTATTTTCGATAAAGTAAGTTTGTGGTAAAGTTTTATTATTATTTAATAAATATTAAAAATGGTACGGTGGAGGTCTAAAAAGTACATTTTATTTATATAGTTGGTACGAAATCAAAAAACCCATTTTCCATCGCTGGTATGCAACTTGTAGGGGCGAGAGTACGCGGGCTAAATAGCGGTAACAAATATAATGAAAGATGCCACATGGATAAAACATATATTAAAAAGAAAGACATTTCGTGGCTTATGATCATTGTACGATCGGTTTATAATCGCAAATAGTGAAATATTGGCATATAGCTTTTATCAGTTATTAAGAATATAACTGAACATATATTTGGTACTTGTATTTGGCTTTTAACTGAGACTGTAATCTCTCACCAGTTGTATAACCAGGAGTTCAACTATGAGCAAAATACTAAAGTTATTATAGCAAAAATGAATAATTATATTATTGATATCATCAGTATATCTTATCTCATTAGCAAGGTATTAAATTGTTAGTACATATCTTTCATTTAAGAGTTCTAAATGGCTGCAATCACCAGTTCTTGTCACTAAATTAACGTTATTGTCCATGTTTGCTTTACTTTCACATGTTGATAAAGCGTTAGTACCTATCATTGAACTAAGATTTTCCTTAAGAGGTTTATTTTATTATTGCTCAATAGTTTTTGATAACTTATTAGCATTTTGATGAAACTACGAGTTGTGAAGACAATGTTGATACTAATATTTACGTTTCTAAATCTTAGGAACAAAATTTGTGATTTTTAAGCTTTGTTTCCTACCAGATATACATGTTTCAAAATATTAAGTTTTGCTTCGTTAATTATTACACCCTACACCACCATAATGGGAAAAGGTATATTAGATAGATTTGTGCTGATGTTTGTAACGGCTCAAAATAATAGTCTAACACCTATCTTGAAGTACACTGATTGACTTAGAATCACTTTCTGAGTCGATTAAAACATGTCCTTTCGTCCATTGGGCTATTCATGTAAACATTGTGCGCAGAGTAAAGGTCGAAATTAATAGAATATTTTAATAAAATTTAGTATGAGACATTTGTTCTGCCCAAGGATAGTTGACATTGAATTAGGATTGACATCAATCCGTTATTTCACCTAGCCCTCATACCAATATGTATTCAACGGTCATAAATGTTTGATTTATATACGTTTCCAAACAAATTTCATAATAAATAAGTTGTACATGAAGCCTAATCAGACTTATATATTTTGTGCAGATTCGTTTATAATTTACCATAAGGCCCACTTCCGAAGATCACTTTAAAAAACATAACACTCTTAAAAATTTTGAAATCCAAATTATATTCAATACAAATATGTTTCATATACATATACTGAAATTTTAACATCCAAATTTATAATGGTCAGTCCATAATTACTCGAAACTCCCATAGAAGGGGTCTCCATAATTCACTTCAACCTCTATAAATAAAAGTTTTTATATCGAAATAAACATTTTTATAGGCACAGAAGTCATGGCACTAAAATTTTTGGTTGAAGCCATATTAGATTTCTAATTAATAATCCCATACCTCATATCCATATTATATGTTTTCTGATTTAAGAAAAAATGATTTTTTATGTTCCTAAAATATCACTTATGATTGTATAGAAGGACCTTAGTGATACATAATATATATTCAGGACTCATTTACAATCAACAATGGCTATCACGTAGAACCATTGTTAGAGAGCACTTTCCAAAGTCTTGTTCAGCGAAATTGAAAATTTTCTAATTTATGATTTTTCATTCATTGTGTTTTGCGATGCAGCGGCTTTATACGGCATTTAACTACAGTAGGACCAGGCTTTTTATAATGCCAAATATTCTATTTGTTGAGTTAAGAAAAATATTTACCCCAGGCATTAAAAGAATAATCATTAAACTGTATGATGTACGATGCCGTCATATAATAAGCTGATTTTCGATACATTGGCTTCCATTCAATATTCGCCTTTTTTTAATTAACCCCAAAAAAACAATGTATTTGAAATTATGCATAACTGACAAACAGTTCTCTTAATGTTGGAATTATATGCATAAAGAGGATAACAGAAGGTTAATTAAATTATCCTATAAGGGACTTTGAATTGCTAAAAAAACAATGTTAAACTTTTGATTTGAGACCGCCATGATTAAATTGGTTTTGCTATAACATTGCAACATATAGGCAACATATTTATTTGTTGTTTTTGTTTTGTCACATAAGGTTGTTTGTCATCTTACTATAAACCTTTTACTGTGGATTAAGTATGATACATTTGCGAAGGTGTAAAAGTTACTTTTCAGCGTGGGCTACAATTAGGCTACACGAAATTTTGTTGCTCTATAAACGGAAGGTATTAACACTTCATCACTTTTTCATAGTGACCCTGTATTCGATCCCCAAATAAGAAAACTTTGTAAAGATTTTGTTTTAGAAGTTCGATTTAAGAAATTAAGAATTATTGCCCAAAAAATTGCTTGAGAAATTATAACTTTATCCAACTTATAGAAAATATTTTATCATCATACTAAGAAATGGTTTGTAACATGTCTCTGAAACTGCAGCTCTTACATTTTCTTTTCGACTTCTCTTCCATCAAATATGGGGTTTTTGCACAATATGGAAAAACACAGATTATTGGTTTCCAGGTGCAAAAAAACAACGCAATTAAGTTTATGAAGGAGCAACCTGTTAGCAGACTACTTAAAGTCTTGTGTTATTTAGCATTTCAATCTAAAATAGAACTGAGCATTTGAGAAACTGATCTCTTCTCAGATGAATACATTAATAACACATCCAACACGAAAAATGGTGTCTTAAATTGTTTAGTCAATTTGTATACATCTTATGTAGGACTCAAATTACTCTAACTCAGTTCTTTTGGATCAGCACCAGTTTTCGATATATAATTATGACCTACACCACCATAGTGGGATATTTGTGCTGACGTTTGTAACGCCCAGAAATATTGGTCCAACATTAACCTTAATTTATACAGATCGACTCAAAATCGTTTCCTGAGTCGATTTAACGATATCCGTCGGTCCGTCTGGCTGTCCATGTAAAGCTTGTGCGCAGAGTACAGATCGCAATTTTGATGATATTTCGATGAAATTTGGTACGTGAAATTTTTTCCACCCAAGGACGGACGGGATTGAAACTGGTTGAAATTGGTCCATTATTTCACCTTGCCCCCATACAAATGTCCTCTCGAAATTGAGGTTTAGTGATCATAAATGTTTTGAATTATGCAAGTATGCAAACAGATTTTACCGCAAATAAGTGGTAAATGAAGCCAAATCAGATCTACAAATTTTGTGCAGATTGGTCCATAATTTATTATAGCTCCCATATAAGACCCACTCCCGAAAATCACTTTAAAAAGCATAACTCCCTCAAAAATTTTAGTATCTAAATAATATTGCACGCAAATATATTTCATATATGTATATAGGAAAAAGATGGTACACTTTTATGATGATCGGTCCATAATTAGTCATAGTTTCCATATAAGGCCTACGTTCGAAAATCACTTTAACGACCATAAATTTCATAAAAATGTTAGTATCTAAATAAAATTCAACCACCATAAATCTTTTAAAAGTATTTATATCGAGATAAAATATAACACACATAATATTTATATTTACAGAAGTCATGGCACTAAATTTTTGGATGATCGCTTCATAATAGATAATATCTCCCATATAGCGCCCATTTCTGGAAAACTGTTTTATACATATACTGAGTATAGGGTATTATATGGTCGGGCTTGAACGCCTATACTTTTTTACTTGCCTTTTCTTTAAAAATTACCTAGTTACATGCTTTTAAGTAGCATTAATGAAGAACAGTTAAACTAACTTAGTGAAAAAAAAAACAAAATTTAGCTATAATATTACCTTCATGCTTCCCTGACATAATATTTACTCCACTCAGTAGTCTTGGAGATGTAGCCTAATATATGATGAACAAATATTATTTAAATTTTTTTCTTCTTTTCAAATATTCATAAAAAATAGTGATAATGACAAAAGTTCAAATATTTTTCCATAGCCATATAGCCATTTATGTCCTGCATAAAATAAATGCAATATTTTTTGTTGTATGGACATAATAGTTTTGATTTCTTGATTAATTTTATGAAACTACATCGCGGTTTTGCCTGTTGTTTTACAAAAATTTAAAAATAATCAATCACATGTATCACATACCTCTGTGTACTGTTGCATGTATAACGTATTTTATTGTAATCATATAACGACATTGGTTTGCTTTATGCAGCACATATTTTCTTATATGGCTAAAAATTTGTCATCTTCTCTACTTTTTATGAATTTTTGAAATATAAAAAGATGCATAAAATGAAAATATTTTTTTCATCCAAAGTTGCCCGATATCTCCGAAAATACTCCATGTAAACAAAATAATGTTAATGCAGCATAAAGATAATATTGTAGCCCAATTTCGGTTTTTTTATTTTATGGAATAGAATGAACCATTTATTAGTTACGTTACTATAAAACGCGTAACTACATAGTGTTCTTAAAAAATTAATATCTCGAAAACTATACAAAGAAAAAATACAAAGAAAGTGAATTATAGGCATAGAAGCGCAATACTAGATGCATGCAAACGGACTAAGAAATCTAAGGCACCAAAAAAAAGTTTTCATTTTGTCGGCCTGTGTTAGCCCCACCCATACTTTGATAGCTTTAAAATGCAGGATTCATACCAGATGGCCTATCCTTTAAACGCGGTTTTTATCTTAAGTAACTTGTTTGTCTTTAGTACACTTGTTTACAGTATAATGTTGATATATGTGTTTATAATGTGATTTTGAACAAAACTTTTTCTTGCTTCGAAAACGTCGAAGTTTTGCTTTACTTTTTTAGTTGGAAAAAAGCCGCTGAATATGTTTAATCGATTTCAATGTCCGAGATTTGGTTTGTACAGTTCAGAAGCGGTGACATTGATACGAAAGACAAAGCTCGATCAAGCCAGCCACGAATGTTTCAAATAATTGGAGGCATTACTCCATAAAAATTGTTATCAAAATTAACAACAGCTTGCAAAATCTTTGTGTGCTACAAAAGCAGAAATTTCAAATCGTTTGCGAGCAGCAGGATTCATCAAAATTCTAAAAAATTGGACAACATATTAAAGCCGAGAAACCTTAGAAGACTATTTTTAATGTGCAAATGCTGCTTAAAGGCTATAAAAGGAAATACATTATAATAACCCAAAGCGAAAGCGATCGTGTGCAAATACCGGCCAACAAGCCGAATCGACAACAGAGCCAAATATCTATGACACTAAGATAATACTCTGTATTTGCTGGGACCAAAGGCTAGACCATCACAGGCAACCTACAACGAATTCAACAGATACGTTTGAACATAGCATTCGCCAAAAAATGCCCAGAATTTGCGGCCAGTTATAAAAGCGTAATATTCCCTTACGACAAGGCACGGTCACATGTTGAAATAAATGGTAAAAACTATTTAGAAATAAGTGGTTTGGAAGTTTCACCTCACTTCAGATCGGCTTGATTCGTTCTAGACCTCAAAATATGAGCAGTTTTTTTTACTCAGCATCCAGGTAGATGGGAAAAGGTCATGGCTAACCATGAATTTGTATTGTACAAATTTTTCAAAATAAAAACTAAAATTATGAAAAAATCCTACAATTTTAAGTTATACCCCCAATATATGTATGACAACATAGCAAAAAAAAAAAAAACATATTTACATATGTACATATTAAAGAACATACGACTACCAAAATTAAAAATATGTTTTTTTATAATACATAAAATTCTTCATTAAAGCACTTTTAAAATCACTTAATTACAAAATAAAGGAACAAAAAATTTAATTAAATTTTTTAAATAAGCAAACTTACATTTAACTAACAAAACTGAAATACATAAAAAAAATTTAAAGCCACTGTGCCCCAGAGAAAAGCCACCCACATCTAAAATTACTTTACGCTCATACGCACATCTGCTCTCACACCTTCTCTGCACAAGAAATTTTCCAAAAACATTTCTCTTTGAGTGTTATTTGCTAAATTCTCTTTGAGTGTAGTTATTTTTGATACTAACACCAATACAGTTTTGCATTTTTGTTATTTTCATATTCAACGAGGAGAAAGAAAAACAAAAACGGATGCTCGCTATTGTGCAAAGAATTTTCAATACATAAACAAACTGTGTTAATGTGTGCAACTGGGAATATTAACACACACACACTCATACATGCAAGAAACACATACATTCTTTATAGTGTATGTGCGTATGAGTGAAAAGTAATGTGGTTGTGTTTTCTCGTATTTATGTGGGTGATGTTAAAAGCTTTTGTGTACGTGTAAACACCAATACACTTACTGGCAAGTGTATTTACATGGAGTGTGATTGTATTTATTTTTGATTGTATGCGAATTAAGGCTGATATAAGGCAAAATTGTGCTGAAGTTATAGTACTACCAGAGAATACACGAGTTACATACAACAAGTACAACAACTATTTGCGTTGCTTGATGATGATGATAATGATGTTGATGTTGTTGTTTGGGGATTTTTTTTCATTCTATTACCACTCAACAAGCTTTATGGCACTGTGGGTATGAATTTATGTGCATATAATACCCTACACCTAGTATATGAGCAGAAATGGAACTAAGACCTAATATGGACCGATTAGCATAAATACTACGTATGTGCAAATTATTTCCATTAAATTTTAAAACATATATGTATGTATATAAAATTGATTTTTACAAGAGGGTCTTATATTGGTTATTAAATAATGTGACATGATATGAGATTTTTCTTCAAGTATCAGCATCCATTTATTGATATTCTTTCATTCATTCATGCGCTCTTTACGATGTCCCTCTTGTATCTGGACTTTTATCAGCAGAATATTAGAATGACTACCGTCTTTAGCATCACCACTTGATCCAATGTCCCTCAATTTTACAAATTTTCTATTCACAGTTAATGAATAAATAAACCGACCATATTTTGTATGAAATCTTTGATTAATGACCGCCAAACGTGCATTATTTTGAAATATTGCTTAACAATGAAAAAAAGTTGTGCCATCCTGCCTTAATTTTACTCAACCTGAACTATAATTCAGTTTAAGTTAAATTATTTCATTGAGAAATTAGGGAAATACATTAAGAAACATATACAGTAGTTCCCAAGCAGTAATATTTGAGGGGTCCTGAGTAGATAAATTATATGTCTGAGGCCAATACAAATTTAGAAGGTATCTCCATATTCAAAGATTGTCAGTCAGACACTTAATAATTTAAATATTACATCGAGGTACACTTATTAAAATTTTGCTGACATTGAAGACAATTAAAAAGTGCGTGAAATAATCGAACAGAGGGCATTGATGCACACATTGCAAGTGAGGGTTTTACATAAAATATAAATTCAGCTTCCAATTTGAATGTCAGCAGATCAACACCAAGGGGTAATATACAGAGTATTGAAAGTAGTGGCGATTTTCAGCTCTGTGCTCAGGAAATGTACGGGAATTTTAGCTTACGTAGCAGGTAGCTGGCGATTCGCCTTTCAACGGGGTTATATAGCGGCCTATGGTAACCGTAGTAAATTCTAATCTCTGTCGTTGGCAGTAGCGGTCGTTTACTACCATGTTGCTATTGCTATTCTAGTAATATTCTTGGATCATACTAATAAACTAAGCTATGGATAGCAGAGCTTAGACAGCCCAAGCTCTTACGAAAAATTGCAAATTATATGTTCCTGCCTAGTTCATACTAGTATGCTCTAGGCTTGACATACAATGTGGTCGGAGTTCACCCGCTTTTGAGTGCACCGTGAGGTTGGACCGAAAAGATTAATCTTCAACATATCTGTCCGCGGATGATATTTTACATCAGCGACGGGCGAAATTGAATTTTTCTATAACATGTGTTTGGTCACAAAATTCTGCTTACGCTACGTTGACACACGTTCAGTTTACGTGTATACTATAACCTTACTTGTGTGGATAACTAAAATTAGCAGTTGTTTCAAGATTTGTTGTGATATTAGAGATCAAATCACTGTAGTGCTGTAGCTTAATTGGTTAGCGCATTTGATCATTAAGCATGAGTTGGTATTTGTAGCCCGGGTTCGATTCCCAGCCGCTACCACTCAAACAACATCAGGTTCTGATAATTATTAGTTTTCTTGTATCTATAATAACTAATATTTATCACAGCGCCCTCCTTCGGTGGTATAGCATTCAAACGCCACCGAAGTAAAATAATTAAAATAAAGGTTATAAAATCAAGCTTTTACAATAATGCGCCTACTCGCCACCAGAGGCGCTGCAATTCTGCACTAAACGCAATCATAATGCGCAATTGCAGAGTTGTGATATAAAAAAGCTTTCTTCTTTCACCACCTTTACTTTTTAAACTATCCCCTTTCCAAAGAAAGTAAAGCAAGTAATTGCCTGAGTGTTACTTCTTTTAAAAAAAATATACGGTGGAAGTAACGTTATAAGTTTCCCTAATATTAAGATGCAATTATGTTTTGCAGTCATTTAAATCCTCCGTATTCGGTCCAAACTGTAAGTATTTTGAGATTGCTTTATTAAAAAAGGAGGCACATAATTATTTCTATCAACGATTTGAAATCTAATCCAATAGACATCACATATAATTTTTATGCTAAGAAAAACTGTTGAAATCGCCCATATAGATATGTCCCGATTAATCATATCCTCATGTCTGCTACTATTCCAAGGTCATTAAGAATTGTTTTTTCACTGTATTGCCTGTAAGAGAATCGCTAGGGCGAAGCTTCACTCAACGGTTCATATTACAGCATGATACAATATCATGATTTACATACTTATCTTTAATGCTAAATCAACTTATTAAGAAACTGGATGCAATATTATCAAATTTTTGTGCAGCATATCAACTTAGAGTTGGCTAAATTCGATGAATTAGATTTAAGTTTGGTCACAAATTTTGTTTTCTTTTAACCCACTGTACAGCAGCATCTTCATAATTACGTGTATTTTACTAAGTTCGTATGTGTGTGTTTATACGCGTGTATAAGGTGTGTGTAATAGTTTATCAGATTGCTAGTGCGGGTGTAAATATGTGTGACTAAGTATGTACGAGTATGTAAGTATGTGTAATTGAGTTGTTGTATTAAAATGTTTCGTTGATTGTTGCTGTTATTTTTATACGCATTGGGGATACTTGAGTATTGTTGAGTGCTTTTACCGGTTGCTAACATTCATATATTAGTGTATGTGTTTTGTTGTTCTTTACGTGATGATGATAAATTTGTGTTGTTGTTGTTTCTGTTGCTTTTCATTTCTCTTTAAGCTCGTATTGTGTTGTAGTATGAACAACGTGCTGCTCATACAAATGACCAGCAGCAGCCAGGCATTGCTTGAGTCGGAATATTTCCGATGAAATACAAATATGTTGCTCTAAAAACCAAATTACAAAACTGAAAAAAAACTCTAAATAATTATTGATGTTGTTGCTGTTGCAATATTTCAATATAAAAGGAAATAGATATTTGTTATTTAGTATAGACAATCAATTGACATCTGAAGCAGTTGAAGAAAGTTAAAATACAAAATTACGTTCGAGTATGTACCTAGAAAATTTACTTTTGACCATTCTTGCATCCTGCCAGGTTCGCTCTTTAACACTCTATTGTTGTTTTTATTAAAGCATTTCATCTTTTGCACAATGGTCACGTAATCAAAACAATCAAACAAATTTTTGTTTTTTTTTCGAATAAATTTTCATCTTACACATATTTTTGTTGTTTAACAAACACACCCATTTAAAAAATGTTGTGGTGCATAAACATTTTAAACAAATCTCTCTAAAAACTTTTACTAAGTCCGCTCCCCTCTCTCAACACGACATTCACCCACTGTGATACGCCTTCTAAAAAAATAAACCCAGGACTCTAAAATAAAATGATGATAAAATATAAAAAATATACACACAAACTTTGTTGTTGTTGTTTTTTTATTTTTATTTTTTATTTTGGAGTAAAAATATAGAAAAACAAAAAAACAACAAAAACAATTTCAACATGGCTGCCATGATTCTGACTAAAAAAATGCACTGTTGCCAATTTTATACTTTTATCTACAACAAACTAACACACGTATTCGTACTTTTACATATACAAACATACACACACACAGATACAGACGTGTCATGCATTTGTATACGCGCAAACAAACAACTGTTCCACACCAGCAGCAGCAACAACAACAAGTTTTTGTGCATGTGTTAATGTTTCAGCAACAACAAAAAACATAGTAGCAGCAACATCAACATCGGCACAAGCAACAAACAGCAATGGTAACGATAACAAAAAATTTAAAATCTAAATGATATTCTGATGGTATTTGAAGTGTACGAGTATGAGTATATTTTGTGTTTCTTGTTGTTGCTATTTTTATCTATTTGTTATTCTTTTTCTACAACTGTAAATACTTAAACTAGTAGGTGATTTTAAAATTTTTTAAAATCATGGTTTCATAAACTTTATTGAGAAGAAAAAAATCATATTATGCAGGTAACAAAACTAAAAAAACAAGTTCAGCTGTGCCGAATATTTAATACCCTCCACCTAAACGTAATAAGAAATACAGAAACTACACTGGTTATAGGACTAGTATATCCTAATTCTGTGTCTATTCAGTATTAGTGCAAATCTTATTAGTATTTTATATATTGTTTGAAAGATAATATTACCTGTTGGTCGTAATTCACTAATGTGATTTTATTTTAAATGTTTTGAAATTTTAGCTAATTTTGATCATTTATAATTGATATAACTACCGATCCTTACTGTAATTTACAGAGTTTGTCTGATTTTCTTAATAGTCTAGAGTGTAATTTATCAATTTGTAAAATTAAAAAATCATTTTTCAATATTCACAAGTTAAGAAACAGAGTATAAAAAATGAGAAGATATCAGGCGAGGCTTTTTTTGTTTGATCTCAGTCTCAATATCATTATTTACAAAAGATTTATGGGTGGCATAGTAGAAGTGGAATAGTTATGAACTGATAGCCTCTAAATCCAGTATCCACTAATGTGGTTTCCACGTATTAGAGGCTTATTATGGTTGAATTTAATTTCAATAACGTTATTGTCAAAAGTTGTATGGTTGTTTAATATGCTCGGAAGTGGACTTAATTCGGGAGCTTTTGCCAATAATTGACTGACAGCTACAAAATTCAGTATCATAATTGCCGTATGACCGATATTAGTATGATTTCTAGAATAAAATTACTGATCTATATAAAAGTTGGTTCGATACCGATATTTTTTAGACATTATTGTCTATAAGGATTATTTGTGTCGAATTTTAGCCGCTTAACATTATTTATATCTGTTTTATACATATTTAAGTGAATTTTGGAAGTGGACTTTATATGGGGTCTATCGTCAAACATGGACCGAACTAAAAAAAAAAATTTCATTTTGCGATTTCTTTTTACATCAAACTTATTTTTGCTGAATTTTGTATTGATATTCCAATTTTATAGGCATTTATATATAATTGAGCAATATTTGCGAAAGAAATCTGTGTGGGGTTATTAGAAATCATGGACCGATGCTTACTATTTTCCTCAGGCTTTTTTCTTTTATCATAAAAATAACGTATATAAAATTTCATGATATTATCTGCAATATATTTAAAAAAATTGCCAAAAAATTGACAAAAAATGTCAAATTTTTATGGAGGTTGTCTCACATATTGATCCATAACTCTGGTTGACCTAAACCGATTTTGCTGATTTTCAATACCAAAGTTACCTGCAAAATAGGAAATATTTTAATGGAAATTTCGTTTAGTTTAGTGAGAGTGTTGTACACAGACGGACAGAAGGATCAAGAAAATATATACTTTGTTGGGTCTCAGATGAATATTAAAAAAGTTTCACACGGAATGACAAACGTAATATGCCCTCATTCACTACTCTTGGTGGTGGAGAGTATAATAAACGAGCGAAACTTATGCACTGATCAAAAACATGAAATAAGCTAAAATTTGTAAACGATTAATACTTTTGTAATTAAAGACAATTATTTTCTTCCACGGCTCATTTTGCTAAAACTGAAATATGACTGAAGAATTTCGTAATAATTCAAGTAAAGGTAAATCAAACAGAAGGGAAATATAAAAAACAATCAGCACAATCGATGCTGTCGATTGCCAGTCAATTTCAAATTGAGTTAACAGAAGCAAAAATATTGAAATCGAAACCCACCCACTACAATCGATGCATCACGGTCTGAAAGGGATAAAGCATGAATTCCCAAAGAAATTAAATAAAAAGTAAGAATTAAATCGTTTCGTAATAAACACTTAATTAAAATAGTTATGAGATGAAATTTAATTTGGGTTTCAAAATTTTATTGATTTACTAAAAACTCATTTTTCGTATTTATCACCACACTTACAGCTGTCACTACGAGAGAATATGAATGTTCCATTTCAATTAATTATAAATGGTTGCACCTACAATCAGTTTGTGTATTTTCTATTGCAAAATAAAACTTCTTTGTTGGTGCTTTTTTGTGCAGAAAAAAAAATTAAATGAAAATAAAGTCTATAATTAATTAAATTTGTTATTTTCGTTGTTTCCATTGTTATTAAGTGTGAGAGTGAGTGAATACATATGTATGTATATGTACGTGTGTCTACAAGTCGGTATATATACATATACATATACATATGTATATTTATATTTTTATGTATGTATGTATACATTATTTATATTTGTGTTGCTAATAATAATGACTCGTTATATACTTTTTTATGGCTTATATGCATTT
Source organism: Bellardia bayeri (assembly GCA_950370525.1). Taxonomy (NCBI): domain Eukaryota; kingdom Metazoa; phylum Arthropoda; class Insecta; order Diptera; family Calliphoridae; genus Bellardia; species Bellardia bayeri. Next base: position 67,675,086 of record OX493265.1, read on the forward strand.
TTATACCCTACACCACAATAGTGGGGTGATTGTAACGTCCAGAAATATTGGTCCAACACCCACCTTAAAGTATACCCATCGACTCAGAATCACCCCCTGAGTCGACTTACCGATGTCTGTCCGCCCGTCTGTCTGTCAGGCTGGCTGGCTGGCTGTCCATGTAAAGCTTGTGCGCAGAGTACAGGTCGTAATTTTGAAGATATTTCGATAAAATTTGGTAGGTGATATTTTTTCGGCCCAAGGATGGATAGGATTGAAACTAGTGGAACTCGTTCCATTACTTCACATAGCCCCCATACAAATGTCCTCCCGAATTTGGGGTTTACAGAACATAAATGTTTGAATTATGCAAGTATCCAATCAAATTTCATCACAAATTAGTGGCAAGTGAAGCCAAATCACATCTACAAATTTTGTGCAGATCGGCCCATAACTACTCGTAGCTCCCATATAAGGCCCACTTCCCAAAATCTCTTTAAAGAGCATAACTCTATAAAAAATTTTGGTATCCAAATAATATTAAACTCAAATATATTTCATATGTATACAAATAATACGGTTCAATTTTATTATGATCGGTCCATAATTCGTCGTAGCTTCCATATAAGGCCCACTTCCGAAATTCACTTTAACGATCATAAATTTCTTAAAAATATTGGTATCCAAATAAAATTTGTCAGATAAGTTTCTTATATACAGAAATAATGACACCTAATTTTATAATGGGACCGACCAATTAATCGAAACTTCCATATAAGACCCTCTCCGTAATTCACTTCAACCACCATAAATCTTTTAAAAGTATTTATGTATATCGAGATAAAGTGTAACACATATAATATTTATATTCACAGAAATCATGACATTAAATTTTTGGATGATCGGTCCACAATAGGTTATATCTCTCATTTAACGCATATTTCTGAAAAACTGTTTTATACATATACTGGGTGTAGGGTATTATATGGTCGGACTTATTATTTCCATCTATGTATGTTTTTTATAAAAATTATTTCTGTTTAACGTATAAAGGTTTTTTTTATAATTGTAAAAAATCGTACAATAAAATAGAGAGAAAACCCATTAAAATTTCAATGGTTCTTAAAAGCAATTTTAACTTGTTTTTAATGAGTTTTATGCAGGACAAAAAAAAACTTTGTTAATTTTGTGTTTTTGATTTTGAAAATTTATTTCGCAGAAAAAAGGTGTCATATTAATGTGATAATTTGTAGATGTGTTTGAATGTTCATATGTAAATTTTGTGTTTCGTAAAAAGGAAATACTTTTGCATGGAAACAACTTTACTTTAGATAAGACATAAATTATTTAAATGGGCAAATTAATTCCAATTTACTTTCATTTAAAAATAAAATAATATGAAGCAGTAAATAAAACAGCATTTAAAAACCAACTGTGCATTCTTTACTGGAAGTAATTTCTGTAGATAATGTTTATATTGAAAAGTCATCTGGAACCTCAACAAACTTCCATTCGGGACTGTCCATCTCTATACATTCGATTTCGTTTCAAGTTTACGAATTCTTCTAAATTCATTTTGGAATTGCCTTCGTTGCATATATGCTAATCGACGATGTCTTTCGCTATCTTGTTCCTTTCATTTTATAAAATTTTTGACACTATCTGAAGACTCTTTACGGAGGGAGACATTATGTTAGAAATAATTTAAGGCCAATATTTACACTTACTATTTACAAATACTTGCAAGAATTCAAGACACATAAAGGGGTTTTTAACGAGAACTTTGTTTTTCAAAACAAAATAAAATTAAAAATTTATATAAAAATTATTAAAATACTAATTGCAATCGAAGGTTTGGAAATTATAAATGAAAAATTCCAACGGACAGATGTATATCATGACTGTTTCGTTAATCTCTTCAGGGATTTTTAGACCGCAATCAATGTAAAGACTCTATCACTAACATAGCCCCACAAAAGTTAATCCAGTGGTGCTAAATGCATGACAGCTGAATTTCGTGATATTATGTGTTCTAGAAATTTGGATATCTGTTGCAACCACATGTTAGTTATATACATAAAATCAATATTCAATTCCTAACATCTCTCGACATTGTGATCCATTCACTGTTACCGCATTTTCAGCAGAATTTTTGACACGTCTCCCGACGATATGTTCAGCATGCAAAGGTTTCTCAAGAATTTGTAATTGAATTCTACAGGGGAGATTTTCAATCTACTTACATCGTATCTTCCTGGCACAAATGGAATGTTTTTTTATTTTGGGTGCTCATGTTTTGAGGCCAAAAATTTTATTATCAAGCTAATTTTGAGTACCCTGTTCTAAAGTAATGCAAAGTATATGAAAACAAATAATTATCAGACAGGACAAGGTCTGGAATATAAGGCGGCTAAGGAAAAACTTATCAACAACTTTTTTCTAAATAGTTTTATAAGGTATTGCAATATGTGGCCGTGTATTGTTAAAATGTAATATTACGCTCTCATGTCTGGCCGCAATATTCTGAGAGATTTTCAGCCATTGCAGGTTTCCTGTTATCGTCTGGCCAGATTTCAGCAGCTCAGATAACAAATATAGAGTCTAGAAACATATACAGACTACAGAGTCTTTGAGTCTAGAGTCGATTCAGCTGGTTGGCCGGGCTTCAAATACGATTGCAAGAAATGATTCTGTGCCAAAATGAGATTCTGATAGAGTTTAAGCAATATTACGGACATCTAAAATTGTATTTTAAGTTATATCGGCTTCAATTCATATGGTATAAAATGTTCCTGTTTTTGGATGAATCCAGCTGCTTACGGCCTGCTTTTGTCCGTCTGTTAAGGCAAATTTTCCAATTTTAAAAATTAATATTTTAAAAGTATTTTTTGCTATTTGAAACAAGCCCCAATACAAAAGTGTTCTCGGAATATGGCTCTATGGTACATTGGTAGGTAGAAAGGCTAGTGTGAGTCACCTCACACCTTCACCCAGTGACCAATATGGTCCATTGTGATGCCTTGAATAGAAAAAATACCTGACCAAAAAACCTATTTAGACATGCGTATGTCCTCCACTATGGTACATAAATACCTATAAAAGAGTAGTAAATTTAGCAACAATAAGTTTCTTGCTAAAGGAAATAAAAAAACGATATTTAAAAATCAGTCCATAATTGGCCGCAGTTCCTATATTGCCGAGAATAACTGAAATACCCAAAAAAAACTCTGTAAAAGTCCGTTTACACACTCTAAAATTCTGACTCGTCAAGGCAAGTATTTTTGGATGAAAAGGGAAAAGATTATAAAAGGGGTACAAACTTAACGAAACTAGTTTTTTTTCTATTTCCTTTTGTTTTTCTTTTCATGCATGTTGATTTGCATTAAAAAGTACGAAAATTAAATTGACGCATGTGAATGAAAAGGCAAGTTAAAAAAAGTATTAAACAAAAACTGGTCAGCTAAAACTGAAAAGTGTGAAACAGGACGATCTTCGCATAACATGTGATATATAATGTTACTCGATACAAAATGTAAAACAAATTTGTTTCAAGCATCGATAAATCACACTACTGGTATATTGGTTGTGGGTGTATAAGATTCGGTACAGCCGAATATAAACTCTTATAAGATTGGCTGGCCTTTTTAATTCGGTTTTTAGTGGAGCTAAAATAGCAGAATGAAAGAAGTCTTCGTGAAGAATGCGGCAACTTGCGATTTTCTTACGAAATTTAATTCATTATAATAATTGTCAAAGTTTCTACCACTGATATGTGAACAACTGAAATGTCAAAGCTTTTAAGTTCATGTAATAACTGCTATAAATGTCACTGGTTGGGCTTCCGCATCCGCATTCGCAGCCAGCTGTCTCCAGTTAGACTTGTAAGAAGGTTTTAATAGCTGAACACTTCTAAATGAGCGGCTTTCATCAACTTTTTAAATTTTATTCTAACTGCCCACACCGACGAACTGTTAAGTTTTCGTATTTCACAGTCCAAGCTTCAGTAATTTCAAAGTGGTTTTCCTTTCAAGTATACATAACTAATGGATAAACATGATGAGAAATGACTCAAATGAATTGGTTCTAAAATTTTATTAAAAATTTATTGCCATATTTTGTTAAGCTTTTAAATTACTGATCATCTTAGTCGTTCCCCGATGGTTGTGAATGCCCATCAACGGTCTATAGTAACTATTTGGAACATTGCAGCTTTTACATATAACGAACCAATAGCTTAAAACATTTTGTATTTTTTAGCATTTTTTTTTCAAATAAACACCAGATTGAAATAATATTTGCCAAACTCAAACTTAATTTAAATATTTTCTTATGGAAAACATAACGCATTTTTTCAGTAATAAAACATTTTAGCAATATTTACTTTATTTTTTTTTCATATTTTATTTGCACTAAAAATTTAATATGAAATATAATAATAATGCAGTAGATGTATTCATAGTTGTAGTTCAATTCCATATTCTACATACATACATACATTTAATATGATGATGGAAAACATGGCAACGCATAATAAATATATATACGCATTGTTCTTGTTGTTACTTTTATACATTTAGCGAATTTCAATTTTCTTTTCTTACATGGGAACAAAACATAGCAAAAACATGTAAAAAAGTATAGTCGGTCAAGCCCGACCATATAACACCTACATATATGGGCGATATAAACTATTATGGACCGATCATCCAAAAATTTAGTGCAATGATTTCTGTGTTAAACTTTTCTCGATGTATAGTATATACTTTTAAAGGATTTATGGAGCTTAAAGTGAATCACGAAGATGATCTTATATGGGAGTTACGACTAATTATGGACCGACCATTAGAAAATTAGGTATTATTTCTGTATATAAGAAACTTATTTGTATGAAATTTATGATCGTTAAAGTGATTTTCGGAAGTGGGCCTTATATGAGAGGTACGACTAATTATGGACCGATCATCATAAAAGTGTATCGTATTATTTTTATTTATATAAAACATATTTGTGTTCAATATTATTTGGATACCAACATTTTTGAGAGAGTTATGATCTTTAAAGTGATTTTCGGAAGTTGGCCTTATATGGGAGCTATGACTAATTATGGACCGATCATCATAAAAGTGTATCGTATTATTTTTATTTATATAAAACATATTTGTGTTCAATATTATTTGGATACCAACATTTTTGAGAGAGTTATGATCTTTAAAGTGATTTTCGGAAGTGGGCCTTATATGGGAGCTATGACTAATTATGGACCGATCATCATAAAAGTGTATCGTATTATTTTTATTTATATAAAACATATTTGCGTTCAATATTATTTAGATACCAATATTTTTAAGGGAGTTATGCTTTTTAAAGTGATTTACGGGAGTGGGCCTTATATGAGAGCTATGCTAAATTACGGACGGATCTGCACAAAATTCATAGATCTGAGTTGGCTTCAATTACCACTCATTTGCGGTGAAACCTGTTTGCATGCTTGCATTATTCAAACATTTATGATCAGTAAACCTCAATTTCGGGAGAACATTTGTATGGGGGCCTGGTGAAATAATAGACAAGCTTTACATGGACAGCCAGCCAGCCAGCCAGCCAGCCAGCCAGCCATCGTTAAATCGACTCAGGAAGTGATTCTGAGTCGATCTGTATAATTTAAGGTGGGTGTTGGACCAATATTTCTAAGCGTTACAAACATCAGCACAAATTCAATATACCCTCCCCACTATGGTGGTGTAGGGCATAAATATATGGAAAATATAAGAAAAAAACTGTTGCCATTTTCAATAAAATAATAATGCAACGAAATACTAGCAGCATACGAATAAGTTACACTGAAAGAAACTTCTAATGTTTGGCAGATGAAAATTTCGTTTAATAGAAGATCCAAGACATGAAGAGGACAAATTTCATTTGTCATTAAAATAACAGGTAGAAAAATAAGTCGACTTTACCGGTTCTTTCGCTTCTAACACCATTCGTTTCAAACGTGATTTTCCGCAACATTTTGCTTTTCCGTGTACATCAATTGCAAAATATTGCAATAAGTGGAATGCTGATGATGCATAAATTTTCTTGCCTAAACATTTTTTTCTGTTCATTCAAGCATTTGCGTACAATAAGTAGTTTTTTTCCCCTCTATTTCTGTTTTTTTTTTTCGACTAATGCAAATTTCTTTCATTTTCCTTTTTTGCGAAAACTATTGTTTTGAATTGCTCCAGATCCAAGTGCATTATACAGTAATAAATAGTCGTACATGAATGTACATATATGTAGATAGTCGTGGTTGTGTTGTTGAATTGAAATTGAAATAAATTATTTATTGCTGCATATTGAGTATTAATGGCTTGGAAATTTAAATGTGTGCAAAAGAATTTTATTTTCTTATTTGTTTAAAAAAATGTAAGAAGATATTGAAAATGTTATGCACTGAATGGGTATATACCCTTAAATATATTATATCAATTATTGTTCTGATTAAATTTGTATTCATGCATTTTATTTGAGATTTCTTTAAACAAAATAAAGGAAAAATGCTATGAAATGAAACTAGGAACTTACAAAGAAAATATTACGTTTAATAAAGCAAATCCAAGTCTCTCTAACAATGATCATGCAAAAAAAAAATACAATAATAATGTAAGTTTAGCGAAACGCATAATCTGAGGATACTGATTTGTGTGAAAGGATGCGAGTTTTATTTTTTTATTAGTTTTAAGCGGTGTGACATTACGCTTTCTTTATAGATTTCACTAACTTGGCTCTAATATATATGAATTATTGAGTTATGCCCTGCCTTTCCAAGTAAAATATGTTTAATTTTCATTATTTCCGATGCATTCTATCTATGTCTTCTATCCTGCAATAAATTTCTTCCTAGAAAACTATTTTTTTTTTAGAAAAGGCAAACGTTTTCTCTGGTAACATTTCCCAATGGATGTTGTGCTCAAATATAATTCTTTGCAATTATATTATATATTTAGGCCACTAAATCAGTTCAATATAATAACGTCTTTCCTGATTCTTTAAAAATCCTGCACCGTATTCTTGTTTTACATATGTACAGTGGGGAGTACAAAAGAGTATATATTCGTACTTGTGCACTCTTTATTGCATAAATATAAAATAAAGAATATTGAGAAATGTTTTTTGTAATTTATTTTTGATTTAATGATAATGATACAAAATATAAAATAATAATTTTCGGTTAATAAACAATTTTTACAAAAATGCTTCCATGTACTAAATTTTTCACAATTTTTCTTTAAACCAAAATATCAAAGATTTGTATGTGTTTGCTTTGTTTATGACTAAAAAAAAAAATTAGTTTGATATTAATTCATTTGCATGTGGTAAACACTTTTTGCAAATTATCCAACACAAATGAAATTAACAAATCAAATACATACAAATCTAATGGTAAACTTTGATATGTTTGTGCAAATATTTAGAAAATATTTTATACGCTCATATTTGTTAATTTCATAAAATTACAAAAATTCTCAAAGAAAACCTTAAACAAAATGACAAAAGTATTATAAGGGCGGTTCGGTTAAAAACAAAACTTTTTTTATTTTTTATTATAATCTCCTGAAACTTCAATATACTTAGTTCAACGCTTATCTATCCCTTGATTAAAATAGTTTTCCTCAAGGCCTTTAAAATACTGGTTTACAACTGTAGTTGTATCTTCATTTGAGGTAAAACGTTTGCCAGCTAGCATTTATTTTAGATTTCACACAGGTAAAAGTCACTGGGACCTAATCAAAAGAATAAGCCATTGTTAAAACTCCCTTGTGCGCTGATGCGTTGTCTTAGAATTAGCTCTGTACAAAATAGATAGTTGGAAGAAGCCAAGATATATAGTTATAAAATTTGCCCTTCGATCTCTAAAGTATATTGAATCTGTTCCATACGAGATGTCTTCCAATGTCTTCTTATAGGTTATGAACATTTGGAATATCGTACAGTTTTACATTATATTTTACTTGTCTTTGATATATTTACTGGCTACATTGAATGCCAAAACTTATTGTCATTAATTCCTTTGTAGCTTCAGATTAATTGATACATTTGATCTCTCTACACATCTCACTAATTACGCACCTAATGAAATGAATGTTTCTTTTCCACAGACGGACATAAATAGAATAAAAATTAAAATTCTAAAATAATTAGTTGTTTTGAACCGAGACCTTTCCATAAAAGTTGAATGTTTCGTTGGAGTTTGTAAAACGTATATAGAACGACAGAGAATGCAATTGATTTATCGGGGGTTCCAACAGATAGGTTTGGTTATTCAGGCGTATGAAACCTTATTATAATTGATTGAGAATGTTTCACAGGAATCATAACAAAATGCGTACTAAGACAAACATTTTTATATTTGTTTATAAAAAGTACTTAAATAACTTCTGAACTGAAAAAAACAGGAAGTAGTGGACAACATAAAATAGTTTAAAAAAACATTAAATTTTTAATTCGTCCACATTGGTAACAAGATCAAACGCACTAAACTCTTGCCTTAACTAGTGCTTAACACTTTTAAATATTTTCCATTGCATTGCTCTTATGAAACTGCAATTAACCTAATTTTAAATACTTACTGACAGTGGTTTAAAGCCCTTGCTTAACAAACATCCTTATTTACGTCCTCTTTAGCAATAAAACAACAAAGACTTTTTTTCATTTATCCAAAATTTATTTTATCTTAATTTAATATATTACAGAAACTTTAGCTTTTAGCCCTTTTAGCTTGTCACTTTGTGCTGTCATTTTCTATGTTCATAATGTTTTTTGAGTTTGTTTTTAGTGGGTTTTAGAGGAGAGAAGTCCCATTGCGAAATGACATTTGCATTTTGTGTTCGCCAATCACTTGCCAACACCCAATGCATCCCATTTCTCTATACAGAACCAGTGAGTGCTTGTGCACTTTTTGGGTTTTTCATGTTTGTTAAATATACTTTTCCGTCGTCCTGTATCTCTGCTGCGTTCATTTCATCTTCAAACACACACTTGTTTGTACCTCAAACTTTACATAACTATCAAGTGCTTTTGTATTGTGTCAGGATCCTAGTATTCTGTATATATGTTCGTATGTATGTGTGTATATATTTATGAATAAGTAACCATGTTTGTCATGTATCTTCCTTCCCAAAACCTGTTAGTGTTTGTGAGTATATAACCTCAGCTTACCATGGCTATGTGTATCTGTGTGTATGTGTGTTTAATGTGAAACCGCATGCCACTTTAAAGCAATTTTATAAAATTTTGCGCTGCCTAAACCATAAACCGCATTATTAAGCTGTGAGTGACTGGGCTGACTAAATGAGTCAACGGTAACAAGGCAACAAGAGCAACACAAACACAATACAAGTTCAAACATAAACTTAAACCAAAAACCTAATCCATGCCGCCAGGCAGCAGGCATTCTTCTCAACAACCGCATCATTTTTGGGCTAAAACGTTGTCCCAGTATATTTAATGGCTTTGGGATATCGTGTTTAAGGAAATTATTATTAAAAAAAATGAACTCGTTGTGTCATGAAACACAACAAAATTTTCATTAAACAAATTTATGATGCAACAAAACCATTAAATTTTGATAGTGTTGAAGGCGAAAGATATAAAATAAAATGAAATGTTGACATTTATTGATCGCTGTGTCAGCTTAAGTGCATTTTATTCCCAAATATTTATTTGTACATACAATATGATTAAAAGGTTGTAGTGGGTATTGAAAATATAAATGTTGTACTCTTTTTTTTACCCAGGCATGATTTTTTTTTATTCTAATACAATGCTTTTATAAAGCTTTGTTCACATAAAATCTGTTTCAATATTTATGTATGCCATTGAATACCTTTGAACCACAAATTGATACTCATTTGTAACACTGCGAAATATTGGTCGTAGAATCAAAAAGGTTATATAGTTTGGGACTTTATAAAGTTCTAAGACGATCTAGCCATGTCCCTCCGTCTGTCCGATAGAGCTTTGAATAAAAATTTTTTCGAAATTCCACATGAAATTTGTTCCCTTTTCACATTTTTCCTATTAAAAGTCAATGTTAAAAAAAATAAAATGGAACAAATTTCATGTGGAATTTTTATTAATGATAGGGGTCTTTGTTTTATCGAAAAGTTTGTTATTGAAAATGGGAAATATCGGTCAAGTAGGGTCCGGATTATAGACCAAGGTTTTATTTGCAAATATAATGCAGAAAATATGAAATTTTGTAACCTTATTTTTATTAAATTTCTACACGATTTCATATAGCCCCAATACAATTGTATGCCCTGAATTAGGGTCTATGGCATATGAATGCCTATTAAAAAGCATTATTCATACAAAATTCATAATAATCAACGATTTTTTTGCATTAGACCATATTTTGACCCCCCTATTATGTCCAATTCCGAAAATAACCTTAATATTCGTAGATCTGATTATAAACCGAAATCAATTTGAAATTCAACACAAATAATCTAAATGGACATGCCGAATTTTTAATCTCTTATAAAAATCAGTATCATGTTGATATTCGACACAAACAATCCAAATAGATATATAAATCATGGTACAGAATTTTATTATGATCGCTCTATATGTGACCATAGCCCCCCAAAAATAACTTAAATGCTAATAAGTCTTTTATTAAAAACACAATCATTTAACACAAAGTTTTGCGCGATTAAAGAGACGTGGCTGGCAATTTGGTACAGAATCCATATTGATCTCTTTGTGTTTTTAAAATGAAGGAAATAAGTGTTGAATTAGAAAAAAGTATAATAGGTGTAACTGAAAAAGGCCTGTAGACAGATAGCAAAACTGTTCGCAAAAGACTAGATTTGACATCCAAATCTACAACAAATGGAAGACGCAGATTGCTCACTGACACGAATGTACGAAATATTGAAAGACTGATGAAAAATAACGACACAAAAACACCTAAATTGGCAGCTAGAGCAATAAATAAAACTGTTAGTGAATGGACTATCAGAAGAGCATTGCGTAGAATTGGACTAGTTTCAGCAGTCAAGCAGAAAAAGCCGGCTTTATCAAATAAAAATGTGAACGCACGTCTGCAATTTTGTAAAGAATATGGTACTTGGAATGTGGAAGACTGCAAACGTGTTATTTGGTCGGACGAAACAAAAATTAATCGGTTTAAGTCAGACGGAAAAGAATATTATTGGCATCGCCCACATGAAAATCTCCAACGGCATCAAGTTAAGCAAACGGTGAAACATGTTTAAAATAGATGGTATAATTAAAAAGGAAGATTACTTGAATATTCTTTAGACAAATTTGCCAGATTTTATGGAAAAACCCCATATCCAGAGGATAATACATGGTTCCAACAAGATGGAGATCTAAAACACACCGCCAAAATTGTAAAAAATTATCTTTTGAATCAAAACATCAAATGGATAAAGTGGCCAGCACAAAGCCCGGATCTAAATCCCATTGAAAATTTGTGGGCACTTTTAAAAAGAAGATTGACAGTTTACGAAAGATCTCCAACTAATATGGAGAAACTTTGGCAAAGAATACAAGAAGAATGGAATAATATTCTGGAATGAACTATTCAGAATTTGGTTGAAAGTATGCCAAAGCGTATTCAAAGTGTCAAAAAGAATAAATGATTGTGGACAAAATATTAGAAATATCTTATTACGTTTATATTTTAAGAAACGTGCAAAAGTGTTCAAATTAATTGTATTGTAATTGTATGTTTGCATTTAAGAAATGGATAAAATATTATATATTTTCTTATTTAGTTGTTTTATGATAAAATGTAATAAATAAATAATAAAACAAGAGCAAAATTATACTGTTGTAGTTTACTATAAAAATTTTATTAAGCAATAATTAAAGAGTCTATCAACATTCATACACTTTTGGTCGCCACTGTATGTATTATAATTTTTAATAAATTATAAATAAAAATTGATATGTTGACATCAGAAATCAGATCAGAAATTTTATTATCATCAACACAAACATAAAGCAGAGGTGGTGAAAAGATTAACGACAGATGAGATGGATGGTGTTACTGGATAGAGTTGTTTTTTCCCGAATTGCACAAAAAATAATTAAAACCAGCAAGAAAAAACTTAAAAAAAAAACAGCATTTCTTATACAAAATATTTATGGGTCTGACCAGACCCATGCGTTACAAATGTGATGTCAGCAGTAAAATATTTTAATAAGTGTCCTTCATAACCTTTCCAGGATTTCTTTTTTAAATATTTATAGCGAACTCAATTGCAGAAGGGTCTAAAATTTCAAGTCTCTAACTAAGTGTTAAATATATTTTAATACCATTTCAAATTGAAAAAGGTCTGGCCAGACTCATGAGTAAGACGAAGGGTTATACTCAAATATAACTAGTAAATATTTTATGACAATCATCCCTTAACATGTAATAGATCCGCAAAAATTAAATAACTGCTACTACTGATTGATTGCTATTGTGATTAGATTTTTATAATGTGAATGTCAGATATGGTTGTACATTTATATTGCAACTTACAGTGGTTAAAGACGTTTAATTTTTTAAATAATTCAGTATGTCGGGAGCTATTGCAGATGTTGATGTTTAAAACATGATATTTGCCAAATTGACTGAACTAGTAAGAAACCCCAAAATAATAAATATATCCATAAAAACCACGTAAAACTCATTTAAATTATGGATTATTAAAAAATGATCCAGTTCATATCATAAACCAAATTAAGATTTATTTGATGATTGGTTACAAAAACTATTTTTCTGCGAGTCGTTCTAATTGGAAGTATAAGAGGCGAAATTAATCTATAATTTGACCTGTAGTTATCAAAGATATCAAATGAATTTGTGTATCTATGAAACTATAAACAGCCATTCATCGATTGCTGTATCTTTAATATTTATTAGACTGCGGAAAGTTGATATCAATAGACAGATGGTCATTGCTATGTATATCGACACTTCTATCCACAAGCATCCATATATTAGAAACTATTGACAAACAAATGGTGGAGAAATATCGGAATAGAAGGTCGTTATTTCAAATCAAATGTCAAATCAATGTGTACCTTAAGTTTTTATATGCTGCATATGTTGAATTTTATATTTCTTGGACGTGATATGAATTAGACTAGCCCAATGTTAAATCCATAAAAGAAGCTGTGTATGAAGTGTTACCGTAATTCTGTAAATCATTTTGTATGGAAATTATATAATTTTAAAGTTCACTGAATTTGAGCAATGGCTAGGTCCCAATTTACACGAAGCAATTTTTATTTTATATTATTACAATTTGTTCTGTGTTTACACAGTCGAACATAATTGCTTAAACAACTCGTATTTTTATTTGAGAGTGTACACACATTTGCATACACATATGCAGTGTGACCATTTTAGCATTTTTGCAGTTAAATTAAGCTATTTTATTTTTATTTAGCTGCAAAATTTCACTTTTAGCATTTGGCATTTTATTTAGCATTTCTTAATAATACTCGTATGTTTAGCATTTTTTAGCAATTTAAAAATTTAAGAATACTAATTTATTTTCTGTTGAAAATAGCTTGAAAATAAAAAATAAGGAAAATTATATGAAGATTTTTAAGAATAAATGACAAATTTATTAAGGAATGAAATTAGAACTTTTGAAGTAAAATGACAAAAAATAACTTCATATTGTAAGTGGGAAATTTAAAATTCAACCTTAGAATTTTGAAAACTTCCTTTCATCTTTTGTTATGAAGATTTTAGTTTTGCCATTTAGTAATTCAGAAGTTAAACGTATATTTTGTGGAATGTCTGCTATAGAAACCAAGTAAGAATGTATGGCCGGTCAAGCCCCATTATAATGCATGTAGAAGTAATTCTTAGAAGTGGTTATTATATGGGTGCTATTACGAATTTTCAACCAATCGTTATAAAATTAGATGCCATGATTTCTTCTAATTCTTCATTGCATTTGGATACATTTTAGGACACTATGAAGTGAATTTCGGAATTGAGCTTTATATGGAATGACTAATTATGGACCAATCTTTGTAAAATTAGATATCATGATTTCTATTCTTATTTATATTGAATATTATTAATTTTAAGAGAGATATGCCCGTTAAAGTTATTTACGGAAGTAGACATTACATGGGAGCTACGACTAATTAAATCGGATCAGAAAGTAATTCTGAGACGATTGGTATACTATAAGATAGATGTTAGACTAATACATTTAAGAATCACAAACATTAGCATAAAACCAATATACCCTCCCTACTAGGGTGATGTAGGGTATAATAAAATAAGAAACATAATAATTTCAAATAACATTAATTCTATTGTTTGTATTAGATGAGGATTAAAAATTTAAATAAATGTTTTCAAAATACAGAAGACTTAATTAAGGCCTCATACAGTAAAAAAAAATTAAAATTTGTATGAAAATACTCAAAAAATATTTAAAAACTGAGTTGTATTTAAGGTTAGATTCCTAAAAAGAACCTTAATTAGTTTTGTTCTTGAGTTCAAAGATGTATTATTTATATAAAAAGAGTATTTTTAAATCAAGCGTACCTCAAATTGTAATTTGATTTTAAAAAATTTACCATATTTTTTTGGAATTTTAAAACAAGTTTTAGCATATTTTGGCTTATTTTTAAACTGATTTAGCCGCTTAACTTTTTAAGATCTGGTCACACTGCACATATGTAATACGAATAAGAAAGTATCATGAATTGCTAGTACAATCAAGTGTGTACTCATCTTATCTGCCGCTCACCCCGATCTCTAAAAGGTACATAATCAGCTTAGCTTAAAGAATTGCTTCGTGTAAATTGGCACTAACGGTCGAAGAATTTCATAGACTTCAGGAGTCTAGTGGTGTCAGATTGCATTAGCTGTTTGATGAAACACCGTCATCTCTGCATTGGATAAATTTACCATCAATGCATTCGAGCAGAATGTGCGTTAGATGGCGGTCGATTATTTTGCTGGGAAAACATGCAATATTGTTCGGATCAAATGAATTGGAGTAGAATGGACTAATGATGCTGTCTGATTCAGGATCAAACAGAAACTTTTTGTATATACATATGTATATTGTAAATTGGCTTCGTCCGATATTCTGTAATATGACTTGTTAAATTCCTAAAAAAAAAATATATCTCGTCGCTAAATCTGATTTAAGGTGTATTGAAGTAAATAAAGCAATAACCACTGTTTTAGTTTCTGTAATAAATAACAAAAAACCTCTTCTATCATTTATATATGTTGTGTTAAGTATAATAATAAATTCTATAAATTTCATATTATTTATTAACAAATTTTATTTTTCTGAAGATGCTGCACATTGTTGTAGTGAATTATTGAAAAAAAAAAATAAGAAATTTTAACCTTAAGCTTGAAGAAAATATAATTTTTAATAAATATAAAAAGGTCGTATTTAACAAAATTAAATAAAGATATGACGCAAGTTTAAAGCAGATGCAAATAGAGGTTTTGAGTTTGCTTTAACAAAAATTTAATGTTAACTAGCTTCAATGGACATTGCCTGCAGTTCTTTTTACCATTTATTTATATTGATTAAAATCGTATGAATTATTGGGATATTATCTTCTTATAAACATTCATTAAATGTAGATGGAACTATTGCTTCTATACCACTCATTTGCTAAAACTTTATCATTTAAATCGAGTAGCTTGCCATTGCGATTTGCCATCACAGAATAATAAATATGAGATTTGACAGATTCCGCCAAAACAACATGGCAGCTGCAGCTGCGAGGGAGAATATATTGAGAAGTATTTTTGGGCATTCAAGTTAAGCATTCCCAAATTGTAATTAGTCTTGCAATTGAAGCTTCGGGCTATTATCATCGACCAGTCGTTTTTGGAAACCTCTTTTTTTACCATTGTTCACTTGAAATCAAGCTGCAATAAAACGCTTTTTTAAAGCTTGGTGACAACACTCTTTTTTTAAGTGATTCCTGCTTTCAACATATGAAAATTATTTATTAAGCTTCTCACAACAGAATGAACTTATAAATATTGTCAGATATCTAACAATCGTGTGAACACATTATGTCACCATTATCCGAATATTGTCAAATACTTTTTATTGTCAGTTTATGCATGCGTCAATGCCTTCATTTTCAGAGAAATATTATGATTGTTTACTGTTTGACAATTTCTGTTGACAGACACAATAAGTGTTACAATTATCTGACAATGAAATTGTAAGGTTTTCTTACATTCGTCTTAACTGGAAATTTACCTTTTGCTAACAATTTTTTATTGTCGGTACATCACAACGTCTTTTTTAGATTTAAGTTGATTTTTAGTTTTTATTGCATTACATTAAAATATTTTTTATGTTGAATGGCCAAATAAACGTGCAATCTTCAAAACGATTTCACAATTTTTTTTTTTAAGTTAATGGGGAGCAAAGTTATTGAGAGAACGTTTACTGAGTAAAGTTTAGATCCGTTTCATTATTCAAAAGACGCAATGGATAGATTTCCGGGGCTAATTGCAGGTAGATTGAAATGTTTTACATCAGATTAGATTTTGTAAGTGTTGTATAGTTATTATGCTCAGTGTACTATGGCTGGGTTATACTAAGTTATATATGATACACCCTGTTATATTATTATCAACTTTAAGTTACAAATATGTCAACTATGAATTAATGCATATAATAAAGTCTAGCTGGATTAACAAGACGTGTAAATATTATATGGTGTCAGATGTAAATCATCGTCAATTTAAAAAAAAATAAAAAATACAAAGTCTGAAAAAAAAAAAAAAAAATACAGTCTGAAAAAAAAAAAAAAAAAAACAAACAAAATGTTTGAGTCTCAAACTGCCGCAATTAATAAAATAAACCTAAAAGCAAAAAACATGGCCGTCGAGTGGAAACACTGGAAAGACCAGTTCAAAATGTTCATTAGAGCAACAAATTTGGAAGAGGAGGCGGATAAAAGGAAAGTGGCATTATTACTGCATCACATGGGTGCCGAATGTTTAATAATTGCCAACTCATTTAACGTGGATTTAGACGAAATCAAATACAATGATTTGGTTCACAAATTTGATGCTTATTTTGTACCAAAAGCGAACATTGCCATGGAAAGGTATTCGTTTTTTAGTCGAAAACAAAATGAAGATGAACACTTTGATGATTACGTTACAGTGTTGAAGACTTTAAGTTTGTCATGTGAATTTGGCGAATTAAGGGAGTCACTAGTAAAAGATATTTTTATATGTGGTATATCACCTAAATACCAGCATATAAAGGAGAGGTTGTTGAGTGAAGACAAGATAGGATTGCCAAAAGCCATAGAAATTGCCAAAAACATAGAAGCAGCTCGGGAAAATGCATCTCAATTGTTAAAAGACAACAACAGCAACAATATGAACGTGAATATGTTAAAACAAAAATCACGTTTTAATCAACAAAAAACCATTTGCCGAAAGTGTGGCCAAACACACAAAACAAAATGTCCGGCAGAGAATGTAGTTTGCCATGCATGCAAAAGGGTAGGGCATTATTCCAAGATGTGTTTTTCCAAACAAAAGCTACAACAGCAGAGTCAACAAAAACAAAATGGCGGTGCTAAGCCAAAGTTTGTAAAAAATGTATACCATAAAGAAGAAGAAGAAGCAGAAGAGCTTTTTGTGGGTACATTGTCGTTTGAAAAACATGAAATAAAACAACAACAAACAAATCAACATGAAATAAATCAACAAATGAAACAACAAAAACAAAATATGGTCACGTTATCCGGTGGTAAACTATGTCAACAAATTCAACAAAATTCAACAGCTAGTCAAGGAGGATGGCACGTGAAGGTGTTTATTAACAATAAGCAAATAGAGTGTCAAGTGGATACTGGTGCTGATACTAATATTTTATCCAAGAAAATAGTTGATGAATTATGCATAAGTGATGATCGTATACAGTCAACAAAAACAAATATATTTACTTTTAGTGGTGAGAAACTGCCTATAAATGGTAAAGTAGATATAGATTTGATTTTTAATAATATACATTATTTAAGTACATTTTATATTGCTGATTTAAATTGTAAAAATATTATTGGTTTGGACTTAGCAAGAGCGATGAATTTGATAAAAAATGTAAATAGTTTGTCGTCGGAGAGCTTAGTTAAAAAGTTTTCAGATACGTTTGAAGGGTTAGGCTTATTAGAAAAAAAATGTAAGCTTATATTAAAAGATGAAGTAAAACCTGTTGTAGATGCACCGCGAAAAATTCCATTTTCGTTGCACAATGCATTAAAGAGTGAATTAGAAAGAATGATAAATTTAAAAGTAATTTCAAAAGTTGAAGAACCAACAGAATGGGTAAGCTCCATTGTTTTGGTGTCAAAACCAAATGGTCAGATTAGGTTATGTCTGGACCCGAGAAATTTGAACAAGGCTATACTTAGACCTCATTTCCCATTTCCAAATATCGACGATTGTAAGGCAAAGTTAAGTGGTTCAAAATTCTTTAGTACGCTTGATGCGAATAGTGGTTTTTGGATGATACCACTTGATGATGCTTCTTCTAAATTGTGCACATTCAATACCCCTTTTGGTCGTTACAAATTTCTACGTTTGCCTTTTGGTATCAATGCTGCGCCAGAAATTTTTCATGCAGAGATGGTAAAACTGTTCGGTGATCTTGATGGTTTGATAATTTATATAGACGATTTTTTGATATTTGCAAAATCTGTAGATGAGCATAATAGAATTTTGAATACTGTACTTCAGAGAGCGAGAAATGTTGGTTTGAAGTTTAATAAGTCTAAATCCAAATTTTTACTAAACGAAATAAAATTTATAGGTCATGTGTTTAATGATAAGGGTGTGAAACCAGATATGAGTAAAATTGAGTCAATTTTGAAGATGCCTATACCAAAAGATGTGCCAGAGCTACAGCGTTTTCTGGGCATGGTAAATTATCTAGGATCTTTCATTGAAAATTTATCGTCAAAAAATACGAATTTAAGACAACTTCTTAAAAAAGACGTTGCATGGCACTGGAATGAAATTTTAAATAAAGAATTTAATGATTTAAAAAATGAAATTACTAAATCGCCAGTGTTAACTTATTTTGATTCCAAAAAACAATTAACCTTAACGGTTGATGCGTCGAAGTTTGCTGTCGGAGCAGCAATACTTCATGAAAGAAATCCTATTGCTTATGCGTCCGCTTCTTTGACAGTTGCACAAGTCAATTATGCGCAAATTGAAAAAGAACTGTTTGCAATTTTATTTGGTTGCACTAGATTTCATCAATATGCGTATGGAACAAGAATAAACGTCGAAACAGATCATAAGCCGTTGGTGTCGATTTTTAATAAGCCTTTATATAAAATCCCACCAAGGCTACAACGTTTTATGCTTAGATTGCAATGTTATGATTTAAATGTAGTTTATAAACCAGGCAAGTATTTGTATATTGCAGATACTCTATCAAGATGTCCTTTACGCGAAGAAACATTTGTTGAGATTGATGAAGAATTGGCGCTTCATTGCAATTTTTTAAAATCCTATATGGATATACCGTTTTCTAATGTTCAAGATATTAAAAAACATGTTGAGATTGACAAAACGTGTCAAAAAATAAAAAATCTTATTCAAAATGGTTGGCCGAAATATATAAAATTGGTCGATTCGGAAATTGTTCCATACTATAAAATTAAAGATGAACTTACAATTTTCAATGATTTAATTTTAAAAGGAAATCAAATTCTAATTCCAAAAAATTTACGTCATACAATACTTGATTGTTTACATGAGAGTCATATGGGTATAGAAAGAAGTCAGAGCTTAGCTCGAAAAACAGTCTATTGGCCCAATATATATAATGACATTTTAAATGTCGTCTCCAATTGTGAAATATGTATGAAATATCGAAACTCAAACCCTAAACCAGAAATGCTATCTCATGAAATATATAACATACCTTGGTTTAAGGTTGGTTGTGACATATTTGAATATAAAAAAAAGCCATATGTGATAGTTGTCGATTACTATTCAAAGTATTTTGAAATCGATATTTTGAACAATGGATATTCAAGTATTAATGTCATAACTAAATTAAAATCAATATTTGCAAGACATGGAATTCCTCAAATTTTCATTTCGGACAATGGTCCACCTTACAACTCAAAAGAGTTTACTAAATTTTGTATTGACTGGGGCATACAACATAAAACTTCAAGTCCATATCTTCCAAGATCTAACGGTCTTGCGGAGAGATCAATACAAACTGTTAAGAAAATGCTGCATAAGTGTAGTGAAAGTGGTACTGATCCATATATGGCTCTACTACATCTTAGAACAACACCAAAAGCAAACTTACCAAGTCCTGCTGAACTTTTAATGTCAAGGAATTTGAGAACTAAATTGCCATCAGTAGCTGAAAATTTCAGACCAAAACTTATAGATGATAAACTATATAAAAAACAAATAAACAACAAAATTTTAAAATCTGCAAAAAATTACAACAGAAACACAAAAAATCCTAAAATTATGAAACCTGGTGACAAAGTAATGTTTAAGAAAAATCCAAATTCTTTATGGTTTAATGGTGAAGTAACCAAAAATTGTGAAGAGCCAAGATCGTATATTGTAAGGGATGATGATGGGGCACATTATAGAAGAAACGAACAACATATCTTTTGTAAACCAATACCCTTAACTAGCTCTGTAGAGGAAAATACAATTAAGGTTGAAAATAAAACTGTTAACATTAATGATCAAATTGGAAATACTGATTATGTTACTAGGAGTGGTCGAAAGGTTGTACAAACAAAAAAGTTTCAATGTTAAAAATGTATTATAATAAATAAAAAACTTGTATTAATTTTTTTTTTATATAATATTTTATATTATTAATATATTTTATACTGTATTATCTTATTAAAATTGTATTGATACTAAACATAAAGTTGGTATTAATTTTTCTTATAACTTAAGTTTATTTTATAATGTATTATTATTTAAAAACAAGGAAGATGTTGTATAGTTATTATGCTCAGTGTACTATGGCTGGGTTATACTAAGTTATATATGATACACCCTGTTATATTATTATCAACTTTAAGTTACAAATATGTCAACTATGAATTAATGCATATAATAAAGTCTAGCTGGATTAACAAGACGTGTAAATATTATAGTAAGGATTTATATAGGAAAGGAATTCAATATAGTTACATACAGTGGTGGCCATATAATTAGAAACGATGCTTTGATATTATAAGATCGCACTGTAAATTGTTTTACCGTCTTTCAATGAGTAAACAATCAGCATTGTTGTTGATGCACAACACGTGTGGATCCAATTTCATAAGTTCAGGTAATAATGGATCAGCATTAATACAAAAACATTATGGAAAATGTAATGGAACCGTATTGGTTTGAAAATATGGTCGTCCAATACATTTTTCATCATGATAATGACCCAAAGCGCATTGCACGGTTAGTGAAGTGTTGGCTTTTGGCTCAAAATAATGATGTTCTTGACTGGTCGCCCAAAGTTGGTGTAACAAAGCTGGAAAAACATATCTCTGCAAACATGCCAGCGTTTAATTAAGAGTTTAGCAAAAAGACTGGCGAATGTTGTCAAAAACAAGAGTTATGCAGCAAAATATTAAAGGATAAGACCGTTTTGTTAAACCTCACTAAGGTTTTTGGTATATATTTTTTATAGTTTCTAATTATGTGACCAATTTGATATTGCGTTTTTTTTTTGTGTTTAGTTAATTTTCCTTAGAATAGTATTTATGCTGTGCATTTTTTTAGTTTAAACTTAATAATAATTTGTTTTTGGAATACTACGAATATACACAGTTTCTTTCAGCCATGTCACAGTGGAATTAATTCCGTATTTTGCTTCTAAACAAAAAGTAAAACGAAACATTTTTTCGGAATGATACCACTTTAAATTTGTTATGTGGAATTGTAATTTTAGGCTTTTCTAGGTTTCATTCCGAAAAAAAATTTTCTTTGTACGGAATTAATTCCACTTCCGAACAGAATTAAACTCTATGAAATGACTGCTTATTTAGTTCTGTATTCCATTTGTAGTAAATTAAAATTGTTCTTGTTTTTTTTTCTTTATATTTAAATTATTCTTTATAAATTATTACATTATCGCATAGTTGGTAAATATTAAAAAAAAGTTATATTTTTGTATTCATTTTCACTGTTTGTATTGTGTTTTATTAGCGAAAAATACTGTTGAAACCCGTTCGCTCTTGGCATTCACCGCGTGCCTTATGGTCGAAATACATATAGGCCTACAGTGGATACCAGGAGAAAAACGTATAACGAAGAAACACTTTTATTAACTATTTTGTTAATATTTTAAGGGAGCAAACACTTTAAATCACTTTCATTTTATTAATTTAAAATGTTTATTTATTTTGTAAATTCGATAATTTTTTTTTAGATCACTTTTATTAATATTTTATTTTAAAACCAGCAAATTTAGCTGTTAAAGGACGATGTTATCCCTTCGGCTTTTACGATCACACTGTGTTACTTTTCTGATGTGCATAAGCATAAAACTACAGCTACGAAGATTCTTTTATTAGGTCATTCTCTTAGTCGAAACATTTGTATGATTCTTCTAATGCTTACCTTTGCTACCGCTAACATTTAAGGGTGGTTCGGTTGCTGCGTTACAAGGATCCCATCTCTGCTCTCTCATAAACATCTCATATTGCACTGATTTTATGTAACAAATCATACATATTCTCTTTCATCCTTACTCTCTCACTCTCACTCTCAATCTCTGCTTGTACATGTTTATAAATCTATCGTTTTTATGACTCTGTTTAGGTAAAATTTTTATATAAATCCTGTTTTGTTTTAATTGAAACAGGGTGCAGCAGCTGCCACCACGATTTCATCGTCTATTGTCATTATTTTGTGTTTTTGTTATTGTTTATTATTTGTATTTAAGATTTGTCATGTTTTTGTTGTCGTTGTTAAGCGCTCACATTTTTTGCATTATTGACATTTATAAAATGTAAAGAAATTAAACGAAATCTCTGCTGCATATTTCTTTTCAAACATTTCTTTGGAGTTTTCAGTTCTTTGTTTGTCTAGAAAGTTTTTGTTTTGGCAAAGAAGAGAAAAATAAAAGGAATTTTACTTCGTAGAATTTTTAGTTTTCAAGTAAATTAAAAAAAATCTGCCGAAAGGGATTTAAGCAACAATTGAACGGAAATGTATGATTTATAATCCTGCTTAAGACCTATAACTGCAAAGGTCTTATATGTAAAGGAACAGTTCAGATTTTTGGAGGTTAATCATCTATATTAACAGACCACACATGTTTCATTTCTTCTTAATGACTTGTTCGAATTTTAAATCAATTTTCAAAAAATTATAGTTTCTGAAATCTTCAAAATCAGTTTTCATAGAATCAGCTCAGAGTAATGATTCTAGGAAATAATTTTTGTTTTCTTAATTACATTCTTTAACTTTTATAAAATATATTTTTTCTCAGGTATATTTTATAAAAGTTAAAGGAAGCAATAAGCTTTGTTTCAGTTCCGTATAAAAGCTATCAACACAAGGTTATGTATTTAGTCCAGCATTTTACTCCCAAAAAAAAAGAAGGAAAACTGAACTAGTCATGTATCAATCACTACTTTATGTGATGTAAAAAATATTACAGTCGTAACACAAGGGATTTGCCTTTAAAGCTTAAAGTTGTCATTGAATGGAAATTGATCATTTAGGTTATTTATAATTTCTGTTCAATATTACAAATTCATTGCCAAGTAATATGCTAAAAGCTAAATTCTTGTGGCGTTTTCTTATCTGGCAAAAATGTTACATATATGTTACACTTTTTACCCATTTCCCATATGAAAAAGGAAAAACGTGTAACATTTTTGCCAGAAAAGAAAATATGTCATTATTGTAAAATCACTAAAACTAGTTACAAGTAATGACTTTCAAAAGTAAAAACAGAATGTACTCATGCAAATGACTGGAAAGCATAAGTTATCAGTTATAAAGGGTGATATTTTTAGTAACTTTCTTTTTGCCAAGACTGTTTCTCGCAGGTCAGCTGGTTTTGTGTAACATGTTACTGTTACACATGTTTAGTTTGGTCTATAATTTAATCATGAATTTTATTATTTATCAAAGTGCTACTGTGCGATGATTACAATTTTGTTTGCCCAAAATGGAAGAACTGGACTTAGCTGACATGTGGTTTTGACAAGAAGGTGTCACATGCCACACAGAACGCGAAAGAAGCTAAATTTGTTGGTGGGAGTATATTGTGTTGAACTTGGGAGGGCCAATAAAAGTGAATAAATTTTGTCAACTTTAAATTTAAACATTGTAATTTACGGGGAACTTTGAACATATTTAGGGTGTTTAAAACACATACAAAGAGTTTTGCAAAAGAGTGAATATTCTCTGTAGTTTATTGTACAATTAATACTGCAAACGAATAGAGCTGTTAAAAACCCTTCCTTAATTTTATTAGAATATATAATAATATATTATATAGAATACGAAAAAGTGTGAATATTTTCTGTGGAGCATTGTGTAATAGGCAGGCAAATAATAATAAATGAATGTGCTCTTTTGGAACCTGTACATAAAGTATTTATATAGAAGAGTGAAGTACAAACTGCATTATGACGATATCAAAATGTTTAAATAAAACTGTAGAGTTGGATACTCATTTATCTCTTCTCCAACTTGTTTGAACCATAATCGTCGGAGTAAAATTGGCAAATGTTACTGCTATCTGCAAAATATTAAATATGAAGTTCAAAATTCTGCATAGAAGGTCATGTAATAGACAGCAAATAAAGCCGATAATCAAATGAATATATTACAAATGTTGATGCCATCTGCAAAACAGCAGATAGTTTTTAAGTTCATCAAAGAAAATCAATTTGAAAGGCAAGAAGTGAAGTAGTAAAAAGACTGGAGTGTTGTGGCACCACTGTACAAATATTAAAATCATTTGGTCTACGCTAAGATCACTGTAATATCGAGCATGGGAGCATTTTCATTAATAAACAATAATGGATTACATGAATCAAATATAAAGATTGCGCAAAGAATGTAAACAAAATTTCCTCTCTATGCGCATGACGTCACAGGTTATTTTTTTCCGTATAATCAACATGTAAAAAATAACTTTTGTTAACAATATTTAAAAAAAGTAAATTTTTCGTAAACTTTTTGATTCAAGATAAAACATTTAATTATTAACTATTTTATAAATATTCACAAAAAGTTAACTTTTTGTTTGTTTTTTGTTTAAATTTATTTTCTTTTGGAAATTGGAAAAAACCTATATTTATATTTTTTTAATATTTTCACAATTAAAAATGGCAAGCTTCATTTTAA
Source organism: Bellardia bayeri (assembly GCA_950370525.1). Classification (NCBI taxonomy): domain Eukaryota; kingdom Metazoa; phylum Arthropoda; class Insecta; order Diptera; family Calliphoridae; genus Bellardia; species Bellardia bayeri. The sequence goes on from OX493265.1 coordinate 67,700,476, forward strand.
AACTGTTATTATTATTCAAATTCATATAAAAGTTAAGCAATAATAAAAATATTTTTGACTTGTGGCGTCACAAGAAGAAATTTTGCTCTCAATTTTAGTCTCACGGTTTTTATAAAATTAAACGGACCTGCTCAATGCGTGATCTTCATCAATTGATTCATGAATTGATTACATAAAAAAAATTACCTCTTATTTACTTGGAAGGTAAATAAAACTGGCCACTTAAGATTTGGTATTGCAATGACAATAAATCACTAAAATAAAATTTGTTTTGAATTTTGAAAATACTAGAGCTGTTGTATGAAACTGATTTTTTGGGGCATTTGAACCTGAATGTCTTGCGTAAAGCACATCCAAGCTTAAATAAGTGCCAATCAAATAGAGAAATCTTTTAAATCAGAATTTATTGGTTCTAAAATTTTAATGAAAATATATTGGTGACAGTTTCTATGTATGTTCGTGTTCTAAATTAAAGCCAAATGTCCCTACATAGATTAGAACATAAAAAATACAGATAATAAAAGAGCTACGTGCATAAAATCGAATTTTGAGGTATTCATATCTGAAATAAGTGTCTACATAGCAGAAAAATGTTGTGAAATTCTAATGTGTTGGTGTTTTTTTTTTTTTTTTTCATAAAGCTAAATGTTCCAACATAGAATTCAATATAACAATTGACTCTAAAATAGATTACTAGTGGTGAGTAAATTCCATATAACAATTGACTCTCCAATATATTACTAGTGGTGAGTAAAGTGACAACCAAAGTAACTAAATCCTAGATTATTTAAAGACACAAAAGTCATAAATAAATTTAAAATTAATGTCTGAACTCGATAAATTGGCTAATGGTAAAGTTGCTGCGGCGCTACTGCATAAAATGTGTATTTATTTTGAACACTATTGAACTCTATTTGTTTCTCATTGCTTTTAATTGTTTAGTATAAAACAAATTATATTTTAAGCAATTTTATTAAATTTAAATGTATTAACGAATTGCATTTGGATCTGACATATGATTGCAATTCTTAAATTTTACAGTTTTGAAACCCATCAATTAAATCTACAATATAGTCTAACACAAATTTTCGCATGATTTATTATAATTTTAATAACTTTTTGGAACAAGTTGTAATATAAATGAGTTTTAAAGAAACTAATCTGAAATGAAATGAAAAGGATAAATCTGAAAATATGTGTATATTTAGAAATTTTACCAATTATGGATCTATTACATAAAGATAACCGATACATTGTGGTAATCGAATGATTGTTATGTTTTGGATAAACAATTAAATTATATCAACCGAATCATTCGATTGGTAAACAATTTGGTGGTCACAGCTTGCTCTATGCAGGAAATCATAAGAAAATAATCAAATTCAATTGGAACGACAAATGAAATATACCAAAAACTGGGGTTGCTTAGATGCTAATATCCCACTCATACAAAGTGCAAAGAAATTTCTGCAGATTTCTTAACGAAAGTTTTGTATAAGTTTAAATACATGTAATGCATATTTCATAAATATACGTGTATTCTCAATTTGTCATAACTTAACTCTTTCTACTACATGAAGATTTATTTGAAAAAAAAAATTGCTGCAAAAGAGAATCCAGATAGTTTAATAAGGTAAAGTTATATTCATGACAAAAACTCCAACTTTAATATTTATTTAGTCTCATTACATAATAATTTTAGAGAAATCGGTTTACAAATTCTGCATTTTTTAATGATGTAGCTCACATTGAATTATAACTTGTTCAGGTTTTTGAAAATTGGTCCTTTCAATTGAATACTGGATTATAAATTTAGAAGATATCAATTATTTTGCAAATTCTTAATATATACAATCTAGTCACATGAATTATAAAAATTAAATAGCTGTGTTATTCAAAAGCAATTATCTTAATGCATATACTATATGTATGTAAAACAATATTGTTTCTAACTGTCAAAAATAACAAAAACTCCTTTATAAAACACTTTATTACTTCACTGACAGATTTATTGTCTACTCACAAAAATGTTTAACTCACAAACAATTTTTGCGCCATTTTTGTTTCCCAAAACAAAACGCAAAAAAATCTACGCAAATTTGCTAACCCAGCATTAGAAGGTACAAAAGTCAGATGTTTCTAATATTTTCTTTACAAAACTGCATACATATGTTTGTACCTACACATATACATACAGTGAACTCGCAGAAGCATGAACTATCCAAAAACATAAAAATTTTTTTTACATTAACTACTCTAAAACGTGAACATAAGATGAAGGCTCTAAAACGTGAAGTTTTTATCGAACGTTAGAATTGAAATTTGTGAGCTTATTTTGGGATTTCCCGCAGAACTTTTGTTGCATGATAAGTAGCTTCTTTTGTAATTGTAGTTGCTCCTTTTCAATAACTTAATTTAGAAATGAGTATCTTAGAAACCCTTTTGCAATCCACAGTAGCTATGTAGTATATTAAAATATGGCAGGAACTTACAAAAAGTAGCATCAAAACATGTTTCATAGGTGAAAAATAACGTACATATGTACATACTTTATTTTAAAATAAATAAAATATAAGATATTAAAATATGCCATAGAAAAAATGCAATCTAAAACGTGAACAATATCAAAATAGCTTGAATCGTAGGCTTGAATTTAGAGTTCCAAAGTAGCTTCAATTATATGTCTTTTTAAAGTCTCAAAATAGCTTGAATTGTAGATTTTTTTACAGTCTCAAAATATCTTCAATTATAGATCTTTTTAGGGTCTCAAAATAGCTTCAATTGTAGGTCTTTCTAAAGTCTCAAAATAAACTGAATTATAGGTATTTTTACAGTCTCAAAATAGCTTGAATCGCATGTCTTTCTAAAGTCTCAAAATAGCCTGAATTATAGGTATTTTTACAGTATCCAAATAGCTTCAATTATAGGTCTTTTTACAGTCTGAAAATAGCTTGAATTATAGGTATTTTTACAGTATCCAAATAGCTTCAATCGCAGGTCTTTTTAGAGTCGCAAAATAGCTTCAATTATAGGTCTTTTTAGTGTCTTAAAGTAGCTTCAATCATAAGTCTTTCTAAAGTCTGAAAATAGCTTGAATAGCAGGTATTTTTAAAGTCTCAAAATAGCTTGAATTGTAGATATTTTTACAGTCTCAAAATAGCTTCAATCGCAGGTATTTTTAGAGTCGCAAAATAGCTTCTTTTTAGAGTTTCAAACATGCTTCAATCACAGGTCTTTTTAGAGGCTCAAAATAGCTTTTTGTCTCTTTAGAGTCTTTTTAGAGTTCCAATTATATAAAAATCTTAAATCGTCCACCATCACAAGTGATGACTGAGGGTACATAAAAGTTTCTCATTCCGTGTGTAACATTGAGAAATAGTCATCTAAGATCCAAAAAAGTAAATATATGAAATTCGATTCGAAAGTCGATTGAACTGATGCCGTCAGTCTGTGTAAAACACTCTCACCATCGGTAAAAATTAGTTTACGCTTCTGTGAGTTCACTGTACATATTACTTTGCACTATTGTGATCCCTCAAAGAGCAGCTGATTTACCTTCGATAAATCACAGCACATCTAGCAAATACACTAAAAACAAATGCAAACAACCAACAACTACATATTTGTCCCGTGACATATTTTTTGTAGTTGCTTTTTACCCTCTCCTTATGCACACAAAGAACGACCTTCTCTGATTTCATTACTAAGGTCATTAACCATTGTGTGTGTTTATTAACGTGAGTATGTGTCTGCTATAGATATTAGGTATTATTGAACAGACTTTGCACGATCCTTTCTTTAAAACATTCAAAACACACACTCTCACGCACACACACACACACACATTACTACTACTGCATCTAATGCCTGCAGGAAGGGGTCTCCTTCTATTGTTTGCCTTGCAACATCAGCTGTTTTTATGTCTGAATAGGACAGATGCTGCGTGTGAGTGTGCAAAATCGATCTAGGCAAGAAATACAAAACAATAATCTATAATATTCATAGTAAAAATTCTGTGGAAAAAAATTATTTACCTTGATTAGAAATGTTTTGTAATTATGTATTGTATGTGTGTGTGTGTTTTTTTCTGTTTGCTGGGGATTTTTGTAAATCTTTTTCTCAGAGAATTTGTAATGGTGATAATTAAAGGATGTTGAATTTTATTACTTGGATAATTCATTTGAATAATTACATTTTTTGGAAAATATATTTTGTCACTTGAGGTAGTTTGATGATAAGGAAATAACGTACGATTTCAGGAAACGCTGTTTGTATGTTCAAGAGGAAATTAAGTGATATTTAATAAATTATATTCATATTTCACAATATTTGTGTTTCGGATAGCAACAATGGAGTTAGAATTTCATTTTTATTTGACAGAGAATTTTGTAGCAATCAGAACCTCAGTTTCAACTATAAATATGTTGCTAAATTATTGCTGGATGGTAGATATTTAACATTCTAGAGTAGCATTATTGCATCATTTTAAGTGCCTGACTTAAACAAGTACTTATACTTGCACGAACCAAAATAATATCACATTGCGCACAATGTGAACAAATACGCTTTGGTCATGAAATAAACTATTTTAAATATAAACACTAGGATGGTTTTTCAAAATCGATTTTCGATTTTTAAAGGTGCTCACATCTAGAATTATGTAATTTAGTGTTAAAATACAATTGCGAACATTTTAGGTTAATCGGACTATGCCTTTCCGTGCCGAAAGAGCCACAGAGTTTTCGAAAATGCCTGTTTTTCACGAAATAGCGCCATGTTTCTACTTTAGCTGATAAATGCCATTGGGGGAGTCCCCAATTTGATTTTGACATTGCGTGTGCAATGTTACTTTAAATTTCGAGGAATTATTTATTTGCAGAAGTACGATGATAAGAAAGCGTAGAATATTATTTCGAAATCAAAGGGCACAAAAAATTAAACAAAGGTTTCAAAAATCGGATTTGGAGGGGACTGTTGTTTCTACAGAAAGAATGTGTTGCACGGTTGGCAATCGTAGTAAGCAAAGGAGATGATGAACAACTACTGGAAGTCCCTGCAATAGAAAATAGCACAGGCTTCAGTCAAGCAGAAGCTGTTAACGATAAGTCTAGAAAAAAAATTGGAAAAATAAATTGTAGATACATATGTATTTTGATACAACGGCTTCCAACACTGGACGAATGAAAGGTGCGTGCACTTTAATAGAAAAACAGCTAGGTAAAAATTTATTGTATTTGGCATGTCGCCATCATATTTTAGAGGTCGTGTTGAGATCAGTATTTGAGCATAAAATGGGATCGACGACTGGTCCTCAACCTGACATTTTTAGAAGGTTTCAAATGTATTGGCCTAACATAGAGCAGTCTAAATACATAGAAGGAGTAAAGGATAATTCAGTAAAGAAATCAGTTAAAGACTTCGAAAAAGAAGTATCGGAATTTCTTCATAATCAGTTAACCGAAACACAGCCCAGAGATGATTATTTAGAATTCATTAAGTTATGCCTAATATTTTTAGGAAAAGTTCCTTCTCACGATGTTTTGTTTCGCAGTTGTGGTGCCTATCATCATGCCCGTTGGATGGAACAAGCCTTTTACTCTCTGAAAATGTTTATTTTTAGGGAACAGTTTCCTATTAGTATAGAAGAGATCAGTTCATTAAAAGCTATATGTTTATTTATTGTTAACTTATATGTGAAAATGTGGTTTCAAGCTTCATACGCTATTACAGTTCCTAATAATGATAAGGAGTTTGTTCAGAACGTCATAAAATACAAAGATATTGATCAAGATATCTCAGAAAAGGTATTGAGATAATATTTACTTCACCTGTGGTATCTCAACCCGGAACAAATCTGTTTTAGTTTGTTTGACAATAATGTTTCTAATGAAATTAAAAGAAAAATGGGTCAAAAGATTTTGTCATACAAGGATTTAGAAGAAGACGAGCGGTCTGCAAGAATTAGTAGAGTGAAATTTTCTGAAAACGAGGCTGTAAAACTTTTTAAAAATGCTTCTCTTGAGAAGTTTGCTTCGGATCAAAGTCTGGCTTTTTTCGAATGTTTTAAAGTTAAAATTGATTTTTTGGCAAAGCACCCAAGGAACTGGTCCGAAAATAGAGATTTTTTGAAACTTAAAAGTTTTGTAAGAAGTATAAAAGTAGTAAACGACACGGCTGAAAAGGGGGTTAAACTAATTAAAGACTTCAATAGCACTCTTGCAAAAGATAAAGAGCAAAAACAATTCATTCTTCAAGTGGTAACGGAATGTCGTCGTCTGTACCCTGATACTTCCAAAAGTACACTTAGTCTCCCCTTGTTAGAAGATAGATATTAAAATTTCTAGTACTAACTAAGTATAATAATAAACAGATATATGTATTAATTTTATTATGATTTTTTATTTAACTATTTAAGTTTTTTTAATTTTAAACATGAATTCTGACATTTGTAAATATACATATGTAAATACAAATTAAAAAATTTTTTATTTTTCTTTGAATTATATATTTTTGAAGAAAGCGTGTTAGAATTGCATGTAAAGTCATTAAAATTACATTTCATTTGATAGTAAATTTATTGTAATAAATTATGGCATTCATCAGCTGAAGCATAAGCATGGCGCTATTTCGTGAAAAACGGTCATTTTCGAAAAGTTTTGGGTTTATTCGGCACGGGAAGGCATAGTCCGATTGAGCTAAAACTTTTACAGTTGTATTTCAACACTAAATAGAACATTTCTAGGCATGAGCACTTACAAATTTCAAAAAAAAAATTATTTGCCATATTCAATAAAACCACACTAAAAAACACACAAGCGTCACAAGCATGGCACTTGAAATGGACAGCCGCGTTACGGCACAACCTTAAGTATGTGAATATTTTATTTAGGTCAAACCAACTCAAATTACACAAAATATTCCCATGCATTAGTTTAAGATTTAGTCGTCTAGTAGTATATCAGCAGAATGTATTTAGTATTAAGAAATCAATATTGATAATAAAGTCAAAGCGACAACAAGTTGCTAAATACAAATAAACTGTATAACAAGACTTTTTATTGTCACACTATGGATAATATTGAATTTATGTGACATAAATTTAATTAAATTTTAAAGTTATTATGTTATTTTTGTATTTTTAAAACAAAAATATAATTATACAATTAATTAACTTAAAATAATTAATTAACTTAAAATAATTAAATAACTTAACGCAGTTTTCGCCCTTAGTAACTTATATGTCATTTTGAGGGATACTTATCTGGCATTTATGCTCACTTAGTTATTGAACAATATAGTGTAAATAATAAAGTTTTTTTGCATCGAATATGTTGAATTTTGTGCTAATAAAACGTCATATGCGAAAATCTTGTCTTTACTTCTTTAATTGAAAAAAAAAACAAAAAGCAGCTGAAGCACATCGATTGCTTACCAAAGCTTATGGTGACTGTATGACAGTTTCGATGTGTGAGAGATGGTTTGTGCAGTTTAGAAGTGAAAGACAAAGATTGGAGGCATTACTATCTGAAGATTGTTGTTAAACTCAACAAGATCTCTCAAAAGCAGTGAAAACTACTCAAATAGCAATTGGCGTTTGCAAGCAGCAAAATGAAGCCAAAAGCAGGGAAAATGGCTATCCTATTAATTGAAGACGCCATACAATTTTGCATGTCTGAAGTTCTGCTAAAACGCTCTACGATAGACCGAGGCGTAAGAGATCATATGTTAAGCCCGGCCAATCAGCTGAATCGACATCAAAGCCTAAAACTCTTGGCACTAAGGTTATGCTCTTGGATCAAAAGGGTTCTACATATATATTATGAGCTGGTGCAGTCTGACCTAATTCAGGTTCTAGCACTTGCCGAAAAATGCTCACAATATGCGGCCAGGCATAAAAGTTTAATATTACATTATGACATTCATCGACCACATGTTGCAAACAACTTTAAAAAACTATTTAGAAAGAAGTTGTTGGAAAGTTTTGCCTAGCTAGCCTTATAGTCCTGATCTTGCCCCGTTCAACTACTATGTATTTGTTTCTATCGGCTTAGAACGCTCTCTCTTGGATATGCTTTACTTCAGCACTGGGTATACAAAATCGGCTTGATTCGTTCTTGGCTACAATGGCCAATACATTGAAGAAATATTGCATAAAAGTTTAAAATAAAAGGACCTAAAATGCACGAAAATAAGTTTCTGCTCATTTAAAAACATATAATAAAATAAAAACAAAAATTTTACTATAGTTTTACTTTCGATTGAAATAACCTAATTTAATATACTAAGTCGTGCGATTTGCATTACACAGAACTGTACTTTATTCATTAGCACTCGGTTAGGAAAGAAAATATCAAATCGATAAAAAAAACCCCCAAAATATGTCAAATAAACCGAATTAAACTAATGTAATAAATTGTATCAATAAAAACTGGTAGACGAAAAGGCAGAGAAGCTTCTAAAAAATCAACCTGACTGTGATTATGAACATACATATGAATGTATAGGCCGCGTTCAAGTTGATATTGAGTTTATAACACTTTAAAGCACATTAAAAATGTTCCAGAATGTCCAGAAGATTCTATCAACCAACTCCTCAAAACGAAAACAAACAATTTAAAACGTTCTATGTTGTGTTGTGAATCTGGACAGGTCTAGGCAATAGTTTCATATAGCGAATAAGCGAAAATATATTCTGTATTAACAAAACTTTCCTGAACATCCTTATCACTTCAGTGAAGTAGCAAATGAATAATTGTTAAATTCAGCTAAAAAAAAATTGCTTTCATTTTAAAATTTGAAATCATGTCAGTGCATTACAAGCACGAAGAAATGAAAAACAAACAAAAAATGTAGGAGCAAGTAATGGTATCAATATTTTTAAACTTTAAAATATGTGTTCGCTTTGAATGTATTTAAGATGAAAGATAATATACGAGTACATTTTCAGTTTTATTCTTCACTTACTAAATTCCTATTTCATTCACTTCTTTACATGTTACGGTTTGTATTGACGAACTCCTTAAAAAACGAAATCAGTTGTAATATTTCTTTGATCTTTCAGCAGTGCAGGCAGCCTTAAATATAAATTGGATCTTTACCTCTGTGTTGTACTGTTTGGCATGTATGGAAAGTAGATTTTAGATTCGAAAATACTGTAGAAAAATAATATGTACATTTCAGAAGCTGAATGAGAAGTTTAATGTGTTTCATCGGTTTCAGCCTGCGAGAAATGGTTTGTGCTGTTCAGAGATTTAAATATCAAAAAATTGCAGGAATTACTCCATGAAATCTGATCAGACCATCACAAAAATCCGTACCGAAGGCAACTGAGCATTTGCTGTAAAACATCCAGCATATGATTCCAGATATAAAAGCGAAGTATTCCATCATGACAATGTTGCAAAAACTATTTAGAAACAAAGTGGTTGAGAAGTTTTGCCAGATTTTGTCACGTACGATTACTATTTGTTGCGATTGATGCAGAACGCCATCTCTCGAATACACTTCACTTCAAAACTGGCTTGGTTCGTTTTTGGTGTCAAAAGATGACAACTTATTTTGGTGCGGAACCCACATGTTGCCAGAAAGGTGGGAAAAGTTCATAGCTGGCCAATTACAATTTAGTAATTTATTTGTTTAATTTTTTAAAATAAAAGTTAAGCATTTTAAAAATGAACGCATTTTTAAGTTATACACCCAATCAGTTTTTCACAATATTATAATTATTTTCCAATTAAACAATTTAAATATGCTGCAACACATAACTCCTCTTCAATCAATATCAACTGTAAAAGATAACGAGTAATGCAAAGTAGCTCATAAATGTTGTATAATTTAGTTGCCTATAAAATCAGAATGGGAAACAAAATAACTGATTGTAATATACATATACATAATATACATATACATACATACATTATAACATTTGCCAATGTTATAAACATTTTATATTTCTGGCTTTAACAACATTATCCTTAAACTCCTAAACATGTAGCACGTATAAAATAAGGATTTTTGTACGTATCCAGATTACTGCAAACTATTTTAAAAGATTCATGGAAAATTTGAAGATAAAGCTTAAATCCTTTTTCATTTCTACCTACATATGTGTAGAAGTAATACATGTGTTTCAACAAGACATGTATGTATGTATGTATAAGTGCATAGAAGAGAGTAGAATATGACTCATATATTGTTATGAAAATATATTATAGAAAAATAATATAGATATGAAATGAATCTATTTAAAAACGTGACTGTTTCCTTAGATTTTATAATGTTTTTTTTTTGTTTATATTGTATATTTTCTCATATAATATTGTTACATGTTTCAATGTAATTTTCCTGTTCTTTATGAAATAAATAATACTGTGTTATAAAATACAACCATACTTATGTGCATAATAACATTTCTTTGTTTTTTATTGTTATTATATATTTATTTTTACACATTATGTATATTGCTATAATACATGTGTAAATATTATATAAAACGATATATAAATATAGATATACATACATACATATAAAATCTCATGTGTGTGCAGTATAAGGTTATTGTTATTATAAAATAACCTCGTTATTTTGCTCAATGAACCATATAAAGGCTGATGCTGGTTTTTCATTCATTCATTCTGCCCCATTGCTTTTTATCACATGTTTTTTTTCTTTTCTTTTTTTTTTTGCTTTTAAGCTAAAAACGGAAAGTCGATAAAGTTCGTACGAGAATATCAACTAAAGTTTATGAGAAAATATTATAAAATATACTTATACATACATACTTATGTATATGTATAAACAATTATCATGAAAATAGCTTGCTACAGAAAATCAATATTTATAAATTTAATAATAACTGCTGATGTTGATGAAAACAAGAATGTCAAATATTTACAGATTTTTATAAGGGAAATATAAAATCACTGGGGGAAAATTGTCTTTAGGAAAAACATTATAAAGATGTTATAAGTGCATATTTAAATTACTGTAAACAATGTTTAATATTATTTTGATTAGTTCTTGTGCTAAGAGCATTAAACTAGATTCAAATTTGAAATTTATTTTATTACAAATTTATATTAAAAACAAGCAAGTCGGTCATGCCATATAATACCCTACACCCAGTAAAAACAGACATATGTAAAAACAGATTTTCAGAAATGGGCTCTATATAGGAACTATCACCTATTATGGACCGATCATCCAAAAATGTATTGGTATGACTTCTGTGCATATAAATATTCTTTGTGTTAAATTTTATCTCGATATAAAAACTTACAAGATTTATAGGTGTTAAAGTGATTTTCGTCGGATATTTTATATGCAAGCTATGACTAATTATGGACCGACCGTTATAAAATTAGTTGTCATTATTTCCGTATATATGATATTTGTATATATTTGTGTTTAATTTTATTTGAATACTAAAGCTATGTGCAGACGGTTGTCAGATCTGGCAATGTGCTATCAATGTACTGACATTAAAAAATTGTTAGCAAAAGATAAATTGTCAGTTCACACGACTATAAGAGAACCTTACAATTTCATTAGTACACAATTGTCACACAATAATTTTATCTGTCAACAGAAAATGTCAGTTCACGCGTTTGTCAGATTGTTGTTTGGCAAAAATTATCATATTCGTTGTCAGGCATTGTCAGAATTGTGTGTGTTTAAAAATGTCCGAAGAACAATAGAAAGGCTTATTCGTTATGTGCAAATTGTCAAAAATTTATTTGCGAGCAACATAAAATTGCATATTTTATATGTAGCAGTTGTAACGAGAAGAACTAGTTATTTGTATTTTTTTAGTTAGTTTTATTATTTTACAGAGTAATCCGATTGAATATTTATTTACTGAATAATGCCAATTAAAATAAATAAATAAAAAAAAATTATTAAAATTCAAAGAAAAGTACTATTTTCATTACAAAATCTTACACACGGTGAATTTTCACCCGAAGGACTCTACTATAACTTATTTTGAGGAACGTATGAGGGTGAAATATAGTCATGGAACAAAAAAAAAAGTAATTGAAACAATTTAGCTGCATGTTCTAGAAACTAACGTTGATGAAGATAAAATAAAAAAAACCGCAAAGTTTGGGTGAAAGAACTGTATGAAATCTGCGACCTCTGGACATAAAATATCTTTGGAAAGTTTCTAGCATTTCATTCCGTTCCTCTACTTCCTCGAAAAGTTTGATACTACTTGCATGTGACCACACGATTTCTACCTTTTTCCGGTAGGACTCTTGTTTCGGCCTTGATTTTTTGTCGCCTTTAGAGCTTGTTAATGACTGAATAGGAAATTTCAATTCAATTGGCTCATAGCTGCACTCTATAATGCAGAATTCATTCATTCATTTATTATTTTCTTTAATTTTCAGTCACATTTTTATATACATATAACTATTATTGGTACACACTCTTTATGATTTAAAATATGTGAAAATATGCAAAAATATAAAATTATTTTAACATCTGCATTACTTCGAAGTGATCGTATAATATCTTATTTGGAGACATTCAGTCTTTACTTATAAGAACTTCTGTGAGACCGTACTGTTAATATTAAGGTTAAAGCTTCCTTTTAATGACTTCTGTAGAAGTTGACTAAGCAGACAACGAAAAATGTGCGGTCCTTACAAATCAAATATTTGATTATTTAGGCCAATTTTACCTACACGACTTGATGGATCTATGGCGGATGAACGTCAAAAGGCTCGACACGTTCATAAGTGCAACAGGATGATTTGCTTAAATTTTGACTAAAGTTGATCATTGGGGTTCTACTTCTCTCTGACCTTTTCTTTCCCAATTATCATAATTGGTGTCAATTTAACTTCCAAACTGGCTGCTAACTTAAATTTTATCGATTGTGATAAATAATTATTTTCATAAATTTGTTTGCTGTGGTATCATGCTTTAATAAGCTCTTACCCCAAAATCTTTTGATTTATTTAATGTCATTATTTAAGCGCATTGATACATTTGTTACTTTTTTATCAAAATTAAAAAAAAATTTAAAAAATACAGTGGCTTGCAACTTATTAATGGAATGCATTTTCTTGTTTTTAAACCTCCATAAAAAGAAAAAAATTGATGTCATTTAAAAGACAAAAATTTTTAATCTAACAAACAAAAAACATTTATTGCAGAAATGTACATTTTAATATCTTAAAAATAAAAAAGCAATGCTCATTTTTACACGTTACAGTTTATTTTATGCAGTGAATTTCTACTGTACCGACAGCTCAATGCTGGTTGATTTTTCGTTTTTTTTCTTCTTTTTCTACTTATATCAATATTTTTTTTAATTGTTAGTCCAAATTTGTAACTTCAAGAGTCAATTTAAAAAAGAATTCGTTTTAAATCATTTCGAAAATGGCCCACTAACAGCGAAAAATAGCAGAAATATTTAACATTAAAACTTTCACAGTCCATAAAATCATTGAGCGCTTTATTCATGAAAATCGTGTTTATAAAAAAGGCAGAAGGCCACCAAACAAAATTTTCAATAAGCATAATAAACGACAGATTTTAAGAAAAAAGGGCAAGTCCAGGGCTATCAGCTTTACAACAGGCCTCCGAAATTAAAGCTGCCCTGGACAAATAATGTTGCATTGAAACTGTTCGTTGTGTCTTGCGCCAACATGAATTTAATGGCCGAGTTGCACGCAAGAAACCGAAAAACAGACTGTTTATCTGCATTTTGAAATTCGGTCATCTTCGCTAATGAATTTAAGTTTTACATATGCGGTTCAGATCGAGTGTTTGGCGGAAACCAAATACAGAACCCAACAAAGAAAACCGATAGGCCTATATGGAAGCAGCTGGTACTGGGAATTTAACATTTGTTGAGAAGTTTAAGTACCTTCAGATTCTGAAGGACAACTTGTTGCAAAGCGCATAGAACCTGGATATAAGATTCGATTTTCGATTCTTACATTCCTATTCTATTCTAACATTCCAAAGCAGAAATCGGATATTTTGTAACGGTGGGAAATATATATCTGGTCACATTTCAAGACACCTCCACCACAGTAGCCAGATCATAATTTTATCGAAAATTTATGTTATATTTTAGAAATCAGCATAAGGAAACACAAAAGCGTTACTGACGGAATAGTCGAATATCTCTCCGAGTATTACCCAAAAACTGGTCGCATCTTCGCCAAATCACCTTAAAGATAATATTGTGGATAATAAAGGCTATTACACAAAATATTAAATCGTGTAATTGCCAGTTTTAATTTTAAGTTTGCGAAACCCATACGTGCCTGCATAAAATTAGCTGTGACGTGTTGTTTTATCTTAGTTTTAATATATTAAAATGTATATTTTTTGCAATAAATTATTTTTTCTGTTAGACTATAACCTTCTTTCTTTTAAATGACACCAATTTATTTTTTAAGTTCCTGTTCGTTTTCCATTTATGAAGCTTTTAAAACAAAAAAATTCACTGCATAGCCACTGTGTATAAAATTTTACGTGAAAATTTTTATATCAGTCTCATATGTATAAAGTTGTTGTGTGTTGTTTAAAGAAAAAATAAGACGATTTTGTTTTACATTTTAAGTATAAAGTAAATATTTTGTAAAAATAACAAAAAATATGCCAAAATAATCAAAATATTTCAATTTTGTCTCACATTTTGGGGTTAAAACTTTTCTACTAAACCCTTAGAAAGGACTACATAGAAAATGATAAATATTGTACAAATCATTAATGACTGAAAATTTTGATTATAACAATTAATGACTGAATATTTCAGTATAAAGATTTTTAAATTTTTAGTCAAGATGTTCAGAATACTGGGATTAAAATCAATAATAATTATTGACTCTAAATGTATTAAAATGTCTAGCAAATACTGATTTGTTTAAGTATAATTTAACTAAAATCATAAATTTATAAACATTTCAAATATTTTTCGATATTTTTTAAAAGTTGGAAATATTATTTAACTGATTTTTCTACCTTTTTATTAATTAAACAATTTTATTTTTCGAGATTAAGGTCAGTTTATATATTTTTTTTTAATTATTTAGTTTTTAAGTGGATTTAACAGTTTTTCTAAAATATTTTTCAGGTGTGGCTACTTTACTTATTTTATTGTTCTATCTTATTTATACAAAATTATTAGTAACTTGCTAAACTAAGAAATTCCTTTCAACAATTTAATAATGTTCATACTTTTTATGCAATTTAAAGCCTCTTCAGTTTCTTAGAGATTTTCATCAGCACAACAACAACTTGTATTTAAGTGGCTGAATAATTTATTAAAACATTAACCCTCATTCAGAATAAAATAAAACCCAGACATTTTCGTTTAAACAAAGAAACCTGTCACAGACAAATGAAAAAGTTAGTGTCTTTCAAAAACGAACAAAATACAGAAAAAATTAACAACAACAAAAAAAAAACACCCAACAAGATTGAAAAGAACCCTCTATAGAAAATAAAACTGAGAGTAAAATTAAAAAAATATATATTAAAAAGGAACAAAGAAAATATGTAAAAAAAAAAAACAGCAGCAGCAAATATTTGAAACAAAAGATTCAAGTGCATTTTGTAGATATGTATAGGTAATATGTAAAAATAAAAGCATATATATGTACGAGTATGTACCAATATGTATTTCATTGTATATGTATTTTATGAACATGATGTATGGATGAATGGATGAATGTTTGAATGTTGCAGCTTCTGTAATATTTTTTTTTTTTTTTGTTGAACGTAAAAGTTTTACAAAACATTATTAAATTGTACACTAAAAGCAGAAAGAAAGAAACATACCAGTCAACGAAATACAAGTGGCCACAAGAAATTTTCAGTCAAATGAAATTTTTTATGTTTTATTTATAGTAAATGTTGCAGCTATAACTATTTTTTTTTTTTTTTTTCGTTGGATGAGAATGAGTGCGTGTGTGTATGTTTGGCAGAAATAAATAGATTTTTTTTATAAGTTTACAAACACTAATATACTTTACTTACACATAAACATTTTCAAACACATTTATATTTACACACACGTATAGGAGGCTGTAAAATGAAAGTTGTAAATTACACTCACTTTATGTTTGTGTTTGTTGAGTTTTTCAAACAGTAGCAGCAGCAGGAGCAGCAGCTTCAGCCATCTGTTTTATGACTCTTATTTTTATAGCGACATAAGAAATATTATTATTAGTTGGTGTTGTTTTTATAGTTATAGAGTAGTAGTTTGTTGCTTTTATAAATGTATATTTGTTGTAGTTTTTCATTATTTTTATTGCAAGATTTTCATTTTTTATGGTCATTTCACACAAATACACTTGCTGATTTATTTTAACAAACACAATCGCTCACACCCACATGCACGACCATTTTGATTATAGTTTTTTTTTCGTTTCTTCAGTTGTCATAAAGAAAAATAACGTTTTAACACACACACAGACATGTACTACATAGAACCGTTACAGTCCTTTACTACTACTACATACACAAATTCAAATAAGATGAAACAACAACAACAACGATAGCAAAAAAAACAAACAATAATCGTAAAATTGTAGCTGTATTTGATTTTGGGTGCGGTCCTTGACTTCGTTTACGACGCATGACTCTCGATGGTTCGTGTTAGATTTTGTTTTTGGTTTTTCCTTTTGCTTTTTTATTCCCGTTATATTTTCATATACATACTGGCTTTCCAACAAATACATTGAAATGTTTCAGAAATTCTCATATATATGTATGTACATATGTATGTACACACACATATGTACATCTGTAAGTTCTTACACTTTTAACATAAACACATACACAATTATTGCAATAAAAACAAATAGAAATTCTTTCTAACTTGGAACGTTGTTACATTGACATCAAATTGTGATTTATGCGTGAGTGTATAGAAATTATTCTCGTATCACTTTCTTTATAACACACTCAGTCACTTACACTTACATACACGGATTTATGACTTTATGTGTATGTGTGTGTAAGTATGTATAAGAGCTTTGCTTTTTTGTTTTAGTATTAGTGTTTATATTATATATTATTTATTTTCTTTATTATTTCAATTTCTTTTACTTTTGAAACCATGTATGGGTTATTGTTAACTTTAGTTAATTTTTAAGCTTCTTATTTAGACTTGTGTTTGAAAAGAAGAAAATTAAAAATACCTGAAAAAAACACTAGTTTTGGAACGATTATAAACCTAAACACTTCAGAGTTTTTGATAACATACAAAGAATTAGTGATGTTGCAACTACTACTTCAAGAACTCGTTCTGAGGAACAATATTGTAATGTGTAATCTTAAGAGTTTTATAGAGCTAGGGCTAGTTATTTAGAATGCTTTAGCATGCTTCCGCGAACTTATGATATAATCAATTCCTCATTTATATGCAAGTATGCCAGGAATTTCATCTAAAAATCATGTAACTTATGGAATTGGAAAACAGCAGGTTTCTGCCTTACAGACCATAATATGTAGCTGTTTCTACAACAGTTGCATACAACACAAAATAATTGCGAAGAAATTGAATGAAACCATTAGAAAAACTTATAATTTGGTTTTGGGAAAATTATATTGAAAATAAATGTTGTTTTTTAAATAA
The DNA here is from genome assembly GCA_950370525.1 of Bellardia bayeri. NCBI lineage: Eukaryota > Metazoa > Arthropoda > Insecta > Diptera > Calliphoridae > Bellardia > Bellardia bayeri. Next base: position 67,718,078 of record OX493265.1, read on the forward strand.
TGAAAGTGCAACATAAAACTGAACTGTTAATCTAATTGCATTTGTTACGTTTAAAAATACTAAAATATTTTGTTTGCCACCAAACTCATAGCGAATATTTTTCCAAAATTTTGTTTAACACAATTTTTTCACAAGCATATATAAAAGTGAATGCATCATTAGCCTTTATTTAAAAATACTTTTTCTGAAAAAGACACAAGCCTCCCTAAACAACATATAAACCTAATTTACGTATATAAAAAGTTTGCAATTTCAAATTAAAATTCTCAATTTCATTTAGAATTTTCCTAAATTCATTAAAAAATTGTGTAGTTCGTTGTATGGCAATATCAAATAAAAGGCATTGAAACACTGTTACTAGAACCGTGTTAGTTATTTATCGCTTCCGTAGAACTAGTTACAATGCTAATAATATCAACCATTGATTATTAACTGGTTCCAGAACCAAACGAATTAATTTCGAATCAAAAGTAGCAACGGCAAACAAAGACAAGTGCTGTATGGATTCTGGAACTAGTTATTGAAGGCAAGGGTAAGCCTTATTTAATTTAAGAAAACTTAAAAAATGGTAATACATAATTGAAATACAATGAAATAGGCCGAGTAATGCAGGCCATGTGAATGAAAACCAACCAGGGTATTCTTTTAACTATTGAAAGTAACGAACAAATTAAGGAACATTATTGTGTGCCAAATCTTAGTTTCTGATAAGAATGGAAAATATAATCAACCAACAAATCGAGTTTTATAGCAAACAAAAACCTCTATTAAAAATAACAACTAGCACAGAATAATTTAGGTGGCTGGTAGCTCTTTAAGTAGGAGCCATTTTAATATCCGATACATTTTATGAATGCACTGTCACTTTAATACTCAAATTTCGTGGAAAGTGGTGATTAGCACTTAATAAGAGAACACTGAACTACATATTGTTAATTATAATACTGATTAAATATTATTAAACTAATTGTTCAACCTTTTTATCTTTATTAAAAATTATTTTTTCGTCAGGCTTAAGGTCAAAATTTCTTTTATTTGTTTATTTATTATTTCCTTCAATATTTTCAATAAAAGTATAAAGTCATAATTCGCTCGGAGTTCCAATCAAATTCGATCAAGTCCGATTAAGATAATATTGTCAATTTGGCAATGATTTTTGATTTTTTTTTACAAGAAATCGACGGTAAGGCTTTTATTGCCACTAATATCAGGTGCTAGTAGGACAGTCGCTATTCCTGTTTACTTATTGCTCAGACTGAGGAACGTACCTCAGAGTAACAAAACTGTAGACTATAATTGAAGTTATAAACTAGTTTTTAGTAACTAAATTTATAACTTTTTTAACAGTTAGTTCAAGTGCCTGTTGTTAACTTGACAATGATTGCGGCATCTTTCAGAAATAATATAAAAATATTAGGAAGCGATATCAGATTCTTCATCGATAAACTTAAGGGCTGTGATGCTCAATATTATAATTTCCAGGGTAGTCAGCCACTGCGATTCAATTGAACTTTGCTGCTAAAACAAATTCTGATTAACCGAAATCATTCTTTATATTTCACATTCTAGGTTACATAAAATTCATAAGCTACAATAACTACTTTACTACTACTTAACTTAACTAATTTTGTTAATAACTCTGCTTTATAGAATTTTAAAGAAAACTTCAATTTAGCTTTTAATCAAATGATAGAATTAAACATATCAATAAAAATAGTTAAAAAAATCAAAAAGAGATTATGCTAACTCTATTAAAAAATGTGTGTATTTTTTGCCATTAAAAAACTCATCAAATACGACAATCAAGGGATTTAACACATTTGTATACTCAGCTTACAAGTATATACCGTGACGAAGGTAAAGATACAATCCCATGTTGTACAACTATCGAATGTTGAAACACCTCAATTTTCAAAACCAATTTTTAGACATTCAAATTTCTATAGTTTCTAAATGACATTTGCTATAAATAAAAACTACTAGTCAAATATTGTTAAAGTACCTTTCATTTAACACATTCTTCTGTTAAATATAAACACTTATTTTTTCGAAATTTCAATTTAAATGAAACAAACATTTACTTTTATATGGATTTGGAGCAGAGCTGGGCAAACACAAACTATGCTGTTTATATTTGTGCTGGTTAAGCAGCAGAGAGCTTTGTGCATCAAGAGAGAAAATCATAAATAATGTAAAAAATTGCTTAGTGAGATCTTGATTGCACAAGTGCTAACCAGCAATTGATTTAAGTTTGATCTCTGAGATCACAACAAAGCAAGAAACAAATGATCAATTTTATGGCCAAGCACATGTGATGGGAAATTTCAATTTTTCCCATGACTTAACATGACTTAATATGCTTTAACAAAAATGTATTTAAATATTTAAGAGCTTTATAAGTATTTGTTGATTTAGGAATGTCCATATGTAGATCATTTTGATAGTTGCAGGTTCGAATACTGCCACATACTCTGAACTGTTTCACAATAACGCATTATAGTTTTCATTAATCAACAATAAATTTATTGCAATCACTATTTTAAGTATATAAAAAATAGAAACAAGAGCATAGTTTGATGCTCATTTGAAGTTATTTTTAACAACCTTCAATCTAGGCAACAAAAATTATTATTACAACTTTCGATTTAAAAATAAATCAGGACACTTTGTTAGATATATTAATGATGGTTTCCATAACTTTAGAATTCAAAATTCTACAGTTTTTTTTAGGATCTTAGGATGTGATTTATTTATAAATATCTAACAGTCAAATTAAATATTATAATATTAGATACTAAATTCATTACTTGAAATTATGGTCCTTTAAGTATAAACAGTAATTGATCATTATTCCTTGTTAATTAACATAGATCTTACTTTATCAAACGAACGTAAAAAAGTAAAGTTAAATCTTCCCTGGGAGCACATTGGGGTAATTTGACATTATATTTCCTTTGACTTAATTATTTAAAACTAATTTTCAAATTTTAAATTGCAAACAAACCTCAAAATATGCCATATAGTTGTAAGTCAATGACGATTATATATTCAATAATTCAAACAGTTTTAAAAATAATACAGTATTTTGTTTTGCACCCACTAGTAAAGGATTGAAATACAACGATTATTGCAACCAGTTGTAATTATTTTTGATGATTGAACATTAATAAATAAATAATATTGGAAAAAATTAATAATTGCAAATCGCAGGCTTATGTTAAAAAAGCCTATCTGCAGCTGTGTTAGTACTGTAGGTAGCCCTTATTGCATATAAGTCCTCAAATTGCTTAATTAAAAACTAATTTTCTTAAAATTTCGATTACAAAATCTTCAAAATACTACTGAACTTGATGTAAAAACGTAGATGTAATTTTTAATTTGTTTCAAAAATAAATTGAATTGAGCTTCCTTTTTATTAGACTAGATATGTTTTCAAATCTTCTTAGTATTGTTCTAAATAGATATTCCAAAATTTACCAATTATAAATAATACCTCTCCTACAGATCTACCTACATATAAAATTACAGCAAATAAACCCAAATTAACAAATTTTTTAAATTAAGACAGATAAAGTTTAGAAGATAATATATTAACTTGTTAAGTGTGAAAGTGAAATATGTATGTATATATGTATAAAGTTAAAAATTTTATGTATTTTGATTTGAATTAATTAAATATTTTAATAAAACACATAGGCACAAACACTACAAGCACAACACCGATTAAATTTATTTTATACTGCATTACAACATCGATTACATACCCAGAGATAAACAAGCACAAAAACAAAACGTTTAGAAAATTTAATTTTACTAAACGTTACACAACACACAACCACAACTGTAGATACAAGAAACGTTCACGATCGATATTTCGTTTTTTATACGTATAGCATTTCTTTTTACTCCTCTAATTGCAGCAAAGTCAAGTTTTTTTTTAGAGACATTTAGCACATATACAAAAAAATTATTTAGCACTTTTACTGCTGGAACAAAGCAACAACAAAGAGTTTTAAAAATAATTAAATTTTTTTTATAAGTTGTAATTTCATTTCGAACCCCTTAATTTTAGTTTTATTTTAAAGATGAAATTGAAAATGTCCTTCAACTCATAATCAAACTTTAAACCTCCCTAGCAAGTCTTTGTAGCTTTCTTTTAAAAAAAAAACAAAACCAAAAAAATTACCGAAATTCTTCTTTTTAAAACATCTATTTAAAGAACTCCCGTCCCTTTACTCCTAAAAGTATGTGAATACTGAAGCAGTCCCTCTTCCTTTTTGCTTTTTTTGTTGGGAACAAAGAATACAACAAAATTTTTATGCTTTTGTCTCGTCACAGTCGGGACCGTTTTTTGTATTTATTATTGATAGTAGCAGTAGTTGTAGTAGTAGTGGCAGTGACAATAAATGTAAAAAAAAAGTGTAAATGTTATTGCTTTTTTCCAGTGCTGATTTCATCTTTTTCATACGCTTTAATTTTTAATTTTGTATGTTTTTTTTCGTTACGTTGCGATTTTTTCTTTGATTTTTTTGTTGGATTTGTTTGGTTTTATTTGCACACAATTTTTTTATTTCTTTTTTCCTTGACTATAATGTAGAGATGCTGTTGTGATTGTAGGTATAAGAAACGATACTGGTATATATGACGTCCTCGACGGCGCACAGCCGTAATATTTAAGCGCACCAAGCGCACTAGTTGACGCCTAAACGTCTACTACGAATAACGTTTGTTGTAGCGAACCCCAATTTCGGTAATTTCAAATGGCGGCACTACGACACTCACAAAACTCTCACACACAACAAAATGCCAGCAAGTATATAAACTCACACACTGAAACACTAACAGCATCCTTATTGTGTAAAATTGTTGTTGTTACAGGCACGGACACAGGTACAGGCAGAGTCACACACCCAAACACCCGAACAAATATTGAGATCTAAGCTTAAATCCTTAATTTCACTCAAAATTCTGCCTTCAGTTTTGTATGTATTTATATTGAATATGTATACAAACACTAATACACTAATTTACACAGGACACAGCATCTGTGTGTATTGGTTGCTAAAATAAATTTTTACTCATACTTTTTGCTTTCTTTATAACAATAACAACTACAGCCGTTAACAGCCTCTCAATCTCACCAATACTCTCACAATTACCGTTACAATTTAACCAGCACAGATTCACTCATTCAAACACACACACAAACACACTCTTCTCTAAACGATTTTCTAACTCTCTGCCATTTCTCTTTATACACACACATCCCTGCATGCCTGTATACTTGCATATACGTACATATATAGTTACTTACTATATAGAAGCTGTTGCTGTATTTATCTGACTTATCTTTTCATCTTTTCATCTAAATTTCTATGGCAACCGGCTTTTTTGTGTGTGCTTTTCTTTGTATAATTTACCCGGGCCGGTTTTAGCTTAGCCCGGGACCTGTTTGAGCTTTATTGTATTTTTAAAACAATTTCATTTAAAACAATTTTCACTCATTATTCTATAGTTGTGTTGTACTACACTGACTTGCCATTGCTTTTGTTTTTATTGTACTTTTTTTTAATTTTATCTTAAATTTTTGCTACATTGACCTTAAATTTTATAAAAATATAAAAAGGGAAATAATAGATACAATAGGCTGATGATAATGTTTTATTTGTAAAGTGATAATACATGAAATTTGTTTCAATACGTGTGTGACGTTTAAAATATGAATATACATACATATATGTTCTATATATATGTATGTACATTTTTGTTAAATTTGAGGAACAGTAAATATGTTTACAATTTGATCAGTATTCCAAATTGTTATAAGATAAACTACAGTATAAGATAAAATCAATTAATATACTTTCACGACATTTGAAAGCTTAAATATGCTTGTTGTAATGCTCATAGGATCCAAAAAAATATAGGTCCATATACAGTCCATTAAATAATGTATGTTTGTCAAGCAGTGTAAATATTGCCATTTTAAAGATAATAAAAATAATTTTGAAACTAATAAAAAAGAGATAAAGATAATTTAATACTGAAAATGCTGTTAATGTCTTTTATTTTATGATTTGGAAATTGAAATTTTAACTACCTACAACATTCCCTTGACAATAGCCCAATATTGTTCAATTGGCCTAAGCTGTGCACAATTTGAGGCGTTCATATAGTTTTCTGTTACGTTGAGCTGACATGCTCGAGACCAATTCATAGCACCTTTTATATAAAGATCTCTTAAAGAACACATAAAACTTATCTGCCAATCAATCTTCTATATAAATATCCGAAGTCCTACTCGAAGAGCTGTGACGTGAAAAGCCACAATTTTTTTTTTTTGTTTTTTGTATTTTTAATTTATAGGTATGAATATGTAAATTTTTTGCAATAAATTAGTTTTGTTTGTTAGACTTGAACATAGTTTCTTTTAAACTACACCAATTTCTTTCTTCAATTCATATTAGATTTCTTTTATGGAGCTGTGAGCCACTGTATATACCCTTCAAAAAGACATATGTATACAGTTTTGAAGACATTCCAAAGATACAAAAGATGTAGCAGATTATTGATAGATCAATGCAATTGAAATATCATTTTCAAGTAAAACATTTCTAAATTATCACGCACACAAAAATCCAATCCGCATCTTCTGAAAACATGAACTATTGAAGAGGCCCCGAAAACATGTCATCAGTATCATATTTAATTTGAAGCAGAATCTGCGAAACAACAGAAATTATCGTATCCATAGTTTCTCATCAGATAAATTTTGATTGTCTGTGACTGTTTTTATTTTCTTCTGTAAAGCTAGTAGATGGTTATCGATGCAAGAAGTTTCAGAACACACCATTCACAATGTTGAGAACTGATAATTTTTATCTATGAAAAATGATTGGCTCAAAAATGCTACAGCATAAGAAGGTAAGCTACCAGCAGTCAACAGTCAATAGCACGTACTTATTTTAGAGATATCCATAAAAACCTTGGAATTTAAATGAGATAAATCTTGGCAATGAAATTAACTTGCTTTACAAACAAATGGAATTTCCTTTACATGGTTTGGAATAGTACACCTAGTGTTTTTACCATGTAAAAAAGACACTGATCGTATGCAAAACAAGTGATTGGTGCTTTATCTCTAAAACCTATTGAAATTAGTGGAAAACAAGGATTTTTTTTAAAAATAAATATTTTGATTTATAATATTCAATCACATATGTACATACACACATACATGCATATGTATGTGTGGTAACTTGGAGACACTTGTCCCCAGGTTTCCTTTACAGTGTACTACAGTATGTTTTTATACACAAGCATAGTTTTTACAGAAAAAAAACTGTACGCACTCTAAGTTTAAAAGTAATGTAAAAAAATGCGTGTATGCCAAGTTTATTTGATTGTACAATTGTTCTGACCAGTAAACTTACTTGTATCCTAAATTTGTGATATGAACATCCAAATTTCGCAAAACTTAATTTTAACAAAAAAAATTAAGCCCAAAAGATTTACAGTTGTGCGAAAAGGAAAAGATGTAAAATTTGTTTATTTTCAAACCGTGCAAAAACATAATAAGGGTATTTGCAATATACTCCTATATTCCACTGCTAATATAAATTATGTATTACCACAAACGCATTTGTCCTTAAAATAGACTTCTCTTACGGGCCAATTTTAAGGTCTTAAGAGTTCTTTTTCCAAAAGGGAAATAGCCTTTTTTAATTTTACTGTTTGCTGTATATTTAAGATTACTTTTGTGAGCTACATATATTTTAATGCTAATTATAATTCGTTTAACATTTTTATTGGGTTATGTAAATTTATAGTATCCAACAACCGACTTTGCAATTTGCAATAGGTCTACTAGAAGTTGTTTAATTAAGATGGGTTCCATTAATACAACTTTCGAGTGCCAGTAAAAAGCGAATCCGAATTACTCTGACATTGCACACGAGGCTAACAATGATATTAAGACCACAATGACCTACGAGATTCAGGATATATAGTTTTATGTTGTTGACTATGATAACTGGATACTGTATCACTACGCTACGTTAAATTCATATGCATTATATATCAATGATAAAACAGATATAAATGCACTGAAAATAATTCTAAGTACATACATACTTAACATAACCTGATTTATGGGATTTGTGACTATATACCGATCTTTATATTTATTGTCCCTATTTTAGTTTTTGATACCGCTATAAAACTATAAGTTAGAATATGTAAGCAGGCGGTCGTGAAGTATACAGTTGCCTGCAAAGATAGAAACAGAAGAAAAGAGAAGGAGATGGATAGAAATAGACAGAAAGTAGAAGTATACAGATGAGAAAGTGTCGGGTCCATAAGTATGTAGATAAATAGTCATTTAACGACCAATTAGTTTTACCAGAAAGGATTTAAATATCAAATCGCTGTAGCCAATTACTGCTTCTAATGAAAGCAGCAATTCTCTCTAATTTCATTCATTAAATTGTAGCTACTTAACAGTATTTCTGGAAGCAGATGATAAATAATTAACCGAACCTCTTAATATTTGGTTGTAAAGTTCTCGCATTCATTGAATATCTATTAAATATATCTTCATCCTTCCTGCAGATATAATTTCTTATTATCCAACTATATGTAGCCAAATTTCAGCAAATAATTATTAAAAAAAAGGCAGCATATTCCCCACTCTCTTTCTTAGTAAAACACAATATAATGCTCCTGGTATATTAATCTGAAATAATTAATTCAACACAAATTAGGTCAAATGCTTCTTTTTCAGCAAAAAAAAAAACTCAGTATACAAAGAGCTTCCCTTTAAAGTTCAATGCGGTGAAATAATTTTTAAAAATATTAAATTTCTTCTTTGTAACAAGTTAATTACAAATACAATTGGTATAAAAAAGTTAATTGCAGCTTAAAAGGAAATAATTTTTTTTATTTTCATAATTATTACAACATTTACCTTAAGTAATTAGTGGGGTTGTAAAACCTTTTTACATAATTGTGGGCATCACAGCAAAAAAGGAAGCACCGAGCTTTTCTTAGACCAATTTACTGACAGCCATATACTATATACCTGCAAATACATATGTATGTATTTACATTTGTGCAAGAACAAGCTCTTGTAATTCTAATTCATACTTTATGAGACAATGTTTCCGCCTAATGAGTAAAAACGCCTTTTTAAAGTAATTTGCCACCTTTAATATATAAAAAATAGATTAAAATCAATTTCAATACAATTTGCTTGCCTACTAGTGTCAGTCTGTCTGTCTGTCTCCGTATGTTTAAGTATTAATGTATGTATTCCCATAGCGCTTTCTTTTTCCTTATTTTTATCTAAAAAAAAGTCTTTCGAAGACATCCTGTTGGTACTATATTCCTGTATGTATGTATTTCTATATATATTTTTATATGTATAAATTTGTACGTAGGTTGGCTTGTTTGAAAGTATGTTTTATGTAAGGTAATTTATAAATGTAGGTTACGAAAACCTCATTTTATCTAAGATAAGAGTAGAGTTTAAGTACAAATAGATGTAAATGCAGAAGTAGGAAAGCAAAATCGGGGAAAAAAGTATGTATGTATGACATTAAATTACCTTTAGGTACCAAAACTTTCAAAGTGCGAGGTTTTTTGTAAAAGTTCTTTTACAATCTAAAACATTTCAGTTTTATAACACCAATTCTAATACATGGAAGTTATTTTATATTTTAAGCCATAATATGTCGTGTGAATGAATGCCTTGCAAAGTCTTACGAAACTTAAGCAACTTCGCACAAATTACGAATCCAACAATACCTTTGAGCTAGGTCCAGCATCCCCAAACTTTATCGTGGAACGCTGGCGAAGAAATGGAAATTAGATTATATTCTAGGTTGAATGTACATAAAATAGATCGGTTGGAAAAATAAGTGCCTAACAATGTTTTATGAATGCAACTGCGAAAACATGACGATTCCAACGAGGCTCGGATTGTATTCTGGTACTTATTATCAAAAAAATATCTGCACCCGAAACATTAATATTCAAAAACATGATTATGGGGAAGTCTGAGATAAAACCAGAATTTAATATTTACCCCCTGGCCCACGATGTCGGACGATAACGTTCGCTTATATAAGACTTAAGACACAAACTTGATTGTGGAATAAACAAACTTGATTGAGTAAAAAATAGATACGATAAAAAGTTTGTGTCTTAAGTCTTATCTAAGCAAACATTATCGTTCGACAGCGTGGCCCAGGCGGTTAATGTCTAAAAGTAAACGGATTTATCAAAATCTGTTAGGACATTTAGGGACTAAAGTAAACGACATAAAATTAGGCTTAAAATTGCCTAATACAAATGTCTTATAAGTCCAGTGATAAATTTATCGGTATTACTACTCCACTACGCCACCAGTGAAATGAAAACTTTTTGGTATATGAAAATTAAAGCAATTAATCCCCTAAAGATATCGCCTTGAGGTCAAATGATTCATGCACAATATTGAGAGTCAGTCTTCAAAAAAATACGAGTAGCAAATGTTTTTTTTTTTCATAAGCATAAAAGTAAACAGATGAATGAAGGAAATAGAGTCATGGAAAATCCTACAATTTTACAAAGAGTCTTTGGAATAAACTCAAAGTGAACCAAATACAATGCGAGAATTCATACCCCACATCACATATTAGATTATATTATTATTACAGCGATTAATTACTCAGTAACACTAATCATAATTAAACCAAATCTACAGAATCTGTCTTCAAACGAAAAGTTAACTGTTTGCTGCCATCCACAAAATAATAGATACTCGTAGATGAATGAAACAAAAATAAAGACATGGGAAACCCCATCTATCAAAGTCCTTATGATACGATATAACATCAGAGAATTCCTCCTCGAAACGAAAGAGATCAGCTTCAAAACAGGAGAATCGTGCCACTCAGAATTTCCTTAGAAATTTCCAGTACAAACACCTGCATTCGACCTTATGCATATGTGGTTATTATCACCACTGATCTATGAAAACGTTATGCGGTTATTGCCGTGAGTATGTATATGAATTAAGATAGTCTGACCTCAAAAGAAAAGGAGTAACAAATGCTACTTTCAGCATAAATTGAAAAGAGTAAACAATTGAAAAAAGACAGTCATGAAAAATACTATCTCGCCACAATCATCCAAAAAAATCAGAAATATCCTTACTTACCGCCACCGCTAAATTGATCGTCCATTTCTCCATTTGGTTTTCAATTATCCGTGTTGGTTCACAAAAGTAAAAATACTATCAATCTTTTAAACAAAATATTGTTTTAGTCATTTGAGAAAACTCTACATCCCTACGATGTAATGACTGACCACTGCACCAGCAGGTTTCCAATAGAGCAAACAATTTTGCAAACACAGAATTATTTGTGATAAAACAATAATTCTCCGTATTGGAAAGTAAACAGCTTACTTCATATTGAATACATTAAACAGGTAAAACTAATTTTTTTTTAATAAAATATTGGCTCATTTGAGAAAATTTTCACATTTTTCCTTGTTCTACTCTAGCTATATTATATTGTTCTTAGGCCTTAACAATACCAAAAATCAACATTCACAATAATTTCATTGAAGGAATTCATGGTTTTTAAAGCACTTTCTATTCCGGCCTCCTAATACCTACAATAGAAATCTAAATGAAACCTACACAGCAATAACAAAAAAATCACTTGCTGCTTCATTTCGCTTACAATACAATAGCACAAGGAGGCAATTTCATTACATGGCCTTATAAATATAGGAAAAGAAGTCATGAAATAAATAGAAGAAGAAGCAGCTGAAGATGAAGTTGCAAAAACCAACAATTGTATGTGTAAGTTCAGAAAATACGAAAACAACAATACACTAAGAAATATCCAGGGTATATAATGTTCAGAACTCATAAAAAGTTCATTTTAGCAAAAAACACTCAATCTTGGTAAACCTAAAACTTTTCATGTCAAAAGCATACTCTTGCAAAAAAAGAGAAAATTATGAGTTTCCACTCAACTTGAGTGAATTTAATATTCATGTATGTATATGCATACATAAATACTCACGTATACAGGAAAAATATTTACTATTGTTGTAAGCGTACATTCACCTATACCCTCAAAATAATGCCAACGCTGCTGCTGCTGCTGTTGTAGTTAATGACGCTCTCATGATGCTGTGTCGCGTGTGTATATTACTAAAAAGGTACACGAGCTGCTGCCGGTGGTTATACTTTGTTGGATTTAGCCCAAACTCAAAAATTACTACGTGTACAGCATTTACAAACAGATACACACAGTCACTCACCCTGCTTGAGCCGCTTTACCACCCAACATTTCACGAAGAACCCAGCATCCTTAACCTTACCATCATCATAATTGATGTTTGACTACCCGAAATAATGTAAAAAAAAACACAGGCAATAGCAAGAACGAACGAGAAGTGTATATAAAGTTTAAAAACACCCCATAACTTCGTAACAGGGATGAGAGAAGTGACACTTTTTTAACCTAGAAAGTACGAAAGTATCCCGGTATCGTACAATAAGAGCAACTTACTACAACATCATGCACTAGCGGAATAATAATCGTTAAACAATTGTTATGGGTTTTAGGACACTTTTACATACATATGTCACAATTAGAATCTAATCAACTAAACTTGGAACAATTAAAAACAACTTTAAAGAAATTGTCTGAAGGCCACCTAAAAGTATCTAAATAATATTTCAATATATAAAGGATAGTCGTAAGGGTCAGCAACAGGGTAGAATTGCAATTAGTACTAAAGTATCAGTTGTTTTGTCATATATATAGTTCATATATCCCTCATGTAGTACTGCTTTGAAGGAAAAATAATGCAAGAACTAGATTCACAACAACTGGTACATAAGTACTAATTGCAATTCTACCCTGTTGCTGACCCTTACGCCTGTCAAAATTTACAATTTCACCGAGCAGAGCAGAATAGTGTGAGAGAGCATCTGATGAGTGAGAGAGTGTCCTGACAATGGGGTGGCTGTGGTGTTGTGTGGTGGTGTTGGGTTATTGTTATAATTCATACATATTTTCATTTTATTTCATCTACGAGTATTTATTCACCCTCTTCTTACACATCTCAACTTATTATTTTTTTTTTTTTGTTAATGCTATTATTATAGTTGTTGTTATTGTTGTCGCATACCTTAAGCCTGTACTTTAACTTTTACCTAAACATACCCGGGCATTTACGTTTTTTGTGTATTTTTTTCGGGATGCTATAGCTTTAAATTTATTGTTGCCGTTCACATAGCAAGCGAGTTTTGCTGTTTATTTTGTCAGCTTTGCACAGTGGGTAGTAAGTAAACTTGCTTACATTTTGCTGTAACGGTTTCATTGTACCTATATTATTGTCTGGTATGAATCAGCACGTACCATATTTGATAAATCTTTTGTGATAGACAATAAAATTTGGGTCTCTTATAATAAACACATTTTTAACGCAATCCTATAAATCATATATGCATATTCTTGGTCCTAGGGAAGTCAAAAACTGACCATATGTTTGTTGGTTAAAGTAAGTTTTACAAATCTTCTAGATATCATACAGACACACAATACATTAAATAAATATAAGTATTCATGTGAATTTTGTTATATAAATTCAGTAATACAAAAAGCAAATTATTGGACGTAATGCTTCAGATATAGTTATAACACCTAAAATCGGAAAAAACGTGATTTTCGAAAGTGGAAGTAGATGACCGATAAAGTCCTATTTCGAGAGGACATACGTATGGTGGTTTAGGGTATTACAATATACATTCAACTTTAAATTTTCAAATCAGTGGACATCGGCATTTCGTTTTCGGATTTCGAAGTTCGAAGTTTGGCTTTTTCAGCGTTTTTCATTTACCATTTTTACAACCACAGTTATACTATATTTCGCAGATAGTTTCGGACATTTGATTCCCTATTGTCCTTTAAGACGAAACGTAATTCATTTCTACATTGATTGAATTGAAACTTTAGACTCGGAAACCATGATTCCTGACATTTACGGCTTAGTTTTTTTTCTGCCTATTGTTCTCTATTTGACAAGAGACTCGATATTTTCAGGACATTTTGAACATCTATGACTAAAAAAAATTCAACAAATCTACAAAAACTTTTTTTATAAACACGTTCGTTTTTATATTTGGTTTTATAAACTAAGTTTCAGTGCTAAAATTTATTCGAGAGCTGAGCAATGCAAAATCAAAAGGAATCGTTCACCAATTCCATGAAAATTCGATTTTATAAATTATGTTATAAAATAATTCAAACAAACATATATTTACATATAGATCGTCGTGCATAATTTTTGTCAAGTGATTTATGTGTGAAGGTACTCTTCAAACCACAACTGCAAATGTTTTGCCTTATCATTGACTTTTTACAAAATTTATTTTTGTTCAGCATACCCTTGTTTCGTTACAACATGATACGGCCACACTTGGCACATATTTACTCAAAAAAGCGTAACCACTTATTTTAGCACAAATTTCTTTGACGTTATTTACTCTTACAATGGTTTTGAAGATCAAACAGCATTAAATAAAACTAAATATTTTTTCAAATACAAATATTTGCCAAGTGTGACCATACCTTTACCAGTGCTGCTAGTTTAGCCTTTTGGAAGGTAGATTTAGTCTTTTAATTTAGAAATTTATGTTTTTGCTTTTGGCTTCTTTTAGCCTTTTTTATACCCATCAATAAAAAGATGAGGGTATATTAAGTTTACCATTCCATTTGTAACACATCGAAATATTGGTCGTAGAACCAAAAAGTCTATATATTCTATATATATTGTAAGATTCTAGAACGATCAAGCCATGTTCGTCTGTTTAAAGCACAATAGAGCTTGAAAATAAGCAAAATTGGTCCAATAGGATTGGAGTTATAGACCAAATTTTCAGACGACCCAGATATATTGCCGATATTTTTTGTTATTTTCTTAAAATACAAACCAGTTAATATCATGAAATTGAAATTTACACACTTCTTTTTTATTATAGAAGGACAAGTCCTATTAAATATGGTAAGAATCGGTACACGTCTTCTCATAGCCCCCATACAAATATCTTCCCGGAATATGGCTTTATGGTACACAAATGTCAATATAAAAGCAGTATTCATACATAATTCAGCAAAAATAAATTATATGCAACGAGAAATCTCCAAACGATATTTTGTTTGCATCGGTTCATATTTTGACATAGCCTACATACAAAGTCTACTTCCGAAAATCTCTTATAATAATCACTACCAAATCGAAATTGAATACAAATAATCCGTATAGACATATAAATTGTCATACCAAATTTCATAATAATCGGCACATATTTGACCGTATAAATATCATTATCAAGCTGAATTTCAACACAAAACATTTACATTGACATATACTCGTATGTAGATTGTCGTACATAATTTCTGTCAAGTGGTTTATGTATGTTTAAAGTCGAGAGTCTACGCCGATAAGCTCGAAACGATTGACCACTTGGAGGACGCGTTATTGCACTATATGGCCACAAATGTTGGAAAAAGTCTTCGAAAATTGGATCTCCAGATTAGCTTACGTCCAAGCCAGTCAGATGCCAGACCTCAAACAAAAATAACTTGACAGCTGACAAAATGGCTGCCAGTTAAAAATGTGTTGTATACTTAAAGTTCTAACAAAAACACCCTATATATGAGGGCGGTTCGGAGCTTCTTAGCGTAGAACAGAAAGAGCGGCATAAATAGAAAAAGGTTAAGTTAAGTTAATTTAAGTTAAGTTAAGCTATATGGCTATATGGTTAAGTTAAGCTATGAACACATGTTATATTTCTTTTCGATCTGCCAACTCCTTCATATAGAAACATATGTTTAAAAATGACGCATCCGCAATTTTTTTATAATGGAAAAATTAGAAATTCGTGGTGTCATTAAATATCTAAATAAAAAAAGGCTTATAGGGACAAGCAATTCATAACGATATGGTGAACAGCAGTAAAAAATTGTGTTGCTGAACTTAAACGTGGTCGTATAAGCATTGGAAGTCAAAAAACAGCAACAACAAGAGAAATAGTACTTAAAGTGCATGATATGGTATTAAATCATCGACGAATAAAATTGCGTGAAATAGCTAATATCATGAGTATCTCAAATGAACGAGTCCATTTAATTTTGCATGAAGAACTACAGATGAAAAGCTTTCTGCAAGATGGGTGCCGCAGTTGTTGGCAGTCGACCAAAAACTCATAAGAATGAAAATTTATCAAGCTTGTTTGGATCGTTTTAAGATAAATAAATTAGATTTTAAGCGCCATTTGATAACTGTTGATGAACACGCGTCCACTACTATACTCCAGAGACAAAAGAATAATTCAATTATTGGACTGAAGCTGGAGGAAGTGCTCCAAAGAAGGCAAAAACAATTCAATCGGTTGGTATTGATATTGCAATAAACTCAGAGTAATATTGCAATATTTTGGAGCAATTACGAGTAAATGTAAAAATTGGAGAAAAACGTCCTGGCTTACAACACAAAAAAATAATTTCTCATCAGGACAACGCACCAGCGCACAAGAGTATTTTAATAATGGTAAAAAACAACGAATTAAAGTACGAGTTGCTTGACCACCCACTTTATTCTACTGATTTAGCTCCCAGTGACTTATACCTGTTAAAAAATCTAAAAAAAAATTCCTAGCTGGCAAGTAAACCACTATTTTGAAAGACTTGAAGAAAACTATTTTAAACAAGGGATATAATTGCTGGATAAGTATTGGACTAAATGTATTGTGAAGTTACAAGAGAATGTTTTTGAAAAACTAACTATTTTCTTTCTGTGCTAGGCTAAGAGTTTCCGAACCGCCCTCGTATCTATAAGTAGTCGTTATTAGTAACACTGTTACATGTTTTACACGAGTACTTGAAGCACTTTTTAATTATATTACTTTATGATATTTTAAGTTTTAATTCAAAATACCAGAAAATTCAAGTTAAAATTGTGTTGGCTTTTATTTAGCCTTTTTTAAGGGATTTAACTTTTTTGGCCCATTTAGCTTCTTTCTTTTTCAAATCCTTGCAGCACTGTGTTTTATTTTTTTACACGTTTATTGTGTATTATTCTATAAAAAACAATTCGATTTCCACTTGCAATACGTTACACACTTTTGATAATCTTAATTTAACTAAACTTTAAGTTCTTAAACAAATTCTAAAAATTAAATAAATTTATAAATTAAAATAAAATATAATACTTATTGTAATTTAGGCGTACCCAGCAATTTGAGTTCTGCGAATTCTCTATAATACTAAATATTTGGCAATAATTTGGTAAATAACGATTCAAATTACATATTACATACATGCTGAAAATTTTACCAGACACTGTAGTATTAATAAATCTCTTTAATCCCACTGTAAGCTCACTGATGATACTTACGTGTTGAGTGAATATAGAAAATTTGGTATGTTATTAAGTGTATATGTGTTCGAATGTATATACATATGCAATTGTGCGTAAGTGTGTATATGTATGTATGTGTGTGTTGGTGTGGTAACCATATGCCAACATATGTATTTTGTTAGCACACGTTCTTCATCCATAATTTTGTTAAAGTACAGAGTACAGCATCATCAATGCCAATTCTTCTCAATATTATTAAAAGCACCAACAACAACAGTGTCAATAACAAAAAAAAAATATATTTATTCTCATCATCAACTTTATCCTCCTCTTTTAAGTATGAATCCTGAGTACGGTCGTGTTTTGCAACTAGACCCACCATATGTGGGGTGACCAATTTTGTGCATAATGTTCGTTTCTTCATATATGTATATTTCCTTAACTGGGTTCTGGTGTTTTTTTTTATATTTCTTGTTGTCTCTTCTGTTTTTGTTATTTTCGCTTACTTTCTTTTAGTCCTTCGTTTTTGTTTTTGTTATTGGTGGAATTGTGAAAGTTTGTTCGTTTTCTTTTCATTTCATTTATTACTTTTTTTCTACTTTTTTCTTTATTAAGAAAACAGGGTCCTTATGGCAGTTATATGCACTTTGGGTTAATTCTTAAATACACACAGAAAAAAGTAACTTTTACAAAGTATTTGCAAATAAATATTTATGTACTCGTATGTGAGTGTCTAGAGAGGAGTAGAAATAGAAGAAAAAAATAACAACAACACAAAAAGAAATTCTAAATGCCCTTAATGAATGTATGTACTCGTAGATGTATCAACTGTGACGAGTGTATTCGAATAATTTGAAAAGTTTTATTTTACTTTTTTTCTGAGGGTTGTGTGTGTGTTTAAAGGTGATTGGGTGGTGATGACTTTGACTACGGAAGAAAATAAACACTTCGGTATGGTTGGTAAAATTATGAAAATGGAAAACATCTTGAATATGTTTCTTTATGTAATTGGAATCAAATGAAAAAAGTTTAAAAATGATTAAAGAATGTGCAATATTCGAAACTTTGAGACAGCATTTTGTGCTTTTTATAAAATTAAGTTTTCATAGGCATTGTTTGAGTGGTTTCTCTATATAACTTTGTATTACGAGATACACGATCGTATGTACACCAATTATTAGAAAAGTTTCAGTTTCATTACTAAAATAAGTAGCTGATAGCTGGTGTTATACAGAGACTGCCCGATTGACTATACAATTTTGTGCTGGACTATCAATTTGTGGCTGACGGATTTGATTCCTGCCAAAATCTCTATCCAAAATCTATCTACGTAGTGTTTCTTTATTTAAAAACACACACATTAAGAAAAATGTTTGCTAGTTGCACTCAAGCAATCTAGGATGGTTATGATTTTTTTTCACAAGACCACACCAGTTAATGAGACTTGTAAAAACTATTTGAAGTCTAAATGAAAAGTGTAGTAGATCCAACCCCTAATGAAGGTATCTAACAAGGCTGCGCAATTTGCTATATAGGGTGATAAAACACATAAAATATAACTGGTTGTTGAAATCTTTATTATTGTCCGAAAGAACAACATTTGACATTTACTTTTTAATAACAATTCCATTCACATTTTGGCCACTACTACGCTGTAGATGGTCCACTCGGAACGTCTGATTTTCGATCACCCAGCAATACTATTGGTATCTAGAGTATTATGCGATTAAGGCTAATTTGGAAATCTATGATGATTGCATATGATCGTATACCGAGACAAAAATTTGCGAATGATATTGACAATAATAAGATCGGAAGATGAAAATTATGAAAATCATGCGTTTCTCAACATGCATGAAACACATTACTAATGCTGATTTTCGTAATACATCGAAATAATTCGTTTACCTTTGTGAGTCATTTCATAACAAATTTCATAACTGAATTAAATTAATACGACAACATTCAGGCGTGATATTTAAAAAAAATCACTCTCACTAAATCACTCTATACGTGTGTAGGGAAATCTCTAGAACAACAAGAGAAGAGCGTGATATTCACAGATAAGTTTAAAAACTGTTTTTTCCTTTCAGCGGTTCAGTCAACTGCGACAATAACTATTGTGTGGAACTTCAAGTCTGCTTAATGATCGTCCATCATCAATTTACACTTTAATTAGCCTTGTCATTCCAATTCCATTTCAAGAGTTTTATATTGCATTTCTTATTACATATATGAGGGCAGCAGCTATAATACGCCTTCTGAATATAGTATCTGACAATTTTGCTCTTAATAGACCCATGCAATATTTCAACAGTTACTGCTACATTTTTAGGCGATTCTTTTCTATCCAGATAGAGCTTTTAGTCTAGATTGATATAACTACCACTCACTGTCAACATACACAGACGTGTTCTCACGTAAATAGCGTTCCTGAAGAACGCTGTCTGAAGACCATATTGGAAAACTTAGAGTTCATACCAAAAATAAAATACGTTTATGTCATACATACATACTGGTTATACAGCACATTTAAGCAGATAGTCTTAACGTACTGCAGGTGAATATAGGAATTAAGTTAAGGTATATTTTGGTGGCTGCTAAGGAATAGTGCTTAGTGCATCTGTGATCGCGATGAGAACTCTGAATTTTGAACAGTTGGTCGACGATTATTTCCTTTTCGTTGTATTACTCAAATCTTAAATGCTTTTAGAAAGCATTGCAATTTTCATGATAATTTCGAGTTTAAAACGATACCTACATATTTTTCTGACTTTCCAAAAAGGAGAGCTTACAACCCCATATCCATGACAGGCTTTCTTTTTGTTAAACGAATTTGTGGTAGACAGCACCAGTTCTATTTAGTTTGGATTCACTTGCTGCCCATATTATGTAGCACAAGGAATTGATAATTAATATGACTCAAACAGATTTATTTTCACATTCATTAAGAATCGTCTTAGATGACTGAACGCAGTAAAAGAGACCAAGAAGATGTTTTATGTCTAAATTTTTTCAACTTCTCGCTGCATTATTACTATGCACTTGACTAATGTTAACCCTCCGATGAGTGAGTTATCCGTTGCTCTTATACCCATTACAAGCGACCCATTTCTATTTGTAGGAAATTTTATATGAAAAGGTTTATTAAAAAAAGTTACTAAAATTCAAAGAAGACGTTTGTGATGTGTTCAAACAATAAAAAAACCCCCCAAAAGAAAAGGCATTTGGTAAAGATTTCTTAAAATTTCAGTATAAGGTCCCAGCAGACCTTTTCACACGTTCCTGTACTAAACAACTTTAGATCGCAATATAAACTAAACTATTGGTCGGATTGCCTTGAACTTTTTCAGACGATTCTTGATAAAATTTCATTGGAATACATGTGGGGGTCGGGTATACTTTCCATGAAACATCAAGGAGTAATGTCAGTTTGAAAATGAAAAAGATCTCCAGGGACTTTCTCACCCAAAAGAGGGTTAATTTTATAATTTTATACAACATATACTTTTTTAATTCAAGTGAGATTTATGTTAACATGAGAGCTTCCTTGGACTGTTGGCTGATAGTCGAGAAAAACCCTTTGGCCTATATTCAATAAGTGTAATTAAATTATTTTATATCTTACAATTTTATAATCAAAATCAAGTTTAATTTTTTTAAAAACCTCCATCACTAACCAAATCAAGCACAGTGTAATTATTTAAAAATATTTTTATTTTTATTGAACTGTCACTCTGAAATGGTTTTGTTGTCACACTTCATTTTATAAAGGCCCTGTATTTTAAAACTTAAAAATTTTCATTTTATCTTAAGAACCACAACAGCAACTATATTTACATATGTATGTATATACCTATGCACGTGCATGTGTATATATAGAGACAACAACAATGCATCATCTCAAGTATATAAACTGTGAAATGGAATTAAAAACCATTTCTTCTTTTTTCCATGTTGCTATGATAAACGAGGGTCAGATGAAAAAGTTTTGTCATAACCACATATAAAATATTTAAAGACTTAAGTTATCTTATAATAATGGAACGTGATGTATTGCTAATTAAAAATATTCAAATTAACAATTTAAATATTTCACATAATTTTGTGTTTTTTCTTTTTTTTTTAAACTAACAGCCATAACTAAATACCGACGGAAAGCGGAACGTAGTTTTACGCTGAGCATTAGCGCTAATACTATATCCCTAAACAAAAGGGGCAACGTTATGTCAAAACAATAAAAACAGGGTTATCAAACAAATAAATAAAACGACCCTGTTTATTGTAACTGCTGGACATTATTGTTTTATTTCTCATTTTTTTTTTGTTTTGTTTTCTTTTGCACCTAACTTCACTGTGAAACGCCTTGTCAAAATCGGATTTTCCAATAGCAAAGCTTTGCCGCCTTGTTGTTTCGGTATGCTCCATACAAAATGTATGAGCATGAGAAATTTTGACATTTAAAAAACGCTTTGCGTCGGTATTTAGGTATGGCTGTAACTATTATTTGTTTTAGAATGTAATTTGGAGTTTACCTTATGCACTACATTACCTATGACCCTCCTAATACTCCATCTACAACTAAAACAGCATCATCATCTACATAAAATACTAGAGAAAAATAAACTAAAATCATCACCAAGCAACAAAACACAGCAACATAAAAATCAAGAAACATCCCAGGCACGTTCAGCAGCAACAACAAAGAAATAATCGTATACAACTTTTAACAATGATGATGAACTAAACTTACGGCAAAATAAAACAAATTAGATTGCAATATTCGGCTGTGTCGAATCTAATACACCCTCTTAAAATACAAAAAATACACTCCTATCAACTTTGGTTGCCATTCACTAATAAAAATAATATCATAGGTAATTGTAGTAGAATAAAAAATAATACTACAATCACAAATTCAACAACATGATAGAAACTATTTTTCGTTTTAGGCTGTGCCACATTTTGGTTTATAACTTGATCATTGCCTTGGCGATATAACTCAGTGTTACACAGGAAAGGACAAAGTAACATAAACCATTATACACCAGCAGAGATATTGAAGGGTATAAAAATGAAAAAATATTTCTACACACAACACAGCATGGAATAGAAAATATATAAGATGAAATAAAACTTGAGAGGGGAAAACAATAAAAAAGCTGTGCAAAAAAAAAACGTTTTCAAAATTCGCATATTTTAAAGAAAATCCTCTTTACAAAAGTTATTGGTTACAAAACAAATAACAACAACTCAACACTCTAGATATTTTTTTATGTTTTTTTAAAGTGAAAATATGTGCATAAGTAGAGTCAAGTTGTGGTAATGGAAAGCAAAATATAAAATATATATACGACAAACCCTAGAATCCATATGAGCACATTAACTTTTTATGAAAGCAAAAAAAAAAGTGGAAAATATATAAATAAAATAAACGACATTAGAAATCTTTAAACTTGAAAAGTTGATAAATTATTTAAATTGTTGAATTGTGTTTGGTAAACCAGCACATGTTATATGTAGAATTTACGAGACAATTTAACAAGAAATATAAATTATAAGGACTTTATTTAATATTTTCAAAACTTGATATTATTCAAACACTTTTTTGTTGTATGAAAAAATGTTTGTAATAATTTTTTTTTTGTTAAACTTTTTTATTATTTATGTATTGAATCTGCCTTTATTTCATAGGCCTTACTTATTTTATTTGAATTTTACACATAACCCTAAAACTTTTTGCTCTCAGTTGAAGGAGCCATAATGACAAATGGGCGCCAAATTAGTAGAGTGGTAAATCAGCTCTACGAAGCCTTGTTTCTGTTTGAGTTCTAGTAAGCCATGGTGCTCCCGTCATGCTTCTAAGAATTTTCGATTGGGCCCTCTGTATAAGATCAATACTGGTATTACTTGCAGTTCCCCATAATTTAATTCCATTACAATCAAGGCTTAATTTAGATTTGTCGTTAATTAGCCAGTGCAGACTGGAAGATTTCAGCCTCATATGTACCTCTTGGCTTCTATGTGGCGACGCCAGGTAAGGCGTCTATGCAGATGTATGCCAAGGTATGTGACATGATCAGACTGTTGGATATTCACATTATTTATTGCAACAGGTAAACAATTTGCTCTCCTAAGCGTAAACATAACATGTCTTCTTTTGGATTCGTTTACACGTATTCTCTAATTTTTTAATCACGTCTCGACACGTCTGAAATAATTACTGAGTTCTCTGGATTCCACACTTGAATTCACATGCGAGCTAAGAATCACAGTGTCATCTCCAAATATAGAAATGATTCAATACTAATAAATTTGAATTCATTAAAGCAAATTGAAATAGAAATGGGAGTGCACTCGATTTAGAAATTTCAGTATTTGAAAATCAAGGATTACAAAAACTATATTTCCATTGATTTAAAGGACATTTGAAAACAATATCAGTCCAAAATTTTGCTATGATATCTTTAACAGTTAAAATTTAACCTTAACATTTTGGTAATTATTAATAATGCCCTTATTCATAAAAAATTAAAGTAGACTTCAAATGTACTTTAAGAAAATTTTGTCTAAAAGCACACTTCAAACCTACTTTATTTTTTATGAATACGGCAGTTAAGCTTTGGGTCTTTTGTATAAAATATTTAAATTTTTTATTTCAATATTTCGCTGAAGAAGCTACTCAAAGAGTAGCGAAATATTACAATAAAAAATTTAAATTTTTATAAAATAGACCAAATTAATTAATAATTACCAAAATCTTAATAAAAAAAACATCAAATAAACAATAATAAGAAATTTTACCTTAACTAATTTTTTAATTTATGCATCCAATATTTGTCTGAGTGTTTGTTATCAAAATGTTGCATAAGTTTCTAAAACTATGGTTCGGGGTTCGGGAAGTAATGACTAGAAAAAATTTTAAATTTCCCGGAAAAAGCAGGAAATTTTAAATTATCGTAATTTTGAAATAGTTTGGTAAGAAAGTAGCATTTTTTAAATTTTTAATTTTAAAGTAAAATTCTAATAATAAGATATTAGTTGGCTCCAGGACGGTTGGGATTGAAATTGTTTAAAATCGGTGTGTTATTTCACCTAGCTCCTTACAAATGTATGTTTTATTTATTGCCTACTCTATTGCCTACTAACTTGCGTAAATCTTGCAAAAGTGTTTATACGATATAAAATTTAACACAAACATATGTATGTATATGCACACAAGACATGTCACTGAATAGTGGAGATGAGCACCGGCGTTCATTTCAGTGACCGGTCATTTTCGTTCATTTATCCAAGACTGATTCGTTCATTCAATTCGTTCAATCGTTCACTTTGAACGAATCAATACAACCCTTATTGAATGTGATTTTCTTCTTGTCTTTTGATAAACAGTAGCTGAACGAAATTGATCCGTACACTATTGAACGAAAACCGTTCAGTTAAATGACCGGCTCATTCCGTTCAATGAAGTGATTCGTTCATTTTAATCCGTTCGTTTATGAACGACACAGCTCTACTAAATAGTAGATTCTACCTCCCATATAGCTCCCATTTTTTAAAATGTATTTGTTTAATTTGCTATTGGTTTTTTTACATTTGTAATTTTTCATATTTTTCGTTATGTACATATATGTATGTATGTGTATAAATCAAATAATTTCATCACACAACTAATCCTAAAACCAATCTAACACTTTGAAGAAATGCAATTTCTTGAACCCCGTCTGTCATGAAAATTATATAAAAGAATAAATGAGCAAAGTGCATAATCTTAATATAGATGCCCATACATACAGTGTCGTGCAAAACAATAGCAACGAACTCTATATTTACAAATAAACAGATATTTTCGGTATATATTTTATTAAAAACAAAAAACTATTTAAACATTTTATTTATATTCAGGTACTCTGTTAATTACATTAACAGAAATATAAATTAAACTATTTGTATTTATAAAATTAAATTAAAACTCTTCAATTATTAATATAAAGGTGTGCATGCAACATTTTAGTATTTTGTATAGAAGCCTTTATTTTGTATTACTTTGGCACATCTCCGCGGCTTGGATTCTTTCAATTTATTTATTGCCTATTCGGTAATACGTTTCCACTCAGCTTCTAAACGTTCAAAAATACTCCTTTTCAATATTCCAAAAGGTTTTATTGGGATTTGTTGGGTCGGGGGCCAATCAAGAACATGAAATCCATTCTCCTCTATAAACTCTTTGATCAACCTCGATGTGTGTTTCGGGACGTTATCGTGTTCAAACATCCACCGATGAGGCAAATTCCACTCAGCGTGTGGTATCATTTCCATACAAAATACTAAATTGTTGCATTTGTTTTGCACACTTTCATATTAATAATCAAATAGTTTTAATTTAATTTTATAAATAGAAATAGTTTAATTTATATTTTTGTAATAGAGTTCCTGAATATAAATAAAATGTGAAAATAGGTTTTTTGTTTTTAATAAAATATATACCGGAAATATCTGTTTGTTGCTATTGTTTTGTCACCACACTGTATAGTAATCTAAAGAACTCAGTTAAAAAGAGGTGATGACAATCTTGTTTCACATTTAAAAATATTATTCGAGATTTTAAACTCTATTACAGTAGCAGTAGGCGGTGGTATAGTTATGATCAGCTATTCACCCCTATTGTAAATAAAAATTCCACATGAAATTTTTTCCCTTTTATTTTTTTAACATTGAATTTTAATAGGAAAACGTGAACAGGGAACAAATTTCATGTGGAATTTTTATTCACGATAGGGGTGAATATCTATGAATTCCACGTATTTCGAAAATATGCCAAGTTAATGAAATGTAATTGAAAAATTATCTAAAAACTTCCTAAAACCGAAAAACAAATTGGATAAAATAAAAACAGATTGTCTTTATAATGACAGAGATTTTTATGGGAATGTCTTTACCACTAAAAACAAATAAGATATGATGATAAGATAAGGTATGATTGACTTATAAAATTTATTAGGACAAACTTAAAATATTATTTTATTTCTATAAAATATAATTATAAACAAAATAGAAATAAATTTATTTGTACTTGTATTGAAAACTAAGAAAAGTGAATGATTGGAGTCCTTAAGTCAGTTTGGTTAAAGTTTTGTTTGTCTGGTTATGTTGGTTGGTCTTTTGTTTCTTATTCATTGGTTGTAGCATTGGCCGTTATGGTAATGACAAGATTTTAACAGCATCATTCATTTCGGCGTTTGGCTTTTAATAGTATCTGAGCTGTCATTGTTTGTGTGCGTTTTTTGAAAAAAATATACATATTAATTTAGCTACAAAAATTAAGGTTTAGAATTCGTTTTTCTATTTTGTCTGCCTAGTGAAAATATGCCTGTTAGAAATTTGAAGTAATTTGGTTTTTGTCTTATACTAATTTCGAATTTACTAAATCGCAGAATAAAAAACAATTAATCCTATCATAGATGAGTGGCTTAAATTTTCTGCCTAATAGAACCAGGATTGCTGATTAACAAAACCACGATTAGTGTCTTAAATATTCTACCTACTAGAGCCATTGAGGATTGCTGTTTAACAAAACCACGATTACTGTCTTAACGATTAATGTATTAAATATTTTTTCTAAAAAGACCACGTTTATTGCCCTAAATATTCTTTTTAAAACAACCGAGACTAGAGGCTTAAATTTTCTTTTAAAGAACTACGATTAGTGTCTAAAATTTTCATTCTAGAAATAATGAAAGAGAAAGTATTTTTTATATTTAAGTTTTTTATCAACCTTTTCCTTATTTTATTATTGATTTGTTTAGAAAATTCTAAATCGGGCTTATTAATGTCATGTATTCTATGCAAATAAAAGATTATTTCATAATTTATTTTTCCGACGTTTCGTTGGAGATTCCCAACATCATCAGGGCTATTTTATTAGATATATAATCTTTCGTCAATAGTTCTGCATTTAGAATATTTTATATACATTCTGTTTTACATAAACACAACATAAAACATAAATTTAATTAAACAAAACAAATGCAAAAATATAAATAAGAATAATATCACAGTATAATTAAATTGTATTAAACTAAGTATCACAGCAGTAAAATTTTTTGTTTTGTTTCTTTGATTTTGTTTTTCGTTGTACCTGAAAGTAAAAATTTCTGCATTACAGCTACAAAATGTTGACACTCTTTTATATAAAACGGAGGCCAACTACAAATGGATAAGCGTTTCGGGAATTATGAGTGAAAAATTAAGATAACATAAAAATTTGTTTTTAATGAATCAGTTGAGTTTAATTATTTTTCAACAAATGGTATTAAAATGTGTATTTTTATACTTACTTTTGAATTATTTTTTAAGTCTTAATTCCCGGAATTGCAATTTTTCATTCCCCTTTGCCGGAGAAAAAATTATCCGGGAAATCCCAAACCCTACTAGTAACACATTTCATATGATTTAATAAACGTGCAGGGGGGGTTATTGTGGGGCAAAAGCTATCGAAATACAATATCAAAAGTATTACATATTCGAACGATTTTCTTTTCGAATCGAAATAGACAATAACCCCAAAGTTTTTCACACACCAATGAATACTTTCACTGATTATTAAAAGAGCACAAAATTATTTGCATAGAATGCATGACGTTAATAAGCCCGATTTAGAATTTTCTAAACAAATCATTAATAAAATAAGGAAAAGGTCGATAAAAAACTTAAATATAGAAACATTCTACTTTACCTTCATTGACTATTGGAACTGAATGTTTTAAACTGCTATATCAACTTTTACTACTTAATCTACTTCTACAGTTTAGAATATGGAGATATTTAATCAATAGTCTTTACTTTTTTAATTTCAAGATTTTTATTGAAATTGGAAATAAATTTTATACTCTTTTTTTTTTTTTTGTTATATTCAACAAGGCCAGCAAATGCTAAAATTAATAAAAGAATTGAAAATTTCATTTATCTATGATGCTCCACTAGTGCTAATGAGTTGTTGCATGAGAGTTCTTTGTACGCGTTTCCGGTTTCGCATTTTGTTAAGGCTATTAAGTTTGCCGAAAACAGATGTGAGGGCCATCATGTTCATTGGCTCGTTCATTCAACATTCATCCAACCATTCATAGATTTGTTTGTAGATTCTTTTCCTTTATGCATAGCCCGAAAACGAAAAAAAAATCATTTCATTTTTATATTTTCGTACGTGAGTACGCGAATTTTTACACGTTAAAAGAATGGCACAAACAATTGTTTATTTCTTTTTTTTCTGTTTTCAAACAGTTTTGTTCAAAAATCTCATTATTTTCAAATAATATTGTTTGAAAGATATAAATCTATCTGGGTGTGTGGCTACGTCCATGTGTATGTGTGTTTTTGCATGTGTTGGTAAAAGTAGTTGTGTTTATTCATTGTAAAAGTTTTTCCTTTTGTTGTGTTTGTGTGTCTGTATGTGAAAATGTTTTCCATTGTTAGTTTGGTTTCCGTTTTCTTTCATTATTTTTGTGCATTTCTTTGTTTATTTTTCAACTTTTATTTAACTTGCAAGTTTTTTCCTGTTGTTTTTTTTTACTTTATTTTGTTATTGTTTTTCCTTTGTTGTTGCTGCTTTTCGCTTTCTTTTATAGAAATATGTGATTACATTATATTATAATGTCCATTATATTGTTACAGCTTCATTTTTATTCATTCATTCATTTAGGAAATTGCATAAAAATGACAAAGAAACATTTTTTAGATATAGAAATATAGTGTGAACAGAGTGTTAAGGAAAATTTATTTCATTTACAACTAATATACCTGATTTTCTAAATGTCATTCATTGTACATATATACAATTTAAATCAAAACAACTTTAAAAAGAATCAAGGAAAAAGAATGTTTAAGTGCATTGTGCATTTTTTTAAATAAGCATAGTCTACATACCCTACATTAATTTATGGGATATATCAAGTTTGTCATATGGAGTAGCAAGTCAACATTAGATTTCAATTACCAATCTATTCTTACCACTATATTTCAATTTAATTTTATCAATATTTATTAACATCTACTTTAAGATATTTTCCTTTTATAATTTATACATTTATTCATAAGTACGTTATTATTTACCTACACAAGTAAATATCTTTGGGTTCTGCATCTACTGAGTGTGTGATTCCTTTTCATTTCGATGACTACTTTCGTTTGACGACGGTTGTTATTCTGGTCCATTAAAAGATTAAAATTAAACTCAGCAGCACTGAACAGTACATAGTTGCATGTACTTATTTTTGTTTCCCTTTTTATTTTTTTGCTATAATCGGATTTCTTTTATCATTGTCTTCAATATGAAAATTTAATGACCTTATAAATATGTATGTAGTCAAAGAAAAATAATTACTTAACTTTAAAAGAAGTTGTTGTTTTTGTACACTGACTTGTTTTTTTATTTATTTATTTAAAAGAAAATTAAAAGAATTTTTTGTAAAGTAAAGCAAGGCATAACTGGCCAAAGGATGTCCAAGATCTAAAATTGTTCATTAACATTTGGACTTGAGCGTTTATTGATGCAAGGTTTAGTACTTATTATGCACATTAGTACTTTTGCGACTTTTGGTGCTCCCAAAGTCTAAAATTGTTCATAGTTATCTAATGTACTTAAAAGGGGTTTTTTTAATATGATTGAATCAGAATTTTGTTGCGTATATGCTTTTGCTGATGGTATCCAATTACTGATTAATGGTGACACTTTAGAGGAAATATTGATAAGAAGGATAAATAAGGTATTGGATTAGTTTAATACGTGGATGGTTTCCTCATACTAAACATAAATAAGACTAGGATATTGAAATTTGGTTCACTTACTCTGGATGGCTCAACCATACAAATAGATCAAAGGGAAATTCTAACTGTTGACCGAATGCAGATATTAGGAATTATATTAGATCACAGACTCGTCTCTTCATACCACATAGACAGTGTATATAAAAAAGTTTTGTTTCACTTCTCGCCGATTATATTGCCTAAATATTTATTTATTTACCCTATCACAAATTTCACAACAAAATTGTACAAAATCTACAATCATAATATTAAGCAATTTCGAAATAATCAGCGAAATTATAACCATATATCACCCTATGTCGAGCGTTTCCTAAAGTGCTCTTTTAAGAACTTTGTAATTTTAAGATACATGCCTATTAATATTTTATAAAATCATTAAAAGTAAAGATTTACACGATTGAAATTTTCTTCAAAATTGCTCTTCAAAATTTATTTATTTAATAGTTATAGTTTATTTAATAGTTATGAAATAAATAAATTTTAAAGAAATTTTGCTGTTTACATGAGTTTGAAGCATTTTGAAGAGCAATTTTGAAGAAAATTTCAATCGTGTAAATCTAGCTTAACACACCACAATTTTAATTACAAATATTTAATTTTATACATTCAACTAGGAATATACAGATTTGTATTCCCAGAATAAATAACATAGTTGTTGAAAGATCATTTCTTATAACTGTTGCACTTACCGAATAATTTACGGTCATTTTCATTTTCTTATACCACGTATCGCAGAAAGTTAACCGCATATTTTAATAGGAATCAAAATTAATTTGATATTTGACGTACCATTGCCAACTTATTCATATATTCATTTTAACTTATTGAATGTTTCTCTCTGTTACAAATTTGAGACTGTTGGTAATAAAACATTAATAACCAGCAAAAACTTCACTTACAAATTAAGTTAAAAAGTAACAGGAATTTGTCTACCAGACTACTTACAAATCTACTAGAAAAAGTACTTATTTTTGTTCGCAATGTTCCAAAAGTAATCCGTTATAATTTTGACACTTTTAACCAAAAGTGAATAACTTATTTTTATACTTTAACCCCCTTATTCACAAAAACTTACAACATGAAGCAAATTTCCATACAAAATTTGTTTTATGAATAAGGGCATTAATCTTTATATAAATATTAAGAAAACTTATTGCAAAGTGATATTAATAAAAATTTATAATCAGATAATAAGTGCTGGTTCACACATTTCACTTGGAGCTGACCAGTTCTTGTTCATTTACACGTGTATCTTCAATTTTCGTGCGCTTTGCCTTTGAATTTCTACTTTTTCATGCAAACAACTTCGAGTAGAAAAAACGGAGAAAATAAAAGAAAAAAAACAGGAAATAAGAAAATTGACTAGCATCGTCAAGTGTGTACTGCTTTTATTCCCTCTCCCTTCTCACCCAAATATACTTGTTCTAAAGAGTCAAAATTGAAACGTGTGAAAGCGGACTAAATTCTTACAACACAACTTACAATACTTTTATAAGAGGTTTAAAAAGCAAATTGTGTATGGAAATTTGCTTATAAACCTGTTATAAACCTCCCAGTAAAAAATGTGCTCCGAAAGGAGCAGGTTTTATGTATGAATTCATACCTCAAATCGTTTCAAACCTGCTGATGGGATGCATGATTTTTGTATGAGGTGTTCTCGGTTTGGAGAACTACTTTCTGCTGACAATAAGCGCTTCTTTTAACCTAATCAAACATGCAAATCAAGCACTTTCCTAAAGTGTTTTGCGTCACTTCGTCACCAATCAAAGAACAAATACTATCTGAATATTTTTGCTTAAGAAAAATTCATAGTAACTGGAGAAGTGGACAACCAAGCGGCTCTAAGAGCGGTAGGGGGCTGTTATGTGAACTCCGGTTTGGTCGATGATTGTAGGAGAGCTCTAGGAGAAATCTCAAACGAATACGTGCCGAGACTGTGCTGGGTACCGGGTCATTCCAACATCAGTGGGAATGAACTGGCTGCTGAGTTGGCGAGACTCGGCTCAGATTCGAAGGATCCTGATTGCCAGGTGGCGGTCAGGCCTCCTATAGTTCTTTATTTTAGGAGAATCAGGGAATGGGTTCTAAGCGAGACAAATAGGGCCTGGGGAAACCATACGGACTGCCGAGTGTCAAGGACTATATGGCCGGCGCTTAGGAAGTCCGACTCGGAATCGTTACTGGGCGAGAGCAAGGTCTGCATAAGAACCATGATAGGAGTTATCACGGGCCATTGTATGATAGTTGGAATGGCAAGGATAATGGGATATGACTTGTCAGACATGTGCGGATTGTGCGAGGACCCAGAGGAACTGGAGACGATTGAGCATATTCTGTGCCATTGTCCCAGGTTACAAGTTAGCAGGTTGAGCTAGCCACCTCAAATTGTAAGCTCCGGGATCTCAAAGGATTCGTAATGAATATGGCCTGGCTGCGCAACAGGGGAAGGGGCTCTGTGAGGGCTTAGGCGTTACGCTCTTGGAACGCACTAAGTATCTCAAAGCATTTCCGAAAGGCATAATATATAATTAGTAATACAAAAAGTGGCAAACAAAGCTACGAAATAATAAATTCTAGAAGACATTAAAATTTTCTGGGTGCATATTAAGTAAATTAAATTTATTTACATAAATTAAAACAATGTTATTTTATGTGTATTTTCATATTATTGGCCATTGAAGGCTTTCCTATTACATAACTTGTAATAGGAACGAATACTGTTTGATCATTTTTGATTTTATATATGTATGTATTAGGTTGTCATTCTTCCTTCTTGTCTTCGGCTCAGATCTGCTGTATCCCTTTCTCTTAGTCAAATATAACCACCATTATTTAATATGTTGCGGGCTAGAGGTGTCCTTGCTTTTATAAAGCGTTGGGCAAAGGAGTTTTGTGATCCATACATAATTAAACAACTGTATGTATCGCTAGTTAGGCCCATTCTGGAATATGGATCCATCATATTTGATTCTTATTATGAGATTTATAATGAACAAATTGAGTCCGTGCAAAAACAATTTTTGTTTTTTTTGTTTAAGAAGTTTTCAATGGAATTACTCTAATTTACCATCTTATACGAGCAGATTAGCTTTAATTAAATTACCCACCTTGAAAAGTTGACGTATTATATTAAATGTCTTTTTTATGTTGAATATTGTAAATGGAAATATTAACTAATTGTGAATATCTTTTTAAAATTTGTAAAATTTAATATTCCACGTCGTAATTCTCGATACTAAAATTCTGTAGTACAAATTATGCTGATGCAGACCCATTTGTTAGAATTTGTTAGACAATTTAATGATTTATACCAATTTGTTGATTTTGGTCTCAATTCTAGTATTATTAATGTTGCCATAACATTACCAACCGACTGCATTGTTTTTGCATTCTGTGGGGCACTTCCTACAGCTTCAGTCCAATAATTGGATTGTTCTTTTGTGTCTGGAGTATAGTAGTGGTTGCGTGTCTCATCAAAAGTTATCAAATGTCGCCTAAAATCTAATTTATTTATCTTAAAACGATCCAAACAAGCTTGATAAATTTTCATTCTTATGAGTTTTTGGTCGACTGCTAACAACTGCGGCACCCATCTTTCAGAAAGCTTTTTCATTTGTAGTTCTTCATGCAAAATTAAATGGACTCGATCATTTGAGATACTCATGATATTAGGTATTTCACGCACAAAACAAGAAGTTTCCGAACCGCCCTCTTATGTTGATATTAAATACTTTTATGTTGAAGTGACGTATGATTAATATTGCATTTAACATAATTAAATATTAATCATACGTTATAGTTAAGGTGCAAATTAATATCAATCATTTGTAAAGCTGTGGAGAGTTTAAAAGTCAGTTTAATAAAAGTTTAATTAGCAGCCATTTTTAATACAAGTTATTTATGCATCAACTGACATTGATATGAGAATTCTAAATAACTAAAGTTTATGTACATTATATGTATATATGTATATATGTGTCTACATAATAATGTAAAATAATATAAAATATATTTAGTTTACTTGTATTTTAAAATACAAACTAATAAATAAATATTTTAAAACTATTTGCTAAAGTCTGTTTTTAAATCAAAAGTAATAAACAAAAAACTATGTATTTACCAAATAAAATTGAGTTCAGCAAAATGTTCTTAATGTTTCAATTTATTATTTGAATGAGAAAAACAACAAACTTTAAAAAACAACATTAAAACTTTAAGTATTGGAAAGAAACCAAAAACCACGTAGCAATTGCAAGTAAATATCATGTCCATGCGATATAAACAACACAAGTATATGAATACAAACCAATACACACAGATATATGTACATGTAAATGTATATAATACAGTGTAATAAAAAAAAGTAGAATACATACACAAAATACACTGTTACTTTGCACACTGCTGCAATTCAGTTGATTTCCTTTTTCCATATCATTCAATTCAATTCAGTTCGTGTGCATGTGCATGTGTTTTGAGTAAAAGTTTTTACAAGACCTTTTTTATTTCTGTCGTACTGTTTATTTTTTGCACAATTCATATTATTGTCATATACTCTTTTGTTTGTACAACTGTATGTTTTTGTTAAATGTATGTATACATATGCATATACATAGATATATACTCGTACATATGTATAAAATATACATGTATATATAGGTATATGTTTTTGTGTGTATTATTGTAGTACATATAGTTTATTGTCTGTACACTCCATATATATTCAATTAAAATTTGCTCCAACATGTTACATACAGCCACACTTACATACAGTACTGAAAAAAATAATAAGAACAATAGTTTTCAAGTCATTATATCCTACACCACCATAGTGGATTTGTGCTGATGTTTGTAAAGTCCAAAAATATCACTCTAACATCCACCTTAATGTCTGCTGATCGACTGGGAATCGATATACATCTGGCCGGTTGTCCATGTAAACTTATTATGTGAATTCTGTTCTGTCCAAGGACGATTGGTTTTGAATTTGATTAAAATCGGCCCATTATTTCTCCAAGCGCTGATACAGGTTTTCTAAATATTTATTTAGTGATTCAATTTTCCGACATTCCGAGAGAACTTTAAGTCTTTTTATGCAATATTTTAGCTCTGATTTAAGTTGAAGGATCTCTGCAAATTGAAATCTTCTTTTTTCATTTAAGAGCCGTTCGACATCTGCAGAATAAATTGTATTATATCTGATTGGATAGCAAATTAAGCAGTCAGTTTAAAATCGTTATCCAAATCAAAACGAGCTATTTTCTGCTGTATGTTTTCCCTAACAATGTGTACTAAGGACTTCTCTACTTTTCTATATGTTAGCCAATTTATACTTGTGCTGCCAACGCTTAATTAATAGTCGGGAATTTTTCCAACTGTCTGTAGGCATACCTTCATTGGTTCAGTAGGTCAATAGGTTTTCCACTTCAAATAACATTTAAGTCTATTCTAGAAATTGTATCAAACAAAAATTTTATATCCTACTATATTCTGTGCATTTTACGACAACTATTTCGACATCTTTAAACCTTTTTTTTTAATATCATGGTCACTGTAATTATTTATATGATTTCTGCAACCATGGTTAAATTACCATTCATATGATTATAGCAATTATATATATGATTATATCAATTATGTAATATTTATGGTGATCAGTATTATTGAACCATATTGAGTTGTTCTCTATCATAATAAAAGAGCAACCAATTGTGATAAATGGATTCATTATAAACATGATTGCAACAAATATGTACATAGTTAATTAAAGTCAATTAAAAACATAAGAAACATGGTGTTAATAATTAATTATTAAATCTGTTGTTTTCCTGGTGCAATAAAGTGGGAAGCAAAACTGTCCGGATGTTTTGCATTAAGAAAGTAAAGTTAGTAAAATAATATTTTTATTTAATTTAACCTTATTCTAAATTATGAAGCACACAAATTCACATAAATTTCTTCAAAAAAAAATAAAAAAAATTAAAAAAACAAAAAATCTTCTATTCGGACACTTCGGACAGTACAATAAATTAACAATTTCATGATATTGCTCTGTTAAAATATAATGGTATTTGACCCGTTGGTTTTTTATGTTTGCTGCAATCACATTATTAAGCTATTATTGCTCTATTGGCGCATTATTGTTTGACCTGTGAAGTGATTAACTTGAATTTTAAATAAAAAATTAAAAGATCTTTAAAATGACAAAAACGCCAACTTATATTAAAAACAATGTGATAAATTTGTTTTAAAATAATTATTCATGCCGTGAAATTGCTGAAAAATTAAATTTAAGAAAATCCACGGGAAATGATATAAAAAAACGGCGTAATGTAGCTTGCAGTGATAACCAAGAGGGTCGACCAAGTCTGCTTTTTGATGGTTGGACGTTTGCTATATAATAAAATAAAGATGTCAGTTCCTGGACGGTTAGACGCGCATTAAATAGAATTGGTTTAGTAGCCAGTGTGAATAAGAAAAAGCCAGCACTTTCCAATAGAAATGTAAAAAAACGCCTTCATTTCAATAAAACCCACAGAAATTCGACAGTAGATGACTGGAAACGGATTATTTGGAGCGAAAAATCGAAAGTCAACCAATACCAGTCTGATGGAAAAGAATACTATTTACATTGGCCATATAAGCTCATCGAAAATTCAAAATATTCGGACAGTTTCGCTTCCCACTGTATGCACAAAATTTTAAATATCATATTTATTATTTTTCCCAACCAAATTTAGATTTTCCATAAAATTTAGGCAATTAACTTATGACCATTTAAGAGTTTTATGGAAAGCTTAGCAGTATAGATTCTCCATAATATCATAAGCAGTTTGACAGTAAGAATAGTAAATTAAGAATCAGTTCCTATTATTTCTTCCCACACTGTATGTATATATGTTAGTTTGTATACATGCATGAGAGATGAAAAAAACAGAACAAAACAAAATGGCGATCTATTTCCGGACACTGTTTTTCTTTCTTTTTGGTTGCTATAGAAACGGCGCAAAATAACATGTAAACAGAAAGCGAAAAATTAAACAACAGCGTATGTGCCAAAATAATATAAAAACAATTTAAAGAGCTTGTAACTTGAAAACAAAATAATCATATGACAATTGTTCGAAACAAAAAAACATTTCAAACAATATGGTCAACTGAATTTGTGAATAGGGGTATGCAGCTGATAAAAAAATAATGGCATTACTCATTAAATACTTGTTTTAAATACTACAGTGAATATCCTTATTGTTTTGTAATGCAACACTGCAGTCGTTGCTGTATTGTCTCTCGTTAAAACATTAAATGTTTATTTTAATTATTACAACTCATACCAATTATGCGGTAAAGCCTTTTGTTTGTACGTTTGTTTGTTTTTATTTATATTTACTTACATATTCTACTCATTTTTTTGTATAGATAAATAAATTGTTTTTTGTTTGTTTGTTTTTGTAACAACAATAAAGAAAAGTTTACACAGTCATTATTGTTATTGATTGTATGTACATAAAGACGTACATTTACATACATAAAATAGGCCGGCTCGACTTCTATTGGCTTTTTCAATCAGCTCATTCTATAAAGTAGTTTTCCATAAATTGTTCATATTTATTTCTTAACATCGAAAGTCTTTCGAAATGCTGTAATAGGTTTTGATTGAATAGATTTCTTGTCGGTTTTTGTCTGACATTCGATTTCTTCGCTAGATCTTCTTGGTATTCAATGAAATTATGTGACATATACATACATACACTGGCAAACAAAATAAAGTGCGGTTTCAAATAGTTCCTGTTTTTCTTTTTTATTAAAACATGTACATATTTATTTTTTCTAATAATTATAAATTATAGTTCTATCTTCAATTAGTTACTATTTTATTTATATATTTTTTATTTAATGCAAAATTAATGGCATATATGGAATTGCAAGCGACAAAGTAAATTAACACTGCACTTAAAGAGTTAAATAACTTTAAAACCTAATCCGAAGTTGCTCCTCCTTTGTTATTAATAATAACCTCTCTCCAAAGATCACCGGCTTAATCGACACCAAAGCCAAATATACATAGCTCTAGGCTAGTGCTCTGTATTTGGCGGGACCAAAAGGGTTCTATCTATTATAAACTGCTGAAAACTGACCAGATTTCATAATTTCATCTACCACATGTTGTAATTCCTGTTAAAAATTATTTAGAAAGAAGTGGTTGGGTAGTTTTGCCTCATCCACCTTATACCAAAGACGTTGCCCAGTCCAACTACTATTTGTTTCGATCGATGCGGTACGCTCTCTTCTATACAGGGAATCTGAAATTGGCTTGATTTGCCTTTGGCAAAAAAACGTAGTTCTTTTGGTGTGGTATCCATATGTTACTAGAAAATAATGGCCAATACTTTTAATAAAATTATATTGTTCGCATGTTGCAGAAAAATGCTAAAAATTTCGAAAAATTCTGCAGTTATAAGTTATAGGGAGTCAGTTGGAAATAAAAGTATTTGTTTTTTTTAAACCCAATTAGAGATAAGATGAGTTGCTTATTGGAATAAGCCTTGGATCTTAGAATCATCGACTAAGATGAGTTGCCAAAATTACCAACGCATTTGATCCTGGCAACATAGATTTAAGATGAGTTGCTAAAGAAAAACAAGTAAGAAAGTATAGTCGGTCAAGCTCGACCATATAATATCCTACACCCAGTATATGTATAAAACAGTTTTTCAGAAATGTGCGCTATATGGGAGATATGACTTATTATGGACAGATCAGCTAAAAATTTAGTGTCATGATTTCTGTGAATATAAATATTGTGTATGTTAAACTTTATCACGATATAAATAGTTTTAAAAGATTTATGAAGGTTAAAGTTGATTACGGGGAGGGTCTTATTTGGGAGTTTCGACTAATTATGGACCGACCATTATAAAATTAGGTGTTATCATTTCTGTATATTATTTGTGTCGAATTTTATTTTATTACCAACATTCTTAAGATATTTATGATTTATGATTAAAATGATTTTCGGAAGTGGGCCTTATATGTGAGCTATGACTCATTATGGACCGATCATCATAAAATTGTACCATATATATATATATATATATATATTTGAGTTCAATATTATTTAAATACCAACATATTCGAGTGAGTTATGCTCTTTAAAGTGATTTTCGGCAGTGGGCCTTACATGGGAGCTACGACTAATTATGGACCGATCTGCACGAAATTTGTAGGTGTAAACCTCAATTTCGGGAGGACTTTTGTTTGGGGGCCAGATGAAATAATGAACCGATTTCCACCAGTTTCAATCCCATCCGTTCTTGGGCCAAAAAAATATTACTTGCTAAATTTTATCAAAATATCTTCAAAATTGCGACCTGTACTCTGCGCACAAGATTTACATGGACAGCCAGCCAGACGGACGGACTGACGGACGGACATCGTTAAATCGACTCAGAAAGTGTTCTGAGTCGATCGGTATACTCTAAGGTGGGTGTTGGACCAATATTTCTGGGAGTTACAAACATCAGCACAAATCCAATATACCCTCTCCACTATTGTGGTGTAGGGTATAAAAAGCATTCAATCCTAAAACTCAGGCAAGTAGAGGGCTGGGGATTTTTAAGATAAAACTCAAGTGTTAAAAAAAATGTATTTTGCGCTCAGAATGCTAACTGGCATATGTGATATATGTACATATATACATATATTTATTTCCTTTGAAGCAATAACAGTCGTAACATTTTTCATGAGCCTGTCTAGTATAAATACTCGTACATAAATAAGTATGCATTTTAGTGCTGGTGGTTGTATAAAATAATTTTAATTGTTTGAAAAGCCTCTGGAATATTTATTACAACGGAACTGAAGCTAATAGATGATAATAATCCCGTTGCTATTGACAACTATACATACATACATACATTTTTACATTATTAAGAGGATAAAGTTTTTATTTTATAACTTAATTTTATAATGATTTCAAGCATAAGTGTTGAATGAATAAGTACATACTATATTCGTAAATTAAGTTGGTTATTTTAGTTTTTACTTAAATTCAGTTTTAAAAAATTCAATTCAAATATGTAAAATCTACCTAAAACCCCTATCGAAACCAACATTTTATGTTGCAGTAAAACAAGGGGTTGCTGACCCAAAATATAAGTATACAGAGAAAGTATATAAGTAGAAGTATCATGCTAATAAGGCAATGGCTTGGAAAGCTATTTACATTTGCAGTCTAAGGAGCACAACTTTTGATAGCTTCTCAGCTATGAGTTTGCATATTTACATATATTAATGAAACCTTTCCTGCCTCCTATTAAATGTAAACGTTCTTCAGTAAAGCATTTCACGATTTCTTCTTTTATCGTTATTGAAAAGCTGCTGTGCTTTGAATACCCTAATTGTGCCCAGCTTCGGCTAATTGAATAATATTTAAGTGATGGACAATACAAAGATGTTATCGTTATTTAGTAAATATTTTGCTATAGTTAATATGATCCAGTTTAACAAAAACAAGGATTTTTATAAGAGAATACACGATTAAGTTAATAGCTTAGTTTTTCTAAAATATTAAAAAAATTTTAAAATTTAAAAAAATAATTAGAATTTTATATGAAAATTTTTAATTTATTTATATATATTTATTTCCAATATTTCGCTATCACAATGGATAGCTTCTTCATAATGGAGGTTCTATGCCGTTAATGTGCCGAATTATCTCATCCTTTAGCTCTTAAATTGTTGCTGGCTTATCGACGTACACCTTTTCTTTCAAATAACCCCAAAGAAAAAAGTCCAACGGTGTCAAATTACATGATCTTGGCAGCCAATTGACATCGCCATTACGTGAGATAACACGGCCATTGAATTTGTTGCGCAAAAGAGCCATTGTTTCGTTAGCTGTGTGGCAAGTGGCACCGTCCTGCTGAAACCACATATCGTCCACATCCATATCTTCCAATTCGGGCCATAAAAAGTTCGATAGCGAACACCATTCATAGTAACTACCTGACCGGCCTCATTTTGGAAAAAATACGGCCCGATGATGCCGCCAGCCCATAAACCGCACCAAACAGTCAGTCTTTGTGGGTGCATTGGTTTTTCGACAATCACTCTTGGATTCTCATTCGGCCAAATGCGGCAATTCTGTTTATTGACGAATCCACTGAGGTGAAAATGTGCCTCATCACTGAAGATGATTTTCTTCGAAAATTGATTATCCACTGTTGCCATTGCTTGCCACCATTCTGCCCATTCACGACGTTTGGAATGGTCAAGAGGCTTTAGTTCTTGAGCCAATGCACCTTGTAAGCGTGTAAATGCAAGTCTTTATGCATAATGTTCATCAACGACGAGCGTGAGAGGTGCAATTGTTGGGCACGACGACGAGTTGAGGTGGACGGCTCTTCAGCCACACTATCGCGAACAGCAGCAATATTTTCTGCAGTACGAGCTGTACGAGCATGCACTGGTGTTCTCACATCTTCTACAGACCCGGTTTGCTCGAATTTTTCCACGATTTTTGCGATTGTACGCACATTTGGACGATCAAATTGACCAAAAAAATCACGAAGTGCACGATATGCATTTTGATTTGAACGCCCATTTTCATAATAAGTCTGGATAACTTTAACACGTTGTTGGATTGTGTGTCTCTCCATGGTTCAAATTGAGTTAGTCTGAAATAGAGAAATGTCTAATAAAATTCGGAAAAAAGCTTGGCGTTTAGGTGTGGTTCACATTCAACATCGGCCCTTGCAATTTAACCACCCTTTATTAATTATAATAATGAAAAAATATTTTTCTATATTCATCACAAGTTAAGAAACAGGATATAAAAAGGTTAAGACTACAAAGATTAATATATTATATTTATTAAATGATAATTTTTAGAGAACTTTTTTTATATTTATTATTAGAGAGAATATTTTCTCTAATAATATTTATTGAATTTGATTTCAATAATTTTATTTACAAGAGATGTGCTAATAGCTTCTAAATCCAGTATGCAGTAATTTAATTTGGTTGAAGTTCATCTCAATAACGTTATTTATAATAGTTGTATGGTTGGTTGTTGTACTCGGAAGTGGATTTAGTTTGGGAGCTAATGCCAAACATGGACTGACAGCTACAAAACTCAGTAGCCGTATAATCGATATTATTATGATTTCTGGATTACAATTTCTTATCTGTATAAAATGTTGTTTCGATATCGATATTTATTAGACATTATTCAGGGCTAACTTGTCTTTCTGAAGTGTTATGTATGTATAAGTGAGCAATTACAAAACATGAGCCGATCTTCTTAAATTTAGGAACAGAGAATTTTATACATTAAAGGATATGAGTACATTAAGATAGATATTAGTATTGAAATAAATTTCGGAGATGGACTTTATATAGAGGATATGGCCAAGTATGGACCGATATTTTCAAAATCCAGCAGTTTGATTTTGGATATGGCCAAATATGGACCAAAATTCACAAATTTCTGTAATAGGATTTTTGTGTAGATTCAAGTGATCCATGTAAAATTTTAAGTCGGTACCTATATTTATAAGAGATTTATGAGTATTAAAGTGATTTTCTAACGAGGACTTTATATGGAGGACACGGTCAAATATGGACCGAAATCTACAA
Organism: Bellardia bayeri; assembly: GCA_950370525.1. Classification (NCBI taxonomy): domain Eukaryota; kingdom Metazoa; phylum Arthropoda; class Insecta; order Diptera; family Calliphoridae; genus Bellardia; species Bellardia bayeri. The sequence goes on from OX493265.1 coordinate 67,760,966, forward strand.
AATTATTATATATATTAAGATAAATGACTTTTTCGGATGTGGTCTTTCTATGCAAGCTATGACAAATTAGGCACCGACCATCATAAAATTTAGTACAACAATTTATATATCTATAAGAATAATTTGTGTCAATGTTTAACCATAATTATACCAGTTTTATACGAATTTAAGTGAATATTGGATGTGGATTTTATATGGGGTCTATGGTCAAACATGGACCGAACAAAACAAAATTTCGTTTTGCGATTTCTTTTTACATGATACTTCTGTCGAATTTTGAATTAATATTCCAATTTTGTAGGCATCTATTTATCATTAAGCCATATTTCGGGAATATATTTGTATGGGGGCTGTGAGAAATCATGGACCGATTCTTACTATTTTTCTCTCAGTTTCTTCTTTTGTCATAGAAATAACGTGTACAAAATTTCATGGCAATATCTGCAATATAGGTATTTCAAAAAATTACAAGAAAACTGTCAAATTTTTATGGAGATTGTCTCACATTTTGGTCCATAACTCTGGTTCTACTATAGTGATAACAAACTGCTTAAAAAAATAATAAACGAGTTTTTGTAAACTTTTGTTATTTTGGTTGTGTCTTTTCGACGTGAGAGTGTTTTACATAAATATTTTTCAGTGTTACTCACGGAATGGCAAACTTATACTTATATTCCCCCATTCACCACTTATGGTGGTTCAGGGTATAAAAACACAATCACCCCTATCGTGAATAAAAATTCCACATGATATTTGTTCCCTTTTATTTTTAACATTGAATTTTAATAGAGAAATGTGAAAAGGGAACAAATTTCATGTGGAATTTTTATTCACGATAGGGGTGAATATATATCAAATTCAAGTTTATAAAAAATTAGTATAATAATTATCATAAAATTAATGACAGTCCGATGGAAGCAATAATGTAAGGTCCTGTAAATGCTGTCATTTAAATATTTCTGTTGGATAACAAGACATGGCGATTTTTGGTAAAAGCATCCTTCTGAATATATAATTATATGATGCAGAGGATTTTGTTTCTTAAATGTTTTATGGGAATAGTGGCGAAAATCTACGCAATTAGGTTTCCTTTTGTTTCATCTCAGACAAAGTTATCAGATTCATGAGTATATAAAAAAGTTGTGAACTTGCAATTTTATTTTTAATTAAAAATTCAAATATTTTATTTTCATTGATGATACGTTCATTTGACTTGAGAAAATAATCCACATGTTGATACGTTATTTTAAATTATAGATATAAAAGCTTTAGTTTTGGTCGCAAAAATCTAAAAATTTGTAGAGACACGTAAGATAACCTAAAGAATAATTATCAATCAATAAGTCGACTTTGATTTTTTTTTTTTTGATGATACGTACTTTTGGATTTTCGACGACGATATGTACAGTGGCTCACATGGAAAATTGGACAAACTGTTTGTAAAATATTAAACCCTATTTCAAAAAAAAGGTAGCTTAGGATATTTTAAAAATTTCTTTAAAATTAATTAAATTATTTATTATTAAACAAAAAAACAAATAAATATGGTATTCTACAATTAATAAAAAACAAAAGCAAAATAATCAAAAAAAAACCTTAATAGTATGATCACACTGAAAGTCGGTCAGGTCATTAAATTTAATTATTTATAAGATATTTACCCCTTATTCACAAAAACTTACAACAGGTTTATAAAGCATATTCCCATACAAAATTTATTTTATAAACCTTTTATAAACCTGTTGTAAGTTTTGTGAATAAGGGCATTAGTATTTTGTTGCGTATCCTTTTTGATTCTTGAAGTTTTTTTGGAATCAATTCAACCAGTTTTTGATTCCATTCTTTCAGTAACGCAGTGCTGAGCTGGTCTTTACTGGTATATAATCTATTTTGCATTCGACGTCCGAGCTCATCCCATAAATTCTCGATTACTTTGCGCAGGTGTTTTGAGGACTTTCAGATAATTATACAAAAACCAGTTCTTCGCTTTCAGTGACGTGTGCTTCGGGTCATTGTCCTGCTAAAATTTAAAGTTTTGCCAGCCCCCAATTAATGAGCACTTTGTTTAACATTTGCCTTCAAAATATCAAGATACATATTTTTATCCATTATGCTTTCTATAAAATGAAGTTTTCCGACACCGGAAGCAGCCATGCAATTCGAAACCATGACTCACAAGTGCCCGTGCTTTAAAGTTTTCTTAGTATTTTTTGGGCAAAACTCTTAATTAAGTTTGCGCCACACATAACGTTGGCCAAATAAATGGAATTTACTTTCGTCCGTGAAAAGAACCTGTACATTTTTAAAGTGCTGATAGTCCACAAGTGTTCCTTGAAAGTAAATTTTTAAAAGCATCTTGCCCGACTTTGAACGTAAGCCACTTTACATACATATGTAAACAATGATTTTAGATCAATAAGTTGTGTCTTCAAACTGAATCTTAGTCTTTCTAATGTGTTTAAATAAGCCCTAAAATATTTTTAGAATTAACCATTTTCTTATGTAGCAAATGTCAAAAAAAAATAAAACTTTTCTTCTAACTTGGTTTTTGTTTTTCAGTTGGAAAATATTTTATTTTTGTATTTGTCAAACTTTTGTTGAAACACTTGTTTTATGGTAAATTATTGTCATAAGAAATAGAGAAAAGTTTTTCTGTTTTAATTTCTAACAAAAGTTTTGACACAACTGCCAGTCAGTTTGCTTGAGATACAAAGTGAAAGGCACTCATGCTCCTGAAACTCCTACAAGTTGAGTTTGAAAGAACATACCTTCCATGGTGCAACTATACAAGGTGAGTGCAGTAGCCCAGCTGACTGACTTTGTTTACAATTTACTTATGTCAAAAGTAATACTTTTTCAAGTATTTTTGACAGTAGTACATTATTTTACACAAACAAAATGCCTGTTTTTTCTATTTTTTGTTGTATTTGTTGTCGATTTGCACTGACCTTGTATGGTTGCACCATGATACCTTCAATAAATTCGAATGTATAAAGTTTGTTATTGCTGTTGTTACTTTTTTTTTTCTTCTTGTACACATTTGAAATATTTAATTCGTGTATTTTTATAAGTTTATGTTCTTTTTATATATTCTTTTTGCTTTGTTTGTTATTAGTTTTGTTTTTATGTTTTTGTTTTCCTTATCTGAAATAAACTGGCAAATATTTACATTTAAGGAATTTATATTGTATAATAATATTTGTAAATAAATTCCAGTAGGGAATGTTGCCGCACAAAATTAGAGCGAAATATAATATATACATACATATGTACATATATATTTTTATATGTAAATGTTATCAATTTGTACAAATAAGTTTCATGTATTTTTTTTAGTTGTAAATAAATTCCGCACTAAACTTGTCAATCAATATTTAACAAAATTTACAATTTCAAATGCATAGCATATGTCAAAAATTTGAGTTTTTTCTACATTAGCTTTTTCCAAGAGTTCTCCATTTAGAAAAGAACACAAATGTAACTTGGACAAATTTATGCTAGAGTAAATAGAAATATGTTTTTTGTTTGATTTTATTTTATTATATTAAAATCAACATCAACATTAAAAGTTTTCCTTTTCTTAATCATTCTTTACTGTCATCACTGAGAATATATTTAAAAGAAATAATCAGAATGCGGATTGTTTGTAGGTTTAAATACCCTATTGTGTACATTCTAGGCTTCCTGAAGGGATTTAAGTAAATTTTTCAAGTAATTCAAGTAATATTTAGATTTTAAATTTAGTTTTAAAACATTTTTGTTGAAGACACATAGTTGTAGGTACATACATACATATATATATGGTTTCATTTTATTTATTTTTGACAGTAAATCATATCATGATCATATTTCAGCATATTAGGATTTCAGCTCATAAAAGTTGATGAGTTTATAAGAAATCTTTGATGTTTTAATTGCATATATATATATATGTATATATGTATATCAAACACATACATAGTACATACCGTCACCTAAAATGCCCAAAGACGTAACCCTCATTATCATAATTTTACAGGAGAAGCAAAAAACATTATAAAATGTTATAAAATGAAAACTGTTAAATTGAAAATCGCGATTTCTTCACATCTTGTCTTAATATATTATATATGTATATAGACGGCAAACTTATTTCTATAAAAAAAATGTGAGTTAAGTCTTATGTGTTTTATGAAAACATTTAAATGATGTTACGTCTTTTTCCATTTCTTGAATAAAATCGTTAGTTTGGAACGTAGAAGCTTAAAATTTTTAGGAGCATATGTGTTCCAGATTCAATCAAAAAACGAATTTTGATTTTTTGAGGGTCCGTGTTTGGGCATTTCAGGTGACAATACATTTATTGCCAAGATAATATTTACATTTTATGTATGTCTATACACACATCAAAATGATTCATTATGTTAAACATAAATACATCCATATTGTAACGAAATTGTATTTCAATTTAAATTGAATAGAATAGCAATAGTTGGCCTTTGCCAAATCCCTCATAGTTCGCTGTTCGATCACTATTGCCTTCCACCCTGTCACACGTAATTTTAATTCGTCTCCACACGAACTCATAGAACTCGCTCTTAGGAAAGGAGTTCACCAGCCTTATCTATTTATGAAGGCCCAACACCACACTCCAAATCATCAGGCAACTCGAGCTTAGTTTCAAAGACGTTCCTTGTTTGCGTTCAAAAGATGGAGTCGTAAATAGCTGATCCGCATGACAGCTGGACAGGTAACATTCTATTGCAGGAAGTATTTTTTCATTGCAGGGTCTAACGTGTGCTTTTGCCGGTAGGAGATATTTTTTTTATTTCTAATGGTTCTACCACCCACAAACTGTTGTCTTTACAATATCCCTCCATACGGGCCCATACTAAAGTTTTAGACCGTGGTGGTTATTTCTGATGCTCGATGGTGACTAGCTTTTTTTCTTGAACTAACAAATTCTCATTGTTAACTTTCAAACAATCCTGAACTCCGGCAAACAGCTTCTCATTGTTGACGTGGGTAATTTCATGAAGTTCTTGAAATTTCATTTCCTTTTTTTTGATCATAGCCGTAAGCATTATGCTTAAATCCATGTTGCTTGTAGCTTTTCATTGTTGACGTGGGTAATTTCATGAAGTTCTTGAAATTTCATTTCCTTTTTTTGATCATAGCCGTAAGCATTATGCTTAAATCCATGTTGCTTTTAGCTTTTCATTGTTGACGTGGGTAATTTCATGAAGTTCTTGAAATTTCATTTCCTTTTTTTGATCATAGCCGTAAGCATTATGCTTAAATCCATGTTGCTTGTAGTTGCACGGGTACACTCAAAAAAAAGACATGTACTAAATTTAATGAAAAAAAATTCCTTAAAAATAGTTTAAAAAATTCCCTAAATTTGAGTAAAATTTAACTAAAATTAAGGAAATTTTATTAAAATGTTATAAAAATGACTAAATCTGAGTAAAAAAGCAAATAGTTCATAAACTTGAAATTAGTTTATTATTTTCTATAGATAAATTACTTGATTGTAGGAAAATATTATTAACCGCAAAATAATATTTACTAGAAATTAATAATTTTTTCCTAGACTTAAGGGAATTACATCATAAAATTAAGTAATTTTGCTTTTAGTTCAAAAAACTGAGTTCAGTAAATGGTTTACTCCAAAATAGTTCATAATTTATAATATACTTAAAACTTGTTAATGGTTTTCTTTGACATTAGTTAAAATTTTCCTAAATACTGAGAATTTTATATTGCATTTTAATACATATTTATTAAACTTCTACTTCGAGTTTATTGCTTACTAATTATTAAGAAATGCTTTCAAGAATCTAGTTCAGATAAATTAAGAAGCAAAGCAATATATTATTTCCTACCATTGAATAAAAGATGTCTTACTTCTTAAAAAGTAACAAACTGATATTTAGGAATATCTTCCTTAAAAAAAGTACAGATAATTTTTAAACAATTGTATAATTGAAAATCGTAACTGGTACAATTGTGCTTTGATTTTAGAACATAATTAACTAAATATTACTTAAAATGTAGAAAAAATATAGTAACAATTTACTTGTATTTAGTATATATTTTCTTGAAACAGGTAAGTTAAATTCATAAACAAATAATGTAGATAATTTAAAAAATAATGAAAAATTTTACTAATTTGAAGTAAAAATTTCTTACAAAAATATTGAACATAAAGTCGTTTTCTCGAAAAAAAAAATAGTTTTTGAAAACTTTTTTATAAGTAAATATTTACTAAATTTTAGAATATAATTTACTTAATTTTGAAATATTTTGAACTTAAACGTAGAACATTTTATAACAGATATGACAATACCAAACTTGAAATTAAGGTAATAAGTAATGCTAAAGTACTGGTTTTTACCTCTAAAAATGATGAACCTGTTTTTTTTTAAGTTTTAATAATATATTAATTAAGTACCAAACTATAATATATTAATTAAGTAACAAACAATTTACACATTTTCATTGATTTAATTGCTAATATTCGAAGTTTTATAAAAAATGTCTTTAATTATTTAATTATCAAATCTTCATTATTAAAATTCTACATAATATATTTAAAAGAGTTGACACTACTATTAATGTACCAAATACATATAAGGGTTATTTAAATGAAGAAGAGAGCGAGAGAAAGAGATCTATAAATAGTGCTGATAAATCTTACTATTTACATAGATACTTAAATAATCGTATCATATTATTTGGTTAATCAATGTAAAAACAACGCTCTTTTTATACATTATATAAATGCATAATATTGTTACAATTTGAACCAGGAGAAATTGTTTAAAATTGCATTTTTATTAATAAATCTTAACCATATATATATATTTATGTGGTAACAAACTAAATAAATAAACCGAATACCTAAACTAAATACGATTAGGTAAATTGCAAAATTAAGCAGCACTTGCGTAATATTGGAATGTTGAAAGTAACTGTTTTAGTTATACAAAAAACACACATACCAGTTTTCTTTTGATTTTAGTTTTATTCTGAACGAGTTGTAGTTGAAAACAGTCGATTGAAATATAAAAATATAAACTGTGTATTAACACTTAAAATAAAGTAAAAGTGAAAAATTAAAAATATAACAATTAAATTTTAAATACAATTATTAACAAAAATATAAAAAGGAAAGTGGTAAGTATTTATTGTCAACTATAGAATATGTACTATGTACATACATACATACATTGCCGTGTTGAAGTTATACAAGTGTCAATTTACAATATTAAAAAGTGAAAAGTTAATTACGTTAGTTTATGAAGAGTTAGTTTATGTATGTAATGTATGTACGTAATTTGACAAAAGTTTCGTAACATTGTTTTTGTATTTATAAGCATATTTGTGCATGCACATTCTTTTTGATTATTTGTTGTTGCTTCATTTGTTAGTGTTTAAATGCGCCAACGTCGTCTGATGAATTGAAATGTTATAATAATGGAATCCGAAGACACTTTAAAATATGTATTAACACTACTCAAGGGAGATGAATTTTTGGAAATTTTTAAAGGTATTTTTTGTTGTTTTTAACATATTTTTTTAAACCATGGCTAATAATTACATTTTGTTTTTTTTTTAGACCATAACATTGATACAAATGCATTAAAATATATGACACCAAGCCGTTTAGATGTTATAGTTCCCAAACCATTATTCGGTGTAAGAATAATATTATTCGAGCATCACCTTAAAACATGGCAAAATGAGATGTCGTCGTCCTTTAATAATTCAAAACAATCATCAATAAACTCATAATTAGAACATGAAGAAGTAAGTTTATTTTTCGGTCTTTTTCTAATATATTTACAAAATTTATCCGAAATAGTTTAGTATTGAAGCAGTATTAAAATCGTCTATATCCGGGAAATCGATTTTAACTTATTATGACATCAATATATTTGCATATTCTTGAAAATAACTCGGAAAACTTTGAAAATATAGAACTGATGTGTGTGTTACAAATATATATACTTAAACAATTTTCTTTAAAACAAGGTTTTCAATTTTTAAATTTGAGCTTTTACGTAATTATTGTTTGTTTCCTTAAATTCAAAAAGTGCATCTGTATTCAAATTTCATATTTTCCAATGAATATTTAATTATTTGTAACTCCAAATATATGATGCGCTATTTGTATTTTTGTAACGATTGCCTTGGAATAGTATAATTAGGAAGACTAAGGACCTTCAGTGTTCCATAGCCAAAGAAGCAGTGTGTCACAAAGAGTGTCCCTTCCACGTAGTTCTTCTGAAAAGAACCATAATTTAACTATGAAAAGGCTCTGAATTTTCTCACAATTTATCACGTAGCAGTAAATTCTGAAGTACATTTTTTTAAATTGTTTTCCTTGTTTAAACAGAATCCTTAAGTATACATATTTGAACTATATAAAATTGGATCTGTAATTTATGGTTATGACCCAAACTTTACTGCATCTAAAATTTAAGAAATTTATGAAGTTAATGGTAATATATTTCTATTTTGTCAAATTATTAAAATTTTATCATATGTGAAAGTATTTTCATCATATTCTGTTAGCCCTGAGTTCTTAGAATATAAAATACTACCAGCAACATCCATAAAGTCACCTCCAATTCATATTCATGAATTAAACTGTAACTGCTATTTAAGACCTATTAAATACTTGGTAATTATAAAGAAATAATAAAATTAAATTTAAATCCTGTACAAATATTATATTATAATTTAAAAATATATCTTCAAAACTATAATTAAATCAAATATTAATCTAAATTTCAAACAAAAATTAAAAATACTTTTTATATAAAAAAAATTAAATTTAAATCCTGTAAAAATATTCTATTGTAATTTAAAAATATATCTTCAAAACTATAATTAAATCAAATATTAACCTAAATTTTAAGTACTTTTTTGTTATTCCTACATTGTAAAATATTTTAATAATAAATAAACCTTTTAAAGAACCTATTCGTATACGTTTATTTCTAGATAAAGCAATATTTAGCATCTAGGAAAATAATATTAAAATTAAGTAAATATACTACTCCTAAATTGGAAAAAAATGTAATTGTATTTAGTACTTTTATTGTAGTAAGCTAGAAAAAATAGGTTACTACTTGGTACATTTATTCCTTAAAATAATGAATAAATGTACTAGCTAGTAACATATTTTTTATTTTATTAGAGTAAATGTATTTAATAAGTTACAGTACATTTTTTCCTATTTTCTGGGAGTAATTTACTCTGTTTTAGTATTTTTTTTTCCGTTAATTTTAGTCAATTTTTTACTACTGGGGTGGATGCGCTTACTCAATTTCAGTTCTTATTTGAAGATTTTGTTCCTTGTTTTAAGGCTTAAATGAACTCTTTTTTACATATATTGTATCCAATTTTGGGAAAAAATTAACCTAAATTCATAACTTTTTTATACGTTTTTGGTAACATATTTATTATATCGAAGTAAATTTTTACTCAGAACTATTACATGCTGTCATAATTTTAAATAAAAAAGATTTATCTTTTTAACTAAAATAGACGAAAAATTTCCTAATTTTTATTGTTCTCTCAAATTTATCTGAACTATATTCTTGTAAATATTAACTAAAATGAAGGAATGTTTCAGATAATTTATAAACTAGTGTAAAAATAATTTTTTCCACTATTCTAGTTAAAATTTACTATAATTTAGGAAAATTTTGTATAAAAGTAGGAATTTCGGACTAATATTAAGTAAATTTTTTTCCCCAATATTAAGGAAATTTTATACTGACTTGTAATAAAAAATGTCTTTGGCGCCATACGACAACCATTACGTCCTCAAAATAAGTAAAATTTCCTAACTTCTAGTTCATTATTTTTTTGAGTGTACAAACCTCCATTTCTTCTTTATTCTCATATTCGTACATGCTGATTTAGAAGTCACGCTACTTAAGTACAACTATCACCATCTTGTGTAATTCTGCTTTATTACCTGTAGTCTGTAACTTCAATTTACTCAATACTGTCTTGTATTGCTCCACTTCCAGTTCTTTAAGCTTCATGACTTTTTTTTTATTTTTGCAATCCCACTTCTGACAACAATTGCTAAGATTTTAAAACGGTGCTTTATTTCCTTTAAATAAACCGGATTCTTTTTAATTCCAATATAAAAGCATCAAGTAGTTTGAAGAAAATATAACGAGTCTTTATTAATTTAAATGTACAGAAAAATAATATTATCACTCACCGAACTTTGCTTCATTTTACTGACAGCTACGAAACGTTCAGCATGTGTATACTGAAAGACGGAAAAGTTTAAAAGTGTCATGTTTGAAATAAAATCTTTAATTTCATTATAAAAACACTTCGACTAAATCCAGAGAAAGATCGTGGTTTCCTCATACATACAAAATTGTTGTCAAGTACAGTAAAAACTTTCGCTATAACGTCAATCCCATGACAAGCATTACTGGAAACATTCACTTCATTCACGAAATATTCTATTAGAACCAAACAAACATATTGGTTTGACAAGTCATTCAAAATTACAATAAGATCCACAGTTGAGCACTCTACTGTTCGAGCTTTGTAATTGTTCTTTCTAGTTGTTTCAATGTTCACATCTGTTTTTGGCATTGCTATTCTTCTGCAGTCTTGTGCTGTTGTCCAATATATTGAATTATTTGCCTTTCACTTTCACCAGCTTGCTCAATTTTTGAATAACCAACATAACTTCACATTTTGACAAATTTTAAATGCATCGCTGGGCAGTAATGTCAGATATTCTTACCTAGACAATAATGATCATGGCGAATTTTGAGAATATAAACTCGCTGGAAATGAAAACATTCATCCTATTAATGAAATCTTCGACAAAACCAAGACAAAAATTTTGATTAATCAGTCGCTAAATCAGTTCCCTAAACAAAAAATAAGTCATACTACAACAACCCGTAAAAGCTCTATACAATCAACGCCTTCGGTACGGACGCACTTGGTAAATATTTGCCGAAAAAGACATATCCACTAAATAAAATATATATGAACTCGTTTATTTAGGACAGGACAAAACAAATATTCAGTTTTATTTTATTTGAGGCTGTTTGATCTTGCAAAACTCTTGTAAGAGTAAACGACGTCAAACAAATTTGTGCTAAAATAAGTGGTTACGCTTTTTTGAGTAACTATTTGCCATGTGTGACCATACCTTTACTGCTTCCCGCAGAGCAAACGATATTGATCTGTCTTTAAAAAGGTAAAGGCTTATACAAATTATTGCACAATTATGGTAAATTAATATCCAGCGAAACATTTTGAGTCTAACAATTTATTTAGCATACCACCAGTGGATGGAATCTAGTCAAATTAGTTTAGAAATAATTCAGGGATATCACTATATACTTTGTTTCTATAATGAGCGTTTACGTCAAATTTAGAAGTCCATCTATTCACATCCATCTGTTCACAGTAAAATTCGTCATTCATATGGAATGCATATGAATAATAGAATAAAATTTCTATGTATGGATAGATGCTTCAAAGCTTATTTTAGAGCTCCTTCAAAACGTGAAGAATGGGGCAGATGTGCTTTTATGTGATAGTAGGGTAACTAACTAACCATTGATTCACTGAAGCAGGTTGTGTTTCAGAATTCTATAGATACATACTACAATGCATTTAGATCTGCTGACTTTTGGAACTTGTTCCGGTTGTCCAGTGGATCCCACTACGCACTATAGAAAAAATGCGTTTCACACAACACACTAAAGAAAAAAGTAGTTCTTTACAATATTTTCTGTCACTTTTAATATAAATAGAGAAGTTTATCTTCCCCTAGTAACCTATTTTACCATTTTCTCATCACAGGAGCCAAGAGTACAGCTGTACAAAAATGGTAAAAAAAAAATAATAGAAATGTTCCCAAATTAATGTATTTATCTTTCAATACTTTCAAAAGTGGAAGATAAATACAAAAAAATAATTAATAACTAAATAAATTTCAGTTTTTCGCCATTATCCTTTAAATAAAAACTATCGAGTTTAATTGTAATTTTCTTATTATTTATAATAAAATTTTAAATACTTCGAATTTCGAAATCGTCCAAAAATGCATTTCTTACCAAAGAACATAGTGTAGGACCCTTTTTAAACACATTCATTCGCCCATTTAAATTTGTTCCCTTTTAGTTGTTTGTCATAATAATAAACATAATCGTGATTATGTTTCATGTTTTAAATTAATTGCATTTTCTTGGAATAGTAAATTGCATGTCTATGGCACTTTCCTATTTTTCTCTCTGTTTCCCCATCTCTTTTACACTCCCATCTTATTTAAATTATTTTTCTTTATCCTTTAGCACTCCAAGGCTAAAAGAATTTCTTATGTATGTGTGTGTGTATTTATTCACAAATATTGTTTGTTTTGCTGCTGGTTCCTTTTACATGTGCATCTCTGTAATTTGTGTGCGTTTGTTGGCTGTTGTGTTTGCTTTTATAAAACTTACCAACGCTTTATCTCATGGCAGCAAAAATAACAACAACTATAAACAACACAATTCTTTACAACAATAATAGTAACAGCAACAACATCCACAACAACAAGTCCTAGTAACTATAAGAAGAAGATATAGCAACAAAGCCTTTTTACTTACTCAGTTATTTCAGTTGTCTACTTATTACAGTTTGTGTAGCAGGGAAGTTCTTTAAATGTAAGGAGTGAAATCCGGCAAACTGGCGCTCAAAAATAGATCTATAAATTCTAATCACAACTAAGAGTTATTAAAGCATTTTTCACATAAAAACCGCAAACATTAAAAAAGTTCTTTCTAAATACCTGGTGGCAAAACTTACATTGTTTTTAAAATCATTAGTAATAAGTTGAAGTACTGAGCCATGGAAAATCAAAACAAGTAAGAAAGTATAGTCGGTCAAGCCCGACCATATACTACCCTAAATACTGTGTATGTGTAAAAACATTTTTTATAAATGGGCGCTATATAGGAGCTATGACCTATTATGGGCCGATCACCCAAAAACTTAGTGCCATAACTTTTGTGCATATACATAAATATTATGTGTATAAATACTTTTAAAAGTTTTATGGAGGTTAAATTAAATTACGTAGACGGTCTTATATGAGAGTTTCAACTAATTATGGATCAATAGGAGCATATTTTATGTGTGATCACTATCTGATATCTTCTGTTACAATTACACAATAATCTATTTGATTTAAAGTTATAATTTGGTTCAATTACAATAAATTCTGTCGTAGAAACTGTATTAGTCTAGAATTTCATCAGACCTATTAAATGTGAAGAAATTAGATTAAACTGGAAATGTTACAGCTTCATTTGACTAGACTCTGCCCTTCTATTTACAAGCATAAAACTTTTTGATTGTGTAAAAATATGTAGGTGTGAGTGAGTGTTTTTATATGCTTATATGTGTTTGTTTAAGTCCTTTTTGTTTCTGTTGCTTCAATGTACTATGTTTTGATCCTTTAAGTTTTTTTTCAGAAAATCATACATGCATACTAAACAAGCTCACTAAACACAAGCACACGAGCACACGAGCACACAAACAACCACTCGCTCACTCTCTTTCTTTAAGCAAATGCCTCAAAGTATTTTACAACTAATACAAATAAATGCAAACAGTAAACTTAGAATGTGTTTGTACGTACGAATGAATGTATGAATGGAAATTTTCTTTAAGAAAATATTTGCTCAGTCTTCACTATTTATTATGTTTGTTTTTTTCATACTCTTACTTTAGTCTTTTAACTCATCTTTAAGATTTAACTATTATGTTTAAAAAAAAATTTCCTGGAAAATGCAACTTCAAAAAACACAGAAAATGTAACAGATGTTTTACTTAAAGAAAAAAATCCTGTACCCACAGCTATTATGCATTTATCTTTTTTTTTCTAAACTTTTAACTTATTTAAATTTCAAAATATTAAATAACAGTTTGTATTTGCCTAAAATATTAAGTATAAATTGTACGATTCTTTCAGCATGTTTGTGACTTAAAAGCTAAATATTATAATAACTGCTTATTAAAAAACTTTATATTATAATGTTTCGTTTTCGCGCGTGTAGGTAAAATTTAGAATGGGAAATTACTACTACGTTTTAAAAATCTATTAGGATTTAATACAATCTTCCATGAATTAAAACTTTTTAATCAACAATCTGCTTAAGTTCGATTAGAGTTTTGTTATCAGCACACAAAGTTTACAAACATTCATTAACTTTCACTCATCAAGATATTAAATGTTATAAATTTTTAATGTTAAAACAAAAACAACTTGGAAAAATTAAACTAAAAAACAAGTTTGTTTAAGTACACAGGCATGGAAGTTAAAATTATAGGACTTTTTATAATTGCAAACTTAGTGCATGAAGGTCCTTTGAAAATACAATAAATGAAAATTATTTAAAAATAATTTACTTTACTTAACATGTGAAAAACCATAAATTTTAGTTTCTAAATGAAAAGCAAAATTAAAGAAATTTTCACAAATTTATAAAATGTAGTAGTAGTAGTAGTAGTAGTAGTAAGATTTTCTTTATTTACAATAAATTTTTTTTGTTTACAATTTTCATCTTAATTTATAAAATAAATTCTTATTGAAAATTAGAAAATTGGTAGTAATATTCGACAATGTTTTAAAAAACGTCTGTCGATAACCAAAAAAAAAAAGGAAAAAATAAACTTTAAAATTCTTATACAAAATATTCAATTATATTCTAGTATTAAAAATGTCCTGTATTGTAATGCTGACTTTAGGTAATCCACCAGTTTTTCCCAGTCTGTATCTTTTTCACCATTAAGTATATTAATCATTTCAGTGTAAAGTAAATTCGGTTTCTCAAAATGGACAATTCGGAACTCCTTGAGAACTGGACAAACGCCTAGGAAATGTTCAAATGTTTCCATTATACCCATATTACAAAGCTTGCATAGTTTACTCTCAGTTGTCGCCCCGAAAGTGTTGTAATTCAGTTTAATAAGACCCCGTCTTGTTTTAAATACCCACGTTATTTTAGTTTGATTTATGTTGTCAATAAAATAATTGAAACCTCTTTCGAAATCTAAATCTTTATAAATTCTTGAGGTTGTAGCTTTATTTAGCAATCACAGATTAAGTTGATATTGTTGTTTTCCATGTAGTATTTCATTACTTTGAGTGGCCCATTGTTGTTTATTTGGTTGAGTACTGGACCATGGAATATTTAAATTGTCTGCAACCTTTTGCAATTCTTTAAAGCAAAACAAATTTTGTTCGGCAAGTATATGTGCTATGTTAAAAGGTAACCTATTGGCCGGGTATTCAAACATAACTCTAGACATGTACAGTAGATGTAGTTCTAAGGTATATAAATGGTTGTTTATGGCGGCAGTTTCGAGCATCAAAGCATAATTAGGTGTAAAATCTGGGAAATATCTTTGTAGTAAATCGATCTCCTCAAAATACCCATAACCCCAAACTTGTGCTGCATATGTTTGAATCGACCTGCAAATAGCTAAAAAAAAAGGTTCCACTTCTGTCTCAATTTAATTTGTCTGTTAGATATAAAGTTTTTCCAGGTACAGCTAATAGCTGTTTTTGCCTGTGTATTTCTATTTTCCACATGTTTCGTAAATTTCATTTTCGGTGTAAGAATTACTCCTAGGTACTTGTACTCATTGGTAATTTTGATATCGTTTCCATTAAACTGCCATTTTTCTTGTGTTTTTAGTCTCCCTCCATTTCTGAATACAACTATTTCCGATTTATTTAAGTTTACCTCTAGGTTCCATAAATCGCAATATTTTTCCAGGTTAAAGATCATTTCTTGTAGAGTACCTATATCATCAGCCAGTATAACTATATCATCCGCATACATAAGTAACCGAATATTTATATCTTCTATGAGTATGCCACCACCTAGGGAGTCGTGTAAATCGTTAATATAAAGCGAAAATAAAAGTGGGGATAGTAAGCATCCTTGTTTAACACCTGACTTCGTTTGAAAATACTCAGATAACTCCTCGCCATTTCATACAGTGGATTTTGTATCTGTATAAATATCCTCCAATATTTTTAGAAATTTGTAGGAAACACCCATTGAATACAATTTATATATTAGTGATTTTCTAGCCACTTTGTCGAAGGCTGCTTTGAAGTTGACCAAAAATGCATATACCGTTTTCTTTTCGGAAATCTTTATATTAACGATGCCAGCCAGATTGAATATATTGTCAACTGTTGAATAATTTTTTCGAAAACCAGCTTGGTATTCTGTTAAAACTTGATTGTCTTCCACCCAGTTATATAACCTGTTATTTAAAATTCCCATCATAACTTTTGCTAAGGTATTCATGAAGGATATACCTCTGTAGTTTTCTGGCATATTTGGATCACCTTAATTTATAAAATG
This sequence comes from Bellardia bayeri, assembly GCA_950370525.1. Lineage (NCBI taxonomy): Eukaryota > Metazoa > Arthropoda > Insecta > Diptera > Calliphoridae > Bellardia > Bellardia bayeri. The sequence goes on from OX493265.1 coordinate 67,777,375, forward strand.
TTTTTCTTTTGATAAAGGCAAATACTCGTATTTTAAAATATACTTATTTATATCGCCCGTTGTCCACTTAATGATTTTATTATTTATATTTTATATTTATTATTCTTTTTTTTGCTTTTTTTTTTGATACATTAAAAAACGTATATCTACATTAGAGATCAGTTATGAGCATGGTGAAATAACTCTACAAGGTGGTGTTGAAACGCCAGCTGTTTTTTTTTTATTCATGTTCGTTATGTCAAACTTTATATACATATGTATGTATGTACGCTCAAGTTGTGTTAAAAAAAATAGCAAATGTATCAAGTTATACAAAAAAAAGTGAAAAAAACAATTGTCCATAAATTAAATGTTTCATAAATTAACAAATTTATAAATTATTTTTATTTTCATCTTGAAATTATGTATGTATTTATTTTTCCTGCAAAAATGTTTGTAAACAATAACCAGTTGTTTTTGACATTACAAACATGAAAGCAAAAACAAAAATACCATGTTGTTTCTGTTGCTTTTGTATTATTGTAATATTGCCATCACCTTGTAGAGTTATTTCACCATGGTTATGAGTACTGAAAAAGTGAGTATACTCGAATCATGACTTATAATTTATTGTACTTAAACGTACTCATACTTGTCTCAATATCATCAAAACACAACTTATTTTTAAAGTTTGAAATACTCATTATATTTATACTTAATCTCATGTATGATGTTGTTTATTTTGACTCTCCTTAACTTAATGTACGTAGACGATAAAAAAAAAATAAGTATGAATCGCATACACTCATGCGAGTGTCGTTCATTTTTTACAGCCTGCTTATTAAAATTATATAAAATAATAAATTCTATATATTTTCCCCAATATGTTTTCCTATAAACTTACTTGTATATTTTTATATTTCTTTTTTACTTATTTTGTATAAATACCTAACGAATTAAGCTGAACATTTTTTTCAATGACTTAACTGAGTTGAATAATTTATGAGTATATGAGTATTTTTCTTAAAACGTAAATCTAAATACCGCGGTTTATGAATCAAACATATTGGGAATGATATGAGCACGATGTCGGCATTGTACTCATACTTATATCCATCTGCATTTATAAGCCAACGTTGTTGTGAGTTTCAGTAACTCAGAGTAGTTAAATTACAATGATGTAAAACCACCTTTATTTAAAATGTTATGAGTAGTTGTGAATCGTAAAAAAACGATTTATTGCCGATCTCTAATCTACATCAACAAAGAAGGCATTAATAAATAAAACTGTTTTCTATTCTTATTCAATGTGCATCAGTGCGTATAATCACGAAGAAAGTGAATTTATAAACAAAAATTACTCATACCATCCGTAGGCCAATTTAGTAAGAAATATGCCAGACAAATAATTTTAGCAACAAGTTAGAGTACTATATACGGCTGTGGCGAATTATAAATACCCTTCAAATAAATATAATTACTCAGTCTTAGCGCAAATTTTATTAGTAGTTTATAATAGTATATTTATATTTGTCTGAGATACAAGTTCACGCAAACATAATTAATTTTGCAAATGTTTAAAAACTTAATAAAGTTTAAACATTTATTGAAGAATTTGTGTGTTTATCATAACAATCTTATTCATAATATAACAATTCATTAAATTAAAAATTGGTTCAACAGTTTTCCATATTCACCAGGTTAAGGAAAAGATTATAAAAAAGGGTAAGGTTATAAGGTAAGGCTTATTTTAACTGAATTTCATCTCAAAAACGTTGTTTCCATGAGTTTTATAGGTGTCAGAGAGGAAGTGAACCAATGCTCGTTCGAATCCATGTTAAAAACTAAAGTATTGAACTGTGTACATCTCAGTTCACAGTTAAGTCTGTCAGTTTTCATGCCAGAAGATTAGGTCTGCAGGAGTTGTAGAGATGAAGAAGAGGAGGAAACAATCTCTTATCTTCTCTGTCGTTGCGTAACACCTTCTTGGGACAACCATCCTTCAATAATCTATCTGAAAAAGCAGACTTAAAATTAGTGCGTATCAATGCCTTCATTAGGAATATCAATTGGCTATCATGATTTCAGACCTAATCCATTCATTTACAGTGTAACTACTGACCATTAAACCTTCCGGACCCGACATCTACTTCTCTTGACATTTTCTTATCCTACCTGTCTACTCTCTCTATCTCTGTCTCTATAACATATATCCCCTTTCTTCTTTCTTCTATTCATCTCTTTTCAGGCAACACAACAGGACCTACGAATGGACGTAAGTGAGCTGTACTATTTATGGCTGCCTGCTGACCTAACCTAACCTAACCCAAACCATGGCTTAACAAGTTTACGCCAGAAAATTTTGTTTTGGGTAGAATTTCTAGCATTGTAGCATTAATATTAAAAATGTTTTCTAATGAGAATATAAATATTTATTCTATAAACAACAAGTTTCGAGCGCTGGGCACATATAGAAATTATTAAATCTTAAAAAAAATTATATATATATATATATATTTTGTCGAGGTATCAGAAATGAATGGATTTCAAGAATTTCTAAAGGAATATTATCCATTCCACATTCATCTGCAAAGGTGAAAATGATATTTTCGTATCAAAATATAATAAAGACCAAAGAGAGGAACAGACTATTTGTTCCGACTGTCTCCAATCTAATTCAAACAAAAGATTTGCTGAAGTCATCTAATTCGTGCTGCTACAATTTAGAAATGAGTAATAATTTGTTAGCAATAAGTATGCCATAAATAATACTTTAATATTCAGATCTCAGCAACTAATATAACTTTTGAAATTAAAACACTGATATTAATTGTTAAGTTTATCTACATATACATATATAAATACTTAATATGAATGAATTTTAATGTGCTTTTTTATTAAAATATTTAAAAAAAAAATAAGAAAAAAAAAACTTTTTCCTGGAATTTAGTACAATTTGTAAAATATTATTTTGCATCCCTGATTTGCGCTTTATTCGTATGTGACAAATTTTTCTGCAATGTTGGCTTTTCTTTTAGAAAATATAAATATCACTGATTCTATAATACAGCCCAAAAATTATCTATTTTTCTTGTACACTTTGTAATCTCTTCAACTTAAAAAAAGCTCATAATTTGTTCATAGCTTTTATTTTTTAGAAACTCAAAATATTAAACAAAATCTGTAAATATTCCTTTCGCTAAAAGATGAACAAATAATTATTTTTTTGAATTATCAATAGTACTGAAGTATCAATAGTAATTATTTATTTTTATTATATTTATTAAAAAGTAGTATACTTCAATGTGTGTATATAGTGTTTAATTTTATCTGCAATTTCTTTGTAAAATTGTAATATTTCTAAATACTGTCACACTGTTACATACCACAATCTTTCTTAACACAAGGTCTTGTTATGGACATAAAAAGCAATTCACTTGCAATAAAATAAACACTTCCTTGATTTTGATATAATTTAAACTTGTTTCTTATTCATTTTCAAACAAAAGTATAACTTTTCATTAGCAATGTCCTGCGTCTGTTTAATGGAATTGTTTTTAGAAATGCATTTGTGTTCGTATTGTTAAAAGTAAAATTGTTTTAGTTTGTTTCCTGTCCGTTTCTATACACGTTCAAGTGTATTTGTTTTGCTATCTCTATACTTTTTTTTAATTAATTTGTTTTTCTGTGTGTGTTGTTGATTTTGTTTTTTTTTTATTATAAATATGTTTGTTTATTTGTATATTTTACGACAGTTCGTGTACGTGACATTTTCAATAACAATGAAATGGCAAATGCTTAATAAGAGAAAATTTAATTAAAAATTGATTTAAAAATAAAATACATAAAGTATATCGTACTGCAACAACAACAACAGCAACAATGTTCGTTGAAAAACCAACAGACAAACAACATACACACACAATTTACTCTAAAGGAACTACGTGACGTATGAGTGACATTTTATTATTTTATTGCGAGCTTTTGTTTTTCATCATTATGCTACAAAACTTGTGTACGTGACAACAAACAACTATTGAATGTGTTGCATATTGATAAAATTCCTATAATAATGATTTGCCAAAATTTTATTTGTTATAAATTGATTTTTTTTTTTTCATTCTTGTTTTTGTCAGGCTTAACAGTTTGGCTCGAGTAAATAAAGTATTTAAACGTGCAACATATGGAAAGTTTTAATAAATTAGATTTTTATTTGTTATTGAATACACGAGAGCGGTTCGGAAACTTCTTAGCTTAAGTGCTTGAAAACTTCCATCTCTGCTATAAACACATGTTAAATTTCTTTTCGATCTGGCAAATCCTTCATATAGAAACAGATGCTCAAAAAAAAAACATCAGCGATTTTTTACAATGGAAAACGGCTTATCGGGACAAAAAATTAATAATGATATGGTGAATGTGTTCGATGATAGTGCTCCTTTATATGCAATAGTAAAAGATTGGATTGATGAATTTAAACGTGGTCGTACAAGCATTGAGGATGAATTACTTATTGGGCGTGCAAAAACAGCCACACCAACAGAAATTGTAGCCAAAGTACATGATATGGTATTCAATGATCGACGAATAAAATTGCATGAATTAGCTAATGTCATGAGCATCTCAAATGATCGAGTCCAATTAATTTTGTATAAATCTATTGGGTGCCCCGATAGACTAGGCGATAGTGTGCCGGACTATCAGTCAGAGGGTTGCGGGTTCGATTCCCGCCAAAAACTCTGGGTGTATTCTGCAGACAAGCCAAAAGCTTCGCAGTTTGTGTTTGTTAAAAAAAAAAAAAAAAAAAGACGACAAAGCTTTCTGCAAGATGAGTGCAGCATTTCTTACCAGTCGACCAAAAACGCATAAGAAAGAAAATTTCTCAAGCTTGTTTGAATTGTTTTAGGAAAAATCAAATGGATTTTACGTATCGTTTCATAATTGTTGATGCGACATGGATCCTTGACTTTACTTTAGAGACAAAATAACAATCCAAGCAATGAACTGGAGCTGGATCTGGAGGAAGTGCCGCAAAGAAGGTAATTGGCTGGTAAGGTAACGGGTTTTTGGGACTGCATAGGTATTTTATTGATTGGCTATCTGCAAAAGGGTAAAACAATAAATTCATGTATGTATGTAAAATGTAAAATTTCGACAAAAACCTGCTGGCTTACAGCACAAAAAAATAATTTTGCATCAACACAATACACGAGCGCACAAGAGTGTTTTAAAAATGGCTAAAATCAAGGAACTAAAGTACGAGTTGCTTGACCACCCACCTTATTCGTCTCATTTAGCTCCCAGTGACTTTTATCTGTTCCCAAATCTAAAACAAATTCCTAGCTGGCAAGCGTTTTACCTCAAACGAAGATGCAATTACAGTTGGTAAACCACTATTTTGATTGCCTTGAGGAAAACTATTTTAATCAAGGGATAGAATTGCTAGATAAGCATTGGAGTAAGTGTATTGAAGCTTCACGAAATAATATTGAAAAATTAAAAAGTTTTGAAAAACTAACTATTTTCTCTCTGTGCTGGGCTAAGAAGTTTCCGTACCGATCTCGTAATCTACGCTATTGAGTTTGGAATGTTTTGGTATGGGTGATTTATCGATAACAGTATCTTTGGCTAATTTCGATAGTTTAGCGTTAACGGTATTTGAATATGATTTATATGAAGGAATTGTGAACACAAAATCCGGCCTTATAAATATTTGATTAATTATGTAACAACATAGTGAATAAGTATTTGTGAACCTCACATTGATATTCATTTATTTATATTTAAGATAATCTAAACGAAGAAACCTAAATTTATTTCATCCTACAAAAATCCTTATTTTAGTTTTGAGAAACTAACAACATCTGCACTGCATTTGGTTATTGCCAAGAACTATACTACCACTTCGTTTTAATTTTCCTTTAACAATAGCTCAATATTGTTTAATTGGTCGAAACTGAGAACAATTACGTTAGTTTTATAAATTTTTCTGTTACGTGAACCGGATTTTTCCATACCAGTCCAAAGTAAGCATAATCGAAGCAATATCTTACTACAGGGTAGACAGAAATCGTAGTTTTTTTTATAATAAATATTTAAGACATTATTGGTGGTTGTTTTAAGCAGCAATTATGGTTATTTGATAACGAAAATTAAAGGAATTAATCCCGAATTATTTTATGGAGAGAAATCGTGGTTCCTCTAAAATGAAAATTTAAGAAAATAATCATGGTGGAATTAATGGTAGTACATTTAAACTAAAATCTTGGTTATTTTATAACAAATAGCATTAATCCTGAATATTTAACCATGAATTGTGGCTCTTTTCTCTAGTTATATAGAAAATAAGTAAATTAATCCCGATTCTTTTAGACACAAGTAAAGAAAATATAACGAAAATTTAAGGAATTTTAAGTGGTTCTTTTAAACAAAAACCTAGAGTTCTTAATAATTAAAGGCATTAATTCTGGTTTTCTTAAACAGAAATCGTGGTTTCTTTATAATGAAAATTCAAGGGATTAAAAAATAATTTAAAGAATTTATCATGGTTCTTTTAAACCATAGTCCTGGGCCTTTTGTAATGGAAATTTAAGGAATTAATCATAATTCTTTTAAACCGTAATCATGGATCTTTTTTAATGAAAATTAAAGAAGTTAATTGTGATGCTTTTAAACCGTATTAATGGGCTTTTATAATGAAAATTGAAGGACTTAATCGTTCTTTCAAAACGCAGTCTTGCATTATATTTATTACAAATCTTCAGACCACAACAGCAAATTGCTTGACAAACCATTGCACTTTTACCAAATTGATCCGCTTTTTTATATTCATAGTTCGGGACGGCATACTCTCGTTTCGCTGAAACATAAAGTTTTGATGCCAGTAGCTATTTAAGTTCTTGTTTTACATATTCACCCCTATCGTGAATAAAAATTCCACATGAAATTTGTTCCCTTTTATTTTTTTAACATTGAATTTAAAAAAGAAAAGGAAAATGTGAAAAGGGAACAAATTTCATGTGGAATTTTTATTCACGATAGGGGTGATAGAATAAGTGATTTATATATTTTTTGCTAAAGCAAAAGTTATAAAAAAACATTTTAGTGAAAAATGTAAAATATTGCATCCTTAGTCGTACTGATTAAACACAGCCATTCACTATTTATGCCAACATTTTTAAATTTATAAATTTTTGTATATTTATATTTTGGGTTGGCATCGCTTGTTACGTTACAATATAAAATGTTGATCTCGTTAGCTGCTTGAATGTTTACATACATACATATGTCTAATTATCCAACTGGCATAAAGCAGTTGAATAGCTAATGGCTAAAACTTTGTCGTAAGTAATGTGTGCACGTTTTATAACCAAACCATTACGCTTTTTACTACGATTTGAATATTTAGTTATGCTTCTTACACTGTACATTACAGAAATACACACTTAGGGTAAGTTTACACAATGATTTTTTTGACGTCTAATTTTAGACGTTACTTTTGGCTTGTTGGCGAGCGGTGTAGTCAAGCAAGCGGGGTGGAAACATAGACACGATTTCTGGTTTGATGTTTTTTTTCATATTTTTCTTTACACTCATTTCTCTTTCTGTTGTTCCGTTTTATTCGTGCTCTTATTTTGAATTGAAAGGTTCGGTTAGAAATTCAATAACTGAAAATAAAATAAGTAAATAAGGTGAATATTTTTGTAAACAAGAAAAATAATTATTTTGTTTGGATTTCTGTAGTTATTTATTTATATGTGTAATTTTTTTCGTGCCTACATTGTGTCCATAAAATTAACGAACATGGTGCAACTATACAAGGTGAGTGCAAATCGACAACAAATACAACACAAAACAGAAACAACAGGCATTTTGTTTGTGTAAAATAATGTACTACTGTCAAAAATACTTGGAAAAGTATTACTTTTGACATAAGTAAATTGTAAACAAAGTCAGTCAGCTGGGCTACTGCACTCACCTTGTATAGTTACACCATGGTAACGAAGTTTCCACAAGAAAATCAACCCTGACTACAACAAAAATTTAAATTTGTAAAAAATTACGTCCAAAAAAAATAAATATTCGTAGAAAGAGAATTAATTAATAAAAATAGTCGTCAAAATCATCGTGTAAACCTGGCCTTACACATTACTTTTTTACGCATTTCTATTTCTTTAAGCATAAATAAAGAACACATGATAATCCCAGCTTTAGAATTATAAAACATATGGCCTAAATTTTGATTTCGCAACGAAGAGTCAGATTTGGAAAATTGGACATGTTTTTTATACCCACCTCCAAAAAATAGGGGGGGGGGGTATATTAAGTTTGTCATTTCGTTTGTAACACATCGAAATATTGGTCGTATAACCAAAAAGTATATTTGTTCTCGGTATAAGATTCTAAGAAGATCTAACCATGTCCATGTTCGTTTGGCTGTCTGTTGAAGGCACCATAGAGCCTTTAAAAATGCCAATGATATTTCTCCCAAACCTTCTGTAAGAGACACGCTAGTCTCAATAACTTCTAGTGACTTCCACGGGGATTTTGAATAAAGCACAAAAGTTTCATAAAAACTTAATTTATTCAACAAATGTGTTTATATTAAAATTCCTAAATAAATTCAAATAATTAGGAATTAAAAATAATTATACATACTTTTTGGTATGGAAACCACTAGAAGCTCACTAGGATGTAACTTATAATTAAGTAAAATGGCGAAGGCTCAGAAACACAACTTAACATATGTACATAACTATTTTTCATTAAATTTTATATTAATTGGCAATCAAAAAAATATCAAATATTTGTAATACATTAAGAGATGTCAGACAGCATACAAAATCATGGGGATTTTTGCAGTGGCGGTAAAAATATTTAGTATTGAAAATAGGCAAAATCGTTCCAGTAAGATTCGCATTACAGACCAAAGTTTCAGAATATTGCTCTATGGCACTTAAATGCCTTTAGAAAGACAATATCCATATAAATTTCAGCAAATATTAGTTTCAAGTAAAGATAAATTATTCACAGACATATGTATATACATAAAACAGATTAACGAATTTTATGATAATCGGTTGATATTTGACCATAGTCTCTGTATAAAGTCAACTTCCGAAAAAAATTTGAATGCACATAAATCTCTTATGAACATTATTATCAAATTGAAATTCGACAAAAATATAGTAAGAAATTGATCGGCCTATAATTGATGTTAACTCCCATATGGGAACCATCTTCGTAAACGCCTTATAAATATCGATATGGAACTGAAATTTTTCACTGATATATAAGTAAAAAATATACTACTAGATATTTTCAAGGTCAGTCCACAGTATCTATATAATGTTCATTTACCCAAAAACTCAGTTTAATTTAAAATCATACCTGTATATATGTATGTATGTAACTTTCATATAGATAAAAAATAATTATATATTCTTAAAGAACGTTTTTTTATTGTAATAAAGAATATAGGCAATTTTTTTTTTTAAATTTAAAATTCGATTATTTTTTTTAGTCATCCAATAGAAAATCTCACTTTTTTGGCTAATTTTATTGTTTAACTAGCAAAATAAGTTTTAGGAAAATCGGTCAAAAATACCAACAAATATCCTAAAATAACTAAAGTAGGTGCGCATAACTCGAAAACCATAAATGGTAAATAGCATATTAACCAACAGCTCCTCTGTTATTTCTTGACAAAAGGAATACTTATTCAAATTAATAAAAATTTCTTTGAAATCCAAAGCAACAGAAATACAAAAGACGTTATAATGGTGCTGATTTGAAAGACTTCTAAAAGAATCAATAGAGAAATTGTCATGTCTAACGGATTTAATTTAGCCCTTCAAGAAAAAAATTGTAAAAACTTTAATTTTTACAATATCTAACTATTGATATTGTTCTCAATGCAGACAAAAATTTGTCTCTATTGGAAATGGCATGTCAAGTCATCCCAAGTTAGTAAAATCTACAAAAAATAGATAAATTTACACAGTACTCACACAACGAAGTTTTCTATTCAACACATAGGCCTGACAGTATATGTTTCGTACAATAATATAAAAAGATTTAGAATAACGACAACGTTTTAATATATTTTAGTTTATTTCGAAAACGGTTGTTAGTCTGAATGGATATTTTGGTGTGAATAGTAACATGTCAGTAACGATAACTAACCTTGGAAATTACTTATTAACACAATTTATCAATCAGTTGCTTAAATTTCAGACTAAAATTTTTAAAATTTATTTTTATTGCCTATATGTAATAACTTGTATATGTAATAACTTGTAACAATTCTGAAAATATACTTAAATTTAGCATTTCAATTCAAGTGCTTTTTTATTTTTGAGAAATGTCTTTTGAAAATAATAAATTTCCTTTTATTACCATTAAAATACTTTCCCTGAAAACAACAACAACAACAACAACCACAATATCCATTCTTAGAAACTTTATCTGTCTTATATTTAGTATGGTTTTGAATTATGAAAAACTTTCTTTCGTTGGTCTTATGGTTTTGTTTTTGTTTTCGACATTGTGTTGTGTATGTTTTTAATGGGTTTTATGTTTGTACAGTATTTGTTGGTATTTGTTTTTATGTTTATGTCATTTCAAATATTTTTCCATTTCAAGGGTTGTGCTGAGCCTCCCCAAAGATGCTTAAGTTTTAACAGAAATTGAAGTACACAAAAACAAAATAAGTTTGTTTTTTATTTTTTTGGCATTCTTATAAAGATTTAAGTTAAACTCACGCACAATGGCTACATTTGCTCAAATCTCAAGTGGCACTTCATTCGTATGTATGTTTTGTATGGAAAATTTAAAAATTTTTAAAAAGTTTTTTTTTTTAATAAGAAATTTCTAAACTTACATAAAACTTAATGAGTAGACAAATTTCTAAAGGAATTAAGTTTTATTTCTTTATTTTAGCAATTGTTTGCAATTTTCAATATAAAATAAAATCTAAAAGAATTCTACTTTATTTAAACATTAAATTCATAATCTAAAACTATGCTTTATATTTAAATATTCAAAAATTACTATACTATAGTTGTATTGCTACAAATTCGAATATTTACAAAAATTTCATTAGCATATCTAATTGCATTACAAATTAACTCGTGTTTTTGTGTTTAAAGCAAATTTTATTTGCCTCGTCTCTACTCTGTGCTGTCAGCAGCAGCATCTCATCATCCTCATCACCACATCATTCGCTATCGTCATCGTTTCAACTCTAATTTGCACGTACCAATTTTTATTTTTTGTGTGTAAGTATTGTTGTTTTCTTAAGGAAATAAATTTAATTATATTTTAATTCCAACACAAAAAGTAACAAAACTGCAAAGGAGACCAATTCGCATACTTACATAGATACGGACAAAATCGCACATTTTTTCATTCCTAGAACAGAAACAGTGAACTTTAATTAGCCTCATACACAGGGTTTTCCTTTTATTTTGCGAATATTTCTATACACAATACACACTTTTGACCCACAGATCCTTAAAGGTATGAAAGAAGACCAAAACTATAGTTAAAAGTAAATACGTTTTCTTAAAAAAATAGTTTTTCGTATTCATGAAAAACTAAAATTACGTCAAATCGTTAAGTAATTCGAAGGAAAATGAATACAGAAGGTAATCAAAAGATGGCATAAACTGCGTCAATCTATATGGTCGCAATTGTGAGGTTTATGTAGATATGTCTGAAGAAAATTAAATACTTTCCAAAAAAAAAAAAAGGTCAGAACTCCTTAGGTAAAAGTTACAGACTCAGAAAGGTCTCAAAGAGAAGAGAATAGTCTATAATTAATAGTGGAATAATAAAAATTGAGATTTTGGACTTCAAATTCAGAAAAGAACAATTGCAACAAATGTTTTTCACTTAACATTTAAGAGTATAAGACGGTAGTCTGAGTATAAGACTGTAGTCTGAGTATAAGACTGTAGTCTGAGTATAAAAGGGTAGTCTGAGTATAAGACGGTAGTCTGAGTATAAGACGGTAGTCTGAGTATAAGACGGTAGTCTGAGTATAAGACGGTAGGCTGAGTATAAGACGGTAGTCTGAGTATAAGACGGTAGTCTGAGTATAAGACGGTAGTCTGAGTATAAGACGGTAGTCTGAGTATAAGATGGTAGTCTGAGTATAAGACTGTAGTCTGAGTATAAAAGGGTAGTCTGAGTATAAGACGGTAGTCTGAGTATAAGACGGTAGTCTGAGTATAAGACGGTAGTCTGAGTATAAGACGGTAGGCTGAGTATAAGACGGTAGTCTGAGTATAAGACGGTAGTCTGAGTATAACAAGGTAGTCTGAGTATAACAAGGTAGTCTGAGTATAAGACGGTAGTCTGAGTATAAGACGGTAGTCTGAGTATAAGACGGTAGTCTGAGTATAAGACGGTAGTCTGAGTATAAGACGGTAGTCTGAGTATAAGACGGTAGTCTGAGTATAAGACGGTAGTCTGAGTATAAGACGGTAGTCTGAGTATAAGACGGTAGTCTGAGTATAAGACGGTAGTCTGAGTATAAGACGGTAGTCTGAGTATAAGACGGTAGGCTGAGTATAAGACGGTAGTCTGAGTATAAGACGGTAGTCTGAGTATAAGACGCTAGTCTGAGTATAAGACGGTAGTCTGAGTATAAGACGGTAGTCTGAGTATAAGACGGTAGTCTGAGTATAAGACGGTAGTCTGAGTATAAGACGGTAGTCTGAGTATAAGACGGTAGTCTGAGTATAAGACGGTAGTCTGAGTATAAGACGGTAGTCTGAGTATAAGACGGTAGTCTGAGTATAAGACGGTAGTCTGAGTATAAGACGGTAGTCTGAGTATAAGACGGTAGTCTGAGTATAAGACGGTAGTCTGAGTATAAGACGGTAGTCTGAGTATAAGACGGTAGTCTGAGTATAAGACGGTAGTCTGAGTATAAGACGGTAGTCTGAGTATGAACGGTAGTCTGAGTATAAGACTCTAGTCTGAGTATAAGACGCTAGTCTGAGTATAAGACGGTAGTCTGAGTATAAGACGGTAGGCTGAGTATAAGACGGTAGTCTGAGTATAAGACGGTAGTCTGAGTATAACAAGGTAGTCTGAGTATAACAAGGTAGTCTGAGTATAACAAGGTAGTCTGAGTATAAGACGGTAGTCTTAGTATAAGACGGTAGTCTGAGTATAAGACGGTAGTCTGAGTATAAGACGGTAGTCTGAGTATAAGACGGTAGTCTGAGTATAAGACGGTAGTCTGAGTATAAGACGGTAGTCTGAGTATAAGACGGTAGTCTGAGTATAAGACGGTAGTCTGAGTATAAGACGGTAGTCTGAGTATAAGACTCTAGTCTGAGTATAAGACGCTAGTCTGAGTATAAGACGCTAGTCTGAGTATAAGACGCTAGTCTGAGTATAAGACGGCAAGGACAGTTTGATTAAAGCAAATATTACGCAACATCTCCCAGGATTATTATGAATTAAATACCCCAATATTTTGGCAATTCACTTTTTCAAAGTTCTGTATCAAACCGTACATCTATAAAGCACCATTTAGCGCTCATTCTGTCTTACAATGTAACGAACATAAAGCACTTGTGTTTGTCGTTGTAACATCATTATTGCCTTCGGATTTAATTAAAAAATATTGTTGTACTTCAAAGGCATCAATACAAAAAAAAAACACACACACAGAGAAATGAGAAACAGCAAGAGAAAATCGAAAATGGTTTTATACAGCGAAACAGAAAAAATAAAACAAATTAAAAATAATTTTATATATAAAACGAAATTATTTTTATATGATTTTAAAAAAGGGAAACACATTTCCGCAACACGTAATTAGTGTAACCCTGTTTCTCTATTGTATGTACAATGTACACATCGTAACTACACATTATTTCACAATAGATTGAATTTTATTTCATTTGCAAAATACATGAAATGGCAATAATTCCATCGAAAGTCTTTTAGCTCTGTTAGTTTTTTTTCTTTAGTTTATATTTTTCATGTAATGCTTTTCGTCACATTTTTTTTAAATTTGTTAAGGCGAAAAAATCTAAGAGTAGTAGTAATGTATAAATTCCAATTCCATAAATGGTAAAATCTATAAAGCCCCTTCCTTCTTCATACGTTATTGATGTCACAATATAGAGAGCAAAACTGTATAATACTATATAATATTTATTGTTGAGGATGTTTTCCTTAAACAGAACTACACTTACTAACTACTTTTATCATGTAAATTTCTGAGAACAATTTATATTACATTTCTTATTGTTGTGGGTTTGAATTTCATTGAAATTTAACTACATTTTAATTAGAATCTGCGGTCAACCGAATGAACCACATCAATAAAATGTCAAAGAGAAGAATTAAAACAGTAACAGATGTAGATATTCATTACAACAAACGAAAATTAATAATTGCAAAACTATAAGAATGATAAATGTTCATTAGTGAGCATTCGACTTGAGTGCATCTTAAAATTTAAGAGTTTTATTTATTTGAAAAAGGATGGGGAAATTAGTTTGTATGTATAAAACTAGGCAATATACATACAGTGGACCGCAAAACTAAGGACACAGTCACATAAATTTGGTAAGCTTAAAAAACTAGATTTATTCTACAAAAAACAATAAATTAAACTATAGAACGAAAAAATATTATGTTTTAATTCAATTGACTTACAAAAAAAGAAAATTCATTTGGTTGTATTAGAAAAATACAGAAAATGTTTGTCTTAGAACTTAAATTTACATTGCAAAAGTAATGACACATGCATATGATGGCCGTTTAAAAGTGTGGAGAAATCTTTACATCCAAAAAATACGATGAAGGCGATTAAGCACGGAGGTGGTGCTGTTATGTTTTGGGGCTGCATGTCCTCTTCGGTTGTTAGAAATCTTGTATTTATTGAAAATACAATTAACCGTCATCTTTATTTAGATATTTTTAAAAATAAACTGCAGGAAAGTGCATCAAAAATGGGTGTAGCCAACTATTGCTACTTCCAACAAGACAATTACCAGAAGCACACAGCCCCATAATGTAAAAATGTGGATCTTGTATAACACCCCACACATGTCAGCTACACTACCACAAAGTCCCGACCTAAATCCCATAGAAATGTGCGAAAGCATGAAATTAGCAGCAAACACCAACTTAACCAAGTGCTTCTAAGCGCAGAGACAACAAAAAACTTAGTGGATTCCATGAATAAGAGATTAAAGGCTGTCTTACATAATAAAGGCTACCCCACGAAATATTTGTTAAGTAAAATTTTCTAGATATTTGAGCTTTTTTTTAATAATTTGGTAATTATTTTACAGGTGTGTTCTTACTTTTGGAATGTAAATTTAAGTTCTAAGACAAACATTTTCTGTATTTTTCTAATACAACCAAATGAATTTTGGTTTTTTTAAAGTCAATTGAATTAAAACATTATATTTTTTCATTATATAGTTTAATTTATTGTTTTTCGTAGAATAAATCTAGTTTTTTTAAAGTTTACCAAAATATATATGACTGTGTCCTTAGTTTTGCGGTCGACCGGATGTATGTATGTAGGTCTGAATATTTTCGCCCTTATTCCATTCAAAACAAAAAAAAATCCCAAAATAAGAGCAGCATGTTTTTGAATACATATACTATTTCTACAAGCTCCGATCCAATATATCCTGTGAGTTCTCTTTGTATGCAGAAATGTCCTACCTGATATGCCTTGTAGCATACAGCAACTGTTTAATGTTGAATGAATGAACGGTTTTTTTGCAACATGACACCATTTTCCTAGTGTAGATGGTGATTTTTGCATTCAGACCACTACATCCGTAAAACAGCTGTAAATATTTTTATTCTGGGTATCACACAAGAAAGGTACACTATAAACTTGTATGCAAGGCTGTCATATATGGTGGTTTTTCGCCAAATGTGGCGATTTTTGAATGCTTATGGTGACATAAATTTCCATTTGGCGACAAGGCTATTTCTTTGCGGTTTTTAAATGCGATTTTGTTTTTTTTTTTTTTTTGCTAAATTTCTTAACAATATATCCTATTAACTTTTTGGTATTTCATATTAACATTGTTTAAGTTAATTCATCACTTTGTGATGAATATCACATTTAAAGTCAACAAAAAACAAGTAAGAAAATATCAACCCTACACCCAGTATAAAACAGTTTTTCAGAAATGGGCGTTATATGTGAGATATAACCTATTGTGTACCGATCATTCAAAAATTTAGTGTCATGATGTCTGTGAATATAAATATTATATGTGTTAAAATTTATCTCGATATAAATACTTTAAAAAGTTTTATGGAGCCTAAATTAGTTTACGGAGAGGGTCTTATATGGGAGTTTCGAATAATTATGGACCGACCATTATAAAATTAAGTGTCGTTATTTCTGTATATAAGAAACTTACTTGTGTCAAATTTTATTTGGATAATAATATTGTTTAGAAATTTATGATCGTTAAACTGAATTTCGAAAGTGGGCCTTATATGGGAGCTACGACTAATTATGAACCGATCATAATAAAATTGTACCGTATTAGTTTTATACATATTTGCGTTCAGTTATATTTGGATACCAACATTTCTAAGAGAATTATGCTCTTTAAAGTGATTTTCGGAATTGAATTGCTTTTGCCTTCTTTGTGGCACTTCCTCCAGATCCAGCTCCAGTTCATTGCTTGGATAGTTATTTTGTCTCTAAAGTAAAGTTAAGGATCCATGTCGCATCAACAATTATGAAACGATGCTTAAAATCCATTTGTTTTTTCTTAAAACGATTCAAACAAGCTTGAGAAATTTTCTTTCTTATGCGTTTTTGGTCGACTGTTAACAAATGCGGCACCCATCTTGCAGAAAGCTTTTTCATCTGTAGTTCTTTATGCAAAATTAATTGGACTCGATCATTTGAGATGCTCATGACATTAGCTATTTCACGCAATTTTATTCGTCGATCATTTAATACTTTGGCTACAATTTCTGTTGTTGTGGCTGTTTTTGGACGTCCACTAAGTGATTCATCCTCAATACCACGCTTAAATTCAGTAACCCAATTTTTTACTACTGCATATAAAGGAGCACTTTCATCGAACACATTCACCATATCATTATCAATTTCTTGTCCCGATAAATCTTTTTTATTTAAATATTTAATTATACCAAGAATTTCTAATTTTTCCATTGTAAAAAAATAAAAAAAAATCCTAGCTGGCAAGCGTTTTACCTCAAATGAAGATGCAATCACAGTTGAAAGCCACTATTTTGAAGACCTTGAGGAAAACTATTTTAATCAAGAGATAGAATTGCTAGATTAGCATTGGACTAAGTATATTGAAGTTTCAGGAGATTTTATTGAAAAATAAAAATGTTTTTGAAAAACTAACTATTCTCTTTTTGTGCTAGGCTAAGAAGTTTCCGAACCGCCATCGTATGCCATAATTTGGTGAGATAAGTAGCGTATGGAACATTACAATAAACCCATTCCAGCTGCGGAAGACTAAACTTTTTGAAATCTTTCCAAAACCTCCTTATGGCGCTGAAAATCGTGAATATTAGCTAGTAGCAATTAAAAATTAGCTATAACCTAAAATCGAGGAATACTGGGACATATGCTAATTACAGACCCTGGGTTATTGTGGGTTAAATGGTCCAACAACACATTCCATTAAAATGACATATTAATTTTTGTCTTTGCGCTCATTTTTGTGTCCAGATTTCGATAGTAGAAACACATTTCAAGTCCTGAGTATATAAATTAAAGAATCTGCTAAATTATAGAAACAAATTAGAAACAAATGTTTAAGAATTTTCTTCACATTGATTGTTTTCTTCTGCAATTTTAGTCAAATTTGCAGTATTTGTGTCCTCTAACTTCATTATACAAACTACTTAGGTGAAATTAATGATCTGCATGAAAACATCGTTTCATGCATGGAACACAGTTGGGTTCTCCTAAACTAATACATCGTAATACCCAAAAAGTAAATAGAAAGCATCTCTATCGAAACTTGTTTTAATAATGGTCCTTTTTGAAAATGCAACAGTGCGCTGCATCTGTGATTAGTTCAGCAAATCAGCTGATGCTCATTTATTGGTTCAGCTATTTTTGGGATGCTTGTTTTTATGTAGTTGGCGCACCAGCGGCTTTACTGTTACATTTGCAGTAATGCCAACTGTTGCTTTTCCGAATACACTGCGCATCAGAAGCGTTACAGTGATGCATTGCCGAAAGGGACCATTATCTGATAAAAGATTATATGTATAAACTATTCATCAACGATGTATTTCATATTTGATTTTCAACAGTTTATCACATTTTGAAAATTTTACATCATCGAAGTTTCGAATGTTTATAAATTTGTCCTTGTCTAACTTTTCAACATTTCTATTAAAATACATTATTTAAAATTACTTAACATGCACTAAATTTCAGTTAGTATTTACTTGTTTTTTGAAATTTAATATTATATTTTTACTGGCAAATCTAAAACTCAACTGAAAAACAAATTCAACATAAATCCTACATAAAACTGTTATCCAATATATTACAAGAATTTTGTTTTAGTAAAAGTTTATTTTCGAAAAAAGAAAAAAATCCAATAATGCATTTTTAAATCTAAAATTACCATGACATAACAGCAGGATGACCAAACAAAAAATATTTTTATCTAACGGATATACGAGTTAAAAGGGAAAACACATGCACTGAGGATTAATATTTCCCACATGCATTAAAAAAAAAAAAACAATACACAAACAATGGAAACGAACATAAAAAACGCATCCTTATATAAATCCTCACATACTTTTTAGACAGTACTTTATGTGGCGAAGCCAAGGGTGGCTATTTGCCCAGCATAACTTGCTCTTATACAGTAAACAGTTGCCTGGCCATCAAGTACAAAATTTAATTTAAATTCATGCAAAAAAAATAAAACCAAACAAGTTTTGATTAAAAAATTCTTTAAATCCAGCCATACAGCCATATTTGAAATTAGTTACCTCTGCTGACAAATCCCTGAAATTATTTGACGGTGTATTTCTTCCCCCACCCTGCTGTAGGTTTTAAATTTCATTCTAATATTTAACTACCTTTGTGGAAGTAAATATACATACATATGTGTGTATGTGTTCATATAGAATTTTAAAATGTTTATGATTTGACTAGGACTCACCACCCTTTTAATAGAGAACTAAATAAAGTTAAATTTTTGTTATCTGTATATATATATACGAGTATGCAGGAGTATTTGATTTTTAATTTTTTTTTTGTAATAGAATACAACAAAAAAAAAAACAAAAATGAGCGTATGTGGTTGGATTTTTAGAATCACAGCAACTGCAAACGAAGCAGAAACTCTTAATAAAGCAATTGCCTCAAGCAGTCAAAAACAGCAAGCGATCCGTAAAGATATCTATGCTAGAGTAAAAGTTCAACACCATGTTAAAATATTATGCATGTATTATTATTTTTTTTAGTTAACTCATATATATTTACTTTAAAGGGTGATTTGTTAGAAACTTTCTTATTGGCAATACTGTTTCAGGCAGCTCAGCTGTTTTCATGTAACATGTTACTGTGAAACATGTTCAGTTTGCTCTAAACTTTAACCATGAATCGACTTACAAACGGTAAACGTTTGCAGATTATTGAATGTTATTATTAAAACTCACGCACGGTTAAGAAAATGAAGACCGACTTTTTTATTAGAAAATTGTGTTTGGCGACAAAATTCAATTCTGGTTGAATAAATAAAGTGTCGCATTAGGTGTAATTAATAGCCAGAAGCATTGCAAGAACAGCCAAGGCATCCTGAAAAATGTACAAATGTTTAAAGTGGATTATAGGCCGGTGGCAGCATTGAACCGTACGTTTTCAAAGACGACGCTGGCAGGAACGTTATTGTGGCAAGCGCTACCTGTAGCTTAATTGGTTAGCGCATTTGATCATTAAGCATAAGTTGGTATTTGTAGCCCGGGTTCGATTCCCAGCCGCTGCCATTCAAACAACATCAGTTTCTGATAATTATTAGTTTTCTCTTCTATCCATCATAACTAATATTTATCACAGCGCCCTCCTTCGGTGGTATAGCATTTAAACGCCACCGAAGTAAAATAATTAAAGAAAGGCTATAAAATCAAGCTTTAACATTAATGCGCCTACTCACCACCAGAGGCGCTGCAGAGTTGTGATATAAAAACCTTTCACCACCTTTACTTCTTCAACTATCCCCTTTACAAAGAAAAAATTTGAAGAGCTGAAATTGGCTGACATGTGGTTTAAACAGGACGGTACGAAACAATGACCCAATTGGGAGGCGAGTTCGTTGAACACTTTATTCTGAGTTTGGGGCCGCTTAAAATGCTGCCTAGATCGTGCAATTTAACACCTTTAGACTACTTTTTGTGGGTTGATGCACTGGAAGCTAATGTTGAAGAATTTATTCGTAAGATACCGGCCGATTTGTTGGAGAGACTATGCCAAAATTAATAAAAAATTTACATGAACTCCTTCTTTAAATACATATTGTATTATATATCGTTATATCGACTCCAATAAAGATTTCATACATTTCTGCAAATTTTATAAGGTTTTTTTTAAAACCGAAAGCTCTTAAAAAATCACTCTTTACATAACTATACCATATATAAAATGCAGGCAAACTTACAACAGTATTCCTGCTTTCAAAACATATGTTCACGTGTGTAGTTTGATAAGTTTAAAAATTCTTCTGTTTGTTTAAAATAATATGTCTGTTTAGAAATAGCAGTTATTGCCAGAGTTATTTCCCATTGCGTACTGTTAGACCGCAGATAAATAAACGCGATTAAAATTGACTTCTTCCTTGATTAAAACCTTGGGGCACTTGGTTAAGTGCTTGGGTCCTCGGTCTTCACTTACTTTAATTGCCAAGAAATAAACAAGTGTCATCTCAAATGAAATTCAGTTATTTTAGTTTTATTAGTCCTTGAAAGCTTGGAGGAGAGGATGGAAACGTTAAATAGCGTATATTTATATTGACCAAAGCCGGACAGCAGAAGTAATCTTCAAACAGTATAGCCATTATCATATCATCCGTAACATTAATAATTGGGAACAATATTTGTGTATCTATTCGCGACGGAATTTGTTAATTAAATTATTTGTTTGTATATCATTGTAATCTGCGCAAGTCTAGCTGAGCAGGTATTTTGCAGTTTGCAAGACCGAAAATGTCAGGAATGGGGTCAATCGCCTCTTCATCATAATCGAGTTATTTCATCAGTATACGGCGTTACCGTAAAATGTCTCCTTATCTCTTTCAGAGACAACTATAGGTATATTTCATACTCCATTAACAGCAGCCATCCTAATGATATGCAAATTTCTTCGGATATTTCAAATTATTAATTAGCTGCACGTTCTATAGCAGAGATTTCTACCTATATAATATTACAAAATTCAGATAGTCTATTAAAGCATATCTTCAATAAAGAATCCATCAACAATACTAATGAATTTTTGTAGTCATAGCACATACAGAAGGAAAGACTATGCAACAGCCTCAAAGTTGAGAACCAATTGTATCGATATCAAATCCACCGTCATTACTCCATAAAACAAAATGAATTTTTTACATGCCAATTAGTAGCATTTGATATGTTACAAGAATATATGCTTAAGCCTTATTTGGGTGTCAGGACAGTGGCCTGTCCACGGTGATGCCAAGTTTCATTCGAAATTCTTCACTATCTCAGTACAACGCGATATAATAGGAAGGCGACAAAAGACCACCGGCGAATGTAGAGCTGTCTTAGATCTGCCCTTAGTACAGGAATGTTAACCCATCTATGCTTAAGGGTGGAAATTTCCATAATAACATTGAATGCCCTCTTTTATTTATATTTAGTACTAAGCTAATGATCTAATATTGCATGATGATGGTAATTTCCATAGTATTGTTTTTTTCCTAAATTTATACTATAAATATATACTAAGATGTTTTTACCCATATTTCCTTTAATTGTGAATCGCCTTGATTTATTTAAACACAACGATGACCGCAAGAGAATTGGGAACACTACGTACCAAAATCAAATACAAGGCGAATAAAGGCCTTAACGCGCATTATTCGTTACATCGGGGGACATTATATCCTTATGCAAATACATATGTTCTTGTTATCATTTATCTTTTCGACTAATTCGCGTATACACAGATCAATCATCAACTCCTCCATTGTAGACAAGATGTTGTCATTGGGCTTGATATTATTGAAAACGCCTTCCAAATCCAGAAGGACAACAAGAAAATATTCTTTCTTTTGGCTCACATGAGAATGCACAGCTGTTTCTGTCCTATGTTCAGGCATGTTGAAATTTAATTATGAGCCCATTTATAAGATTTTCAATAAAAATGATAAAGGACATAAAACCCTGTATCTAGTCCTTAACAATTCACCCACTTTCAAATTCATCTATGCATACAAGAATAAAAGTAAAGAACAAAATAAAATTTTCTAAGCTTTTTGATTAGTATGGGTAGAAACCGCTGAAAGACATAAAAAATACAAAGTATTACTTACATGTACTCGCACATATTCACCCATCTATTTACAAATATATATATACATATGTATATATAAATTTACATCTGCATAGCTACTCACATAACTTTTAACACAAAATATGTACAATACATATTTTAAGCATCAACCATTCATCCTGCCACAGCAGGACTATAATGTTAAACTTTAATGTTTAATAGAAGTAGAATGCGAAAAAAAAGAAAATTCGTAGATTTTTTTATGAATGAATGTACGAGTATAATCTAATCTGAGTTTTTATCTTTCTATTAGACAGGATAGCTCTATCAGAGAGTGTGTGTTTGGGTGTGTGAGTATTATACCACATGGGTAACCAACCATACAATATTCACAGCATGTAGTAAATATAATTAGCTGTTGTATTTAGTATAGTTAGGAAACAAAACCAAAAAAAAAATGTACAATTAAAACAGCAGGCTAGTATTTTTAGCAATGGCTAATAAGGTGGTTTCCCTTGTGGGGTAAAAAAAAGTAGTTGATTTTTAAAATAAGATTTTAAAGTTTAGTTAATATTGCAATTTTTTAAGCTGCAAAGGCTCTAACTTCTAACTTGTTTCTGGAAAACTTTAGGCAGATATTATTGTTCTCTATGTAGACCGGGAGTAGTCTGAAAATTTACAGTAATAATTTATGTTACAGAAATCTACATTCATTAAAATCCAGATTCAGAATGTGTCTCTTCAAATTTGTTTCTCCATCAATGCCTATGAGAGGTGACGAAAAAACACAGAACTAGAAGAAGTTAATATTAGCAAATAGACCGGAAGATGTATTCTATAAAATGCATTCATAAAGAACAAGTAAGAATGTATAGTCGGTCAAGCCTGACCATATAATACCCTAAACCCAGTTTATGTGTAAACACAGTTTATCAGAAATGGGCTGTACAACCTATTATGAAACGATCATCTCAAAAATTTAGCGGCATGATCTCTGTGCATAAAAATATTTTTTATGGGCCTTCTATGGCACCATTAATTAATTTTGGACTGACCGTTATAAAATTAGGTGTCATGATATCAGTGTATGTGAAACGTATTTGTGTTAAATTTTATTTGTATACCAAAATGTTTAAAGGATTTATGGTCGTTAAACTAAATTTTGGAAGTGGAACTTATACTTGAGCTATGACTAATTATCACCCGAATCCGCTGGCTAGAATTCTAGCTCAGAGCCAGACGGAGTCGAGGCTTCGTAGAGCTTAACAGCCAATAAGAAATTAATGATCTGTTAGAGAGTAATTAGATTTATTTTAGTTTTAAGATTTGAATACTTATTGTTAGGCCTAAGGAAATAAAACAGATTCAATAAATAATAAAAAGTTATAATAAAAAAAAAAAATTATCAACTAATTATCATCATCATAAAATTGGGCCGAATGATTTTTGTATATCGATAGCTCAATTCGAAAACATGCTAAGTCGAAAAAGTAAGTTTTGCAGGAAAAGCTCCTAAAGTTTACAGGCGATATCTAAAAAACTATATGAGGTAGAACTTTGTTGTTTATAACTATGGATTGGACTAGCCAATCACAACCAAAATTTGACAGAATTTATGTTGAAAAAATCTAAATTTAAAAACGCAAAAAAAAATGAAATGAACTGTCAATATATCATATTTGTACTGAATATTATTTAGATACAAACATTTTTACCAGAGTTATGTTCTTTAAAGCGTTTTTCGGCAATGGGCCAATTGATAAATTATGGATCGATATGCACAAAGTTTTTAGATGACGAAATTTGGCGAAATTTGTTTCAATATGTGCATAAATCAAATATTATTGACCGATACACCCCTATTTCTGGAGGACATTTGTGTGGAGGATAGGTGAAACAATGGACCTATTTCAAATAATTTCATTCCGACCTGTACTCTGCGCACAAGGTCTACAGCCTGCCAGATGGAAGGATGGACGGACATCATTAAATCGACTCAGGAAGTGAATCCAAGTTGATCGGAATATTGTATACAGTTTGTGTTAAACTAACATTTAAAAGCATTACAAACATCAGCACAAACCAATATACTCCCCCACTATGGTTGTGTAGGGTATAAACACGTACAGACTATTTTAACAAAATTAAAGATTGTATCAGATGTAAAAAAAACAGCTGGTCTGGGAAAAAGACACCAACTCAAATTTATTTTGTAGTAGAAAATATCTCAAATTGATCTGGTGTTAAATCCCGAACAGTCCTACCGATACCTAATTTCTAACCTAGATGTTGGAGTCACGAAATGTGCAATTAGTGCATCTGTAATTATTAAACATGGAGTTTTCCACAATCTTTAGAAGTTCTAATACTACCGAAAATGCAAACGAGTGTTTTATGGAGGAGAAGGGTATGTATGTGACTTTTAAGACAGAGTTTGTATTCATTACTGCATAACCCTATTAAAGTAATTTGTGCGAAAATTAACATTTGTGAAGTCAAGGATGTGTATACCAAAGGTAAATCCCAATAATTTATATCTTGAAAAACTATTTTATTCTAAAGGTACGCTCACACTTGGCAAATATTTGCCAAAAAAGAAGTAACCACTAAATAATGTATATTTAAACTTGTTTATTTATTTAAAAAAACTTCGTTGATTTCGGTCAAGACACAACAAATATTTAGTTTTAATTTATTTGATGCTGTTTGATCTTGCAAAAGAGTAAGAGTAAACAACGTCCAACAAATTTGTGCTAAAACAAGTGGTTACGCTTTTTTGAGTAAATATTTGCCAAATGTGACCGTACCTTAAGTCCTGTATAACTAATGGAGATCATTTAAACAAACCGCTCTGGTTTTACAAGATAAGCCACACATATTTAAATACATATGTACATATGTAGAATAAACATAATTTTCAAATTCAAATTCTTATTTTTACATTTTAAATTCTCAATTTCATTTGCAATTTTCTCAATTTCAAATTGATATTCTATATTTCAATTGGAATTTTCTGAATTTCAAATTCATATTTTCAATTTAATTTGTAAAATACCCAATTTACAGTAAGAAATTCAATATTTGATTTGAAATTTTCTGTATGTATGCATGTATGTAGATATGTATTATTGTTTTATTTAGTTCGTAAATGAACTGCATTTTAAGAAATATATTTTCAAAGACTTCTTTTAGAAACTACCTTAATGTATATAACTATATACACACATATATATAATTAGATGTGTATATGAGTATTACTTACTAGCTATATATATACATATATGTATGTATTTTATAAAAACAGAGATCATGTAGTGTGTGCAATGGTATGAGAGCTGAATAAAATTCCCGGAAATACTAGTAATATTAAAATCTGCAACAACATAGCAACTATGGTTAAAGTAGCTTTAAAAATTTAGCATGAAATTTTCTTTACAGTAATGGAAATAAATCGTTTACAAAGAATTCATACAATACATTACAAGTAATGTAACACAGTGGAGCGAATACGAAAATAATTGTGTCTAAGTCAACAAATATAGGAAAAGCTATTAGAGACACGTTAATTTTATACATACTAATATGTCCCTTGTTTAAATACTTTCCATTAGATCAAGGCATTTTTGAGCAAGGAAACTTCAAAGCCCAGTCGAAAGCATTGGATTTTGAATTATATACACGATTTGATCCTTTAACAATTAATAATCACAATATAAATTACATGCTAATGGGACCAACTTGTTCTCTATTTCACGACAAATCAAAAAAGTACTGAAACATGATGTTATTGAGTTTATTAAGGGATTCTATAAAAATCACATACAAGTTCATAGGCCTTGACATTTTCTGCATGTTTTGGTAACTTGAGACATAAGCTTCCCTTATGTTAAACTGCTTATTAATCTCATTGAGAGGTCCTATGGAAATAGCAACGTTTTGGCTTTCAGAGAATGTAAAGTAGAGGAGTATGTTATATAGACATTTGATTCCTGCCAGCTTACAACATCCTTTTTAATCAGAATCGAATATATTTTTTCCAAGCCTACCCTAATGGTATCAGCTTTGTGCATGAAAGTTCTTACATTACTACACGTGAAGTGTGATCCACCATCCAATGATGGTTTCGACATTTCGTTATCGCTTCTTATAGACGTAGAATTTGTCAGAAAAGTCATATTTTCTGATAAAGCATGTTTTTAAATTATTTAACAAACAAATTATATTTGCCAATCGGATATTGGAGTTTGATGAAAAGGCCAGTAAAACTGAGAGTGACTATTTTGGTTTAAATTTGAAAACGGTGAATAGACAATCAAATAATTGGCCTAATGCACACTAACAACGACATTTTCCAGAGATAATTTGTATGCTGTGAATATTGCACAGTGGTATAAACAATTTATTTCCACCAAAAAGATGGGCTGTATATTTAGTTTGTCATTTCGTTTGTAACACATCGTAATATTGGTCGTAAAACCAAAAAGTTTATATATTCTGGGTCCGTACTAAATTCTAAGATGATCTAGCAATGTCCATCCGTCTGTTATAGATACGATAAAGCCTCGTAAAAAAAAATTGGCAGGATGAAATACTACCCAAATATTGTTTGTTAATAAGGGCTGTTGGTATTGAAAATAGTACAAATCGATTCGGTAGAACCAGAATTGTGCACCAAAATTTGTGAAGATGTCATTTGATAGTTGTGTAAAAAAATATTTTTCCAACAAGAACATAACACACAAGGCAAGACACAAGAGAAATTAATTTGCGGGAGCTATGTTTAAAAGCAAATCACTGAAAAACACCAAATGTTAAAAAGCATCCCTAGTGAGGCCGGATTTTATATGAACAATTCATTACACCATAAAATATTAAGTTTTCATGTTATTCCAAAAATTTATCCTTAAGTTTTCTCTCGTTAAATGGTATGTAGTTAATAAATTCTAAAGTTTTCAATGAAACCAAATGGGAAATTCTTATTTTTATAAATACTCGTGCATTTGAGAAGACTTACAAACATTGCTTTCTCTTAAAGTTTTTAAACAAATAATATGTTTTTTAAACAATAATAAAGATTGCGTTAGGTATTAAGTTTTGGATCTTTGCTCACCTGAAAATTGAACACCCATAAGCGTTACTTTTGCCCCAAATTTCAAGTTTAATACCTAAAAAAAACCTACTGTTTAGAAATGTTGTTGTAGCATATTTTGCTTTGAACTTCCTTTTATCTTACTACAACAAATTCAAAAATATTCCAACAATTTGCAAAGTAGGATTTTTTTGTTCCAATTATGCTCGTAATAATTTTATGCCAGCAAATCAACAATAATAACAATGATAAGAGTGCAAATATATGCCGCATAATAAAAATTTCTACTGACGTCTGTTGTTTTAAGAATTGTTTCTGCAAAAAAAAAAAAAAAAATTAAAAAAAAAAGTATGTGAAATAAAATTATGTATCTACATTCCTAGTTTAATAAACGTAATTTTCATACAGCAGGAACAGCAACAACTAATATTAAAGGAATCTGTTATAAATTTGTAGGTTTTAATACTTAGCAAGAATATTGGAAGGATATATACATACATACGTGTGGACGTATTAAATACTAGGATATCCATTTGAATAATTATCGATCGAATAATCGAACAATTGCTTACGAATAATTATTAGAATAATTTCAAAATGACTATTTTCGAATAACGAATAATTCGATTAATTTTAGGTGGCATAGTCCAATAAAAGGAATAAATATTTTTGTGTCAATTTATAGATTTTTTAAAAATGTTTCATAGTTTTAGAATTAACCAGCAAGAGTATATATTCGGATGTACCGAATCTTATATACCCAGCACCAAATAACCTATTATGGTGATTTATAAGAGATTTATGTGCCTTTAAGTGATTTACGGAAATAGATTTTATATGGAGCTACGGTCAATAATGGACCGATCATCATCATATTGAGATGGACGATTTTTATATATGCATGGACTACTTGTGTTAAATTTCAACTTAATAGTGGGTTTTGTAAGGAATTTATGCTCATTTAAGTGGTTTTCCGAAGTGGACTTTATATGGGGACTATGGTCAAATATGGACCGATCATCATCATATTGATATATGTATGAACTACTTGTGTTAAATTTCAATTTAATAGTGGGTTTTGTAAGGGATTTATGCGCATTTAAGTTATTTTCGGAACTGGAGTTTTTATGGACACCATGGTCAAATATGAGCGGATCATTATGAATATTGGTATGTACCACGATTTAAATATATATTTTGATTATGCTTGTCGAATTTCAACTGGATAGTAATTTTTACAAAAGATTTATGTTTTTTTAAGTGAATTTCGAAAGTGGTTTTTGTATGGGGCTATGTAAAAATTATGGACCGACTCAAACAAAATATTGTTTTGAGATTTCATGAAATTTATGATTGCAGAATTTTGTTTAGATACGGCTTTTCTATAGATATTTATATACCATAAAGCCATATTACGGGAAGGCATTTCTTTGGGCGCTATGAGAAATCTAGACCGATTCCTACCATTTTATCAGGTTTTGTCCTGCTATAATAAAAATAAAGTGTAAAAAAAACAGCAGAGAAATATCTGAAAAATATCGAGGTAGTCTGAAACTTTGATCTATAACTCAGATCCTACTGGACCGAGTTTGCCCATTTGCAATACAAAACATATAGGTAGATCAAAGAATGTTTGGTAAAAATGTCAGTATTCTATATTTTCTTTTCGAACCTCTATCATATTCCTAATTGAACCAGTGTCATCTTTATAACGTAACCTAAAGAAGTGATGAATGAGAGGTTGAACATGTTGAAGAAAGTAATATTGCCGATAACATTGCTAATAATAACGTTGAAATACACAAAGAACTTTAATTATAAAAATGTATAAAAGTTATATTAATAAAGGTGGCTTAACTTTATATACGACTTTATGAAGGAAAACAAATTTTCATTATACACCTAATTCTGTTTTTACGCGATACGTTCTTCGAAAACTCGCGTAAAAAAACCGCGCAAAAAAAGATAGAGTATCCATATTAAATGAGAGAATTGGTTTCACGTATGAAATATCAGACAAAATAAGATAAATAATTAAAATTCATGTTGCTTTATACACAAACATATTTTATTTAAACAAACCAATAGAAGAAAGAATTCATTTAGAAAAGTAATCACAAAAAAACATAAAACTTAAAAATAAATATTTTTGTTATATAAATATGATAAACATGTATTTTTTATTCGGTATCACTTTCTGATAATTGCATACGTTTACGACAGAAATATTTTCGAAATCATGATCAGTTGCTGGTGATGGTTCAGTGATTTTGGTCACAAATTCCGTTATTAATCGTTGACTTCCAGTTTTTATAAGACTGTTATGTAATTCACGATAATAACTACCCATTAATAATTTCACTTCACGTTGAAATTTCGCGGTTGTTTTTCGTACCAGACGATTTTTAGTGCTGCCAACTATGTGTTTAATTTAAAATTCTCCAAAACCAATGCAAACAACATTTTTCTAGTAAAAATACATACATTTTTAGTCGCATAAAAACCGAATGAAATATTTATTTGAAAACGCGTTAAATCAAATTCGCGTAAAAAAGCAGAATTAGGTGTAATTTATTAAAAAAAAATTTTAATTATTCGAATAATTCGTTTAATTTTATATATCTAATCGAATTATTCGAACAACTTAAAATTCTTTCTTATAATTATTCGTTTTATTCGTACAAAAGAAAAATCTTATAATTTGGATACTCTACTAAATACATACAATTATTTTAAGTATGTATGTGTTTATATAAATATGTGAGTGAAAGTACCACCTTATGTTACCATACAACTGGATGTTTGACTGTCGGATTCGTTAGTTGTTGGTTATCTGTACGAATATTGTCAAGGGTAACTATTTGCAAGTATGTAATAAAAAAAAAAGAAACAGCAGAGAAAAAGGAAAAAAATGCACAAGGACTCTATGCATATTTGCCATGGCAAATTATAAAGGGTATTTGGGTATTTGTATAGGATGTACTCTTTTTAAAATGAAATTACTCGTAGCAGTAATAGGGTGGTATGGGGTGGTTTCGTACAAATTATACTGTCAGTCAGTCAGCTTAACTTTCTCTACCCCTCTGTCTATTGTATATGATTTTTTAATAACAGTTGCTTAATATGCGATCTTTTGAAACGGATTTTATTTATTTTTTTTTTGTTTGCTATTTATAATTTATATAATAAAATATATTAAATTCTTGTGAAATAAAGGATGGTAAAGTAAAAAATTTAGATTAAGCTATAAATTTAGAAATGTTATAAATGGTGGTTCATTTTACTTTTAGCATAAAACTGGTCCTAGATTTGTTAGATATAAAGATCTAAGATTTTAATTTTATTTAAACTCTACATAAGTTTTCACATTTTTAGTTGCTTATAACATGTTACATCCTGACCCTAAAATGCTTAAGGTCTACGATTTTGTCACATAGAAAACAAATTGTATGTAAAATACTGAAAAAGGAACATCTGCCCCAGTTTTCTTTTAAAATTTAATTTTTGATCGAGGTTGTCATACTTATTTGTTTGGAATTCATTCTCGCTAACCTGAATTGAGTTTGTTCCATAGTATTATAATGTTAGAGCCTCCATGCTTTACCATCTTAGATGTGAAATGTGGATTGCATTCTGCATTTGGAAGACGTCCAACATATAAACGAGAACCTTTTCCACCAAATGAAATGATTAAAGTCACGTCCGCCAATAAAATATTTGGCCATTTACAGATATCAAATAAATGATCGAAGTGCTATTATTTTCATCGGCATCTTAAAAAATGTTAGATGAGCACTCACTTACTTTCCGAATCAACTTTATATAAAACTCATTTGTGTTGAATTTTATTTAGATACCAAATTTTCTGAAGTGATCTTTATATCTGAGCTATGGTCAAATCGTCACAAATTTGTTTAGTGTGATTTCCTTTTACATATATAGAATTTAATAATGTCTTAAGTTGATATAAATAATATCAATAATATCAATGAAGTTCTACTTCGGAAGAATATTTGTATGTGTGCTAGGTAAAATAAAGGATCGATTTCAAAGCATTACAATACCAATCGACGTTGTATTAATTTTATCAAAATTTCATTAATATTTCGAGTTGTAATTTACGCTTAAAATCTATATGAATGGACATCGTTAAATCAACGTTAAAGAAAGTAATTCTGAGTCGATCGGTTGGATGGATGTTAAACTAAAATTGTATATATATCTATATATATATATATATATATATATATATATATATATATATATATATATATATATATATATATATAACTTAAAAATGCGGGATTCATAACAAATGGCGTATCTTTTAAAAGCGGTTTTTGTTTTTAGTAACTTATGTATATATAATTTTGAAGGTTAAATATTTATATGACATTTATTCGCATTATTTAAAAATTTAGTGTAAACAACAAACATTTTCTTGTTTCGAAAATATCGAATTTTGTGGAAAAATAGCTTCGTATGCGGGAAGACGATTTTGCATGTCCGAAATACTGCTTGAATGCTAAAAAAAAATAATGTAATTTCTGCACCAAATCAATACTTGCGTTAAAAAATGCATCCAATGCAATAACCCCAAGCGTTGGAGATCGTATGTGAAATTTTATCCAACCAGCCGAATGGACACCAAAGCCAAATATGGCTTCTGGCGCTAACGACATGGAATCATAGAATATAATCATATAAAAGAAATAGCCCTTCATCAATAACATTTTGATCATGGCATCGTCTTCAAAACTTTACTTTAATGTCAATCATACATAAAATTGTAATGGTAAACAGTAAAAAATTTAAGAGCTGGATTTTTAATGATTCAAATACTAAATGCATCAATCAAATCTCCCTCATTAGTATCTCATTATTTATGATGATAAATTAGTTACATATGTATGTTTACATTTTACTGAGAAAACTAAAAAATTATTAAATTTTACCAGCAAATTTTTGTTGACGTTTCTGCAATTTCTTTCTTATCTGTTTTACAAACAAATTGAAAATAAATAAAAAGAGCTGTTATATTTCAATGCCATAAATTCCAACGTCATAAACTCTTTCAGGTTTGGTAGTTAGTTATCTAACCACTTATTGGTGCTTGTTTAAAACTTATTTTCGTGTCACCTATTGACAAATTATTAAATATTTAAATTTTTAAAGATATTGTAATTCTTTTGTTGCGAGACTTTGCCTCTAGGATATTTATATCATTATTTAAACTTGGATCATCCGCTTGTTTTTTTTTAACAGGTCATTTTTGATTGAAATAAAGAAGCATAGAGTGTTTATTATTAAACAAAAGCAGTGGTATATAATTATTTAGTACTTGTTTGTTTGTTTTGTGATAATATACATACTATATATGTAAGTATATGTAATATGGTGGTTAGATTACTAACCACTGTGACTATAGCACATTTTAAATAATCTGTTTTCCCACATAATTTTGTGTTATATATATATAATTAGAATGCCGCGCATGCTCGATGAACAAGACAACGCAGATATTTTGTTTGAAACTATACCTTCTGATGGTGAAAGTGTGTGTAGTTTCGAATTAGAAGAAGAAAAAAATCATGAATCATGAACCCGATCTGATGATACTTGGTGACATACCTTCAGGATTATTATTTTGACTCGAATGATGATATATCTTTATCAAATTTGTGTACAACTTCTACTAGTCAGTTACCTACTATGAGTTGAACCTAAGTAAAAAAAAAAACTTCAGAATGGAAAAGACGTGCGAGGTGCTCCAGATGATACAGTAAAAGTAAAGAATATAACATTAACAAAATTATACGTTTATTTTGAACAGCAAATTTAGTTGATACAATCTGCTTTCAAATTAATTTATATCCTACGCAGAAAAGACCACCTTCTACAACCACTACACCTGAAGCAACTGAATGCCAACCGTCACGGTCATTACTTAACTAACCACCCTATTCCACAAAATCCAAAAGCGCAAATTTATTTTTTTTTTTTTCCTTTTTTATAATAAATGAACCTTAGTTAAACTAAAGATGCAGTTGTTTTGTTAATAAAATTATATATGTAAGATTGTGGCTGAAAGAGTTAAAAATATCTGTACGATTAAAGATGCCAATGCCATTTAAGGGTTAAACGCTTCAATTCAATAACTTTTAATATTGTTTCAATTTACATGTTCAAACATTCTTCAAAGTTTTTCATCATACCGTCTTTTGCATAACCCCCAAATGTATTGTTACAAAACTTTAAAACTGTTTTGTGTGTAAGCAAATGATACTACGTGTATTGAAATCAATATTTCAATACTCATAAATTATACGAAAATTGACTCACATTATTGTTTTGTAACATGTTGGCGTAACTTTTTCTCAAATGTAACAAACTTTCACGCAGCAATACAATACATTACAAAAACGAAAAGGCTAAAAAGAAGTGTGCGCAAACTTACAGACAGATAGTTGTATACTATAAAACACACAGACTTTGCACATTAACACTTTCATAAAAACTCTGAAAATTTCCAAAAATATTATAAGGGTACTTATGCTTATTTTATTAAAAACTCTCTAGTGTATAACCAATGAAAAAAATGCCAAATATTTTAACAAAATCCAAACCATAAACATAACTCATCCCTGGCAATATCTATTGTCGTATACAGCACACCCTCCTTCCTCGCTACTCCTCTAACAACATCTTGGTATTCATATAATGGCTTCATTTTGAAGAGATGTTTAAAAATAAGAAAGGAAAACAAAATAGGAAAATATAATAAAAATTGGCTGGTTATGTGATGAATGAATGTACGGAATTTACAGTGTGTAAGTAAATAACTCAAACAAAACACTAGTGTAAAAGTAATTCATGATTTTGTAGTCATTTTAAAGAAAAGAGAACTGACACAAAACTTGTCAGTTTTAATGCTCTTTTTCAGATAATTTGTATGTTCAAACTACCATTTAGTAATCCTAAACGACAAGTTGAAATTTAAAAGAAGTCTGGGTGAAAGAGAAACTTTTTAAAGAACGATTTTTTGTTTCGTAGATATAATGGAAATTCCATAAAAATAAATCCCATTGCATTAAACCACACGTTAAAGGTAGCCAATTCTGATTACCAAAACAAGATAGAAAATATCTGATTAAGTAATTGAACTGTTTCATTGTGGTCCAATGATACCTGCAGATCTTGGGTGTCGAATAACAAATCGGCAATCACTTGTAGATTCTTTCAACTGCAAATGCGCGAATTTTGACGACTAACATAGCCATTAAGGTAGAAAAGGCACACTTTCATTATAATTTAAAAAATTGTTCAACTAGAAAAACGCGTTGTTGTCTCCTGAAATGCTTCACTTTTATCTCCCCCATAGCAGTTTAGACATTTTCTGTACACGCAGAGAAAACTATTTCAACATTTTTTTTTTAAATATTATGGTCACTGTAATTATTTATGTGATTTCTGCAACCATGATATGATTAAGTTACCATTCACATGGTTATAGCAATCATATATATGATTATAGCAAGTATGTAATGTTTATGATTATATGTTGTTCTCTATCATAATCAAAGAGCAACTAATTTATTCATCATAAACATGATTGCAATACCGCAATCATATAAATAATTACAGTGACCATAACATTAACGAAAAACTTGTAAAAATGTTGACATTGTTGTAGTAAACATGTGTAACTATATTTTTTCTCTGTGTGTATGTTATTTCAAAAACTCAGATTCCCTAGAAGTTGTATGTGAATCCGTCAGCCTTCTAAAAAAAAATCCCCCATATTCCCTAAATATATATAAAAACTAAATGCAAGTAATGGTTAGTTTTAAAAATCGTATAACTTATCACCTCACACTCTGTTGCCACAACAATGTAGTTAAGAAAATTTCAAAGGAGTGTTACAAAATAGAAATAAAAAAACAAATATTGGACTCTGAAGAGTACTTCTGGGACCACCATTTTTTCTTCTATATTAATATTATCCTTAACAAGTTTTTATTTTGTTGCTAATGTTGTTGCTTTCGAAGGGTTTTATATTTTTATAACTTTGTTTTATAACAATCCAATATGCCTTTAATTTAATATTGAAGAAAAGTGAAAATAAATATTTATCATACATCTTAGTATTATTATTTTTTTTTTAAACATAAATAATAAGAAGCTTATGTAAAGTATGGGAAGGTTTAATATATTTTTTATTTTATAATTTGTATCATATTTTTTTTAAACGCATTTAAAAACTATATATTTTCCTTTTGTTTATTAATTCCCCAAGCAGTGTTTAATTGTGAATGCAGTGGTGCACTACACAAATACAGTCATATTAAATTTTCTTGCCTATATGATATTATTATATGAAGAAAGTTTTTTTTTATTTATTGAACCCATAGTCTATATTTATTGTAATATCTGTAAACTAGTAATATATATGAGCTGCGCAAATACAAAATGACAAATTATATAATTTGAGTTTGCTATTAAGCTGGCATCAGCTACAAACCAACTTTATTTTATATAAAAATCCATGATTTTAAGTGCATACTAAATTCGACTTAGCCCAAAATCTAACACAATATTTAATACACTTGATAATAATCATGTTCACATAAATACCCTACGTTGCATAACTATAAATACATAAAACTGTTCTCAATTTTGTAAGTTAAAGAAAAAGTTAAACAGTTTAAACTAGGGATGGCAAACGGGACTGAACTTTTAATCCCGGGATTGGGGATAGTAGAATTGGCAATTATAGTTTAAACTACATACAGTGGAAAGCAAAACTGTCCGAAAGTTTTGCATTAAGGTTGGTGATTTTAGATGCGCTCATGCGCATCAGACTGGTATCGGCTGACTTTCTTGTCGTCGCTACAAATGAACCGTTTCCAATCATCTATTGTTCAATTCTTGTGGGTTTTATAGAAATGAAGGCATTTTTCACATTTCTATCGGAAAGTTCTGGCTTTTTCTTTTTCACACTGGCTTCTTAACCAATTCAATTTAATGCTCGTCTAACCGTTCAAGAACTGGCATCCTTGCCAATACTTTTTGCAGCATTTTTCGGGGTCCTGATGTCCTTATTATATAGCAAGCGTGCAATCTGCTGGGCATCACCATCAGGAAACAGTCTTGGTCGACCCCCTTGGTTATTATTGCAAGCTACATTACGCTGTTTTTTTATATCATTTACCATGGATTTACTTTAATTTATTTTTTCAGCAATTCTGCGGCATGAATAATTATTTTGTTACAAATTTATTACATTGTTTTCAATATAACTTGGCGTTTTTCTCATTTTTAATTGTAATCACTTCACAGTTAATTACTTCACAGGTCAAACAATAATGCACAAATAGAGCAGTAAAAGCTTTATAACGAGATCGCAACAAACAAAAAAAAACAGGTGGGCCAAATACCTTTAAAAAAAGTATAAATAAATTTATTAGTGTTTCATAACTTCAAATACACTCAAAAACAATAACTTAAAATACCAATATTCACAAACAATTTATTTCAGCATAAATTCGACGTCTTAATATTCCTCAAATGTTCTCAATGGGGTTCTGATCTGGAGAACATGCGGGCCGTTCAAGTACATTAATATTTTTCAAAGACAACCATCGCTTTGTTTAATGAGTTGAAAAACAATTTTTTTCATTACTATTATTATTACTATTACTTAAAATAGCACTAATTTCTCATCTAGTAATTTTGTGTAATCAGAAGAATTCATTTTGATGCTTGGAAACGTCAAACCAAACAAACCATCACACCATCAAAGAGCCGTCTCCAAAATTTATTCTAAGAGAAATATTGTGCTTCCTTCCGTAGGTCTTTTCAATGTCTGAACGACCAAGATTGAATTTTTTCTCATCGGAAAAAAACACCTTGGACAAATGCATACATATAACAAAGATTATCCAGTTACACGTTTCCAGTTAGTTTGTAAGTTTCTTTTAGCGAATTGAAGTCTAGTCGTTTTGTGGTGGAACAGCTTTTGTCCACTAATAGTCGGGGATTTTTTAAACACATTTACCTCACATTCATTAATAATCTGACCAAGGCTCTAGTGTCTCATTGTGTTGATTGCGCAGTTTATAAGTTTGCGATTGTACCGTTCAGAAAGCTATTTTTCTGGCCGCCACCTTTAATTTTATAGCTAAATTTACTACTACAACATGTGGCCCGATTATTTTTTTGGCAATTGCTCGAAAACTTAAGCCACTTTTTAAACAAACTGAACTTTTACCTTTCTCAAAATCACTCAGATACGAATCATGTGTCATTTTGTAGCAAATTGTTGATAATATTAAGAATAAATAACAAATATACTTTTGTTTTTCTAACAATCTTCGTCGTTTATCTTAAAACGTAATTATAGTTATGAAACACCAACAAAATATTAATGCACAATTTCTCTCCAAAATAAAAGAAGTTAAAAATAGATTAGATAGATACTTTCAATAAATGTTACACGTTTTAAAAAAAAGTGTTTTTAACTTTACAACAAATAGCAAACATCAAGTGTAATTATAGTAATGCAACACAGTGTATATATTTTAAAATTATATACGAGTATAATATATATTTTAATATTTTACATACATTCATATTTATGTAAGTGATGTAAGTAGTGGTGAATACTTATTTTAATTAACTATATAATAAACATGAATCTTAAAAGTTAATACCTTTTTGTATTTTGTTTAAATTATTAAAATCTTATGGTTGAAATTATATTTATAAAATTCTAATTTATGCCATGAAATTTTTTATATTGAATTTAACTGACACAAAAATAGCACTATTTTCGAATTAATGTGGCACTTGATATCATACGCAAATGCACAATGGGGGCAGCATCAACTGGCTGATATGAAACACTTTTTTCATTGATGCAATAAAAGCTTTTGTAAATTTACAAATATTTTGCCATAGTAAGACAAGGGTATAAATCATTTCGAAAAACCAATTTCTCTTAATTAATTTAAACAAATATTTTTTTAACTTTGCCGCATTCAGAACTGATTAGTATTTTAAAAAAAAATTTATAATGACCAGTTTTATGTGATCATTAATTAGAAAGTATGCTATGCACCAATACCTCGCTTTGCAAGGTTTTGTTTTGCGTTTTTTTTTTATTAGTACTTATTTTCGCTGTACATCGTTAGATTTTCGAAGTTGCGTTTTTTTTTTTTGGTTCGGGTGTTTAATTTAATTAATTTTTCTTTAAATTTTTGCAAAATCTGCAACATTATTAGATGCTAAAACGATGACCCAAATCAAAGAATTTATTTGATGACATAAAAAGTAAAGCATTATCCAACAATACTGATAGTGATAGTAATACAGACAATTGTTACAAGGAAATAAATTTTATGTTCAAAAAAAGCTGTTCAGCAAACATTGAACCATTTTTTTGTATTACTGATTTACTTTGCGTCGTTTCAATTGTTGTGTTGTGTTTTTTTTTTTTTTAATGTAACCCCGACGCAAAGTGAGGTATTGATGTATATGTATTTTTTGATAATTAATAAACTTATATGTATTTAAATTTTGAGTAATTATATTGTTTTATCACTGTCTAATCTATCATAACCCACTAACTATTAAAAATCAATGTATGGGCCAAAATTATTAACAAACAATTTGTAAATGTTTCCCTTTTATTTTTTTAGCATTGAATTTAAATAGGAAAAATGTGAAAAGGGAACAAATAATCACCATTTGTTCCCTTTTATTTTGTTAGCATTGAATTTAAATAGGAAAAATATGAAAAGGGAACAAATAATCAAGATTTGTTTCCTTCTATTTCTTTAGCATTGAATTTAAATAGGAAAAAAGTGAAAAGGGAACAAATAACCACCATTTGTTCCCTTTTATTTTTCTAACATTGAATTTAAATAGGAAAAATGTCAAAAGGGAACAAATAATCACCATTTGTTCCCTTTTATTTTTTTAACATTGAATTTAAGTTGGAAAAATGTGAAAAGGGAACAAATAATCACCATTTGTTCCCTTTTATTTTTTTAGCATTGAATTTAAATAGGAAAAATGTGAAAAGGGAACAAATAATCACCATTTGTTCCCTTTTATTTTTTTAGCATTGAATTTAAATCATTTAATTAAGCCAGTAACTGATGTTATAGCTCCGATTGAAGCTGTTAATGGTCATGGACTATAATCTACTAAATGAAATGGGTGATTTGAGTGAGTTGACATTAGTTTACTTCTCTAGAGTATAATGTTCTAAGAACAGCAAATACATAAGATTGAATTATAGCAACAAAGGAAAGGAAAAGGAAAAATGTGAA
Organism: Bellardia bayeri; assembly: GCA_950370525.1. Taxonomy (NCBI): domain Eukaryota; kingdom Metazoa; phylum Arthropoda; class Insecta; order Diptera; family Calliphoridae; genus Bellardia; species Bellardia bayeri. The sequence continues at coordinate 67,817,315 of OX493265.1, forward strand.
AAGGGAACAAATAATCACCATTTGTTCCCTTTTAATTTTTTAACATTGAATTTAAATAAGAAAAATGTGAAAAGGGAACAAATTTCATGTGGAATTGAATATATTTATATAGTTTTGGCATACTCTCTACCAATTTTTTAATTAATTCATTTGGAATAAGCTCCCTTTCGCGCTGAACCCGCTGCCAAAGTTCGTCCAAATTTGTTGGAGTTGTCGATATTGTCCCATCGATATTGTCACGATTGACCACAAACTTTCAATGTAATTGAGGCCGACATTTTTTGCTGGCCACTGCATAAAAAAAATTCTGCAATTCTTTTAATATTTTGAAGTGTGCTTTGGGTCACCACTCAGTTGAAAAATAACTGCATTCGCATGATAGATACTCCTATGTAGGAAATCAGAAAAATGAGTATGAAAAATACGCAGATACTACTTTTTCTTTATTTCTTCATATTATATCATGACGTTACTCCCACCGCAAAGCGCTCGTCTTGCTGTCCATCGGGACAATAGTGTACACTGCTATAGAAGCATTTTGTGGTGTTAAACGCTCGTCCACTTTACGTAATAGCTTTTTACGAATCTTATACGTAGTTTGGGAACACTCATTTTGAAGTCTTATGACCACTGATTGACGTCATACTGTTTAGCTATTACTCACGTAGAATATCCATTTTCGTCTTTGCTAGAATAGTGTCTTCAATGGCTCTTAACAGTTTCCTAATTATTATATTCACCATCAAAAAGATGGGAGTATATTTAGTTTGTCATTTCGTTTGTAACACTTCAAAATGTTGATCGTAGAACCAAGAAGTCTATATTCTGGGTTCTTATAAGATTCTAAGACATTCTAGCCATGTTCGTCCGTCTGTACGTCTGTTGAAGGCACGATAGAGCTTTGAAAAACAGACTTAAAACATTCTTTTTTTACCGAAATGTTTAGTATTGAAAATCGGTACAATAGAAACTGATTTATATATCAAAATTTCAGACAACCTCAATATTTTTTGCTATTTTCTTCGAGTATAATGCAGATAATATTATGAAATTTTGTACACTTTAGTTGTATTAATGAAGGACAAGTCCTGTTGAAAATGGTAAGAATCGGAATCACTCGATTTCTCATAACCCCCATATAAATGTCTTCTTAGGATTAGGATCTATGGTACATAAATACCTTTAGAATCGGTCCAAATTTGTGCATAGCCCCTATATAAAGTTCATATCCGAATATCAATTAAATGAGCATAAATATCTTATAAACATCACTATCAAGTTGAAATTCGAAAGATATAACCCACATACATTTATAAATCATAGTAACCAAATTTATTATGATCAGCTCCAAATTGGTCAATGATACTATATAGGGACCACTTCTGAAAAACACATTATACTACGTGAATATCTTTTCGAACTGAAATTTTTCACCGATCAGTTTTATCTAAGTAAAAATTTTACTATTAGATTTGGTAAAGGTCGTCCATAATTGGCTACAATTTCCATATAAGGTCCATTTCCAAGAATAACTAGAATATCAGAAAAAAACTCTAAAATTTATCGTTTTGGTAATGAAAATATTATTATTGAGATATATTTTATAAAGATCATATCATTATCGATACAAAATATTACACAAATTTATTTCAAGTATGCATAGATCACATCACTGATATACATATAGGTATATAAGATTCATCAAAGCCGAATATAAACTCTAATTTGTTTTTTATAATTTTCATTATAATTTTATTTGTGTTGTATAATTTCCAAAAAGTGTTTATCACACGCAGTTAAATTCATATCGAACGAATGCTTTGATATTTGTGTACAAACATTTCAAAAGACACATAGCTTTAAATTTGAGTATATTGTCATATTAAATGCAAACGGACTTTTTATTTTTTTTACAGGAGAAGCAAAAAACCTTCTGAAATCAACAAATAGTATGGTTTCTTTGCAATTTTTGTAAATTGTACTTAAATTGTGGGGATTTATTTAAGGTGAAGATATTTTTTTTTTCGAACATTTAAGTTTTTATGTTAGTTACGTTCTTTCGATTTTCCACTTTTTTAAAACAAAAAGACGTAACTGCAAAAAGTCACAGTAGTGGGTAAAAGGTTTTCTTTTTGGTATTAATACATTAACTTCTAAACTTCTGAACAGATTTTTACGAAATTTGAAGATTCAGCAGAAGAGATGTTAGACTTTCAAAGCGATATTTTAGTTCTTGTGTATTTCTAGCACAATGGGTTTTACAGTGGAACTAAGTTGACAATCGGGTATGTAAAATCTATTGGTCCGTATAACTTTCCGATTAAAAATAAATTTGAATTTTCGAAAACTACTTGAAAAAGTTAAGAAAAAACATACTCACTATAAACAAGTATTTTAGTCTCTTTTTTATTATGAATTTTGTGAATGAAAGAACATAGAAAACAAAAAAGAAAAATTGTCCGTTAGTTAACAATCAGTGTTACCAATAGGGATTGGTTTTGGAGAATCATGGGATTCGGGATTTTCAAATTATAAATAATTTGTAAATTATAAAATTAAAAATTTATAAAATTATTGAATTATAAACTACAAAATTATAAATTCTTACTTAAGACTAATACATAATAATATCGGCAAAATTCCGAAAAATTTCATGATTTTCGGGATTTTTCGTCAATCGGAAAATGCAAGAATTATTTGTTGGCAAATCCTGGGATTTGGGATTTCGTAAATCCCGAAAATCATATTATTTTCAGGATCGAGATGTAAGGATTGGCATCCCTATGTACAACAAATGAGTTTGTATGTAAGTTTTTTATATAAATGTGTAGTTACGTCTTCTAGCATTTAGAAATACACGCACTTGTAGTTACGTCCGTTTGAATTTCGTTAATAAAGTAGTAATCTAAAATTTTGCACGAGCATGTATTTTGATAAAACGAACCATAATCGGTAAAAAACTCAATTTCAAAATTTTGTGTAGTTAGGTCCGTTTGCATTTAGTGTGACGATATGCAAGTTTTTTTTGGTACTAATTGTTTATATCGAGCAAGTTATTGTTTTCCATTATTAACGTAAAAAATTGATAAAAAAAAATTTTTTTTTAATTTTCTTTATTAGTTTTATTTGTATGCAATCAAAATGCACAAGGCACAAAGTATTTTACCCCTATAGCTTGAATGATGATGAGATTTTTATTGCCTTATAATATATCGATATATAAAGTCTGCAGATCATTTAAAGATTTTTTACAATACTTTTTGCAGGCTTAAGCATTTTTGACCATGTTCAATTTTAAAATACGAATTACTAAACCAACGAAAGCTTTTCTTCTTCTTCTGTAGTGTGGTTTGATTTTATGTGAACAATGTTTTAGTATCTGAAAATGTTTTATGTGCTTCGAATTTCAATAAAAAAATTTTAACATTATTGCTACAAACAGAGATAGTATTAATTAAACACAAACGTACTATTTCATGCCGTTCATACTTGTTTTAAATATAATATCATACTTCACTTTTCAATAGTTATTTGCTTTTCAAGCAAATATAATTGTATCTATTCCATTAATCTAATTTAATTTCATTAAACATTTTCGTAAACAAATAATTAAGACTCTAAAAGCATTAAATATTCTCAACATGTCTTCAAGTTGCTTAATTTGCGACAAACAATAGAACATTTTTAGTAATGATATTTGTTTAATTATGTAGAAATATTTTGTCTTTAAATTAATTGGTTTTCATTTAACTTTGCTTCCTTTATTCATTAACATGTTTTTGAACTATAGGAAAATTTTTGTTTGTTTGTGTATTTTGTGTAGCCAATATTATTCGTTCATTTATTTGTTTGCGATCAAAACCACTTGGTATTATTAAATCTAAATGAATAATTTAATAAGACTTTTTATTAAAACATATTTTTCCTTAAATATTATCTTATGTACAATATGTTCATACAAATACTTCATATAAATACATATATACAAATATGTGTAATTACACATATAAATATACACACACATAATTGGGTATATATATCCTTGTTAGTAAATATATCTGAATATGATGCTTTACTTCTTCATTTTTTTTTGTAACTAAGTATACTTGAACAAATAATTCAATGTAATCTCAAATATTTGTTTGTTAAATAATCGAATTTAATGAAAATTTGCATATAAATACCTTGTAATAACACCCTTGCTAGGAAGTATTTCGAATGGTGCACAGTGGGGCAGAATCGAATTTTTTTGGCAATAAATTTGTCGAATTTTATATTGGCGTAGCCAAGAAATACTAGAATGTAGGTTTTGACAATGGATTGCTCTAGCCATCAAGGAGCGGAGCTGTGGGGGCTCTTGACATGTAATAAAATCTTATTATTTTCGTAGATTTGTCATTCTAACTAATGAATTCTGAATAAATTTAACAAAATTAAAAAATCTCAAAAATGGAATTTTTTTAAAATTTTGCTTTTAAGGTGCTCATTTCTTTCGTGGCTACTTTCTTTCCGTTTTGTAATCAAAACTTATGAATTTATGGCCTAATTTTGAAAATTTTACATAAAATAGATCAAATCCGGAATGGCGTAGAGGCAACATATTTTTTAAATTGGATACATATGTTTTTTGTATCAAAATATTTGCTTTAAAGAAAAATATAAATTTGTTATATATTCTTAAAGAAATTTTTTTTAATATTGGGTGTATAACTTAAAAATTCGGTATTCAAAGTATTGCCAATTACTAGCTATGATCTTTTCCCATCGTACTGGCCACATAAGGATTCCGCAACAAAACAACTGCTCATAATTTGAGGTCAAGAACAAATCGAGTCAATTTCGAATACCATGTTCTGAAGCGTATCCCAGAGAACACGTTCTGCATCAATCGAAATAAATAAAAGGTAAAACTAATTTACTACTTTCTAAATAGTTTTTAACAATTATTGTGTCAGAGCGTTGTCATGTTGGAGAATTAAGCTTTCAAGTCTGAGCGTTTTTAAGCCAATACTCGCTTCAAACGAATCACTTCCATTTGGAACCTATCGCTGTTCTGGTCTAAGCAGATTTCAGCTGCTCATATTAGATAGTAACGTTTTTGCTGCCAGCAAATACCTCGCATTTCCTTAGCACCGTGGTTATTTCTCTTCCGTATCAAAATTACGACTTCTGAACAACACAAAGCGTCTATTGCACGTTAAAACCGATGGAACAAGTTGTGAATAAGGTTATATTACGTTTGTCATTTTGTGTGAAACTTTGATAATATTGTTCTGAGACCCAACAGAGGGTATACATATATTATTGATCCTTATGAAATCCTAAGTCGATTGAGCTATGTCCGTTTGTCCGGCTTTATAAAACAATCTAAAATACAGAACTTAACAATATTTCTAGAAAAATATTTCTTATTTCGTAGGGAAGTTTGGTATTGAAAATCTGCAAAGTCGGTATACTGGAACCAGAGTTATGCACCAAAATGTGAGGCAACCTCTATAATAAATAAGATATTGATATGTTCATTTTTTTTAGCAATTTTTTTTAAATATATTGCAAATAATGCCATATAATTTTGTACTCATTATTTTTATGATAAAAGGAGCTACTGTGATGAAAATATTATGAATTGCTTCATAGTTCTCATACAAATATCATATCGAAATATGACCCAATCATACATAAATGCCTATATATTTCTAATAACAATATATATATATATACAGGAAAAATAATTTACATGTCGACAGAAATCGCAAAACGATATTTTGTTCGTGTAGTTCGGGCCATATTTGACCATATCCCCCATATAAAGCCCTCTTCCAAAAATCACTTCAATAATCATAAATCCCTTGTAAATAACGGTATCAGTCCAAAATTGTACACGGAGCATTTACATATGTATATGCCAAAATCAAACTGCTGGATTTTAAGAATATCTGAAATTCACGTTAATACTAGTTTGTATGTAAATATTCCATGATTTGTCAAAGCTGCCGTATAAAGACAATTTCCGAAAATCAATTTAACCCACAAAAATGTCTAATTAATATCGATACAGAACAGAAATTTTAATCCAAAAATCTAATATTGGTTATACGATAATAATGCTACTGGATTTTATAGCTGTCAGTCAGTAATTGGCAAATGCTCCCGAATTAAGTCCACTTCAGAGCATACAAACCAACCATACAACTCTTGTAAATAATGTTAAAATAAGCTTAAAATACATAGAAATCATTAGTGGATTTGGAAGCTATCAGTCCATAATTTGTCCACTTCTACTATAGCACCCATAAATCTCTTGTAAATAAAGTTATTGAGATCAAATGCAACCAAAGGTACACTCCACCTTATAATCTTACCCTTTACCCCCCGTTGCCACATGCAATTAATTACTTGCAAGTAGAGTACACATATTATCTACGAAATATACCGAAAAACAGTAATATTTGTTTGAGTGGCTACACTAGCAAGTGCAAGTTCATTTTTGAAATGTCGTCAACAAAGAAACTTCAAACAAAATTTTTTCATAAAATTCTGTGAATTTTCAAACGCAGTATTGCCGTATTGTCAAAAGAAAAAAATACGGCAAAAAATTTTGAAATTTACAATTTTTTTTAATAAATGCATGATATTTATATTTAAAAATACTATTAAGATTTGTTGTGTAATAGTTTTGTTCTTTTTTCTTAATAATTTTTTGTAAAACCCCGAAAATTTTTTATAAACATAACTTTTATTTTACAACTGGTAGCACTGTTTATTTATTTGTCATTCTACTTACGGCAAGTGCTTACAACCAAGTTCTCTCGCAAGTTGAGCTGTAAGTGCGAAAAATATGATTGTGTTAGTAAAAAACTATAAGTGAATTGAGTTTTTCTAACTTGCACTTGCATGTGGCAACGGGGGGTTACCCTTCTTTATAATCTGTTTCTTAACTTGTAGTGTAAAAATGTTTTTTTAATTTTATAAATTGTTAAATTACACTCAAATTATGGTAAGAATAGGTAATTTCACCAATTATAAAATTAAAATTAAATAAAATGTCAAAACATTTGAAATAAATTCTGTTGTTCGTAATATTGTCTTTTAAACAATATATAATACTAAAAAAATTTGCACCAAGACTAAATAAAAAACACATAAGAAGGATATTTTAGTCCTAAACCCAATGTAGTTTTTGTATTTCTTATTATATTAAGGTGGAGGGTATTTAAGATTCGGTACAGCCGAATATTGTACTCTAACTTATTTGATGTTAAATAACTAAGTTATAATTAATGAGCAATATGTACCCTTCAATATGACATATAAGTTACTAAACATAAAAATCACTATCAAAAGATACACCTGTTATAAATGCCACATGCAATCCTAATAGCAAAAGAATTAAGGCACTGTTTAGTGAAAAAATTCGAAAATCAATTATTTTTACAACTTTCAAATTTGACAAATTTAATTGCTTAATAAATAAAATAAATTGGAAAAACGGTCAAAAATTAAAAAAAAATCGGACCAGAGTTTACTGAAAATCAACAGAGAGAGATAAATAGCACACGCAAGCTCGTTTTTGAAAATCTAGCCAAAGACTTTCAGAAGGTATAAAAACAAAAACAAAAACAAACAAACAAAAAAGTGTACACGTTTAAACAAATGGCATGTCAAAGGTGCCTTTATTAAGACCCTACAGATTTGATACTAGAAGTTTTCTTGAAAACTTGAACACGAGTACTCCTTGGCTTCAAACATGTAATATTTTTTTTCAATCGGACCACATAGATTTATTTCTAAAATTTCGATTTTGTCCCACTGTGTGGTGATTTGGCGAAAGATGTCTGAAGTTAAGGAAGAAAAATTCAATAATAATAAAACCAACAACATGCTTTTCCTTTATGTATGATTATCCAAATATAAATTAACTTTAATATAATGTACACTAGGTTGTTCCAAAAAAAATTTTTTTGCTTTGTAATCTTCTAGCACGACATGAAGAGATTGTTCGGAAAACCTTCTTCAACCTTCCGGAAAATTTAAAGAATCAGACAGAGTTCTCAAAACCAAATCGGAATTTTTGGAAAACGAGGATAACTATGAATATATGAACCAACAAAAAAAATTTATTTATAGAGAAATTCCAACTTCCTCAAAAAAGCACCAGCTTTGTGCAAGTATTGACAGAACCGGAATTAGTTGCCGTAATGCTTCGCTTATAATCCATTATGGTGCGGTACTAGGACGGTTGGTATTGATTTTGGTTGCAATCGGATCATTATTTTACCTAGCACCCATACAAAACATAATTGTTTGATTTCTTTTTATCGGTCATAAATGTTTGATTTCTGCATGTATCCAAACAAATTTCACCACAACAAAGTTATACCTCAAGTCTAATTACACTTAGAAATTTTATACAGATCTGTCCATAATTGACCATAGCTCCCATATAACCCCCACTTCCGAAAATCACTTTAACATGCATAAATATTTTACAAGGTAAAATTTAGTTCAAATAATTTGTACATGCACAGAAGTCACGCTACTACACAGGAAAAAAATCATGTTTTTTTCAATTAAACCTTTAATTGATTTTAAAATAATTTTCAATTAAAATTTTAATTGATTCAATTACTTTTTCTGATATTTTCAATTAAATCTCACATTTTTTTTTAATTGATACTATCATTTTGTTTACAGGTCCGATTTCAATTAAATTTTTAATTGATTCCACAAATATTTTAATTGAAACTCATTTTTATTTTTTTCTGTGTATTTTAGAAAAACAAACAGTTTTTATTCGCATACTCGGTGTAGGTAAATATATGGTCGGGCTTGACCATATTATTTGTTTAATTGTTTAGTAATATCCTCGAGTTTCCAAAAGCTTCTTACTGTATTTGACATTTGACTCACTCCATATTATACAATATAAGTATTTTGTGAGCAATTACTTTCAATATCACTTCCATAGAAGCTATCAATAACATAGTTAATTTTATATTTCGTTAAAATCTGTACATACTGTGCAATATCGACTTCGAAATACAGTTCAAACTCGTTCAGGGGTCTAATCGCCGCATACGATATCGAGTAAAATGTAACGAAATTGTTTATGTTGGCATTATGAGATGCGATATCGAATAAAATAAATTATTTTTGTCTGCCCGAAAAATCTTTCAATTCAATAATTTGTTGACATGAAGAAAACATATGTTTATAAATCTATTACAAAACAAAACTCGTTTTTCAACTCGGATTACATTATAAAGTTAATGAATTAGGGCTATACGCCCCTCTGCCATTAGTTTTACTGGTGTTGTAGATATTATGGGATAACATCTCAGGATTATATTATAATCTGATCTAATAGAGGCTATGGAAGCAATCCAATTTGGCTCTTTTCCATCGCCCCTGTATCAGTTTCATAAAACGCTTGCTTTTTATATAGAAGGGTGTTCTATTGTAATTTTTAAACTTCAAAGTCAAAGCTTTGTAATTTAATTAAACATTTTTTAAATCTCAACATATTTAGGTACTGGATTCAATTTGAATCTATGTAATACTCTGTTAGTTAAGACTGCCAAACTCTCGTTGTGGTACCTGAAAAGAAAAGTTCAAAGTTCGAGTCTTAGATATAATAAATCTGGACAATGGCGAAGATGGTATACGAGTATAAGCACTTCCTTCTTTTCCTCATTTTGATAAGTGAACACTGATACCAGAGCACGCAGTTGCAGCGACATGTTATTTAGAGCAATAGGTCAATGACCATCATATTCTAACATAGCGCCCTTGGCCTCCTGCAAGTACTATCCTCTGCAGTCTTGGACTCCAGTAGTACTTATAAACCTGCATCATGAAAGTGTGACTCTAAACAACCGATCGACTTCCGCATCTGACTAAGATATTTTCGGCATTTACGGATCAAATACTCAGTCCTCCTGATGGCCGATTTCTCCACACTAAACTGATCCAGAATTCTTAAAAACACGCTGTCTGTACAATATGAAAGTCCTAGCCCACACCTTCGTTTTTCTTGGAACATCATTGAATATTGCAAAAAGACTATTCAAAAGACAGGATTATTGTATCCCATTTCGTCCACTCACAATCAAAATTGTGAAAACCCTGCCAAAGAAAGGTATGTGACTGTAATAGTCAATAATATGCGGAACTATCTATCACAGTTGCATTTCCATTGTTTAATCGTTAATTATATATATTAATTAATTACTATATATGTTATATATATTATATATTATTTTCGTGAGCCCTTCAAATTTATATATAGTAGTTAAATACATATGTATGTATGCAGGCATATATTTAAAAATTTACTCACAATATTTGGCTTAAAAAAAACAAACGACCACTTTCAGGGTCGTAAATACTCAGATAAATTTAAATAAAGCTGATTTGTTTTCTCGAAGGTAATTCGATTTACAGAACAGCAAAATATATATGTCAAATCGGTTTAAAATCGAACACGTTACACAAACATTTTGAATTTGCTGCTGAAACTTGTTTCATCTTCATAACATTTCCTAACGCCTCCGTACCACATAGCGCACCATACAGACACACGTTCATCATGCAAAGGCAATTGATTTTTTTCAGAATTTAAAATGAGGCAATATTGCTTGTTGACGTATTCAGACAAATAAAAATATACTGTATAGATCTTGCTGAAATTGCACAGTATTTTACAATATATAAAAAATATATTTGTTGATCTCGATTGCTTTTTATCTAATGTTCAATAGTGTTGCAAGATATAGTTGTATAACGTTTTATATTAATATCTACACATGAAAACCCCAACGAACACTTATATTACAGCTAAAATTTAAAATTTAATTTAAGTAGTTTCTCAATAACCGGGCTCTATTTCCTTTAAACTTAGGCGAAGTTTAGAGTTTGCATTTAATATAAAATACAAAAAATTTTAAATTTCTTAAACGTTTGACTTTGTGTTTTTGCTGGGTGTTCACTTGAATACAAGTTGAGTTTTAAGGGTTTAACTTTAAATTCTAATAGCTATTTTGTGGTATTTTTGGTTTGTATACTTTTCTTCGAAGAAATTAAAAATAATATTTAATATTAAAATGTTTTTAAAGTGTAAAACAATATTGAAGCAATTAAAAAAATTTTAAAAAATATTTGCTTTAAAAAATACAGATAAATTAACAATAGACAATAAATATGAAATTTAGTAATAACGAGAAACTTTTAACAATATGCAACTAAAATACCAACAAATAAATACGAAATATTTAATTGTAGTTGTACCATTTCCATTATCTGTTTAATAATAATTCATGTTGGTTCCTTGGCAACATGTAGCCAAGTACTTGCACAACTAATTCTCAGTATTCAACAGCATATACAATTGCAATCCTTGTAGTCCTACTACTCCTGCTACTGCCACAAATGTGTAGTACTACGAGTATAAACCAGAGATTTATAATACACATTATGTACGATATAATCCATGGCAACTTAGATACATATTTACCATGTTGAAGTACATATGTATGTACATATGTAGTATATCCTTGTAAAACCACCTGTACATTTTAAGAAATTGCTTTTTGAATACAAAACAACAATGCATTTGATAAATTGATGTTGCAACATGATGCTGTCTGAGTGTATGTATGCGTGTAGCATGTACATTCAACTCTCTCTTACTCGTACTTGCTGGATTTCATTCCGTTCTATTGGTTTCTATGGTTTCCTTGTAATTTGTATTTGTTTGTGTGAGCAGGAGTATCCTGTGCAGTTGTAGTTACTAATGACAACAAATACATAAAATTCTATTTAATAAAGAGATGGATTTTATTTTTCGGAATATAAATTGATGCTGAATCTTACGTAAGGAATTTATGATTGAATTGTAATGATATGATATATATGATATTTTAATTTACAATATTGTAAAAGAGTACACACATATTCTGAGAATATGACATTCTCCATCTTTTCCCTTCCCGGAAATGATTATTTCTAATACAGTGGGGAAAACTAAAATATGTATATTGTGGAAATAAATCTGTCATATCTAACTGACTAAGTCGATCGACATAAAATTCACATCACACAGGCATATTAGAAGAGTATTCGAGTTAACTTTTGTTGAAGGATCCAATAGAATGCTCAGGATCATCACTGTGGGTTCTAAAAATTGGACATCCTAGATATATAAGATTTTTAAATATTCTAATATATAGGTAATTATTTTTATTATATTATTAAATTCCTAAAAGAATGCACATGCACATTTTATCGCTTATAGTCATATACATTATAAATATATTTTATAATTAAAATTTCCTTTTATGCCTTTTTTTGGTTTTTGTGAATTGCTAAATTTAATTTATTTTCACAAATTCCAAAAAGATATGTTTACAAAGAAACCTTTTGTTAAATTTTATATATTTAAGATTTCTTAAATTCCACCAATTCTATCTAAATATGAATATAAAAAAATTTAATTGGGTGTTTAACCATAGACTGCGGTAACATACCCTCCACCACCATAAGCGCTGAATGAGGGTCATTCCGTGTGTAACACTGAGAAATATTTGTCTGAGACCCAACAAAGTATGTACTAATGGACTTTAAAGTCAATTTAGCTATGTCCGTCTGTCTGTCTGTCTGTGTTAAACACTATCACGTCTAAAAGACACAACCAAAATCAACAGCATTTATAAAAACCCGTTTGGTATAGAAAATCAGCAAAATCGGTATAGTAGAACCAGAGTTACGGACCAATATGTGAGATAACCTATATAAAAATTTGATATTTTTAAACATTTTTCTCACAACCTGTTCAAATACATTGCAGGTATTGCTATGAAATTTTGTACACGTTCTTTTTATGATAAAAGAAGAAAGTGTGAAGAAAATAGTAAAAATCGGTTAATGATTTCTGACAGCCCCCATACAAATATCTTCCCATCTATTTATCATCTTGTTTTACTGTGTCCGGATCTATACTACCTATATGGTTATATTATACCTTTAATTAAAGCTTTATGTACTTTTTGAATTTTGTAAATTTTGTATTTTATATACATACTCATATAGATATTTGTCCCGGATTTTTTAGATTTTTTAAAATATATCGCACCAAATGGTTCATATAAGTATGTCATGTTATATATTATTATACCTATAATTTAATTTATATATATCGTCTAAGAAAGAAGTACAGTTTTCAAGATATAGCTAAACATATTATTTCACTGCACTTAAAATTTGTAATATTATTCTATAAAATTTTTTTGGCAATACTGCCTATAGTATATATTGTACTCTCTGTCTGAGATAATGATTATTTCTCTTTAAATGCAAACTTTTACGAGTAACACATAAAATTTAACAGTAAAAAACAAGTAAGAAAGTATAGTCGGTCAAGCCCGACCATATAATGACCTACACCCAGTATATGTATAAAACAGTTGTTCAAAAACGAGCGCTATATGTCTGATATTACCTCTTATTGACCGAAATTTAGTGCCATGACTTCCGTGAATATAAATATTATGTGTGTTAAACTTTATCTCGATATAAATACGTTTAAAAGATTTATGGAGGTTAAAGTGAATTACGAAGAGGGTCTTATATGGGAGTTTTGACTATTTATGAACTGACTATTATAAAATTAGGTGTCATCCTATTTGTACATAAGAAACTCATTTTTGTTAAATTTTATTCGGAAGTGGGCCTTGAATGGGAGCTACGACTAATTATGGACCGATTGTCATAAAATTCTACCATGTAGTATGTATATGTACGAAACATATTTATGTTCAATATTATTTGGCTACCAACATTTTTAAAGGAGAAATGCTCTTTTAAGTGATTTTCGGAAGTGGGCCTTATATGGGAGCTACGACTAATTATGGACCGATCTTCACGAAATTTGTAAATGTGATTTAGCTTCATTTATTACTCATATGTGGTGAAATTTGTTTGCATACTTGCATAATTTAAAGATTTATGACCAGTAAACCCCAATTTCGGGAGGACATTTGTATGGGGGCCAGGTGAAATAATGGACCGATTTCCACCAGTTTCAATCCCATCCATCCTTGGGCCGAAAAAATATCACATACCAAATTTTATCGAAATATATTCAAAATTGCGACCCGTACTCTTCGCACAAGCTTTACATGGACAGCCAGCCAGCCAGCCAGACGGACAGACGGACGGGCATCGTTAAATCGATTCAGAAAGTGATTCTGAGTCGATCGGTATACTATAAGGTGGGTGTTGGAGCAATATTTCTGGGCGTTACAAACATCAGCACAAATCTAATATACCCTCCCCACTATTGTGGTGTAGGGTATAAATAGCACTTCTGGTTGTTTTGTTTGAAACCAGCTTTTAAAAAGAATTAGTAAAATTTTAGGGTGAAAAAATATTAAAAATCAATAAGAATGGGTCATGGAAAGCACTATCCTGAGGAGAAAAGAAAAATAATTCAAAAAATTCTTAATTGCTCAAAAAAATGATTAGAAATGCCATTATTTATACAAAAAAAGTTTAAACTCGAGGAAGAAATCCTGCAATGTCCCCTTTACTTGTAAAAAGTTTGGTTTGTCATAGCAAAAAGGATCTATTTAAACCAGCAGCAGAACTAAAAAAGGACCTACAAATTAAAGCTTCTGTAGAAACCGTCCGACATTGTCTGCGAGACCTTGCAGTCCCAGAAAAGTTCCGCTTCTAACAGCAAAGCATGTGACCAAACGAATAAAGTTTGCACAGGAGCATCAACATTGGCCTGTTAATAAATGGAAGAACATTTTGTGGACTGATGAGAGCATGGTTCTCGGGCGTTTGTACGACGACCGCCAAATGCTGAATACAACCCAAAATTCACATCCAAGGCCATAAAGCATGTGGGCTCCAGTATTATGGTTTGGGGGTGCTTTTCACAATTTTGAAGTGGGTCCATCAAAACAATAATGGATCAACATATTTACGTTGACATATTCGAAAATGTAATGCTACCATATGCCTCAGAAGAAATGCCGTTGTTATGGGTGTTTCAACAGGATAACGACCCAAAACACACCAGTCGAAAAGCTAAGCAATGGTTTGCAAAACATTAAATTAATGTCATGGAGTGGCCGGCTCAGTCCCCAGACTTTAACCCCATAGAAAGTCTTTGGGCTGACGTAAAAAAACACGTTTTGGAAACAAAACCTACCAGCAACGAGCTACTATGGGCAGCAGTAAAAGAGGCATGGAACAATATACCGAACAAAAGGTGTGAAGATCTAGCCACCGCGGCGCGCCGTTTTTGCCAACAAAGGCCATGCAACCAAATATTAGAGATTATTTTAAATAGAACTTTGCGATCTCATTAACAACAATTTTTTTAAATAATAATAATAATAATAATAATAAGGAAGAATACACACACATTGTAAACGTAAGTAAATTTTGTTCTAACTAACAACACGTAAAAAGGAAATATGATAATTCTCGAATTCTATTTCTCAAAAGACGGTGAGTTAAATAGATGATGTTTACAGAAGGATCTTGGACAATGAAAATTGCTGATGACGCCCTTGGCAGGGTAGAAAATGCATTCCAGTTTGCCAATTGTCTAGAAAAATATTACTTTGCAATGGTATTCTTCGAGTTATTAATTAAAAATGAACTCAAGCCAAAATAATAAGAAATTTTCTCTAATAATTTTTTAAAAGTTAAATTTTATAAATTTTTATTGGTAACTGACTGGACTTAAAATTGTTTAACCGTTTCATTAAAATAAAAAGTATAAATCTGAAATCTTTTTTAATTTACGGAAAATTGTGTTTTATTTATATACTAAAGTCATAACAAATTTTTAAAAACGCAATGATGGAAAAATTAACCAAAGAATACCAATTCTACCATTGGTGCTATTTTTTTTACCGCAGCTGTATGTTTTTCGAATATTATATGAAAGTTCAAGTGTTGCTAAAATTTTAAATACATATGTATGTACATATATATCCAAACAAAAAAAAGTTACTAATTAAAGATAACAAAAAAAAAACATTCGAATTCAATTCATAAACTGACTGACAAATTAAAAAAAAAGAAAATATAAATTCTTTTTTGACATTTTACTTTTGCCATTTTAAAGGGCTTGAGTTGAAATAAATTTAAAATTGTGCTCACAATCAGATAGTTGTGTCATACAATCCACCTACAAAATACAACATCAGTTGTTAAACAACTTTTTATTTACATAAATTATTGTTAACAGTGAAATTAATTAAATTGTGCATTAATTTTAATAGTGTGTATTTGCTTTTTAACATCAAAATTATGTCCAACTTTATTAGATATGCTCATTGTACAATTTGTTGTTTTCATAACTAATTTATAACAAAATAATTTATAACAAAATCATATTAATTTTCATCATAGCAATTAAAGTTTTTACCATTTGTTAATGTTTTGCTGTACATTTCATTAAAATACCTTCGAGACAATAAATTCTTTCTTGATATAATTTTATAATTTGACCAATGTTACAACAAAAATACTATAGGTATCCTAACTCGTAAAAGATAAACAACAAAAAAAAAAAAGACCGAGAACGAGAAAGAAAAAAAATAACAATTGAAATGCGTAGTAAATTCTGCAATTTGTTGTTTTTGCTGTTTAATCCTGCACACGATAATAATCAAAACAGGTTTTTTATATTCGTTATTATTAAAAATAACAATAACAACAGCAGCCGCAGCGGAAAAAATTAATAAAAGTTCACCAACAGCAACAACAACTGTCCATCATCAGAAATAATAATAATAATAATGTTTGTAGTACATCCCAGCAAGCCATATGAGTCCGAAAAGTGTCTTTTCTGATCTTTTTCGGAGCGTTAACGCTCTTTATGAGCCCAAAAAACAATCATAATTGCTCCGAAAACCTTCAGAAAAGAGGGTCATTACGTCCGAAAATGGTCCGTCAGAAAGAGCTCTTAGATAATGTCAGAAAAGAGTCTTTTATGAGGGTTTTTTGGGCTCTGAAAGAGCTCTTAGATAATGTCAAAAAATAGTCTTTTATGAGGTTTTTTTTGGGCTCTGTGTAATCTTGTTTTGATCATTCTTGTGTGGTACAGCTATGTTTTTTTTTTTTTTTGTTCAAAGCACAAATAACAGGACAATAACGCTTTGGTACACACATAATTAAGTGGAATTTATGAGTCATACTGCGAGCCGACTCCTTAGTTGGACTCTTTTCTGACTCCTTTTTCGGAGCGCTCCGAAAATGCTCCTTAGTTGGACTCTTTTCTGACTCCTTTTTTCGGAGCGCTCCTAAAATGGTATGCTGGGATACTACTATTAATATCTATATCAGGGATGGGAAATTAAATTCACAATCAGAGCACTAAAAAAAGAAATTTTCCAATTGCTCGAGGAAAATCCAGCACTTTGGAAAATAAAAATTCTGAAGTATAAAAATAAAATGAAAAAGGCAAAAGCTTGGGAGTTGCTTCTAGAAAAATATTTGGCAATAGAGCGAAGCATCTCTGGCAACTTTAAAATGCAATTATTTTTCTTTTTTCAGCCATTAAAGTTCTTAATTTTTAACCCCCTGGCTCACTAAGTTGAACGATAACGTTCGCTTAGATAAGAGTTAAGACACAAACTTTTTATCGTATCTATTTTTTACTCAATCAAGTTTGTTTATTCCACAATCAAGTTTGTGTCTTAAGTCTTATCTAAGCGAACGTTATCGTTCGACATCGTGGGCCAGGGAGTAAATTTGTAGTTGTAAAAAAATATAAATTTGACAGTTAAATGCAAATCTTTCAATTCAGTTTATTGAAACGTGTATGGGAAATTTTGTGTCCAACATGATTTTCTATAGAAAATTTACTATCCAACATGATTTTCTATAGAAAATTTTCTGTCCAACAAAATTTGGAGATGGATAATTTAAAAATGTCGTTGCAGTTTTGGTTTCTCCGTGATGAATTGTATTATAGTATTGTTTCTATATTAAAATAAGATGTTAGTATGACACCAGTCAGGAGCAAATGAAAAAACAATTCTCTATATGATTACGCTAACTGATTCACTAGTATTGAATGTAAAGTACAACTTTGCCATTCCTGATGTATATACTACGTTTGTGTGTATGACTGAAGTCTCTGTCTGAATGACTGAATTGTATGCGTGGAATACACAAGGGATGATTCTAGTTGAGATCACCGTCCATAATGTACAATCGTTCATTCACAATTCATTCGAAAGAAATACATATAACCGAAGAGAAAAAAAGAACTAAATGAAATGCAAATTGCGTACACTTAAAGAAATTGAGTTGCTGTCGCACTTTTAAAAGAGTAATATCATAAAAAATACTGAAAATTAGCAAACAAAAGTTTTTATGATTGTTGACTCGAATTTAATGTATTTGCATATATGGAAATTAAAATATTAGAAATGTTCCTGTTTGTAGAACGGTCTTAATTCATTACGCTTTGGTACCATTGAATGTGATAGCTGAATCCTCCAAAATATTTCTTTAAGTGTATTGAATACGATGTGCATCAAATAGGCAAAATTCAAATTGGAGTTTCATTTAATTTTTTATTACACTTTTTTTCTTTTCTTTTTAAATCACAAATGAAAACCAAATTTTTGCTCATGTTCATGAGAGACTTTTGGTTGTCTACCGACGGCATAAACAAACACAAAAAACGAAATTTAATAATAAAAAAAATCGATGTGGCGTAAAAAAGGCAGCTGTGCTTTATCAAAACACAAAGGACACGCACTAAACGCGTGCTATTGTGTGCGTTGCCTCTTCCTTTCGCAATTATTTTTGCTCGTTGTTGTGTGGCTGTTGCAGCTTTGTCTGCAGAACTCGTATATATGTACATATGTATGTATGTATGTATGTAGCTGTCGAGTGGGTTTGGGTTAGAGTCAGTCGAAGTCCAAACACCATTAGACCATTAGTCATTTGGCATTTATTAACATTTTTGATGAAGGAATTCTCCATCCTCTTCTCTTCATTCATTCACACAAAAATAAGAACTTTTTTACAATTTCCATAGTTTTTTTATTTTCTGTTTCTCGTCAAGAGGAAAGTTCACAAAAAGTGCCATATGAATGAGCTGAAATGTAAATATTGTGAATGTGAGTACTTTTCACAGTTTGTCATTTATGCATGTCTGTATAAATGCTGGGTCCACCTACCCATCCCTAAATGTTTCATTCCTTATATCTGTATCTGCTGTATCTGAGTGTACTCTTTGTTGGTTTTGTCGAATTTGCATTTATTTAATGCATAAACAGATATACATACATACATACATTTAGTTATGTATGTAGCTGAGCGACAACAAGAACACACAGACCGACGTATTTACTACGTACATACGTACAAAAGAATGATTATGTATGTCAACATTTTGATTTGATTATTGTAATGTAAATGGAACAGAGAACGTAAAAGTAAACTCGTAATATAATTTCGATTTTTTTGTCAACGATTTGTTTATTCAACCAAGAAATTTAATTTAAATTTCTTAATATATGTATGTATGTATGTATGTATGTACATACCACTCACGAGTAATG
Source organism: Bellardia bayeri (assembly GCA_950370525.1). Classification (NCBI taxonomy): domain Eukaryota; kingdom Metazoa; phylum Arthropoda; class Insecta; order Diptera; family Calliphoridae; genus Bellardia; species Bellardia bayeri. Next base: position 67,836,913 of record OX493265.1, read on the forward strand.
TTTGTCTTTTAATCCACTTTCCCTTGCAAATAAAAATGTGGAATAAATTTAATTGATCCATATAAAGTGCAAAGATCTACATAAATATAAATTATACTGTAGAACAGCTGTATAGATTTTGGTACATAGGACATCAGTTTTTAGAGTACAATCCAAAACTGAACAAAGTTTTAAAGCCTGTTCTATAGCAAAATCCTGTTAGAAACAAAATTTTCTATAGAAAATCATATTGGACACAAAATTTTCTATAAACAAGTAAGAATTTATATTCGGCTGTGCCGAATCTTATATACCCACCACCATATCATCTATTATGGAGATTTATAAGAGATTTATGCGCATATAAGTTATTTCCGGAAGTAGACTTTATATGGGGGCTACGGTCAAATACGGACCTATCATCATATTGAGAGTGACGAATTATATACATATACTTGTATGTACGACAATTTGAATGTATATTTTGATTATGCTTGTCATATTTCAACTTGATAGTGATTTTGATAAGAGATTTATGCGAATTTTATTGATTTTCGGATGTAGGCTTTATATTAGGGGGTGCGGTCAAATATGGACCGATTATCATGAAATTTGTTACGACGATTTAAATTCGATCAAAATAGAATTTCAACTTGATAGTCATTTTGACAATTGATATATGTATATTTAAGTGATTTTCGGAAGTGGTCTTTGTATTGGGTTATGTCAAAATTATAGACCGATGCAAACAAAATATTGTTTTAAGAATTCACTTTGCATGAAACTTATGATTGCAGAATTTTGTTAAGATACTGCTTTTCTATAGACATTTATATACCATAAAGCCATATTCCGGAAAGACATTTGTATGGGCGCTATGAGAAATCGTAGACCGATTTCCACCATTTTCAACAGGACTTATCTGCATTATATTTGAAGAAAACAGCAAAAAATATCTGAAAAATATCGAGGTAGTTAAAAACTTTGATCTATAACTCAGATCCTACAGGACCGATTTTTCCCATTTGCAATACCAAACATTTCGGTCGATCAAAGAATTATTGGTAAAAATTTCATTGTTCTATGTCTTTTTTCGAAGCTCTATCGTACCAATAACAGACAGACAGACGGACGGACATCACTAAATCGTGTAGTAACACTAACTAATTTATATATTCTTATTATATTTATATTCTTAAGTCTATATTAATGCTAGTATAAATTATTATTCTTACATACTACTGAAATATGCTGAGCAAGCATAATACATGCTTGCCAGCTATGTGCAGCGTGGACAGAAACACTCAACAAAGAATGAGTGTTTAGTTACATACAGAAGGTATGGTAACTGCGACTAGTCAAACCCACTACATCCGGCTTAGAATCTTATAAGGATCCAGAATATATAGAATTTTTGGTTCTACGACCATTATTTCGATATGTTACAAACGGAATGACAAACGCAATATACCCCCATCTTTTTGGTGGTGGGTATAAAAAATCATGTTGGACACAAACTTTTCTATAGAAAATCAAGTTGGCCACAAAATTTTCTATAGAAAATCTTGTTGGACACAAAATTTTCTATATAAAATCATGTTGGACACGAAATTTTCTAAACTGTCAGCTATAAAGCAGTAACTGTACTTAAATAATTGGGATTAATGTCTAATGCTACGGAGTCAATATTTTAATCTAATAACCTTATACAATAAATACTGTTAAGGTTTTAAAGAGCGTTAAGAAAATAGATTAACCCGCATTTTCACCAAGTCTAGTTATTTTTTTTTAACCTATACTTATACTGTCTGTTAAAATACTTTTTCATACAACAATTGTTTTAACTGTCAGTATAACTTTCGGTTAAAAAATAAGTAGACTTGGTGCAAATGGGGGGAGGGTGTGGGGTAAAACTTTGTATTTGAATTTATGCACCATAAATTTTCTTTTAATATCCCCTGTACAAAGTCGTTAATTATTTTTTTCTTTTTGATTTTAAATATTTTCATTGTGTTAAAATTTATTTTAATCCTTAAAATATGTATGTTTTTTACTTCTCACAATATTTTTTTTTTACCAATAAAAAGTGAAATTTAATTAAAATAAAAATTTGTGTAAAGTAAGCAAAATAAAATGGAAAATGAACGAAATAAATGAAAGAAAAAACAAATTAAATGTAAAGTTGTTACATAAATTTTCTTACATTTAAACAAACCACCACCAGCACCCGCTTACACAAATATCAGACAATACAATTCGTATTTAAATGAAAATACTTACAAATATATATATATGTATATGTATGTATGTACATGCCGTCCATACTTTCAAAACTTTGCATATTTTTTACTGACAAACAAAAACCGACAACCCAAATAATCACCCACTACAAAACCGTACACAGCAATACCTATTATTTTTTTAACTTTGAGATGAAAACAGCAACACATCCCTACCATTTTACTCCATATCTCGTTTGCTGTTTTATCCTTGCTACTCGTATATTCTTATAACAATCTCATATTCACAGCTGTCACTGTTTTCACCATAGATTTCAATATTACTGGAGATATTTTTGTAAATATTACCCTACGCTAGAGTTTCTTTGGAAGTGTCAGAAAATACTGAAAGTAAATACTTTTATAGAAAACTGTATGTAACCAAATATTTTGTAAAAAGTTTTTAAAAATTTTATGAAAAGGTCTGCTGCGTAATGCAGCCAGACAATTTTCTATAAAAATGTGACAGTAGACAAAAAGCCAGACAATTTTCTATAGAAAACTGTCTGCTGTGTAAAGCATGCAGGCAATTTCCTACAGAATACTATCTGATGTGTTAAGCTCATACAAGAGCCGTTCGTTGCTAAACATGCATTTTATATTTGTAGTTAGTATATAAAGGTAGGGTGAAATATAAGCGGCTGCTGCTTCCTCCAATTTACTTTTGAGCTCTTTTCGAGTTCAAACGAAAACTTTTCCAAAATTAATTGCATGCAAATATTGAAATAGTAGTGTGTCAACAGAAATGTTTGAGTGTTGAGGTTCATAAATTCTGTGTAATAGAACAATATTAAAAAGTGTTTGTGCCAAAAATACAACCATACCTCAGTTTTAATGTGAAATAGAACAACACCATTCCACCGAAAAGAAAAACATTTTTTTTTTAATATTTAATTACTACCAAATTACAAAAATGTATTTAAAATAAAACTAAAATAAATTGTTAAACAAAATATGTATATAAAACATAAACAGAAAAATTCAGTTAAAAGCTCAATTGACACAGTAAAGCTGTTCCTCTTATAATCCAGTGTGAGCTGTCAGTTTTGGGATTACATTCCAATAGCATGGCCACTACAAAATTTGTGCTATGACCCGTGGTTGAGAGTACTCCCCTTCTTTCGGCTGTCTTGTAGAGAGGACAAACATAAATATGCCGGGCTTTAAGATCCGACTTCTTTACTGGTTTCATCCATATTAAAGGCATGCGATCGAAAAGTTCACGGGGATGTGATTCTTCTAATTGATTTTCAACACGATCCCATCTGGCACCCTCTAAAAATATACCATACACATAAACACCATCTTCAGGGGCATTTATATCGGCAATTTGATCCTCCTCAATGCGTAAGACTTCATAATCGAAAACTAGTAAATCGATGGGTATCACATATTTGCGGGCAAAGTTTTGCTGTGCACCTGTTAGGAAGGCTTGCGTAAAGAAAAATCCCGATAGCCAATAGGTGGTGGGTGGACCTTCTTCGTACCATTTCTAAGAGGAGAATATAAAATAATTATTAAGTATTTAAGTATAAACACACAGAGCTTTAGAGGAGTGTTCACATGAAATCCGCTCACATAAATGATTTAATGTAACTAAAAAAAAAAAAAAAAACAATTGAAATAATTCAAAACAGGGTTGGCAAACATGGTACAATTGTACTTTTTTTGTTACATTTTTGAGTCAATTGGTATCATGGTACTACCAGGAGTCATTTATTTATATATATATTTATAGTAAGACCGATTTTAGAGTATGGTTCTGTTACATTTATATTGTTCATACATATCATATTCAATCTGTTTAAAAACAATTCCTTCTTTTTTGTTTGAAGGATATACTATATATCGAGAAGATCACTTCCATCATACCCATCAAGATTACGTTTAATAAAATTTCCAACATTAAAAAGCCGTAAATCTTATAAATGGGAATGTCTCCTCCGAATTTCAATTAAACAAATTATTATTTATGTTAAGGTGTCAACAAATATAAATATATGTATGTAATTTTGAAAATGGTCTGTAAGGATTTTATCCACAGACTAAATAAATAAATAAAGATATATTGTCAAGTCTATTCATTAAATCGAAAAATTCGTTATATCTAGTTTTTAATATATTTTATATTTTAATGGGTGTGACATAAGTCAGAAAGTCTTCCAAAGGTTCTATAAATTATTCTAAACATGATTTATTTGCATGAAGATATTTACAGCCAGGTCACAGAGCTTAATTCCGTTCGGAAGTGGAATTAATTCCGTATTTTGCATCTGTAGAAACAGTGAAACAAAAAATGTTTGCGGAATGAAAAAACTTTTAATTATAAGTTATTTAATTATTAATTTAATATGTAATATTCATATAAAATAACAACTTTTTTTAACAGACGCCTGTCGATTAATTGGTTCTAATGAGGTGGATACTTATATTAGAAATACCCTAAAGGTTACAAAAAAACGAAAAATCCATGCAGATTGCATCAAAAATAAAAAAAATAACTCGGTCAAGGGTAAGCGCCAGTCGAAGCCCAATTTCTGCCATTGCCGTGGTGACTGCGGTAAGCAACGTTGCGAATGTAATGCGCGCAATCAGAAATGTACGGATAATTGTAAATGTGCGGTTAGAACTCCACCAACAGCGAACAATCGGTAATCGGACGGGGAGAATGGAGATGTGTTGATTATAATGTTATTTGCCTGTACTGTAAATACTTTGTTTGAGAATATTTGTAGTAAGCTGTTTGAATATTGAATTTTATGTGTTTTATATTTTTAAAAAATTTTCACTTCAATAAAAAAAATTATCTTAAAAACATCAATACTGGTTATGGGCCCAGGATACTCCTACTAAGGGAATATAATCAAGAAGCTTAAAAGGATTACTTAAATATCAAAAAGCTTAAAAGAATTAAACAAAAATTAGTTCAAGAAACGACTAGAAGGATTTGGAGAAAATAAATTAATCAAGACGCCTAGAAGGAAAATAAATTGATTTTTCAAGACTACTGGAAGGATTTGGTAAGGGTAAACATGGAAGAATTTAACATTGAAAAACTACGCGGAGCAGTAAATTGGTGTTTATGAAAGTTCCAGATGCGTATAATTTTAAAATTGTTGATGGATCTTTTAGAAAGCCTGTTATGCCGGATGGCAATGGAGATGCAGACAATGCTATATTCCTTCAAAATCTTCAGACTTGGGAGAAAGCTGATATTAAGGCTCAACGTATAATTATAACATCTATTGATAATATTATTTTAAAATATTTAATATGTTGCAAAGATGCAATTGAGATGTGGCAAAAATTGCATAGCATACATGAAATGCAAAACAGAAGTAAGCATTCATTTGTTGTAACAGCAGTTTTATGAATTAAAAAATAATTCAGAACACTCAATTAAAATGCATATTGCAAAAATAGAAGAACTTGCCGAAAGATTGAGAAATTTAGGTGAACCATTAACTGAAAATATGATTATAACAAAAATTTTAATGACGTTACCACCAACCAACATTTAACCATAACGTAACGGCTTGGGAATCAACTGAAGAAAATAAAAAAAATATTTTGAATTTAACTAATCGTCTCATATTAGAGGAATCACGGTTAAGTCGAGATATGCAAGTAGCTGAGGCTTTTACAACAAGAAGACAAAATCAACGTGAAGATAGCAAAAAGCCAGGAAAAAACTTTTAAATGTAATAAAGAAGGACATTGGAAGAAAGATCGTCCATTATTGAAGAAAAAGAAAAATGTTAAGTTAAATAATTCAAAATCCAATGCTTTCATGAGTGGTGGCTGGAAGCAAAAATATTTACAAAACGTTCTTTTTGTACCAGAGATGAAAGTTAATTTCTTTTCTACCACAGCAGCCATGGATAAGGATATGTAATGAAATCCAATAAAAATAAATGCACTTTTATGCGAGATGACAAAGTTGAAGCTATTGGTCATAGAAATCTATTTGAACTTGAAATAAAGGTGGTAACTAAAAACGAATGTAATTATATTGCAAACACCAGCAACAATTTAAAGATATGGCATCAAAGGTTTGTTCATCAAAATATGGAACATGTGAAAGAGATATTAAAATCAAGAAATGTTGAATGCAAAGATGTTGAGAACAAAATTTTTGAAGGATGCTGTTTTGGGGAGCTGCATAAATTACCATATACTTCTAGTGAAAATAAATCAAAAGCTTGCGGTGAAATAATTCATGCAGACGTTTGCGGACTGATGGGAGAGTATTCAATTGGAAAATAAAAATATTTTTTATTACTAAAAGATGATTTTTCAAAATTTAAGTGGGTTTACTTTTTACAACAAAAAAGTGAAGAATTTCTTAAATATGATGAAGAATCAAAATATTAATATTAGCATTTTTAGATCTGATAATGGCACTCAGTTACTAAAAAAGAAGTCAGTATTTTATACCCCTGAACAGAATGGCGCTGCTGAAAGAGAAATTCGTACAATTGTTGAATTAGCAAGATGTATTTTACAAACTAAACATTTGAATAAATCTTTATGGACTGAAGCTGTACATCATGTTGTATATGTATTAAATAGAACCGGCCCCAGTTCAACCAAAAATAAATCCCCGTTTGAAGTATGGTTCAACAAAATTGAACATTTAAATATTTTTGGTACATATTCCAAAACAAACACGAAAAAAATGGGATGCAAAATTTTATCGGATTTGATTAAAATGTTAAAGGATACCGAATATTTTTTGAAAATAACAATAAAATCGAAATATATAGAGATGTAATTTTTTGTGATGAACTTGAGATTATAATTAACAATGAATACAACGATGATAATTATAGTATTTGCTTTTTAAAGTCTTTTGAAGAATATTTAAATAATGAAGATGTAAATCAAAATGTAGAATCTGAAAATAATGTATGCAACGATATAAATATTGAGCGAATAGATGAAACTAATCAAGAAATAAGTCAAGAAAATCAGAATTTGGAAACTAATAACTTAAATGTTGAACAAGTAGAAGCAAGTATCCAAGATCAATTTCACATCAGACTGAAAATTCAAGTTTACAATTAGTTGGTATTGAAAATGGAAGCACTAATACAAGAAGAACAGAAAGTACCAGATATAATTTAAGACCCAATCCAAGAAAAAAAAATTAACATTGATGAGATGAGAAAGAATTTCATAATGGATGAAGACTTAAAAGAACCTATTACGTATGAAGAAGCTATAAAATCTAAAAACTCAAAAAATTGGAAAATAGCATTGGATGAAGAATATAATGCGCTAATGAAAAATAAGACATGGAAACTTCGCAAATTGTCTGATGGAAGAAAACTAGTTGATTGTCGCTGGGTATATAAAATCAAATATAATGCTGATAAAGCTAGAGGATTTACTCAAGAACATGGTCTAGACTACGAAGAAACTTTTAGTCCTGTGATAAAGTATGACTCTATTCGTCTTATGTTAGCAGTATCTGAAGGAATGGCTAATAAACAATTTGAAGCTAAGTTTAAACGATATGTTGAATCAGCATATATATGCTGACAGCCATATGATTAAAATTAGCGGCAAATTCCTATGTCATATGTTAGACGTTTACACGATATGTTGAAAGTAGCAAATTTTTTGATGTCAGCATATGTCAGCAAATGAAATGTCAACATAAGAGTTAGCATACGATTTTTGTGTTTATATGATATGTTGAATTGTATGTGGTGCTACATATGCTGAGTCGTATAAACATTTGTTTGTGAAATTATTAAGTTTGACAACATTTTTTAATTATTATTCAACTTCTGTATTTTATGTGTAATTTTTGAAATAAAATTAAATAATAAAAATAATATCAATAAAAAAACATAAATGATGACGTGGGAGGAAATTGGTCTAGCTATTGCTTGTACAGTGCTGATTTTGGATGACGAGTGGAATTAAAAGCAAAAAGACGCATTTATAATAATTTATTGTTTATTTCCAGAGACCTGTGTCGATTAATTTTAACAATGCCGCCGGCCACTATATTGCGTTTTTTGTGCTTGTGTGTGTATGTTTGTAGGTACATATGCAACAAGAAGTGTATTTACATTAAAAAACTATCAGTGGCTGGCCTTAAAGGTCGTGATACACTATCCTCCACAATCGTACGATTCATTCACTGGAAAATCTGACCGATTTCTATCACACTCAAAAACAAAATCTCAACAAAGTCTGTCATAGGTGCCACACTAGTACACAAAAAAAAATGCAAAAACATATGTTTTTGTTAATGTAAACAAACGCAGTTTTCCGCCATTCAAATAAATATTTGTGTTCAATTATTGTGTTGATATTTGTGAATATAATAAATTGTATAAACTATACAAACAATTAAAAAATTTTAAACGTCTGTTCTTTAGATTATAATTTGTGATTTAAATCAATGAAGCCGACATTTTTGTTTTCTTATCAGCTTTATTAGAAAATACAACTCTGATCGCATAGACACTATCGCATATGCATATGAATTTGCCATATGCTGAAAAGCTTGCATACGCATTTCAACAAATAACATATCTGTCAACATACGCAGGGAATTTGTCAAACACTAATAATATGCTGTTTACACGATATGCTAAAATTACCAACATACGTTTGTTGGCATTATTAAAAAAGTGTTAGCAAATGTTGTCAAACATACATATGCTGAAAAAATTTTGCGTTTACACGATATGTAACAAATGTTTCAGCATAAATATGCTGATTCAACATATCGTCTATACTTAGCTTAATATAAAGACTGCCTTTTTGTACGGCAGTGATTCTGAGTAGATCGGTATACTTTAAGGTGGGTGTTGGATATTTCTGGGCGTTACAAACATCAGCACAAATCCAATATACCCTCCCCACTATGCTGGTGTAGGGTATAAAAAATTAAGCCTAAAAGATTTTGAATCGTGCTAAATGGAATAAAATCGTGTAAAAAATTTAAATTTTTATATTTTCAAACCGTGTAAACACAGAATGAGGTTTATTTGGAGTCTAAAACTCCCCAAAAATATCGTTCGACATCGTGGGCCAGGCGGTAAGCCTTTAGTAATAAATATGTTTTCAAGATGGTAAAACATAGCGGCGGCTCAGTGATGGTCTGGGGATGTATGGCGGCATCAAAGATAGGTAATTTTAATTTATAGAATCTACAATGAAAAGGAAGGTTATCTTGACATTTTAAAAAGCAATATAGCCCCTAATATAGAGAAATTAGAACTAGCGCAGAACTGCCAACAGGACAATGATCTAAGCATACCTTCAAAATTGTGAAATAATAACCAAAAACTTTAAATCATCCGCAGCATTCCTCAGACCTCACCAATTGAACACCTGTGGGATATCTGAACCAAATAATTAGGAAAAGAAATATTTTTTTCAAGGACAACATAAAGGCAGTAATACAGAACGAATAGATTTCAATAAAAAACTTGTTGATTCTATGTCTAGAATATTGTCAGTTGTAATAAAGGCAAAAAGACTACAGACGAAATATTAAATACAAAGTTTGACATAATTTGAAAAAAATCTGTTTACTTGTTTTCAAAAATCTGGTACTTTTCCGTTAAAATTTAATTATTTTTTGTATGTTCCTTATTTTTCTAGTTTTTGTTTTGCTTGCAATATATTTTGTTTGTTTTAAATTTGTACTTGTAGTATATATAATAAAACAATTTTTTTTAATAATAACAGGTGTTTATTTTATATTGACGCTCACAGTAATTTTTCGTTGATTTTTCTTAATTTTTCGTTCAGTGTATTGTTATCTTAATATTATCAACTAACAAAAATGTGTTTATATCCTTTTCATGGAACTTCTTCCTTCCTTTTTATTAAACTTACATGCTTATCCAAATAAATTCCTTTATAACAAAGGTCGTGTACCCTTAGATATTATAAAATACATTATACAACCAATTCTAACCCACTTTCTAAATAAAATGTTGCCTAGTTACCAGCAACAAAAGGAAATACATATCGTATACTAAAATAAAAAGAAATATTTAGTTACCTGTAAAAATGCTAAACGTCGCAGGAAATCAGTGATATAAGCACCTAAAGGCTTTAAACTGGGATAAGATTTGGAAGCCCACATAGCAGGAATTTTACTGATTAAAATCGATTTGTAAACAGACTCATAGGCTGCAGACATAACAACTAAACCTGCAAATAACAAAAAAAAAGGATATAAACATTAAAAAAGGGTTAAAAACAATTTTAAATTTACGATTTGTGTAATATAAAAGAAAGTGAAAGAAATCCGAAAAATGTCATTAAAACAAATTGAAATTTAAATATTTTATTTTGCTACAAATATATTGGTTTTATAAACTAATAACGTTCAGTAAATGAAATAAACAAACAGCAAACGTTTTACAAAATTAAGGTCATTGAAAACCTTTTGCAAATGTTACAGCATCTACATCCAAAAGAGTGATTGGCTTATAAACGTTAAAGGAAAACATTCATTTAAAAAAGAAAATCAAACAATAGAGAAAAATAACAAATAAACATCCACCAACAACAATGACTTTAAGAGCCCAACGAAATGGACCATTAAGGACTACCAATTATCCAACAATTGCCCTTGGCCCAGCACAACCAATGAGTAATAAAACTGCTTTAAGTGGCAGTAGTGGCAATGTACAGGCAGTCCAAACTAAAATGTTGACAGTATCATCAAACTCCTTAGCTAAATCAGCAAAAATGTGTGTAAATTTTAACAACACGTTTGTGGATGATGGTTCCCCCGATGATAAGAAAAATGCACGTACCACCATCAACCTACAAACCACTACAGCTCACATGCAGTATACTGCTATCAGAAGTAACAATAAGCGAGCTGATGATGAGGATGGCAAAAGTATGAATAGTGATGATAATGATTATTTGTATAGACTAACAAGATTATCAGGAGGTAAGTTTTAAAAACAAAATGCGGAAGTATATAAAAATCACTGGAATTTCCAAAAAAAAAAAAAAAACAATCAGTATCAAAAAATTTTATGTAACAGGAATGATCCAAGATTCTAAGAAAAACATTGTAACTCTTGACTTTACTTTTTTAATTTAGAAAATTAAAACTCAATTTCATTTCAAACCAGGTACCCAACACCGTCACGAAGTCGATAAATTAAATCTCTCGCCCAGCCAGTGTAAACTACAACCCGCTGACTTCAAATTCTTTGATGCCAAGAAACAAGTTAATGTCATCAACTTGCAACTGAACGATAATAAAATGAAAGCAAATGGCGGCAGCAATTGTCTAAAGCTGATGATGCCACCACCACCACTCTCAACATCACAGCAACAATGCAGTGTTAAAAGCCGAACACGTGCCACACAGACACTGTTTCGGTGAGTTTATTTTATTCAAATGAAAGATCAAAAACAAAAAAACTTAAACATTAAACATGAAAAAGAAACACAAACAATCAACTTGAACTAAACGCACACGGATGTGAAAAATGTGTAGCAGGAAAGTTGATGCCTGATTTACAAGAAGTTTCTTAATGCTTTTAACAAATTTGAAATATCTAATCTGCCGATGATAGATAGAAAATGTATTATATTATTTTTACAAACATAACACACACAACAGGCAGTGGTGTGGCAGGGTTTACTACTACTTATATACATATGTACTCGTATGTAGATGTCGCCAGGAATATAATGCTTTATTCGTATTCAAATATTTAAGTTAATTAAAAAATTTATATCAGGGATGGTTTCAAGGTGAAAACTGTTACATAGACAAATAATTAAAAAGGATTAGAAATAAATATTGTCGCTAGATAGAGATAAAAAAGTTTATAATTTAGTAACCACCTAAAAAGCATCACACTAGTTTGTTTTATTTTACAAACTATTTAAACATTTGAACATTTTTAAATTGCTGTTTTCAATTCATAATTAAGAGCAGTATTTCTTTAACAAATAAATAATAATTTTATAGTTTATTTGACCTTTTTAGTTAATATTCCAATAACTATTTACGATTTTTTAAATAAAATCTTTATTTTCGACATTTCGCTACTTTGCTTTAAACAATTACCTTGACCAAATAAACATACAGTAGACTCTCTTCTTGCGGACAGCTCACTAAAGCGGACACCTCCCTACACGCACACATTTTCAGATCCAAAAAAAATCTGGGATGATTACTACTCTCATAAGCCAACATCTCTCATAAGCGGACCAATTTTTCAGTCCCTTAGGTGTCTGCTTATGAGAGAGTACACTGTTTTAAAAAAAAAAAATCTGTAGATGCTACACAACGAAGTAGAGAAATATCGAAAATAAAGATTTTATTTGAAAAAGGCCTTAAGCTTAAACAATTATTGAAAAATAATAAAGTAAAGTAACGATTTTCTAAAGTTTATGAATTCTTTCGAACTTAATTTGAAGTTTTCTTTTCGATTCGCGAACTTTATTTATTAAATTAAAAATCTCGAATTTCATTAATAAAATTAGAAAGTAACGATTTTCCAAAGTTTATGAATTCTGTGATACTCAATATCTGCATTTATTGGCCGATCTAAAGAGTGCCACTAATGCTAGAATTGAAATCTTTGGCAAGCGAACTTAATTTGAAGTTTTCTTTTCGATTCGCGAACTTTATTTATTAAATTCAAAATCTCGAATTTCATAAATAAAATTAGAGGAAGAAATTATATACAAAGAAATCGTTTACAAATTAAATAATAATATACAAATACATGTACATGTTCGTATGTAAGATTTTTTATTTTAATGTTAGCTACTTAATATCTGCTAAACTGCTGCACAATTCGTCGACTTAAGTGTGATTTCCTAGTTTTGTTGGCAAATTTATATTTTTCGATTTTTTATGATAATATATCGAATAATATTCATCTATTTCGATTTCATTCCACCATAGGAACTCGAGTATGTAGTGAACAGGAATTCAATAATTCGTAGATCTCCCTTAGGTGTTGTCAGATAGTGCAATAAGGGTCACAACTATTTCCTAAGGATTCTAACAATAAGTTCATCATTATTTAAACTGTTCGTTAGAACATTTGACCACGCCTACTAGACTTGGAAATTAAAACTGGTAAGGGTTAATATTCGGCTGGGCCGAATCTTCTACCTATGTATATATTCACTATATTAGTAGTGTTACCTATGAATACTTGAAACAAATTTGTGTTACATATTGTGTTAATATCGAGTTTATACGAGTTATTTTATTACATACTTTGTATTTCAGTCTCTTCATCATAATAAATATTAATAAAATTATGGACTGACATTCACAAAATCCAATAATAAAATGTTTCTTTACATATAACTCATCTGTATAAAATATTAGTTCGATATCGATATTTATAAAATATTTAAGTATAGGTTATTGAGTTTTTCGGCTGTGGTTCCCCTATGGGAGCTATGACCAATTATAAGCCGATATTGATGATTTATATATAAATATGTATATATGTCGATTATATGTTTCGAATATCAACTTGATAATGATGTTTATAAGATATTGAGGTAGTTTTTGGATGTGGACTTTATATGAAGGCTATGGTCGAATATGGACCGATCATCATAAAATTCGGTACGATGGTTTCTATATATTTGTGGGTTGTTAGTGTGAAATTTAAAATTTTATAGTGATTTTTATAAGAGATTTTTGAGCATGTAAGTTATTTTCGGAAATGGACTTTATATGGAGACAGATCGTAATAAAATTCAGTTCGCTGATTTATATATATAAATATATGTATACATATGTGGATTTTTTGTGTCGAATTTCAACTTGATTTAAGTTATTTTCGGAAGTGGGCTTTATATGGGGGCTGTGATCAAATATGGAAATTATTTTTGTTGAATTTGAAATGAATACTGATTTTGAACATGTAGGTATTTATTAAGCATAGAGAATTTTATATTCTTATAAGAATATATATACTTTTTGCTTCTACGACCAATATATCGATGTGTTACAAACGAGAAATTACTTGTTTTCATTACTGCGTACACAAGAATGTCGAATTAAAATTAGTAAGATTTAAGCTTTAGGTCTTTTTTATAAAATATTTAAATTTTTATTTCAACATTTCGCTACTCTTTGAGTAGCTTCTTTAGAAGAAAAATTTTATAAATTAAACAATTTTATTTTTCGAGATTAAGATCAGTTTTTATTTTTATTTTTTATTTTGTTTTTCGGTACACAATGTGTAGCATCTTCAGGGAGAAACAATAACGAAATTAAAAATTAATAACAATAAAAATATCGAAAAAAAAACTGACCTTGATCTCGAAAAATAAAATTGTTTAATTAATAAAAAGGTCGAACAATCAGTTAAATAATCAATTTTATAAATTTATAAATAATTACCAAAATCTTTTTAAAAAAAAGGTCAAATAATAAGAAATATAAAATTAGTAACTATTTTGCAAAAGATTATATATTTTCTAATTGCTTTTGTTATTTTAAGTCTACATAATTATGTTAATAAAACTACAAAAACAAATACTCAAATCTTAACAGAGGTCTTTCAAATTAGATTGAAATTAGAATTATCTTAACAGAGGTCTTCCAAATTAGATTGAAATTAAAATTATGTGGGTTTCAAAAGTGTCATTTGTCCATATGCCTAAAATATACGAATAGGAGTTTCTCTAGGGCCTTTAACACATCTATATAAATAAAAATGGTGTAAAAAATGTATAGTAATTCATCAAATGAGAACGGCTGGGGCGATTTCTGTAAAATTTTTTGTCAGTTGTTCGTATTTTCGAGGAGAAGGTTCTTACGGAAGAAAATTTTGGAAAATCCCTCCGGAAAAGTCGGAAAATTGGAAAATCGAGTTTTTGTATGAAATTTGGACTTAATGGCTTTCCAAATAAAAAATAGAAATTTCTTAGTGTAAATCATGGGAAATTGCGGAAAATGTGAAATGCGGAAAATTGGAAAAATCGACAATTGATTTTTTTTTTACAAAATAATTTTGTGTGAAATTATTCCTTAATGGAAAAATAGAAAGTTCTTGGTGTAAATCATGGAAAATTGCGAAAAATGCGATATACGGAAAATTGGAAAATCTCTCCGCAAAAGTCGGAAAATTGGATAAATTGGAAAATAGATTTTTTTGTACGAAATTTTGTGTGAAATTATTCCTGTTGTATTATATTATTACTCTAAAGTTTGTCTGAAGGCTTAAAAAAGTTCGCCGGGTACGCTTGTATTTTATAAAAATTTTAAGTTCTAAGAGTTCTACAAATTCATCTGAGACTTATTCTAAATATTATTATTTTGAACAGTCTCAAAACAAATGGGCCAACATTGCGCCAAAACTTATATGTGCATACTTCTCTGCTACGTTCCTATGTCAATAAGATTAGCCAGTTAGAAATTGAACCATTATTTTCAAAATAATTTGTTTATGATAAATAATATTATTTAAACATTAATGTTGAAGTTTTTAGTGAAGCTAGTGGCTGTGCCCGTGAACTCATTATAATTGGTATACACTTTTTTAAGTTTAGAAAAATCACCTTTATAAAATGTACAATTTCTTTTTTGAAGAATTCCAGAATTTTACAGCCTTGTTTTCTTAGGAATAAATTATTTTTATCTTTTAAAGTAATTAAGTGTTTATTTTCTCTGGTCTTCCCTATTTCAACAAATATTTGCCCAGTGTGAGTTTAATTTATAAGATTATTAAAAAAAAATTACAAACTATTTATTAAATCCTGACAGGTTTGCCTGCAAAGTTTACCAAAAAATAAATATATATACTTTATAATCCTCATTTAAAAATCCCTAAAAGTCTCATCAACCATTGCATTTAACTTTTACAACCCACAAAAAAAAACTCACACAAGACACAATACAACAAAGTCTTTGTTTAATTTTAAATTACCCTTAGAAAACTTCATCATCGCCATGCTGATAATAATGAAGGTCGTAGTCATCTTCAGGTTTTTGATAAGAATAGCCATTAAGTTAAAAAAAAATAGAATAACAGCAGCAATAACGACAACAGCAGTAAATATTTCAGATAATGTTAAATGGAGCTATATAATTACCCTGATAAAAAAAATAGAATGTAATGCTTGCTGCCTTGTAGCTAATGTTATTGTTGTAACTCAACATCATCTACAACTTCATCATGATGTACCAACCCACCTACTCGTTCTTTACTGATGATGATAATGATGAGGTTGTTGATGTTGATGTTACAGGCAAATATCCAGTCAAGTGGAAATAATGCTTAAAATATGAATAGAAAATTGTAAATCACAAAGAACCATTAAAAATATGTATATGTATGAACATAAATTCATTTAGATTAATATTAATAAAAGTGCTGTTTCCGTTTCACACAAAAGAATCATTTTTCTTTATTTTCTTTGTATTTGCCATTTCACAGAGAATCATCAGCTCAAACATTACCCTATTTACCGGGTGTTTCCAATGATCCTGAGGAATTGGAGAATTTAGAAATATTTAAATTGCCTACCATTTTACCGGGAAATGGTCCTCCCGGTTTGTATGAGATAGAGGTTTTAGAGAGAGCGCGTAAACGTTGGTCATTTGCTAAGGCTTTAAAGGAGAACTTTTGCAAGCAGTTGGCAGAAGCCAAAGAACAAGCTAAGCTACAGGAACATGAACATATTTTGGAAGCATTTGAATGGGAACATTGGATAGAGAGGGAGGAATATATACAAGAATGTCAAATGCTAAGATTGGAATTATTAATACGTATGTTTGATAAGAGAGAGCGGGAAATGCGGACAGCTTCTAAAGCTAGAATACAAAAAAGCTGTGAGCAGATAGAGGCCAAAAGAAAAACAGCCCTTAAAAAAAATGACATCGAATACAATAGAGCTTTAAGGCGTTTGGAAATTAAGCACAACAAACAGCCTAGAATTTGGCGTAAGGAACATATAACACAAGAATTGGGTGATCCAGGATCCGAATTTTATGCTCCCAAAATGCGTTATGGAGTTAATCCCAGTAGAAGACATTTTATAGCTTCCAAAAAGGGTTTCGATATGCGCATGGATGACTTAGAGAAGAGAGCCATTAGAATGGATGCCAAAAACCTGAAGTGTCCTTTTGCCAAGTTAAGGGAATGGTCTAAGCCGAAAGAAGTTTTGCAGGAGGTGGAGCAAAACTTTTGCTCTGAAACAAACCTCAAAAAGTTGTATGAAAGTCTAAGGGTTAGTACTAAATATAAAATAAATTTCTTAAACAAAATAATTCTTAACTTTATTAAATTTCCAGACCCTAAGAGAATGTTCCAGACACCAAAAATACACTCCCTTATGCTTAAAGATTAAAGAGCCAACAAAGCTAGAGCTAAGCAAAACAGAAGCTGAGGAAAAACCACAACAAGTTCTACAAGTACAACTACCAACACAAATTGTCAGCAAAGAAACTCCTCTCAGCTCTAGAAATAGTTTAACTAACGCTAGTATTGATTCCCAAAGTTCCCTAAAAGCATTTGAACGAGAAGACTTTATGGAAGAATTACGCCAACAAAAGCAAGCAGAACGTTTCAATATGGAAATGTTGAAAAATGAAATGCGTAGAGAGGAATTGGAAACTCTAATAAACTCTTATGAGGGCAACACTATTGGTTGGCTAATGCGTTTTCTGTCTGAGGAAATGTCGCGCTTGAAAGAACAACGTAAACTGCACTTCTTTACCATGATGGCCAAACGAGAGCGTTGGCATCGTGAGGCCGCCGAGGCGGGCTTAAGGCAAAAAGAGAACTATATGCGTGAAGAGTATGAGAAATTGTATGAGGAGTGTGATCAAGCATATAAAGAAATAACGGACAGGTTTTTACAGACTATACTGGATACAGATATCCACGACTATGCTGGCCAAAAAGCCGAGCAACAGGTGGCGAATATAGCGCGAGAATTAGATAAAGAAATTGCCGGTTGGCTGGACTCGTTTAATGAAGTACAAAATCCTTTCAACTATCACACTTTAAGACATGCATTGACGGATATTGTTTTGCCAGACATTGAAAAGATACTGTATCGTTTGGAAAGAGATGACTGCATTGACTATATCATTAATGACTTGTTATTTTGCAAGGTTTATCGAGCCTTGGAATCCTACGATGTTTCTTTTGACATTGCTAGTGATTTTGTGGATCGCATAATAGACAATGATCTTTATCTGAACTCTGCTGACTGTAGTTCGGATTGCGAGTGTACGAAATTTTGTTGCTGTTCTAAAGCTCATCACGAAGCTTCGGCAATAATTCGAAAAGTTATACGCTATGCAGTACCCGGCAAACGTTGGCGTACCCCCGAGGAGCGCATTGCATTTGAAAATGTTCGAGATTTATTGGATGACATTTTCGATCAAGTAATAACCAAGTCTTTGATTATTACGATAGATATGCCCAAACCTCCAGAATTTCATGATCAACGAGCTCATACCGATTTAGTTTGTTCGGAAAATGATATGATTATTAATGATGTCTCAGACGAAATAATATCCTTAGCATGTTATGATGAGGTAAAAGTTAAACGCTTGGGTTCTGTGTGTAGATCTGATGCTACAGATATTACCAAATGCTTAAAGAGTGATGAAAAGTTGTTGTTGATAGATCCAGACAAACTATCTGACGATCGTTCGTTGTTAAATATGGATAAATATGTTGTGCCAGAACCACAAATACAGCCGCGTAAAGTACATATTGTACCCAGTACCCATCATATTTCAAATGTCTGGAATTTTGAAAAAACTCAATCATTTGCACAAACATCGTCAGACGAACTTTTGGAAAGAATGCAATTAGAAGAGAAAGAAATTTCTCAAGAAGAAGAAGTTATATTTGTATCCGAACATAAATCGTCTTCATCTTACGAGTTTTTTGAAGAGCATTCAAAGATTGATGACGAAAAGCAACAAATTGACGAAGAGGAAATTGTAGAAGAGGAACAAGTAATTGAAAAAGAGACCTTAGAGCCAAACGACGTCACCCTAGAACAACCATTAGTACGTTTTATTGAAAAACCAGAGGAAAGAATCATTGAGGTGGAGCCAATGGAAGAAGAGGATAATGCTGGTGGGGTAATGGAAGTGTCATTTTCTTACGATCCCACTGTTAAGTATTCTGTGCCTGTGCCCTCAAATTATGATATGATGGCAACCGAGGAAACTTTGCAGTCAACTACAGAATATAAAGAAGATGATTCAGATAACAACTAGCGATTTTAGTTGTTAAACCTAAAAATCAAATATATTTTTTAGTTCTTAGATAGTTTAGATATTTTTATAGCTTAATATTTTAAATAAATATTTTTATGTTGTCTTTACCTATATAAATAAGATATTTAAATACCTAAACACTTACCCTTAATAGCCTTGCGTAACGTAACCAAACTGGAACGTATTGTCGACAAAAGCACATTAAAACGCACCATTTCCTGAACCAACACCGTGTTCATGCTCTGATGATAACTGGTGGGATAACGATACAAGGCTGCATCACGATCAAAATCTTTGGGCAAACGTTGCAGTATATCAGTAGCCACATTAATGACAACCTCCTCCGGTGTCAAACGATCTCCGCCTCCCTCAACACCATTATCATTTGACCCCGCCGATGTATCCTTGTGGGAATAGTAGAGGGAAACAAATTCAGGACATGTGGGACAGTTGGGTAGTGACAGATTTTCAGGGTAACATTTCGATAGTGTTTCTATGTAATGGGTTTGGGATTTTTTAAGTAACTGTGTATTAAAGCATGGTTGAAGCATGTAAAGAAGCAAAAAAACATTAGTTGGAGCCAATACGTTAGATAATATAAATGCTTACCCGTTTTTTATGTAAATCCTAAGAGTTTTGGAGAGTAAAATTATTAAATGGTTAAAAAATTTAAAAATAATTTAGCAATACTTACCATACGATCCTGGAGAGCAGTGAGAATAATTACAGAACATGTATTAAATTCAAATAAAATAACAACACAAATCTAACGAGAAGCAATTCAAACAAAAAATAATTTCCTAACACTACACTTCTTTAAATGTGAATGAATATGTGAATTTTGACCATTTGACTTCCTTTAGTGCAACTGATAGAAAAACATATCTTTCACAAATCATATGGGTGTGTCACAAAAAAATATATTGACTTAAAAGTAGCCTCTAGTTATACCAAATGACTCATACTATCATTTGATTTTTATTCCTGAAACAAATACCCAAAAAATATTCCCTCAGCTTAATACCATACTAAGCTTCTTAAATGTGTTAACTTGATATATCTTGACTTTGGCTTGTTCTTAGGTTTCGTCCTTTTGATTGCGAAATTTTCCAGCGAAAAATATTTTGAATATGAAATCACTAGAAATCGTTATTGCTTTCATACAGCTTACAATACAGCTTTTCATAATAATTAGCTTTCAAAATGGTGAAAAATATAGTCAAGCAAGACTAAGAACTGCCTACAGCATCGTAAAAGTACTAAATCAAATTCTGGAAGAGTCTCAAGACGAGAAATCATAGAAAAAAATCACGTAGTATTTCTGTAAATCGGAAGCGATAACAATAACTACAGATTCCAAATTCAAAATATTTTTTGCTGGGTTTGGTTTTGAACCTCAGTAAACGTGAGAGGACTCTCTCTTAAATCACGAATTCACATGAAAGTGTGACTATCTTCTAACACAAAATGGTTTACAAACTTTTTATCTTGAATCTTGGACAGCTATCGTAATGACATTTCACATGGTTGGAGCTGTTTGTTTGGAGGCATCGTAAGAGGAAGGGGGCCCAGTCGGTTACCTCTCAAGTCTGTCAGCTCGGGCCTCACATTTTTTAAAAAATCGCCAAAAATCCATTAATGAACCGAATGAGCTGATATTTTAAATACGAGTATAATCTGTGTGTGAGAATATATACAAAAATACGCTTAGACGCGCATTTTATCGCTTTTAGTTCAGCAGATAGATAGGTTTATTTTTTTTTGCTCAATATTTTTTTGGTTTTTTAGATATGGCTGGATTATGCAGGGTCAAAAAATTTTATAAAATATCAACTAAATTTGTGAAAAAATTCTTAACAAAACAAAAAAACTTGCAAGCAGTTATCTCTTTAGGGAATTAATAAATAAATAATAATTAGGGAATTTTGAAAAATGTAAGCAAACTATTATGGGTCCTTTCTCTCTAAAAGCAAAACTTGATCAGATATATTTTTCAACAAAGAAAGATCTTCATTTTTAACGAAGTCTAATAGAAAGGTCAAACTTAATAAAGTTTGTTTTAAAGTGCTGGAACCCACCTAGCTTTTTTAAGATAATCTGCCGAATCTAAAGTATGATAATTTTTTTTTGCTGTTATCGTATGGTCATCAAAGTTTCATGAGAGGATAGTAATTGCGATTTTTTCCAAAAAAAAAAAATCCGAATATATTGACCATTAATCTGCTAATTGAATTATTGTGGTATAAACTGGTCGACAGTATCACGGTTGGTAACGAATGCCACTTGCACATCTCGATTTACATGACACTGTACATTTCCCATTTAACTAGAAAATATTCACTTTAAAATAATTGTACATAGTCCCATTTCCAGCCCAGATATGTTTAATTAAGTCGTAAAAATTCTATGGTATTTTGGCCTGGAGTTAATTATCCACTCCTTTCGGGTTCCCCATGTTTGATATCATTTCAACTATTATGATCTTGTCGAATAATTTATTTGTCTTTATTGATATTAATATATAAGTTTAATTAAAATGATTACGATTAGTTTAAAATTTTTTGTTCTTATCTCTGCTATGCAAACTAACAAATCAATCGATCTTCTGATAAATACGATTAGAATATCTTTATACCCTTCACCACCACAAGACGTTTGTCAGTCTGTGTAAAACTATGATAGTATTCATTTGAGATCCAACAAAGTATATATTATATTCCTAATCCTTATGAAATTGTAAGTGATTGAGCTATGTCCGTTTGTCTGTCCGTGTGTGTAAACACTCTTTCGTATAAAATACACAACTTAACAAAATTTTGAGAGAGAAAACTTGTTGATATATTTTTATCCATTTCTTTGCAATCTTACAAAACATATTGCAGATACTACCATAAAACTTTGTACACGTTATTTCAATGACAAAAGAAGAAACTGTGATGAAAATAGTAAGAATCGGTAAATGATTTCTCATAGCCCCTATACAAATTCAAATTCACAAAATTGGAATACCAATAAATACTTCAACAAAAATAATTTCATGTAAAAAGAAATCGCAAATTGAAATTTTGTTTAGTTCGATCTATGTTTGACCAGACCATAGATCCCATATAAAGTCCAATTCCAAAATGCACTTAAATACGTATAAAACTGCTATAAATATTGTTACCTGGTTAAAATTGTACATAAACAATTCTTATATGTATATAAATTGTTATACTGAATTTTATGGTGTTAAACCCATAATAGATCACAGCTCCTCTATAAAGCCATCTCCCGAAAATCACTTCAATACTCATAAATCTCTTATAAATAACATTTCCGAAAAACAATTTAACCCACAAAAATGTATAATAAATATCGAACCAACTTTTATATAGATCATAAATTTTAATCCAGAAATCACACTAATATCGGTTATACGGCAATTATGCTACTGGATTTTGTAGCTGTCAGAACATATTTGGCAATAGCTCCTAAATAAAGTAGACTTCCAAATATCATTATAACAACCATTAAACTTTTGGAAACTACGTTATTGAGATGAAATTCAACCTAAATAAGCCTCAAATACGTAGAAATCATATTATTGGATACTGGATTTTGGAGATATCAGTCTACATTACATATAAAATTGTTATGATAAATATACAAACTCTGGAAGTAATGGCAATAATTGGAAATTATCAATTATAAATGGTTAAAATTAGATAAAATTTAAAAAGATTTAAAATAATTTATATTGTGCACAAACTTGTATATCAAACAATATATGTATAACATTTTATTGATAAAATTTGCCCTAATACTGAATAAGAAACACTGTATAATGATATTCTAGTCCTAACAACAGTATAATTTTTGTAATTCCTATATTCAGGTGAAGGGTATTTAAGATTCGACACAACCAAAAATAGCACTTTAAATTATTTTATATAAGTATGACGACTGATATTCAAGGAAACTTTCCGACAAAAAATACTAAACAATTTTTAACCGCTTCATTAGTAATACTTCATCGCGGCGAATATTTCTACTAAAACGATTATTTCTAATGGAATTAAATGTCAAAATTCAAAAATTTGGTTTTTTTTGACAGTTAAATTCGCAACCGTCGAACAAATATAACATTCATACTAGTTTAAATTTACTTACATATTTATGCATAAAAAATAATGCTTAATAAAAAAAATCGCCCTTACCTGCGTTAATAGCGTATGACTCAGCAACATATCCGTTTCCTGTTGATCCTTCATAATATCCGCATTAGCATGAAAACCAAATATAGCCGGTACAGTCTGCTGTGGCAATTCCTTTGTATAGTTGATATAATTTTCTACTTCTTTGAATACAGGTATATAATAAATTTGCTTATCATCGAAATAAAATGGTGTTTCAATATCCAGAACTTCAGGGCAATAATATCTATTTAATAAAGTCTTTAAAGTACGGCGATCCCAATCATCAGTAACGCGTCCACCGTAATTGCATTCACCCGTCAAATATCTCAAAGCATCATAGTTGACGCCCTCATACTGATCCAAAAACATTTTCAGCTGCATTAAACTAATGCGCAAATCGGTTTCATTAAATTCATAGGGAATATTCCAGCCTATCGGGCCAAAATAGCGGCGCTCTTGTATGACCGCATGGAAGAAGCACAGCGAACAGATCAATTGCTTAAAGATTTGATTTTGTTTGCAGGATTCATACCACTCTAAATCTGATATGGGATCTGACAACATGGAACGCACAATGTTGGATCTTAAGCCCTTGGGTGGTTCATTGGTCATTTTGATGCCGTTTTGTAGAACTACCACAGGAAAATGCTCTGCCGGATAGGAGGTTAGCCATAAACGAAAATCTGGATGTGTTGAATCGGGCAGCATGCCCTCACAAATCTTCTCTAATTGCGGCATAAAACTTTTGGCTAAATGACAATTCTGTAAAACCACCCAATTGCCAAATTTAACACCTTCATCTATCATTTTCACAGCAATGGGACCTTGGCCTTGGCCCAAGGACAACGAAAACAAACGATTACTGCCAAAACCTTGTTCATCAGCAAATTTCAGCAAGGTAGCCGTGGGATCTGAACCCGGAGTCAATATAAATATTAGGGGAATACAGCAATGGGAATCCGCAAATGAGGCGGCCAAATCAAACTGAGGAGGATCCACAAACTTTTGACCCATTTCGGCGGCAACGAAACCCAATATTGCCGGTACCAATTTATCCGGCCTAAAAACTCTTAATAGCAGTAATTTCTGGAATAAAGCCAGCCGTTTTTGCCACTGCAATGGTATGGCAGCATTATCTTGTGGTGTGGCTGAGTCAAACAACAATTTCCATTGCTCTAAATTAGCCACCACATCTTCGCGTAATCCCTTGAAACTGCTCAATTCAGATAAACGACATATTTCGTTCCAGCCTTGTATGCCCAACCATTTGGCTGGATTTTTGTACGGGTTGTCCAAACCAATGCCGCCCGTAAGCAAAAACATCCATTCGGCATTATCGATTTTACCCTCTGACTTCATAAGATTTATATTCAAAATTAATGAAAACAGCAGTTTATCCTAAAAGGAAATGAAGCAAAATTATTGCTGTAATACACAAGGATTCAAGGAATAACTATGTGGTATTTAAACGCATGCAAGCGACCTTTAGTTTATGTAGGTATGTGTATGTATTTATGAGTTTATTTAGGGATAAAATAGAAAGCAAAGGGAATAAATGTTTTTACGAAACTGTAAATCCAATAGGGATGTAAATGTAAAGCCTAGTGAATTATAAATATTTTAAATCCCAACAGCTGTTGCGATATATGTATATATATGTACGCATCCAACGTAATTATTACGAGCTTATGTAGAAATGTACATTATTAAATTCTATGCTACTTTCAATCGTACGTTTAATAAGATGCTTAAAGTATTAATATCAAAATAGAAGAAAGATGATGGTATTAAAGTATAAAATTGCAAGAAAACGAGACAACTAGAAGAAATTTTTGTTATGTGGTCAATAATACTCGTATTAAAAGTCGTTTTTTTTCAATCTTATTACTTAATATTGTATATGATATTTTTAGTTTCGTATTAAAGCTCAGTTGCAACATTTTTTATAAGAAACATAATTCATATTTTTGTTTTTACATTTCAAAATATGAATGGTGTGCCGGTCAAAAGTTTAAAAATAGAATTTAATAATTTTATTTATCTTGTTTAAATAGATTTTGATTAAACAGTGATCATGATGTCATAATATTGCCAACAGTTTTGCATTGACTACAAAAGAAGTTTAGGTATCTTTGGAAGTATCTTCATAATCAGCCTTATTATGAGTGTCGTTTTCTTTTTACGATAACGACTGTTTCGTAATAGATTAAAGAAACAAATTTAATTTTATCTTTAATCAATTACGAAAGAGTCGTTGTCGTAAAAAGAAAACGACACTCATAATAAGGCTGAATATCTTATTAGTTGACTGACTTCAATTGAAATATTTTTGACTCATTTGATAGGGTCACCTTTATTTTTTTTTATTTTTTATTCTATTTTAATATTTACAATTTCAAAAATTACAATTTCTATGAGTGTTATGCGACAAAAATATAGTCTGGCATCTCTTTTAAAACAACAAGAAATATGGCACTTTCATTTGACATTTATTATTTATCGTCAACATCATTGTGACTTGAAACCCGCACTATTTCCATACATGTTGATCTTTGAGATTCATTTAGCATATGTTCCTTAAGAAATCTATGTTTTAATAAATTTAAAATCAGATAAAGTAGATAAAAATTTTCTTCTCATTTACACGTTCTCGGCAGCCGTCCGGTCTCGTAATATCTCTAAGAACTGAAACATGTTTCAGCCTTTTAGAAGTAGTGCCTGAAGATGTATGCTCTTATTCATAAAACTGGCATAATCAGGTATACCCGATTTTTATGGAAAAAAATTGTATGCTGAACCATCAATTTGGATATAGAAGAAAACAAAGCCCTATAAAACAAACCCCTAAACTTGTTAATATCTTAAGAAAAACATTTAAAGAAAAAAATATTGTTGTGCTCCTTTTAGCAACATCCCTCAAGCGCTTGATAAAGTGTGGCAAACTAATAGTTACCACACACACACACAGTTCTAGTTTAGTTGTAATTGCGAACGGACGTGTATTTTAAACGCTATATAATAAAATTAAAAAAATCAACATTAGACGTTCCAAATAAAATAAACAAAAAATATCAAAAAATTTAAAAAAAACTACAATAAAACTGTTAATAAATACTTTTTTTCAAAAACACAAAAAGTATGAAACACAGAAACGAAACATTTCATCAAACCAAGAACAAAACAAATAAGAGTGTCAAAATGAGTTGGCCAATTTTCTACAATGAGTCCAATAAAGAAATAGCAACAAAAAATTATGTAAAATGTGATAATTGCAATTCCAAGTATTACTTTATATTCTCAAAAAGTGAGATAAAGAATACGTGGATATGCCAAATATGTAAGACACGAAGTCGATCTCCAACTAAATTATACGAAGAAGTTGTATTTGACGAGGAAAACATCCTTAAACAGACACAAACTGATGACAATGAAATGGAAAATGAACAAACAAAAAAAGTCAAAGAGTCAGTGGCATTGACATTTGTCAATTCAAAGCTCAGTTCTCTTCAATACGGTGTTGCTGAACTCAAGTCTAACTTAAAAGACGTAAAGACAGCAATGGAACAACTAACATCACCAAATACACAAATACAAAATACACTAACAACAATGACAAACACATTTACATCAGTAATTATTCAACTAATGGAGCTTACAAAGAAGAACAAACAAAAAGAAGCACAAATTCAGAAAATGGATACACGTATTAACAAATTGGAACAGCAAACGAAATATAGAAATAAGACATATTAAATAAAGCAGATATTAATAAAGCATTTCGCCTAAAAAAGCATTTCAATAAACAAAAAATCAGAGTTCATGACAAAAAATTGAAAAACATAGAATAGATGCCAACGAAAACCAAAATAATGAATACATTTACATCAATGAGCATTACCCTTCAATAACCGTCGCCTGTTATGGCTAGCCAAAACCAAAGTAAAAGAGGCCAATTGGAGATACATATGTGTGGGTCAACAATGGAAACATCTTAATTTTTATCATCAACACAAGTGATATTGAAAACATAAACTAAATTTATTTTTTTTTTTTTTCAAAATAATGAAAACATTTGTAATAAACAAAATTAAATAATAAACAAAATTTCTAACAAATTTAAACAGACTTTTTACGTTATTCCAAAACACTAATATACTGCACACAAGAACACTCGTTCACTGACAGTACTAATTACTAATTTGCTTGCTACAATCACCATCACAATACACAATACGTGGTCCATTGTAGCAAAAATGTAGTGAATACATCATGCAGGGTACTAGTTGAAACAAATACATCTGACAACGAAAACAATTTCTATAATATTGAAGGTTTTAATTCTATATTTCTCAACAGAGAGGGTAGTGAGGATAATGTAACCATAGCTGCCAGATTTGACGATTTATCATCATTTTGACGATTTTTTTGTTTCAAAAATAGCAAAGTGACGATTTGACGATTTTTTCATTGGAAGTGACGATTTTCTGAATTTTTTAAAATTTCTACCATTTGTTTATTTTATTAATGTTTTTGTTACCAAATTCTCTGTTTTTTTTTTTTTTTTTGAGATAACAACTCATTTATCAAAAATATTAAGAATAACATGACATATTTCAAAAACAAAACTAAGTATAATAATTCCAAATAATATTGAGTCAGGATAGTATAGTATAGTATAAATAGTACTTATTAATCTGTAAACATAAAAAGCAATTTGAAATGCTGCATTCCGTGAAGTGAAATTTTTAGAGGAAACAATTTCTGAATTTCAACGGGGAAATTCTACAAAAACTTCTCATATTTTAACAAAACGTCGAGAGAATATTCAGCCAAATAAATTTAAATAATCAAAATACGGAATTCTTTGAAAATAAGTACCTGTGGATGAATTGGATTCTTTACTCAAAATGTTATTTAAAACTTAATAAACTTAATTGTTTTGACATTGCAATTTAACCTGAATTAATTAAAGATGGTAAATTCAGATATTTATTTATAAAATACTGTAAGTCTTCTTCAAACTCTTCAGGAAATAAGAATATTGACTAGTACCGTCAAGTTTGTATCCCTTTTGTTCTGTTTCCATTCTCACCCAAAAATACTTGCCTTGACGAGTCACAATTGAAGAGTGTGAAAGCGGACTAAAATATTATAAAAATATTACACAAGTTTATCACATTATATTTTTTGTGATTTCTTATTTAAAAAATTAAAATTTATGTATTTTGATATGCATTGTACAAGAAACTATTGCCCTTATTCATAAAACTTAAAATTTGTATGGTATTTAATAGAACTATTAAATATTAAAAAAAGGTCAACTAAACGAACTAAATATTTGTATGGTATATATATAAACTTGAATTTTTATGTTTTCATTTAAATAAAAATTTGAAAATACTATTAAAAAAAGTGATTTTTTATTTTTCCGATTTTTTGCCGATTTTTAAAATTCGAAATAACGATTTTTTTTTCTTTTTTATCGGAATTTTGACGATGATTTCCGTAATTTATCTGGCAGCCCTGAATGTAACACTAAACACAAATCTCTTTTGAAATAATACAAACAGATGTTCTTTAAGCCAAGCTGAATACCTTTTAGACATCTGGGTGAGGGGAAGATAAGACGAGTACACACTTGATTGCGCTAGCAATTCGTGTTACTCTCTTATTCGTATTTTATATGTATATGTATACAAATGTGTGTAGACTCTCAAATAAAAATACGAGCGATTGTGCTGAGTGAACACCGAAGAAATTTTCTCAATCTTTTCAATAAAAATTGGACTAACTATCAGCAAACATTATCTCTTCTATCCGTCGTCCACATGAAAGAATTCCTCCGTTTATCAACGAACTTGATACAATTATTAGCGTTGTCAACTTGGTTGTGCTTTTTTTAATTTTTTGTGCGAAAAAATCCTTAGTTGGTGCGCGGTGCGCTTTTTTATTAATTTCGGTGCGTTTTTTAATTTTTCCGAAAATGTGATGAAATCTTTATTTTTACTACTTTAAATAGCTTATCATCATGAAATTTATACGATAAAAAAGGGCCCCCATTAAATGTATTTTAAATACGAATGTATGATAAATGAACACATACTATCAAATTCGAAATATGAAGGTTATCGCTAAAAGAAAGTTTTAAGCATCTAAAAAAACATAGAACCATGATTTTCAAAATAAATTTCCACAAATTGGAAGCGTTGTTCAGTGTAATCATGTTGAAATGCCAAACCAAACTAAACATAAAACACTTGACAGCTGACAAAATGGCCGCCAGTTAAGAAAGTGTTGCCAACTTAAAGTTCTGTACATATAAAAAAACACGCCATATTTGCGTCACAAAAATGCCAAAATTTGATACACCCTCAACATTTATAAATGAATAAAGGAACATAATGATACCAGAGGAAAAATCTACATATGTTTCTTCTTTTCTGGCACATTTTCATCCCTAACAAATATTTACAATTAAAATACTTTGTAATCTTCTTCCATTTCATAAATCTCAAACAATAAAGGCAAGCAACAAAAAAAGAAATCGTACCCGAAAGGTGAAATATACACAAATAATTTAAGAAAAAATGTCTTAAGTTTGTCTTTTTTATACTTATAACAGAAATTTGCAAGCCAAATGAAAAAAGGAATGAACATTACATACTTCATTGCCTCATTTTGTTGCTATTCCCTTTGAAGTTAGACAAAGTGTTTCTTATTAAAACAAGTAAGAAAGTATAGTCGGTCAAGCCCGACCATATAATACCCTACACCCAGTATATAAATAAAACAGTTTTTCATATATGGGCGCTATATGGGAGATATTCACCCTTATTCTGTTTGGCGACGTCAACACAACACATCGTCGTTTTTAATAATTTTTTGTAAATCCGGATTCCAGTTGTCAATATTGCCATTTATCGATGACTGTCAACATATGTTTGGTATTCTGTAACATGAATTGACGTTGATGTTGCCTTTCATTTTGTAGACGGTCTTTTTGGTGTTGTCTTGTGTTGTTTTCTGTTGTGATTGAAAAATTTAAAAAAAAAATGGAAAAAATTAAAATTACTAAAAAGTGCCAGTTCGTGAAGCTAGTGGAAGAGCTGGAAAAGAATCCATCACTAGCCAGAGGATTTCACAGGGGCTCTGTTTCTTCAAATTTAAAGGAACAGTGGGAGGCTATTGCCACTGTGATAAATTCTCTCGGTCCACCAATTAGAACTGGCGATGGATGGCAAAAGGTAAGGTAAATAGTTTGTTTTAAAACTATGATGTCTGATAGAAATCTTTTTACTGTTTTAGAGGGACTTAAAATTTAAAGTAAAAATAAAACTGGCCACTAATAAAGCAGAAAGTAAAGCTACTGGAGGTGGTGTATTTAAGCAGGTAATGCTGAGCCCTTTGGAGGAAGCTGTGGCAAATTTATTGCAATTTGACAAACAAATAAATCATGAGGGTATGGTTCAAAGAGTCTCAAGACAATTTTGATCTATATTTCTCGAAATCACTTGAAATGGTAAGACATATTTGTTCAAACGTCCATCCACATTCCGGCAGTCCATTGATATTTTACTATTTACAGGAAAGATTACCCACCACCAGTAGCAAAAATGTAACATCAGCGCCACCAACAAAACTAGCAACATTTACAGCTTCAACGTCAACAGAAAAATCTGCACCAGCATTACCATTAACGGTTTTAAAGCAACCAATAACGGCAACAACCAAACGCGATAAAAAAAAGGAGACCAGTATTATATACATACATATTTTATAAGTTTTAATAAGTGAATTTTGTTTTTGTACGTCATGTTTTTTTTTATATTTCTTAAAATAATATAACAAAAATTTATAAAAAATAATTTTTTAAAACTATTGGAAGCTGTTTTATTTTATTGTGTTGGGAACAAACGTTGATCTCGTCCCTTCTTTTAAATGAGGCTCTATTATTTCCCACACATGTATAAAAGTGGGTTTATTCAACCGAAAATAACTATCAAATCTTAAAAAGGATAAAAAAAATACATTACATGGGAAAATATGCATTTAAATATGTCACTTACTTTTCATCAGGCAAATTAAAAATGTTAGATTTCTGTCTACTCAGTCTTCTTTCCATTATTAATTTTATATTGTTTTCTTCGTCACTGGACGAGTCGGAATCAGAAATAAAAAATATTTTTGTTTCTGCTATGTTTACAAAAAAATTTTTATTCCAACTTTATATTTTTTTTTTTATCAAAAACAATAAACAAAATGAATCAGCTGACTCTAATATTAGAGATTTGTGCTGTTTTTTATTAGCATTATCGATAAACAGTCAACGTCGTCATAATAATCTTACAGAATACCAAATTATCATAGAATTGATATTGTCTTTGATTAGAATTGATGTTGCCTTAAAATTGACATTGTCATTGCCGTCGCCAAACAGAATAAGGGTGATTATCTATTATGGACTGATCATCCAAAAATTTCCATGACTTCCGTAAATATAAATATTATATGTATTATACTTTATCTCGAAATAAATACTTTTAAAAGACTTAAAAGTTTATATGGGAGTTTCGACTAATTATGGACTGACCATTATAAAATTAGGTGTCATTATTTCTGTATATAAGAAACTTATTTGTATCGATTTTAATTTAAATACCAACATTTTTGAAAGATTTATGCTCTTTTAAGTGATTTTCGGAAGTGGGCCTTATATGGGAGCTACGACTAGTTATGGACCGATCATAATAAAATTGTACCGTATTATTTGTATACATATGAACTATATTTGCGTTCAATATTATTTGGATACCAACATTTTTGAGAGAATTATGCTCTTTAAAGAAATTTTCGGAAGTGGGTCTTATATGGGAGCTACGAGTAATTATTGACCGATCAGTACACAATTTGTATATGTGATTTGGCTTCATTTAGTAATCATTTTTGATGAAATTTGTTTGGATACTTGCATAATTCTAATATTTATGATCCGTAAACCCCAATTTCGGGAGGACATTTGTATGGGGGCCACCAGTTTGTATGCACCGATTTCCACCAGTTTCAATCCCATCCGTCCTTGGGCCAAAAAAATATCATATACCAAATTTTATCAAAATATCATCAAAATTTCCACCTGTACTCTGCGCACAAGCTTTACATGGAAAGTGATTCTGAGTCGATCGGTATACTTTAAGGTGGGTGTTGGATCAATATTTCTGCGCGTTACAAACATCAGCACAAATCCAATATACCCACCCCACTATGGTGGTGTAGGATATAAAAACACTTATTTATACTTAAATAAATACCATTTTCTAACTACGTGCATAAGTATGTCTATAGGAATCTGCGAATATTGGTACATATATTGAAAAAGATAAAATAAGAAAAAAGAATTATATCAAGAAGAACACCTACGTATCTTTATAATGTCAATCATTTAGATTTTATTCGTTTGGGTTCTTTTCTATTTTATATATCTATGTATGTAGGTAGATATAAATGAAAAGACATTTATCTTTTTACACGTACAATAATAAATCCCATTAATTTTCTGCTTTTTTAGCACTACACTTCTTTTGCGTTTTAGAGAAACACTCAAATAAAGCATTGTTTCTTTACTGTATGTCACTTAAGGTACGGTCACATTTGGCAAATATTTGCTGAAAAATACATAACCACTAAATAACATATATTTTAACCTGTTTATTTTTAAAAAAAAAAAACTTTTCTTATTTAGGTCAAATCACAACAAATATTTAGTTTTAATTTATTTGATACTGTTTAATCTTGCAAAATTCTTGTAAGAGTAAACAACGTCAAATAGATTTGAGTAAATATTTGCCAAATATGACCGTACCTTTATAGCGATACTTATATATGTACAGCAAGTTTAAGTATGAGATAGTAGGTTGAATTTCATTTTGCACAGTTTAGGTAAATTGATTAGCGAGAAATGAGATTTCACAGAAAAAATTATTGCCCGACAAATTTTAATTAAGCTTTTAATTGAGTCTTAATTAGTTTTTAATTAAACTTTTAATCATATCAATTAAATTTTTAATTGAAAAGCAATTTTCAATTAAATAATATAATAGTTTTTTTAATTAAAACTACTTTTAATTAAATTTTTACAAAATATTTTAATTGATACTACAAATTCCTTCATCGGTCCACTTTCAATTAAATGTTTAATTAAATATACGAATATTTTAATTTAAAATCAATTTTAATTTTTTCTGTGTTAGTTTGTAATTTGGTTTTCTAAGAAAATGTATTGGAATATTAAATCTATAAATCAGTGAAATCGCTAAATTTCCGAAATGAAAATATGTATGTATACGTTTGGATAAGTTTTGAATTAATATTAATTTGTCAAATCGAAAATCTTCAAGACACTGATAATTGCGCTCACATATATAGACATACAATAAACAAATACAAAAATAATAATAAACAAAAAAGCTAACAGTCAGTGAAAGAAACTTAAGACATTAACATCGGACAACACTGTATTAAACATTAAGTAAATTGTTTGTTAATATATATTTTAAGAAAATTGTTACAATTATAATAATCATGTTTTTTAGATTATATTTCTTCCCTGAAGATGATCAATAAAGTTGGTCGAAATATTGGAAACAAATAAAATATACTAAAAATTAAAAACGAACAAGAGTTTTTATATTTTTAATAAAAGAGACCTCAAGCCGAATTAATAAATTAAAAAGATTTTTAACAATATAAAAGTTCCACATAGCACATAAAAAACAATCAATCTTCAAGAATTTATTTGTAAATTCTAAAATTAGTTTTAATGCTTCAAAATCATGACTACGAGTTTACGAGACCTAACATGGGTAGCGAATTTTTTTATTTATTAAATTCTGAGATTACAAGCCTTAAATCCTACTTAATCTAAAGATGATAAAAATATTCACATAAAAAAATACCTTATGTACTAAAAAAAACACCCCACTTCTGCACAAGCATTAATGTTAAATATATTTTTGTATTACGTTACATATCCTATAGTACTTTTTTACGTAACAGCTAGAGCTGCCAAATGAATTTCGGAAAAAATCGTTAAAATCCCGATAAAAAAAATCGTCATTTCGAATTTAAAAAATCGGTAAAAAAAAAATCGGAAAAATAAAAAGTCACTATTTCTAATAGTATTTTTAAATTTTTATTTAAACGAAAACATAAAACTTCAAGTTTATATAGTCTCTTGTACAATACATATCAAAATACATAAATTTTAGCTTTTTAAATAAGAAATCACAAAAAATATAATGTTAAACATAACTTGTGTAGTATTTTTATAATATCTTAGTCCGCTTTACACTTTTCAATTCTGACTCGTCAAGGCAAGTATTTTTGGTTGAGAAGGGAAGAGAGAACAAAAGGGGTACAAACTTGACGGTACTAGTCAATTTTTTTATCTCCTTTTGTTTTTTTCTTTCATGCATGTTGATTTGCATTAAAAAGTACGAACATTGAATTTATGTGTGTAAATAAAATCGCAAGTTCAAAAGAGAATTGAACAAAAACTGGTCAGCTTAAACTGAAGAGTGTGAAACAAGAATTAAGCTAGATTTACACGTTTGAAATTTTCTTCAAAATTGCTTCAAACTCTTCTTCTAAATTTATTTATTTAATAACTATTAAATAATTTCCAAATTGTAACTATTTAACTATTAAATAAATAAAATTTGAAGAATTTTTGCTGTTTACACGAGTTTAAAGCATTTTGAAGAGCGATTTTGAAGAAAATTTCAATCGTATAAATCTAGCTACAGTATTTTATAAATAAATATCTGAATTTAACATATTTTATTCATTCAGGTTAAATTACGATGTTAAAACAGTTTAGTTTATTAAGTTTTAAATAACATATTGAGTAAAGAATCCAATTCATGTACAGGTACTTATTTTCAAAGAATTCCGTAGTTTTGTTTTATTTAAATTTATTTGGCTGAATATTCTTTCGATGTTTTGTTAAAATAGGAGAAGTTTCTGTAGAATTTCCCCGTTGAAATTGTTCCCTCTAAAAATTTTAGTTCATGGAATTCAGTTTCATGTTTACCAATAAATAAGTAATTTCTACTATCCCGACTCAATATTATTTGGCATTATTATACTTAAACTTAACAATTGTCAATAATTAAGAAAAACACTACTATTGCTTAGTTTTGTTTTTGAAATATGTCATGTTCTTCTTAATATTTATGATATTAAATGAGAAAAATAATTGTTCTCTCAAAATGAGATAATTTGGTAAAAAAAACACTAATAAAAAAAATAAATATGTAATAGAAAATTTTTATAATTCAGAAAATCGTCACTTTCAATGAAAAAATCGTCAAATCGTCACTTTGCTATTTTTAAAGCAAAAAATTGTCAATTCTGACAATTACGGTAACAGCACATTTTACTTTTTAGAAATATTGTTAATATTTGCAACTGATTTACTAAAATTACGTTCTTCATAAGAAATATAGTGGCTCCAAATTCGGAATACTCATTTTTACAAATGGCAATTTCACATTTTTCCTATTTCTTTTTTCGGCGCATACATTAAGGGTTTTAAAACAGCTTTTCGTTTTGTAAACGGTTTTGGTATTTTAAAACATATCTATGGCCTAAACTACATATATTTTTTTTAACCGGGAAAATATATTGGTTTCGTACTTCCTGTATACAATTAGAAATTTTGCTGTTTAAGTAATTTTGAGGATGTTGATACCAGACCAGTATTTTGAAATTTTAATTTAAAAATACGTTTAGTTTGAAAATTACAAGAGCAAAGAACGTGAATGTTTTTTTAAAGATCTAGCTGGAGACTTTCAGACAACAAAAATATCTTGAAAATCGGATGAAAAACAAAAAAATTTGCAAATAATAAAATTTACATGTCAGATACTTGGCTACGCCCATGTAAAATATTGTCTCTATCGGAACAGCCGTTTACAAATGTTGGATTTATTTAAAAAAATATTGATTCAACCCAACTGTTTCTGGTTTCTGAATTATCTTCTAGAGTTCTTGAAATCGTACATCGTCTTTATAAAGATTCTAAAACTGGAAAATAGTGCGTGTATGAACTATAAGGAAGTGCTTTAGATCAAAAACTTCGATTGTTTTTTTTACTTTTTATTCGAAAGTTTAAGATTTTTTCCCAAATCAATGTTGCAAGCAATTGGCAACTTTGATGAACTATAAACCGACAAAATATAAATATACAGCTGAAACTTTTAACTTGAAAAACTATATTATTTTATTCCATCATGTATCCGTATGATTTTAAACTATGTATGTATGTATTGGTTTGCTTAAACCTTTAATAAGGTTTTTATTTTTAAAAGAATACCAGTCGAAATAAAATTTTTAGTGTAATCTGAAACCAAGTATTCATTTGAACTTTATTAATATTCAGTATATGTAGTGTACAATTCATTTACAATCACTTGTACTCTACATCTTCAATTCCTTTGCTAAGTTTGTATAAGTTTTTGCGGCACATTTTTGTTAAAAGGCTGTAATTAATGATTCTGATTTAGCTAGTTCTAGAATTAATGATTTTACAATGGCATAAAAACGTTTTAAAGTTAATTATAAATATGCGACTAATTTAAAACATCCGCTTTTTCATATCATAATTTCAAAAGCCATGAAAAGCGGGCTTCATAACCCGCTTTTTGATAAAAAAAAATCGTCTGGTCACGTTAACCATACTTCGTAATCTTAAAAAATTGTAGTAACGTAGCAACGTTTATTAACAAAAGTATAAAAATCAGAAACTCAAATTCCAATAAAGAATTCCTTACTAAATTTGCTGACTTTGTCATTAAAGTCATACAACTATAGAAGATCTTTAGTAAGTAATACAAGACTTATATCTTTTGATATGAACAACACTGTCAATCTCTTTCCCACTTCACAACCTGACAAGTAATTGCGTCTATTGGTAATTTGGATTAATCATTTTCCGACTTTCTCAACATTTAATGAAATTTCATTTAAAATATATATTTTTTGGACGTTGAATATGAAAATGAAATCTTTGATTCGACAACGACAAAAATCATGATTTAATCAAACGTGTCAAAATACAATTCGATTTTTGAAGGGAGCATTAAACTCATGTCGTAATATGAAAAAGGTGAGTACTTCATGAGCCAAAGAGGAAACAAACTCTTTACCAGCAAAGCCTTTGTAAAAAGGTGAGATCTTCATGTGCCAAGTAGCGAACAAGCTCTTTATGAAAAGAACAGCTAAGAGCTGCTGCTTCTTGACTTGAAATAATATCAGCAACTCTGAGAAATATTTCGAACTCATAATTTTTAAGGATTTTGGCAGATCTCTACACAAATAAATATCAATGACTGATTTTTGAAAACCTTCAAAATCTTCTATTAGAACCTGGCTAAAATCTGTGGTATAAACTTTCAGAAACTTTCTTAATATAAACACGTGAGATATTCATATGCCAAGGAACGAAAAAGCTCCATATATGTTTTCGAATTCCTGATGTTGACGAATTTTAGCTTACTTTATTAAATATGAAAAGGAAATATTTTCCTTTGCCAATGAGCAAAAAAGCTTTCTACTAAAGTTCTTACTGAATCCGGTCACTCGATAATCCACTAAATGACTACCCAAGATTCGTAATTTTTGAGCTGTATCTATTAAAAATATATTCTTTTGTACTCGTGCTGTTAAAAGATTTTTATAGATCACAATAAGTCTGTGATTTTGAATCGGAATAAAGGTAAAATTCCATTCACTCCTTTTTAAAAAGTGAAGTGGTGTATTTCGATATTTTTAAGCGTTTTAGATGAGATATTTATTGAAGACAATAACTGGGCTGTTGGGGATATTCCACTCTTAAGGAGAAAATAACTGAGTTTCGCACAAAATTCATTTAAATACCAAGGAAAGATGGAGAAATAGAAACTACTTGTCAAGAGACCAGAACAATGCAGAGAATAATGGGAAGTATTATATACGTATACATACTCAAAGATTGAGAAAGAGTTATAACGACTTCTGTAGAAGTGAAAATAATAACATTTTGGGGACCTGGGCATTATAATTCTTGGTCAACAAATATTTATGGACAAAACCTGTTTATCAAGAGGTGATTTATGTAAAGCAACATTAAAGCAACAGGATGGCTGAAAAATGACAGCGACCATTGGTCAACATAGGATGGACACAAAGTGGTATATGTTTCGATTCTCAGCCAAACCATATAAATACTAATTGCTTTAAATAGGATCCCCAAAACTAATTCAATAGTCATTTAAAGGTATCGTTGAAAAGGTGAATTTCAATATTTTGAGTTGTCGTAAAGGAAATCTTTTTAAACTAGTTCAATATTCATTCAAAGGTACATTCTTTCTTATTCTTATTTCTTTCAATTTCTTATGATATTCAAAGTTAATATTCATATTAATACAATTATCAGAGATTGAGATAAAAGATAAATCATACTCTTTAACTAAAACTTGTAATAATCTCTTGAGGACGACCAATATTCACTCCACCTGTGTGGCTAATCATCTTGTTTCATCTGTAGTTGTTGATGGTGTATTCAATCATATGATTTATTTTTGTTCATTTGATTTTCCTAAAGCATATAAAATACAATATATTATGTAGCCCGTTAAACAATTAAAATCGCAGCTGATTGATGACAGTAGGACACTCAAGTTTATATACTTATTCTTCGTTGAAATTTGGTTGGTATTTCACTGTTCCGTCTTTACTACAATGGATTGGTGAAATAAAGAAAATTGTTTCCGATAGCCACACAATTCTACGTAACACAACCACTCATCCGTTTAAGGTGATCAGCATGCGCAAAACATTATAAAATTCGTCTATTCTGTTAGTACATAAAGTTTTTCTGTACAAAATTTACCCACACTTTCAATGTACAATAATTCGAATCAAATTATTACAAACGCTGCACAAGTTACTCCTAAACTAATTTTATAGTTTCAGGATAATGAGTTGCCTGATTGACTCCAAAGATATCTCAAGAAAAGATTTTTGTATCCTGTTCGCATACGCAACTAACTCTCTGTAGAAGTTTTTACCTTTATGTTCAATGTAGAATAATTCAAATTATATAATCACTACACAGAAAAAAAAATCATGTTTTTTTTTCAATTAAACCTTTAATTGATTTTAAAATAGTTTTCAATTAAAATTTTAATTGATTCAATTACTTTTTCCGATTTTTCTGATATTTTCAATTATTTTGTTTACAGGTCCGATTTCAATTAAATTTTTAATTGATTCCACAAATATTTTAATTGAAACTCATTTTTATTTTTTTCTGTGAAACGTTACAAGTATTACTCCTAACCTAATTTTCAGGTTTCAAGAGAATAAATTGAATGAGTAGTTGTTATCTCCAGCTTGATAGAGAATTTTATTCCAACCTGACATATTTCAGTTGACGCTGACTGTAATTTCTATCCGTTTTATAAATCATATACATACAAACAATGGAAAAGCGGGGAGAAAAAATAGAAATCTAAACTTAATTTATACTTTATGTCTATACAATCAAACTTTGAAACCTTGTATGTATGTTGCATATTTTTGTTATTTTTTTGTTTTTCATTATTATTCAGTATATTTTATGGGAAATTTCACATCCTTAGGCAGGAGTTTTTTATTCATGGAGTTTTTGTTGGTATCTGTTGTGAAATAATGAAGAAATCTGTTGCATGGTTTTATACTTTAAATGGTTGGTCGATTCTATAACACCAAATTGTCATGTAGGTATACATTCTAAATACAATATTTATTTATTTAAATAAATTCAATATTTTAAAATCTTATCAAAACATACCAAAACAATGGCTTTTAAACTTCTTGCCTCTATAATTCCCAGGCTCTCATGGGTTAATGTTTTTGATTATATTTTTAATGTCTTCTGTTTTATTTCACAGAATCTTTTTACATTTCTTTTGATTTGCAATTTAAAACAGTTGTTCCTTTTATTTGACTCCTTCCTCATTTCATGTCATTTTCTGTATGTGTGGCATCATGTGTGTAGTTGTCTTTTTTTCGTTTTTCTTATTAAACGCGTGAGTGCGTTATATTGAGTTCTGTCAAATTAACTTTATTTGGAAAATGTAAAGAAGATAAAATGACATGATATTTTTGTTTAAGGATTTTGCCAAATTAAGTTTTCCAACAACAAAAATAAGATGACTGATTTTTAAGAAAACTAAAAATTAAACTTAATATGCGATGGGAAAATTCAAGAACTTTTCTTGGAATTTCTTATGTTGCAAACAATTTAAATGGATTAATAAAATTAATATCTTTTAGATTAAATAATTTGTTATTGATATCTGGTTAAAAGCTAGGACAGAGCCAGGTGCGCCTTTTGTTGTTTTTGATGTCGCTGATAATAATAAGATCAGTGTTCCTATACACCCATATTCGTTATATTTTCTACAGCGTATCTTATATTTCTTGGTTACTGAGTTTCATATACTGAAGTATTTTGCAAAGGAATTTGCATGAGGTAGAACATGAATAATATGCTTAGTCGATCTTCTTCGAATGCCATCCCGCGAATATGATCGATTATTCGATACAAACATATAAGTGTATTTTACCACACCATTAGAAATGTATAACAACTCTCAGTTATTTCAAAACATCTCTTTGATTTGGTGCCAAAGTCACCGACCAATTATTGGTCAAATAAATAGTCAGCAATATTCCGCGTTCTGGAGCAGTGTAGCGTAACATTGTTTATTAACGTGTATTTCGCATGTGTTTACTACACAAATGTCAAAACAGAACTGACATTAGGGGCCAATCGCAAAATTTATAACATTTTCTGATAGGAGGATTACTTTTGCGCCACCTTGTATGTATATAAACAAATAATTTCTGGAATTGTTTTTACATTATCTTTCATCTGACACGTCTTTTTTTTATGGAAGACCAACCACTCTAGTGCAGTCCTCTTATCTTCCCCTCGCCTAAAAGGTAATTATAGAATTGCTTCGTGTAAATTGGGACTTTGCAATAAAGTTTTTTTTAATTAAAAGTTTAAATCCGCTGAATCCGCTTGCTAGAATTCTAGCTCAGAGCCAGACGGAGTCGAGGCTTCGTAGAGCTTAACAGCCAATAAGAAATTAATGCTCTATTAGAGAGTAATTAAATTTATTTTAGTTTTAAGATTTGAATACTTAATGTTAGGCCTAAGGAAATAAGGCAGATTCAATAAATAATAAAAAAAAGTATAAAAAAAGTGTTGTGTAAATCTTTCATCTTTTTTGGTTTCTTTTAAGGAGAGATTTTACCAGTTCATGGCTTAATATGCAATCACTTTTTGATATCTCTTTGATCCTAAATAAAAATGCAACATAAGAGGTTCATATCACTGCGACAAAGGGGTTTAAAAGAATAGATTTAAAATATCAACTATTTAAGCTATTCAATTAAAGCTTTTCTTATAGGAATTTCCAAAAACTGTAGACGCATCAAATAGTAGGTTTGCCAATCTAAAATTATTTGTAATTCTTTCACCTTTATTTCTCGACAAACCTTTGTAAAATTAAAATTTGTGTTGATGGCTTTGTAAACAATTTTGAAATATTTCTGCTCTTTTCAGTTAATGATTTAATGCAGTATGGAATGGAATATGTCAGTCTCTTTTTTTAAAAATGCTAAAGAAATATTGATTTACGTTAAGTGTAGATTTCTTTTGTTTATATCAAAAAAAGCAGATAAAAACAATTATACTTCATTAGATCTTTTACAAAATCTCTGAATACCGGGATTTTCTAGTATTTGTGTAAAAGTGATTTCGGGATTGGCATCCCTCCACTCCATATATTCATAGGTTTTATGGTTGTAGAATAAACTTTATCAATAACATTGGACCATTATTAAGATTGTGATTTGGTCATAATGCTTCTTATGATTATGATTGCTCTATTTGTTATTTCGTGCTCCTTGAGCCATTCCATTTAGACGAAGTAAATGAAATTTCAAATTGCTAATATTTAGGTGTTTTGATTTATATTTATAGCTACAGCTTAAGACTATGCTTCGAAATCTTTAAACCAGCCAGCTTTTTCTTCTACTTTCATGTTGATAAGTTGCTGAAAACCACTTCGTCAATTATCTACTGCAACTTTTGCAGAAAACTTTGTTTCAATATTCAGATTGCTTATGATGTTGCACTGTTTTTAAGTTGAACAATTAAACAAGCATAGTCAGTCAAGCCCAACCATATAATACCTAACACCCAGTATATATGTAAAAACAGATTTTTAGAACTGGGCTCTATATAGGACCGATCATCCAAAAATGTAGTCGCATGTGTTAAATATTATCAATAAACACCTATAAAAGATTTTTAGATGTTAAAGTGATTTTTGAAGGGGATCTTATATAGGAGCTATGACAAATTATGCACCGATCGTTATAAAATTAGTTGGCAAGATTTCTGTGTATATGAAATTTATCTGTGTTCAATTTTATTTGGATACTAACATTATTAATAAATTTATATGGGAGCTATAATTAATTATTGGGTCAAATGATTTCTGTAAACTCGTATATGAAACAGGCTTATTTTGCATATGATTTAAATACCAACAATTTTAAGAGAGTTATGCTTTTTAAAGTGATTTTCGGCAGCGGCCCTTATATGAAAGCTATGGTCAAATATGGACCGATAAAAATTTTTTCATGAGATTAAGCTTCATGTAAAACTTATTTTTGGAGAAATTTGTTGTGATACGTACATAAATTAAACATTTATGACCTATAAACCCGTATTTCAAGAGTGCGTTTGTATGGGGGCTAAGTGAAATAATCGACCGATTTTGACCAGTTTCAATCCCAAACATCCTTGGGCCAAACAACTATCATGTACCAAATTTTATCCGTTGCCGCAGGTAGATCATTCAGTACATAAATATTCAGATATGTGTATCTAAGTAACTGAAGAGACGGGCTTTTAGAGAAGAGGATGAAATCCTGTTTCCTCCTTTCCGTTTTTTAGGCAGCTGAGGCAGTCTTTTTGCAAAACTTGTATCCTGTATTTCTTGATATATATATGGGCCATAATTGTCTGCACGTGTCCATGTTGCCCTACCTATTGACTGCCTCTTCCGAAGGTATTGCCTGAAAATTTCACTTTTAATGCTCCAAAGCGGTATTGCAACATATATTGCATTCGATACATTTAAAGCGGATATTTTTTTTGATTACCTTGTCTTTTTGCTCAACCTAGCCTTACACTGTCTGACAAAAGTAGATGTGGCGTGCGACGAAAATACCGGTGTTCTGACAAATATTACTTTTGCATAACATTTATTATGCCACCCTGATCGACAATATCTCAGCCTGAAATACTCTGGCTTTATCTGGAAGACGTATTAAAAATCTTAATCCAAGTTCATTCAGTAGACATAAGATCTAGACATTTAAAGCGGATCCTACTTAGTGACCTTGTCTGCACAACCTACTGCTACCGACAAAAATGCAGGTGTTCCGAAGTCTGAGTTTGGTTGCATGTTCAAACGTTCTGTATATCCAGCATCCAGTGGCAGATAGCCTTACAGGAGATAGCTTTGCAGGCGAAAATAACTACATATTAGGTTTCAATGCTAGAAATTTTGCATTTCAAATAAACAAATTATATTAATTAATTTCATAGTCATTTAACTGTAAGCTTTAACAATATTCGCTTTTTTTTGAGTTGAGAGCATAAAACTTTTCATAGAGCACTTCTCTTTAATAAATTCATTCACCAATTACATTATTTATTCACAAAAAGTCTATTTGTCACAAAAATTTTGACAACATATGAGTAATTTAAAGAGTCATAGACATTTAATGTTAAAACATATTCACATAATATTTGTATCTACATACATATATACATATACGGGAATACAAATAAAGCAAAACTTGCACATTTTCATTTTGTAAACTCGTACAATATATAATGTTTCCATTAAAACCACTTATATACCAAAGTAACCGTTAACATCATTTGCTGCAATTAAGACTTAAAGTGCATAAAATGGCGCACATCCGTTTTGAACGCCCATACTAATGTGAAAATGGAGAAGATGAATGCAGCAACAAAACAAACAATAAACACACAACGAACAAAAAAAAACAAAATAGATACAAAACAAAACTACACATCATACTCTTGAAGTATGAGTTAAACACAAACACATTATCACTAATGGGAACTGGAAATTGCCACA
This sequence comes from Bellardia bayeri, assembly GCA_950370525.1. Classification (NCBI taxonomy): domain Eukaryota; kingdom Metazoa; phylum Arthropoda; class Insecta; order Diptera; family Calliphoridae; genus Bellardia; species Bellardia bayeri. The sequence continues at coordinate 67,881,857 of OX493265.1, forward strand.
CACAGTGGGTCAAAATACTTGTGGAACAAATTTAAAGATTATGTGCTGGCATTAAATTAAACACAGTTAAATTAAGACAACACAACTTATAGATCATCTGAAAGCTTTCTGATAAAGAATATGTATGTTAAAGATCAAACTAAAAATAAATCTGAACCGCCTAAAAAATTATGATTTATTATCAAATGTTTTTTTTTTTTTTTTATTTTAACCTACTGTGCACCGGTGTACCTATGTATATATACAGCCAAAACATACAGCCACATTTCTATATAAATATGTTTATGTATGTATTCCTTCCATTTGTATAAGTATGCGTGTGTTAAAATAAAATAAAACTAGAAATAAATTTTCCAACATTTACCACATTGACAACACCAATGTGTTTTTCAAACGTACATACTACATATGTATGTATGTATGTATGCCAGCCAGGATGATGGCTGTTTGGTTACTGTTACTGATTCTGAAACAGTTTCTGCTGCTGCTGCTTTAGTTCCTGGTATACGTCGACGAGCACAATGTACCAGCTGGGTATGAAATAAACATTTTGAATGCACACATATGTATGTGTTTGACTGTCAAAGCCACGTTAATATTTTGGTCCGAACAACATTTGTCTGTAGACACTATCATATAAATGTATATGTTTTATATGTACATACATACATATGTATATGGTTTGTTTGGTTACGTGGAGAGTTTGTTTATTTGTAGCGATCCTTGAAACTGTGAATACAACTTTTTTTGGTTTGGTTTTTTCTTTATATTGAATTGAACTCTTTACCAAAATGAAAATAAGTATAAGTATTTTATTTGATCACTAAGTTTGCTGTCACAAGTAAGAATGTTATATGCGGCTATGTCAATATTTAGACTACATTTTAATATTAACGACAGAAAAAAAAATTTGTATAGTGAATAACGTTTTTCATATATTTTACTCTAAAGCTTTTAACTAATACATTAAATTTGGTAGTTTTTGAACATTGATTTAATAAATAACTATTTGTGACAAATTCCGTCAAGGTCTCCTCCTTTAGCTTCCTCCTTTTGAATTGTTTTCAAATGACGGACACGGTATGACAAACTTAATATACCCACCATATTTTTGTTGGAGGGTGTAAAAATGTCAGGAATGTTTTATATGAAAATAACTAAAAGATCAACTGACTTTGGCCCCTACTAATCTGATTAAATATAATTTAAATTATCCCTTAGAATAAACGACATTCCTCTTGAAAATATAGACAGCTATCACCGTCTAGGCTTATTTGAAAACACTCTTTGTTGAAAAGAAAGTGTTTGAAAAGAATCATATTTTGGTCAAACTTGACAGCTGCCAAAATGGCCGCCAGTCAAATAAGTGTTGTCAACTTAAAATTATATAGTTCTAAAAAAACACCCTATATGTACTAGAAAGTAGTGAAGATAAATACAAATTAACAAAAACACGTCTCAGTTTGTTTGTCTGGTGTAATAACATTAAATATGTTTTGCACGTTTTTGCTCCCTCACCATATGTCTCTGCATTTATAGTTTCTGCTCATTCTCTCAATGTATTTGCAAAGGAAAATAAACTGCAAAAACAATAATGACAATGACGCTATTGTGAGATGTGCAAAGTTTATGTATCTGGTAATAAAAAATGTATGACAATAATTTGAATATATCAACGTAATGTGTTCACACGATTGTTCGATTTCTGACAATATTTTTGACTAACAATTTACTGAGAAGGCTTTTTCTGACAACGTAGGAAGACAAAAATTTTAAGTTCGCACGGTTGTAAGACATTTTCTGAATAATTTTCTGACAATATTGTAAGATCTGACAACCGTCTTTACTTAACATAAGGCCGCGTTTTCACTATGTCATTTTTGTTGTCATATTGTCCAAATTGTTGGCAAATGTATGAAAACTGGTTGTCATATGGCGTCATCTATGTTATCTATCATGATTGCAAACATAGATGACTCCATATGACAACCAGTTTTCATACAATTGCCAACAATTTTGACAATTTGTCAACAAAAATGACATAGTGAAAACCAAGCATAAGTGTAACCTCTATATAATTACTGTGAGCGTCAAAATAAAGTCAACACCACATATTATTAAAATAAGACGCTAAATTATATTAATAAAATTAATAATATTATTTTAAAAAATTATTTGAAAAGAATTGAATTCACAGAAAAAGAAATAAAAGCGTATATAAATTTAATTGATTTATTGCTAAAATATACCAATTTTTACGTGTCAAAATAAAGTATGCAGTGACATCATCCTTATGAGAACAAAATTTCGCAAAATTTCTCTAACTCGTTAATTTCATGTCTAGAAGATTGTCAAAAGGATTACAAACAAAGTAATAAAAATAATGTTTTACATAATTTTAATATGCCTGTTTACTTTATTTTGCCGCCAAAAATATCGTTTTATTCTATTAAAATTCAATTAGTTCTTTATGTTCTTTATTTTTCTATTTTTCATTAATGATTTATATTTTTCTTAAGTTACTTATGAATTATGCAATATATTTTGTTTTAAATTTGTACTTTTATTATATATAATAGAACACTTTTTTAAAATTTTTAAATACTGGAGAAAGTTTGATTGTATTAGGCACTGATAGTATTTACTAAATCTTTATTTTTCCCGAGATCCCATAAAAAGTATTTATAACTGAAAATAAATATAGTTGATATCTAACCAGCGACTTTAAAAAGAGCAATTAGGACTCATGAGAATTGTCCGTGTTTTAGTTTCTCCAAGCAGACTACTTAGCTATGTAGTTTAATAATATTGTACACCATTCTGATAGCAGTTCATTCACAAGTCGTTGACGACCAATGTATTGTAGCATGTTTTGTTGCCATTGATGAAAATTGAATTTTGTTTGAAATTATTTCAATTTTTATGCAACAACATACGCAGCATGAATCTGATTGCTTATTGTATTTAAAAAATAAGTTTACAAATTCAAAGGAAAACAACTTGATTTAAAAGCTTGTGCAAACAAATAGTTTTTTCAAAAATGTGTCAATGTTCATATTTCAATATGAGTTTTTGATTGATTTGGAAACAAAAAGACTTGGAAAGAAAAAAATATTTACTTGTGTGTGTTATATAGTTACACAGTTGTTACATTTATAAATCATTTGATTTCGTTAGTCAAGTAGTTGCAATAAATTTTTTAATTAAATTACACTAACTTCAGTCAAACAATGTTTAACTCTACAAATTTAAAGATAAAACTTGAACTGCATAGCGAGCATTTGCAAAAAATAAACAAAATACAGAATATGCCATTTCGTGCTAATACCCTGTTCTATTCGCAACCAACAAAGACAACAATCATTAATATCAATTCAATGTTAATTAACTTCATTTAAAGGGAAAAGCAAACAAAATATGCATGTTCTATAATCTCTTTAACCCTGTCTCCCTAAACGCTACCCGTTACGAATACTAATGAAAAGCACAAAAATAAAGGAAAAAGGATATGTGGTATGTGGATATTAGGATACTTACTCTCTCAAACAAACTGCGACATATATTCACGTAGAGACTGTATGTAAAATGTGTCCGTAAATCGTTTAGACGCTCCGTTATGTCATCAACTTTTTCCGTATTGTCAATGGATGCTGTGAACAGTGACACAAACCAGGCTAAACTGTATTGATACATTGGATCAATATTGGCCAATTCAACTGTAATGAAAATTAATGAGATTTTGTTAGTTTTTACTACTTTTTTTTCCTTCTCTTGTTTGTTTTCAACAAATTTATATTTTAAATTTCCATTTAGTAAAAGGATTGATAGTTGAAATTTTCCATGTTCCAGTGAATATGAATATGTTCGTATATGTAACTATATTTGGTTTTGTTTTTGTGATTTGGCATAAATGGTTGGTTGAATGGATGGATATGGATTCAGTCATGTCATTGACATGTTATTTAAATGATAAAAACCGCAGACATACAGATGTTTCTTTGTATCCTCGTATACGAGTATATGTATGTATGTGTACATTAAATAAATTGAAGATTATACGTTATTAAGCTGCTCTATTGCTATTTTAGCTAGATAGATGTAAATTTTAGTTTTTATACAGATATGAAAAAATGTTTAAAATAAAGCTCTTTACATATAACTTAGTGAATTGATAAATTTTGTATAAATTGCTGAATTATAAAGGACAGTAACATGTTAAATTATTTGTGAAAAGTATTGGAATTGTAAATCGTTTATTACGGCCTAAGTTGGAAAAACTATTTTCCAAAATTTTTAAAATTCCAAAAATGCTTTTTGGGAATTCACAATAAATTATTATTTTTGTAAGTAACTTATTAAAAATTTTCCAAAAATAGGGGATTCCAAAAAATTCTTTGGAATTTGCAAAAACTTTCATTGAACTTTATGGTTCGTAGTTTCCATATGGGAACCACATCCGTAAAACACATTTTTACACGGATCAGGTATATGTAAGTAAAAATTATACTACTGGATATTGTGAAGGTCATTTCACAATTGGTCACAGCTCCCATATAAGGTCTATTTCGAACTTTAAAATATATCGTTATTAAAATCAAACTAAAATATTTTACCGTCCCATAACATGTACGATTCGGTACAGCCTAATATAACCTCTTACTTGTTAATATATTCAATTAATTTAATGAGGATTTATTTTTAATAAATACAACATTTTTACTTGTGGTAAAGTTTTTGCAATTCACATTACAATATTTTAGTAGATGCTTCGATATTTAATTATTGTTGGTGGTCTGCTATGAAAAGAAGGACATATGTATATAGAATAGCCGTCTTCCAAAATACTCGATTCTGTACTATTTTTCTGAGTTTATGCCGAACGTATACAAGAGACTGAATTGTTTTCTCTTTTCGGCCGTTTCCAGGCTGTTATCAGGTGTCTGTCTCAAAAAACCATATACACGAGGTCGAATTCATTCTCAAATAGTGCTTTATTGCAGACGTTAAGTGTCTTAACTTTAATTTTGAAAATCGTTATATTTATTGTGAGAATCAAGTTAAAGTCTAAAAAGTAGCGCTCAAGATTGTTTAATAAGTGTCATTTGTAAGGTCGTTTAAAAACGTTTTGTTTTTAAGTAATATACGAGTACATACACTCCTAAATCACTAATGTTGGTAAGGGAAGAGTAGAGATGAAGTTTCTAATTCCTCTACATTATCCTACCTATAAGCAATTGAGTGAAAACCCCCTTCGGCTATTGTAGGTTTCTAATGTATGCTTCAAAGTGAACTGTCCTGAAGAGATGAATAGAAGTTTCTATGAGATACTAAGATACATTCCGAAATGGTATTTCTGATAGAGGACGTTAACTTTTTAACTGATGCCTTGAAATTGCATGATTATATTGGGTTCTTAGACTCTCTATATATACAGATGTAACCGTGATCACTGAAACAGTGTCCTGAAGAGGAAAATAACCTCTACGGCGTCACACTTAACAAGCTGACTGAGAAGTTTAAATTTTATTAACATATACCCCAAAAGTTTTGCAGATCACTGAATGCTTTCAAAGGCGGAGTCTTTGACTGCAGAGGTTTAACTTAACCATTATTTGAAAGTTGTAACATTAAGGATCGACCGCTTGTTGGATACTAGAGCCCAGAAATATTCAGAATTGGCGAATATGATTGTAATGTAATGATTGCAACTATCGCTACATCGAAATATATTGCATTTGGCTCAGTAGTTTTTGTGACTGGACAAATTTTTAAACTTGCATTCGCATAAGCAAATACCGGAAAAAAACTTTCTAAACAGGACAATCGCAGAAACATAAACTGTTCCAGCAGCACACTGAAAAGTCTTGATCAGATAATTAATGAATATGTGGTAAATGTGTCCAAATCAACCATAAGCAGAGTGCTAAAAACATCCCAGACTATTACTCGACAAAAGCTGCTGTCTCTCTGTGCAATCTGCTGAGATGAGAACGATGAGGAGAACTTAACAGTTATGACGAGGAAACAATTATAATTAATTTTCATCACAAGTTCGGGTTTGTCTTAGCAGAGTCAAATGGTCTAAGTATCTAACCTGATTTATACCTTTCAAAATGTAGTGCTAAAAAAATCACAAATTCAAGCATAAAAATACCTTTTGTACTTGTTAAACAATTTTCCAACTGTTATAAAAATTAGAAACAGGCTTAATAAACCATTATAAAATACGGTGGCCAAAAACATAAAAATAAAATTCAATTTTTCGTGACCACAATATAAACCGGAAATTAAAACTATAAACACTTTTACAAAGACTTTTTTATGGTAGAGATTGTGCTGAAATAGACCAAAAATAAGGGTTCACCGAATCCGGATATTAGTTTTTAAGTTTATACGCACTTGCTCACACAACGAAACATATACAAACATAAACGTATTTATCTATATATGTAAGTAAATGTATACAGTGTTGGAAAAAATAATAAGAACGGATTTGCGATTTACAATGATGAGAAGAAGAAAAAACTTTGTTCATTGTTACTTTCAGCTACTAATGATCTTGTGGAGAATCTATACTGATAAGCTTACTCTGAATCTCTTTAATGGTCATAAGTTACTTACCTAAGTTTAATGGAAATTTTTAATGTGCTCGGAATAACTAATAAGAACAATATTTTCAATTGTTTATTTAAAACATCATTCAATGATCTTAAATACAATCAGCTTATTATTTTTCATTTTCAGATTCACCATAAGATCATCATCATCAGTGGTTGACAATAAGAATTAACAAAGCTTTTCTTCTTTGCATTATTGTAAATAAAGAAACCGTTCTTATTACTTTTTCCAACACTGTATGTATATAATATGTGTAACAACGTTTTAATTAAATTTTATATATAAGGTGGGTAAAGAAAGTGATCAACGAAAATTTACAATTATTTCTACAATATATTCAGGGGTGTCATAGAAACCAATATTGTCAGAATTGGTTTTAAAACCGACAATAAAAGATGCTTTGATGTCATGGGGCACTGCTACACGTTCAATAAATATCGAGATATTTCTAGTATCATGATATTTATTGTATGTGTAGCAGTGCCCTATGACACCAAAGCATTTTTTCTTGTCGGTTTTGAAACCAATTCTGACAATATTGGTTTCTATAACACCCCAGATTAAAAATAAAACACTTTTTCAGATTCCTTAATTAAGTTTGCATAATATACATACATTTTCTATTAACTTACCAATAGTGAAAAATAATATAGTAGAATGTTCTGCTATTGGCACATAACTCAAACGCGCTACATCAATTTGTTTTTCCGTGGTCTCGGTTATGACTTGTTTCTCATTGATGTCATTGGCCAAGGCCTTCGAAGAACTTAAAACTTGTACAGCAGTTTCGTCTTCCAAAATATTCTCAGCCGACGATAGAACTTCCAGTATTTGATCTTCAGTTCCTTTTAACATGCGCTTATTCTCAGCACCCTGTACAATGAGCGTATTCTTTTCGGCCTCCAAATCGGGTCGTTCTCTAGCCACTGTAATGCCCAGCAGCTGATCTTGCAGACCTTGTGTGGTGATCATGAAGTTTAGAAGTGTTACTTTCACTGCCACCTCGGGCAGATAGTGGGGATTGCGTAATTTTGTGGTCATATAGAATCTGTAAGTTAAAATGTAAAAATTAGCTTGGAATAGCTGGTGGTAGCTTTTCATTGTATACTTACTTGAAACTGTGATTATATTCTATAACCGAGTCTCCTAATTTAATGCACAGTGTACCGCCTTGCTTAAAAAGCTGCTTAAGTAATATCGATTCTAGTAGAGGATCCAATTCTTCTCCTATATTCTCTAGCAGTACAGGTAGACCAAATTGTATGGCATTTTCTAGTACTCGGGTATAATCGGGCTGATTTAAGCGTATTACACATAAACGATTATTCTTCTCCAGATTTTTAATCCATTTATTTGCCTGTCCTTGTGGATCAATCATAAGTGGCCAACGGCGGGCATTTCTTAAATGATAAATTTTAAATGCAACAAATTATAATTATATAAGCATATGATTTGTTTTTGAATCATAATCAATATCATGTGTTAGGGATTTTTAACTTCTTGTTGAAAAGGTCAAGGCAAATGTCAAGACCAGTTTTTAAGTCAAAAGAGAATGACATACTGTGAGCGTCAATATAGTGCAAACACCTAATATTGTTTAATAAAGTGTTTTATTATATATACTCGTACTACAAATACAAATACAAAATATCAGGCATGTCACATAATTTGATCGGAATGGTTTCAATTCCGTATTTGCAAATCGATCCTTTTTACTTTGCGTTCTCTAGATTCCGATCGATTTTGTTTATTACCAAAAAAAATTTTAAATCTCGATTTTTAACCTAAAAACAAAAAACATTTGTGTTTTGTAATAAAAAGTGTAACAAAAGCGAACAAAAAGAAACGCTAAAAAAGAAATTTTAAATAAAAGTCAATAAAATTTTCTAAAAATGCCCAGAATTTCAATTGTTGCTGTTTTAAATGAACAAAAACATCAAAACGCATTTGAAAAGCTACGAAGAAGAAATTCCTCTGTCATATTCCAGTGCTGTGTAAATATTTTTAATTTTTGTAATTTTTTGACAAAAGTTTTCTTGTTGCTGACACCAACTTTGAAATTTTTAAAATTTAATAGAAGTATAAATGAGAGAACTAAAAAAAAACAATGAAATAATAAAATTATTTAATTGTCCTTAGTAGTATGAGTTTTTTTTTTAGTATAAAATCATAAAAAATAACAATTCCACTTTAGAGATCTAAAGTGGTTTCATTCCGAAAAAAAATTCGTTTTTCGTTTTCTAAAGACTCAATTGACGGAATCAAAACCACATTCGATAGGAATTGAGTTCTGTGAAATGGCTGTATATTGTGTAATTCATAAGTAACTTAAGCAAATGATTAACAACGCCATACAACACCAGACAATAATTGAGCCGCCTCCATGTTTTACAGTCATGGTAACATATTTATTTCTAAAGGCATAAGAGTATATATTGATGGTTCAAAGATTAAGTGTGGCGTTTATTCTGGCGTATTCTGTGATTAAATTAAGGTAAGGTCACACTTGGCAAATATTTGCCGAAAAAGACGTGACCACTCGTTTATTTATTTAAAAAATCTTTTCTTATTTAGGCCAAAGCACAACAAATATTTAGTTTTAATTTATTTAATGCTGTTTGATGCTTTTAATGCTTGTTTGATCTCTTGTAAGAGTAAACAACGTCAAACAAATTTGTGCTAAGACAAGTGGTTACGCTTTTTTGAGTAAATATTTGCCAAATGTGACCGCACCTTTAGTTTAAAACTCACAATACTTCTCCCAGATAAATGTAGTGTATTTCAAACTAACATACTAGCGATTAGGGAAGCATGTAAAACTTTTGTCGACAGCCTGGTGGCACTCACGTCACTTAAATCCCATACTACATCTATTCTAGTCATGCAATGTAAAGAAGACTGTCTCGGCTGGGTCGTCTAACTGACATTACTCTGCGCATTGGGACTATTACGGTATTGTCACTACTTAACGTCACAACTTGATCTCTTGTAATTATAAATTATAAAGCTTACAAACACAGAAAAATTAAAAGAATTGTCACAACTTTTGGAATTACAGGGGTTTTTTGCATCAGAACGAAGACACTGTTCTCTTTATTTTTACGCAGAAAAATTGCTGTATTTTAAATAAATAAATTAAATTTGTATACGCTTTTGTATCTTTTTCTGTGAATTGAATTTTAATTAAATAACTATATAAAAATGCAATATAATTTTCTAATATAATATTATTTATATTAATATAATTAAGTTTTTCTTTTAATAATATGTGGTGTTGACTTTATTTTGTCGTTCACAGTATTACACACAAACTCAAAAAAAAAAATAGGCTAACTGCCGGAAATTTATCTCTATTATTCTAGACGATCTTGTACCATGACTTTTAGGGAGGAAGGATTATTTTACTGATGCAAATGTGTTAAAATCTGATCTGATTTGGTGTAAAGTACCAAATCTAAATCTAAAACCGGTCCCTATCCCTGAGGAGCCAATCAACTGACTAGTTATATGTTAGCATCCTTCTCTTATACTTACACCTATACTTACATCCATAGAACTCAAATTTGTATCACCTCAACGTTGCCGCTGAGGGATGTCTTCTAAATTTCTAAACGACAAAATTACATTGTGTAGAGAATTCAATTACATGAAACGACCAAAAACGAGTAGCATTAGGCATAATTCTATTAGCCAATTTAAATTAGTTACATTAGACAATAAATACGAAAATACAATCAAACCATACGATTGCTTACAACAGCAGCAGCATGGAGCAATTTAACAAATTTGATGTGGCATAAATAAAATAAAACTTGCAATAAGCAGTAGGAGCAGCAGCAACAATAATTCTAATCAACAAAAAAACAACGATTACGGTAATTTGGTTCGACAAAAACATAATTTGTTCCGCATGCATTAGTAATGGGAAACCAAAGTAATAATAAATTAGAGGATCTGCTTGCTCACAGACACCACTACTCATACAGCCAACATTGAAAAACCCAAGTCCTTTCGGCAACGAGCAGATTACTGGGACAAATGTAAAATGAAGGAGAAAGAAAAAAATAAATGTTATTAAAAAGGAACTAATTTACTCGATATAATCCAAAGAAAATAACGCACATGTTACCTATAGACACACGAACGCTGGCTACATAGTACACACAGTTACAAATTCCATTAACAATTCCAAATACAATGACTGGCATGGAATTATGTAAGTTTATGTGTGGGTTAAAGTCACACACCATATGATAAAATTCTCAAACAAATTTTCTACACACGTATAAACATTCGAACATACGAGGGCGATATGAAGATTAACTTATAAGTAAATGGCAGACAGAAATCATATACATATCGACAAATAGAATTAATTTTACAGCCAGGAATTTACTCCTTTTCCTATTAAAGCAGTGGAGAAGCGAATTAAAATTAATCCTCTCCAAGCAGCAGATAATGTCGCTGGAAACTACAAAAAAAAAACTATTACATTGAATATCATTTGTCTACAAGAGACATAATAGATATATAGTTACGGCGCACAGTGGGGGAATTTACGAAAGAAAGGAAAATTAATCCTTAATTTCAAAACGGTAAGTACGTTTACAATAACATTTTACATGCCTAGAGAAAAAGTGATTAAGTTTTGAATTTTGTCCTTATAAGACCACCAGGACAGGGCGGTGCTAGAGACCCCCAAAATATGTGAGAAATTAAAAACGAACTGGGATCGTGATCCGATTCCAAAGATTATACTATACTAGCTGACCCTGTCCGCGTTGCTGGCCCTAAGCAAACATTAATGTTGTATTATCACACGATTTAAATTGAGTTTTTAACGAAATTTACGGCCTTTAAATAAAAATCCATGGAATACCTATCATAAAGTTTTCTTTACAGAATAACTTATAAACTGGTATTTTAATTAGAAATCGTTTCAAACATTATCCCCTAGATGAATTCTCAAAAGACTATATGCAGGCAAAATCCATTTATCTGGAAAGTTTTGCTGGAGATTTAAATATAAGCGGGATATATTGCCCGCCACGCTTTTCAATGACAAAGGAGAAGTTTGAAGAATTCTTTAGCACGCTAGGAGGTCACTTTCTGGCATGTGGTGACTATAATGCCAAACACACTTACTGGTGCTGTCGACTAATGAATCCCAGAGGTAGACAGCTTTATAAAGCATTAGTTGATCGTAAAAATGGCTTGGATTTTGTGTCCCCTGGACAACCAACATACTGGCCTACTGATTCTAAAAAACTTCCTGATGTCATAGACTTTGTCATAACAAGAAATATAAATCGAATTTCAATATCTACAGAAATATCATATGATTTATCTTCTGATCATTCCCCAATTATACTGTCTTATTATGGGAGGACTAACATTTCAAAAATTCATACTGAAACATATTACTTTAAAACAAATTGGCTTAAATACAAACATTTCCTAAAACTAATATGCACATTTCAAACTCAGATATTGAACGACTTCTTTTCGAAAAGAGACAACTCAGAAGAGAATGGCAACAAAATAGATCACCTGCTGCAAAACAGAGGCTGTCTGCTGCTAGTAAAAATCTGAAAAAAGCCCTTCAATTGGAAGAGGATCGCAGAAATAGAAATTACATTCAAAGTTTGACAAATATCAAACACACAAATTTTTCTATTTGGAAGGCAACGAAAAATATCAAGCCACCGGTAGAGGGGCAAACCCCTTTAAGCAAAGCTGACGGTACTTGGGCTCGTAGCACAGAGGAAAAGGCTACAATTTTTGCTGACCATCTAAATACAGTTTTTCAACCAAACTCGCCAACAACTATTTTTGAACTTGAAGAGCCACCTGTGTCAACATTATCTAATGATGACATATTAGCTATAAGCCCAGAAAGAAGTAATCAAGGATAATATAATATTAAGAAAATCACCTGGAAATGATTCAGTTACACCTACTATGATTAAAAACCTACCGAGTGTGGCAATAATTGTATTGTCTATAATATTTAATGCGATCTTTAAACATGGAGTTTTTCCGACAAATTCGAAAACTTCTCAGATAATAATGATACCAAAGCCAGGTAAAGACTTGACCGTACCATCCTCCTATAGACCAAGAAGCTTACTTCCTTGCTTATCTAAGCTATTCGAAAAGGTGTTCCAAAAGAAAATCATACCATTTTTAAATGAGAAAAATATAATCCCAGTTCATCAATTTGGTTTCCGCGAACGCCACGAAACAATTGAACAAGTTAATCGTATAACCGGAAAAATAAGAAAATCCTTTGAATTAAAGAAATATTGTTCAGCAATATTTTTAGATGTCGCTCTTCGACAAACTTCGATAAAGTATGGCACAAAGGACTGGTATATAAAATAAAATGCTTGCTACCACCATGTGCCCATAAACTATTGGAATATTATCTATCGGACCGCTTATTTACAGTTAAGTACAACGACTACGTGACAAGAGAATATAGGATTGGAGCAGGAGTACCACAAGGAAGTATTCTTGGTCCTACTCTTTATTTGATTTACACCTCTGATTTGGCTACGAACGATATACTAACTATTTCTACATTTGCTGATGACACCGCAATTATTAGCTCGCATGAAAATCTATATATCGCATCTAGTATACTAGATAGCTATCTAAGGTCTGTAGAACCATGGTTAAACAAATGGAGAATACGAGTAAATGAGTTAAAAAGCAAACATGTTACATTCACATTGAGGAGGGGAGGTTGTCCACCTGTCATACTTAACAATGTAAATATACCTCAGTCCGATTATGTTACATACCTTGGTATTCGCTAAGATAGAAGTCTTACTTAGCATCATCATATAGAAACCAAGAGACTTCACATGAAGTTAAAAGCTCTAGCCTTCACTGGTTAATCAGTGACCAATCTAAGCTAAGCCTGGACTATGAAGTCACCCTGTATAAAACCATTTTAAAACCAATTTGGACATATGGCGTCCAATTGTGGGGAACTGCTAGTAATACCAGTATTGAACTTATACAGAGGGCCTAATCAAAAATAAGAAATAAAAACATCCACAAAGATCTAGAAGTACCATTGGTAAAGGATGAATTCAGAAGGGTCCGCGAGAAGTACATCAAAAAGCTGCAAACCCACCCGAATCCACTGGCTAGAATTCTAGCTCAGAGCCAGACGGAGTCGAGGCTTCGTAGAGCTTAACAGCCAATAAGAAATTAATGCTCTGTTAGAGAGTAATGAGATTTATTTTAGTTTTCAGATTTGAATACTTATTGTTAGGCCTAAGGCAGATTCAATAAATAATAAAAAGTTATATAAAAAAAGAAAAAAAAAACCTACTTATAAAAGGGCGCAATCCAAAATGGAAACGCATGTATTTAAGGCAAATTTTGTTCTTTTATTTGGTGTAAAAACGTATAAATTTTTTGTCGTACCAACTCGGGAGCAAGCCACATACACTGACCGTGTGAAAAATATGAATTTTCCAAAATTAAGCCAGCAATAGTTAATGATTGACCTTGTGCTTTATTTATAGATGGTAATAGACTTTAATATATAATATTAAAATATATCTTGTGTTATCGAATGATGTAAATATTTTGTAAATAAACCGAAAACTCGGATTTTTTAATGCTTTTTTGCCATTTTATGACATAAAAATGTACTTCTATTCTATTTACATTATTTAAGAAATTTATAAGAAGATTTATAACGTATTTATATTTTTCGGAAAGCTAACTTTAAAGAAAATATGTTATATGAAAAAAATAAAAAACTTTGTTACCGAGAGAACCGGGGTCATTAATAATATAGCTATTTTTTATGTACAATTAGGTCATATATTCAGAAATTGTATAGTCGATATCCAAAAATAATAACAGATTTTATTTTGCCAAATATGTTTATAATGGTTCCGCAAAGGGTTTCTATAACCCCGTTCCTGGTATAAACCAAATACCAAAAATGTAAAAAATAAAATTTTTGGTATATTTCAAAACTTTTTCGGAATTGTAAGGTGTCTTATAAAAAATTTAGTCCAGATCGGAAACATTTAGATTATAATTTTAAGTATTTTTTTGAAGAAATTGACCTGCAATACTCATTACCCAAACTTGGAAGTCCTTCGACGTTTTTCTAAATCGGTTGTACGAGTGGGAAAGATAAGAAAGGAAAAACATGGGCACAAACAAATTTTGAACTATAAAAACTCATTCAAATACACGAACATATGAGAGATGTTTTAGTTCCTTTTTACATTATGAGATTTTTGTCGGTGCAATTTTTGTCGTTTCTTTTTTAAAATTGCATTTGCGTTTACATTGTGCGATTTTTGTTACAGGGTTTTTTTTTTGTGGATCTATACATGTGTCCATATTTTTCTTCACATTCCAAACAACGAATAAGGGAACAAAGCGTGTCTCAAGAGTACTTGAATATGTGTACCCCTTTTAATACGTCTCATCGCTCTCGCCTACAAAGCAAGAATCTCATAATGCAAACGGGGACTTATTTTACTTCTTTAATTGGAAAAAAGTTCCGCGGAAGCACACCGATTGATCATCAAAGCTTATGGCTTCAACGTGCGAGAGATGGTTTGTGAGGTTTAGGTGTGGTGATTTTGACACGGAAAACAAAGATCGCCCAGGTCAGTGAAAATAGTTTAAAGTCCAGGAATTGGAGTTATTACTCCATGAACATTGTTTTCAAACTCGGCAAAAGCTTGCAAAATCATTGAGACCATACTCTGCAGTAATTTGAAAATGTTTGCAAGCAACGGAATTTATCCAAAAATTTGAGAAATTGGGTACCATATAAATTAAAACCGAGATACCTTGAAAGATAATTTGCATAGCCGAAATGCTGCTTAAACGCTGTTAAATTAAATCATTTTTGTATCGCATCATTATTTGCGATGCAAAATGTAACCATTACGATAACCCGAAGCATAAGTTATCTTATATGAAGCCTGACTAACCAACCTCAATTTGAATCAAAGCTAACGACATGGCACTAAGGTAATGCTCCATTTTTGGTGAAGCCAAAAGGGACTGGAATACGCTTTACTTCAAATAAGGGTATCAGAATTTGGCTTGATTCGTTCTTCGCCTCAAAATATGAACACTTTTTTTAGCGCTCCTTATGTTGTCAGAAAGATGGGAAAAGGTCATTTGTAGTAATGGCCAATACTTTGAATAGATTTATATTATACAAATGTTGCATTCAATATTGTTATAAACTTCAGCCGTTGTGAATACCATCTACACTTCATTTTGAATTTTAATTAACAAATTTGAATAGTATACTATGATGATTCGTCTTTTAATTTTACAAAATTTTGTAAAAAACTTTCTTTTATATTTAAAACAAAACCTTTTCAGATTAACCTCGCAAATGCAAACACACTCAAACACACACACAAACATCATACGACAAAAATAAAATAGGAAATCATGATTAAATTGAAATGAATTTAATCGTGTATACAGTAAACGACAGACAACAGCCGATGTTGTTGATGAAAATGTATGAAAGGATGAATGAATGACTGCAAGTATAAATGAACGTTCGAATGATTGAATGATGGACTGCCTGGCTGGATGGATGGTTGGTTGGTTCTTTGGTTAAGTGAAAAATAAATGATGCTTTGCGTTGTATTTTTATGCGAATGTTTGTGTGTTTACAAAATGAAAATTTTGATGGATAAATAAAGATGTATGTATGTGTACGTAACTGCTTATAACTCAGTATGTGCTTCGTAGTTGTTTCTAATGAGAAACTTAACAAAATACCCTGCAAAAATCTGTGGAGTACGTGGTCCATTGTAGCTAAAATGTAGTGACTACATCATGGTCCTATGTAATGCACTTATGGACCATTTCATTTTCAAATCAGAACTTCTTGTTACACGACAATTATTCGTGCTTTAACGACCGTAATCGTTGTTTAAAAATATTTGATGTATTTACAAGGAGTAGTTTTGGGACTAGTTCCTTGTTATGCAAAGCAAAAGGATTATATGATCCAGTCCTAGGACATCGTAATGTTAAATGAACTAGTTTTTTTCAAACAAATGGATTATGTTTGGAGTACTCCTGGTCCATTGTGGAGTAGTCCATACATGCGTGTATGGAGTACTCGCGTTTTTGCAGGGTATGAACGAACTATCACTATGGAAAACTACTACTGCTACTTTGTTCGCATATACAAATGTACTTTCCATACTGCTACATATTCATGGTTATTTTCAAACTTTATTATTTGTTTTTAATTTTTTTCTTTTTATTTCCACACACATTTATCCATCAAATTGACACATACTAAATGGAAACACTGGGAGAAAGTTTGACCTTTAATATTCTTTCTTTTTCATTTTCATGTTCATTATTCATGTTCATTTTTTCTTTTCGGAAATTTCCAATACAATTTTACAATACAAGTGCTTAGCGAATTTACCATTTTAGAGACATATTAGAGATTCGTATGCATTTTTCACAGAAGAGTCTAAAGGTGGATTCACCCATTTGTTCTTAACAAAAATTTTTTCCAGAGAAAAATTTTTTTACTGAGAGTTTTTGCAGCACGATTCACCCATTTTGAACGATTTTTGTGAAAAATTAAAGCTGCCATATGTAAACAAAATCTATTAGTTTTATAATTGCGGCCATTGATTTATTTTGCTTTGGGTTTTAAGTGTCAAAATACAAGTATTAAATTATTTTAAAGTATTGTATTCAAAATCACAGATATAAATTCAAAATTAATGAAAAAAGAAAGTTGCTTTTGCTGCTGATGGTCATGGAAATACATAAGGCATTGTTATTTGTATGAAAAAATGCAACCTATTGGCAACTCAATTCATTTTGTCCAGAAAAAATATAAAATTAAACCAATTCAAGTTCGGAAAAAATATTTTCTCTTTCTCAAAAAGAGAGACGTCAAACTTCATATAAAAAAATTGTTCGAACAAAATTTTTGTTAAGAACGAATGGGTGAATCCACCTTAAGTTTTAAAGTTAATTTCTAAGTTTTGATTACATATTATCCTTTTAGGATAATTTGGTTGATTTGAAACTTAAGTCTCGGACACCGTGATTCCTGTCATTTAATTATCAAATATATTTCCAGCACATTTGGTATGTCCGTAATTTCCAGCGTTGGTCTAAATGTCAGAAGAAATAAATATATTAACAGTGGATTGCTTCTTGTCCTAATTATTCAATGAAATTTTTGTACTTTAGCTAATCTATTTTCTAATTTTGAAAACAAGTAATATGAATCTGAAATTTGCTTAGAAAAATTTTTAATACCAAAGTATATATAAATTTGCATTTTAAATTCTTGATCACAGCGATGTCAATTCGAATCGGACCTATAAGTAGGATGACCACTAGATATGGCCAATTTTTATTGAAATTTAGAACATTACATAGGGTGATTCAAGCAGAGAGAGGTTTTTCAATAGCCTTTTTTGACAGATCACGTGTGAGTCATGCGGTCTTGTTATTTTTGTTTAGTATTGTTTGGCATTTCATAATGGAAAGAACAACGTTTACAAATCGTTCAAATTTATTACGAAAATTCACGTTCTGTGAGGAATGTTCGTGCACATAATCGGCCGACTAAGCATACTATTCACAACACCATCACCCATTTTGAGACCCAGCATTCATTATTGGATAAAATTCGACCGAATAGATCACGTTCAGCACGCTGTGAAGAAAATATAGCGGCCGTAGAAGAGAGTGTACACGAAGACCGTGGAGAGTGAATTCGGCTCCGTTCGCAGCAACTCAGACTGACGTATGGAACGACTTGGCGCATTTTACGTCGAGATCTTAAATTGAAAGCGTAAAGACGGCACCACTTCCCAACACATCGCATTAATCAATGGGTTTATTGAGAGAACACTTCGGTGAGCACATAATTTCACGTTTTGAGCCGGTCGATTGGCCACCAAGACCGTGTGATATCACACCGTTAAGGCTTCATTAGTCTTTACTTTCTGTTCTGTTCCGTGTCGTTCTATTGTTAAATTTTTGTAGTTAGTTTTTCCGTATAAATGTATCAACGTTTTTTTATTGTACAATATGTCACTACTTTCGACTAAAGTAATGAGTTGTTCGTCATTCATCGTTTATTTTTTATATTTTTATAACTTTTACAAAAACTAATTTAAAATCAAAGAAATTGAAAATTTTTGTAATAAACCAAAAATTATTTTGTTGTGCGCGATATCAGCTGTTTTGTGCTGTTACTTACAATTACTTAGCAAATTTTTGTTTTTAACAGGTTCGTCCGCAACGACACGGAAAGTAACAAAATAACTAACGACATCTACACATTTCCTATTTAACAGTAAAGACTAATTCTGCCTTTAGACTTTTTCCTGTGAAGTCTAAAGTTTATGCGGACAAACCCGCTTCGATTCAGGCCTCGGAGAAACACATCACGCGTATCATTCGCCAGTTACCAGTCGAAATGCACGAACATGTCATCCAAAATTGGACTCAACGGATAGACCATCTGCGAAGTAGCAACGGCCAACATTTGATAGGCATAATCTTCAAAAAAATAAATGCCAAAGAATGTTCTTTCAAATGACAATCAAATTTGAATTTTCGGTGTTTGTTTTTTCTTTAAAAAAGTAGAGAACCTCGAAATGGATCACGCTTTACATGATATGGAGAAAATTCCAAATGAAATTGGAAATTTCTAGTGATGATTATCAAAATTTAATTTAGAATATTAAGTATAATTGAAAAAATTCCAAATGAAATTGAGTATTTGCATTTAAAATTTGAAAAAATCTAAATAATATTTAGAATTTCTAATTCTAATTTTGGGAAAATTCATAATGAAACCGAGAGCATCAATTTGAGATTCAATAAAATTCAATTGATATTGAGAATTGTTAAATTGAGAAAATTCCAAATAAAATTAAGAATTTCAATATAAACAAGTAAGAGTTTATATTCGGCTCTGTTTTATGTATATACCCACCACCTATACCAGTAGTATAATCTCTGCATTCTTCAAACAAATGTGTGTTACATTTTATATCGATAACGATATTTATACCAGTTATTTAAGCTATAATTTATTATGTGGCGATCGTCATACAATATTGTACTATGATATCTATTACAAGTTTGTTTTGGTGATTTTCTTCTCAATAACGATATATACAAGATTCTTTGGGCATTCCAGTTATTCTCCAAAAAGGAACCTTATATGGGAGATATGGTCAATTATGGCCTGCCCTTCAAAAATCAAATAGTACAAATTTTACATACAACTAATCTGTGTAAAATTTCGGTTCGATATCGATATATACAAGAATTTACGAAGTTTAATGTTTTTTTGGAAGTGGTCCTCATATGGGAGCTTAAACCAATTATGGACCGATTATCATAATCTTCGTTACAATGATTGATATATGATTTATCACTTCATAGTGTTTTTTATAAAAGATTTATGAGCCTCTAAGTTATCTTCGAAAGACTATGTAGACTTTGGTTCATGGGCCGTACTACACGGTCGCCTGCTAACCTAACCTAACCTATGGTTCAATATGGACCGATAGTAATAAAATTCGGTACGCCGATATTTGTGCCGAATTTGAACTTTATATTGCTTGCCATAAGAGATTTATGAGCATGTAAGTTATTTTCGGACGTGGTAAAGTCGGGGCTATTGTCAAATGTGATGTAAAAAAATGAGACTTATTTCTGCTGGATTTTGTATGGATAAGCAGTATCTATAGGGATTTATGTACCATAGACGCAAATTCCGGGAAGACATTTGTGTGGGGTCTAGTGGAAATCGTGTACCGATTTTTGCCATTTTCAACGAGACTTTTTCCATCATAATAAAAATAAAGTATGCAAAAATTCATGATATTATCTATATTATAATTTTAAAAAAATAGCAAAAAATATTTGCAAAATATCGAGGTTATCCAAAATTTTGTTCTATAACTCTGATCCTACTAGACCAATTTCGTTCATTTTCAATAACAAACATTTCGGTGAAACAAGGAATGTTTGAGAAGAATTTTATTCTTCTAAGCTAATTTTTTGAAGCTCTATTGTGCTTTCAACAGACGAAATCCTATACGGACCCAGAATATATATATACTTTTTCGTTGTACGACCAATATTTCGATGTGTTACAAATGTAATAACAAACTTATTATACCCCCAACTTTTTGGTGGTGGGTATAAAAATCCAATTGAAATTGAGAATTTCTATTTGATATTGAGGAAATACCAGAGCGATTTGGTGAAATGTACAATAGGTTGATGTAATCATTCTTGTAGACGACTATGGCAAGTGGTAGTATCACATACCAGAACGAGTTCAGATTAATGATTTCTCAGATCTGCCTATATATCAATAACTCTTTTGAACCATTCGTTTGCGGTTTCGTCAGTGAGTTATGTCTGCGGTACCAATTGTACCTAACGGTTGTACGTTGGTGGCAACGGGGAGCAGAAATCGAAAGGACAATACGGAATATAAATGTTTCAATTTAAAATTCTCATTTTCATTTCAAATTTTCGCTATTTAAAATTTAAATTACCAATTTTATTTTGAATTTTCTCATTTTAAACTTGAAGTTCTCCAATTCAAATGGGATTTTTTTAATTTCAATGAAAAATGGCGTAGTCTACCAGACTATACTGTTTCTAACAGTTGTCTCCCACTAGAAGTAGTAAGAATGACCCCCGAAATTTTATTTTTTATTGTAATAGCCAAATGTTATAAATCTTGGAACTAATGTCGAAAAAAGTTCGAAAAACTGTTCTCGATAAATTTTATGCCTGTTTCGTGACGAAAGTACTCATTAATTCTAATATATTACTTTACAGCAAAGTTGTTTTTTCATAGGAATGAAATTGTAAACTTTCTTGTGCATTATTTTTGATCTTTACGGTTTTATGAAACAATCCAATTATTATAAAGTTTACCCTCAATTTTTCTGCAAGTGTCATTATACAATTTTATCAATTTTATTTCTTTAATACTACAATCTGTCCGTTCATCACATGTGAATGTGTTCAATGAAAAATGAGGAATTTTTAATAAAACAAAATCCCTTAAAGTTATACAATATACCGATCGATGCACATGAATGTACAAATGTACATATACGCGAACGATACCATTACGTACATATGTACATATATACATATGTATGTAACTAAAAGGAATTATAAGTCCCTTCAACCAATTGCAAAACAAAAAATAAAACCATTTGAAATATTTACGTTCACATTTCATGAAGCGTATAAGGAGTTAAAATGGAAGTAGCAGTAGTTGATGTTGGCGTTCCTTCTTATTTCACATTGTTGCTGTTGTTCTGCTCATATGGCTAGATGTGGGATGGATGTTTTAATAGCAAATGTGCTTTAATCTAGCGTAGAGCACATTAATCAATTTTTTGTTGTTCCTGATATACATACATACATACATATGTATATGTATGTGTGTGTTTGATTGTTTGTTCGTTCGTTCGCATTAAACGCTATAAGGCTGCTGAGACTAATGACTGTGTTATAGAAGGTAGTTTGCCGTCGTGTGATGGCTATAGTGGTACTGGCAGTCAGTAGTCATTGTTGACGTTGAGTTTAATGCTGAGCAAAAACATACAAAAATAACAGTATTTACCACCTTACGGGAAAATTGGTACAGCACAACAGATGCGTTCTCTTCATTTATTTCAATTTTTTGTTCCTTTTGTTTGCCAGACTTATTGTAAAGTAACCCAGCACACAAAAACGAGAACGATTAAGGTATTTATAAATATAAAAGAAAAAGCCTTAGTATTGATGTGAATATTTATTTAGCTTATAATTAAAAAAGTTTTGTAGAAAACTTTGAAATAATGAAATATGAATGCTTAAAGAAAAACTTTTGGGAATAATCAGGTACTGGATTGTGGAACTTAACTGATCTCCATTCTGGACAAGGTGGAGAGACTAAAATATTGTGCTACTACTGTGTGTATGGGTTTAATTACTCAGTTAAGTCCGGAAAGAATGTTGAAAACACCTCATCATAATATTAACATCAACTGCATTACTGATAAGTCGGCTCTAACACTCAAGGAGTCAGATTTGCATACTTACTAAGAATGGCATTCAAGAAAAAGTTATATGGAACCTACAGGCATCCCTAAATAGCAACTTGGCGGCTGTGACTACAGGACACTGTAGATTTAGCAATCATTCAAGGATACTTGGATTACCCAACAATGATTTTCGCAGGTGTTGCCACAATGAAGAAGATTTAGAAACAATATCCAACTTTCTCTTGTCGTTGATCATCATTCTCTCTGAGATCTTGGACATCAAATTAGAGCGCATAATAATGGCTTTTTTATAATGAACAGTAACTGGCTACCACTCATTGTGGTGTTCTCAAACATCAATCAATTGACTTTGGAACTCATAATTTTCTCCATATCTGGAAATCTAAACATGACTCTCTAAACTTAACCTCTTTCTAGATCTCAAATTTTCCTTCAATTCTACCTTTTCTAACTCTACCTTCTACTCCATTTCCTATCTTTTAATACAACACAAACCTTTTGGACGACCGACTGTCAAACTAACATACATACACCTATCTTTGATAGAACTCCGACAAGAAATCTCTGGGCCTCAAATACTATACTACCCTGATAGCAAAATCCTTCAACATCATCTAAGGGTTTCACCACTAACTTGAAGTGTTAGTTGTTAACGTTGGGATGCATTGACTCAGTTTCGCGTAATTTTACTTTGAGAGGTTGGCTTCCTTTGAACAACCTTCTTTGCTTTTTGAACCATTGTGGGCAACTAGGCATTGACATTGTCGTATAGGGCTCTTATCAGACGGATAATTTTGTCTGGATCAGATTGCATCTAGAGATTTGTGATATTGCTTTTTATCGATATACATTACATGCTTATATACAGAAAACTAGAGCATTTTTTAGCAATATTAATAATTAATTCCTTAATTGAGGCGACAAAAATGTTCAGGATGCAGAAATATTCTTTTTTATTTTGTGATTCTAATTCAATAGGAAGGTTAGCTTCGTTCCTGCATTTTTCCATGAAGTAATGCAGAATAGTAAATTAATATAATATTAATTCTTCATACTTCCAGTTACTCCTCCTTAGAATTCTTTATTTCACCATTTATATCTTCAATTGGTTTTGTGTTTGAATGATTTCTTCCAGATATTAGTTTGATACTCTTTTAAAGCTCCCGTGTAGTGATTGTTTTATTGAAAACTTGTGAGTCTTGGATTGTCCTTCTGCATCTGTTTTGAGACTTCGCTTCATTTGCTTATCCATCAGATATTTACATATTTGAGCATCTTCCGCTGCCCTATTAATTACTTCGTGTTTGAACTCCTTTCGCTCTTCAATCTATTTCCGTGTTACTTCAAATATCAAATTTGGTTTCTGGCAAAAACCAAACATGTTACTTCATCTGTTTTATGGGCGATTAAGGAATTATGAGGATCCAAGAAGAATTTCAAGAGTCAAAAGAAATATTCAAGTGCGTTGGTTTTTTAAATCTTTGTAGAAAATACTTCACTCCATCTGATCTTCTTACTATATATACTATATACAAAAATGTAATACAACTAACATTTACGGGCCGTGCTCCGAAGTCCATTTTGGAATTACTCGACCGCGTTCAGGAGAGGCGAAGGTGCTTATCGGTGACAGTAGGGTATCTTACTCTATTGATTCACTAGAGCATCGCTGCAATCTCGGTTGTGTTTCACTATTCTATCGATACTACAATGGAATGTGCTCTGCTGAAATTGGGGAAATTCTTCCCGAAACCCGTAATTTTTTGTGTAATACACGTTCTTTAGTTAGGGCTCATCCATTCATGGTCGACTGGACAGTGGCTCGCACAACACTTTACAGGGAAAACTCGTTTTTTAGATAAATGCTCTCTATCACTTTTAATATAGAAAAATTAAAAGCAAATGTTCACAAATACTACTCCCTCTATCCTGCCTTCCATAACCTATTTCCTTATTTCCAACACAATGCATTGCATGATTAAGGGAAGCGTAGTATTAAAAGTTGTGCATATTATGTTAAATGAATAAAAATCAAAGAAATATAAATCGTCTAAGGCTTATTCTATCAAATAACAATAGAAAAAATAAATCTGATTCTTGGAATTAAATTCTAAAGTGACCAGTGAAAACCAGTTCTAAAACCGTTCCTAAGAATGAGTGTTTGTATATTAAATTAATTAATCTCTAAAGACATAAAATAAAAATTTCAACTAGTTGTTGGCCCTAAATGTTGGCTGGGTTGTGTTGAATTCATTTTATACAGATTTGTTATGCGAGTGGAAATGTATAATGTGCGTATATGTTTTTGTTCGTAAGTAAGACACGAATGGTACGTGGGCATTACAAACACATTTTAATGCCTACAGCGATCTACTGATTTGTGTGAGCATGATTGTGCGTGTATGTATTTCATTTAAGCTCACCCCATACGCACTAACGCTTCTAAAGTTTTTACCTTAGGGCAATATAAAGAAAATTCAAGTTGAAATCGCAACATATTTAGCATTGCAGCGTTTAAGCTGGTTTTATTAATATTAATTAGGACAAGTGGTTGCTGCTAAAAAGTTTTAGATATGTATGTACATATGAATATATTCCCAGGAATTAAGGAAAATATTGTAAGATAAGAAACTTTTATAGGTTTAAAATAGAATTTTTTTAGATTTTCATTTGAAAAGTAGCAATTTTACAGTGTATCGAAATTGAACTCTACAGTTATGAATATACCATACCATTATGGTAAGCAGCTATATGTATGTATATGTAATTTAAAACTTTGTCGCTTTATCGCCTTGACGTCTTTTTGTGTTTTTCCATATAATCGTTTAATTATATGTGTGTGCGTGTTTGTGTGCAAAAATAACAAAAAAAAAAATATATAAAAGTCACCCTTCCATTAAACGAATTTCACCAACAGGCATCAACTCTACACGCAGCATCCGTTTTCTTTAATTTTGTTTTTCATATTTTCTTCCTGTGTTCAATTCAATATCAAACGCACATGAATATCAGATGTATAAAATTTCAAATATATTTGCTATTTTAGCTCAAACTACACTTACTTCACTTCACTTCACTTCCTACCTACCCAAAAACCATACCATTCACCACTACCATCAACCACCCTTCTATGTAAGTTGTGTAACACATAAAAGTGACATTTAATATTGAAGTACAACTGGAGTCTGTGTGGAGTAAGTGGTACATGTTGTAATTTTCATAGTTACAATGAATGCTGCTGTATATTACATCCTTCTAAACATAACATTCTATTGTTAATATAAATGTTTTTACTTCTTTTTATTTTATTTTTTGTAATTAAATGAAATTTTCGACAAATACTTAAATTTTGTTTATCTTGTTGTTGGTTACATTATGCCAAAAGCAAACCAAAAACAGAAGAAGTAAAACCTCTCTCCCCTTCCCCACTCTCTAATCGTTCTCAACCTTGTTTCTCAAAACTCATAAAATACTTTTTATATTTTTCAATGTTTTTACCCATAATTACCGTTACGCGTTTAATTTAAGTGTTATTTTATATCCGTCTAACGCTACGTGTTAACAGTAGAACAGGACTACAATGGCTTGCGCAAACTCTTAGTGCGCTTTGTATTTTTCTCGTAATATAGAAGCACTAGATATATATCGAACTATTAATGTGATAAAGAAGCTAAAGTAAGGATACACTTGTAGCCTTATATGGGAACTATAACTAATTATGGACCACATCATAGGCTGTACGATTTCTTTGAAAAATATTTTTGTTGAATTTTATTTTAATGTCAGTACTTTTACGATATTTATGCTCGATAAAGTGATTATGAGAGCTATCTATAGACATACATATATACATATATATTGTTTAGGTGTGATTTGTGACTAAACTTGTTTGGATAAATATATGTATGAATTAAACTTTTATGACCGATAAGGTCCTATTTCGTGGGAAAATTTGTATGAGAGCTAGGAGAAATAATAGACAATTGCAAGCGATACATAGTGGGGGCAAACGTTCCATTTTGCAATAAAATTGCACATGCCTAGAGAGGAAGTGCCTAGAGAGCAGTGCCAGAGATCCCAAAGTGGGACACATCAGGCATGTGAGAAATTGAAAACGATCCCCATTCTTCCTTTGTGATCCGATTTCAAAGTTTATACTATATATGAAATCTAACAGTCGAGTACTGAAAAGCTTCAGTACTAGTTTTCGAGATATTCGCATATGAAAATTAAATGTTTAACTTTTGTAGCCAGGCTGGTTTTTTGCTACTAGCGCATTCAAAAAACTTCCCGATTATTTAAAATACTTTTTTTTTGCAATTTTTGACATAATTCTATTATTTCACATTATTTCAGAAATTTCCAAAAAGACTCATACGCCCAAGTTCTTAATTCCAATACAAATTTGAAACAGAAATCGTTTTCACTTCCACATAGACAATTTCTACGCGTTCAAGTGAAACTTTATTTTACGATTTACCAAAACTTTAATGAAAATTTCACTTCCTCTTCATTTTACAAATGCAGAACCCAGGTGATAAAGTATTTGTATTTTTCGGAAAGCTAAATTTAAAGGAAATATGATATACTAAAAAAATAAAAAAAACATTGTTAACGAGGGAAATATAGCTGTTTTTATGTAAAATTCATGTAAAATTCAACTCGATATCCAACAATAATAACCATTTTTTTATGGCTCAAAATGTTCTTAATAATTTTGTAAAGGGTTTTAATAACCCCGCCTTGGTATAGATAATATGGCGAAAAGCTAAAAATTCCATTTTTGGAATTTTTAAAAACCTTTTTGTGAATTGTGTGGTATTTTATAAACAATTTTAAACTTTGTTTTCATTTTAGTCTTTTGTCAAAAAAAAATGTACGTATACGTATAAATGCGAAATTTTTATAAATAAAATTTTTAATTCAGTTTTAAAAAAAGAAATCAAAATTACATAATTTTGGCTTATTCTCCAAAAATACTTCCATAAAGTTTTTATATTTCAAAAGTTTAAAAAAATAGACACAATTTCCTATCCATAGATATATGTATATAATATGTCTTTCTTGTCTTTTCAACGTATCAAATTATTAGGGAATAGTTAATAACTCATTGTGAGTTGTTCAGATAACCTTGATATTTTTTGCAATTTTTATACTTGAATATAATGCAGAAAATATCATGCAATTTTGCACACTTTATTTTTATTATAGAAGAACACGTTCTGTTGAAAATAATAAGAAAAAGCGATCCACGACTTCTCAGAATCCCCATACAAATGTCTTCCCGGAATATGGTGTTATGGTACATTAATCATCCCTATCGTGAATAAAAATTCCACATGAAATTTGTTCCCTTTTCACATTTTTCCTATTTAAATTCAATGTTAAAAAAATAAAAGGGAACAAATTTCATGTGGAATTTTTATTCACGATAGGGGTGAATATGTATAGAAAAGCAGTACCCATACAAAATGCAACAAAAATAAGTTTAATGCAAAGAGAATCTCAAAACAATATCTTGTTATACATTTCCAAAATCACTTAAATGCGGATAAATCTCTTGAAAACTTGAAAATTATCATCAAGTTGAAATTCAACACAAATAATCCATGTATGTATACATATAAATCGTCGTACTAAATTTCATGTTTATCGGTCCACATTTTATCGTTTTCTAACCTGTCTGTGTGTATTCTTCTTTTTATTATTATTACAAATTTTAGGTTCAGTTTATTGCTGCGTTTTCCGTTGGTTGATAATATCAGCAATGATGGATGTTATTGTTGTTATTTCTCCGTTAAGGTAGATTTGGTTTTTGTAACTACGAAATGGACGTAATTTTTTTAAGTGCTTTTCTAAAATGTTCGAAAACACATGCAGCATTTTCTTCCAGGAGCTTAAATTGAAATAATCTTAACATTTAATAGCAAATTTCAGATTATGACACTGAAAAGCCAAATTATGGAGCCCAAGTTTCGGCTGTAACTCAGCAATCACGCACAAATTGCATAGTAAAGACATTTTCAACAAGAACTTTGTTTTCCAACAAACACGTATTGAAATAATATAAAAGTTTTGACAACGAATTAAAATTCAATCGATAATCACCAAACGCTGTTTTTTTTTTTTTTTTGTAAAATTTTTTTTTCAGACAAAGGCCATTTTAATTTGATTAAATATGTCAAACTTGTGGCAGGAAACAAGTGTAGTTCTGGCAAAATAAAGGCCAGGATGGAACATCATGAAATCACTAATATTTTTCATTGAAATTTTTTTAAATCTATAAGTACATATATAAGTGAGTATTCTTGCACTATATTCGCTTTATTTCAGTTCCACTGTAACTTCTACAAATTGTTTTGAATTTTATTAGTTTTTTTTTGCGTAATACTGGTTTACTGTTCTGTAAAGAGGATATAAAAAGGACTAAAGGGAATAAACATGACAGCAACTGCAACAACAACTTCAGTAGCAAGAGCAAAAACTTATCAGCAATACAAACGCGATGCGTTGTACGGGTAATATGTATAAATAAAGTTTTGAAGTTCCATGTTATTATAAAGAAGCTTTGTAATTAAAATATCTTGTAATGTAAATGTAATTAATTTCATTTAGCGGAAAAAATAGTACAGCAACAAAAACAACAACAAAAAACCAAAGAGCATGTGAAAAAACGTCCATGGAAAAAACTCTTTGCTTTTAATTAAGTGAATTACACCCCCATTTAAGCAGCATAAAATACAATATGTATAATATGAATGTAATCAAACGTTTTTGTCATTTTAATTTAATTATTTATATACTTACATACATATTTATGTAATATGAGTACTATATAAGTGTGTATGTTTATAGTATGTAACGAATAAAATGAAAATTATTTAATACTTACTGCATCATTATGGCACTTTCAATGGAAAATGAGTCAGTGGGTAGACCACAGATATTCCAGTTGCGTATTTCCACTGGCTCGCCCAGCACATTGACCAATTGAAAATCTTGACTGCATACAATGCCAAATGAAGCACATTTTTCGGCCCATTTACGTATTTGTTCGACACGGTAATCTATGGTGAAGGGTCCCAGATAGGCCACCACTCCGGAAGAGATTAAAACATCCCCTGTTAAAGTATTATAAGTACGTCCCAGTTGTTTGGCCGTTTCCGACCATCTGGTACGTTCTCCTCCTAAACCAGAGATTAATTCCTGAGCTCTTTGCAATTTCTTAGTACAAGCTTCATGTTCAGCTTGGAGAACACTGAAAAAAGTATAATAACGTTTATTATATAATTAAAAAAAAATGAATAGATTTAATTAACTTACCCATATTCCTTTAATTGTTTATCCAAAACTTTTTGTATGGCTGCCAAATTTGCTTCGACACGCGCCAATTGATCTAACTTTTCATTTAAGGTTTTTTGGGCTGCCTAAAATTTAATTAAAATTATATATTTTTTTATTCTTTTCTTTAATTCTCACTTACATTATAGGTAGCTTGGGCCTCAGCTAAAGCTATCTTCTTTGGCGCCACTACCTTAGCCACCACATCGTACTTGGTCAAAGCTAAAACCCATTTACACAAACCCTCACAGGCCGTTGAGGCAGAACGTATTTTATCCGGATCAAATGCTTCATTGCTTAAAACGCGCTCTTGCAACTTTTTCATTACCGCTGGCGGTATATTATCCTTATCAAAGTTCAACAAACTGTCCAGAAATTTTATATCACTTAAAACTCTCTTGGAAGGACCCCAATAGTCCTCAATCATGCCCACACCACTTGGATTAGCAATACGTTCGGGTTTAACTTCTTTCAAGATACACACCGCTTCCATAACAATACGCACACCTATGGGAGGACTCTTCATAGTCTTGACTACCGCTATATCGGCTGTGGTCAGAGTATTTAAGGCTGCCAAAGCGTCGTTTAATATGGGCAGAGCTTCACCCAATTTTGCATCACATTCATCTTTGATGGCTTGTGCTACCTGGGCTTGCTCAGTGGCCAAGGCTTCATCTTTTTTCACCATTTCTCTTTGTTCTTCCGCCGCTTTACTGTCTTCTGTAACCTTGGCTACTTGTATGGCCACAGTTTCGGATGCTGCTTTTAATTTAGGTTCTAGAGCTACCAATTGTTCCTGCATTACACCTACTTGTTGCGCTGCTATATCCAATTGAGAAATGCCAGTGAGATAACGATTTTTATTGGTCATAATGGAACTGAAGAGAGAGGGAAGGGAACATTTTAAAACTTGAAGTTTAGGGTAAAAATATTAAGTTGGAAATAAATTAATTTTGCTAACAAACATAAACATCGGGTTCAGGTAAACACATATGCAAAAATTATATTTTGTAAAAAAAACCTTCATTATTTTTGTCTGCTGGTTCAAATTATTGCGAAACGATAAACGTTCGAACCGTTCAAGACTTCGTAAAACTATAAAAAAGATTAAAATCTAGGAAACGGGTGATCCTTGAAACGTTACAAGCAAAAGGCTTAAACAGCGGCAATACTTTGGAAAACTTCATAAAATTCCAACTGGCTTTAGTATAAATAAGACCCATACCACCTAAAGGAGAATAATCGAAATAGATTTTCTTCCATGAGGGTTGGAGTGTTCAATTGTACCATTCAGCTTAGAAGGATGGTAAAATAGAGGTTAATGTATAAGACAAAAACGCACTTCCAATTCTTACATTAAAATATGCGATAGTTACCTATTTTCATCAAGGAACAAAAAAAATACAGAATAAACAAAATTATCATGTCGCACTTCATAACCTTCCAATTATAAATTCATTAAAGTCCTTAACGCCATCTAAATTTGCATGATTCATTGACAAGCAATAAATACCTTTAATGAAATTTAAAACTGTAAAAGTACATAATAATATCCAAAGACATTCCTCATTCTGTCACATGGCTTGAAGATAATCATAAAGTTTCCTTCTCCAAATGACTACAAGTATTTCCTACCATAGCCCTATTCCACAAAACAACTTAACAACTTTTCATTTTGCACTTATGCAATTTTTCGTCAATGTTCCTCAGAAAATTTTATAAGTTTAAATTGATAGGTGTAATTTGTAAAGTTTTTGCAATTTTTATATTCTCTTTGCAAAGTTAATATTGAAAAGTGTAATTTGCAAAACTTTGCTTTGACTTGGTTACGTTCTACAAAAACTGAAAATTCTATTTTTGCAAAGCAAATTTTGAGTAGTTTGTCAAAAATTTGCAAGATAAACGATAACTAGTATATCTAGCTTACAAAATTTGAGACGTGAGTTTTTGTTCGACAATAATAAAGACGCGGTTATAACAAGAAATTATAGGGACCAAATTAATTTTTTAGAACTACAAAATTTTAATTTTAAATAGTGCAAGAGAGTCATTTTAAATATAATTAGAGAAATAAAAATAGAAATATATAGTAAACAGTTAGAGCCCAATACACATCCGCTCTGTGCTTGCATTTGCATGGTGTTGCAAAATTAATAGTTTGCAGTACCATCCATAGTATTGTCGACGTTATAAGAAACGTATTATTGACATCAGTGTTATTGCTGAGAAGTTTTTTTATGATGGCTGGATTCCCTTGTGTGTGTGGTAGCGTGGATGGTTCAATCATTAAAAAATTACATAAGGAAGAATATGAGGACCGGCATGGAAACCACTCATTGAATGTGATGATGATATGCGGCCAGGCTACAAATTTCACAATGTAAATGCAAGCGTTTTTCGAAGTTCGGTTGCAAGGGAAAGATTTGACATTGGATGGAGTCCTTTTTCGGATACTGTTATTTTGGGTGATAGTAGTTATGGACTGAAAAACTAGTTGAAGAGGCTTTTAATCGTTGCCACAAAAAAATGGTTCATAATTAAAAGTAATTTTGGCATTTTTAAAGAAAGATTCGCGTGGCTAAATTAAATGAAATATATACTTTAATATGTTGTATATATTTACAAACATTAAAAAAAAATACCTACATACATACTTTTGCGGCTCATTTTAATAAATTATATTTAGCAATGCAAAGATGATTAAATGCTTAGTGGAACACTTTAC
Organism: Bellardia bayeri; assembly: GCA_950370525.1. NCBI lineage: Eukaryota > Metazoa > Arthropoda > Insecta > Diptera > Calliphoridae > Bellardia > Bellardia bayeri. The sequence continues at coordinate 67,914,641 of OX493265.1, forward strand.
ACTTAGAATAACAACATAACATACACGTACACTTGGAATAACAATTAAAGGGATGAAATTAAATCTAAAGTTGCAGGACATATATTACTTAAAATAACCTGCCGGGGATAATCAGAAACATTCAGGAATAACTAAAGTCTGAATAAAAATCCAGACATAATGACTGTGAATGTGACTCCACCTCATCTTTTGAAAGAATTATAATATATAGGATTCCTGATATAATTCCTAGATTTTAAATAGCATAGATCTAGCAGTCCAGCTGTTGTTATAACCCAATCAACTGTTGCTTAAGCTCCTCATTTGCAACGGAGGAACTTTTGTGTGTTAAAAAAACATACAACTGCCTTGCAATTTCACCTCAACTAGCAAAAGTTTTACAATAGCGCAATTCACAATCTTGTGCAAATGGTATTGCATCATTGCATTTGCAAAAACGTCTAGCATATTTTTGCTCTCGCTGTGTATTTTGTTAGCGTAGAGCAAAAATATGCTAAACCATTTTGCCATTTGCTCAAGATTGTGAATTGCTCTAATATATTAAAATTGGTGTCCTTATAGATCTTTCTAATTAAAATAGTAGTAGTTATAAGAGTTACAAGATCTGCGCAGTAGTTGATTCTTGTTATTTTAACAAAACCTTTAATCAGTTTATACTTACGTTCTCTTTTTATTCAGCAAAGTTTTAAAGGTTTGTATCAATTCCAAATATGAAGTTGGCGTCACATAATTATGCCTTTTTAATCTCAAAAAGAAGGCTTCCGACAATGATTGTGTGGACGTATGAAATTCCATGCACATATCAATAGATGCCTTCCGCTCCAAATCGGTTAAATCTTCTTGAGCTAAAAATCGCGTAGAAACAGCTAAGAGCGCATCTTCAGGCCAAGCCTGAAACCAATCGATGGTGCAGCAATTAACAATAGAAGGAAATTTACGTATGCGTACACGTAAGGCTTCGCCAATGGGAGACATGGCCAAGACAATATGAAGTTGGTCCTTGCAGGTCTACAATTAAAATATAAAAAATTATAATAATAATTAAATTACTAAATATTATAGATATTTGCAGAAATTATTGTACCGTCACAAAGAAATTAAACAAGGCCACCGGACTGCCATCAGTTTGTACAGCCTTATCACGTTGCTTATCAATTTGAGCCATTTTCTCCACCACTTCGATCTTTTCTTCGTTGGAAAACAAATTGGGCACCTCACCAGAGTTAAGCAAATTATTTATATCCTCCAAAAATGATTCATCTTTGATCTAAAATCAAATTTATATTAGTATATATTTTAAAATCTTATTAAAATTTCTCTAAAACTTAAAGCACATAGATTTCTCCGTAATTTGAGATTCCAATTATGGAGCTAACACTTTTTCTACACATTTTACCTGCACATCTGTAAACAAAAATACTCCATGCATTTCGGAGGAGCTTATTTTACGTAATATAACCTTGATATCTTCATGCCATTCATTGGGTCCATATAATCGAGATATTTCAACTTGAAACAACTCATAGTCACATATATGCGAAGCCAAACGTGTTAAGCTCTGACGTCCGGATCCACCGACCCCAATCAGTAGAGCATGACTACGTGGCTGCTTTATAATGCGACAGATTCTCGATAAATGTTCCACGGCAAACCGGAAGAGTACCAAATTCATGGGTTTCTTTGACATATTATTATACTCCACCAAATAGGACTCCACCACACTGCGCAACTCCTCTAAATCTTGTACTTCAATGTAATTCTTGGTATCCGCTTTAGGATTTGTAAAATCACAATATATTAAACGTCTAAAATCGGCTTCTGTCAGCTTTGCATCCTTTTGTACTAAACGTTCGAATAGGAATTCGGGTGGGGTATTAAAACTTTCTTGGATTTGCTCATATAGAGCCTGGAACAGCCAGGAACGATCTGCATCTTCTACCAAACGATCACCATAGACTCTTTGTACCTCATGAACCCATAGCCGTCTCATTGAATTCATATCTTCGGTGGCTTCGGGTACCGATAGCAAGACACCTTGTATAACGCGAGCAAAGTCACGTAAATTGAATAGATAGTGAGATTTGGCGGGCGTTGGTAAAAGATTCAGTTTAGCTCGATTGTAAATTTTTAAAGTAGCGTCCACAATTTCATCAATGCAAGGATCGAATTCCTTGGAAAAGCCTCTGTAAAAAAGGGAATTTAAATAAAATTAACTAAGAAAATATGGGAAAGCAAAACCGAACAGCTTCTCAACTATTATGGAAGAAGATTAAAGGAAGATGAAATTCAACATCTTTGCAACAAACACAAACAATCAAAAAATTAGAGTGGTATATTCGGCTGTGCTGAATCTTAAATACCCTCACATAAATATAGAGAGAAATGCAAAAACTTCAGTGTTTTTTATTCAGTCTTAGCGCAAATTTAATCAGAGGGGTTATTGTGTATTTCCATTCGAAAAGAAAATCGTTAGAATTTGTATACTTTTTACACCGTTTTTGGAAAGCTAAAAAGGTATAATTATAATGTGGGGCTTCTTTTGGTTAAGTTTGATCTCAATAAGTGGAGAAGTGGACAAATTGTGAACTGATAGCTTCAAAATCCAATATTCAGTAAAGTAATTTCTATGTATTTTAGCGTTAATTACATCTCAATAACGTTATTTAAAAGAATTAATTCGGGAGTTATTGCCAATTATTGAATGACAGCTACAACATTCAGCAGGATAATTGCCTTATAACCCATATAAGTACGAGTTCTGGATTAAAATGTTTCATCTGTATAAAAGTTGGTTTGATATCGCTTTTAATTAGACATTTTGTTGAGTAAAAATGTTTTTCAGAAATAGTCCTTATAAGGCAGCTATGGCCAATTATGGGCTGATCTTCTAAAATTTCGGAACAAAGAATTTATGCATATGAGTGCATCTCACATTGAATTTTAATACATTACTATTAATACATTAATACATTAATACATTAATACATTAATATTTTAGATACATATTAGTATTAACGTATATGAAATATAAACCGATATTCTTAAAATACAGCAGTTTGATTTTTGCAAATATGTAAATGCTTCTTTTAAAATTTTGGATCAGCATTCTTAATTATAAGAGATTTATGAATATAGAAGTGATTTTCGGAAGAGGAGATATGGTAAAATATAGACCGAAGTTCACAAAACGGGCCGACACTCATACAATTTAGTACAACAATTTATATAAATATCTATAAGGATTATTTGCGTCGAATTTTAACCTGGGATCAATATTTTTACCAGTACTTTTTACATTGTATTTCGAAAGATTTTGCTTTCGATTCGAAATACGCAGTAACCCCCCCTGATTTATACGTATTTAAGGGAATTTTAGAAGTAGAATTTGTATGGGGTACATGTTCAAACGATTTCTTTTTACATGAAACTTATTTTTGCAGAATTTTGTATTGATATTCCAATTTTATAGGTATTTATGTATCATAGAGCCATATTTCACGACGAAATTTATATGGGAACTATAAGAAATCATGGACTGATTCTTACTATTTTCATCACAATTTCTCTTTTTATCATAGAAATAAAGTATACAAAATGTCGTGGTAATATCTGCAATATCTTGAAAATTTTTAAAAAATTAGTTAACAGATATAACATTTTTATAGAAGTTGTCTCACATTTTGGTCCATAAGTTTGGTTATACTATACCGATTTTGCTGATTTTCAATACCAAACTGTCTAACAAAATACAAAACATTTTCCTGGAAATTTTATGAAGTTTAATTATGTACTTTAGACGTGATAGTGTTTTACAGGGAAAGACAGAAAGACGGACATAGCTCAATCGACTTAGAATTCCGTAAGGATCAAGAATTATATACTTTGTTGGGTCTCAGGTGAATATTATTAAATTTTTACAAGAAATGACAAACGTATACATACCATATATATACCCTCATTTACCACTTGTGATGGTGGAGTGTATAAAAAGTCCCCCTTAGTGAATCATCAACATTTCTTCGTCTTAAATAAACCACTGCGAAATGTGTACAAGCTATAACATGTAAAACTAATAACATTTTTGTAAGCTATTCTAGTCACATCTACTAAATACTCCCAAATGATTTTGGAATTCTACCCGTATTGCGTATTAAACAAATACGTGATTTAACGTTACACAATTAACTAGTACAGCAGCCAACTAAATACATTTAGTTTCTTAAAAACTTATAAATATTACAAGATTTAATAAAGACCACTACGTGAGGTTACTTTTGAACAATTTTGTTTAACGCCTCGTCGAAGCTAAAGTAAGTATAACTCAACTTACCTTGTGTCTAAATGCCACAAAACAATTTTGCTAAAGATGGTTTTTAAGATGTCATCATTAAATTCATCGATGGATATCACGTTAAAGTGCCGCTGGTAGCGGGGCGTTATAGTGTTGCCCGTTGAAGGTGGTCCCATGGCACAAATCATTTGTAGATCTATTAGTTTCATGGGTAGTATAGTTTTACGATCATACCACATCCAATGATCCAACATCATGCGCAAGAGTTCTATGGGCGGTTGGGCTCCATAGTTCTCTTTCAAAGGCATGGACACATCATCCACAAATATAACGAATTTCTTATTTAAAGGCGGGCCAAATACGCCCTTACGCCTTTTGTCCAATTTGGACATGACAATATCTTGTGTCTGATTGGCTGATGTCTGGGCTGAGAAATTTATGAGTAAAGGTTTGTAGACATTCAAATCCATTTTCTTGAGCATGTAATCAATAATGTAGCAACTCTTGCCGGTACCGGTGGGACCCACAAACATGACGGGTTTTGAATGTCTTACCAAAAGATCCAAAAGCATGGTCATGCGTACATTTTCATTGGTGGTAATAATGATTTGATTAACAGGTATATCACGTGGTATAGGAGCAGCTGCTGTGACATCATCTTGCCAAGCTTTCCATTTACCTTTGCCCTCTTTAATAAATCTATAATCAAACACAGATCCCTGTTTGGGTATGGGAAAAATAAAGGGTTTTGTCAAAACCGGCACATGTAACTCTTCGGGTATTCCAAAGTTTTCATATAGATTTTCCGGGAAATTCTTTTCCATTAAAGCACGAAATACCAAATTAAACTTATCCCTGCTGTTGGCATCTAAAGAACCACCTATAGACCAAATGCAGGAAAATAAAAACACACCCTCAATTTGTGCTCTCATATCCAAATCCGATATGTTTTGTATATATTTCTCGTCTTTAAAGTCATCCAGAAAACAATCGAAGATATTCATGAGTGAAGCCACCAAATTGGCATCTGAGGTGGGAGCAATTTCAAATAGATTCGCTTTTCTAACTATATAAAGTAGTATAGGACAAAACCGATTTACCAATGCTGTTATCAACTGTTTAGCCACAGCATGAAAACTGCCAGGTAATTTGTTTTTCCAGGAAGTCACTAAAGGTTCCCAACCCAACGAAGAGGGTTCTAGGTAAATCATACCACAACGTGAAACGGTGGCCGGAGATGCAACTTCCAAATCCATGGGTTCAAATATTAAATTGGTGGTGGGTGATAGCTGTATAATTTCACCAGACATTAGACACAATTTTTTATTGTCATCTAATACAGTGTTCATGTTCTCAATCCAAATGGCATCCACAGGACCATCAAATATTAACCATTTACGATCTGGTGTTTCGGAAACTGCGAATTGTCGATAGCTTACGGCTAAAACACCATCACTCCATTCATGGGATACCATATCGAATTGGCCATATAATTGGCCCATGGTAATGGCTTTGGGATTGATAACGGTGAAAATGGCACGATTCTCTCCGGCATTCTAAAAGAGTTGCAAGCAAGGTATTTAAATTGAAGATCCTAAAACATTTGCAAGACAAATGTTTGAAATAATACTCACTCTCTTTTCCATACACTCCAAAGTTTCGGCCAGTATTCGGTAACATGTGGTCTTGCCACCAAAAGGCAAACCTACCAACATTAAACCATGTCTTACCACTATCATTTCATATAACTGAAAGATGTACAAAAAACTTAATTAAAAACCTTCTTAGTTTTAACTAACGTAACCACCTGTTGAACTTTCTCCAAAAAGAACTCGGTGCATTGCTTATTGTTCTTCTCACAAGCCAACCTACAACATTCATTAAGCACCACATAATCCGATTCTGGCAAAACAGTTCCCGGAAACAAATCCGAGGTAATGCCATGAAATAGTGGTACATCTTGACTAAGAAATTTGGGCAAATTTACATCTTTAATAGAGCGTAAAACTAAAATATCCTCATTTTCATCACGATAACGAAGTTTTAAAGCACCTGCCGCTTTAAGAACCGACTTGACAGCACGCATACCATAATCATAATGGCACTGAGTACTTAATTGCTCGGAACACAAGCGATAAGTGGCCACAATTTTCACGGATAAAGGTTTAGCGGTTAAGAAACCACAGGAATATAACTCAATTTCCGAAATGAGGGCGTAATCCGGCACCATCATGGCCACAGAACGGAATAAGGCCTAAAAATTTAAGTATAAAACTTATTACTGAAACAACTTTTATATATATATATGGCTTAAATACCTTCAAATTATCAGGTAATTCTGATCTTCCAGCATAACCCGGATTCATGGTTATGAATACCGCACAAGTGGGATCCAATGTCAAAGTGGTGCCTTCGAAAACCATTGTAGGACTGCCGGAATTTATACCCCGCTGTATGGTTAGAATTTGTTGAGCCACCACGGATAACACCTCCAAATCAATGCGATTAAATTCATCGAAACAGGACCAAGCACCACAAGAAGCTAAACCTTTAAAGAATTTACCCAAGGCCAGGTAATCTAAACCATCCGAGCAATTGAAAACCACACATTGTTTGGCCACTGCCTTGGCTAAATCTTTAGTAGTCTCAGTTTTGCCAGTACCAGCTGGTCCCTCAGGAGCTCCACCCAAATGCAGATGCAAAGCACTAAACAAAGTGCGATAACAACGATCTGTTAGAGGAGTAACTACCAAGCGTGTAGTATTGCCCAAATACTCGTAGCCATATTTTAAAGAACAATTTATCATGCGAGTATCCAAGTTATTTTCCTCCCAATAATAACGCAGCTGAAACGTATTGTGTTTGGTAACAACAAACAAATATACCTACAATTTGCGGCCCTTTGTTCCTACTAGGAACCACAGGACATAATATATATATAACAATTTAGCTTTACCTGACACAACCATTGAAAGTCATTTAATTCTGACACTTGTTTCTCCACAATTTCCGCCAATACATCTCTGGCATGTACATCCAACACCACCAAAGCCCCCAAAGTAATGCGATTCTGACCACTCAAATCCCCTCTCACTAAATCAACAATTCTTCCAATTTGTTCTATATTTGTCTGCAAATAGTTTTGTAAACTCTTTCTGGGATTATCGGACATAAAACTCTCGGTGATGTATAAAGTCCAATAGGTTAATGATATAGATTGAACACATTGACCCGGCCACACCAATACCCATTCATGTCTTATACTTTTAGGATAACTATAGAAGGCTTCACTCATTTTCTTATGAATACTCTTCTTCATGTCAATTTCCAATTCCAACAACCATTTTTCTACTTGTCCCCTAGCTTTAGCAGTCGATATAATGTCCACTAATTCCACTTCCTCACGTTCTGAAGAACGCATTATCGTGACCTCTAACTCTTCGGTGAATTTTAAAGTAGCAATACCCTCAAAGCATTTCTTTAAATGAGGTTGTACTCGGGTGGGATCTTTAGTTTCGGAAAGAATTTCCAACAGCTCATCGTTGGAGAGGAAGAAGAAACGTGGAAAATATAAACGTTTCTTTTCCAGGTACTAAAAAAAAGTTAATTCAATTGCTATTTAGTTTTAATTAAAAAACCATTTATTATTAAATACCGCATTTAAGCCCTTTTGTATTATCTCCAATAGGTTATAGGCCTTTTTCAAATTGTCCGACATTTTATTTATTTCTACCACGGTCATTACTCTTGAATCACTATTAACTTGCTTCATTAATTCCTTCCAAATCTTAAATGAGAATAATATATTAATTATATTGCTCAATGTGTGTAAATTTTTATATTAACCTTATCCACCGCACTGAAACGCCTTCCTTCTTCCGGCATTTGTTGTTGTATATCTGGACTGGAGAATATGGGCTCCAAATACATCCAAGTTGCTTGCACTTTTAACCAGTCATCTAATATGTCTTGTAATAGTATTAATTTGGCCTCCCATTTTCTGAAAAAAGGAAATTTTTTTATTATCAAAACACGAAAATTTACACAATTACATACTACATACGAGTATATTTATTATTTTGCACATGAAGAAGTTTAAAAATATATAAATAAAAGCTATTTCTTAATATAAAATTTATAAACTTTAATTACAAAATCACGAGAACTTTCAAAGACACACAATAATCTAAAACCGACATTTTCCGAAGTACAAGTGACCTTAGAATTTTCAACTCAAATCTTGAAGTCAACGACTTCAAGAGGCACAAACACTATATCGTCAATACCTAAAACATCACGATCTAATCGACTATAAAATCTATTTCTAAACAGATAAAATAATCGAGAAAACTTTAAAAAAACAGCAAGCTGTCAGAGTTAAGTGGAAAAAATAAATTGTTAAGGATTCGTTTTCACATTTCTAACGAGTACAGTGCAAAAATATTAATTCGGGCAGCTTCAAAACTATAAAATAGTTTTATCCGAGGTTCAGGCATTTAGTTTAGATTGATACAACTGGGCTAGACTAAATCCTTTGGACGAAATTAAGCCCGATATGTAGGTAGTGTTAAAAATACCCTGACTATGAGCTGCACATTTATTGATAATCATTCCCCATTAAGCTTGATTGTTGAAATGTTTCATATACAAGGTGCGATCTCTTCTCATAATGCAAAGGTTTCTGGCATGCCTTGGAAGAGACTTCAACTTAACAATATTGTAGTTTCGCTAAAATTCCAAAGGGACTTCTATGTCAACATGTCATAGAAGCCTGTGAAGTTTCTTAAGAATTTAAACAATTCAGCACTGGACATTACCAGGAAGGAGAATACTGGTGCAGCATAATTGATCACTGATCTACCAATTGTCATTAAAGTGTGCTGCTGATGGAACCCTGTTTCTAACTCGCACTAAGCTGAGGAGGAAAACAGTCAGTAGTTCACCGGCTAACTGTTTACCAGTCCACATAGATCAGCAACGTTGTAAGCCGAAGCAATAATGCAAAGTGGTTCATAATAAAAACTTGTTAGAAATAAACCTGTCATTTATAAACGGCTGGTGCTATGGAGATCAAATTTTACATGGGCGTTACCAAGGAGTATTCGAGTTTATATCAATATATCAATTAGATTCTAAAATATACCACTTTGAAGTTTCAAAATATTTTAATATATTTGAGATTTTTTAATACGTTTAATAAATTACATGTCAGAGGTGCCCTATATGGAGCACTCACAGCTCCGCCTTTGGTGTGTTTGTAGGGTTCATCTCATAGCTTAAACTCCTTGAATTCTACTAGTATGTATGTATACTGATTAATATACTCGTATATGATATACTGATTTTAAGATCTAACGAAGTTTATAAAGACTACATCAAGTTAAAGACAGACCACATGACCCTACTTTGCCCTAAGATGACTTAACATTACACATATTTTATTAAACAGATGTTAAAAATCTATTTTTGTTTTTAAATTTTAAATTTGTACTTACAGTATATCCTTTTCAAAAGGCTTAATATACGGAGAACTTTTCATAGTTTGCGTTTTGATTATCTGATCATCCAAAAGGATTTGTATTTCATCAACAGATGCCAGTTTGTAAGTGCCAGAATCCCTAAAATGTTAAAAACAATATCATCAAAGAAAAGTTAAAAAATGTTAACATTTCCTTCTTTAAAATCACTTACCTATAAGGTGACACCGAAAACGATATATCCTCCCATTCCAATACCATTTTCGACATAGCTCTTTCCAAATTATTCTCCTTGGTGGCACTCTCAGAGATGGCCTCAAATTTGGGCACATAATCCTCCAAACCGTATTCTATAATGCGAGCCAATGTTAGGTCGGCAGAAACTTTAATGGGGAAACCAATAATTTCAGAAACTAATTCCCAATGACGAGCTTTCATGCCGGGATTGCCTAAAGTGCTGATGGTCGGCATATGCTCACGGAAGGCCTCAATTTGGTATTTGATCTTTAAAAAAATAAACTTTAGTTAAAGAAAAACATATTTTTAAACAAACAAAACCTACATCTTTTATTAAAATCATGGTAGTGGGATGATCACCCATTTGTTTTTCCAATTTTTGTATTATACGATATATATTTGCCACATCATTGTCTATTTCATCTGGATCAAAACTACCTACTTGTGAGTTCATCCATAAATCATATTTATCCATAAACTCTTGACCAGCATCGAATAAGGTTTTATAAGGTTTTAATTGATCATGAGCCTTTTTCCTTATAATATATTGAGACAACTCCCAGCCATAGGAAGTTTCCTCCTCATTTATACGATCTATGGTATCCATGGCGGAAACCAAACGATTATCTAAAAGCTGGGCTTTACGTTTGTATTTCGATAATTGCTTGATATCGCCCCATTCGTCATAGGCTTGCACCTGCTCGAAATAGGTTTGTAATTCTCTCCGAAAAGCTTCAATACGCTTCTTTAATAACTCTTGATACTCTATGGTTTTATCGGCGATTACTAGACGATGTTCTTCAAAAATCGAGGGCAGTTTTAAATACCATTGAAAGGTGTTGCTATTATTTTTAATTTGCAGGGGAGAATAAAGAGTATGATCCATTAGCCATAAAATATGTCCCATATTAACACGCAACCTCTGCTCCATTTCGAGCACCACATTTTCTTCGATATTTATCACGTAGGCCTTTAAACTCATCAATTCGGCTGTATCTTTGGGTATTGTTAAAGCCTTTTTTGCAATAGACTCATATTCCTTGCCTAATTTAGAGATCTTGGTTTGCTGATCATTGACCATACGTGTTAGCAATTGCTCCTGCATAAAACGGCCAAATGTTTCCAAATTCGAAATGAACTTCTCACGATGAAATTCATATAGTCCCATACGTATAACCCCCCACACATCTTTAGCTATTTGATTTTCCTTGTCCCGGTATTGATAAACCATATCGCAAAATGACTCGAACGGAGGATCACCATGCATAAATTTCGATATTCTTTCGGAATCTTTGCCATTCATTAAATCGATATATTTATCAAAATCTTGTAGTCTCAGTTCAGGACCAATTCTTTGCTCTTCCAATAAAGCACAAATGCGATTGCGTGTATCGGCTATTATGGAATGGGGTATGGCAGGTTTTAAACAGGTTTTGTCGGTAATTCGTAGATCTGTGTAAAGTTTACTCTCGATGCGTGGTAATTTCTGTATGGCCAAGACTATTGCATCAATAATGCGTGTCATTTCGCTTTGTATTTTGGAAAAATTCGGATTGAAAACTATGATGTCTTCATCTTCCAGCATCAAAGATATTTTAAAACCTGGATTGGTTTTCTTAAAAATAAAAATATATTGTAGTAAATATTGATTTTGTAGAGTTAATTTGGCAAAATTTCAATACGTACTGCATAATCACATATAAAATCTGCAAATGTATTTAAACTTCTTATGCACATGCCTTCCAATTGTTGGGTCATTAGGGCCGCCACGCAATTATAAAAACGTTGTATTAGTCTTAGTTTTCGGACATCTGGTAAAAGGCCTTTCAAACTGGCCTTTAGCAGAATGCTATGAATTTCTCCATACCATTGATTTTCCAAAATGCTTTTGGTATTCTCAATGTGTTTTCCCACGGTATACTTTTGAGGAAGAGTTAATTATTGTAATTTAAAAGTTTTGGTAATTACTTGTATTTATTTTTACCGCAAATTCAAATATTTCAAAAGGAGTCTCCACTTTGGACAGTTCTTTAGCATCAATCAAAGTCAGTTCTTTATACTTTGTATTCCAAAGTTCAAGGATATTGGCCACTGAATGATGTATACAGAACAGAGTTCTCTTAAGACGACAGCGATTTTCATCAAACCTTAAAATTATTTATTAGAATTATGATGGAAGTGATATAAGAAATTTTAAAAATCTGTATTTTTACCATAAAAGGGTTTTCTTAGGTCGAGGTTTGGAAACATAGTTTATTGTTTAAAGAAGCTTATATCAAACGTTATGATAAACTTAACTGTATAAAGAATTTGATTATTAATTTTCTCTTATTAGAAAAATTTCAAGTATACAAGAATTTTTAAAATTTTCTTTGTCATATATTAACCAAAACCGAGCACCACTGGCTGCTAATTTATTTAGCTTTTTTTATAATCCAAACATAACCTAATGTCGGCAAAAAAAAAATCGGTAAACCGCTATTAATTATTATTAAAAAAAAACTTAAATTCAACACTTTTAAATACATATTTTTCCCTTTCCTAACTTTTCTACATGCCTTAACCAATGACTAGCCACCATTCACTCACATAAACGAACTTTTAACCACCTTTCATCATCCTTAACCGTTAGTTGTCTTTAGTTAAATTTATTATACCCACCAAAAAGATGGGGGGTATATTAAGTTTGTCATTTCGTTTGTAACACATCAAAATATTGGTCTTAGAACCAAAAGTCTATATATTCCGGGTCCTTATAAGATTCTAAGACAATCTAACCATGTCCGTCCGTCTGTTGAAGGCACATTAGAGCTTCAAAAAAAAGACTTAAAACAATCAAATTTCTGCCGAACATTCTTTGTTCCACCGAAATGTTTAGTACTGAAAATAGGAAAAATCGGTCCGAGTAGGATCCGAGTTATAGACAAAAGTTTCAGACAACCTCGATATTTTTCACATATTATTTGTTATTTTTTTTTCAAACGTAATGCAGATAATATCATGAAATTTTGCACACTTTATTTTGATTGTAGAAGGATAAGTCTCTTGGTAGAAATCGGTCCACGATTTCTCATAGTCTCCACACAAATGTCTTACCGTAATATGGCTTTATGGTACATAAATGTCTTTAGAAAAGCAGTATCCATACAAAATTCAACAAAAATAGGTTTTATGCGACGAGAAATCTAAAAATAAAATTTTGTTTCCATCGGTCTATATTTTGACATAAATTCCACTTCAGAAAATCATTTAAAAGCGCATAAACCTCTTAAAAACATTGTTATCAGGTTTAAATTTGACGAAAAAAATTCATGTACGAGTATATATTAAAATCGTTGTACCAAATTTCATGACGATGCGAATATATCTTAAATGCGCAAAAATCACTTATAAACATTACTATGAAGTTCATTGTGATCGGCCCATATGATGACTACTTTCGAAAAACTCAATTATATGCGTAAATATCTAATAGATATCGATATCGAACCAAAATTTGCAAAGATCAAAAACTATGCTCTGTAATTTTGTGAAGGTTAATCCATAATTGGTCATAGCTCCCGTACAAAATTCACTTCTAATATCGAAAAGCAATACCTATAGGAATACCTATAAAATTTTTATATACAAGTCATATATCGTTATTGAGATGAAATGCAACCAAAATAAGCTTCAAATACATAGAAATTATACGATTGGCCCATAATAGGTAAATTTGAGGGATCCCAAAAATAAAATAACTCGTATAAATTTCGCTATGGATACACAAATTAGTTTCAAGTATCAATAAATCACACTACAGGTAGTATATTGGTGTTAAGTAAATAAGATTCGGCAAAGCCGTATATAAACTCTTATTTGTTTTTTCTGTTTCTTTGCCAGATTTTTACTTTTAAATTTGTTACGTTAGGTGGAACTTTATTATGCTTTTAGTGAATGGTCCTTTTTTCCATGTATAGCAACAAAAAAAAAGAAAGAGATGTAAAAATAAAGTCATAGGGAAAGGTGGCAGATTTAAATTATGTGTGTGTTTTTTATGTGTAAGGAGTAAATTCAAATGGATTTATGTATGTACATATGTTACATACATATGTACATAATGTACATAAATACTAGATTGCTACAAAATTCTAGAGAGAAGGAAATTTCAAGATAATGTTCAAAGAAATAGGTTTAAAGCATTAAAGTAAGACAATTCCCAGAGTTATACTTATACTTTATACTTTTTGTCGATATTGGGTAGCAAAATTTTTAAGAGATTTATTGTCGTTATAGTGATTTTCGGAAGTGGGCCTTATATGGGAGCTACGACTAATTATGAACCGATCATCATAAAATTTTACCATATTATTTTTGGATACAGACATATTTAAGAAAGTTATGCACTTTAAAGTGATTTTGGGAAGTGAGGTTTAATGGGAGCTATGATCAATTATGGACTGATATTCACAAAATTTGTAGATGTTATTTGCCTTCATTTACTACTTATTTGTGGTAAAATTTGTTTGGATACTTGCATAGTTCAAACATTTATGGTCGTTAACTCCTGAAATAATGGATCGATTTCCACCAGTTTCAATCCCATTCGTCCTTGGGTAGAAAAACCTATCAGGTACCAAATTTTATTGAAATATCTTCAAAATTGCGACCTGTACTCTGCACACAAACTTTACTTGGACAGCCAATCAGCCAGACGGACGGACGTTACAAATGTCAGCAAAAATCCAAAATACCCTCCCGGCTATTGTGGTGTATACCCCATTAAATAAAAAGATTTATTATTTACAATTGCTATATAAATCATCAAAGTACATTGAAATCAGTCCTCAAATCTTTTCAGTACCCCTTGGTGGGCGGTAGTAAAAAGCGACTGTCATAATTTTCTCCCATTCCATGACATTAAGTTTCCCGCTCAAATTAAACCAAGATATTAAAGATTATTAAGAATACTGATATACTGATATACTAGACAGCTCTGTAGAATTTACTTTACAAAGGCTAGAAAATTGCCGTTGACCGCAATAGAAACATTAACATTGGCTATATTTAATCGCCTTGATGTTCAAGGGATTTTTTTGCACCAGATTCCAGAAAGTAGCAGTGTTAGTGCTGTTTCACACGTTTCAGTTTTAGCTCTTCAGTTTTCATTCAATTCTCCTTTGCACTTGCCGTTTCGTTCACACGCGTACCTTCAGTTGTTGTGCTTTTTACTATAAAGTTTCTACTTTTCAATAGAAATCATCATGCAAACAACTTCGCGTAGAAGAAACCAAAAGAAAAAACGAAAATTGACTAGTATAGTCAAGTATTATTCTCTTTCTTCCCTTCTCTTTTTGCTCTTGCCTTCTCACCGAAAAATACTTGCCTTGAAGAGTCAGAATTAAAACGTGTGAATGTGTACACATCTACTGTTAATAAGATTTTCGCTAAAAATTAAAACTAAACAAAAGTTGATTTTTATATTAAATTTGTCTGAGACAGTTTTGTTCCTTATATCTCGATTGATAAAAATAATTAAGCTTTATATTGACAATATAAAAGCTTTAATGATTTACAGTCACACAAATTAGCTGTAAACGGTTTTTTATTAAGAATTTTGTTTTCCAAAATAAAAGAGAAAGTTTTGACATTGTACTTGTTGACATATCAGTAGTATCAGCAATGAATTCAATTTCGCTTGAAAATTATTTATGAAAATGGTGGATTTGTGATATTTTCGATCAACATAACTATTCTTCTGAGACCGCTTTTAAGAATTTCGTCAATAAAATAAAAATAGTCACTATGAAATGTTTAATTTTTATCGACCTTTTTATATCTTGATTTTGTTAAAAAAATTTTTATTAGAATTTTCTAAATTGGTCAAGGTCAGGAATTTTTTTTAAAAAATAAATAAAAGACTAGTTCATTTCATTTTCTCCAAAAATAGTCACGTTTGGGCAACTGCAAATCTAAGAGCAATTATTGAGAAGCCTTTTCATGCTGAAAGTGTCACTGTATGGTCGGTATTGCGCTGTTCCTAGTTCGATCTAACTTGTGGTCATTTCGAGTTCACTGACAATAAGGCAATTACAAAGGACATATTACTAGCTGTCTCTTTGTAGCAGTTATCTGATTACGTATTTATTATTAGAAGACAAGTATTTTCCGCTCAATTAGCTTCCGAACTAGTTATATAGGCAGTCAAATAACCAGTTAGGTAGCTAGTTAGATAACTGGCTCTATGCAACCGGTATGGGAATTCATATGAGTTGATTAGCTCTTTGAACCAGATCAACTGGCTTCTACTTAAGACTCTCACATCTATAAGTAGTTAGTTACATACATAGCTAATTCTGTAATAAGTGATAAATTAAATGTTATATATATTCTCCAGATCTGAACAATCAGTGTAAACTTTGTTTGCTTTCATTTGGTGCTGTCTAATGTTTTGTTACACATACAATCACAGTCACAAATATTTACATGTATTGTAATTTTGAATGTATATGATGATTTGTTTAGGTAAGTGTCAAAAACAAGTCCTGCAAACAAATGACTTTTGTGTAACAGCAAAAAAAAACTGTATTTTTTATGCCTTTCTAAATTAACTCAAACCTAGTTTGTTGCTTTTAGTTTTTTTTTTTGTAAAATTTTGCCCACAGCTGTATAAACATTAATAAAAAGGCGAGGTTTCCGTGCACTCTACATTTATAAATTGGGTTATATTAGATGACAGTGTTGATATTTTCTGGAAATAAATTGTTGCAGACTTTATCGATACTCTCATGGAAAGTAAGTCCCAATTTACACGAAGCAATTCTTTAAGCTAAGCTGATTACCCCTCGGGATGAGGGGAAGATAATACGAGTACAAACTTGATTGTACTAGCAATTCGTGTTGTACTAATTACTTCGTGTGAATTGGGACCAGCGCTGCCAGAAGTAAGATTTTACCTTATTTTTTAAGATTTTTTAACCGAAAAAAGATTTTAAGATTTTTTCCCCCAAAAAAAAAAGATTTTTTGTTTTGTCTAGGTTAGGTTCAATTAAGGTTAGGTTCAATTAAAAAAATCTTTTTTGTTGCCATTTGAAAAATTTTAAACTAATCGATCTCAAAAAATGTACAATTTAGTATAAGAAAATGAATTTTTGTTATTTTTTTTGGTTAGTGTTAAATAAAATGTGAATTGTTTTTATTATTTATAATAAAAAAAGTACTTATTTCCAAAAATAAGATTTTTTTCTCAAAAATAAGACTTTTTTTTGGCAAAATTAAGATTTTTTGCTGAAAATTTCTGGCAGCCCTGATTGGGACAATAATGATTGGAGCAATAAGAATGTGAATATTCAAATAAAAAAGCGTCTATATTACTTACTGGTTCTCTAGTTAAGTAATCGATGTTTAAACTGTGCTTAAGTCAAAATCATTTTGGTATACTAAACTTTAAATTTATTAACACTTTGATATTTTTGATATATTCTGAGAAAAATCGTCAAAAACTTTTAAAAACTCAGACGCTAAGTATATTACAAGGTAATTGGTGATCTAGAGGAAACTAATTGATTAGGAGCAATAAAGGAAGATCAACATTTAAAGAAAAATCGACTGCCGGCTATGCAGCGACTTTCAACCAACCAGTTTCGTTCCTCAGTTAAGATATCGGGAATGATTAAACTTTATTTAAGCCAAAATCATCAAGGATTATTTTCAAATAAAAACAAACGATTTATTAGTCCAAATTTACACGAAGCAATTTTTTTTTAAAATATTGATATAATTTTTTCCTTGAAATTTCTTCGCTGTTCACACAGCACAATTTTGTTGCTTAAATCGGTCGTATTTTTATTGGAGAGTATACACACATTTGTACATATATAATACGAATTAGAAAGTAAAACGAATTCGAAGTACAATCAAGTGTGTACTAGTTTTATCAGTTTAATCAGCTTAGCTTAAAGAATTGCTTCGTGTAAATTGGTACTTAACAAAAAATGTCTGTATGAAGAATTTGTTCCTTACAATTGGTAACTTCTAATTTCTATCATGTAGCATACGCACTTTACCCCCTATTGCCATTTTTATTATAATTTTAACTAAAATGTACATTCCAAATAAAGCTCTGTGGTATTAAGTCAATGTGCGGTTAACTTTTTACGCTTAAATTTATATTCTACGCTTTATGCTTCCTTAGCTATTTTCAAAAGTTATTTCTTATGTATTTATTTTTCCTTTTTTTGCAATTTATGTTTTCATATTTCTTCTTTTTTTTCATAAATATTTATGTATAGTTTATAAAAATATTTTCCATTTTCTTTTTTATTGCTGTTTTGTTGTTGTTGTTGTTGTCATCATACCTCCACCTATTATGTCTAGATTACATTGCCAACCTAAAAATTGAAGAATTCCTTTTTATGCAAAAGATGAAAAAATATTGTATGAGAAGAAGAACTCACTATAACACATTTTTTGCATTATGCGCTGTACATTTTTTCGGTTTCGCAAAAATGGTGTTTTAGTAAGGGGTGTTAATTTTTGAAAATATTTCAGCATATTTAAAATTTAGATCGAATAACGTCTCATTTATAAATATCTTTAAATTGTAGATAAACAAACTGTCAATTAGCACTTTTTGAGTCTACCTCTTAGGTCTCTTTTTGTTGGTTAGTTTGGTCAGTGGCAGGAATCAACATGCTATATACTGCTGCGTGCAACTAATTAAGCACAATAGTATTCAATATTTTAATCGTTGTGTTATTTATTAAATAAAGCGCTAAAATTTAAAACTTATTTTTTTTTTTTTCTTTAAAAACCAGAGAAAAATTAACTTGTACATTTTGTGCATATCTCGAGCAAATTTTTCAAATTCATACCTTTACTTAATTGTGAATAAAAGCGAAACGCGTTCATCGATTTTCATGATTTATGTCTCATTTTGTTCATAGGTTATGCGACTTTACGTGACTTGACACTTTTTTACCATTTTGGATTTTTTATGAATTAAAAATAAAAAAAATCAATTTTTTATGCAAAATATATTTTTTTTTTCATACATTTATTTATAACTGCGAAACTGTTGCTTATGTAGCGAAACGTTGTATGAACAGATTAAAGGAATTATAATTCTTAATTTTTTTAAATTTATTTCAGCTTATTCGGACTAGTGGTTCTCGAGTTATGACAAATAAAAAATACAAATTCCCGATACGATACTACTAACTTCAAATTAGTTTTTAAATTATTATTTAATGTAACATGACCAAACGAATGATGCAGAAGTTCTTCTTTTTGGGGCTACTTTCATAAACAATTATCAGAATTGAGTCCCGAAATCATGTGTTGTACTGTGTTATGATTACACAGAGTGTTTTTCAGTAAATGAAATGTTCTGAATACTTGCTTAACATGTCAGTACTCTAAAGATTATTGTAGAAATGCATCAGGATTATCGGGAAATTGCAACAGCCTTGAGTGTTTCAACAACAATGGTTTTTCAAGAGGTGAAATATTTCAGAAAACATTCGACTACAGACTACAGGGCCACGTAAAAAAGAAGCCGTAATACGACAGTTTGTGAAGATGCGCACTATCAGTGCGAGTGGAAAAAAATCCGCATAAATCAGAAAATGAGATTCGGATTTCAGTCTTTAGAAAAAAATGAGGCAAAACCATCTGCAAATACAGTAAAACGTCGATTGCGGGAAGTTGGACTGTTTGCAAGAACTTCACAAAAAAGGCCATTATTGTCTGAAAGTAACAGAAAAAAAAGACTCGAATTCGTAAACAATACCTCCAGTGGAGGGATATAAAATGGAAAAGTGTATTATTTTCGGACGAAACTAAAATTAATAAGGTCTCTCCAGAGGGCAAAAAATATGTTCGCTGGCCAAAGTTGAAAAAATTTTATCCAAAGTACACCCGCGCAACTTTGAATCATGGAGAAGTTTCTAAAATGCTTTGGGGTACTATGTCGTTACGTCCTCTGCACAAAATTGAGAGGAATATGTATTAGTTTCAGTATGCAAGAATACAATTATGCTGCATGCAGATGAGATTATGCCAGTAACATGGACATTTCAACAAGATAACGATTCGAAGCTTACGTCAAGCATTGTTTTTTAAACAATTCGGTTACTCTTCTTGACTGGCATTCATGCAGTCCTGATTTTAGGCCGATTGAGAACTTCTGGCAAAGTAAGCTCTGTAAAAATAAGCAATTTTATTGATCTATTTGCCTAAAGAAAGAACCCAAGAACTCAAGAAATTCCAGATGTCAAACTGTTATCGATAGTAATGGATTTGCAACAAAATATTGATTTATTTTTGAATAAATACTTATTTTTGTAAAATTTGTGGTATGTCCTTAATTATATGCACGACTTATATGCACCTTATTTGAAAATATGATTCATAGATTCATAAATAGTATTTAATTTGGCAAAATATGCAGTTATTTTCTAGGAGGAAGAGTTAAACTGAGTACGACAAATTTTTCATAATATTATATTATGTCGTATTATTTTTTTAAAGCTCACATACTACATGTCAATAATTAGTTGCACGTGACCGTCAATATAAAGTAAACACCTAATATTGTTTAAAAATTTGTTTTATTATATATGTATACTACAAGTACAAATTTAAAACAACATACATAAGTATATTAAATAATTCATAAGTAACTGAACAAAAAGTAGAAAAATAATTAAATTTTAATGAAAAATTGCCAGATTTTTCGCTTCAAAATAAAGTAAACAAGTAAAATTATGTACAACATTGTATATAATATTTTGTTTGTAGTCCGTTTAAGGTACGGTCACATTTGGCAAATATTTGTCGAAAAAGACGTAACCACTTTATTTAAAAAAAAAACTTTTCTTATTTAGGCCAAAGCACAAAAAATATTTATTTTTAATTTATTTGATGCTGTTTGATCTTGGAAAACTCTTGTAAGAGTAAACAACGTCAAACAAATTTGTACAAAAACAAGCGGTTACGCTTTTCTAAGTAAATATTTGCCAAATGTGACCGTACCTTTACTTTTATCACAACTAACAAATCAAATCAATGACAAAGCAGGCGAATATATGTTTGTTCCTTTCATCCTGTGTTACTGCCTTTAGGTTATCCTTGCAAGAAATATTTATTTGCCTAAATTTTCTGTCCTGATATTCCCACCTCAATCCAATTGAGGGTCTGGGAACTGCGGAGGATGATCTAAAATTTTTAGACAATGATTGAGATACAACTCTTTCACAATTATTGTGGGTATCATAGTCCTGTTGGAAAATCCAGTTTTAATTTCTTTACACTGGGGGCTACTTTTTTTTAAATATTGAGATAATCTTCTTTTTCATTGTAGATTCTATAAATGTATAATTACAGAGCCTTGCTGCGGCCTTACAACAACAGCCAATACTAAGCCGCCATGTTTTACCGTTTTGGTATCATATTTATTACTAAAGGCTTCGTTCTTGGTTTGTCATATTCTTAGGGGTTTTTGATTTAAATTTTTATACGATTTTGTTTTTGTTTATTTTTTTCTTTTTTGTGAATTTCTGCTAAGTAGTTCTACTTAAATAACTACATATATGAAAATGCAATATATTTTTCTATTATAATATTATTTATATTAATATAATTAGGCTTTTATTTTTATAATATGTGGTGTTGACTTTATTTTGACTCTCACAGTATAGCGGCAATTAAAACATAACCGACAACTAGAAAATACTTATATTACTCAAAAATAACTTCAACTTAACAATCTTGCACGATGCATTATACTTAAAAAATCAATTGCCTGACCTTTAACCTTTTTACTAAAATATCTTTACAGTCGCTTCTTACACCTCTTTGTTTCCTAAATTCAATAGCAAATTAATCAATTCATATTTACACAAACTGTTTAATGACCCTTTTTATTTAATATACAATGAACTTTTCTTTTGTATTATTCTCATGCGGGCACACTCAACTGCAGGAATCTCGATTACTCGAGTAATGTTAAACGAATAAATATTTAAATGTGTTAAATTAATTCAAAAACACTTTCTGTAATAAGATTTGCTTTGAAATCTCTAAAGGGTGACATTAAATAATTTGAAAAATATTAAAATATAAATTGAATTTGGATCTGCAAGCATCTGTACCATATTTAAAACGGGGATTTGCTTGCACCCTAACAAAGGCTATAATAGCAGATCGCGGCAATATACTTTCATGATTAAAACTAATTGACTGATATTCGATAAGTTCTGGAAACCAAATGATTGGCAGGATAATTGTAACATGTACTTTGAAAAGAAATTACAATTTTCTGTAAGGAAATTTGCGTAAATGATTCTTGACTCGATGACTCTCTACTAAAATTGTTAAGGATGCAGGATCAGGATAAATTATTACTGAGATTAACGACAGTATCCATTTATTCTATGGCTACGTAACCATTAATGGTCATAGATAAAGTTATAATGGTCTCTGTAATGGCCAGGGATGTAAAATGAGGCCAAACTGGTGCTACTCGTGAAAACAAATCAAGTGAAATTATTAAAATAGCGATAAATGAATTCCAAGCATGTGAACGCAAATATGGTGCAAAATATTTAGGGTGACACATTCCAGATTGGGCCAATTAATAAAATTGAAGTTGGACTATATTTGGTGTTAACAAGCCGGTGACATTTTAAAGAAAGTCGCCTAATGTCTGATTGTAGCGATTTGCAGTGTTTGGCAAGATCGCAGAATTTTGCCGTTCCAACCTATTTTTAGAGGTAACGGTGAAGTAGCCAAATACTCCAAAAGATAATATCGGAAGAAACTGTGAGAACGATGGAAAATTCTGATATCATTTCTAATAAACATTTAATAGTAATGATATAGTAATATGAAGTTATGATGTTTAAAGACCTTGTGGTCTAACAAAAATGATAAAAAAAAGACTAACTTGGGCACTGACTCCAAGACTGAAAATGATGACAAGATAATCTCTAATATAAGATTTTGTCTTTAACAGAAGTCAGATTATTAAAAATTAATAAGATAATTTTATAAAACATTGTGAACAACAGTAAGCATTTGGTCTGCTATCTAGAATACAAGAGCGAACAAATTTGCGTAGACAATTCTTGAGACTCGCTGACTATCCTATCAGAATTGTTAGAGATGCACGATCAGCTATCTAGAATACAAGAGCGAGAATGTCGCTCATGTTGGAATACAGACTTTTTTGTTGCACATCTTCCAAACAGCAGACTTACACGGATGACAATATTTAAGACTTTGAGTTCAGTTTTCATTTATCACTAAGAGTTATTGAAAGAAGGCATATTCAAAAGTTCTCTCTCAATTTGCCGTCAATAGAATTTTACAGCAGAATATATGTATGTATTCGTAACATTAGTTAATAGAGAACCCAATGAAGTTGAGAGGACGATTAGTCAGTATTGACGAGCCATCGTTTTATGAGCACAAGAACAACACACGAACAGGCACAAATTTTTTTTCTCGTCCTTTTTTGTGTGGGTAAAACATGTCGATGTTCATAATTTTTTTTGCAATTTTTAAAATGGCGGTCTTTTTATGTAAAAATTACATTTCATGACCGATATCGTTGTGTTAACAAATGCTCTGACAGCGTTAATCAAACAAGAAAATATTAAATGCATTAACGTACAGAATCACCTGTGAGTACACGACAACACGTTGTTCTTCACTCCGGGTTGAGCAATGGCCAAACAACGCATTATATGACTTGTAAGGAATATACAATTTGTACGTCTCGCAAGTCAACTCTTCGTGCAGGGGTCAATGTACAAGCACTTTGATAGAGTGCTTGTTAAGTTAAGACAAAATTAAGCCTAAGTAAACAACAGCTGCCACTAGCCCAGCATGCTGGCGAACGATCACTACTACATTCCGCCCAGCTGAGTCAACCTTGTTTTCAGCTCCTGCACAGTTGACTTCGATAGCCGGCCATCGACCACTCTTGCCGCAGACTCTTTTCTCTCCAGCCACTACTTTTAATGGCTCTGTTGTTCCAGAAAGCAAATAATCTCTAGGCTGTTGCCGAAACCATTGAAAGTAGTGCCTGGAGGGAACAGCAACAGCCTAGATATTATTTGGTTGCCAAAGGAACAGAGCCATTAAAAGTAATGGCTGGATTATTTAATCAACAATATGTTTCTCGCGTACCCACCAATTACTAGTTCAGGCTTGTAACTAGTACTCGTGTCTCCAGTTTCCAGGATAGCAATAAAATGAAGGCATGGGAAGTTCACCGAGATGACATGTCACATAACACGAGACATAAAATTGTTCGCCGAGTGACCAAATTGATGGCTCGTCAAGATGGAAGGTAATGCTCATTTTTACATTAACAACATCTAATGATAGAAGTCAACAATAGATGCTGTTTGATCGCGAGAATAGTTTTATAAAAGAGAATTTATTAAGAATATGTTGCCTTTAGAAAGGTTATTGTCTCTTATCTAGTCATAAATAGAGTTAATAGAAGACAACATTTCAAGCTTTATCAGTAATGTTGCCATCAAAAGTGTAGGACAGAAGCAAAAATTTAAAACTACATACTCCTTACTACATACAAAACTACTTCAATGTATGTGTATAAAATATCCTGGATAAAGTTGTTTCTATTTAGGATTATCAAGACGATAAATGCAAACTCTACGACAACCTTGACAATTAGGGAAAATTAATATTTGAAAAACAAAGGAAATACTCATGGTGTAACTATACAAGGTGAGTGCAGTAGCACAGCTGATTGACTTTGTTTACAATTTATTTATGTCAAAAGTAATACTTTTTCAAGGGTTTTTGCCAGTAGTACATTATTTTACACAAACAAAATGCATATTGTTTTTGTATTGTGTTGTACTTGTATTGTGTTGTACTTTGCACTCATCTTGTATAATTACACCATGGAAATACTCATAAACCCAACATCTAACGAATTTAAATGCAAGTCTAACGAATGAAGAAAGGTTTATATTATGAACTACACCACTTACAGCATTAAGTAAAAAATGTATGCCCTACAGTTCCCCATTAAGTCTGCGAAAGTTGCTCAAAGATGTGCCATGATATCAGAGAGGGAGGCAACTTATGGATTGTCTACACCCATTATATGTAGCGTCAGCTGGTAGTCATAGGACGACAAACAATTTACGCTATGGATATAGATATGAAGACGTTGATTATTAATATTTATGTAGACAGTTTCGTTTATAAACGGACTCTCATAATGTTCGGAATTCATTTTAATACATTATTTGACAATAATCATTTCTTACATCACTAACAAACACAAACTCCACAAAAACAAGACAAAAAGTCTTCATAACTTATGCATGGTTTATTTTATAAGACGTATGTACATATATTTGATTGAGTCAAATTCGTTTCCTTTCTCTTTTAGTCTTTCATTCTTTACAACAACAACAACATTTCACAGCACACTTGATTTTTATCTACTCAGCTTTTTAATGCTCCAAGGATACAAATATTTTCAATTTATTCATAAAGAAAAACTCATTTTTTCAGTTATCATATGAAAATATGCGTATATTCTCAGTGTTTATAGAGGTATCGCAATGAAATTAAGATGGAAAGAAAGTATGATGGAATTTTTGCGTTTCTTTTCGTTTGGAATTACGCTGTTGATCTATGTATTATGGAAAATAATAATAGGAATTCTAATATAATCGTACTGTGAGCGTCAATATAAAGTAAACACCTAGGTTAGGTTAGGTCTATATATACTAAGTACAAATTTAAAACAAAATATATTGCATAATTCATAAGTAACTTAAGCTAAATATAACACATTAACAATCAGGCATGTCACAGAAATCGAGCGGAATGGTTTCAATTCCGTATTCGCAAATCGATCCTTTTTACTTTGCGTTCTCTAGATTCCGATCGATTTTGTTTATTCCCAAAAAAATTTTAAATCTCGTTTTTTAACTTAAATATGGTAACGTTGTGTAACCAAAACAAAAAAATATAATTTTTGTAATAAAAAGTATAACAAAAGCAAACAGAAAGAGCGCTAACAAAGAAATTTTAAATAAAAGTGAACAAAATTTTTCAAAAATGCCCGAAATTTAAATTGTTGCTGTTTTAAATGAACAAAGACATCAAAACGCAGTTGAAAAGCTACGAAGAAGAATTTTAAGGGATGCATCTGAAAACGACACCAACTTTGAAATTTTTAACATTTTATTTAAATATCAATGAGATAACTAAAACAATAATGAAATAATAAAAGTAATTGTTTAATTGTTATTATAAATTAGTAGTATGAGTTTTTTTTCAGTATAAAATAATCAAAAATAACAATTCCACTTTAGAAATCTAAAGTGGTTTCATTCCGAAAAAAAAAATTCGTTTTTCGTTTTCTAAAGACTCAATTTACGGCATCAAAACCACTTTCGATCGGAATTGAGTTCTGTGACATGGCTGAATAATTCAATTTTAATGGAAAAGTACCAGATTTTTCACGTCAAAATAAAGTAAACAGGTACATACGAGGGCGGTTCGGAAACTTCTTAGCCTAGCATAGAAAAATAATAATTAGTTTATCAAAAATATTTTTATTTTTCAATATAATCTCCTGAAACTTCAATACACTTATCTTATTGTTTATCTAGCAATTCTATCCCTTGATTAAAATAGTTTTCCTCAAGGCCTTCAAAATAGTGGTTTACAACTGTAATTGCATCTTCATTTGAGGTAAAACACTTGCCAGCTAGTAATTTTTTTTAGATTTGGGAACTGGTAAAACTCACTGGGAGCTAAATTAGAAGAATAAGGTGGGTGGTCAAGCAACTCGTAATCGTTGATTTTAGCCATTGTTAAAACACTCTTGTGCGCAGGTGTGTTGTCTTGATGAAAAAATTATTTTTTTGTGTTGTCAGCCAGAACGTTTTTGTCGAATTTTTACATTTAATTGATCCAAAATGTTGGAATAGTACTCTGAATTTATTGTTTTAGCCTTTTGCAGATAGTCAATCAATAAAATACCTTTGAAGTCCCAAAAATCCGTTGCCATAACCTTACCAGCTGATTGAATTGTGTTTGCCTTCTTTGGGGCTCTTCCGCCAATTTCAGTCCATTGCTTGGATTGTACTTTTGTCTCTGGAGTGTAGTGGCGGATCCATGTCTCATCCACAGTTATGAAACGACGCTTAAAATCTATTTTACTTTTCTTAAAACAATCCAAATAAGCTTGAGAAATTTTTATTCTTATGCGTTTTTGGTCGACTTTTTTGGACGTCCACTACATCATCATTCATCTTCAATGCTTGTACGACCACGTTTCAATTCAGCAACCCAGTTTTTTACTATTTACTATTTTTACTTTTTTTACCTTTTATTTACTATTTTTTACTATTTACTATTATGAATTTTTTGTCCCGATAAAAATTTTTATTTAAATATTTAATGACACCACGAATTTCTAATTTTTCCATTGTCAAAAAATCGCTGATGCGTCTTTTTTGAAAACCTGTTTCTACATGAAGGAGTTGCCAAAACACTTAACTTTTTTCTTTTTATACCGCGCTTTCTGTTCTAGGCTAAGAAGTTTCCAAACCGCCCTCGTATGTACATATATTAAAATTATGTAAAACATTGTATTTAATATTTTGTTTGTAGTCCTTTTGCCTTTATCATAATCATAATCTCTAAAGACGTAGAATCAACGAGTTTTTTTAATGAAATCAAGCGATTTATATATTTGCCTAATTTATTTGTCTAGATATTCCCATAGGTTGTCAATTGCATTGAGGTCTGGAGACTGCGAAGAATAATCTAAAGTTTTTGGACAATGACTAAGCAACCACACTTTTACATTTTTTGGAACATCCAGTTGTTTATTACTAAAGGTTTCGTTCTTAGTGGTGGTTTTTCACTCCTAATATCTCAAATTTACTTTCATCGGGAAAAAGAATATTACTCCAAAAAATGTGAGACTCGTTTATATATTTTTTGCTGGGTTTGCTCTTACTTCTCTTAATATACCTATAGATCTTTTTTCAATTTTTGTAAGACGCTTTACGTTTTTGCACCAGTCAAATTTTCTACGGCATTGTGTGTGGTATACTTGACTATAATTTTTTTATTGTACAGTGATGCCTTCCAAGGATTTTACCTATTTTAAGCAGGACTTTTCTATCTATATCTATTGTGATTTGCCGAATCTTAATTGATGTTTGTCTTACGAATGGAAATTGTTCACTACTGTTACCATTACAATACTTTCAAGCAAAGAAAAATTAATAGAATTTCCACTACTTTTTGCACAAGGATGATGCTACCGTTTACTTAATTTCAACATGTTAAAATTGGTCTGTTTTAACAATAAATCAATTAAATTATTGCATTTGTGCTGATATTTATAACGCCCATAATAATATTTCAACAATTATCTTTAAGTATACCAAAATTATTAAAAATCTCTTCCAGAGTCGATTTAACGATGTCCGTCCGTCCGTCCGACTGGCTGGAATGCTGTACATGTAAAGCTTGTGCATAAAGTGCAGGTCACAATATTTCAATAAAATTTGGTACATGATATTTTTTCGATCCAAGGACGTGCAGAGTGGTCCATAATTGACCATAGTTCACTGCCGAAAATCAGTTTAAAGAGCATAACTCACTTCAAAATATTGGTATCCAAATAATATTCAACTCAAATATGTTCCATATTTATGTCAATCTTTCAATTCAATTTTATGATGATCGGTACATAATTAGTTATAGCTTTCATATACGGCCCACTTCCGGAAATCACTTTAAATAGCATAAATCTCTTAACAATTTTGGTATTCAAATAAAATTAAATTCAAATAAGTTTCATAAACATATGTATTAGAGTTGTGCCCGGTCGTTCATTTTAGTGACCGGTCATTTTCGTTCATTTATCCAAGACTGATTCGTTCATTCAATCGTTCACTTTGAACCCTTATTGAATGTGATTTTATTCTTGTCTTTTGATAAACAGCAACTGAACGAAACTGATCCGTACACTATTGAACGAAAACCGTTCATTTAAATGACCGGCTCATTCCGTTCAATGAAGTGATCCGTTCATTTTAACCCTTTCGTTCATGAACGACACAGCTCTAATACAGAAATTATGACATCTAATTTTATAACGGTCAGTCTATAATTAGTCGAGACTCCCATATAAGACCCACTTCGAAAATCAATTTAACATGTATGTATAAATATTTTAAAAGTACTTACATACATATATCGAGATGCAATTCAACACAAAAAATATTTATATGAACAAAAGTCATGCCACTAAATTTTTGGATGATAGATCCTAATAGGTCATAATTCCCATATATCGTCCTTATCTGAAAAAACTGGGCTTGTCTTTTTTTGGTGAATTCCTAATAAATATATAAAATGCAATACATATACATATTTATATAATTAAGCTTTTCTTAAAAT
Organism: Bellardia bayeri; assembly: GCA_950370525.1. NCBI lineage: Eukaryota > Metazoa > Arthropoda > Insecta > Diptera > Calliphoridae > Bellardia > Bellardia bayeri. Next base: position 67,944,107 of record OX493265.1, read on the forward strand.
ATGTGTTTGTTGACTTAATATTGACGCTCACAATATATACATACTTAAATCCGCCACAAAAATTTTTAACTTTTATGCAACGGATTTTATAAGAAATACCTTTGACTATTTATAAGCAGTAAGTATATATGGAATTTAGAGAAAAATGTTACAGCATGTCAAAAAGGTTATTATTGTTATGACAAGTAACATTTGTTTTATATTCCATAGCTTAATATATTTAAGTTATTAAAAAGAAGGTGTAGCTTATCTTAACTGTTAATGAGATACCAGTCTATTATGACATTCAGCGAAAAGAGATGGTTGACGAAATCCCTGAATAACGACAAACTCTTAAAGGTGTTCAAAAACGTATGTAAGTCACAGTATCGGTATAGATCGAATAGCATATGATGTTAATAGAACAACAATCTTACAATTTTTCAAAAAATATGTAAAAATGTATAAAATCCATCAAAATAAATGTTTCCTATACCAAAACCTGATATTTAGAACAATAAATTTAAAATTTTGATATGTTTAATTCGAAACTTTATTACAAATCTTACACACTTACCGATACCTCCATCTATTAAACATTCTATTTGCCTCCTTCCTCTCAGCCGTTAATTGCAATTGCGCGTCTTTTTTTAAATTCATTAAAGAGTTTTGTAAAACAAAATCAATAACTGCCTTTTTCATGGCGAACACATAATCGGATTTTATCTCGTCGATATTTTCATTAAGGGCAGTGGCCCATTTATTTAAAACAGCTGGTATTTGACTTTTAATTCTAGAATTAATGGAACAAAATGATAAGGTAATTAAATACAAACAAACAAACATATGTAAGTATGTACATACATATACATATATGGATATAAATAAAACTGAAAAACAAAGATTGTAAGTCAAATCAACCTACCTATTCAACACTTTTTTGCTCATGGGTGAAACGTGTATGGTATCGATGCCATGTTTAATGTAATAGTAATAACGTAAAACTTCCTTTTCATCTTTGTTGGGAAATTCAGCTTCCAAATCAATGGCATTGGCACTAGAACCTCCAACAGCAGCAGCAGCAGCATTTACATCATCATCTTTACGAGCAATTAATTCGACTAACTTTTTGCGAAAGTTTTCTCGTTCCAAACGCATTTGCATGTAAGAAGGTCGCTCTATATTATTAAGGTCCCAAAATAATATGATTGTATGTTGAGGAGGTTGGTTGGAAGTTAGTGTTTTTACAGCAAGAACAATGTGTATAAAACAAATAACATAGATTGCCATTAATGTGTAATCATGTGTAACAAATTTGTTACCATATAAATATGTATGTACATACATTTATACGAATATACCAAAAGGTGGAATATGTAACTTTTTGCCACCCACCATACAACGGCGTCTTCATACTTACTTTCTTTCTTTTTAGTTTGTATCCTACGTTTGCAACGCATCTCCTTGGTATGACATAGTAGACTATCTGGTATACTGGTTGATAGCATTCTTCCATCTAATATTTCATTTGTACATTCTGGCATGTTCAATTCATACCAGAGACGTCGTGAATTATATTCTGGATTCGCCTTGGAACGCAATATACTTTGTAGCATATCGGGTTTGGGGCGATTGTAAACGAATTTTTGTTTTGAACATGGTCTCTTGACAGCACTGGCACCGCTGCTAGAGCTGTGGTGGCTTGTTGGCTTGCGATAGGCTGAAAAAAAATGAAATAGGAATATATTTACATATGTCGATAGAACGATCTATATAATTCAATGTTTAAAGATGATTTAATGAAAATGTTGACCGCATCTGTCGCATATATTTAAAAACATTCTGAATTGCAAATCAATAAAATGTCCATTAAAATCTGGCAACACATGACTGACAAGTAACCACTGCGCCAAGAGTAACTACTATTAGATAACATTTGGTCTTTCCCCAAGATATAAGAAGCATAAATTAATGTCCTAAGGCAACTATTACTGCCCAATAAGTTCCTGACATTGTTTTCTAGAATTTTGATCGAAAGTTGCTTTTAGAAAATTATTTTAACTGCTACTTTCAGAAGAGTAAAAGCTGAAGAAATTGTGCCACTTCAGTCATTATTAAATGTAGGCCCATAAGTTTCACAACGGTCCTGGTACCACCAACCTTATCTGAATTATATTATAGTTGTTCGGGTGTGCCTGGAAAATGGATAATCCGTCGACAATAGATGTAATAGCGTACTATATTTAAAATTAATCAAATATACATTCAAATCGGATGGCTTGAGTGACCTGGCAGATCGCATAACATGAATTCAGGAACTAATTGATTGAGCCAAAATGAAAAGTAACTAATGCACCAAAAGTAACCGCTGTTAGTTAGCATTTGGTCTTCTGCTTAATTGTCAGATAGAAAGTGATGTCATTACTTTTATAAGAATATTGCAACAAATGTAGTCGAAAGTATTTTCCAGAAATGGAAAGAAGTGTAGAGCAATTGCGCAACTGTAGAAAATCCTTAATGTAGGCCCATAGGTTTACAACGGTTTTCTGGGAATATAAGTTGATAATAACCAACCTGCTCATACAGTTGTGCGGGCTTTCTTGGGTAATTGCCGCTAACTATCCAAAAAAAAAAGTTAAATTAAAAGCTCATTTGCAGTAACAGTGTATTTCTTACATCAGGATCTCTTGCAATAGATCTATGTTTGTATCTTTATCACCTGATACAGATATTACTAGAATAGTTGTTAATTTTTTTCTGCCAAACGGCCGAATTATAAAACTATTCGATAATACTCGTGCATGCATAATATGGATTTTAACTCTTAATTGTATTTAAAATTTGTATGCCACAATATTCCACTCTTTTTCACAAACATATTAATAATTTTTCTTAAAACGATTGAATAATGATGTTACACATTTAGTTTTATGCATTTAATTGAAAGGCTTAAATAAAGATCGTGACAACAGTTTGTATTTAAAAAATTTGTTTACAGATGATATCCTATTATCTTCTATACCCGCTCTCTTATAGTTTACGAGTTATACAACTTTTAAGTTTTGATATATAACTGTAGATATCTACTATACCAGATAACATAACTGGTCAATATGGGTACCGTTTGAATGGAAAGGGCTTTCGAATGATTTATAATACGAGCTGATTTAAGCAGAATTTTTAACTACTAAAGGTATTTTTTAACATTATATTTTTTTCATTTATAATTATTTCATGAAGCACCACCTTCACTTTAGATTTAGGGTAAATTGTTTTAAAAAGTATGTATTTTTTGAAATTAATAATTTTTAACCTTACATATCTTCACATACATATCTCAAAGAAAGCTTGGAAAGTTTTCTACAAAATTGTATATAACATAAATTATAATTAAATGATTGTTATCATTAATTTTCAAAATAGCAGCACTTTTGTAAAAAAAAAAAACACTTTAGGTATAGAAGTTAATTAGATATGTAAAATCTGTAAAAAAAATTGTTAAAATCCAAGCTGTTTTCACGATCTTAATGAGTTAAAATTTAAATTATAGTTTAATTAAAACAAAATCAAAATTTAATTCATTTTACATTTAAAATTAAATTTAACGGTTTTATATATGAAAGCAACTCTGTATTTAACTTTTATAAACAATACTCTAAAAGCTATAAGTACTGTATAAAACAATCACTTAAACTGTTTACAACACTACAAAACATTTGACGCCGTCATTAATTTCACACACTGACTTTGTTATGCCATAATTTTGTTTTTCTCTTTTTTGCTCTCAACGTGCTTCATGTCAAAAAATTAATTTTTGACGTATTGTGCAACTGATTTTTTTCCATCGTGTAAAAAAGTAAATTTTTTATTTACTCCTTGTAATATAATGATTTTTTTCAATTAAAATTAATTTAAATTTGTGCCAAAACTATACCTTCCTCCAAGTTACGCTTCATTGTTGTAAAATCATTAAAAATATAGTATAATATATATGTAAATGAATTTATCAAACAATTAAAATTGTGTCTTATAAAACTTTCCGCGATATTATATTTATTCCTTGATAAAATACGTCCTTTCCTTACAACTGTTTGTTAGAAATTGATTTTTTCCGGTTTGCTAGACAGTTGTGAAAATTATTTTGTTTTTATTTTCCTTGCTATGAAATTTTTATTGTCAGTTTATAAACAAAAACATTAAAAAAGTGACTTTGGTTTCCTAGGTGTTTTTTCGGAAAATTTTCACATACCAGTAGAGCTGCATTTAAGGGAAACCAGCAACAAGTGTGTCACCAGGTGTAACCCGAATAAAAATATAGCATTATGATTTTCCAACAATTCACCAGATTCTTGCACACCACCCGGATTGTTTATGCTGGCGCAGAGAAAAGTGCATTGGCAGCCTTGAGAAAAAAGACCGGTTATACGTTTGCCAACTGCAAAAAGGCCCTGGAAATGCACAATAATGATATAAATTTGGTAAGAGTTTTGTATCAATAAATTAATAAGAGTTGTCTGCTTTACAATTATATTTTTTTAGGCTGAAAAATGGTTAAATGAACAAGCGCAAAGTCTTGGCTGGTCTAAGGCTACTAAATTGGCGGAGAGGGCCACTGCTCAAGGTTTAGTGGGTGTGTTGATTAAAGGCAATATTGGTGCCATGGTGGAAGTTAATTGTGAAACAGATTTTGTAGCCCGTAATGAAAATTTTAAAAGTTTTGTTGACCATGTATCCAGAGTATGTGCTCAATATACAGAAATAACACAATTTGATGGAGACTTGTGGAAGGTAGATGTTGATAAAATTTAATTGTTTAAAAATAAATAAAAATACTTGTTTTTGTTTTACAGTCCGGTTTCGAGACAGAAGCTTTAAAAAATCTCAAAACTCCTGATGGCAAAACCTTGGCCGATCATTTGGCTTTATTAATTGGCACAGTGGGTGAAAATGCCTCCATTAAGCGAGCCATTTGCTTCAAAGTCAACAATGATATGAAACTTTCTGGTTATGCCCATCCCCAACCCAGCAATCAAGAGTCGGTACAAAACATTACACAAGTTGGTAAATATGGTGCCATTGTAGCATTCCGCGGTGATAATGCCGATGAAGAGTTACAGAAGAATCTGTGTCAGCACATTGTAGGCATGAATCCTAAAAAAGTAGGCGAAGCTGATAAGGACAAACCCAATGCCAATAAGGATGATGAAATATGCCTCATTCACCAAGAATATTTAATTGATGATGACAAGACCGTAGGTGAGGTATTGCAGCAGAATAATTTGTCGATTATCGATTACCAACGTTTCGAGTGTGGTGAAGCTGCTGCTAATCAGGATTTGGAAGAGGCCAAACTCAGTAATTGATAAATACGCGAAGGCATATTTGACAAAGATTGGTGATAGCTGCAAAGAAAACATTTTTAGTTAGTTTTAATAAATAATAAATTGATATATTTTGCGATTAAAACTAAAATACAAAATTTAAATTTGCAATAAACATTTGTTGCTTTTATTGTTAATATTACACTTAAGAGAGCAATTAAGAAAACTATTTAAAATAATTAATAAAAACGATGTTAAATATTATTGAAATAAAATAATTCTTATAAAGATCCGAAGAAGTGCGATTCGCAAGGTTTAAAAATTATCAGAAATAAATTTTGACATACAAACATTAACTCCAAGTCAAAATCGGACAACTAAATAATAATCACCCTATCGTGAATAAAAATTCCAATGTTCCCTTTTCACATTTTCCTATTAAAATTCAATGTTAAAAAAATAAAAGGGAACAAATTTCATGTGGAATTTTTATTCACGATAGGGGTGAATATTTTTGGTTATAGAATGTCAAAACAATATTATCCATATGTTAGTTGCATTGAAATACTATGCGCTTTTTACACAAATCATAAACGTTCGGTTTCAGAACAACTATGAAGTAGTGTGAAATCGAGGACGGAAAGGCAAGAAATTTTCAACAACATGAATTCAATTTGACAAATGTGTACGATTTGTACTCGGGGTTGATACGTAATTGTTATGAAGATTGAAACAACATGTCTTACAGGCTTTTATGTGGTAAATTTTCTCAAGAACACCACTTTCTTTCTTTTCGTTTTGATGTAATTTCTTTTTAAACTGTTATTTACATGTATTGGTAATTTATAAAACAACTAAATCAGTTTAGAATTGGCGTATTCAAGACTCAAAACAAGTGTTAAAAGTGTAAATAAATTCAATTTAATAATTTACACCAAAATTATATAAAACAATGATACATTCATTTAAATACAAATTTGTTTCCAGCATTATTATATTCAAAAAAAAAAAATATGGGTCGATTTGTTCCATAACCTATTACAGGGTGTATGAAACTAATTCATTTAAGCCTTTTAAGAACAACGCCATATGAAATATTAGAAAGAGAATCGATCACTATTCTAAAAGAACCAGTTTTGTATCAGCTGCCTTCCTCCATGACATACAGTGACTCACAGCTTATTTTATGCAGTGCATTTTTCTGTTTTCAAAGCTGCATAGAAAGAAAACTAACAGGAACTTAAAAAACATTTGTAGCAAAAATGTACATTTTAATAATTAAAACTAAACAAAAATGCTCGATTTTCACATCACAGCTTATTTTATCTATTTTTTTTTTCTATTTCTATCAATATTTTTTGTTGAACTGTGAGTCCGATTTTGTAACATCAAGTGTCAATTTAAATTAGTTCAAATGAGTCTGCGTACAACAATAGAACAATGAGAATTGGTTTTAAACCATTTCCAAAAAGAACACTAACAGCGCAAAATAGCAGAAAGCTGCCACAGTCCAAAAAATCATTCAGCGCTTCATCTACGAAAAATGGGTCTATAAAAGAGGCATGATGAGCAACACATTTTAAGAAAAATAAGGGCAAATCCAATGCTATCAGCTTCACATCTGGAGTTGCACAAAAATATAACCATTTATAAACCAAAAAACAGACTGTGTAGACTAAATTTCGACAAAGAACAAGTTTGCAAGGAATCTGCATTTTGGAATTCGGTCATATTCGACTTGGACTTTTATCCAAATTTTAAACTAAAATAAAATTTTAAAAAATCTTTACCATGGTGCAACTATACAAGGTGAGTGCAGTAGCCCAGCTGACTGACTTTGTTTACAATTTACTTATGTCAAACGTAATACTTTTTCAAGTATTTTTGACAGTAGTACATTATTTTACACAAACAAAATGCCTGTTGTTTCTGTTTTGTGTTGTATTTGTTGTCGATTTGCCTTGTATATTTGCACCATGATCTTTACTTTTAGGAAAATTTTCAAATTAAATTAAGAATATTAAATTGAAATTAAAAAATAATGAAATTGAGAATTTCTGTTTAAAATTAAGAAAATTTCAATTGAAATTGAGAAAAATCGAAAATTGAGAAATATTTAAACTTAGATGGCTTATATGGTTACTGAACAACTGACATATCTTTAATATTTGAAGCGGTTTGGTTAAATTATGTAGTTTCAGAATCGTCAATTAATGCCTCTGCTCGTCTACTTTAGGGAGATTTACGCTTGGAATTATTTTATTGGGGTTAAGTATTGATGAATAGGGACTTAATCGTAAAAGTGTTGCTGGAGAGTTGTCAAAAATTGTTGTAGGCAACTGTGGCAAGGGAAATTCTTGACAAAACGAGTCCGGATAACAGAATCCACAACTATTCGCATCAAGTTCGTATCAAGAAGTCATTCATATGCGTTTTCACAGCGAACGAAACCTAGCGACTATACATTTGAATAATCCTGTAATTGCATCTAACGGCTGCATGTCCAGGCCATGGACAGTTCGAGATTTTCTCAATTTCAATGAAAAATATTTGTAGTAACAATAATAAATTCATGAAATATTTACTGGTTTCTCAACAATGTCGCTGTTGCACTTCCTATCGGAACCCGTACTGTAATTAACCCTCTACAGGAAGGCAAAATGAGTCATAATTCTTATAAAGTATAAAATACTTTTGGCAAAATTTATTCTTTTTTTATGTGAAAAAAATCTGTTTATTCATGGATAAAAGGTTGCTTTAAAGACAATTTCATTGAACTTTATACAAAATTATACATACATTATTTAGAAAAAAGGTCACCTGTTGCGGCTGTTAGTGTATTATATTATGTGTATGTTTTTTAAGAATAGGGGATTTACGCATGAGTAAATTGCAGCTGCATATAAATAAAAAATTTAACAAGGAAAAGCCACTCGTCACTCTTAGTTTGAACTAAATTCTATGTAAATTATTAGGGTGGCACTTTAAACTATTTTGTAACCAACACTAAAAAAAGAATGTTAAAACTGGCTTTAAGCCAAATTGGTTTTGAATTAAACGCATAAACAATAAGTATGTACTAGTTTTTACTCCAAAAAGAAAAATCAGTAAAAATGAATCAAGCGGAAGGGTAAAGAGTCAAATATGGTTATGTGAGACAAGAATCAAGCAGACAGACAGATATGAGTTAGAGAGACGTACAGATAGATATGTAGATATAGACACAATGAGTACAACATGCAATGTCAATGATATTTAATTGTGTTTTATACTCTACACCACAATAGTGGGAAGGGTATATTGGATTTGTGCTGATGTTTGTAACGCCCATAAATATTGGTCTAACATCCACCGATCCACCGATGTATACCGATCGACTCAGAATCATTTGCTGAGTCGATCAAACGATGTCCGTCTATCCGTCCGTCCGTGCGTCAGTCAGGCTGGCTGTCCATGTAAAGCTTGTGCGCAGAGTACAGGTCGCAATTTTGAAGATATTTCAATCAAATTTGGTACGTGATATTTTTTCGTCCCATCGAAACTGGTGAAAATCGGTCCATTATTTCACCTAGCCCCCATACAAATGTCCTCCCGAAATAGGAGTTTAACGATCATAAATGTTTGAATTATGCAAGTATTCAAACAAATTTCACTACAAATGATAAGTAAATGAAGCCATATCACATCTACAAATTTTATAAAGATCGGTCCATAATTGATCATAGCTCCCATACAAGGCCCACTTCTAAAAATCACTTTAAAGTGCATAACTCCTTTAGAAATGTCGATATCCAAATAATATTGAATACAAATATGTTTCGTATATATACAAATAATTTATTGATGATTTATGATGACTGGTCCATAATTAGTCGTAGCTTCCATATAAGGCCCACTTCTGAAAATACTTTAACGACCATAAATGTCTTAAAAATGTTGGTATCCAAATAAAATTCAGCAAAAATAAGTTTCATATATATATAAATGATGACACCTAATTTTATAATGGTCGGTCCATAATTAGTCAAAACTCCCTAAGTAATTCACTTTAACCCCCATAAATCTTTTAAAAGTATTTATATCGATATAATGCACATGTATATAGTATATTTATATTCACGAAAGTCATGGCACAAAATTTTTGGACCATAATAAGCAATATTTCTCATGTTGCGCCCATTTCTGAAAAACTGTTTTAACATATCATATGATCGGGCTTGACCGACTATACTTTCTTACTTGTTTTATGTTGTTTTTTTACGTACCTAGTCTTTTTTTTTTTTTTTGATCACACTCTTAAATCATGTACTTAAATAGACAAACTATGTATTGTACTAACCAAAGCCAAATACTATGACCACTCATTACTACCAGTTATGTACTGACTATTCTTTGTTTGGTTTTAGCTGAACGTTTATTTATTTTTGTATGTACGTGATTCTTTAGTTAAAATTTATGAATGGTAAAAGCAAATACATACATATGTATGTACGAGTATGTATGTATACCTATGTACAATTAAAAAATTGTAATATTATAATGGCAAAATAATTATTTTTCCAGAGAAAGATTTAATTCTATTTTAGCGCAGAACTAAAGGTACAATTCATAAAAGATTGGTCAAAACAATATCGACATATTCGTGCAAATACACTGGTGTTTAAGTACGTACTTATGTATGTACATATGTATAGTATGTATGTACATATGTATGTATGCATGTTTGTTCGCAAAAGTTATCAGATTACATACTCGTATTAACATGTGTACTTTTGTATACATATATAGGTTTAACATTGCCAAAATAATTTGAAACTTCAAAGGAGATTGAAATTTATGTAGAGGTCGACTTAATAGCGACTACAAATGCGTTGCTGATTTTCATTTTTTATTTTTCCCATTACACCCTACACCACCACAGTGAGGCGTTAATTAAATCTTCCGATTACACAAAATTACTAGATGAAAAATTGGGGTCATTGTTAGAGAATAGTAGTGAAAAATATAACATGTAAGTCGTCAAACAAAGGGATGTTTTCTTCGAAAAATATTCATGTACTTGTTCTCCAGATCAGAACCTCATTAAGACCATTTGGGGAATATTAGCTCTCTGAATTTATGCTGAAAACCGACAATATGAAAGTATATATCACCTAAAACTAGCTGTTATAGGTGCTTGTAGATCTATATCTGAAGATATAAGAATAAATTTGGTGAATAGTACGTCTGATCTAATTTTTGAGTTGATTCAAAAATAGGAGGCCTAACACATTATAAAAGTGTAAATTTTTTGTGAATATTGGTATTTTAAGTTATTTTAAATTCAATGCGATTATAGTTCTGAAATTTATTTATACAGTTTTAAGAGATAAAAAAGTAATGATTTTTTTTAGTTAAATAATATTTGTTTTTTCCTTTCATACATACATGTTCATTAAAATGTTTTACCATTTCTTTAACTTTAAAAATTGAGAAAAGTTTTATGTATTAATAGTTATGCAACGCAGTGTATAATATCGTTTGAATATTACTTAGATTTTTTGGAGGAAAAAACTACAGTCAACTTCTTGAAAGTAAAATGATTCATTTAGTGTGTACCTACAACTAATAGTACGTACCTACATAAATACCCTGTTACACGAGGTAACACACTTTAGATACCACTTAGAGTTCCCCCTCCATTGGTATTTAAGGTGAAAATTCAAAACATAAACTCAGCTACTGCTCTTCTATAGCCATGAAATTTTCTTTAAATTGGACTGTCCTTTAACAAATTTCAGAATTACAGTAGAATCTCGAAAAAGTTAACGGCTTTTTCAGTAACAATAGTGGAAACCGATTGCAGTTTAATTACGGTGTATACAAAGTAACCATTTCAAAAATAAAGAAATAACGTACTGAAATTTTAGAGAGTGTGACGAACATATATAGCATATATTACAAGAAAATACTTCATAAACCGGAATTTGCTGATCTTGAGGCAAGCTTGTCAAAAATATCTTTGGCGCACGAACTTTTTATACCAAAAAATACATATAAAAATAAATTTATTTTTTTAGTAATGAAAACTAAGTCAATAAATTAAAATTTAAGATATTATATCAAACAAAAAAGATGTTTATTATTTTATTTATTTCCTCTTTCAATAAAAAAAACGCCTAAAAAGTTAATAGTTCGAAAAATTTAACAGCCCTTGGAACATTTTGGTTAACTTTTTCGAGATTCTACTGTATTTCCATTATTTTGGAAATTCCCCTATGGTGTATCAGTTTGGTTTCAGCAAGATAGTGCTAGTGAACCACACAACCAACCCAACATTTCAACTTATTCGTGTGATAGGGCCACGATCAACTGATGCTCTGAAACATAAAATTTCGCACTGCAAAATGTGGATGAAAATTTTTTGTAAAAAGCAAACATATGCCGATGTGCTAAATATTTGCCCGACATTAGTAATTATCAATTCTCTACGTTACGTTCGTATCAATAAAACTTAATATGTCAAAAAAAAATGTGTTTTAGGCCAATTTATTTTAAGATCTCAAATTTGCTAACACATTTGAAATTAAGTTTCGACTCTATTGCAATTAATTTTTCTAATCTAAAAATTTTAAATTATACTGTTTTCATTAGGTTGTTACATTTGTAATTATATTAATATGTAATAAATACAAGTACAATATCTAAAAATAAAACCAATAAAAAGTTTTAAAATCCGAGTGTAGGGTACACAAAATATGCAAAATTATTACTAAACATGCATAAAATGGCAAAGGAAAAACACATACAGACAAAAAAACATCTAATTTTGGTCATCCCCATACGATATTTTACTAAACGGCAACAACAATGACAAAATTAACACAACAACTATAACACTATGTAGGTATAATAACATCTACAATAACAACAAAAACTAACCATCCAACCAACAACAATACACGTATTAAAACAGAGTGATTATTTAATATGAAGTTGGAAAAGTAAGAAGAGAGAAATAAATGAAACACATAAACAAAAAAATAAATAAATACCTTTGGACAAACCATCAACAACAAACTTTGTTTTCAACAATTTAGTTTTAAATATAAATTGAAACGTAGCGGTCATATTCTACAATAGAAACAAACAGTCGAACTGAAATAAATTTCGAAAATACAAAAGGAAATTCATTTAGCCGCAACACAGCACGAATAAAAAGAATCAACAAGTGTGTCTAAAAAAGTGTACAAACATAATAATAAAATAAAAAAAATACATACAAGATAGAAACAAGTATTTTTAAAACACTGACATTTTATTTGCCCTCAAAGTTATAATTGTTCTAACACAATTATTTACATACATAAATACATAAATATGTACATGAATTAAATGTAAATATGTATGTACTCTCATGACACTTAGTGTAAACATAGTATGAGAGAGAAAATTAATGTTTTGAGTGAATATTGTTTTTGTTATCACTACTATTTTGTAAAATATAACGGTTATTGAGTTTAAAGTTCTATTATCTAATTCTCTCTATTTGAAGGTGTTTTTAAAGAAGAATTTTAGAGAGGAAAAGAAAACAAACAAATTCGTTTAATTATAAAAATTAACATATTTATATGAAAAGAACATTTAATTAAATTATCGATTTACGATTAAAATTTGCAAACAAAAACATGACGACAAAAGCATTACAATATAATTTTATACAACAGGTAAGAAATTAGCAACTAATGAAATATTATTTATTACTTTTATTGGCTTTAAATCTTTTTATTATTATCGTTATTATTATAATTAAACCATAAGCCGCACAGTTTTTATTATATGGGTATTTTAGGTCAGTTAATAATTCGTATAACCATAAGCGAACATTTGTTACTACAAACTACAAACGTATTTTACAAATTTTATTAAGGACTCATCCTAAATAAAATGCGATATTGAACATGAATGATATATTAATCTATCTAAGGTATGTATGGTCTTGATAAAATATATTACATTTTGGAGCTACAGAACTTTTTGGAAAATATGTTTTAAATAACTTAGGCTGTGCCGAATCCTTAATACCCTCAACTTAAATATTACAAAGACAACAAAAATTTTGATTTGATTTTCAATACTAAACTGTTTATGAAAATGATAAACGATTCTATGTAAATTTTGTTGATTTTGCTTTTATTTTTTTGATATGACCACATAATGTGACTCGTTCAGCATGAAAAGGCATCTCAACAATTACTTTTAGATTTTCAGAGCCCCAAATGCGGCTATTTTATAGACCAAATTCTTAATAGCGGTCTGAGAAGGGCGATATTGTAGCTTTTACATATATCCACCACACTAATTTTTAAACAAAATTGAATTCGTTGTAACAAATGTCTGCTACTGATACGTATATTAACAAGTTATATGTCAAAACTTTTATGTTATTCCAGTATGATCCTGTTGGAAAAGAAAGTTCTTGTTAAAAAACCCTTTACATTCCAACGAACTTAAGATATCATACATATACAGTGTACATATTTATGATAATTTGAGATAAGATCGACCAAACAAACATCGAAATATTGATCGTAGAACCAAAAAGTCTATATATTCTAAATCCTTATCACATTCTAAGACGATCTAGACATGTGCGTCTGTTTTTTCCTATTTTCTTCAAAAAATCTTACATTTTTCTTGACGACAAAACTAAAAATAAATAAAAACAAGTTAATTTATGGTAGAAATTAAGGATTTAATTAAATTTTGAAAAAAATTATATTTAATCACACAAGAAAAAAAAACCAAGTTGCGGGTTCGTAAATGCACTGAAATGTCATTTCATTATTTAACAAAGAAGTTTTCCCATACAGTATTGATTTGCCTTGAAAAACAATTTCTTTTCAGTGTTTCATTTCAAACTGCATTTATGAAGTCAGTCTATAATTTCACCATGATATTTAAGATGGAAATCTGTGAAAAAAACATTAATTAAAATTGTATCTTTTAACCATTTTCTTCGGTCTCGTGCTTAGACAGAGGTTTGAGATTATAAGTTCTTGGGTTAAGGTTTCAGATAGGAGACTGAGTAACTTTGTTAGATATCTCATTACCACTAGTTCGAATTAGTACCCTTCGATTAGAAATGGATATTTATCTGATAAAAAAAATCTTGACTTATCAAAACCAATTAACCAAACTTTTGAACAACTACGGCACTGGTTAACAGATATAAGTATAATGCAAGTATAAGTCAATGAATAATATTGAAACTAAAGTATTTTTTGTCCCATTCCTTAGGCTTAAACATTTTGATTAATGTTTTGTACTGAGTGGTTTCCATGACTCAACAGACTAAAACACTTAATTTGAAAAAAAAAGTAAAGAAAACTTTTAAATTATTCCCCCGCTGATGGGAAGTTGTAATGGCTTCTGTAATTTATGTTTACCAAAAAACATTTTTGGCTATGCTTTGATTTACAATTCCTCTTCTCTAACGGTAGTTTGATATTTAAATTATAAGTTTAGTTTTATATGTTTTTTAATTTAAAAAACAAAAAAACTCTTCTTTATGAATTTAAATTATGTACAAATTTTCCTATTGCACAAACAACAACCAAAAACAAAAAAAATATTTTTTCCCTTTTCATTATTTTACACAACTGACAGTGTGGGATTTTAAGATTTGATGCTACGGGGTTTAAACAAACGTCTTTTTTGTTTAAAACAAACATTTAAATTATTTTTTTCTTTTAACGGCCAAAGAGAAAAAAACATTTAATTTCTTTGTCGTAATACCTCCACAACAACTATTATTTATTTACGTACTATAAATTGTTGTTATTGTGGCAACAGTTTGAATATTGTTGTACAAGTCTACTATGAAACTTTAGTTAAAAGGTTACATCATGATAATTATGGCCAATTTTAGCACCTCAAGTTCATTTAACTTCTTTTAAGCCAAAATAAAAAATAAACATTTTTGTAATATTCAAATCAAAAAAACCTTCACTAACTCTCTCTTTAAATCATTTGTTTTTTTTTTCTCATCATCATTATCAAAAACATTTGTATGATCTATTTTAAATTATTTGCGAAAGAGTGTTTGTTTATTTGTTTAACTGTAGTAATTTTCTTGTTTTTTAATTTTATGCATATTATGTTCAATAATTATCATTGCTTTTACAAAAAAAAAACACATAAATGAGAAAAAATGCGGAAGATATTTAAATTTATTTAAATAAAACCGCATTTATAATTTAGCTAATGTTGCGCGTAATTGCATTGAAATATAATTTGGGAAATTGTTATCAACAATAAAGGGGTTTAAAACGAACTTTTTCCTTAATGTACAAATATTTAACCAGAAGAATTTTTTAATACTTAAATATTAGGTTATGTTTACTTTCTCAAGAAATTACAATAATTGGACATCGTTAACCCGTCCAACATTGCTCTTGAAAATCGGAAATGCGTTTAGAAAAATATAAACATTTTTACAAAGAAAATATGTTTTTAATAGTCACATCTCTGAGATAATCTGTGTTCCTGTAGAGCAAGACAGTCACCGATACATTTTCAAAAGTCCTGGGTTTAACATATATACCTGTTCGTACTTTGGTTTTAAAACTGTGAGGACTTAATGGTCTACCACTAGGGATGCAACTACCGAAATCCCGATCCTGAAAATCCTGGGATTTTCGAATTTGACAAATATATCCCGAAAACTAGTATTTGTTTACAAAGTCATCAACAGTCATCGATTTAAATTTTACAAAAGTATGTCGAGGAAATAAAGGTGAAAGAATTAAAAAGAATTTTGCATTGCCTAACTTGAACGCACTATTTAATGTGTCTACAGTTTTTAGAATTGGAAATTCTTATCAAAAAATGATCTGGTGAAATCTCTCTAACCAACCATGTAAACATTATGATCTACTTTTAAATATTTTGAAAAAACCCAAAATTGAGGAGTGAACTTAATAATGAGATAGAAATGTTTGTTATTAGAAATAAGGAATAACGTTGATTGTGATGAAATAATGAATGTAATTGAAATATGTAAAAGCCCTCCACAACATCTAATAATGTAATGATATAAAATAAAATATTAAATAAAAATTATTTGTTTCAGGTGATTAAGTATTTATAAAAAAATTTGTTAAAAAAAAAATTATTCCACAAACGATGATAACAAAATTAAATCAAGATTCTCTTTACTATAGATACCTTAATATTTTTAAGAAATTTTATCGATCGATAATATTCTGTTGCTTTTAAAAATTCATATAGAAACTAAAGGCGAAATGATATATTATTTTTGTCAATCTAAAGGTAAGTTTAGACGATATGTTGAATCAGCATATATATGCTGACAGCCATATGATTAAAATTAGCAGCAAATTCCTATGTCATATGTTAGACGTTTACTCGATATGTTGAAAGTGGCAAATTTTTTGATGTCAGCAAATGAAATGTCAACATAAGAGTTAGCATACGATTTTTGTATTTATACGATATGTTGAATTTTATGTGGTGCTACATATGCTGAGGCGTATAAACATTTGTTTGTCAAATTAGTCCGTTTGACATTTTTTAATTATTATTCAACTTCTGTATTTTATGTGTAATTTTTGAAATAAAATTAAATAATAAAAATAATATCAATAAAAAAACAGAAATGATGACGGAGGAAATTGCTAAATTATACACTAAATATGCAAATAATGCACGAAAACATGAAAAACAATTTTGATTTCTTCGACCTTTTTTCTGATAAAATAAAAAATAATGCAAATAATGCACGAAAACATGAAAAACAATTTTGATTTCTTCGACCTTTTTTCTGATAAAATAAAAAAGTTTTTTCGAGCTCGAGGCCAATTATTTGTAAAAAATATATATATATACATATATATTATTTATTAAATTATTATATCCATCGGATATCATTATCAAAGAACATGCAATTTACGACTCAAATATAAAGGTGTAAAAAGGGCCAAATTTCAGTACACTTATATTGGTACTTTTTTGAAATTCATTTCTACTATTCTATTCTATCAAACTATACATCTGATCATGTTATTATCTTCGGCAAAATTGTTGTGCATGAGCCCGGAAAGGTTTCTAAGTTGGTAAGACCACGCCTACTCTAACGCCCACTTTTTTAAATTGATTAATTGCTTCTGCATGGCTTTTTACAGATTTACTTCAAACAAGTTGTATACACATCTTACTGAAGGTGAGGTAAAAATGAAAATGTTATGTGCCACGCCCACTTTCATGCCCCATCTCAAAAAATAAATGTTTGTTTGTATGTCCTTTATAGAATCGTAAACTATGTATTTGATCATGTGATTATCTATGGCAAAGTTGTTGTGCATGAGCCCGGTAAGGTTTCTGAGTTTGTATGAACTGCCTACTCTAACCCCACATTTTTTAATTAATTACAACACCTGCCAGGAAGGCCAGACCGCTGGACCGATCTTACTAAAACTTTGACGAGATATAACTAAGACTCCGGCATGACTAAGAATACTTTTTTGGCCGCCTACTTTTTTTTAAAATGAACAAAATCATTAAAATTACTCAAAATGAATTGAACATTTGTGTAATGCCTTTCTTTCAAATTAATTTTAATTGGTGGCGTAGCAACGCGAGCAAATGCCATCTAGTAGTTCATAAACTTGTAATCAATTTTAAAATTATAGCCATGAAAACGGAAAATGTTTGTTTTCAAAAATCCCGAAATTACATTTATTAAATCTCGAATCCCGGTACTTGAAAAACCAGTCCCGTTTGGCATCCATCGCTATTTTAAGGGCTTTGTTGAGTAGCAATAGTATGTATGTTGAGATATATTTGAAAATTTATCAAATTCAACCATTTAGGCAATCCGCGATTTTGGGTTAAAACCATCCTTTAGAACAGATCATACGGCATCGAGATAAGTCAATCGCGAGTATAAAACTTCACCAATTTGTTGTAGTAGGTGTACAAACTAATATTCCAATCAAATTTCTGTAAATAGCCAGAAACAGAGTCTGTCCAGAAAACCATATAGGGTAACCGATGAGTGTTTCACTTTGAAGACTCCGGCATTCTTGGATAATTTTCGATGTGATACACACACTAATGACCGCTTTACTATTAGTAAATGTGTGGCATATGAAGGTACATTTTCGTCTAAAGCCGACATGTTTGTTGCACTTTACTAGGCCAAGTTATATATAGATTTTTATTTTAAAAATGCATGCCGATAATAGATAATAGAACCATCTTTAAAATATGAGTAAAGACTGATATTGCATTATCTTGGAGGATAAAGTTTGGAGATTATTCATTTGTAGGTTTTTTAAAAGTATTATATGTATAGTCTAATGCAATACAGGCTTGCTTAATCTTTTTTGAATAATAACATGCCCAATGCTTTCAAACTTCAGTTTGTCAGACTCCTTCAGTTTTAGGATTGACTTAGTATAATATGTCTCCAGACTAGTTTGAGTAAAATAACTCATCGCTACAGTAATTTAAAGGTCACCCACTGCTGCTTTATACAATGTATTGTTGATAGGTTAGTCTCTAAATGTTATACATATATAATCGAAAGATGTTTTTCCATCTCTTCCCAAAGATCTTCTTGCATATATACAAATAACGTAGGGATTTTCGTATTCTATTACTTATCATGAATGCTTGTTTTACTTCATTTCATAATTTGAACATTGCTCTAAATTTAAGAATCTTATATCTCCTTAGAAAAAATACCAAAAGAACTAAGGTTGATTCCATAAGAGTGTTGCTATAATAATGAACTAAATTGCCTGAGCAAATGCAAATTAATTTGGAACTTTTCTTTGAAACAAATTTTATTAACGACAAGGTTCTACAATATCGATATAAATCTCATTTGATGAGTTTGACAAGTTTCTATGCTTGATTACTCTTTAGTATATTGTGCGACTAATTTGTTATTCGTTGTACCGCCCTTAGAAACTTGGGCTCTTTAATCTATTTACGACGTGACTCCACAGAAGTACAGGTAAAGTGTTTGTCAACGAGAACTTTGTTTTCCAACAATGGCATATTGAAATAACACGTAATTTTGGACATTATACTCGTTGACATATTAGTAGTGGAAACATTGGCAATTGTTACTATGAATTCAGTTTCGACTGAAAATTCATTAATGGAGAATCTATAAATGCTACATTTCGAAAATTTTGTGCTGTGTTCGTTTAACATAATCTTCTTTCTGAAACCGCTATTAAGAAGTTGGTTGATAAAATTGCCGCACTGGGCTTCTAAAACTCCAAGGGCAATTGTTTGCATGCATATAGAATGGAGCGCTATGTGGTGTGAAGACATGAATGGTTCATTTTTTCCCGAAAATTTGTCTGAAAATGCGGTTACAGTGAAAGGAGATACATACATATATTAAGTATTAAATTTGACATATTATTGATGATATCTAGTCAGAGTCAAAATTTAATATACAGCACGCTTTTTCATCTATAAAGCAAAATATTTTTATTATAATAAAAAATATTTTGGTTTGAATTAACCTAAAATTTAATTAAAGGTTTAATGCATGGTGTAATTATACAAGGTGAGTGCAGTAGCACAGCTGACTGGCTTTGTTCACAATTTACTTATGTCAAAAGTAATACTTTTTCAAGGGTTTTTGACAGTAGTACATTATTTTACACAAACAAAATGCCTGTTATTTCTGTATTGTGTTGTATTTGTTGCCGATTTGCACTCACCTTGTATAATTATACCATGGTTTAATGTTTTCTTATTTTAAAAACTTTTCAAAATTAAAATTAATTTAATGGAATTTTTGTAGGAAGAAGAACTAAGTACCTGAGAGAAACAGTCAAAAATTCGTAATTCGTTGAAAGATAAGATCATATTTTATATTACCAAAATCCAAAAATTAAAAGTAAATATTTTGTTGGTCATTCTGCTTAATTACAGCCTCTAGTCGTCTTTTCATGAAATTTACAAAAGGTTCAGTCACATCTCTACTAATTTTGCCCCACTCTTATGTTTAAGCTGTTCGGAGTTTGTCTTTGGATAAATTGATGGTGTTCCTGTTTAAAATTTCCCACAGGTGATTTCGGATGTGAATTTAATTGCTTGGGCACGTTGTGCAAAAGCAACTCCTTGACAATTCTGGTGGTGTGTTTTGGGTCGTAGTCTTCTTGAAAGACCTAAATTTTCAGCACTTACTTTCAAATTGTCCTTTAAAATAGTCCCGGCTATTCATTGTACTTTCAATGTATACAAGATTACCTGGTCCTGCAGCTGGCATACAACTCCAAAACATCAAAGGACCAACCAAGCGTTTTACTGTAATTTCTATGGAAACAGCTCACTATTTTTTGTTCTCCATACCTGTTCTCTTGGTTTTGACCCAAACATCTCAAATTTAGTCGCATCGCTAAATATTACATTATTGCAGGAAGATTGCGGAGAGGTTAAGTAAATATTTGCCGAGAAGACGTAACCACTAAATAACATATACATATTTAAACTCGTTAATTTATTTTCAAAAAAAAATTCTTTATTAGGCCAAAGCATAGCAAATATTTAATTTTAATTTATTTGATGCTGTTTGATCTTGCAAAACTCTTGTAAGAGTAAACAATGTCAAACAAATTTGTGCTAAAATAAGTGGTTACGCTTTTTTAAGTAAATATTTGCCAAATGTGACCATACCTTTGGAAATATAAGTTTGCTATATAGACTTTGGAGTTTTCTTGACTATTTTGCGCACGACATTGTCAATTAGAGAGCGTGGTCGTAGTGGTATGTACTAAATTTAGACTCTGACTATAAATATTATTTAAATGTGGTTTCAATACACATATCATACAGCTACTGAAACAATGAGTACTTACAAACAAAATTTCCTATTCGCCCCGATCAAACCACTGGATTGTTTTTTGTGGGGCTATTATTCAACTTTAAATTTTCATTTCAGTGGACATATCGGCATTTCGTTTTCGGATTTCGAAGTTTCACAATTAAGGGTAGTGAACAACCTGATCTCTTGAGAAACAAAGATCACCTCACGATTTTGCGTGTCATCCTTGCGCAGGGGCCATGCTAATCTTCTCTGTATCGTTCCAATTTTAGTATATGTTCTGCCGAAGCAAGAACATATAAAAATAGAGTCTATATAGAGCCAAATTAATCGATTACAGACTTGAAACTAAAAATCCGTGACGTGATTAACGAAATAAAAGAAGAATAGAACATGTGTTTAAAAAGTTTAACAAAAGAATCGGTGGACATCTATGTATATGATATCATTTTTCATTTATAATTGTAAATCCATACTTCTTCCAATATAATGAATATGTGAATGAGTTTCATAAAAATTCTGTGTTTTATTTTATTATGAAAAACAAATTATAGTTGAAAACCTATGAACTCTACCTAAACATTATCCGTTTATGACTAATAAAATATTGTTTAAGAAAAAGTGATTTTTCTCGGCTGTTCATACCAGGTTTAGGCAAGAGAAGCAATCTGGAAATTATTTCTGTTGTTTGTTATAAATGGTTAGGAAAAGCTGTGAAATATTTTATAAAGAAAATTGTATTGCACTTATTACTTTATGCCATTTCTCAGAAAATTGTATCTTTCACACATGTCTTTAAGTACTTTTTAAGAAAACAACACTGTAGTTTACTTTGCAGTGGCTGTAAACTTTATTAATCCAAACAAATTTTAAAAGGGAAATGGAAAAATAAAAATATTAAGTTGTTACACATTAAAAACAAAAGAACCCGAAAAAAATCATCTTAATTAAGGTTTATTAATTCTTGGACTTCTGGGAATATTATGAAGTAGTTCATCAAATATACATTAAACAATAAACAACAATTCTTTCTAAATCTTAAGCCCTTTCTAAATACATACTAATAAAATAAAAAGTAAGCTAAAAACCAAAAATAAAAAAATATTAAAAATTACACACGCAAGCGGTAGAGAATAAAGCAAAATGTAAGAGGGAGTGAGCTAGTCAAGAAACAAACTTTAGATAATTAAAACTAGCCACTGTTATTTTATATATTTTTTCTTTAGTTACTTATGCTACATTTACACGATTAAAATTATCTTCAAAAAAAAAAAAATCTAGCTTTACAAACCCAATGCCCTCAATTTACTTTCAAATCTTAAATATAGAAAACTAAAAAAAAGAAAAACGAAAGAAGAACTCAAACCAACCACTTCCTCTTGTAAGAGTTTTCTTCGCACAAAAAGTTCTGTTTTAACCAAATTCATCATTTCATTCATTTTGGTTTTAATAAACAAATCATGTTTTAACTTCAACTTCATTATTCATAATGGCAGGAAATAAACCATAGAAACCAACATCTAGAAATTGAACCTCATCATATTTCCCATTGAACTTTCTATTTATTTATTTTCTTTGCGCGTACTTTCTTGCAATGGTACTTGAAAATATTCAATTTCTCAAAAGGGTGTTTTTTATATCAAGACATCAAAACGGAGGTGAAACAAAACATCAAACGATCACGTCTGACATTGAACTTAATCTATTTTAAATGTGTGATGTTCAGCTTAATAAAACTGTTTATTACTACTCATAATTTCTGTCTTTCATGAGATTCTTGTTTTAAATTTTATTTTTAATTTCTTTGGAACAGAACAATTGACAACTGAATATGAACATGTTCTTGAATGAACATGGTTTTGATTTACAAATTGTTAATGAAAATTTTGTTTATTCGTCATTTAAAAATATGAAGTAATAATAGCTAAAATAGACTTGAAATTGCTGTATGGGAAGGAATGTCTGTTATTACGATATTTAATATTTAATTAAAACATTTTTACTTCATAAGTTTGTTAAAGATTGTTGAAATAACTTCAGAACGCTATAATGGTTGAAATAGAAAGAATTACAATATAGACTAATCAGACTTTCCGGTATTTTCTTGTCACTTTTACAACTTATTTAAAGCCGAACCTAAGTAGTCCAAATAGAAAGGCTTAACTTCATATGACTTTATATACTGCGAGCGTCAATATAAAGTAAACAGCTAATATTGCTTAAAAAATTAAAAAAAAAAATATTATTTTTTTATATAATTCATAAGTAACTTAAACTCATTAACAAAACTAGAAAAATAAGAAACATAAAAAATAATTAAATTTTAACGGAAATATGCCAGATTTTTCGCACAAAAATAAAGATAAATAGAATATCAAAATTATGTAAAACATTGAATTTAAATGTTTTGTTTGTAATCCTTTTGCCTTTATCACAGTTGACTATCTTCTAGACATGGAACCAACGACCATTCATACTGTATTACAGCCTTTATATTATCCTTGAAAGAAATATTTCTTCGTTTATCCACATATTCCCACAGACGCTTAATTGGATTGAGGTCTGAAGACTATAGAGGATCATTTAAAGTTTTCACACTTTGCATATATGCCTAGGATCATTGTCCTGTTGGAAAATCCAGTTCTTGTCTAGGGGTTTAATTGTTTTTAAAAATGTCGAGATAATATTTCTTTTTCATTGTACATATAGATTTAAATAAATGTAAGATTACTGATACCTGATTCCGCCATATAACCTTAGATCATTACTGAGCCGCCGCCATGTTTTACCGTCTGTGTAGCATATTTATTCCTAAAGGCTTCGTTCTTGGTTCGCTATATTTGTAGAGGGTTTTTGACTCCAAATATCTTAAACTTACTTTTATATGTAAAAAGAATACTATATCAAAAAATTTGAGAATCGTTTATATATTTTTTTGTGAAATTCAAACTTTCGGTTTGGTTGTTCTTTGATATAAAAGAACAAACAGAAGGACATGGCTAGATCGGCTTAGAAACGTTTTGGTTCTACGACCAATATTTCGATGTGTTGCAAACAGAATGACATACTTAATATACCCCCATCTTTTTGGTGGTGGGTATAAAAATGCCGCAAAAAAGTATTTAAAATATAAATATGTTTTCGGAATAGTAATTATATGAATAAATTATGTTTTATTTAGTCCATACTGTAATATTTTTTGTCCATTTTATTGCAATATTTTGAAATATATTGCAGATAATACCATGAAATTTTGTATACGTTATTTTTATGATAAAAAAAGAAAGTGTGCGGAAAATAGTATGAATTGATCCATGATTTCTCATAGCCCCCATACAAAAATCTTCCCGAAATATTGCTCAATTATACATAAATGCCTATAAAATTAGAATATCAAGACAAAATTCAGCAAAAATAAGTTTTATACAAAAATAAATTGCAAATCGAAATTTTTTTTAGTTCGGTCCATGTTTGACCATATCCCCCATATAAAGTCAACATCCAAAATTCACTTAAATACGTATAAAACAGATATAAATAATGTTAAACGGCTAAAATTTGACATGAATAATCTTTATAGGCAAATAAATTGTTGTACTAAATTTTATAGTGGTCGGCCCAGAATTGGTCATAGCTTCCATACAAGGACCACATCTGAAAAAGACATTTATCCCTATATATATTGTATAAATATCGGTAGCGACTCAAAACTTTGCACAAATCATTTACATATACAAAAATCATCCCACAAAATTTTGTGAATTTCAGTTTTTTTTAACCGTATGCCCCATATAAAGCCCTCTTCCATAAATCACTTTAATTCTTATAATTCTCTTATAAATAAGGGTACCAATCCAAAATTTTACACGGATCATTTACATACATGCCTATATCAAACTGCAGGATTTTGAGAATATCCGTCCATATTTGACTATGTCCCCCATATAAGGTCCACTTCCGAAATCCACGTTAATACTAATATATATCTTAAATATACCGTTATTATGTTGAAATTCGACGTGAAATATCCTCATATGCATGAAAATCACTGTTCCAAAATTTAAGAAGATCGGCCCATAATTTGTCATAGCTGCCATATAAGAACCATTTCCAAAAAACATTTTACACAGGGATTTACCTTTTCTGTCTAAGTCTATTAGCTGAATATTTACTGATGTTTGTTTTTCCATTGGCAATATTTTACTGCTGAACTCTTTTAATGATAAATTATGAAATGATAATTATGAAAAGAATTGCCACTACTTTTGGAATGACTTTATTTTGACCCGTAAAATTAAATTTGTATACGCATTTGTTTCTGTTTTATTGTTTTGTAAATTCAATTCTATTTAAATAACTATGTATATAAAAATGCATTTTTATACCCTTCACCTTCATGGGAAGGGTATATATAAGTTTGTCATTCCGTTTGTAATTTCCACAAAATAATTTCTGTCTGTCTGGATGTTGAAATCAGTTTTTTGAAGTCCCAGATATCTTCGGGATCCAAATCTTTAATAATTCTGTCAGACATGCTTTCGAGAAGTTTGCTATTTAAAATCAGCAAAACCGGTTTAGGCTAACCAGAGTTATGGACCAATAGTCATTCTATTACAGATTCTGATCAAAAAATATTCTTTTCGGATTTAACCCATATTCGGTCCATATTTTATAATCATGATATATATTGTTGAAAAGGTTTTTAATACCTTTTATTTAATGTATTACAAATTATCAGACACCCAGTAGTTCCCGAGATATAGGCCTATATATTTTCAACTTTACGGGCCCGCCCCCTAAAAAATAGGCGTGACCGCCAACAAGTTTTTTTTTGCTGACATCTCCTTTAAAAGCCCTATTTGATGAAGTTTTTTTTTTTTTTTTTTTTTTTTTTTGAGCAAAGTCACTAAAACCGAATTGTTCCCCTTTTTTATACTCTGTTTGTTAAATTACACTCAAGATTATTCTGAACATCAGACAAACTCTGTAAATTATGGTAAGAATTGCATCCACAACAAAGGTGAAGGGTATATAAGATTCGGCATAGCCGAATATAGCACTCTTACTTGTCTAATATAATATTATTTATATTAATATATGATGTTGAATTTCACTGTAGTTAAATAAGTTACTTAAGAACGTTGAAATAGACTAATAACTTCTATATATTCAGGGAATTTTCTCAAAACTTCCATTAATTTCACACCGCATGTACAACCGATTTGAAGCAGGCACGATAGTGGTCCAAATATGTAGAAACATTAAACTTCATATAACTTTATATATATATAAGAACGTTGAAGTCTATTTAATCACTTCCACATTTTTGGATCTTTCTAAAAAGAATTCCGTCCAAATATACAGATTTAACTTTATTTTTATATTTAGCAAATAATAAAATATGTATTCATTCCTTTATTAATTAAACAAACAAAGCACATTGCATAGCATACTGTAGGGTACCAGTTCTATAATTATTCACGTCTCACTTAGTCAAAAGAATTCAGTTGATATTGAATGCAATATTTTAATTAATTTCTGTTTATAATCTTGTCATAAACATTTCGTTTAAAGATAAGTTAATGAATTTGATTTCATTTTATATAGAGCTTTCATGCATATTTCAATTTAGATAAAAATTCAATAATAGTTTCATACATTTGTTTAGCAATAATGATTTCCTTGAAATAAATAATTAGCAAATAAACCTTAAACAAAGTTAGTTGATTTGATATTAGGCGGGATATTTGTGTTATTAAAATTTTTAATATCACTTGCCTAATGTACAAACATGAGCAATATCGTGGAAATGTATTAAGATATTTCAAATTTGTATGTAACAAGATTTATTGTCGTTAGTTTTTCACCGTTTCGAATCGTTAAGCAACTTGGTGCTTACTATGAATTGGCCATACATGAGGATTTGTAATAGCGAGCTTCGTCTGTTTTACATAAAACACTTTTTTAGAATCCTTATGCTTAGGTGACAATTTGTTCCTGTTACTACTAACAGTGTTGTCTTAAAACTACCATCAATATGCTTTAAACAATGTTAAAAAGATATTCATAATGAGAACTATGAGAATATAAATTTAATTATCCTGGTTTGGCTAGAATTCTGCCACATAAATTCTTTAGGCTTTAAGAGAAAAGTTTTATTATTTCAGGCTAATAGTTCGATTTTTTTCAAATAATTTCAAAGAATACTATTGTAAAGTACTAGAACAATTGGCAAACTGGCTTTTGTTTGACTTTCTTACTTTATGCAAAGCAATTATTTTTCTGACTTCAAATTCCGATATCTTATATTTAGAACTCAAAGCTGTCTGTTTCATCCCATTTTCACGATCTAGTACCAACAAATCTTTTTCCTTTTCGGGTTAAGTCTTTATTTCAAAAAGTCTGGGTCTAGCCTTATTTTTTGCATATTTGAGTAATATTAAATTAAATAAATAAGTACTTAACTGTAATTTATTAGTTTTTCTTTAAACTTTCCACAAATTTAAAAAAAAATCAGAAGTACAACTTTTATTTTAAGGTTAACAGAAAACTGCCCTTTGTCGCGGAGATTTCTTGTGCACTTCAATATATTTACATCAGAAATACAAATGAGCGACTTTATAAAATTGCAATATTTATGTAAATAATTCAGATACTCCAACAAATAACAAGACTGTGAATAAATTGTAAATAATACATGTTGAAGAAAAATATGATAAGGGAATGAAGAAGGTTACAAAACCGCACTTATTTTCTCCGACAGTGTATATATAGGTATAGATATAATATAGCTAATGTATAGAGGTATAATGTTTAGACCAGCTGGGATACATCATATGCATCATTCCCTGTAACAGAACGTAATAATTTCGAATTGAGTCATACAGAAATAATATTGTGCTCTAATTAGTTGGATGAGAATGTTAATCATTTAGAGATACTAACTTATACAATTGTTGCACTTATGGTCCTGTTCCTACTCAAGTTTCCCTTCAACCTGATGTCGATTTCGCCACCAAACAGATTCGACATGTTTGACATGTTGAATTCAGATTCGACATTGTTGAATGACTTCTCTATGTCCAATTAGGTCTGAAAAATCTGCTTCTTGTGCATAAGCGACCATTCCATTAAACATAACATAATAATTTCGTTTTGAGACATAGTGGTATAATAAAGATATTTTCCTCCGATCATTTGATTTCTAAATTATAGTTCACTCTTTAATTATACCCTACACCACCATAGTGGGGAGGGTATATTGGATTTGTGCCGATGTTTGTAACGCCCAGAAATATTGGTCCAACACTCACCTTAAAGTATACCGATCGACTCAGAATCACGTCCTGAGCCGATTTAACGATGTCCGTCCGTCTGGCTGGCCGTCCATGTAAAGCTTGTGTGCAGAGTACAGGTCGCAATTTTGAAGATATTTCAATAATGTATTGAAACTGGTGGAAATCGGTCCATTATTTCACTTGCCTCCCATGCAAATGTCCTCCCGAAATAGGAGTTTAACGATCACAAATGTTTGAATTATGAAAGTATGCAAACACATTTCACCACAAATGAGTAATAAATGAAGCTAAATCACATCTACAAATTTTGTCAAGATCAGTCCATATCTAGTCGTAGCCTCCATATAAGGCCCACATCCGAAAAGAGCATTTATCTTTTTAAACTGTTGGTATCGAAATAATATTGAACATAAATATGTTTCGTATACATACATATAATATGGTAGAATTTGATGATGATCGGTCCATGACTAGTCATAGCTCCTATATAAGGCCCATTTTCGAAAATCACTTTAAAGATAATAGCTCTTTCAAAAATGTTGGTATCCAAATAATATTGAACACAAATATATTTCATATATATACGAATAATACGGTACAATTTTATTATTATCGGTCCATAATTAGTCGTAGTTCCCATATAAGGCCTACTTCCGAAAATCACTTTAACGACCATAAATTTCTTAAAAATGTTGGTATCCAAATAAAATTCTACACAAATAAGTTTCATATATGTATACAGAAATGGTGACACCAAATTTTATAATGGTCGGTTCATAATTAGTCGAAACTCCCATATAAGACCCTCTACGTAATTCACTTTAATCTCCATAAATCTTTTAAAAGTATTTATATCGAGATAAAGTTTAACATATATAATATTTATATTCACAGAAATCATGACACTAAATTTTTGGATGATCGGTCCATAATAATATATCCCATATAGCGCTCGTTTTTGAAAAACTGTTTTATACATATACTGGGTGTAGGGTATTATATGGTCGGGCTTGGCCGACTATACTTTCTTACTTGTCTTGTTATTTTAAAATTTACAATTATATTTGAAATAAAACCCAATTTTTGTGGGTTAATGTTCTATACCAAAAATGTACAATTAAAAAAAATAACTTACTTTCTAAAGAAATTTACCCAAGAATTAATTCGTATAATGATTTACAACTACATATTACACAAAGTTTACAGTTTTTTATAGATAATTACTTTCATTTTCCAGAAAAGCACAACAAATAGAAATTAAAACAAAAGTAACTAATGTATGCTTCCCACTAGTATAACTTTCAATTAAATCTTAAGAAATAAATGAATAAATAAAAACCAAAACTTTATTACATGTAGAAAAGAAAAGTGAAGATGTTGAGCTGTGAAGGCAACCAACATCAACAGACATTAATTTGAATAATTTGAATAATGAAATTCAAAATAGAGAAGATGAAATATTTAAGAAAAACTATTGCATGATTTACAAAGATGAATGCAAACAACATCTTACTGCAAATCATAAATCTTGAGAAATTTTTAAGAGGCTTTTAGCCTTAATCATGTGTGGTAGCAATAATCGTATGCAGTTAGCTAGTTAGCTAGTTAGTTAGTAGCTACAAAGGAAAGAAAACCACACAGCTTATTAAATATTTTAATATTATTATTACATGTACAATATATTTTTGAATGCATTAAAAAACACCTTTCAAATTTGTTTAAAAAAACAACACTAATTTATAAAAAAAAAATAAAATAATTAAATTGTTTAAATATTGAAAGCTGTTTCTTTTAAGTTTAATTTAAGGTGAAAAGATTCACATAAATACAATATTAATCTTGATTTTAATGACTTTTATTTTACTTTGAACGAAAAGCAAAAAAAAAACAAACATATAAAAAAAAAGTTGTTGAACAGTTTTCAAATCTAAGTCAAACCACATTTATACTCATAAAATACGTTTTTTTAAAAGCCACCATAATTGTAATGTTTTGTTTTTTATATTTTTAATGTGTTAATATAAAATTGCTTTATTATCCAGTTGGAAAAGTAGAAGTAAGAAATTATAGAAATGTTTTATGTATATGTACACTCATTGGATGAGGATGTTTTAAAATAGGGGCATTCAGAATTTGAGGGTTACACAGCTGCACAAAAGGAATTGATAGGTTTACTCGAATCTCATTCGTCCGGTTAGTTCTAGTGTCTAAGAGATCACTCAACATTTTTCCTTGTAAAGTCTTATGGACTACGGTTATTATGAAACCAACTGCTAAAATCTAGAGCTCATAGCTAAATATCTGAGTCTTTTTGCCTATAGTGCTGGACAGTCCCATAAATGGCAGTGATACAATTTTTCTTTCTTATCGTCTTCCTCAACAACTTTTGTGGTATTCATTATAGGGAATACTTATGTACGTAACCTATTAGGTGTTACAAGCCAACTTTTTCTATTAGTCATGTTTAGATATTGTAACTGTAGATTACTGCGCTTATTTCATATTGAAAGTTCGACCAATGATTACAGACATCCTTTAATGAATCGATATCGATGGAGAGATTTAATACATATAAGCATACGAATCGATTTCGCCATTTAGGCAATAATAACAGCATTGACGTGTCCGAAATAGGTTCCTTGGTTTGTCTCGCAGAATCAGTCTTCAGTCGGTCAGTACTGAGATTGAATTATTCCGAATAACAAACTTTGACATTCAATCGTCCCTGTTTGGTATATTATTTACCAAGGATTTATCAGAATTCATCTCAAATTAATCAATGGTTTCTACATCAGCTTATAGAGTAGATCCAATCGTATCCGACCGTTTAGTCCCTGTATATTATTTGGAATGGAGTAACATGTCTTTGTATCAGTGATCTTCAATAGACAAAATTGTTATATGTAAGTAAAAAGATTTGAGTTCCAGCTTTTTCTCAAAGGCTTTCTTACTTTCATAAGAACTTGGCCATTCTACTCTGAGCAGTAAGTTTCCAGAAAAGCTTTGAGCCCAAAATAACACTAAGATACTTGATAATTTCATCCAAAATAAAGCCATTAAGTAAAACCAAAGATCCTTCCCTCTATCCCAAGAAAGTAGTAGTTGGTTAGATCTTAAGGATGTCAACGTCCTTATATACACTGTGACAACTGATGTTGTATAATTCCTAATAATGAAATTAGACAGTCAGTTGGCCCTGATTGGTTAATTTAGAAATAAGTAAAATCAAATTGTGTTTTCTCTTTTTCTCGAGGGCCTTCTTGTTCATGTTCTTGACAACAATCCAGATACCGTTCAGTGTATTTATATTTCATATATCATATTTTGGTAACGAGTACCGTTTCAGTTATAATCAGGTCAACCAAAGAACTCTCCCAAATACGTAGCAGTTGGTTTGGTTTTAAGGATTAAAAGAAAAAAAAAACTAGCTGTTTATTTATTATAACTTAATTACAAGTCCTACATAACCTAAAGGTGGATTCACCCATTTGTTCTTAACAAAAATTTTTTACTGAGAGTTTTTGCAGCACAATTCACCCATTCGAACGATTTTTATGAAAAATCAAAGCTGCCATATGTAAACAAAATCGATTAGCTTTTTAAGTGTCAAAATGCAAATATTAAATTATTTTAAAGTATTGTGTATTCAAAATCACAGATATAAATTCAAAATTAATGAAAAAAGAAAGTTGATTTTTCTGATGGGCATGGAAATACATAAGGCATTGTTATTTGTATGAAAAAATGCAACCTATTGGCAACTCAATTCATTTTTGTCCAGAAAAAATATAAAATTAAACCAATTCAAGTTCGTAAAAAATACTTTCTCTCTCTTATAAAGGGAGACGTCGAACAAGTTTTTTGTTAAGAAGGAATGGGTGAATCCACCTTAAGATTTGCCTTCTAAATTTATTTAGACCCTGATAGGAATACGATCTGCTGAACAGTTTTAGTCCACGAAAAGACACTTCATGGATATTAAAGTGTCTTCAACAAAAGCTATGATACACTGGTCGATTTTTTGCCATATTAAAGGTTATCTTTCTCGTTCCCTAAAAGAGAACAGTGACTTGAATCCGAACAACTGTCTGAAGAGTGTACGATATTTACAGACGGTTTAAAGATAGAGGTAGGCACATAAACTGTAGCCTTCTAATAGGCTTCCCGACGAATGTAGTACCTTTCCAATTAGTTAGCAATTGTAGAGAAACCCTGAAAGAGAGAGTATTGCCCAAAAGGGGACAGATTCAAATTGTGCGAGGACACAATGGAGCGCATCTTCTGTCATTGTCCTATGATGCAGATTATAGGTTCACTTGCCTAAGCAATCGTTTCTTTGCTGAACTTGATGACTTAACCGGTTGTAAAATAAGTGATAGCATCCAATTCACAAGGGGAATCAGGTGGCTAAACGACAGGAGAGTGTGTTAAGATTGAAGTTCGTTTTGATTGATTATTTTGCTGAATAAACATCTCTCTCTTTTTTATATCACACATTTTTCCTCATACTCTATTCTCGAAATAAGAGGTCTCTGAGTATGTGCTCAAACTCCTTCTTAAAGTAACCTATGTTAGGTTGGCTTAAAAATTCAGTTCGAAACAGTTAAACGAAACTTTGCAGGTAATTGCCTAGCATTAGAAACACATGGAGCTTCAATTATAGTTGCTCGCAGTAAAGGCTTACAGCAAAAATGTAAAAAGAGGTCTCAACATGAACAAACATCAAGCCTTAGTAAGTACAAGTAAGTACATACTTTTACCTAAATTAACATTGTTCAACAAATTAAGCTTATTAATGTCAAAATATTTTAAAAATTTCGCGGTTTTGTGTTGTTTCTTTTCTTATTGTTGTTAAACAAATTATATTAATTTTGAAAAGAATTTAAGATGCTAACAAAAAAATCACACTTTATCACAATTAATACAAAACCAAACAATTTTTTAAATAAAAAATAATAAACAAAAATATGTTGTAATGAAAGAAATGTATTCATTTCTTTAAAGTTAACAATTATTCATATGTACATACATATGTACTATGTATGTATAAAGAAGACAAACATTTAAACTCCAATGCCATCCGAACCACAAGTCAAATAATAATCAATTATCATCACCCCGGGTAAATGCCACAATAATGCCTTCATGTTTATTTATGTTGAAAGAAAAATATATAAAGAAAAGCTTGTTACATTAACGCCAAATGTCTTTCCAACTTGTGCTTTGCAGCACAACGACTTCAAACCAGACGTTTGAACAGATTTTCCCAGATTTAATAGAAATAAAAAACATATAAAAACTTGTTGTGTAAATGTCAAATCTATTTGTTTATGTTTTTCATTGCATTTTTGCTATTGTTTAAGATTTACTTTACAAAACTCTAATTTAATGCATATTTACTTAGTTCAATTATTATTTTATACACTAGCGTATTTATGTTAAATATTTACTTTCCATTTATTAACACTCAAACTGGGCAAGATGGTGTGAAATGATTTGATGTGTCAGTAAGAGGGGTATGGAAATATTTTATGATTATAGAAATTAATATAAATTTGCTTAAATATTATGTGGGTATATCTTATTTCTCTAGATAGATTGTTAATCATCTAGTCTATTGTAAACTTTAACTTTAAGAATTTGACTTTATAGTCAATAAGAAGATTAAAAGGCATTACCATTTCAAAAGAAACTTTGAAAAACTCTATCTTTTGGCACAATTTAATTTTTTAAATTTCTATCTGTAATTTTATTATTTGTTAAGGCCTCATTAAGCTAATTAAATTATAACACAAAGATTTATGTTATCTTGTTTGAGTCCGCATTGTAACGGCGCTATTTTCTTCAAATAACTATTTATCTATACATTTCTTCATTAGTATCTTTAAAAACTTTTGTTTAACATGCTTTCAATTTAACGACCATAAATCAATTGCTCAAAACCAACCTGTCAATCACTTGTCTGATCATCAGGCATATTGAAATATTCATTTGGAAAAAAAATCACAATAAAAACCGTAACAATTACAAATGCTCAAGAGTATAAAAACCTAAAAATATACATATTTGTAGATTTAAAGAAAAGTTAATAATAATTATAAAATGTTAAACAATGTCGGAAAGAGTGAAGTGTTCATATTTGTATTTAAAGGTGTAATTTTCGCACTGTTACATAATAACCAGTAGTGTGAAAGAGTGATCTTGTTATAATTAAGTAAATTGAATGCAAACTTTTGCTTAAACAAAATATCGGTGTTGGTATATTGGATATATCGATCTTATTTCTTATTTTAGACTCATACACTTAATACAGAGGATTGCTACACATCTGTTGATTGCCTATTGATCAACAGAACTCTTCATCAGAATTCTAAAATAAAGACATATGATCACATTGGTTCATGTAATTAGATTTCTTTCTACCATAAATAAGTTATATGTTGAATACGGACCCTGTATTTCGGAAAATTCTGAACGAACGATATTTAAGGTACGGACTGTGAGGTTTCATCAATCAGGTAACACAATATCATTTTCATGTTTGTAACAGTTTCTGCTAGGATGTCACTGGAGGACTCATTCAAACTACGACATCACACAGTTGAAGGCTTCCCGAGGCATATCAGATAGAACTTACGTATGTATACATGAGGATAGTAAGTTCTTACTAATCGCATGCCTGTCATTTGTATGGTCTTTGTTTGATACATTTCAAGAACATCACTTACTTTAAATTTCTGGCTTGATTTTATACTTTTGGATTACTTTGTACCTTCTCTATTCTCTATTCCTTTTTGTATTTCGTAGAAATAAGGGTATAATATTTCAGGATTGTTATGATTGCTGAGCCTATTCCAATATAACATATTGTGGAGATATAATTAAAGAGTAATTACGAACGTTACAAATTCTTGCTTTCCTTGCACAAAAAATAATAGTCTATGGGTTCAGCATAAGTGTTGGCGGTCCTCGTCTATATTGCCTATTTTAGTGGTTGGCTTTAAAGAAGAACACTTATTTGAAACTTCCAACTTGTATTAAGAATTGTATCATTCAAGCTCTTTGTACCAGGTCGGCTACTATCGAATTCTTCCTAATAGATTAATGTTGGATTTTTAATAAAGGGTTTGAATACCTATATGTATTATTGCAGGTATGATACAAGGGAAAAATCTACTGCAAAAAGATATTTGGTGAATTGATTCTGTAGGACGTTTGACAGTCATTTTCTCCTTTATATGGCTTTCAGGAAGACTTGAGAATTGTTCAGAGAAAGTTCTCATTTGCGAAGGACTGCTCTACTGGATCGCTTTGAATTATTAACTACATCGTCTTGCATGATGTTCTATATATAATCGCATGATGAAGATACTATTTATATCCCAAATACAAAGTAAAAAATCATTATTGTTCCAATCAGGCAGATATTATTTTTGGTAAAAATGTTACACATGGTTTAAGACAGAATTTTTATATTCAAATAACTGATGGTAACCTTCAAAAATCCTCTTAATTGAGACTTATACAAATTGTTTAGAGAATGGTCTGTGCTACTGGATTTCTTTGAACTAATTACATATATCTTCATTTAAAATTCATTCTGCATGATCTTCTCTATAGAATTGTGCAATCGTATGATGGAGATACCATTTATTGATATCTCGAACGCAAAGTAAAAGATTATTGTAAAGGCAGATTATACAGAGTTGAAGGGGCAAGCAGACATTTTTCCAACCAAGACAGTTACACATAGGTTAAGGAAGGATTTTTATCTTAAAATAACTGTTGATAGCCTTAAAGAAAATAGTGTGGAACCGTTTGAACTATGTCTTGATTTCAAGTACATACTGCATGATCATCTCTATACAACTATGCAATAGTATGAAAGATTATTGTAGTGCCAGTAACGCAGAGATTATTCCAATCTGTATATTCAAATAAATGTAATGTTCTTTCCAACTTTCTTCTTGTCAAATGAATAGCTTCACATTGTCACTAATCTCAGTATTCAATTCGTATATCTGGAAAAACATAACATCTAGAGTTATCAAGAATAACTTAAGAATATTTATGGATATGAATATTTAGAACGAAAATATTTGAACCAACAATAATGAGCATGGCACCTGTTTTCTGCATGATCTGTTCTGTACAAATATACTATCGCATGGTGAAAATAATATTAGTACAGTTGGGCCTCTATTATCCGTGATGGACGCGACCAGAAGCATTACGGATAATCGATGTTTACGGTTAATCGAATTACAATTTTGATTATCCATTTTTTTAATTTTTTTTTATTTTTTAACAAGTGAACATTGGTGTACATACATATTTATATATAAAAAAATCATTTCTTCTTAGAACTTCGTATTTTTGAGCTAGCATTTTAAAACTCACTAAACCACTGGTAACGATGCCATACTAAATATACTTATTTACAAAGATCTAATCACTTCCCAAATTTCAAAATTAAACTACATAATCACTTTTATATGCTTCTGACTCAGCGTATGCAAACAAGGGAATTCCCCGTTTTCATGTTTATTACATTGTACTTATGAATTTGAAGTTAATAAAAAAATAATAAAGGTAAACACGGTTAATCGAAACAATTTGAAAACATTGCAAACAAAAAACAATAGACTGATATTTTTCCATCACGGTTAATCGGGGTTGCCAGTTAACCGAATCACTGATAATCGAGGCCCGACTGTATATCAAAGACAGAATGGAAATAAATTTAAATAACTGAAAAGATCTTTCAATCTTTCTTCGTTGTCGACGAACATCTTTGCATTATTATAACTAAGGTACAGGCACATAAATATTTAGATAAATGTCATGGCGTATGTATTTGCTAGATCAGAATGCCTCACATTTAATAGCATTTCCAATCTGTTAAAATTACTGAAGTCTCTTATTGAAATTCGTTTCAACTCCGATAACCAAAGTTTGACTTCTAGAGTAGTGATCGGCTCTCATAGCCAACAGGAGCAGAAAATGTTTGGTTATTTGCAAGTAAGCATAATCAATAGCTGGTTAAATGGCAAAAGAGAATGAAAATACATAACATATTATGTAAGTGAGGTATTAATTGAATTTGACTTCAAACTTATACCCTCCTACATATCTCAATAATAATCCACATTTAATTAATATTGTAAAGTTCTTTAACAATTTCGAAGATTTTCTACTGAAATTTTAACTTAGATCACAAAGTTTGAGGCTTTATTGATGTATTCTGTATTCTGTTTAAGAGTGTAATAAACAAGTGAGACAGGCATTAAAATTGTAAATATACAGTAAAATATTGCTGAAAACCGGAAACCTTTAACTAATATGTACTAATATTGTCCGGCTTTTTTAAAAAATTTAAGGTTCTTTAAAAAATCTTTAATTTAGACATGCCAAAAAAAATAATGAATTCATACATTACTAACTCTAAATAAAGATAAAAGCTGGAAAATGAAGATAAAAATCCTCTGGCAATGGTAAAACAAATGAAACAATAAACAGCAGCCGCACACTACACGAAACGTTTGATAATTTTATTCATGTTGCAACCAACATTTTGTACTCAAACTCACACTCTACTTAGACGGGAGATAAAAAAAAACACAGAAAAAATTTAAAACAATTACTATTTAAAAAAAGTGTATGATAGAGTCAACTTAAATTTAAGTGTTGTTGTAATAAAAGAGTAGTTATTGTTGTTGGTGGTAGCGGTAGCAATGAAGAAAAGTTGTTGTTAGTTGCATACATCTGAACAACTAAACAACTTTTTCAGTCGTTGTTAAAACAGTTTGATTCGAGAGGTGAAACATGAATGACGTACGGGTTTGAAAGCGTCTAACACTAAAAAAAGGAAAAACTAAAACTAATTGAAATTTTTATTAAAAAAGTAAGCATTTTTATTTCTTTATTTTTGTGTTGCATCATTAAAAATATAGTATTTTGTTAACATAAAAAAGCAACACTAAGTTGAAATAAAAAAAAATCAAAATTGTTATTTCTACTCAAAAATCCAGTCAAATAAAAACAAATTTTCAGTGTCATTAAGAAAATTATTTTTTCAATATAAAAAATTT
The DNA here is from genome assembly GCA_950370525.1 of Bellardia bayeri. Classification (NCBI taxonomy): domain Eukaryota; kingdom Metazoa; phylum Arthropoda; class Insecta; order Diptera; family Calliphoridae; genus Bellardia; species Bellardia bayeri. The sequence goes on from OX493265.1 coordinate 67,982,649, forward strand.
ACTATTTTGTTATAAAAACTAACGCTAAAAACTTTTGAAAACTATAAAACAAATGTTACTTATTTAATTACCGGCTTATGGCAAAAAGATACACAAAACAGAAAATTTTAACTTTTACTTGAAATTGTTATAAAAAAAATACAAAAAAAATAGAAAAAAGTTTCTCTCAACAGCAATTTTAAAAAAATACTGCAAAAGAAAATTGTAACACCTCTCAGTTTGTCTGCAATTGTTGCCAACACCAACAACCAATTATCCGCCAAACCTGTGACAACTAACATTTACAACACCCACTGGCATTTGGGAAAGGAAATTGTGAAACTTGGCAAAATTTCAAAGTTTTCAAGTATCATCTATAAATCAACTAACGATCATGGAGATCACTTCAGTGGTAATTATTTTTTTTTATTTGAAATCTTGTGGATCGTTACAGTGCCATTATTAGTTTGCTAACTGTTTGTTTGCTTCTAAAAATCCTTTAGAAAAAAATGGTTATGATTGCTTCTTCATTGTAATTTATATTAAGTGATTAAACACACAGACAAGAGAATGTCAAAATAATTGCACTTGTTAGACAACTGATCTAATTTTTTTCCTTTTTTTAAACACCCTACAATACCCATCCAGTGGCCATGGTATAATGGTTTTAGTTAAACGGTCGCAACGGTCTAAGTTAATGTTTGTAAAGTCACAATTTATATTGATTGTTTTGATAATACAATAGAATATTAATTTGGACTACCAATTTGGTTCAGTTTTAAAAAAGTAGTAAAAATGCTACTTTTTTTAATTTTAAAATTGTACTAAACGATACATCTTGAAAATAAATAAATTTATATCTTGAAGCATTTTGAAAAAAGTAGTAAAAATACTAATTTTTAATAAAAATTTAATAAATTACTTAAGAAAATTACTTAAAATGACAGCAAATACTTTGGTTCATGTAAACAAATTAAAATCAAAAAGAAGTAGTAGAAATAATGTTTCTTAAAAAGTTTTAAAATTCCTCTAAAAACAATTTGTATACTAATTTATATTTAATATAGGAAATTTAGTAATAAGTAGTATTTTGCGAAAAATTTTAAAATATAGTAACAAATTTTAAAAAAGTTGTTGCGAGCAATTAACATTATGCTAAAAAAATTAAATTACGAAGAACTTTTAAATTTTAAATCTTTTCAAAATAGTAGTAGAAATACTACTTTATTTAATTTTTTTTTTAATGCACAAAATAACAACAAATATTAATTTACACTTAAAATAAATCAATTTACACCTTTAAAAATCTTTGAAAATAGTAGTAAAAATACTATATTTTAATAACTACTTAATAAATCACAGAAAGAAAATGCTGCAAAATTATAGCAAATATTTTGGCTAGTGTAAACAAATTTAAATCATAAAGCTTTTAAAAAAGAGTAGTAGAAATAATACTTATTTAAAAAGTTTTCAAATTATATAATAATATATTAAAATAAAATTAAAATTATATTAAAATAAAAAAAAATTGACTTAAGAACTCTTCAAAAGTAGTAATAAAAAAATTTGCAATAAATTTTTTTAAAATGTAGAAAAAAGTTTTTATAAGTCATAGCAAACAACTAGCTTCAATTAAATTATAAAAAAAACTAAGCTTTTAAAAAAGTAGTAGAAATACTAGTTTTCGAAAAATTTTAAAAAGTTACGTAATAACAATAAATAATGATTTATACTTAAAAATATAAAAATTACAACATTTCAGCTTCTATGAAAATAGTATTAAAAATACTACTTTTTAAAAAAAAAAATTTACAAATCACCAAAAACTACTTAAAAGGGGTATCAACTATTTTCTATGCGTTTAAAAACATTCGAAGAATTTTAAAATTTGAAAGCATTAAATAAAATTGTAGAAATACTACTTTTTTTAAAAAGTTTTAAAATTGCCAAATTTATCATTAAGTTTTGCAGTTTTGTTCTCAAAAAACTCATATATACATATATAAATAAAGCTTCAACTCCTAAATCGCTTTTATATGTGCATAAAGTTTGTCAAATGAAGGTTTATAAACACAAAATCGACTTTATTATATTTAATGGCACTTTAAAACAGATTTTAGTCTGTAAAATTTACAATGAATAGAAAATTAATTTTTATGGAGACTTCCTCTATTCTATTCTATAGAATTATTGAATTTCAAATTGAAAATATACTGTATTAAAAAGTCGCTTTAACTCAAACTATAACTTTCTTACTTGTTTTATTTTCATAATTGTTTTCAAGCTACCACTCTCTATGTTTTTTTAAACAAACTTAAAGTTGTCTCAAATAGAGATGATTGTTGTTTTCTTTATTGTTTATTTTCTAATATTAATGATCTACATGCAATTTTTCAAAATGGTTTGTGACACATTTCAACTAGCCACAAGGCAGACACATAGAAACCGTTACATTAACAGTAACGTAGACGTCTAATTTCAAACTAATTAGCGAGTTGCCGGAATAAAGATTGTCAGTGTGGAAAAGTACAAAGAAAAAAATGGGAATATTTGCAGATAATAAAGTACGGAAATGAGAATTTATTATTGAAACACATTGAAGAAGTTCAGTCCGTGTTAGCTTAATAAACCCCAACTACTTAATACAATAAATGTTATTTGGTCTATCAAGACACTATTTGAGATTTCCTGCAGTTCAACCGTCATGATGGACTAGTTCACATCCACCTTTAATTATTTCTAATATATACCGCTCTAAAACAGTGGTTTTTACGCATACTTGTTATTAGCCGCTCTTTTCAGCATTTAATAACACTGGCACCGAACTTTCCATATGCAGAAACATGGGTAATGTAATTATCTTCCATTACGTAACGTTACCACTAAGCTACTCTTACTCCCAAATAAGATTTAAACTCGAGTGACGTTATCAAAATAAACCAAATAAACGACTTTTATCTGCGACATTTCCCCTGCAACTCGAGTTTATAGATGAAATACGTACAATACAAGTTGTTGATTTAATTTTAAATAAATAAATACTATGTGGTCAAAAAATTTAATAGTGAAATATCAGGAAAATGAATACCTGCATAATGTACCTGTAATGTTACTATCTGCGTATGAGCGAAATAAGAGAAATGAACAATATTTAGTTCGTTTATTTGACCTTTTTTTAATATTTAATAGTTTCTTTTTACAAGCTATCACAATGGATAGCTTCTTCAGGGATAATATAAGTTTTGAATTATAATAAAATAATAATTAAAGTATGTATAAAAATCAAAAAATTTTTTTTTTCCAGCAACAATTTTTCCATTTTTATACATACTTCAATTATTATTTTATTATAATTCAAAACTTATATTATCCCTGAAGAAGCTATCCATTGTGATAGCGAAATATTGGAAATAAATATATATAAATAAATTAAATATTTTTATATAAAATTCAAGTGACCTTATTGCTTGTAAAAAGAAACTATTAGAAATGAACAATTTAATGTCAAAATTTCACAAGAATTGTGCAACAAATGTTTCATCATGTAAACAAACGGTGAATTTAGAAGGATCAACAAAAGAGAACGTCAACAGAGTCGCGGCGACAAATTGCAGCATGTGAACCCACTCTAACTAGCATTTTTTGCCGTTTCAAATCTGTAGCCAGACCTTATTTTTATCAAATTTCTTGCCCTAAAACTCTTTCATCGTTTGTTATATTTCATAATTTGTCTTCAACTCCTGAAATATTAAGAAAATACTTTTGAGCAATTAATATTAAAAAAAAATCCGCATGGAAATATGCTTATTATCAAAAACTATGTTGGAATCATTTCAAATACATACATTGTTACATTTATATTGTTGTACCATTTCAAATGTCTTCATCCCCAATTGGAAAACTTTGGATGGAATTATATTGAAATCATCTGGTAACATAACATACATACAAACAAAATAATTGCAAATACCGCTAATATTTTTTAATCTGTTGTGTAGCACCTGTTTGTGTATACATGCTGTTTTTCCTAATTGGGACATTTTTCTAAAAACATCATCGGGGGAATTATATTGAAATCATCTGCTAGCATTACTTCAATCGACAATGTTGCAATTACAGCTAATATTGTCGAATCTTCAATAGCACATGTTTGATTTCATCTCAATGCACAATGGTTGTTGCAACATGTATTATTAGTTCATACCATCCATCAGTCAATACAAACGTCCATCGAACCGTTGGTGGGTTTTAAACAATTTTTTTATTTAGTATGATCGTGTGTAGCGGAGGTAGAAAAACTTTTGATACCATCCCCATTTATTATCATTTCAACGTCATTGTAAATTTTTGAAACGATAGTGAAAACGATTGAATATTTTGCACGTTTTTTAGTGGCAACTTTTTTGTTTGTTTTTTTAAGTTTTAGTTAAAGCCACTTCTAGAAAGTGGTGTGGCATGTTTACTAAGTTGCATGTATATTTAATGTTTTATTTATATACGTATTTCGTGCATTAATTTTTATTTTTTATATTAATTTATTATGTTGCTGTATTTGATTAAAAATTTAATTAAAGTTTTTTTTTTTAATTTTACCAGTATAAAAATTATTTATTTAATAATTATAAAATTTCAAGTGCATTAATCCTACAGCATTTATAAGCATTTAGTAAATCATAAATTTGGTGGGGGTTTATTGTAATTGTAAGCACATAAATTATAAATTTATTTTGTTTTGATTTTTTATGTTGTTTTTTTTGGTTGTAAACAGGTCTTTTGTAGAAAGTTTGTAATGGGGACAGTTTTTATAGCAGGCGGTTCTAAATAGCAATAAGTGCTTTGTCGCTATATCATACATATATCTATAACAATGTGATTTATTCTGAGAAATCTGATAGAATTCTATTCCAATAAACAAAATTGCTTAAATTCAAGAAGCCTTAACTGCTCCTTAAATTTAAAATTCAGAATCGATTTCAATACCATCAGACAATACCAAATCTGGTGGCATAAATGTTTAAATATATACATACATATGTACGTAACAAAAAAGGCGACTTTAGAACCACAAATTGATAATAAGTTATTAATATTTAAGAAAAACTATATAAAGAAATTTAACAGTTTTGTTCTGATTACTCGCATTAACTGTTGCACAACATTTCAATCCTCCTGTTCTGCATACTTATTCCAAATATTTGTATTGTCTAGGACTACGGTGCCAATCCGCTTTAACTTTCCCTTAACAATAGAGAGACGAGCTATGCCCTTGCAGGTTGGCAAGATGATATCCCATACCTTCTCGTATTGTCAAGAAGGGCTGGAGATGGCGAGAACGGCACCATTAGCTTGCACGAGCTTCAAGCTAGATAGAGTTTAATTGTTCATCAAATTAAACTTGCAGCTTGGGTATTTCGGAGTCACGTCCCCTAACTGATAATTGGTTAAGGTCCTTTAAGGTCACGTAGTGGCTGTGCATTTACTTGCAAATTTCGAACAACCAATTAATGACTAGGTGTTGTTATCGAAACAACAGAGCCATTGAAAGTAGTGGCAATTGGCTTTATGCTCAGGAAATGTATTAGAGTGCTGGCAATCGCTGCATGTGTACTGGAAACCCGCCATGGGCAGGCTCATTAAAGCGGTTTGACAGTGATTTCTCTTTCTTGGCAGTAGTGGTTGGCCAGTGCAATGCTAGACCAATTTGTCTTATAAATGTCCTGGGCTTTGTTGATTGGCTAAACTATGGACGGCAGGTACTAGATAGCCCAAGCTCTTAAGTAAGATGCACTGATAGTTGCAGGCATGTACGAAAAGTTGCATATTGCATGTTCCTTGCAAGTCATACAATAGTATGTTCTTTGCAAGACATGCATTAGTATGTTCTGGCAAGACATACACCAGCGTTAAGAGCGCTTTGTGTTTAAGCATTAAGGGCAGGCACTCACGTTAAACACTTGGATTTCTGTTGTAATCGATCTAAAACTTGATTGATTGTGCACGTATTGTTTTATGTAAAGATCCGAAGTCATAGTTGAAGAGATGACAGGTGAAAAGCGGTAGATCAACTAGGTTCCATATTTGAAGACAAAACAACATATGTAGCCTGGTTTTCCAAATTCAATCGCTCCATTTGGATTATTCTCAGGGTTATTGAAATGAGTATTGAAGATAGTATATCCATTTAATGATTGAGATAACGTGCTTTTAAATTTAAGTAAGGAACTCGATCACGTTCATCTGAGAGGATACATAAATACTTGGCAGCCATTTTCCCACCACTAATTTACACATTTCGACTTGAACTTTCCAACTCGATATTATATACGTACATTGTTTTTAGCGTTGCTGTAGCTTAATTGGTTAGCGCTATTGATCATTAAGCATGATTTGGTATTTATAGCCCGGGTTCAATTTCCAGCCGCTGCCACTAAAACAACATCAGTTTCTGATAATTATTAGTTTTCTTCTATCTATCATAAATAATATTTATCACAGCGCCCTCCTTCGGTGGTATAGCATTGAAACGCCACCGAAGTAAAATAATTAAAATAAAGAATTAAAACCAAGCTTTGCAAATAATGCGCCTTCTCGCCTCCAGAGGTGCTGCAATGTTGCACTAAACACAATCATAATGCGCAATTGCAGAGTTGTGATATAAAAAAAAAGCATTCTTCTTTTACCACCTTTACTTCTTCAACTATCCCCTTTTTAAAGAAAGTGACGCAATTATATAAAAACTTTGGAGCCAATATTCACATACCAACCGGAACTTTTTCAATTACCAATTCGATATTATAAATATTGTTTTTATATAATTTTCGATTGGGACAAAGCGCAACAACAAAGTCTTCAAAACAGCTCTCTCAGACATCAGTTTTATTCCGAAACAGATCAGCCTACTTGAATTTCTTTCTGATTCTATTTCTTTTCTGCCACTTCTTCTGCTACTACCTTGAGGCTATGCTACCTTGATGATTCCATTCAATTGTCATATTAGCTATAATATTGTTCATTCTTCTAACAATATGTCAAAAACATTTACATTTCTTTTAACAATTTCAACCCGGATTAGCATTTTTCCTGCTCATTCCTAAATATCATGAATCCAAATGATTTGATCGAAAATTCGTACAACGAAACGCATATTGAAGGATAAAAGGTGTGATCTCCATAGCTTTTATAGTTCCAAATTGGGATTGCTTGAAGTCTAAATGCTTGGGATTACCTTACCTTCTTGATATATCATACGCGCACCGACTTTCTTTATTTTAATAACTTTTCCTATAATTCGTTAAATGCATTTTTTCTTTTAATTACATTTCAATTAATTGTCCTTTAAAGAAGATGATAATTGTACAGATATAAATCAAACAGTTACAAAATAAACAAGTAAGAAAGTATAGTCGGTCAAGCCCGACCATATAATACCCTACACCCAGTATATCAATAAAACAGTTTTTCATATATGGGCACTATATGGGAGATATTATCTATTATGGACCGATCATCCAAAAATTTAGTGTCATGACTTCCATGAATATAAATATTATGTGTGTTAAACCTTATCTCGATATAAATACGTTTAAAAGATTTATGTAGGTTAAAATGAATTACGAAGAGGGTCTTATATGGGAGTTTTGACTATTTATGAACCGTCTATTATAAAATTAGGTGTCATCCTATTTGTAGATAAGAAACTCAATTTTGTTAAATTTTATTCGGATTACAACATTTTTAAGAGATTTATGGTCCTTAAAGTGATTTCGGGAAGTGGGCCTTATATGGAAGCTACGACTAGTTATGGACCACTCATCATAAAATTCCACCATTTTATATGTATATATGCCAACATTTTTAAAAGAGTTATGCTCTTTTAAGTGATTTTCGGAAGTGGGACTTATATGGGAGCTACGACTAATTATGGACCGATCATAGTAAAATTGTACCGTATTATTTGTCTACCGACCGATCGTCATAAAATTCTACCATATTATATATATATGTACGAAACATATCGGTGATCAATATTATTTGGATACTAACATTTTTAAGAGAGTTATGCTCTTTAAAGTTATTTTCGGAAGTAGGCTTTATATGGGAGTTACGACTAATTATGGACCTATTTTCACGAAATTTTTAGATGTGATTTAGCTTCATTTATTACTCAATTTTTGTGAAATTTGTTTGCATACTTGCATAATTAAAAGATTTATGATCGGTAAACCCCAATTTCGGGAAGACATTTGTATGATGGCCAGGTGAAATAATGAACCGATTTCCACCAGTTTCAATCCCATCCATCCTTGGGGCAAAAAAATATCACGTACCAAATTTTATCAAAATATCTTTAAAATTGCGACCTGTACTCTGCGCACAAGCTTTACATGGACAGCCAGCCAGCCAGCCAGCCAGCCAGACGGACGGACGGACGGACGAACATCGTTAAATCGACTCAGGAAGGGATTCTAAGCCGATGGGTATACTTTAAGGTGGGTGTTGGACCAATATTTCTGGGCGTTACAAACATCAGCACAAATCCAATATACCCTCCCCAGTATTGTGGTGTAGGGTATAACTATAAAAATGAATACTTTATTTAAACAAATTCCAAAAGCACCATAAACAACTACCTCACAACCTGCTATCTAGTAATGTTTTTAAAAAAATATGTGGTATGTTAATAAAACGGAAAAAAGTATTTAAATTTCCAAGTTAAAAATATTTGCTCATTTTTTGTTAAATTAATAAACTATTTTAGTCAAATATTCCAAATGAATTTGTCGTTTAATCCAATTGTGGCTATAATCTCTTTTAACCCTACTGAAATATATTGTTGCCATCATTATTATGGTTGAAACCATAAAATATACAGATGTATGTATTTATTACCATCATTATTTATCCAGCTATTTACATATTAGAATTCACCCTAAGCTAATTTCTCAGTAATTCATATAAATTAAATCATAAAGTTGTTTACAGAGTGTATAAACGCGTGCTGTTATTATTATTGAAAAGGGAAATATTAAGATAAAAATCTACAAAATTAGCTGAGATTTTATTTTCTAAATCGTAATTGAATTTTTCCAAGCCACTGACTCTAACCACATTTAAGAATGATAACACCGTAATTTGGAAACTGTAGTGCCTACTTTGAATTGAAGAACGTTAATTAACTCAGGAACTCTGTTTAATCAAACATGAGATCATGTTCGATCGCGTTCATCTAAGCGATCACATCAATTCTTTAGAGTCAATTTGTCACCATCATTTCACAGTTATTGATCGGAAATTTAAAAATTTTCAATTTGATATTAAAAATATTGTTTCATATAATTCCAACTTGAAACAGAGTGTCATAACAAAGTTTTCCGTCTTGATCTTTATGAAAAGCCATTCTTTTCCTTCTGTTTCTTTTTCTGCTACTTCAGGGGTTTCCATTAAATTACCTTCTTAGTAACATATATTGTTCGTTCTTCTAAAGGTACGGTCACACATGGCAAATATTTGCCGAAAAAGACGTAACCATTAAATAACATATATTTGAACTCTTTTATGTATTTATTAAAAAAAAACTTTTCTTATGCTGTTTGATTTTTCAAAACTCTTGTAAAAGTAAATAACGTTTCATTCCTGTTAAACCGTTCTTCCCAGAGTCTTAATTTGTGATAACATTTGGTCAGAACATTTGCATTAGCTTTCGTAAAGCTACGTGTCCACGATCGACAGACATTACAACGTTGTCATATCTAGCAATGTACTGACATTGAAAAATTTTTAGCAAAAGGTAAATTGTCAGTTTAGACGACTGTAAGAAAACTAACAATTTCATTTGTACACAATTGTCACACAATGAATTTATCTGTCATCCGAAATTGTCAATTCACACGGTTGTCAGATTGTTGTGTGGCGTTGTCAAATTCGTTTTGCAGCTTTGTGTGTGTGTTTAAAATTTTAAATATTGTCATGGAACAAAAAAGAGCAATTGGAACCATTTTATCTGCTTATGTCCTAATGCACACTTTAATTTAATTCATTAATTTTCTTCTACTTTTGTCAAAAATTTGATCAATGCTTGTTTGTTTATTTATGTATATACAGAGTTGCATTTAGAAATAATTTCTATGACAATGCTGCCATTGGCAGATGCATAAACTTTGCACATATGACAATGAAAAGTGTTTGACAATTGTCTGAAAACAATGACAATGACAAAATTGTGTGTTTACACGATTGTTAGATGTCTGACAATATTTTTGTCTTCCAATGTACTGAAAATGCTTTTAAGTTTACATGGTTGTTAGACATTTTCTGAACATTTTTCGGACAACGTTGTAATATCTGACGATCGTGGACACATAGCATAAGAGTCGATTGAATAATGCTTACAATATTTGTCATTAGCTGAGGTATTCCAGGATTCACAATTTTAGAATAACACGGAAGGCACTTTTGATGCGGTTTGTAATATCCGTTAGCCACGTGAAGATGATATGTTGCTGACTGAGCACAGCAAAGATTTAATTTTCTACAAGTTCTCTACGTTTTTAGTTGAAAATTTTAGAGAGTTCGTGATATTAAGGTGTCTTACAAATGTTTATACTTTATGAAATATATATATATATCTTTCAATTTGGCTGCAATATTTGAATAGACATATTCTAGCCCACGATTCAGACACCATGTAATGCACATTCGAGTGGTTGTTGCCTGCAGCATTATTGAGTCCAACTCTAAATGGAAATATGAAACGATTCTGTCGAGTTACAGTGTTTAAACAACAATTTTGTCCATGGTGCATTCATGCAGCACTTTCCTCGACGAATTTCCGGAACTCCTTTACTTTGCAGTGATAGATAAATAGCCTGGCTTATGATTGGTGTCAGCTTTAGCGAAATCAATAAATACACTATAAAAAGGTGTTGACCATCCCACCGATTGTTTGACGATTAAGAGGTCAGTGCATGTCGGAGTTTGTATACAAGTGAGAAAGACAGCCTGGCGATAATTAACGAGCAAGCATTTTTATATCCTTGCTAGTAGAGTTATGTGTCTCTAATTTCCGCATTCTGTTAGTTTTCCATTCTAGTTTTAATATTAAAGTTCAGAAAGTAGAGAATGGGAAGTCCAGAATGTTTCAGTAATGCGCAGAGAAGATTATTAGATTAAAAGCTATCGGTAGACATTTTTCACTCGAAGTGATCTTTCATTCATCAGCGCTTTTATAGCTCTCGTGATCTACAATTTACTACAACATTAGGCCGTAACATTTCATAATCAATAGATCAATTGATTAAACGACCACTTGGCATGAATTACACGATCACCAAACCGTTTATAAAAGTCTAGAATTAGTGATATTTCATAAAATTCTACTTATTCAGTTCTTGTTGTGTTAAAGATAACCAAATTTAACTCAAATAGAACGCGTTTATAATCCTTTAAATCCAAATGTTTCCTAACAAATAACTGAATATGTCCTCCACCATGATAATACAGCAACCTACTACTAAACCACAATATTAAAGGTTAAGGTTGTAATTGGACCGGTTGACATTGTAAATCCGCATATTTTAAAGTTAAGTAACTAGGAGTGGAAAATGGATTTTAAAAAATATTTCACTATTTGTTGTAGCACTCTAAAATACCCACATACTGGATAACAGCAACAGTAAGTGTTGCATATTTGGGAGTTCTAAACGTGTTTCAGTTGTAACCATTTCCATGTTTCAAAAAAACCAATTAAAAATGTTTTAGGTTTTAAAAACGTGGTGTGTATCATTATCTGTATCTACTTACACATGTATGTACGTGCTGCATAATAATACGAGTATATTTTATTATTGTTTTATTGTTCATTGTCTCTTCATTTTCACGATATGAGACTCTCATACCCATCGTTGTTGTAGTTACAATAAATGAAAAGACAACAAATTCACGCTTCAAGTGACAAACAATTAATTCCGCCATTTCATATCGTTTCGTCGGTTACGTTTTTTTTTTCTTTTTAAACTTGGTTTTAATATAAATTTTTTTTATTAAACAAAACTGTAAAGCTAGATTTACACGATTGAAATTTTCTTCAAAATGCTTCAAACTCGTGTAAACAGCAAAAATTCTTCAAAATTTATTCATTTAATAGTTATTAATAGTTGTTAAATAAATAAATTTTGAAGAAATTTTGCTGTATACACGAGTTTGAAGCATTTTGAAGAAAATTTCAATCGTGTAAATCTAGCTTAAGATACCAATATGATGATGACGATTTAAAACAATAGCAATATTCGACTGTGCCGAATCTTAAATACCCTCCACCTAAACGTAATAAAAAATACAAAAACTGCACTGGTTTTATGACTATAATATATTATTCTGTGTTTTCTATTCAGTCTTAGTGCAAATTTTATTATTATTTTATATAAAGTTTGAAAGACTAACATAATTTTGACCATTTATAATTGATGTAATTACCAATTCTCACCATAATTTACAGAGTTTGTCTGATTTTCATAATAATTTAACAATTTATAAATTAAAAGAAAAATTTTCCATATTCACAACATGTTAAGAAACAGAGTATAAAAATGGATAAAATATAGGGTGAGGCTTTTTTGTGTGAATATAATCTCAATAATATAATTTACAGAAGATTTATGGGTGGCATAGTAGAAGTGGACCAGTTATGTTTTGATAGCTTCTAAATCCAGTATCTACTAATGTGGTTTCTATGTATTTGCGGCTTAACTTCATCTCAATAACGTTATTTAGAAGAGTTGTTTAGTATGCTCGGAAGTGGACTTAATTCGGGAGCTATTGCCAATTATTGACTGACAGCTACAAAATCCAGTAGCATAATTGTTGTATAACTGATATTAGTATGATTTCTGGATTAAAATTACTAATCTATATAAAAGTTGGTTCGATATCGATATTTATTAGACATTTCTGTGGGTTTATTTGTTTTTCGGAAATGGTTCTTATATGGCAGCTATGACAAATTATGTGCCGATCTTCTTAAATTTTGGAACAGTGAATTATATGCATATGAGGATATTTCACGTCGAATTTCAACATAATAACGTAATAATAACAACATAATAATATATTACTATTAACGTGGATTTCGGAAGTTCACCTTATATGGGGGATATAGTCAAATATGAACCGATATTCTCAAAATCCAGTAGTTTGATTTTGGCATGTATGTAAATGATCCGTGTAAAATTTTGGATCGATACCGTTATTTCTAAGAGATGGCTTTTTATGGGGGGATACGGTTAAAAATTGACTGAAATTCACAAAATTTTGTGGGATAATTTTTGTATATATGTAAATGATCTGTGCAAAGTCGGTACCGATATTATACGATATATATGAAGATAAATGTCTTTTTCGGATGTGGTCCTTATATGGGAGCTATGACCAATTATTGGCCGACCACCATAAAATTTAGTACAACAATTTATATACCTATAAGGATTATTTATGTGAAATTTTAGCCGTTTAGCATTATTGATATCAGTTTTATACGTAATTAAGTGAATTTTGGAAGTAGACTTTATAAGAGGTCTATGGTCTAACATTGACCGAACTAAAAAAAATTGTTTTACGATTTCTATTCGCATGAAAGTTATTCCTGCTGAATTTTGTGTTGATATTCCAATTTTATAGGGGGCTATGAGAAATCATAGACCTATTATTACTATTTTCCTCACGCTTTTTTCTATTATCATAAAAACAACGTATGCGAAATTTCATGGCAATGCAAATTGGAAGAAAAATGTTTAAAAATATAAATTTTTTATGGAGGTTGTCTTAAATTTTGATCCATAACTCTTGTTCAACTACACCGATTTTGCTGATTTTTAATACTGCTTAGGAGAACTACAAACGGTTTTTTGTTGATTTCGGTTGTGTCCTTTGGACGTGAGAGTTTTTTACACAGAAAGACGGACATGGCGCAATCGGCTTAGAATTTCTTAAGGACCAAGAATATATATACTTTGTTGGGTCTCAGATGAGTATTTCTCAGTGTTACACACGGAATGACAAACTTATATTTATTCACCACTTATGGTGGTGAAGGGTATAAAAAGTGACATTTGTAATTAAACATTAATCAAAATAATAAATTTTAAATAAAAAAAAAAATAAAACAACGGTTAAATACGATCAACATCTTGAATAACAATTATTTTATTTGAATGATTACAATGTGAACAAGCAACTTGCTGCAGTTTGCTACAAGAAATTTAGTGTAATAGATATTATGATGGAGTAAAAGTGGCAACTATGAGTATATAAAATACAATGTTTAAACACCATCTCTAACATGATAAACGCATAAGATTAATGTTTTATATATCAAAGTCATAAGACTAGACGATTAAAATATTTTTGATATTTTAATAGTTATTTGTAGAATTTATTCACTATTTATTTTATATTTTCTTTCTGGTTTTTTAGGAGGTTCGTCCAAATTCTATAGCCGATGTTAAGGTAGATGCATCTTTTCGCCGAATACCGAAAAATGCCATCTGCTTTCATGTTTGGAAAATTGAGGAAGATCGTTTGGAAGCCGAACCAAAAGCACAATACGGAACATTTTTAGATGATTGCGCTTATATAATATATGCCTGTGGTCCAACAGGAACATTTGTTAATCAGGATACAATCGTAAGTAATTTATATGAGAATTTCACAAATTTTAAGTGTCACATTACATTGATTTTTTATACCCATATTAAAAAGTTTCCTAGCCTAATAACAAATGAAAATACAAGATCACAAGTTCTTTAGATTTAAAATCAATTGCATTATTAAGAGTAATCGCCATTCAAAAATCTTCCCAAATTTTAATACTTTTGAAAATGTATTAGACCCCATATAATAAAAAAGCAACGAAATCTGTAGTAATTTTCATTATTTTTAGCTCAATTCACATTCTTGTTCAAATGGTATAGCATCATCTACAAGTCAATTCCGAAAACAAGAGAGGGACCATGTCTTAAGCAGTAATTGGACTTTTTCACGGACTGCATGTCGTTCTTATATTCATATTCCAGAGTAGTCGATATAGAAAAACGTGATTTGCAATTCTTGAAATGTTAAGGGGCCCAGATTGGATAATATTAATGGCGTTTTCTTTTCTGGCAAAAATGTTACATATATGTTACACTTTTTACCCATTTCCCATATAAAAAAGGAAAAAAGTGTAACGTTTTTGCCAGAAAAGAAACCGCCATAAGAGTAAGAATAATTTGACGTTAAGGGTTTACTGCCATTAATTATATGTTATTTAAATCTCTCTTTACTTTGCTTTCGAATCGAAATACGGAGTAACCCCCCAGGGTAGTAGTCTAAATTTCTTAAATTTCTTTCCTTAACCTTGTTGATTATTTCATACATATATCTCTCCATGAACTCCATGAAGTGAAGATATTATATCAATGTTATATTTTAGTTCTACACAGAGGAATATTGAACAGGATATTTATCTTGATTCTTAACAATTATAAGAGCGATTTCCCTATTTAATCCTGTTGTTGGTTCATTTTCAGGTTGAGAGAATCAATAATTTCATTGTTTTTAGATTGATCGTGCTCCATTGTTGCCAAATTTAAAATTTATAATTATTGTTTGGCTTTCCTAATAAGAATCATTAAGTATCTTTGTGGTTATCATCAATTAATATTTTCCTGAATTCTTTGCATTTATCCATAATGTCTTTATTGAACCAGGGTGACCAGAGTAGCAGTCTTATTGCTGCTTTAATCTGTTTATCTCAGTACGAATTGTGTTATTAATAAATTCGAGATATGAAGAAATAATTACTGGTTAGTATAGATTGTACGGAAAAGTTCACGCAATTAGCTGTCTGATATTATTAATCCATAGTGTTTCATCCTTTTATGTAGTCACAATTGGACCGTTTCATAAAGTTTTGTTATCTTCCATTCCATTTAATTTCCTCTAGATTCTGGAAGAGTTGTGGTACTTAAGTAGAATACAATATTATATATACTCGTATTATCTGCGCAATGTTGCAATTTCTGCAGGAAATATATTATGTCGTTATACAAGTATTTGTCCATATATATTTTATAATATCAAATAGTTTCTACAACATTGTTCGTAGAGTAAAGAGTGTAGTTAAAAGTTCATCGGGAATTGTATCACAATTACCTGTATTCTGTACAAAGATAATCAAGACAAATTTACGACCAAATTCTATTCTATTATCTACTATTATCGATTTATACCCTAAGCTGCATTATATAATTTTTTAATTAATATTCTTTCTAAATTACTTTTGCCAGACCCGTGAAGTGAAGCCTTCTACCAGCTTAGAACGTTTTATACACTTTTGGTTGGGTGAAAATGTATCCGAACAAAAACGATCTAATGTGGCTCATAAAATACAAGAGCTGGACTCTTATTTCGGTAATGTGGCCACCGAATATCGTGAAACACAAAATAATGAAAGTGCTAGATTTTTATCGTATTTCAAAAAGGGCATAACGTAAGTTTATTATTCAACTCTAAAAAAACTTTGAAAATCTATATTATTTTTTCTAACAGTATAAAATCGGGAGCCCTTTTAAACTCGAATGATCCTAATCGTTTATTTCAAGTTTATGGCCGCAAATGGATGCATTGCGTTGAAATGACGAATATTTCCTGGGAACATTTTGGTGCCGATTATATTATGCTTTTGCATACCGCTAATCACATATACGTTTGGATAGGTCGTTCCAGCAGCAATGTGGAACGACGTAATGCCATTAAATTGGCCAATAAATGGCAGACAAACGATGATAATATTACTATTGTTGATGATGGTTATGAGCAATCTATGCCGGAAGGTCGTAAAAATGAATGGAATACATTTTTACCCTTGAATCAAAGAGTTGTATCGCAAAATTCACAGGTGCCGGAGAAACCAGTGTGCAATAAATTGAAAATTTATAAGTGCTGCTATCGCAACAATCGTTTACATTTGGATCAACTGGATGTGGTTATTCCAACCAAAGAAGATTTCAGTGACTCTAGCACGGCATATGTTTTAGATGGTTTTTCACAAGGCGTTTGGTTGTGGGTGGGTAGTCAAGCCTCACAACCAGATAAAACCAGTGCTATGGGCAATGGTAGAGCATTTGTTAAAAAGGTACATATAAATAAACAATTATATTGTACAAATACAAATACTTTACTTTTTTCTTGCTTTTTAGAAAAAATATCCCTACAGCACTCCAGTTATTAGAGTTGTTGAGGGTCATGAGCCAGTTGAATTTAAGAGATTGTTTCCCTCCTGGCAGATGGATAACAATGATACCACATCTTCGGCAAAACCTATATCAACTATATTGGGCAAATTTGATTCACTGACTTTATGCCAAAGACCAAAAATGGCTGCTGAAACTCAGCTTATCGATGATGGTTCTGGAGAGCGTAAAATTTATCGTGTTACTAAGGATCAAGTTATAGAAATGCCTGAAACCAAAGCTGTATTCTTTACAACTCTTCAATCGTATGTTATTCAATATACTGTGGTGGTAAGTTTGTTTTAAAATTTTAAACAATCCAATTTTAATGCATAATATTTCTTATCACATAGAGCTGCTCTATGAATCCAATGGACAGTGAAAATGTTGGTGTTAAACAAATCATTTATCAATGGAACGGTTCAGAGGCTTTAGCCGATGTGGCTGCTAAAGCGGAAAATTTTGCCAAAACTTTGTTTGAAAAATCAAATCAAAAAACTATGTTTATACAAATGATGGAATTTGATGAAACTCCACATTTTCTACAACTGTTTGGTGGGAAATTGATTGTTTTATTAAATGATAAAAATATGCCACACTCCCAAAATAATAACAATCACAATGGCATTAATAGTGGCGGCGAAAATGATAATTTAATATTGAAAATTTACGGTGATTCTACATATAATTCCAAAGCGGTAGAAATTTATCCACTCTCCTCAATGTCTTCCAGAGAATGTTATGTTGTAAAATCCCACCATGTTTGGGTATGGTGTGGTCAATCCTCCACAGGCGATGCTCGTGAAGTGGCCAAGAATATTGGTACTCTTTTGGGAGAAAGTACTTTGGTACTGGAGGGTAAAGAACCCAAGGAGTTTTGGCGTTCCGTTACCAGTTTTATGAATCAAAATCTTATTATGAATGGTTTGAATAACTCTAACAGTTCCAGCAGCAACAGTAATGGCAGTTCAAACAGCACAAACGGCAGTATTTCACCACCCAATTCAAATGGCAGTAGTACACCACAATACACAAATAATTCCCTTAACAAACCACGTCTTCAGACACAACTATTTTTGGTGTGGACTCTGCGTAACAAATTCTATAGCGAAGAAGTTTTGGGCTACGAACAAGCGGATCTATCACCCGAATGTACTTATATTCTAGATGCTGGCATTATAACGTATGTTTGGTTGGGCAAACATGTGTCGGCATATGAAAAGGACAAATATCTTAATTTGGCTCAAAGTTATCTCGAGACGGTGCCCATAGCTAGAAGACCAACCACAGCTATTGGTGTGGTAAGACAGCAAGATGAACCGAATGTATTTAAGGGTTTCTTTGAGAACTGGAATCATCAGTTGTGGAATGTAAGTTAATTGTTTAATTATTTCTTAAATGAAATGTTTTTGTGTCATACTTTGGTTTCTTATAGAAATATGTTACTTATGAAAATAAGCGACAACTTTTGTCGAATACTTCCACTTCATCTAGTACTAATGGTAATGGCAAACTTTCGAATGGTGAAATTAATGGCAAAGTTCATCCTGCTTTGCTGAATAATCAAAAGGATTTCGATCGTCATCAAAAGTATCCTATAGGTGTTTTGCAACAGGAAATCGATTTACTTCCAACAGAAATTAACCCTTTAAAACGAGAGGTAAGAGAAAACATTGTGTTATATCTTCGAAATTAATTGATTTTTAAACCTAAAAGCCATAGACTCACTAATTTGTAGTGAAAGCATATTTAGTAGCATCTACTAGCCCTTAAATGTTACTCAAGGATATTTCTCTGGAGTAATAGATGGTTTTTGAACTTCTCTTCAACTACTATGATGTGGTGAAGTTTGGGAATAACAATATGTTTCGTCTCATATATCTTTCTGCTTTGTTTTATTGTGTTTCTCTTGCCATTTTTATGATCGTCTTATCTAAAACTCTGAGAAACTTCGAAACTTCTCGAGCCTCCAACCATCAATGACTAAAACCTTTTCCTTTTGTCTTGTTTCTCTGTATTTTTTTATATGTTGCCCACTTTATCAATAAATTGTGGAATGAAATACTTATTGATCTACGCTGATTAGCTGACAACCTTATCGCGATCCTATCAACCTTATTCATTGGATTGGAGGGCCACTTAGCTTTGGAACAAAACATTATTTCGTGGTCCTTTCAGCCTTATTCGTTGAATTGGAAACCAAAGCTACTCACTTTTTTTATTAATGTTGCATAGAAATGTCGTTATAAACTAAACTCACAATCCGAAACTATTTATGATAGATATTCCTTTGAAAACTGACATCAACGACTAGAACTATTACCTTTCGTCTTATTTCTCTGTAACTTTGTTGCTCTAAGTTAGGGGATAAAAGCCTGATAAACATTTATACTCCAAAACTTGTCCACTCCTGAATTTTACAATTTATCAAATGACTAACTTTTTAATCACGGGTTTGTTTTTCAGATATATATATATATATATAGTTTTAAATTTCTAATATTTAGTTCGTTTATTTGACCTTTTCTAATATTTAATAGTTTCTTCTTTTTTCAAGCAATAAGGTCAATTGCATTTTATATACAAATATTTTATTTTATTTATATATATTAATTTCCGATATTTCGCTATCACAATGGATAGCTTCTTCAGGGATAATATAAGTTTTGAATTATAATAAAATAATAATTGAAGTATTTACAAAAATGAAAAAATTTTTTAACAGAAAATGAAAAGTTTATAATTATGATATACAGTTATGTTAAAAAATTATAAACTTTTCATTTTCTGTTAAAAAATTTTTTCATTTTTGTAAATACTTCAATTATTATTTTATTATAATTCAAAACTTATATTATCCCTGAAGAAGCTATCCATTGTGATAGCGAAATATCGGAAATTAATATATATAAATAAAATAAAATATTTGTATATAAAATGCAATTGACCTTATTGCTTGAAAAAAAGAAGAAACTATTAAGTTTTAAATTTCTCCTATTCTGATAAAATACTTCGAAACTCTAGATATAGGTTATCAATATGAGGAGATTGGGCATCAAAATGTACATTAATAGTTGTCGATAATGACACTATCGTTACATCGGGGTGTGATGTTTAGAGAAAGAGCAGAGCAGACATGAATTTCTGAATTAGCGTGTTTATTGTAACAGCTCTACTGTAGTAGAAAGTTCTTACCTTAAATTCTAGTCATTACGGAGCGAAGATCTAATTGTGGTGAGCAATGCAGTCATTTATGAATTAGCTTTATTCTTGTAACAGCTCTGCTGTCGTAGAACAACATCATAAATGTCTTTGCGATAACATCGGTAATCCATTGACACTAGACAGATACTAGACCATTAATAATAAGTAATTTTTTCTAAACGGCAGTACTCTGGTCTCTTCATACGAAATGCATTTTAGGCCGTTTGTAAACCTTGATATTGCATGTCACTATGGAATAAGATTCACACTGAAGCAGTGTAATTGAAAAGACTACGAAAGACTCAGATTTTTCTTCGGATTCTCTTCAATGTCGTTTATTATCGAAAGAATATTGGAATAAACTTCCAGTTTATACCTACAGATGCTGCTGAGTTGAAATTCAGTCATTAGCAAAAGCGCATTGGATTAAACTTGCAGTTGATACAAACATATGATACTGAATTGAGCAGAACTTGGACCATGAAAGAATATATCAAATCAAATGATCCAGAATCAGAACCTGGATTATCTTTAATTTTGGGCATTATAAAAATGATATTCGTATAAACTTCTAGCTGATACAAACAGACGCCGCTGAGTTTAGTAAGATTAAGGCAGTAAAAGAGTAACAGTTTCTACTTTACTCCAAATCTGTCGTGGATTTTATTCAATGCCGAATATACTATATTCAAATGTTTATATAGCAAACTTTTAGAAATATTCCGGTCACATAGTTAATAATTCTGGTTGGAAAATATTGTTATTTTTGTGGTGGTTTATGTAGGAGGCATTAGACAGGCCTAATGCTCACTCATGATTTCCACGACGATGGCCTGGAGCCAAGTACGATGTTTTTAAAGTATTTATTTTTAGTGTATCTATGAATACCATTCAAAGCCATATATGATGTGACATTAAGTATAGACAAATTTGCATGCAGTATTCTAACATGCGAAGATCTTTCCTAAATTATCTTGGAGTAAAATTCAACTCCATTTGAGTGAAGGAATTGGAGTATGATAATTGTGTTATGTGACTTGACCATTAAGACATTTGTTTCCTTCCGATAGAAGCTCTGAAACTTCTGTGTTTAGACTGTATCTATGAATATCATTCAAAGTCATATATGATGTGTTACATTTTTATAAAGTTTTCGTACGCGAGAACATTTTTTCTAGCTTGTCACCAAGTATAATTCAACTTCACTTTATTGAATATACTGGAGTATGAAAATTGTGTTGAGTGCAATAAGACCTTTGTTTCCTTGAATATGGTATTTTAGAAGCGGTATTTTGACAGCTCTAACAGCTTAATCTCATATTAATAAAAAAAAATCAAAAGACTGGATTTGCAGAAGAGATTTTTTAGTCAATTTATACCAAATCTTTCGATGTTAATTTTTCAGGAAATTAAACATAAATAATGTAGATTTTATTTAACTTTTCTTCTTACAGGTCCACTTAACCCACGATGATTTTGTATCCCTATTCAACATGTCATTTTGGGAATTCGATGAGTTGCCCGGTTGGAAGAAGCAAGAATTGAAAAAGAAACATAAATTATTTTGAAAAAGAAATATTTTATTCTTATAAATCTCCCAATAAGCAAATATCATTTTAATTTTATTCACTATTACATTTACTATTATTTCATGTTTTTTTTTTAACTTATAAACAACCAAATTTGCAAAACAAAACTGTAAAAAGCTATTTACTATATAAAACAATGTATTTAAAACATCATATATTTATATAAATAAAACTATATATAAACTTATGAATAAAATATATTGAATTTAACAATAAAAATAACCTATATTAAGTGGATATAATTTCAACTTCATCGGAATCAGGTTCATCGCCAGAGGCTAAAAGCAGTTAATAATTTTAAATATATGAGATAATTTTTAACAAAACTCAAGTACTCACTGGGAGGTTCTGTAATGGCCTTAATAATATTAGTAAGACCTTGGAAAAATAGAAATAACATTTCAAAAATATTCAACATGTTGTTAATTTTATTAAGCTATACACTGAAATATGAAATTATATAAATATAATATATACATTATTATTATTTGTTTTTTTTTTTTAAATAAACTAACTCAGGCATGACTATATTTGACAGGGTGTGAAATTTTAATTAGGATTCCTCAGAACCATCAGCATTGTCATCATCGTCATCACCGCCACCACCTAATAACATAGGCAAATTGTTTTTGATTTCATTCAATGAATCACTGAAGGTCCCTTTCCGTACAAATATAACTTACCAAATGGTAATAAGCTCCAGAGGAGTTGAAACAATCCTTGTAACAGATCAAAAAACATATTTTTATATATGTATGTATATGTATATTTTATATGTTGAAAAAAATTAAAAAACTATTTTCGAAGGTATCACTTCTACAATTGTGGTTAAACTGATTGTTTGTTTTTGAAAACATACAAAAAATAATAATGTAATAATTGACTCATTTTATTAATTGTTTACCTTGAAAACTAATAACCATGAAACGGATTTTTAATCATTACTAAATAATACAAACAAAATTTAGAATTTAATTTGTTTATATTGTAGTATATCTGTAATCTGCATGAATTTATAATTACCAAACGTTTTTGAATTTAAATGTACGATCGTATTTACACGCATTTTTAGGTATATTCTTAAATATATTGTTACGAAATTATATGTCTATTTAAATTTAACGGTTTATAACGGCTAGTATCAACATACAGCATGATTACCAACATTCAACATATATACAAATATTGTTGATAACATGCTCTTATTAACATAGTTGAGCTGTATGGCAACATAAAGTTTTAGCTTTGGTTGAACATTATAGAAATGAACTTCGGATTATCGTCTCTAGATGTAACCGGAAATTACTAGAATATGGCGCTAGAACAAACAGGGCCACTCAGGGTGATGTAAGTGTTAGTCATAGTTGAGTGAACATGGAAGCGTTTTCAAACTGTAAATTAAATGTGTACAGCGTTACCGTTTGCCCAAAAGGGGCAAATTTACCCTTTTTTGAGGCCCCTTTTTTCAGTACCCTTTTGTATCATTTTAAATCTATTCATGCTACTTTTGATCCTTTTTAAATATTTTACTTACTATTATAACAACACTGATATAAAACCGCTAATACAATATCATGATGTAATAGCTGATTGCACTGTTTTGGTAGGAATAAATGTCAAATTATTTTTTTACATTAAAATTATCGTTATCAACCATTTCTAGCAACAAAATACATGTTGTTTTTTTTTTTGTATTGTTGTAGAAATCAGGCACTTGGTTTGAAATTGGAAAATTAAAAAAAATTAAATCTATTTTTTGATGAAAATATTTATTCGAATTTATATAAATTCGTTGCACAATATTTACATTGCCTCATAGTAGTGCTTTAGCTGAAAAAGTTTTTTCGAAGTTAACGCTGCTAAAAAATAAACTTTCTAACAGACTTAAGGTAAAAACTTGCTATTCTATGCTTTCGTCTCTTAATTTGTTTGAAAAGAAGCTAGAAGAATGGACTCCTAGTGATGGTTTAATAACTAAACATAGAATAAATAGTTTTTTTCGAAATCCTAATTTATTTTATTATATGTAAATAAATTACAAATTTAAATCCAAAGTATAAATTTTAAAATTTAATAACATTACTTCAAAATATGTTATTTTTGTATGCATGTACATTTACATACGTATATTGAATAATTTTATATTGAAAAATTAATATATGTACATACATACTCGTATGTAAAACTAATTTTTTTACCAATTTCCCTGTCTTTATTTTTAGTTAATAATCTGTGAACTCGTAATTAGTTATAATAGTTATAAGTTATTTAAATTAAATATTATTTAATAATTGTTAAAAGTTCGAAATAATATTCTCTATAAATTAATTGTTAAAATATTTTGTTTTTTATTTACTGAATCTGAAATCAAGGCCATTTTGTTGGTTTATAAAAAACTTGACCCTTTTTTTCTTTAAAATACCCTTTTTGTGACCCTTTTCTTTGAAAAACACCCTTTTTGTGCCCCTTTTTGAAAATTCTCAACGGTAACTCTGATCACCTAATTTTATAACGGTCGGTTCATAATTAGTCAAAGCTCTCATATAAAATCCCTTTCCAAAATCACTGTAACATGTACATATAAAGTTTTTGAAAGGGTTTATATCGAGATAAAATTTAATACAAAAAATATTTATATGTATGCACAGAAGTCATTCCACTAAATTTTTGAATGATCGGTCTATAATAGTCATAGCTTCAATATAGTGTTCATTCCTAAAAAAAAAAAAAAACTGTTTTAAAACATACATACATACATATATAAATATTATATGGTCGGGCTTGACTGACTATACTTTCTAACTTGTTTTTCATTTACATATAATTGTCAATACTTAGTCTTTTGATTTTCCAAAACATAAATGATACCTAACATTGAAATCTACAAGATTTTATTCAAAGCAATTATTACACCATTATTTTAGATATAATTTAAAGAATAAGTTCAATAATTCTACTATCAATTCTTGAACTTATTTTAAATGTGATACATTTTAAAATCCCAACAAAATTAAAAAAACGAAATTCTGTCATGTACTACTAGGGATTGTTTCCATCTACACTTTTAATAATAAAACTTCAGAAAACTCAATTTTATGTTTTCATATATTTACATACGTGTAAATAACCACGTAAATAATGTCGTTGAGGCACCAAAATGTTTTATTTCTAACTATTTTTTAGTCGACCATCTAATAGCCTGACTATTAATGATGGACGCTTGTCCAATGTTATCAAGAGTTTAATATATATTTTTTCATTACATATAGTTTTTTTTATTTTCCTGAAATGTTATTAAAAAATTATTTAGGACATCGCCGACATTTTAAATTGATAAAAAATTAAACGCCATATACCTATCAATCGTCAAACATTTTAATGAGCTTTAAAGTCAAAGCAAATTTTTATATTACACATTATTGGAAAATCAAATTAATAATATACCTATAATGCATTATTATTATTACTTATTAATGCCAACAAATATATTAATCAATACATTAATAATACTATAATTTTTAAAATGTATAAAAAGTAACTTACACTTTCCAATTAAACATGATTCTGCAAATTTGCCTGTGTCTACTTGTAACTTCTATGACTAAACACATTTCAATATTCCTTTAAGTGAGTGGGAAAAAGACAGACAATTTTTCACTTGTTGCTATCAATAAGAAACTGCATCAATAAAACTCCTTCACATTAACTATTCAACAAATTACAAAGTATTCAAAGTTACTCCTTTACAAAATAACACGCTTTATTTTATATTATCTTTAAACATTAATAAAACACTATATAATTACAATTTTATAAGCAACTCACTAATAACACATTCACTAAAGTTGAAAATGAAAGAGGAACTGCATAAATGTAACAGTAGTTGGTAAGAGTTGCCAAAATGGAAAAAAAATGTAAAAAAGGTTGCCAGATGTTTGAAAAAGGACAGTACACTTGTGTAATAGTTAAATGGGATATTTTTAGCAATAAAGTAAAATAAAAACATTTCAGTAATTGTTCAAGCTGTCTTCTTTTATTTTCTAAAAAAAATGTTATTTTAATAAAAAAAAAGACCTTAAGCTTGAACAATTACTGAAATATTAATTAAAAAGGCAAAAAAAAATATAAGAAATACGTAAAATAAAAATAATAGAAAAATCTTCATAATATAATATACTAATACATAATAGGTATGTATTAAAAATAAACACCATGTTTAAATTTTTTTATTGTTTTTTATTAATAATTACTCATCTGTTTGAATTCAGACGAAATAACCAAATACTTAAATCTACTGATTAAAAATTAACAAATTGTATGTGCCTTAGTAAGGAACATCCTGTACTTCCACTGTAACCCGTTAGATACAATTTTAACCGTTCCAAAATTTGTTTTGTTTTGTATTGATTTTGAAAACGAACTACATATATTTATGTTTGTATAGAACTACATAGATAATTTTATAATAAATATTGTAGTGTATTTAAATAAACATCGATAATTTAGAAATTAAAAAGTATTTAGATTATATACACGAAGTTCCCTCATTTGCATAATTATTTCTTTGTGCTGGAACTAAACAAAAACTAACAATCTCTTTAAGCATATTTACATAAAAATAATGTTTATTGAAATCGCGTTTAAATTAATAAAAAATATTCAGTCACGTCAAATGAGAGAAACAACAGTAATGTTAATCCTAATCCTTCTTAAGTTAAAAATAAAATTTTTCTTTTATTTGTTAAATAACCAAGCTTAACAAAGGTCTGTGATTAGCGTGTTTTTTGTTTTGTTTCAGATGTTGGAATAAATGTGTAGTAACAATGAGTTATGCTTATTCTTTTTAAGCAATTTATTGTGGTTTTCTGAATGATTTGCCGGCGAATTTGGCGTTGGCTCCCAATTCTTCTTCAATACGGAGAATTTGGTTGTATTTAGCCAAACGTTCAGAGCGGCAAGGAGCGCCAGTCTTGATTTGACCAGTGGACAAACCAACAACCAAATCAGCAATGAAGGAATCCTCAGTCTCACCGGAACGATGAGAGACCATGGTGCCCCATCCGTTTTGCTTGGCCAACAAATGGGCCTTAATGGATTCGGTGACGGTACCGATTTGGTTGACCTTTAACAACAAGCAGTTGCAGGCCTTCTTTTCGACGGCAGTTTGGATACGTTTGGGGTTAGTGACAGTCAAATCATCACCGACAATTTGAATGCTGGTGGCGGCAGTAAGTTTAGCCCAGGCATCCCAATGATCTTGGTCGAAGGGATCCTCAATGGAGACAATGGGGAAGCCCTTGATGAATTCTTGGTACAAATCGGCCAATTTTTCAGGGGCAAGCCATTGGGCTTTGTCGCTGTTGGGGTTCTTGAAGTCCAAATCGTAAACACCATCCTTGAAGAATTCAGAAGCGGCAACATCCATGCCGATTTCAACCTTGCCGGTGTAACCACCCATAGCAATGGCGTCACTAATGAGGCTCAAAGCTTCCTTGTTAGATTGAATGTTAGGAGCGAAACCACCCTCATCACCGACAGCGGTGGCATCCAAGCCGAATTTGTCCTTGATGACCTTCTTTAAGTGATGGTAGACTTCAGAGCCAATCTTCATGGCTTCAGTGAAGCTGGTGGCACCAGTTGGCAAGATCATGAATTCTTGCATAGCCAATTTGTTGCCAGCGTGGCTGCCACCGTTGATGACATTGAAAGCGGGTACGGGCAAGATGATGTCCTTGTTGCCGGCCAAATCGGCAATGTGCTTGTACAATGGTACACCCTTCTTGGCGGCACCAGCCTTGCAGACGGCCAAGGAAATACCCAAAATGGCGTTAGCGCCGAATTTGCTTTTGTTCTCAGTGCCGTCCAGTTTCAACATGAAGTTATCGATGGCTTCTTGTTCGGTAACTTCCAAACCAGCCTTAAGGAGTTCGGGAGCCAAAGTTTTGTTGACATGGCCAACGGCTTGCAAAACGCTCTTGCCGTGATAGCTCTTCTTGTCATTATCACGCAATTCCAAAGCTTCGTGGACACCGGTGGAGGCACCAGATGGTACGGCAGCACGGAAGAGGCCCAATTCAGTGGTGAGATCGACTTCAACAGTGGGGTTACCACGGGAGTCGAAGATTTGGCGAGCAAAAATAGTCTTAATTGGCATTTTGCACCTACAAAAAACAGATAAAAAAAAAGCAATAAATATAAATTGTTAAAACATAATTATTTTTATCAAAATTTTTTATCAAAATAACAGTAACCTAGAGCCATTTAATTTAATTAATACTAATATCTAAAAGCTACAATTATTTATGTTACGAATTATGTAAAAAAATTCCATTATGTTGTACTTGTAAATACTTTTTTGTATACCACACAATGTGTGTGACTTTTAAGCCTTTAAAGGCAGTATTTAGTTGATGTACTGCGCATAGGCGGTTTTTTTATAACTAAGTACATGTTTCCTATTTGTCCTTAAAATGTCATATAAAATTTTTGAATGTACATACTTATTTTATTTAACGAAATATTTGTGGCTCTAATTTTAGATTTTAATGTTGGCCTTTTGTGCAAAATATACAGCTTAAATAATATAAGCTGTATTTTTTTATGGCCTTTTTTATGTACCACTAGAGGGGCAATTCGGAGTAAAATTAACTGTTTACTCTAAAAAGT
Source organism: Bellardia bayeri (assembly GCA_950370525.1). NCBI lineage: Eukaryota > Metazoa > Arthropoda > Insecta > Diptera > Calliphoridae > Bellardia > Bellardia bayeri. The sequence goes on from OX493265.1 coordinate 68,011,351, forward strand.
ATATCTGTGGCTTTCATTTTTGGTTTTGTAAAAAAAATAACGTTGAATTTAAATAGTTAAATATATTATATGTATGCTAAATTTTCTTTTTGTTAAAAATAAGCGTTTTAACTAATATAAACTATGTTGATTATGGTTTAATACAATTGTTTTTCAAAACTAAGATTGTGTTCGTCTTGGAAATAAAGGAAATGTATGCTTCCTGTATTTAAATTATTACTTTTATTTTGGCATTAAATACATCAATAATCTCTTATTTAGAAAATAGTTAAAAAAAAATTATTTCAAATAAATGTACCTTCAATTACAAATATAATCCAAAAATGTTTGTATAGATTGCGTTCTTACTCAAAAAGTGCGTATAGGTATATACACACAGAAGATTTATCTATTTATATACATATACATAATTATTATGTATATTATACCTATATGTACATATGTTATTTTAGAAAAATAAAAATTCGCACCTATTTTTCTGTCCACAAATATATAATATATATAAAGTATATAATAACGTCAGCCTTATAAAAATTTAGGTATTGGAATATTTTCTAAATTAAATTATCGCCAACTAAAGAAATTAAAATAATTATTTTTTTAATTGGATTTAAAATAATAAATATAATTTGTAAAACTTTAGTTAAATCAAACAAATTTTTACATTTTTTTAATTTTAACAAAAAAGAAATTTAATTCGTAAATGAATTTACTATTTTAAAGGTTCTCACTCCTCTTTATTTATTTCCTCTGAATCTGGCAACGCCTATTTAACTGCATATCTTTCTCTTTCTTGATTGTTTATTGTCAAATACAACAGAGGAGCATTAAAGTGTACTTTTCTTTCTCTTCATCTTTCTTCAATAAATTAAAAATTAAAACAGGAAATAAAAAGAGTAGATAAAATGTAGCAAGAGGCAATTGTAAAAAGTGAAAGAAGGAATGAACAATATAAGGGATAAACTAAAAATAATTTAAATTATATCAAAAGTAAAAAATAACTTTGCATTAAAAAATAGCTAAAAAAAATAGAAAAATTTAAAAATAACAAATAGGTACCTATTACTAAAAACACACATACTAATTCCTGATAAGTAAATCAAATCTAAAACAAACGACCTCTAAGGTTTAGTTAGAGGTCAAATGGTTAAAACACATTTCAAACAAACAATTTTTTTACCCGTCATAATTATTACTAGTGAATAAATAAAAAGCATTTAATTTAACTTTGTAGGTATTTACTTTAAAATTTCAAATAGGTACTTTAAGGAAAATGTTAAGAAAATTGTTATCTAATCGCACTGTTTTTCAACGCACTTTTTTATGCACCAGTTTGCACTCAAATTTTTAGTTTAAAACATATTCCAAAAACACAAATTTTAATAATACCGGTCGCAATAATTTTCAAAGTAATTAAATTATAAATATAAAATCACACAAATCAAAAATGATTATTATTTATTGCCCACTATTTGTTTCTTTCTTTTGAACTTACTTGTATCTTTTTATTTGCAGTGAATTGACGACAGAACTAAACTTTAGTTGTTTTATACACAACAACGACTCTTTAGCGACTAATACTGAGTATTTACGAGTAATCACACAAAATACATTTTTTAACATCTTTCTAGGTACTAATATTGTTTGTTGTTTTGATAGCGGTGGCGTACGGGGCGACAGCTGCTGTTTCTAACATTAAGTTACGTGCCCCTATGTCGTTTTTCTCTTTTGCTTTGCTCAGAAGATACAAAACGTCTCATGGTTTTTGCCTTCCAAGAGAAGTATACAAATTTAAAATTGTTGGCGTTAAAATTATGTATGTATTTAGGCCTGTTTTTCCACAAAAAATCAATCCATTAATGTTTCTTCTCCGTCGGGAGGTTTGTTTTTATTAATGACCTTGATCAAGGTGACAGGAGAGAATGCTACCGGTAATATTTTTTTGTATTTCCAGAGAGTATGATGTATTCATTGTTTTTGTTACACATATGTATGGAATTTTGCAGTGTTGCCATTAGAAACATTCAAAATTACACCTAAAATGAAGAAAAATTGCCCGATTTGAATAAAATCACACCTCAACCAAATTACGTTACATTTTAATAAAAACCACAATTTACTACTTCTTTTAACATTGTCAAACTTTTGCCCAATAAACATCATGTTCTAAATAACTATGAAAACTTATAGATCATCAAAATCTTATATAAATTTCGTCACTGAAATGAAATCTTGATTTTATTTGGGTAACTAATATAAAAACACGTAAAATTAAATATTATATTTTTTAACATGCATTGAAAAGAACATGTAGAAACACAAATTAGAACACAAGTTAAAGCAAACTAAGTTATAATAGATAGTTAAAGCAAACTAAGTTAAAACAGATTATATTTTGTCATTTATGAATTTTATAAAATGCTTGTTTTAAATCACAAACTCTACAACAATTACACTTGTACATTGCATATGACAAATAAAAGAAACCCGCTTGTTGTTATAAACGGTGTATTATTTCAAATACGTTTATTCTAATATAATCCATGACCTACACAACTTAAATGAGAAAAACAACAAATTAGTAATTGTAATTTAGTTAGCCAGAAAAAGAAGGATATATGTATGTAAAGGAAGTATGTATTTTAAAAGAATTTCAAATTAAACCTAATATACACCCAGAAGAAATTACCCACGACAGTAAAAATTATTATACCTAATTCGAGTTTACCCAGGAAGTGGCAACACTGTAATTTTGTCAAAAGTTTTTTTTTCGTTTGCCCCATTTCATATTAGGCAATTTTATTTGCGCAAGTCTAGTGTTTGTGGGTATGAGAGGAAAGGTCTGTTTGAAGGGGAAATAATTGTCGAGGCTTGAGTACACGCTTGTTTGTACTTGGAAATTCTGTTGCTGCTGTCATTCTTGTCTTGGGATATTTATTTGTTTTTGATATTCTCTTTTATTTCTTCTTCGGTGAGTTGTCACAGAGTATACTCTGCGGTGTTGTCAAATTTTGTGTTAAGAAAATTTTATATTTATTTAAGAATAAATTTTTATTAAATTGTCAAATTTTGTGTTAAAAAAAATTTTATAATTATTTGTGAATAAATTTTTATTAAATTAAAAAATCATGAGAAAATGGAAGCAAAATGAAACGGAATAACTATTCAATTTAGTTGAACAAAATGAATGCATTTTTAATGTTCGTTCATTTTCATATTTAGACCGCAATAAAAAGGCGAAAACATTTAATGAATTGAAATGCAAAAGACAGGCAACACTATAACCTTAGAAGAAATTAAACGCAAATGGAAAAAATTTATACAGAAATGAAAGAAAACGTCAAAAAATTAAGAAAATTCGAGCGTAAAAAAATTAAACTTGCGCAACCAAGTTACTGAATGTGTACACAAAAACAAGTTCAAAAGAAAATGGATATCATACTTGCGCAAATAAAATTGCCTAATCTGAAAGGGTCATTTGTCAAAATGATGGGTAGATTTAAGTAGAAGTGTTGCCATTATGTTTAAATAGCGGTGGCCGACAGAATAATTTAAAAAAAGTTTTGTTTTTAATTGCGTAATTGTAAAAATAGTTAAGCATATATCTATATACATATTTAGTTTCATCATTTATTAATGGCTGATTTATTTACAATGTCAAATGAGTCATTCTTAATTTGATACAATTCCAAATGAAGGTCAAACATTTCATATTTTAAATGAAGAATGTTTTATAATAATATTTGAATATAAGAATTCAAATTGGATAATTCATTTAATATGGTTTATTGTGGAATATGTTGGTTTGTTTTATCATTTGGTATATAATAATTATTATTCACACATCCTATTTCAAACAATTTTTCCTACACCCACGACTTGACGTTTCTAAAACAATTATTTGATATTCATATTTAAAATCTAAAAATTACTGCGTTTACAAGTGGACATAAAGAAATTGTTTGAATAGGTGCTTTTATTTCATATATGACGATACTTGCAGTTACCCAATTGGCTCATTAAACTAATACCTCTATTTCCACCTAACCAATTCAAGAATAGCTTGAAATTATGTAGGTATTTTTATTGTATTACAGAAATATCCATCTCATAATAACAATCAGCAAAGGCTGCTGAATTTTATATAAATAATATTCAAATAACCTCAACATCAGAGTACTAAAATTTAATTTTTAAATTATTTTGTTTACATGCACAAGATTTTTTATAAGAAATACTTTTATAAATAGAAACGATTGTTTAAAGGAATACTGTCAGAAACACGACATAAACAAGATTTTCTACTGACCATATAGAAAATATTATTTCTTATACAATCACGTTTTTCTATAGCAAATACTGTTATAAAAACATGTTTTTTATGGCAACATTGCATTTGCAAAATCTTACTTGAAAAACTTGCTCTGTTCTGCGATTCAGTAACTTATCGTTAAAATAAATATAACGAAAATTTATCGAATTTGCAATTCAGTAACATTTTTAACGATATTCGCTGTCGGCTAAAGTCAGCTGTTATTCTAACAATTTTTTCTATTGTTATATTAGCGACAAAAACTTGAGTTGTTTTGAGTTAAGTTTATTTTGTGTTTAAAATGGCTTTTGAGTATTTGAAATACGAATTAGCAAGGGATAACCCAATTTTTTACGTTCCATCAGTTAATCGTCGTGTTCTTCGGAATTTGGACAATCCTTTTGAGTTGACAGCGAAGGAATTTCAAAAATTATATCGACTAACTCCGGACTTGGCTGAAAATTTAATTTTTGAGCTAGATGATCAACTAAGAGGATCTAGATTCTAGAATAACGTCTACATATATCGACAGAAAAGCAGGAAAGACATGCCAGATTCAAGTTAAAATGAAATTTTCTGCCATGCTATCAACTAAATGGCTAATTTGTTCTGCTGAAGCCCGACTCCTTTTAGAATTAGAATTGGTCGCCATTCTGTTAAACGCACTTAAAATGTACACATGTACCTATATAAATGTAAATAAAATAACAAAATAAAAACATAATTAAATCATACATAAATAAATAAAAACATAATTAAATCACACAAAAATAAATAAAATAACAAAATAAAAACATAATTAAATCACACATTTTTTACTTTTTACAAAAATAAATAAAACCCCCAAATTATGCACAATTATATTTGTTTTTTTTTCATTCTCTTTTGTGCTTTTCGCTTATTTTGGCACTTTGCCACATTTTATTAAATTAATGAGTACAAAAAACAGCTGTATACTATCGTTAAAAAAAGTTACAGAATCACACAATCGTTACTGCAAACGAATATTTATGTCGACAAATGTTAAGATTGTCGGATCGTTAAAAGTTAGTGAATCGCAGTACTGCTCTTTTTAAGTCATAATTATCTACTTAATTATTATATCTCGTTTATTTAAAAATCTAATTGTAGTTAGCTGGTCACCTAATTTTAAATCTTCACTGTGGCAATATTAAAATTTTACAGCTGATCTGGTAAAACAGAAAGGCAATTTTCTAACATACGGCATTACCAGAAATATTGTTTTGGTCATATATTAAGGTCTGTGGTTTTGGTTTTACTTTTTTTATATTCACGTGTGTTTAAATAAATTCTACGATTTAATTTGAAATTAAATAAAACAAAAATGACAGAAATTTTAATGCCTGGTGATCGTATATCAGCCGCTGAAGAGATGGCTAAAACAAAGAAAGTTATTTTGGGACCTGGTCTACGACGACATGACGAACAAGTTATGGCCTGCAAAGCCGGAACATTACAACACAAGGAACCCAACACATTTTGGGTGGAGAGCTATCAAAGAAGATATGTACCAGTAAGAGGTGAATCAGTCATTGGCGTAGTAACGGCCAAGGCAGGAGATATCTTCCGCGTGGATATAGGAGGCTGTGAACAAGCCTCCCTTTCCTATTTGGCCTTTGAACAAGCCACAAAGAAAAATAGACCGGATGTTAATACAGGCGATTTGGTATATGCCCGTCTTATAGTGGCCAGTAAGGATTTCGAACCCGAGCTGGTGTGTGTCAACTCAGTGGGTAAAAAGGGAAAGCTGGGAGTGCTTTCAGAAGGATTCATATTCAATTGCAGTTTAAATTTAGCACGTATGGTTTTAAGGGAAGACTGTCCACTTTTAGCGGCTTTGACAAAAGAAATGCCCTTTGAAATTGCTGTGGGCTTAAATGGACGCATCTGGATTAAAGCAAAGACCGTAAAGGAAACTATAGCTGTTGGTAATGCTATATTGGCGGCAGAATATGCTTCCGATGAGCAAATTGCTAAAATATGTGAAAATATTGGAAATATATTGTTTACTTGATTTGAGAAATTTAAAAACAAGTTATTTTTTTAAATACTGTAAAGGAATTTATTATTAGAGAAAATTTTTCTTATTATTTTGGCTTGAGTTCATTTTTTAATTATTAACTCTAAGAATACAATTGTAAAGTTATATTTTACTAGACAAATGGCACACTGAAATGCATTTTCTACCCTGCAAAGGGGGTCATCAGCAATGTTTATTGTCCAAGATCTACTTGTTAACATCATCTATATAACTCAACATTTATTAAGAAATAGAATTCGGGAATTAATAAAATTAGTGTAAAGGAATTATTAATAAATAAACTGGCTTGGAGTATAAACATACTTGCAGTAAATACCGTTGTAGTTATCAATATAATGCAAATTAGCCAAACATTGGGAATCTGTAGCCAACCTCGGAAATAACGTCGAAACATTTGCCGCAAGCTGTAAATATATAGATTGCACTTGCTTTGTTTTAAAAGTACCAAAAAAAAGTACAATTGTACCACTTTTGTATTTCATTGTTAAATACTGCCACCTGTGAGATCTCTTTGTTTAAATAAAAAACAGCTCTATTTTATGATTTTCATTTATTTTGTTGATTTTCGTTTATTTACACAGACATAAAATCAGTTCATCTATCCGAACAGTTAAGATTAGTAACATACTATGAACTTCTTTGAAATTTTTGGTTTATCTGTGCTAATATACTGTGTAATATACTTTCTACTATGGATCTTTTTGGACTGCAATGTTGCCCTTTGGTTGAAAATCCGTTTTGGCGTTAATATTTCAACATTACGTGGTCAAGTGGTTTGGATTACTGGAGCATCTAGTGGTATAGGTAAGGGTTTGGCTTTGAATCTGGCACGTCATGGCGTAAGATTGGTTTTATCGGCCAGACGTGAGGCTCTTTTGGAAGAGGTAAAAGAAGAATGCTTAGCAGAAGCAAAGGGGCTACTGGCGGCTAAAGATGTCTTGGTAATACCCATGGATATGCTCAAGTTGGAGCATCACAACAAGTGCTTGCTGGATGTGCTGAATTATTTTGGCAAATTGGACATTTTAGTCAATAACGCTGGCCGATCTCAACGTGCCAATTGGGAAGACATTGACATTCAGGTGGATAGAGAACTATTCGAGTTGGATGTATTTTCTGTGCTGCATCTCAGTCGTTTGGTGGTGCACTATTTCATAGAACAGGCAGGTGGTAAAGGTCATATAGCTGCTACTTCTAGTGTGGCTGGCTTAACCACGGTACCCTTTTCTGCTAGCTATTGCGGTGCTAAGCATGCGTTAAATGCCTATATACGATGTTTGGCTATGGAACATCCATCTTTGGATATAACCATTTTTAATCCTGGCCCAGTTGCCACCGATTTCTTACAGGAAGCCTTTACTGCAAAACTAAATAGCAAAGTGGGCCAAAGTACCAAAAATCAAAAGCGTTTAACACCTGAAAGATGTGGTTTCCTATTCGCAACTGCATTGGCTAACAAAATGGAATTGGTATGGTGTGGTCTGTTTCCAGTCAATTTTCTAGCTTATGTATCACGTTATACACTGCTGAGCATCATACTCAAACAATTTATGACTCAAAATACTTTGAATAAAATAAGAGAAGGTAAAATATAAAATAATTACCCATACGTTGAAGGTGCTAAACGAAGTTCCAATATTGATTTAGAAATAAATGTAGGTATGCTACATATGTTCAAAATTTAAGCATTTAATTCGAGTAATAAGAAAAAAATACAAAACGAAATTTTTTTATTTTTTTTTCTGGAGTACAAATGTATTTATTGTATTTTATGAAGTATTTTAAAGCAAGATAATAAATTTAGAAAACTAAATATTATAGGGTTTTCTATTTAAAAGTTATTGGAGGTAAGTTATCGTAAACAAGCCCAACAAATTGTAGAAAGTACTATAATCAAATTCGTCCCAGTTGTGTTCCTAGCATTAAATTGCTGAATATTTAATTTCATTTTTGTGATTTTATATGTATTCCGTACAAGCCGTTCATTCTTAACCAAAATTTTTTGATAAATACACCAGAATGCTCAGATTGCTCCGGAACAACGATTCAATTGCCATGTAAAGGATTATTTAATTAAAAATGTCCATTCAACGCTTTCGTTTTTAGTCCCTATTAAAACCTAAACCCCTAGTCATAAATCGTGTCGGCAAATATCCATATATATATGTATACATATATAAAATAACCCTTTTCCAGAAAACCAATCCATAACTCATCAGGCTGCGGCAAACGTATTCCTTAATTTTTAAATTTGGTACTAAATATGTGTTGTTTTGATTTTTTTGTGTATTTATCTTAATTCTGGGAAGAATAGATTTAAAAACAACAAAGTTTTAATAAGTTTAAAATATTGATTTAAGTTTAGACTATTAGATAAGCTCTTTGTAACTGGCTAATACATCAAATTCATATTTAATAAAGTCGACTTTTATTTCTGGTTCTGGCACAACGAAGGTGTGTGGTGAAACTGCTTCAAGGAAATCATGCAAATCAGGTGCTGGAATTTTATCACTGCTACGAATATATTTTTTTGGAATTGATATTTTATCTTTTGGCAGCAATAAAGAATCGTTAACATTTATTGGAGTAAGATTTCTGAATAGTTTGTGATTGGCGCCAAAATTTAATTTCGTCGTATACTAAAATATATAAAATGATAAAATAAACATTAATGCATGCGACGTTTCAATGCTAGAGACTTACCTTTGTGGGAATTAACAAATCATCTTCATTTTCATATTTAGTTTTCTGTATTTGTTCCATTTGTTGCTTATGCCGAAGAGCAGAATTTAATGTCGGTTTAGTTAATTTCTTAGACTGTGAACATTCTTGGCAAAAGCCTGTGCAGGACGATGAACAATTAGCTTTTAATCTTGATTTTGAATTCATTTTGACATTAATTGTGTTGTTAAATAATGTAAATCGATAATTAATATCACAGAGTATACTCTGTGATTAATATTATCCTGTAAGTAAATACAACAAAAAAATATTTATTTTGCTTAATGACTATCATAGTTGGAAAAGTTAATACGATTGGCCATTTTTACATCTTTGATTCACTGTTACCAAGAAACTTAAATTTTCCATCTCTGATGATGGTATATTACAACCAATGTTGCCACTGAAAAGTGTTTTATCAAGAAATGTTAAAATTATTCCCCTATTATATATTCAAAATGATATAATATTAAATTTGCTTAATCAGAGATGCACACTGGATACGTAATTCAGTCATAGATAAGACGTTTTTTTAATACAAGATTTAAGCATTCCAGTTTCTTATACGAAGATATAGGCCGACTTAGGACTTACTTAAATCGAAAGAGGGATAACCTGGCAATATGGGGGATTAATTCTGCGCCAACCTAGTTTATAGTAAAAAAAAGAGATGCACAGTAGCGGTATTTTTAGATGTTCTATATTTCATGTTAGACTCTTAGTAATTTGACCGAGTCTGAAGACATTTTATGTGGATATACTTTTTAAGATGACTTAGAAAATTCGAAGATCATCTTAAGCATCATGATGTGTATTTCTAATTCTCTAGCGAGATTGATAAATAAAATTTTTATAGTGATTCCCCTGATAAATCTTTACTGAACTTTTATTTCGAATAAACGCAGGTAGAAAATCGTATATCATTCATTGATTTATTAAAAAAACTAGCTGTACCCTGCGCACGTTGCTGCGCTACCAATTAAAATAAATTTGACAGAAAGACATTATACAAATATTCAATTCATTTTAAATAAATCATTGATTTTGCTCATTTTGAAAGCGGTCTGGCCTTCCCGGCAGGCGTTGTCCTGCAAGAGGGTCGTGGAGTATGAATCTTAATGTTTACCTCACCTAGAGTAACATGTGTATTCGATTTGAAGTAAATATGTTAAAATCCGAGTAGAATCAATTACACAATTTAATAAAGTAGGAGTGCTCGAAGGAAATAAGAAGCTTTGGCACATCAAATTTTTATTTTTAGCTCGCCTTCAGTAAGATGTGTATACAAATGGTTTGAAGTAAATCTGTAAAAAACCCATGCAGAAGAAATTAATCAATTTAAAAAATGGATGTTAGAGTAGGCGTGGTTGTACACAACAACTTTGCCGAAGATCATCACATGACCAAATACATAGTTTACGATTCTATACATACAAACATTAATTTTTCGTGATGGGGCGTGAACGTGGGCGTGGCACATTATATTTTAATTTTTACCTCGTCTTCAGTAAGATGTGTATACAAATTGTTTGAAGTAAATCTGTAAAAACCCATGCAGAAGAAATTAATCAATTTAAAAAATTGGGCGTTAGAGTATGCGTGGTCGAACAAACTGAGAAACCTTTCCGGACTCATACACAACAACTTTGCCGAAGATCATCACATGACCAAATGCATAGGTTAGAGTTCTATAAAGGACATACAAACATTCATTTTTATATAGTATATAGAACCCTAGATATTTAATATTAATTTTGTACATGAGCTAAATACATATTTACTTTGTATGGGAGCTGACACGCCCATTGGTCCGATCCCGCCCATTTTTTCCTGATTATTCTAATCGGTAACACATGGGATACTGCAATGTTTCAAAACTCTTGCTATCACAATAGCCAAGATAGATGATGTTATTCAATTTATGTGGGAGGGGCCACGCCTACTTGAAATATATATAGCCGATAACCTAATTTGGGCCAAATCTATAGAGGACAAACATTGTATTTTATATATATATAGATATTTAACAAGAAAATGAGCGGCGCAAAACATAGCTCTCTAAACAAGGCAAATGATTTAATACTTGAATAATTCAGACCGATCTCAGCGTGATGCTGAATTAGTAGTACAGTGTTAAAAATATGGTTTCAATGCATCGTATACCCGCAAGCCGACATTTTCAATAGGAGAATTTCGAAATACCAGACAATCCGGAATTAAATTGGATGTCATGTTCAGACAAGACAGGTGCTAGCAGGACTGAGTAAAAAGCAAGAAAGATATTTGCAAAACTACATAGTGATTGGTGTGGCTCGGAAAATATAAAATGAAAGCGAAATTAATTGCACTTTAGAAAACTATAAGAATTTTGGTTTTATAAGCAAAATTATTAATCACAAAGTTCATAATATTTGTTATACAAGAACTAATTTAGAGCAAAGCATTTGCTATCATAATTGCAAGTTTAAAAATAGATATTTTACTAAAATTTTAGTGTCGGTCTCTAAACTTTAACAAATTTTACAACTCGTCTATAATTAGATGGTAGTTTTCTTTATATTTCATTTTATTACGAACAATTATTATAAATATCTATCCTTATCGTACCATTAACACGAAAATTTACTTATAACTATTTATTACTCTTTAAAACTTCCCTAACATGTGCCGCCAGCTTAATCCGTTTTCTTTTGGGTTTCATATCGGTTTTACTCTTATCGTCAATTTTATGTACATTAGTGCTACTATTTGCTTGGAATTTAGATTTATGTAGTTTTTGTTGTTCATATTGTACTTGTTTTTTACTCTTTTTACAGGACAAAGGATTAGGATTCTTGGGACCTTTGTGTTTACGTTTGGGCTTATCAGCTTCCATTTTGACTAAACCTTCTTTTTGTTTCAGAAAATCGATTTTCTTTTCTGCCTCTTGAGGCAAAAGATTGTTGGCCTTTTTATGCACCCATTTTTTGGAAGCATCCGAAGGAGCTTCTAAGACAGGAGCAGCTTTATGTAAGTACAAAAGACAACGTCCAGGAACTTTGCGTAGACTTCCTTGTAGAGCACGGTCTTGGCTAGCTACTATATAGCGAGAATCTTTGGTCTAGAATTGAAAGTAACATTTTGGAGTATTTTGATTTGTTTTATTTCGTCAAGCTTACCATTTGTTTAATACACTCAGCGGCCGTGACAGGTTTTCCTTCATGGCCACATTTGTGCACGAAAAATTGTTTGACAATTTTTGTGGCTCCAGTAAGCGGGGCTCCCAATGCTTCTGCTTCCAAAATAATGCACTGTGTTGTCAGAAGTTTTACTTGTGTTTGAAAGTATTTTCTGATTTGTTCTTCGATTATAACTTTGTTCTGGAAAGGAGATTATTATGTTAAAAATTTTGGTAGAATTTTTGTTATTGGTTTACGATTAAAGCAGCTTGGCAGAATGTGGCATCGATCAGAACTTGGTACGGTTCACGATAATTGTAATGTGTTGCAAAAAACATTAAAGTTTTATGTGATTTTTTATAACGTGTAATTTTCATTTTTTTGTAAAGATTTATAAAAAAAATATAAAAAATCAAAACAAATGAAACCACACGTTTAGCTTCTTCTTCTATGATAGTAATTATCTGTGAACGCAGCTGAAGAAAACAAACAGGTCTCTTTGGGAAACTTTTTTTTGCAGAGTTGCATAAAAGGTACTTTTGTTTACATGATGTTTGAAATGCTTTCAAAAATGTAGTGTTGATTATAAAAAATAGTGGTGGATAAATATAAAAAATCGTGTTGAGTTCTTAGGAATTCAACACAAAATACCGTTATTCGAAATTTTTAAAGTCATTGAAAAATTTGTCACCCTCTAAAACCTTTCATTATCAACCCTTATGAACAACCTAAAATATGTGGCAACTTTATTCAAATCTTTCACAGCTGCTAAAGCATACGTTTCTATTTTCAATTGGATATACATATGTATGTATATGTATTTGTTATGATTTTTATTCTGTTTACATTGAGCCGGTGAATACATACATGTGTACTTATTTTATTGACTTTATTAACAATTAAACAAATAACTCGAGTAAATTATTAATGGTGAAGATGTAAAAAATGTGATTTAATTTAAATTATTTGTGCATATAAAAAGTGACAAGTTAATAAATATAAAATGTGAATTAAAACGTAAAAAGGTGAGGAAGAAAACAATTGAGCTGAAAAAATAAGCTACATTTGGTTTTTATTTACCATTACTTTCTTATCCAGCGGCGAAATTTTTGAGGCCTTCAGCTATAAATAAGGCCTTCTGTAAGACCTCTTTTTAGATACAGTACTCATGCTCGCTTGCCTTCTCGGGAAGGCCTATCTACTCCCTTCTAGGTTGTTTTTTATTATGTGTATACACGTTAATTTCCCGTTATAAAATTACATTCCAAAGACAAAACACAAAAAATTAAATGCAAAATGTGTAAAGAAAAAAGAAGTAAACTAAAAATATACTTATTGCTCATATATAAATAAACAATATCATTAAAACAACAAAGTTTTCAATGTCTTTCGAAAAATAAAATGCTTCAAATTTATAGATATTTTCTTAAAGCCACATCAATTATACGATTATTTATTTTCCTTTACACAATCTATTGTACTAGCTGTCAATCAATAGGCCTTCCTATTATGAAGGGGTAATAAACGATTATATGTATGTATATGATTCTTATTACCCAGCATACCATTTTAGGAGCGCTCCGAAAAAGGAATCGGAAAAGAGTCCAACAAAAGAGCATTTTCGGAGCGCTCCGAAAAAAGGAGTCAGAAAAGAGTCCAACTAAGGAGCATTTTCGGAGCGCTCCGAAAAAGGAGTCAGAAAAGAGTCCAACTAAGGAGTATTTTCGGAGCGAAAGAAAAATTTGCTTGTTACTTCCCAGCATACCATTCTAGTAGCGCTCCGAAAAAGGAGTCAGAAAAGAGTCCAACTAAGGAGCATTTTCGGAGCGCTCCGGAAAAGGAGTCAGAAAAGAATCCAACTAAGGAGCATTTTCGGAGCGAAAGAAAAATTTGCTTGTTACTGTCCTGAGTCGGCACGCAGTATGACTCATAAATTCCACTTAATTATGTGTGTACCAAAGCATTGTTGTCCTATTATTTGTGCTTTAAACAAAAAAAAAAAAACAGCTGTACCACACAAGAATGATCAAAACAAGATTACACAGAGTTTAAAAAAACCTCATAAAAGACTCTTTTTTCTGACATTATCTAACTCTTTAAGAGCCCAAAAAACCCTCATAAAAGACCCTTTTTCTGACATTATCTAAGAGCTCTTTCTGACGGACCATTTTCGAACGTAATGACCCTCTTTTCTGAAGGTTTTCGGAGCAATTATGATTGTTTTTTGGGCTCATAAAGAGCGTTAACGCTCCGAAAAAGGTGTCAGAAAAGACTCTTTTCGGACTCATATGGCTTGCTGGGTACTTACATGCAATACATTCATACATATACATATTATGTCTATTTTTAATACAAGAAAAGCTAAACTCAAAACTTATTTTTTTATAACAACACAAGAACATGGTTGAATAAATTAATAAATAATTAAATAAAAATACATATTCTTAATAAATAATTTTTAAATAAATTAAGCTGTGATTGTGACTTGCATACATATTAAACGTTAATAAATTACGAGATGACGTCTGTCAATTATTATTGCAAGGCATGTGGACGTGGAAAATTCGTCAATGAATTTTACGGCCTACGCGGTCAAAGTCATGTATACAATGTAATATGTGACCATTAATAAAATATGATATTAATAATTGGTTGTGGAGAATAGTAAAATACGATAAGTATTAAAATATTGTTACGTTTTTACCTTTTAAAAAAGCTGGTTCATTTCCTTTAAATAAAACCGGATTCTTTTAATTGCAAAATAAAAGCGTTTAGTAGTTTAAAGAAATTTCGTAATATTCTATTTCAGAATTAAAAAATAGCCTTGGCCTTAAAAACCATCACTAAATTTGAACTATATATATTTTTATTTAATTTAATTACTGTATTAAAAGTTAAAGTTTCCATTTAATAAAATGGTCTGACCTCAATTTGTATATTTATTTGTACTTTTTTTTTTATTCTAAAATGTTTAAACGTAAAAAACATAATACTAATGCGATTTGTGCTATTTGTTTAAAAAACAATTCTGACAAATAGTTAACTTAATCTAGAAATTACTTTTTATTTAGCTCTTTGCAATTAATTTTCTTATCAGCAAAAAACAAAATTAATAAATATGAAGTAAAACAAAATTTCGCAATAATTTTTAAAATAAGTGAAACTATGTAAATCCTATTATTAAAATACAACGTTCACGTTTTATCAGTTAGTAATTATTACAAATATATTTATTTACGTCTATAAAGAAGCGCATGGTGATGTACAATTTGAAATCCTACGTTAAAATCTTTTTGTTTATCAATTATTTTAAATTAAATTACCAAACAGATTTACATTTCATAAAATTTCAATTAAAACTAACATACACTTTGCAAATTCTTTTAATGTTTCATATAACAGTTTTTTCATTCCTGCTTTTTTTTTACTCGTATGATGTTTTTTAATAAACCCATTTAAAACACTTGAACACATATGAACTAGCTTTTTAAACCCGGCGCACAGTGCTTTGTCCCATAGGCCAAAATTAAAACAAAATAAAGCGCTTAGAATATTTAATAATATACATTTTTGTAAAGCTAACAAAGTACCTTAAATAGACTCGTAAGTAAAATTTATGATCTCTTCTTTTTGTTAACAACAGAGGGCGCTAAAATCAGAAAACGTTTGAGGTAAAACTGTTGAACGGAAAAACGATTTTACTGTGTCACAAAAAAAATTGTCAAAATTTCATTTTTTTTTGTATTACTTTGAAACTTAACAGTTTTGTTTATTACTATAGGTACAAAAAAAAACAAAAATAATTTTGGGTAAATATTTTTTATCGAAAAGTTGTTTGTGTCATCGAAAAAATTTGCGATTTTTTATTTGGAATTACCAAAATGCAAAAGTTTGATAGAGTAAAATAATTGTTTTTTTAAGAATAGGTAATTTTTTATTTGTGATTTTAGTACATTTTATAGGGCTCAAATAGAATATGTAAAGAAGTCTTAGGTTTTTTACCCGGAAATGTAAAAGTAATATGAATTTTTTAACACATGTTTCCTAAGTTTCAGAAAAAGTTACAAAGACCTAAGCTTATGGTACTGCCAAAATTTAAAAAAAAAATAGTTTATATAATTTTTTTTATTACTTTAAAAAATGAATCAAATTTTGATGTAGTGTATAATTTTTATTAAATAGTGACAAAAACTTACCAAAAATTTAAGGAATTTTTTCTCTTTGTTTTTTTTTAGCGGAAACCCTAAAGTTTTGCAAACTTTAAAAAAATATATGTATAAAAAAAAGTAGGCGATTTTTTATTTTTCATTTATAGACTTTGTTAACAAATCTAACCACTAGTAAAAAAAAATTTAAGATTTTTAACCGGAAATTTGAAATTTTGTATTTTTTTAAAACATCTATATTTTTTAGTTTTACAAAGACCAAAAATATGATTATAAAACCTTTAAAAAAGTGCATGTAAAAATTGGTGATACAAATATAAAATTCGTTAAGTTTTATTAGAGATTAAAGTTATTTTATTAAATCATGCTAATCTAATCGAAACAGGTTTCCACTCTTTTGTTCTTAAAAAGTACTATGTATTATTTCCTCATTTCTCAATCGATTTCAACAAATGACCTCTCATTTTACTCAGAAAAATACTGTCTTGAATATATTTGTTGTCTTTAAACTAAATTCGGAAAAAAGTCTCGTAGAAATTTTAAAAGTTTAAAAAAATTAAAAATTTTCCATATAATTGAAAAAATCTATTCATAATTCTGCTAATATTGTATGAGAAGTATATATATTTAAAAATAACAATTATTTTGCTTTCCAAAACGGTTTGAATTTCAAAAATCGGTTATTTAATAAAAAAGTTATAAATGTTTAAAAGTAGCAGCCTCAAAAAAATTTCTTTGGTTCATAACTCGGGAATTTGGAGGTATATTGAAGCTCTTGTAATACACTCTTTTAGACCTTTAACATACACTAGGTCACTTTGAAAGTGCTTGCAAAAAAGGAAATTTTGTAGCACCGTGTAATTATAAATATGGGCTTTCTACACTCCACTGCTGGATACGCACTTTTGAATGCATATTGCACATTGCTTACCGTTTTCCTTTGAAAGTTTGGCGAGTCAATAAGGAAAATACCTCAATTTTTTCACAAAACAAAAAAAGAATTCAAAATGAATTCAAAACACGGACGGGTTAATAATAGATCAAGTAAAAACGGGATTTAGAACTACTAACGATGGGAACACGGCTCGACGATTTTTTCAAAATAGTGAAATTTCTGCTAAAATTACGGGGATTGATAATTTTGGCATAATATTAAGAGTTTTATCTTGTGGAATCCCGTTTAATGTTACAACGTTTAAGGAGCTGTTAAATATTACAAGGAACTCTTATTTAATTCAGTATGGCTGGTATTACATGCCAAGTACTGTTCATAAGGTTTTAGTGCATGGGTGTGCTGTTCTGGAATACTTCAACTTGCCAATAGGTAATAAAATATTAAAAAAAACCTTTTATACATTTTTCAAAACTATTTTTATTCAATGATGTTTGTCCGAAGAAACCTTAGAAGCCAGTCATACAAATAAGTATAAGAAATGCGCGATTTTCCCATACAAGAAAAACGACGAGAGAAAATACAAATAGAGATCCGGAACTATCGTCACTTAGGTCTACAAAACACATAAAAAAATGATGAATTCCAAGATATTGAGAAATACATTTTGAAAGACAACATCATATATTACAATTAAAATAAATTATCTTATTTGTTGAGCAAATTTAGAAACAAATTTATTTATGACCCATTTCAAAGGGAATATGTATTAAATTATTTGCATTTTGATCACAAATGTAGCTAAAATTTAGTTTTTGATATGATATATGGGAGATGGTCATGTCCTTGTATCGACTGAAGCGAAATTTCCCAAAGACCTCAAAAATATAGTTTTATAAGTTGTTATCAAGTTTTTAGTGCATTAGTGCATTTAGTTTTTGAGAAAAATTATATATGGGAGGTAGTCATGTCCTTGCACCGAATGAAACAAAATTAACCACTAAGCTAAAAGACATATTTTAACAGACAGTTACCAACTTTCGATTTATTATATTTACAATTATAGCTAATATTAAAGTTTTAAATTTAAGGATGTATGGGAGGTAGTCATGTCCTTGCACCGATTTTTCGAATTTTTCTTAATTGACATATTTTGAACCAGCACACCAAATTTTATTCTTCTACGATAACTTCTCTAATTTTGCCGATTCACTATATGGGGACAAAAAAGCACTGTGCGGCGTTGCCCTGTGTTTCTTATATTTTATTCCTGGCCGCTGATTTGACATTGATTGCCATTCTTAAAAAATGTTCTATCAAACACCCTCGCGTGATCAAAAATTTAAAAATTTACTGAACGGTATATTAAATATGCAAATCGTAGATTGTTAATCAGATGCTTTGACAATTTGTAAACTTTTGCAATCTTTGAAATTTTAAATGGTTCAATTTGCATTTCTTACATACGTCTTTTGAATATAATGTGTGAAATCCTAATTGTCGCTGAAAATTTTGTGCTAATAAAGAAATCGATATTCAAGATTAAATTAAAAGATATTAAAAGATATTAAAAGATATTTTAATTTAATTATATAAATATGACCAACATAAGAAAAAATAAATATTTTTAGGGCTTACCAAATTTTAGAGATCATAATTTGTGTACAATTTGTCAAAAAAGGTTTTTAAATTGTTTGAAACGAAATTTTTTAACAATAGCATCTATGAAAACTGTAATTAAATATTTGTTTCAGATTGGTTTCGTATTCAGTTCATGAGTATGCATTGCCGAGTGGCATTTATAAAAAAAAACACCAAAACTATTAAGTATTATCGATATTTTCTTGAATTTCCAAAGCCATTATAACCTACTATTAAACTTTGATCCCTTAAATAAATCTATACGTACTTTAAAGCTTAAGCACTTAATAATCCTTGAAAGTTGACTATCGAAAAAGTACTTTCCAACAACACAAATTGTACAAACAAATAATGAATTAAAAAAATATATGAAACATTTTACGTTAGTTCATTATTTTTAGCCCGTCGTTACCGTCTAACTGTCGTTTTTAAAAAAAGTTACTTTGCAAATAAATCTTCGACGGTACACAATAATTTTTTTCAGCTAAGAAGAAAGTATTCAAAAGTTCTAAAAAAGTACCCACCTATGTACATTCCGTTATAGAAATCCATATTTAACATTTCAAGTCGGTAAGGAGAAAACTCGCTATCTCCTTCTAAGGGTCGTATTATGCAGAAATTACTTCTCAAATATTTATTTTTGTGATTGCATAACGCCACAACACAATAGACGCAAAAAGTACCAAAACTGACCAAAACACAAATATAAGTTTTTGCAATAATTTATATTCTCTTTTAATATATCAATATTTAAAATTTCAAGTCTGTTGATCACATATTAAGATTAAATAAAAAATTCCCCTTCCGTAAAGATAGAAAGTTAATTTCTAATACACATTTATGTAACTACAGAAAGCTAAAATCATTATTTAAAAATAAAAGTTTAAAAGTTACAAAGACATTTATAACATATACATATGTATACATTAGGGTGGCCCCGTTTGTATGGAGAAAAAATAAGGTATCGATGTTCCCGACTAATATGAAAATTTGATTCATTTTAAGACTACATTTCTCAATTTTTTTGTCCTGGGGTCAATATTTGGTGTCCTTTTTTAGAGGTTTTTTGATTTTTTCACATTTCTTCCAAAGGAACTATATGTAAATTCAGAGGTGCATTCAATGGGTTATCAAAAATTAAAAAAAAAATTTTAAATTCAAAAATTTTCAAAATTTCAGACAAAATTTTAGTTTTTTTTTTATTTTTTTATAGAATTCACTTAAATAAATAGTTGAAATTTCTTGATTATAAACATCATGCAATTTAACCCAAATGTTTTTTTCCGTTTTTTAACTTATAAAATTTACGTTATTTTAATACCCATTACATTAACGAATTGAGTTAACAGAGATTGTCAGATAGGGAAGAATTTAGGTTTAAAAAAAATAATAAAAATTTAAATAGATAGAATTTTAAAAAAAACGGGAAAAACTATTTGGGTTAAATTCCATGATGTTTATAATCAAGAAATTTTAACTATATATTTTAAGGCCACCCTAATGTAGGTAGGGGAGAGAGGGCACCTTTGAACACTTTTTGCTTTCAAGCCACATAAAAATTTATATTATCGAATTATTGACTTTTTACATAATTTAACTAACTTATTTTTAGTTCGATTTCAATTTTTTTTTTATTTTTTTAGTGGATGAAGTCATTGTGTTCAAATGTTCCCCCAATAGGGGGCAGCTTTGAACTAGGCTGGGGCAGCTTTGAACGGCAATTTTTTCTTGTAGCGCTTATGTCCAAAAATAACATAAACAGTTATATTTTTATATATACAAGGTGGCGCAAAAGTAAACTTCCAATCAGGCTATCTTGCTGGCCAGTGCAAATCGCCAAAACGGGAGATTAGGCGCCCGGGAAATGCATCCTTCAGCATATCGGTTGTGGCACGTGCAGTATGTGCCGTTGCACCGTCCTGTTGGAACCACATGTTTTTCAATCCCAATTCATCAAGTTGCGCAAAATTTATAACATTTTCCGATAGGAGGATTACTTTTGCGTCACCTTGTATATAATAAATTCGATTTATTTATTAAGAAAAACATGTTTAACAATTAAAAAAAAAAAATCAGATCAAAAATAAGTTTTATATTATTAAGACGGAAAAGGCCATGATCAGCATTGGATTCGTCATTTTCAGAAAATAAGAGAGATTCAATAATGTTTGGTACTTCGGTTGATAAATTAACATGTTCAAACCTGAACTGGCTTGCCATTTCACGGAAATTTATAATAAATATTTTTTTTTATATAAATATCAAATAACTTACCTTAATTTTGTTTGAAATAAATTTCGGAATGCAATAAATTTCTTTCACGAAAGAAAACGATCACTGAATACTTCTTACACTCTTACAAAAAAAAAAAATAAAAAAATTTACAATGGCACTGCGAAAACTTGTTCACCCAACTACATTCGGTCGACGACTGAAAAAACTCGCAAAAGTTGTTAACGTTGCTAGAAAACAAGGTTACCATGTGAAAAACTCGGTTAAGGGTCGGGAAAATGTTAAACTGAGATTTTATCAACATTGTTCAGAGGTGCCCCGTGTTCAAACGTGCCCCCCTCTCCCCTACATATGTATATGGATAGCAAACAGAAATAAAATCATTAGAATGCAATTAAAATAATCGTTTAAAAAAATGAAATTAATTTTTAACGATTATTTTAATCGATTGTTGTTAATCCGTTTAACTATTTACTAGTTTTGAAGTAACAAACAATAGCGCTAATAGTTACAAGTAGTTAATTCACTTTAGAATTAGTTGTTGTATTGCGTTTTGTGGTGGTAATATAAAAAAGTATAAAAAAGTACAATGTAATTAATATGTTCAAATTAATATTTAATCTCTGACGTAGTATAGTTTAAAACTGTTATAGCATTTAAGAAAACCAATAATTAATTTCATTATTAAAGTTGGCACAAAACGTGAATAAGAAAACTAGATCAATCAAGTAATTATGTCTTTTATTTTGTAAAAGAGACGTTATTCATCATTATTTTTGTTTGTTGTCGAAAAATAATTATAATAAGACCTATAATAAATGTAATAAGACCTTTCTTTTACATAAACTTAACGTAAGAGTTTAACTGAAATTGAATTTTTCGGCCAGTGTAGGTATTCGTTAAAAATTTTGTTGAATACTGAATGAAGCAAGAAATTTTATTGTTAAAGTAGCAAATTTTCAAAATTATTTTTTTGGCCAAAATTTCCATATTTAATTAAAAACATTAAAACAATGTTCTGTTTTTATACCTACCACCAAAAATATGGGGGGTATATTAAGTTTGTCATTCTGTTGTAACACATCGAAATATTGGTCGTGAAACTAAAAAGAGAATCATCACTGCATGTGTTGGTAACAGCGAAAAGTCGAAGCAAGTTGAACGAGGAACACCTCAAGGTGGGCTGATTGTAAATTCTATTCTGGTAAATTTGAAGATGGGGTATTAAGGCTGTGCTTTATGCGGACAATGTGGTACTGTTAATATCTGACATGTTCTTGGGCGTGATTATTAATATCATGACCAATGCTTTGGATTTGCTCAGCAACTGGGCCTAAGAAAATGGGCTAGGAGTAAACCCAAGTTTTATTTACTACAAATACCAATATACCAAGCTTCAGACTACCATGGCTACTTGGCTGTGAGCCAAGCTGTGAGTCTTGCATGGAAACTGAATGTAGAATATAGGGTGAAGAGAGCAATGGTTGCTTACTACACCTGCCGCAAAATGTTTAGCGCAAAATGGGACTTGAGACCTCTGCTCGTTAAATGGATGTATACAGCCATAATACTGACTTATGGATCGCCAGTGTGGTGGACTGCAACAAAAAGGAAGTATGTCGTAGACCAACTATATACTATAGAATTCAGCGATCCGTCTGCATTGATATATCATGTGCATTACGCACTAGTCCTTCAGCAGATCTGAATACTATTCTGCACCTAACACTACTTAATGGCCATTTCCACAGAGAGAACTACATCAAAAAGCTACAAACCCACCCGAATCCGCTGGCTAGAACTCTAGCTCAGAGCCAGACGGAGTCGAGGCTTCGTAGAGCTTTACAGCCAATAGGAAATTAATGCTCTGTTAGAGAGTAATTAGATTTATTTTAGTTTTAAGATTTAAATACTTAAATACTTATGTTAGGCCTAAGGAAATAAGGCAGATTCAATAAATAATAAAAAGTTATAAAAAAAAAAAATTTCCACAAGTAGTGAGGTGAGGCTATCTGCCTCTGATTGCTGGAGATCAAGAACTTATAGACATGAAAATATTCTAAATTTACTTCCCCCTTCATTACACCATAAATCTGACTACACAACACCCCTCATAGACTTTGAAATTCCATGCAGACGTGAACGAAAAGGGTCACATGATAGATGGATACGACATAAGAGCGGGAGCATTAGAAATATGTGGCCAACATATAATGAGAAGTTTGCAGCTCCTGAATATGAAGTCCCATTTTGCGAGAATCATAGCGTTTCTAACCGGTCACTGGACGATTGGTAAGCATGCAAGCATACTCGGACTTCCTTTAAATAATCACTGCCGCAGTTGTCAGGACCGGAAAAAAGAAGAAATAGTGTTTCACCTTCTCTGCACATGTCCGGCTCTTCAAAACAAGACATTGTTTTTTTTTGGAGCTATGAAAACAAAATAATGCAGTGCATAAAATAAGCTGTGAGCCACTGTAAAATATATAGGCAGTTGCATTATCAACGCAATAATTTCTATATTTTTTAAAGTTTTTAGGCAATATTTAGCTCATTATAGTTATATATGATTGCGGAAATGATAATATATTTAAGTTTTGGTTTGTTATGATTGTAGTACATTTTTTTATTAAAAAGAAGTAACACTCAGGCAATTAATATACTTATATGTTAATTAATTAATTGTGCTACTTTCTATGGAAAGTGGATAGGTAGGAGAAGAATAGGTAGTGAATGGAGAGAAAAGTTTTTCATATGACAACACTGTCATTGAGCGTTTTGTTTATTATAGTACAGTATTGCAGCGCCTCTGATCGTGGGTAGGCGCATTGATCAAAGCTTGATTTATGGCCATTATTAAATTATTTTTACTTCGGTGGCGTTTCGATGCTATACAATTGAAAAAGGGCACTGTGACAAATATTAAGCTATGATAGGATAAGAGAACTAATAATTATCAGAAACTGATTTTGTTTGAGTGGCAGCGGCTGGAAATCGAACCCAGGCCATGAATACCAACTCACCTCATATTTTTTGTGAAATTTTTTAATTTCAGAAGTCTAAAAATTTCGTTTAGTTAAACTACAATATGAAAGTTAAATGAAGGTTTTATAAATATGCTATTAGATGAGTGCACAGATAGCTCTTACTACAAAAATATAGATAAATAAATGTTGCTGCAATTAATTATTATTTTAATAAGAAATTTTAGTTATTTAGTAAACAAGACTGAAAGAATAAAAAATGAATATGACTGGTGACCTTAATGATGAAATATGATGGAGAAATATTGAAAAAAAAACGCAATTATATATTAATATGGTGTTCACACAGGCATTTTTAATTGACATTTTTTAATTAACGCCTAACTGAATTCAATTATCCATACAAAATTTCAATTAAGATAATTGCTTCATTAAGAGTTAATTGTTCTAATAATTGTTAAAATTAAAAATACAACCCTGTGACTAGTAATAACTAAAATGGCAGTTGTTTCGCTTTTAAATTAATAAAGAATATTTTTAGGCTGAAAATTATAATATTAGAACCAAATACAGTGCACTCGGGAAAACGTCAACTAATTAAAACGTGACGTTTTAAAAAAAATCTGTTATTTTTTTCTGCTGTTTTTTTTCTTTCCAACACTTGGAAGAGAGACTTCTCTCTATTTATTTCATAAAATTTTAGAGTAGGTAATGTAAACAAGGGTTGAGGTTTTGGGATGTTGACGTAAACGAGCGTTGACGTTTTCCCGAGTGCACTGTAAATGTATTCTTTTTTGTCAGCTGCTGTCAAACGCTAATTAAATTAGCAATATTGAGCATATGTGAACACTTTTTAGTTAACCAATAATTGACTCAATTAAAAATGCATGTCTGAACACCATATAAAATAAGTAATCCTAATTAAAATGTATATGTATATCAATATATTGTAATAAAATCATAATGGATCGCTTATTTAATTAAACTAGTGCCATTCATATAACCTAACCTAAAGTAATGTTAAATGTTGAAGACAGGATGACATTTTTTTTTATTGAATCTTTCGTATCGAAATTTACAATAAGTATTCAAATCTTAATTTTTAATTGCTGTATTCAAATTTTAAAATTGTCTTCTAGTTAGGCTCAAAGTGTCGGTTCTTTTTAGCCTCTGGTAACCTTCGAACTGAAGCCGACCCCAAGCGAGGTAGTTAGGATGGGCCATTAGTTTATCGATGTAGCTGATTGAATATATTTTAATTTCCTCCTGGATAGTGGGAACGTTGAGATCTCTGTGGATATCATTACGTATATACCATGGGGCGCAGACAATTTGTCGTAATATTCTAGACTGTCTTCTTTGAAGCTTTTGGATGTTAGATGCGCATGCAGTACCCCATAATTGGATGATATTGGTTTTATGATGGACTTGTATAAGAGAATTTTGTTGTCTAACGACAAGTTTGAGTTTCGACCGAGAAGCCAATGTTGTTGAGCTGCTTTAAGTTTCATAGCCGTTATTTTCGCTTCAATATGACGAGACCAGGTCAAGCGTCTATCTATATGAATTCCCAAGTACTTAACATGGTTTTCTACCGGAAAAGTGATCTTATTTATTTTTACAGCTGGGCACGTTTGTCTTCTGAGCGTGAAGGTTAAGTGAGCACATTTAGCCGGCTTAACCTTTATTCTCCATTTTTCTTGTCAGGCCTTTAGTTCATTGATGTGGGACTGCAGATTTTGCGATGCGACTTTTGGGTATGTTTGACGCTAATAAATGCTGTGTGACATTGATGACGACAATTACGTTGAAGTGCACAAAGAAAATTATTTTAGAATTGATCTAAGTAATGTTATTTAAGGTGGATTTAGACGATACGACTTTAGGTATTTATGACTTGTTGAAGAGACAAATTTTTAATTTTCCTTAATTTACAACATTTAAATTATTCGAGTAATTTTAAATGTGTAATTGAATTATTCGAACAAGTGACAATCTCTTATTCGAATTATTTGTTTTATTACGTTTATTTATATACATATAAAAGTCGAATAAATTGGTTAATTTGGTCAATTAAACATAATATTGTTAAAGAAAAATAAAAAAAAAAAATTAATATTAAAATGAATACGGTGATATAATTGTTCTCTGGTGGGTTTAAACATTACAAACTATATAAAATTATGTTTCTTAATGCTAAAATGTTAAATGCATACTGCCGTATTTATAAAAAATTAAAGTAGACTTCAAATGTACTTTAAGAAAATTTTTTTATGAAAATTTTGTCTAAAAGCACACTTCAAGCCTACTTTTTTTTTATAAATATGTACATTAAAGTCTAAGCATAACAATAACTATAAACATTGCCGCATTTATGTACCACACTGTAAAACTGTTTAATTATAACAAATAACAATTTATAAAAATGGATGGTTTAATATTAATCAGATTATGTATGTTTCGTTATTGTCATATTTTATCACGTGTTACAGATAATACTAAAGATGCTAAAGATAAAACGTATTTCATTTATTATCATAAATCACGTTCCTATGAAATATTATTATACATATATTACATACCACTACTGAATCTCAAATACTCGTTAACACATTTTAAATTGTGACAAAACGGCTTCTGTTACACGTGTAAAAAACAGCAAGGGGTTATTTTCAAAGAAAAAAATAAAATCAATAACAATTAACATAAATTATTAATAAATGATCTTTGACTAGTTAAACAATTATTACCTAATTGTTTTACAATTCTGTATTAATTTACAATAAACAGAAAATTAAGCAAACAAATTTTACTTAGTTAATGGCCAATTGATGTCTTTGATCAGAACTGACATTTAATACGTTAAAAAATTTATTCGAAAATGTCTCATAATACATAAAAAAAATATTTTTTTTGTACCCTACCCTAACCAGTATATGTATAAAACAGTTTTTCAGAAAGGGGCGCTATATGGGAGATATGGCCTATTATTGACTGATCATCCAAAAATGTAGTGCCATGACTTCTGTGAATATAAATATTATGTGAGTTAAACTTTATCTCGATATAAATAAAAATTTATGGAGGTTAAAGTGAATTAGAGAGTGGGAGTTATATGGGAGTTTCAACTAATTATGGAACGACCATTAATGAATACCATTTACCATATTATTTATATATATACGAAACATATTTGTGTTCAATATTATTTGGATACCAAAATTTTTAAAAGAGTTATGCTCTTTAAAGTGATATTCGGAAGTGGGTCTTATATGGGAGCTACGACTAATTATGGACTGATCATCATAAAATTCTATTATATTATTTGTATATTTGTGTGCAATATTATTTGGATACCGACATTTTTAAGAGAGTTATGCTCTTTAAAGGGATTTTAGGAAGTGGGTCTTATATGGGATGATCAGTTATGGAACGATCTAAACAAAATTTGCAATTGTGATTTGGCTTCGTTGATGACTCATTTGTGGTGAATTTTGTTTGGCTATTTGCATAATTCAAGCATTTATGTTCAGTAAACCCCTATTTCGGGAAGACATTTGTATGGGGGCGAGGTGAAATAATGGACCGATTTCCACCACTTTGAATCTGTGCACAAGCTTAACAATGACAGCCAGCCAAACTGAAGGACGGACCTAATTAAAGCGACTCAAAAAGTGATTCTGAGTCGATCGGTATACTTCAAGGTGGGTGTTGGACCAATACTAATTGGCATTAAAAACATCAGCACAAATCCAATATACCACCACCTTAGTGGGGAGAGTGGTGTAGGGTATAATCACAATCAATTAGTTTCTGGGTGCGATAAACTACAACTGCAATTAGTATTACCATTAAAATGCAAAAATGAACTGTTAAGCTTAAAAAATCTCTCAATTGTCCGAATTGACAGTATAATATAATATATTGTTTATTTTCGGTTGCCCTGGTAGTTAACATTTTGTAGAAACATATCCTCTATTTTACTTGTTAACATTTCTAAGAACCATGGTGATTTTCTTTTTTCAAAAATAAACAATAAATTTCTAACAGTGTTGTCAGTTTGAAGATTTTCGATTTGGAGAATATTGTGTATGAAATAATATAATTAATAGCGGCTTGAGATACATATTGTGAGCATCAAAATAAAGTCAACACCATACACTATTAAAAGAAACGCTTAATTATATTAATATAAATAATATATTAGAAAATTATATTGAATTTTTATAAAATAGAATTAAATTCACAAAAAAAGCCTATACAAATTTAACATCTAGTGCTGTAAAAATAGCTGAAATGTTACGAATACTTCTGGAAAACCTATAACCGCGAGTACGATTAGAAAATCTTTACATTAAAATTACCTACATGATAGAGTGACAAATTAGAAGCCCTTTATATCAAAGAACAACCAAACTTTTAAATTTCGCAAAAAATATATAAATGAGCCGCAGATTTTTTGGAATAATATTCTTTTTACCGAGGAAAGTAAGTTGGAGATATTTGGAGATATGGCGTACCAAGAACCTTTAGAAAATATATGTTAAACGTGGCAGTGGCTCTTTAATGGTCTGTGGTTATATGGCCGCACCACGGGTCGGTAGTCTTACATTTATAGAATCTCTGAAAAAGGAAGAATATCTCGACATTTTAAAAAATAATGTAACTTCTGTAAAGAAATTAGAACTAGCGCAGAACTAGATTTTTCAATAGGACAAAGATGAAAATTGTGAAAGAGTGCCTGCTCAATTATCGGGCAAAAACTCGTAACGAATCCCACCCAAAGGCCCTGTCTTATTATGAAAATTGGCTATCTTATTATCTGCCATGCTCAGTCTTGGGGAGGTCCTTTTTCCAACTAAAACAGGCAAAGGATTGTCACACAAAAGTAAATTTTATAAGATAGCTCTTATGAAGAAAAATTTAGATAATAAAAGAAAATATAAAAGAAATATGGATATTGTGATGACTTCATGACTGCAGATGTTGATCAGTCACTTCTTTACCCACCCTCCTATGACAGCAATTATATAAATCTTTGCCGGCCCGTACATAGTTTATCCACTAAACATACCTTTCGTTAATGATAAAGTTTAATATTCAATTATTCATTATAAAAAAATTATTATTTTATTGGACAAAACAAAATTTAAAACGATTATGATTGATTTTACATATACTAATGTATACTATATTATCATTTAAATTTTTAATTAAAATATTTATAAAAATAACTTTCAATAATGTATTAATGTATTTTTGTTGTGTGTAAAATTTCTTATTTTTTTTCCTTTTTGTAATTTTGTTGACAAAATTCAAAATTAATTACATTTTTGTAATATATATTTATAAGTCAACAATCAACAAATAAAAATGTTATGTGTTTTCAAAATTTCTGATTAAATTAAATGTATCAACATTATTTACTTACTTTTACAACTCCAAGGTCAGCAAGCGCTTGTTGACAGGAATTTGAAATTCTGCTTTAACGTAAATTTTTTCTCAGGTGTAAGTGGTGAAATTTTAAATTGTTTTTCATTAATAAATATTTTACAAAACAAAATCAAAGTAAGTTTTACACAACAATAAAAAAATTAATAAATAAATTATTATACAATATTACACATAAGAAAAATTATTAAATTTAAGAAAATTTAAAACAAAATAAAATTACATAAAAAATTTATCATATTTAACAAAAATTAAGAAGGTTTTGGAAGGTAATTTTCGTACGGTGTTTAGCACCTGACAATTTATTTTTTTCAACTATGTGTGTATATATTGGTTGTTTTCATTGTTCTATGTAATAATCTTAACTTTTTATATCTTGAAATTAATAGATCTTTGAATCCTTTTTGTAGTTTCGGTCTATCTTTTTTTTCTTCTTTTTCCTTCACTTATATTTAAACAAAATATTTGTGTTTAGTAAAAGCTATGGACATTGGCAATGTCTAACGATGATTTTAATAATATCTTGAAATTTGTTAATCGCATTAAATAATCCAATTAGAATCTGTTGAAAACACCATCATCACTATATATTCCCATTAAGAAGAAAATATATAATCTAAACTTACCCCAATTTTAAAACCAATATCTATTATTTAATAATAATTCTTGAAAGAAAATCAAATTTGTCAATTAAATTATTTACTAATTTTGCCCCTGCAAACGATTTAATCATATCAATTAACGAATTTGTATTTTCGAGTTTTGCTACACAATTTAAGTCAATTAAAAAATTAATTGTATATAATAAAACATTTTTAATTAAGATCTTTAATTGGGTGAAACAAAATTTTTAACTAAAGTATATGGAAGTTTTCAGACAAATACATTAACTGGTACAATTAAAAAATTAATTGACTAGAAAATTTTAAATCAATTAAAAAAATAATTAATTGAATTAAAATTTAATTTGGTTTTATTGTTTAAAATGAATTAAAATATTTTAAATTTAACCCCCAAAATTGTAAAAAAGCACAAAATAATATATTTTATTTTAAATAGTTTTTATTAAGAAGTAAATTATTATAAATTATATGTACATTTATTATATAAAATATTTTATAATTTTGTTGTTGATTTCTATACAAATTCATATTTTGCATATAATGCATATAATTTTATCATATTTAAATTTTTGAAATAAATTACAAGTTATAAATAATTATTATGAAGCCAATACTAAAAATTAAGTAATATACAATAAACAATTTATGAAATGATTTTTTTTATATTATAAAAATTAATATGTAAAATTAAAGCAAATAGTGTTTAAAACAAATATATTATATACATATGTACATAAATTAAATACATATTTAGTTTTTTAATCTCATTATCTCGTGCTTTATGGACGAAGATTTAATACATTTTTTGTTAGTGGCAATGTCGTAGAAAAGGTCTTGAAAAAAAACGGTAAAATATTTTAGATTCACTGGGATATTGTATGTTAAACACAAAAATTATTTTAAATAACAAATCAAATGCTTTTAAAACGGAAACAAATGGGTATTTTAAATTATCGAAATATACATAAATTTCTTTTACTTTAAAAAATATCTCCAATGACGAGAAGTTTGCGCTGAATATTTCGGCATTGAATTTTTAACAGCCGTATCTTCGCCTCCAATTCCTCCACAGTACCAGCAATTATTGCAAATGATTCTGGCGAATCCAATATGGTAAATTTTTTTCTATACTTCGCTCCATTTTCATCGGTGTTCATTTTAAGTTGGGGAGGGAATAAATTTGTACAATACCATAATGTCGCAAAAATTTTTTATTCTATAAATAAATTCATTAAAAAAATTATATATTGTGTACTTGTTTTTGAATAAATAATTTAAAGTACCAATTACCGTCATCAGTTTTTTCAATTTGATGTAATTTTTTTGAAATCAATGAACAAGATGTTTTTGATTTTAAAATACAGAGTATTTCTTTGGAAAAATATGGCCAACGTTCATGAAGTTTTTTTTTTTGCCATGGGGAACTTTAAAGTGAAATCTAAATCGATCTAGAAATTAAAAATTTACATATGTAACAGGTGGTTAAATTTCAAGGGCCGATGTTGATTTTGAATAAAACACAAACTATTTAGGAAATTATTGTAATTTTATTTTATTATGATATATTGGTTTTACTAAATTATGTATGGAACAAAATATCTGCCAAATGGGCGCCGCGACCACGGCTCCATCCGATGGTCCAAATTTTCGATGACCCTGAGGCATAATGGAGGTTCTATGCCGTTAATGTGCCGAATTATCTCATCCTTTAGCTCTTGAATTGTTGCTGGCTTATCGACGTACACCTTTTCTTTCAAATAACCTCAAAGAAAAAAGTCCAACGGTGTCAAATCACATGATCTTGGCGGCCAATTGACATCGCCATTACGTGAGATAACACGGCCATTGAATTTGTTGCGCAAAAGAGCCATTGTATCGTTAGCTGTGTGGCAAGTGGCACCGTCCTGCTGAAACCACATATCGTCCACATCCATATCTTCCAATTCGGGCCATAAAAAGTTCGTTATCATCTCACGATAGCGAACACCATTCACAGTAACTGCCTGACCGGCCTCATTTTGGAAAAAATACGGCCCGATGATGCCGCCAGCCCATAAACCGCACCAAACAGTCACTCTTTGTGGGTGCATTGGTTTTTCGACAATCACTCTTGGATTCTCATTCGCCCAAATGCGGCAATTCTGTTTATTGACGAATCCACTGAGGTGAAAATGTGCCTCATCACTGAAGATGATTTTCTTCGAAAATTGATCATCCACTGTTGCCATTTCTTGCCACCATTCTGCCCATTCACGACGTTTGGAATGGTCAACAGGCTTTAGTTCTTGAGCCAATTGCACCTTGTAAGCGTGTAAATGCAAGTCTTTATGCATAATGTTCATCAACGACGAGCGTGAGAGGTGCAATTGTTGGGCACGACGACGAGTTGAGGTGGACGGCTCTTAAGCCACACTATCGCGAACAGCATCAATATTTTCTGCAGTTCGAGCTGTACGAGCATGCACTGGTATTCTCACATCTTCTACAGACCCGGTTTGCTCGAATTTTTCCACGATTTTAGCGATTGTACGCACACTTGGACGATCAAATTGACCAAAAAAATAACGAATGCACGATATGCATTTTGATTTGAACGCCCATTTTCATAATAAGTCTGGATAACTTTAACACGTTGTTGGATTGTGTATCTCTCCATGGTTCAAATTGAGTAAGTCTGAAATAAATAAATGTCAAATAAAATTCGGAAAAAAGCTTGGCGTTTAGGTGTGGTTTACATTCAACATCGGCCCTTACAATTTAACCACCCTTTACTTACCAAAATATAGCCATAATTTGAAAATTTCTACAGTGTCCTTGGAGTTTGAAATTAGCTTAAATCGCAATGGAGCACACTTTTGCCAATAAAGATTTAACTCATCTTGCGATATATTAGAAGATCTAAGGCATTCCACATTCAACGCATAATCCTCGTCACACTCTACAGTAGTATGAATTATCAAAAATAAAATGTTAAAAAAACTTATTAAAAAAATTAATTATTATTATAATAACATCGGTACCAGTCGCATTTTCTTTTTCTTCGATATCTTTTACTTTTAAAATGATTCTAGAGAGTCTCTTATAATTTGCAAGCTTATTGTAAATTTTCCCACGTTTTCCATTAGTGTAAAATTCCTATGAAATAAAGTGTTTAAATATTGTTTTAAAATTTTAGATATTGCATGTACTTACCAATTTCTCCGTTGGAAAAATGTGACATATTTGTTTTTCAATTTCTGAGCAGTCGGCCAATTTATGTTTTTGGATTCCATATATTTAGTAATTGTGTGTTATCAACAAATTTCGTTGTTCCTCATACAGGGTTTTGTTATTGCTATAAAATTTCAAAATATCTTTGCCGTTGCTTGTTTTGGTTAAAATTTCCATTACATCTTGTCGTTTATTATTTGTGTTATTGTTCGTCATTGACATTATCTGTGGACATTTACTTTAAATTACTTTATTTTAAATTTAGGGTAACTAAATCGCTCTCACAAACTTTAGGTCATCATCCGCAATCCCCTCAATCCAATTGAGCACCTGTGGGAATATCTGGACAAAAAACTGGGCAAAGAAATATTTCTTGCAAGAATAAACTAAAGACAGTAATATAGTATATATGGAATAAAATTTCGCCTGATTTCACCGAAAAACTCGTTGATTCTTTGTCTTGGAGGTTGTCAGCTATGATAAAGGAAATATTAAATACATTTTGTTACATGCAGCCATGTCACAGAATTTAATTCCGTTCGGAAATGGAATTAATTCGGTATTTTGCTTTTATAGAAAAAGTGAAACGAAAAAGTTTTTCTGAACATAGCAAATTAGAAATGGTTTCATTCTGAAAAAAAATTTTGTAGAAACCAAATACAGAATTAATTCCATTTCCGAGTGGAATTAAATTCTGTTAGATGGCTGATAATTTTAATATATGTACCTGTTTACTTTATTTTGAAGCGACACATCTGGTACTTTTCCGTTAAAATTTAATTATTTTTTTATGTTCCTCATTTTTAAAGTTTTTGTAAATGAGTTATATTTTGCTCAAGTTACTTATGAATTATGCAATATATTTTGTTTGAAACTTCTACTTGTAGTATATTTAATAAAATATTTGTTTTTAGCAATATCAGGTGTTTACTTTATATTGGCGTTCACAGTGTATCAAAAATAATTCAGTTTGTTGTGAAAGAATACTTCAAATGCTGAAATGTTGAAATTTTGTCATACAAACAGGTCTTTTCGGCAATGCATCACTGCGCTGCACCTGATGCGCAGTACGTTCGGAAAAGCAACAGTTGGCATCACTGCATATATATTGTGTTCTAAAATGCAACCGTGAAGCAGCCGACAACATAAAAAATGGTATCGCAAAAATGGCTGATGCAATAAATGAACATCTGCTGATTAGTATCAGCATCAGCATATAATGCAATTTTTGGCATATTTAATATTGATACATAATATTTTAGTATTATATATTTATAGTACATATTATATAATATAGAAAAGAAATGTGCAATTTTATGAATAAGAAATCCTTAATTGGGATCAATATTTAACAAAAATGGCAACCATGAATTTCTAATATTATATTATATTATTTAAGTACATTTTTATCACATCGTATGACTGTTATGGTTACAGTTGATATTGTAATGTATTTTGAAGAGTCTGGAAATAATTACTCATCAATAGGGGGAGGAATGGAATTAGAAATAATGATAAAAATAGCGATTAAAACTAATTATTATTTAAAAAACATACAAAGGGTTCGGCATTTTGTTTTCAGAAAACTGATTGAAATTCAGTGATTGATTAATAAGCTAATGATTTATTATGGTGGATTATGTGACAAATTACTAGTACAAATATAAACATTTTGTTATTTGTAAAGGAAATTATTAGGTGAACATATCTATGAAAAGCATTGTTCACATGAAATTCGGATAAATGTTTAAATATTTATGCAACATAAAAACTAAGATTGAATAATTTTGAATCACAAATTGATACTTATGTATTTATTGAAAGCTAAAGGAAGAATCAAAAATTCAGAAACTTTAAAAAGCATCAGTTGACCCGATTTTATGTGTATAATGCTTTAAGTTCTCACAGTCTGGGGATTTAATTGTTTCTATAGAAAAAGTACTCACAGATTGATTAATGTTTAAAAATTTCTTTAGAATTTATGATTAATTAGTTTTAAACATAAACTATTATTAATAAATTTGAATACGTTTTTTTTTACTAAATATATGTATATGTCAATACGTCAAAGTAGCTTAAGTCAAAAAACAAAGTTTTAAGATGTTAACGGTTTTTGTGACATCATCATTTAAGCATTTGTTGATTTACTTTGAAATAATTTGAAATAAAACAAAATTATACAATGACATTTTGTAATAAGCAAAAATACCAAAGTCCATTTAGACATTTATGCATTATTGTCACACTTCTTTTTAATAGTGTGCTGACATGCATTACAACGTAGGTATAAATTTCTTTTTTTAATATTTATTATTTCAATTGATCTTTACGTAAAAACAATAAGAAAAACTATGCAAATTTAAATGGTTAAACTACTTTGACCTTTTAATTGATTGCAAATAGAAATAAACTTGATAGTTTATTCGTAAAGTATAAATAAAGAAGTAAAAAGAGAACTTGTATAAAATAAAACAAACAAGAAACTGCAAATAACATTTGTCCATACAAAGATTAATGTCAAGCAAATATTTTGTTTCTTTTTTAAATATTAAGGAAATTGCAAATGAGACGACAAAGCGTGTAACTTCAATATGCAGTTGTCATATAAATATTTTTTAAATAAATAATTTCTGTTGTTTTTGTTCCACTGTTGAGCAGAGAATACAGGTTCCATGTAACAAGAAAATTTGTTTACCCACCACCAAAAAGTTAGGGAGTATATTGATTTTCGCATTCTTAAGGTAACACATCGAAATTGGCAGAAAGTTAAAACCAGAGAGAAGAGGCAAGACGAAAATCACCAACACACTTTGATCAGTGTTTAATACGTAAAAGTCATTTGAAGAGCACAAATGGATTTATGTGCAAATGTTAGGTTAAGTAAGGTTCCATGGGCAGCCATTCTTGGGTCCATAAGACTGATCGCATGTGACCCGTGAGGTAATGAACTGGTCGATCAATCAAAACTAGTTGTCTCCACATCGAAACACCCAGATTCTTTGGCAAATGAATGCTCGACAGATCCTCCAAGCACGTCAGAAAAGGGCTACCAAAGATACGCTCCATCGTATTTGATAGGGCCGGACATTAATAGAGTAAGTTACACATTGTCTGATAACACATTGTTTGATAACTCCTCCTCATAGTTATCAAAAGGCCCCAATAAAGGGGTCAATCAACTCATCGGTCGTCATTGCATGTAGAGTAGAGCTTCATGGTAGTTCAAAACTGTAGAATGATCATGGTCTTTTCATGCCCATGATTATCCAGCATTTAGCGTCACAGCTGATCTGAGAGCAAGTTGTATCGTCATCAAATCTACCAGCAGCCAGTTCAACACAATGAACAGTGTTGGCGTGGATCTTACCGCAAAAGTTATCAGAATGATTATACACGTTCAACGGCTGTCCAATGGGCGGCATTCTTCAAAGCAAGCTAATGTTACTAGGAATGTACATTATTAAGATAACAGAATGTACAAATAGGTCATTTAGCTAAGAAACGTCTGAATCGGGAAAGTTTGGGGAAATGTACTTTGGTCATGGATAATCGAAAAAAAGAACGAATTTGAACCCAGGTATACCGAAAGTTGTTAGGTGATAAAATTAAAAACGTTAGCTAAACATTTTCCCATCTTTCTGCATCGATAAAAAAAATAAAATAGTAATCGAATGGAGAAAGGTCTGGACTAAATCTTTCTAAATTGTTATTAACAGGTATTGCAACATGTGGCCGAACGTTTTCATATTGAAATATTACGCTTTCGTGTCTGGCCTCATATTCTGAGCTTTTTTTCTCCCAATGATCGCTTCAAGAGAATCAGTTGCAATGATTTCCTTTTATAGCGTCTTTCAAGGTCTCCTGACTTCAATGCATATGGTACTAAATTTTCCTACTTTTAGATGAATTCCCAAGATTCTGTAAGCTCTTGTTGAGTTTGACAATAATCTTAATGGGGTAATACCTAAAATTCTTGGTCTTCAAACTTTTTAGGCTGGCCAGGGTGATCTTTGTCTTCCATAACAATATCAACACTCTAAAGCTGTGTTCAATGTCACTTTTCTACCCATATGTGATTTCATGTGTATGTCAAAATTTGAGTTTTACATACGGTTTATAAATTACATGTTCATATGTTGGTTATGTCACATACATATGTAACGGGTGGTTAAATTATGTATGGAACAAAATATCGGCCAAATGGGCGCCGCGACCACGGCGGCACACCTCCATCCTATGGTCCAAATTTTCGATGACCCTGAGGCATAATGGAGGTTCTATGCCGTTAATGTGCCGAATTATCTCATCCTTTAGTTCTTGAATTGTTGCTGGCTTATCGACGTACACCTTTTCTTTCAAATAACCCCAAAGAAAAAAGTCCAACGGTGTCAAATCACATGATCTTGGCGGCCAATTGACATCGCCATTACGTGAGTTAACACGGCCATTGAATTTGTTGCGCAAAAGAGCCATTGTTTCGTTAGCTGTGTGGCAAGTGGCACCTTCCTGCTGAAACCACATATCGTCCACATCCATATCTTCCAATGCGGGCCATAAAAAGTTCGTTATCATCTCACGATAGCGAACAACATTCACAGTAACTGCCTGACCGGCCTCATTTTGGAAAAAATACGGCCCGATGATGCCGCCAGCCCATAAACCGCACCAAACAATCACTCTTTGTGGGTGCATTGGTTTTTCGACAATCACTCTTGGATTCTCATTCGCCCAAATGCGGCAATTCTGTTTATTGACGAATCCACTGAGGTGAAAATGTGCCTCATCACTGAAGATGATTTTCTTCGAAAATTGATCATCCACTGTTGCCATTTCTGCCCATTCACGACGTTTGGAATGGTCAAGAGGCTTTAGTTCTTGAGCCAATTGCACCTTGTAAGCGTGTAAATGCAAGTCTTTATGCATAATGTTCATCAACGACGAGCGTGAGAGGTGCAATTGGTGGGCACGACGACGAGTTGAGGTGGACGGCTCTTCAGCCACACTATCGCGAATAGCAGCAATATTTTCTGCAGTACGAGCTGTACGAGCATGCACTGGTGTTCTCACATCTTCTACAGACCCGGTTTGCTCCAATTTTTCCACGATTTTTGCGATTGTACGCACATTTGGACGATCAAATTGACGAAAAAAATCACGAAATGCACGATATGCATTTTGATTTGAACGCCCATTTTCATAATAAGTCTGGATAACTTTAACACGTTGTTGGATTGTGTATCTCTCCATGGTTCAAATTGAGTAAGTCTGAAATAGAGAAATGTCAAATAAAATTCGGAAAAAAGCTTGGCGTTTAGGTGTGGTTCACATTCAACATCGGCCCTTACAATTTAACCACCCTTTACTTACTTTTGTTAACTCCTTTTCAATTTTTTTCCTCAATTTTCAATAATAAATTTGTGTAGTTTTTTTATATTTTTGTTTTACTATTAGGTATAAATTATATTTATTAAAATTCCAATTATTTTTACCGCCACAAAATTTTGGTTATAAAAATTAGCTGATGTCAGATGGTTTGTCACTTGTTCAGACTATACTATATGTACAAATTTGACATGCGAAAAAATGACAGTCCACATGAAAAATACACATAATGTGAACACAGCTTTAAACTTATTTTTAAGTTATACATGTGTAAAATGCTTTATACATATGTATATACATATAAAATTCTTTAATAAATAAAAAGACATAAAAAAGTTGGAACAAAAAGTGTCTCTTGAAATTACTGGTTCGTTTAATTCACACATTTACTTTCTTCAACACTCCTTATTTAAGCAAGGTTGTAGAAACTTTTTACAGCGCTGTGTAAACAAGTTTATTTATTTACTTTCTCTTTACTCAAAAATACAGGACCAAAAATGTAAACAAAAAAATTGTATTCAAGATTAACCGTTGATAAAAGACTCTTTAACGTAACGTTATGTTGAAGTTTTTATTACGTATAAAGGCCAACGTAATAATATCATAAACAAAGATATTACACTCTTAGTAAATATATGTTACTCACAGTACTCTTTCAATAATTCTTCAACCGATTCAATATACATAAATATATTTTTCAAGCTTGTTGAGCAAATATATTTGTATTGTATGAGTGTTTATTATTAAAATAAAGAAAACAATTCAACAGCCACAACAACATGTGGAGCTAAAAACAAAACAGAAAAATAAAATTGTTTATATTTATATACATATGCTTGAATATTGGCCGCAATAAGCGACTAAAAGCAAGTAGCCAGACACTATAAGAGAAACAACAGAAATTTTTATTTAGTCTTTGTATAACACACGTCGCGTTAACATTAAAAACGTTAGGAAAACCTAAACGAATAAAATAGAAAAGAATTTCATTTGAATTTACATTTATTTGCTATTCAAAATGCTAAGAAAATTTTGAAGAAAAATATAAATAAAATGGAAATATTTTAAATTAAAATTTGCAATAAAAATAACGTAAAAAAAATAAAAATATTAAATAAATAAAACTGCCATCACTTGATTTATAAAAAAAAAAAGAAAAAAAGAAAATTTTTAATTATTACAAAATTTGTGTTGACAATTTGTGTGAGTGCCCATTTTCCTATACACACATATGTAGCTGCAATTCTATAAAAATAGAATCGAAATCAACTGCACTACTGCATTTAAGAAGGTTCGTGGTTTTCTTTGTTTTAATGTAAAATCAATAAAAACATTTTTATATTCAATTCTCTGCAAGTGCAAAGATGCATAAAAGTCACTGTGATTTATCTTTTGAATATATACTCGTACATGCATATACATAATATTACTAATAACAATAAAACTTATATATTGTTTAGTTTTAAAAATTCTCAGCTGCTCGAGCATTAAATACAGTGAAATGTTTTGTTAACTTTAAATAAACTAAACTCAAATATAGGCCAATTATTGTGTTCATGTTGTGAATGTCAATGACTTCAGTTTGAAAACAGAGAACGAACGAACGCTGCTTTAATTTTTAATTTGTAACTGCAACATGCTACGAGTTATTTGAAATTTGTTGAGCTTTAAAAACGTAAAAAGAAGAAAAGTTTAGATTTATTAAGCAAATATGTATGTATATAAACAAATATGTATGTTTTTAAAAATTAATCGTTTAGTGTTTCAAATAACCCAAACTATATAGGTATAATACCTAAATTTGAAGTAAAATTATACCTATTAAGTTGCATAAATATCCGAAAAATTTCTAGTACAAACGTTATAAAAACTACAGTTTCGTTAAAAAAAATACTATAATTACTATTGAAAACAATAATACCGTTCTTAATGTTTATTTAAAAACAAACACTTTTGATTAAATCACTTTAAAAATTTAAGTTGCGTTAAGTTTTCTAAATTTCAAAAATCATATTAAAATGTTCAAACATGTTAAATTTCTTAATAATTAATAACAAATTACCAAATCCAAAAAATAAGTTTCAGAAATCATCTGAAGTTATAAATGTTTCTTAATTTATTTAATTTAAGAAAATTTTTCTTCTTCTTCACAATTAAAAAAATACTGATAAAATTTCGTTAAAACAACAAAGTTTCGTTAAGTTAATTTTCTAATTAAATTAATAGTTTTGAATAGAGAACAAAGATTTCCATAAATTTCCAAAGGTTTTAAAAATAACTAACTTCAGTAAAAATAATTTAATGAAAATTAAATTTAATGAACTCGAGCCTAACTAAAATTTATCAAGAAATAACTATTCGTAAAATTTAGAACTAAAAAGAATATTAACAAATATGCCAAGAAAACCCTGTTCGAAGATATAAGTTTTGTTATGCTTATCTAGTACGAAAAGAATTTAAAATTTCAAACGAAATTTCTTCTTAACATTAACTTCGAATATACTCGTATAGTGTCGTTAAGTTTTTAATATGTTTCAGTTTAAAAAAATTTTTTTTTAGGATTAAAACAAAAATATAATTATTTATAAAAAATTGTTCTTTATGCTCATAAAAGTATGCTCTACGTTTATGTTAAATTTAACATAAATAAGTTATTTTGTGGAAGAAATACATATTCGTATAAATATGATGATATTTATATCAAAGTATATTTCTTCCACAAAAACCAAAAATCAAACAAACAAAATAAATAAGTTATGTTAAACTTAACATAAATTTTGTTGAAAATTTTACATATATACTGTGGACGTCAAAATAAAGTCAACACCACATATTTTCAAAAGAACAGCTTAATTATATTGATATACAGTCGAACTTCCATATCACGAATCACCATTATCCCAAGAAAAAATTCGAGTTATGGAGACTTCGAGATATAGAAATTTTTGTTAAACCAAAAAAAAATTCAATGCAAGGATTGTATTTTAAGTAATGAATACTTATTTTTATTGAAAACTATTTTTTATGTAGTTATTAGGTACATACGTAGCAATAAGATAATACATAATATAATGATAAGTTATACTTCAGTAAAAAATTCTGAAATCAAGGTCTGAAAACCTGCGCTTGCCATGAAGTCATCATCCCCAAAAACTTTTTGCAAACTCCGATGCCTTTTCCTTTAATATCGCTCCTGATATGGGCATGTTTTGATTTCTTGCTGCTGTAAACCAATCAAATACTGCCTTGTCGACATTTGAAAACTTTGGATTTTTCATCCTTTTATTACATTGAGATCCCAATTCATAAGATGCGATAATCGATTCCCTATTCTTGTAAATCGTTTAGACAGTACTAGCCGGAATACCGTATTTTTCCGCTGCTTCTTTTTTCTTTAATCCATCTTCAATTTCATTAAGTAACTTATATTTTTCTTCGATCGACAAGCATTTTAAAACGCGTTTAGTAGTCATGGTGATGAACAAATTCTATTTTGTTTACTTTTAACATCAAACGCACTAAACTGACATTTACACAAACAAAAAAAGAAAATAATTAACAAAACAGGATTTCCCCGAATAAAAAATAACAATTCGAAGTTTAAAGCAAAAAACTTCGACTTATAGAATTTATATGTATACATTTTAGTTCGAGTTATGGAGAACTTCGAGTTATGGAAGTTCGAGTTACGGAAGAAGAAATGTATGTTATTTACTCTCTTGATGCTACTGCCAACCAATTTTGTTCGAGTTAGAGAAAATTCGAGTTATGGAAGTTCGACTGTAAATGATATTATTTAGAAAATTATATTGCATTTTTATATAGTTATTTAACCAGAATTGAATTCACTAAAAATTAATATACAAAAACAAATGAGTATACAAATTTTATGAATTCATTGTTAAAATAGGCCAATTTTTATGCGTCGATATAAGGTTTTATGCAAAAAATCCCTGTTATTCTAAAAGTAGTTTTAATTTTTCCTTGTTTGAAAGTACATATGTACAAGTAAAGTGCCGTTCAAAATAATTTCAAGTTTCATAATTTTTAATTAAAAGAGATCAAGTTGTGACGTTAAGTAGTGAAAAATTTACAATGGGGAAACAAATATAAAATTGAAACTCGGCAAATCAGAATAATTTTACATAGAAAAGGTAAATCTCTTCGTGAAATACGTAAAATCATTGAAGACTTCACTGTACAATAAACAAAATTATAGACTAGTATACCAAACACAATACCGTAGAAAATTTGCTGGTTCAAAACGGCCAAAGCGTCTTACAAAAACTAAAGTATGAACTTATATTAGAGAAGTATGGCAAATATTTGCACAAAAAAGGCGTAACCACATGTTTTAGCATACGTTTGTTAGAAGTTGTTTACTCTAGATCAAACAGCATCAAATAAAATAAAACTAAATATTTGTTGTGTCTTGTCCTGAATAAACAAATTTTTTTTTAATAAATAAACGAGTTCAAATATATTTTATTTAGTGGTTACATCTTTTTGGGTAAATATTTGCCAAGTGTGACCGTGCCTTAAGAGCAAACTTAAAATCTAGTGTTGTAAAAATAGTTGAAAATGTTACGAAAACTACTGGAACAATCTGTAAGTGCGATTACGATTAGGAGATATTTTCATCAAAAAGATACAGAAGATTT
Organism: Bellardia bayeri; assembly: GCA_950370525.1. Lineage (NCBI taxonomy): Eukaryota > Metazoa > Arthropoda > Insecta > Diptera > Calliphoridae > Bellardia > Bellardia bayeri. The sequence goes on from OX493265.1 coordinate 68,054,846, forward strand.
TTGGAACCAGGAAATTTGGCGGTAAATCATCTAAAAAAATGTTTCCATTAAAAGTTTACATTATTTTAAGGATTCTAAAAAACAATACCTTCAGTATATTTTGTCTTCCTTCAGAGCATTTTTAGATCAGTCAATCTCCACTGTAAATACATATATATAGATAAATTAGAAAGACTGAGTTTGTTTTTCTAAAATTCCATTTATAGAAATTACTTACAAGAAACTAAATGTTTGCAGGTGACCGAATTACAAAATATATAACAATAGCTGATTAACAAACAATAAGATTGATAAGAACATGTTTTTAATTGGGTACGACCATGCACCCTATTTTAGGTTGAGTTGGAAAATGCCTTAAACTTTAGCTACAATCTTGATATGCCATAAATTTGTATGGCATGAATTTCTATCGTGTTGACTACTTTTGTCGATGTTATGTTCTTGTTGAACATTTGTTCGTACCACAATGTCTGCCATCCAATTTGATTTTTATTACAGACAATTGTGCACATGAAAATAGAAACGTTTTTCCCACACAGTAGAAGCTTAACAAATTTATGTCCGTAATTATGCGGACATTTTTTATGCAATCGCTAGCGATTCCCAAATTCCATTGCAATCGTCGTACGCTATTGCCTATGTTTTGTTTATTTCATTATTTACAATTTTTCCCAGCATTGTTTTCCAAGAATAGTTATTTTATTAATCTCATACACAAATATCTAGTGATATACACGTACTTAATAAATGTGTTATCGATGTCACTGTAATCAGCTGTTTCCGTCACTTAAACACTGCGACAGCATTTGAGGTGTGTTTTTAAAGAGAAGCTCCAAAACAAAAGACTATAAAATAAACATTAAATTTACATTTTGTACACACACACAACACAATAATTATACATATTTACGGAAAAATTTAAAAATATTTTAAGCACATAGCCATGGTGTAACTATACAAGGTGAGTGCAGTAGCCCAGCTGACTGACTTTGTTTACAATTTACTTATGTCAAAAGTAATATTTTTCAAGTATTTTTGACAGTAGTACATTATTTTACACAAACAAAATGCCTGTTGTTTCTGTTTTGTGTTGTATTTGTTGTCGATTTGCACTCACCTTGTATAGTTGCACCATGCACATAGCAGTATAAATTTAAATATCGTCACTCAAAAAATTAAAAGCCGTTTACAATTTAACTGGTGATATTTTAACAAACGTAATATAAATATTTATTTATTTTTGGAAATCATACCAGTTTTTTAATTTACAATGAATTTCAAAAATTAATAATAATATAAACAAGATCAATCAGGCATGTGATAGAAATCACAAATCGAAAACGAATCAGTTTTGGAAATACATTTTAATGCATTTATAATCTAATTTTTTAAATTTTTGTTTTAAGATTCTCTTTACTATCCCAATATCTTTATATTTTATGTGATAAAAGTTTTTCAATACAGTAATATTACGAAAAAATTGACTTCTAAAACTCATTCGTTTTCGATATCGATTTCCATCACATGCCTGAATGTGATCTTACTTGATGTAGATTTCTGATTAAGAGGCACTTAGAATTCCTTATTTATAATAAATTAGAATGAGAAATTTTTAGAATTTAAACAAAAATCATACTGTGAGCGTCAATATAAAGCAAACACCTAATGTTGTTTAACAATTTTTTTATTATATAATTTATATAATACAAGTTTAAATTTAAAACAAAATATATTGCATAATTCATAAGTATGTAACTTAAGCAAAATATAACTAATAACCAAAAACACAAGTTCAATTCAATTTTAAAGGAAAAAGGACCACATTTTTTGAGTCAAAATTAAATAAAATTACTATTGGATATAATATTTTGTTTGTTGTCCTTTTGCCTTCATCATAGCTGAATACCTTCAAGACAAAGAATAAACGAGTTTTTTGTGAAATTGGGCGGTTATCCTTGAAAGAAATATTTCATTGCCTAATTATTTTGTTCAGATATTCCAACAGGTGATCAATTGGATTGAAGTCTGGTTACTGCGGAGGATGATCTAAAGTTTTTGGTTAATGATTGAGCAACTATTCTTTCACAATTTTGCAGGTATGCTTTGGATTGCATTGTCCTGTTGAAAACACCCAGTTCTGCGCTGGTTCTAATTTCTCTACACTAGGGACTACAAGTTTTTTCAAATGTAGAGGTAATCTTTTTTTCATATATTCAATAAAGAAAACCGACCCCTGATGCCGCTACATTTTACCGTGTTGGTAACATATTTATTACTAACAGCATCGTTCTTGGTTCTCCATATTTTTGGGGAGTTTTTGACTCCAAATATCTCAAACTTACTGTCACCGGTGAAAAAAAGAAAACAAAGTTATTTCAAAAAATATGTGGTTCGTTTATATACATATATTTTTTGCGAAATTTAAACGTTTAGTTTGGTTGTTCTTTGATATAAAGGGCTGTTTGTTTACACTTACTGCTCTTACTATAGCTCTAACTTCAGTTTTTGTAAGACGCTTTCTGCGGTATTGTGTTTGGTATACTTGTCTATAATTTTTTTTTGTACAGTGATGCTTTCCAACGATTTTAACTATTTCATGAAGGGTTTTACATTTTTTATGTAAGTCTATTGTGATTTGCCGTGTCTCAATTAATGTGTGTATTCCCATTGTAATTTTTTTACTACTTAACGTCACAGCTTAATCTCTTCTAAAAGAAAATTTAATTAATATAATTAAGCTTTTCTTTTAATAATATATAGTGTTGACTTTATTTTGACGCTCACAGTATATACATTATTTAAAGTTTTTAGAAAACTTTTCTTACATATGCCCTTGTTTAGTATTTCAGATATTGTGCTTAAAAAAACATTTTTCTAATAAATTGTATAATAAGTTTTGACTTTTAAGACAAATTTTAATATTCACCCCTATCGTGAATAAAAATTCCACATGAAATTTGTTCCCATTTATTTTTTTAACATTGAATTTTAATAGAAAAATGTGAAAAGGGAACAAATTTCATGGGGAATTTTTATTCACGATAGGGGTGATTATCACTACTAATCTATCTATAAATAAAAATGAAATGCTTTCCGTTGCTAAGCGCGTAACTTGAGAACGGCTTGACCGATTTTGCAATTTTTTTTTTGAAATGTGTGTAATAGTCTGAAAAAGGTTTATATGAAAAGGAAAATTGGAAAAGTTCAAGTTTAATTGACCATATCCATTTTTACGTCCACTTTATTGGCATACCGTATTATTTGTTGTTTGTTTGTCGTGAAGAAGTTTTGAATTAAGGCAATTTGCAATTTGTATGTAAATCAGAGGTAACCAAAACTCTCAATAAATGAAATGCGTCTGTATTGGATAAGAGAATATTGCCCAGCAAACTAAGAATTGCAAATGTAATGAATTTTACCATTAAAAGCAAAATGAAGAAGATGTTTCAAAAAAAGTTTTAGGCATAAAATAAACTTAAATAAAAAATATGCCTCAGTTTATACAGAATTAGCCAGTTTGTTTCACACATATTTACAATTAGAACTTAAAAAATTAAGTGTATTTAGGCATTATAAATTAAGTTTTCCAAATTTAAGATTTTGTAACAATTTCTTCTTAACAAAATATGTTTTAAATTTGAAGAACTTAATTAATTTACCAAAAGCATTTTTAATGACAAAACAAAAATTTCTGTCTTCCATTATACAATTTTGTTTGCTGGTTTATTTTGAATTGAAATCAAAGCTGAAAAAACAATAAAGCTGAAAAAAAGCAGTAAGCATCCGCCCATGTGCACTCGTTAACACTCAACGACTGAAATCAAACTGAAATAGAAGAGAACAAGCGTCAGTGTGAGTTTTGTTTATTGTTTTTGTAACACAATTGTGCACTGAAAATGAAGCTTTGGTTACCACTGATGTAAATAAAAATGAAATGTCATTTGTTGGTAATTGCATCAATTGAGAGCGGCCGCGCAGATTTGGCTAATTTATTTTAACGTTCGTCATAACCCGTCTTAGGTTTTTATGGAAAGAAAAACTGACCACGCCCACTTTTACGCCTATTTTTTTAAATTTATCTAAATTTTTTTTAATTATTCGTAGTAATCCACTTTTAAGTTTTTAGGGAAAAATTTAACTCTAAGTACAAGTTTGAATGTCCACGCAGAAATATAAAAGAAAAATAAAAGTGTTTCAAAAAAAGTTCCAAATTACAAAGTTTGAAAAATATTAACTTTTGTCTGCGCTCTTCACGACTTTGTTGTCTTGAAAATGCATGCATGGTCAACTTATGTCGCCTGTTCCCGTATCGGAACACTGTCAGCATTATTTGTTTACTCTCCAGACAACAAAACAACAAATGTCAAAAGCATTGCAATGAACCATATTATGATATCACAGCTAAGCAATAGAAAAGAAGTATTTATGTATTTATTTCATTTATTTACCTAAATATCCATTTATCAAAATGCTGCAGATTCATTCATTTAAATTGCAGATTTAAATACAACATATCCTAAATCTGAAGGCCCAAAACCGTTTGCCGGATCAGCTAGTTTAAGACATAATATATACATATGTATACATTTTTGAAATGATTTATTTCTTTTACAAAATATTATTAATTTATAGTGGTCAAATACAGTCAAGTCTGTACAAAAAATTCCATAAAGTACAATTCTGAATTTATAATATAGTAGATGAAGAAAAATAGTGCAAGCAATGTATAAATTATCTATCAAAAAAAAACTATCACCTCATTAATATTAACCGAACAGGAATTAAGACACTTTCCATACAAATGACTTCAAAACCATCGATCTAGTTGCACTTTGTAAATCGTTGCACTTACACCCAGTTTTAAAAACTAGTAAATAGTTTGCATTGTTTTTTTGTTTGCATGTCATTAACTGCAATGCACAATTATACGTGGCATTGTTTAAACATTTATGTTAAACTATAATAAACATTGACAAAATAACCTACAAAGTCAGGGTTAAATAGGGCTGCAAATGCATTTACATCATGGTTTTGTATGTAATGTAAAACATGAAAATACATGCATAGTTGAATAAAACATTTTTATGATTTTTTTTATAATGTATTTAAAATACTCTTCATTAGCCATTAAGCAAGAATTTCGGTGACATTATCTAGTATCAGCTGTTTGTTTAAATTTCAGATTTTAAGTGTTTTAGACACTGTTAAGATCTTATTTTTTTGTCTATGACCATTGACCAATATCTTTAGATTGGTCGTACTTCTGGGTAGTTTCGTTTTAAAGTTTAAATGTTGTCCATCAAACATTAGCTTTAACGCAGTCTCAGTACTGTTTGTTGAGTCTTGGTTTTGAGTTTATAACTTTGACCTTTTAGTTTACTCCTCCTTTTTAAATTTTAGGCCCTTTTCCGACGTAATCTGGATGTGCCATTCCTTAAATATAGACTGAGATTACTTACACTGCTTGTGGATGTTGGAAGAGTTGAGAGAGGCATCGTTGTTGTAGCAGATCTGCTGTCTTCCAAAGTTTTTTCCAATTTCCGCTTGATTCAGCTGTCACTGAGTTGAGAATTATTTGTCGAGTAGTACTCTGTTCGGCCCGGAGCGATGATTTAATTATCTTCGAAACTAGACTGTAAATAAAAAGGAATTCATACGAGGCTCCGTCCAGAGAATCTCTTTATAAAACGGAAATTTGAACGAACGACTGGGAGACACTTTGATAATTAACGATGTATCTCCTTATCTTGTTAGTTTGTTTTGGAAAGCAGAAGAGCAAGGCATGGCTAAAAAGGGTGAAAGATGTTAAATAAGTCTAGATAAATAAGGAACGTACTTTCACAAGAATTTTTCTGCTAGTATGAACCGTGTACGATATGAAAAGGAATTTCTATAAGGCTTCGTCCAGAGAATCTCTTAATATAACCGGGATTTAAACACAAGCAAATGAGAGACACTTTGATAATTAACGATCCATCTCCTTATGTTGTAAGTTTTTTTTTTGGAATGCAGGAGAGTCTAGATAAACAAGGAGCGTACTTTCACAAGAACTCTTTTGTCGTATGAGATCTGAGTACAAAATTGTTCTTTAGTCGCGCCATGTAAGATTTAAGCATCGGAATGACGAACTGTTTTCCTGGCATTGGGTAAAATGGGTTATTACCGACTAATGGGTTATTACCGACTTTGACGGGAATCGAACCCGCAACCCTCTGACTGATAGTCCGGCACACTATCGCCTAGTCTATCAGGGCATCCTTTTAAAAACGGTTATCAACTACTAAACTTCTGTTTTAACATTAGCTAAGATATTTTAACATCAACTTACTCGTAGATAGGCTGGGATGGTTCAGCAGCTGCAACTTTAGTTGGTGTAAAAAGCTTTGTTTCGTTTATCGCAAGCATTGTTAACGGTTAGCTATGATGGTATCTGCCAACTTAATCACAACCCTATCATCCTCCTTCATTGAGTTAAAGAGATATCAACTGTAAAACCCAACTCCTGAATGAATTCTGTTTTTTCAATCTGTTGATATCGTTATCAGTCCTTGGGTCGTCTGCAAGTCCCAATAATTCTGCTTTGTGACCGTAAAAGTACATTTGCAAACGAACGTTTGAGAGACTCTTAGATAATAAATGATCCATCTTCTAATATTGTTGAGCATTTTGGAATGCAGGATAGTTAGGCGTGTCTGGCGGCGTCGAAGAGATACCGTCGGGACAAACGTTTAGAATGGTTCAGCGGCTGCGACTTCGGTTGGCGTTTAAACAAAACGTTATCAAGCATCGTTGGTGGGTAGCTATCATCACGATCATCCTTCTTCGTTGAGTTGAAAGATACCAACTGTAGAACCCAACTTGCCAAATCCTGAACTGGAGTTCCCATTCTACATGTAATCTAATATTTTTTCTGCTTTACCAATCTGTTGATATTGCAGATTCATTGGGTCGTCTGCGAGTCCCAATGATACTTTTCTGTTACCGTAAATTTGTGTACTACATTGGAATAGCATTAAATATGCGATCGTTCGTCGTGTCAAGTTAATGTTATTATGGCAATCGCTGACGAGAAATCGATTGAGACAATTATGGGTAAATTTTGTAAAGCTAAAGAATCTATATATCACCAAATTGCGCAATTGGCCATACTAGGACTCGCTACTGTAAAGTTACCCGTAATCTGTGTGTTGGCATTGTCTTTCAGGGTTTTTTGTTATTATAATTATCAGAAAATAAATCAATTACTCTTGAGCTTAAAGACGATTATTCGCTTCCAGCTAAAATAATTTCACCTGCTATCATCACTTGCTAACTTCCTAATTTTAAATATTGTTTGTTCTTCTAATCAAAGCTAATGTTTTTATTGTTTGGTTAAAATATTTTATGGCAATGTTGTCAAGCTTAGTTTTTTGACCCCAACACAAGATCTCTACATACATATTGCATATTACCTTTTCGGTTTTTAATTTCTTTGATATTTTTTTAAGCGTTTTGGGAAAATTGTTGTTTTTGAAATCGTACAAGGTCATGGTTAAATTTGTTGTTAAATATCATGAATAATTTCTTGGTCTTGTTGCTGTTGTTGTTTACTGGTGTTTTCATTAATGAATGAATAATTTTTTTGTTTTTGTTTTGCTTTTTAAAATCTGTTATACTACTAAATGTTTTAAATTATTTCGATTGTTTTTGTGGGAAGGGAATTTTACTGACCTTGCTAAGTATTTCAGTTCCGAAGTCTGCTATTGATAAGGATTTAATTAAACTGAGTGAGTGTGCGTTCGGCGATGATAAGATTTGTATAAAAAAAAATTAACAACGGTAGACGCAGCAATAAAACAACAATAATAATAATAATAAGAAGAATACACACACATTGTAAACATATGTAAATTTCGTTCTAACTTATAACATATAAAAGAAATATGATTAATTCCCGAGATCTATTTTAATGTATATAATGGTGAGTTAAATGTGCCAATTGTCTAAAAAATATTACTTTGCAATTGTATTCTTTGAATTATTAATTAAAAGCCAAAAACAATTTCTCTAATAATAAAAATTAACATCATTTAATTTTCTGAGCTTTGCTGTACAATATTTTTTTGTACTAAAATATTTCGCATATAGAATAGAAATAAATAAGGATTTTCAGATGGAATACTTGCTAAAATCGAAGATTATTGTTTAAATTTTTTAAGTTTTAAATTAAAACAGTATATTTTATACAAAATCTTGCGTGTAACAGTATTTTCTATAGAAAATCTTGTTTATAACAGTATTTTCTCTAGAAAATCTTGTGTATAACAGTATTTTTTCTAGAAAATCTTGTGTATAACAGTATATTTTATAGAAAATCATATGTACAATAATATTTTTTATAGAAAATCTTATGAATACCAGTAAAATCTTGTGTATAACAGTATTTTATATAAAAATCTTGTGTCCTTCCCTCTTACTCTTACATCGAAGCTGCCACACTAAAAACGTTTAAACTTGATTATAACAGTATATTTTATAGAAAATCATATGTATAATAGTATTTTCTATAGAAAATCTTATGTGTACCAGTAAAATCTTGCGTATAACAGTATTTTATATAAAAATCTTGAGTCTCTCACATCGAAGCTGCTATACTAAAAACGTTCCAACTTTTTTCGTTTTTTATACTCTACACCATAAATATGGGGTTATATTAATTTTATTTATTATTAGAGACATAAAACCTGAGATCGAAAATAACGGGTCCACTTTAATCTTAGTGGTTAATTGGCACCATTTACCATTTGAAATTAGTTCTTTGTTTTATATCACTGAGAGAGTGATTTATAAGATATTATCTTAGGTTTGTAGTTGAAAGAAACAGAAAATAAAATAACGAAAATAATCAAGACGAGTGATTTCTAATAAAATTTTTTTTTGTAAAGGTCAGGTTATAACTCTTATTTTCGAACTTTAAAAATAAATGGCAAAAATTCATTTGATGCAAACCAATGAAACTTGAATATAAAATTCGCTTTTTTACTTCTTGCCCAATATCGGCACTGCTTTAGTTCATATTCAACATATTCACTTTAAAATAATGTTAACGTTTATTAAAGTCAAACAATTGAATTAGTTTGTCTCTCACCAAAGTTTTAAAAACCCGCAAAAACTAATAAAGGTCATACCAAACCATGTAAACAAAAATCATTTCATAACAGTTAGTCCTGGGGGGGGCCAAATTACCGCATTCGATATCGAGTAAAATTGATCGTAATTTTCTTATTTGAGATTATGGCATTCGATATCGAGCAAGAAATTTAGTACATTTTATCATAATTTCGATACCGAAATCATTTTTCGATACGATAGCTCATTCGATCACGAATGCGGTAATTTGGCCCCTGGTTTACATTATGAAATTTTTGTCGCTGCGATTCTTGTCGTATCTTCTTTAAAATTATATTTGCGTCTACATTGTGAGATTTTTGTTGCAGAGATTTCTTGTGGATGTATACATGTTTTTATATATTTTTTGACAATTCCTTTTCAAAATAAACAAAAAAAATTAAATAAACATATGTATTTGATTGTAGCTAGCACATACATACATACATGTATGAAAATAAAAACCAACGAATGAGGAAACAAAGCGTGTCTCACGAGTACATGCATATGTGTACCCATTTTAATACGACTCACCGCTCTCGCCAACAAAGCAAGAATCGCAGCAACAAAAATTGATTAATGTAAACCGGGACTTATTATGAGTAATTTATTTATACAAACAAAATAAAAATCACAGATATTATTTGCTATTTTCTTTAAATATAATGCAGAAAATGTTATGAATTTTTTTTATTATATTTATATTTATTTATTATAGAAGGACAAGTCCTGTTCAAAATTGTAAGAATCGGTCCACGAGTTCTTATAGCCTTTATACAAATGTCTTCGCGAAAGATGGCTCCATGGTTAATAAATGCCTTTAGAAAAGCAGTATTCATAAAAAATTCAGAACAAATATATTTTATACAAAGGGAAATCATAAAACACCATTTGATCATAGCCCCCATATAAATCACTTAATAATGCATAAATATTTTATAGACATAACTAACAAGTTGAAATTTGCTACAAATAAATCATATATCAAAATCTTCGTATCCTCGAATTTCATGATGATCGGTCCGAAAATCATTTAAAAGCGCATAAACCTCTTATAAACACAGCTATCAATTTAACCTTTCCAACTCATAATCTATTTTCTAACATACACGTATGTATGTACATTTTTCAATAGATATTATTGTAAATTTGTTTATAATATGTACATATGTACATACATACATATGTATAAAAAACATTACAAAAATGTAAATCATTTTTCTTTATTTTCTAGAATAATTTGTTTAGCTGTCAAAGCAAATAATGAGCTGATATTATAAACATTTTGCATTCAGCAACTACTGAAATAACGCATAAAACGAAATTCCTTTAATTGGTTAGTTTGTGTGTGTATATTTTGTTTTTGTTTTTAAAATTTTATACAATCGACACAGAAATAGTTCAAAAAGTTCAAATTTCGCTTACGTTTTTTTTTTCTTCTTCTAGTTATACTCATGAACAATTTTACTTTAAACATTAAACACATTCCCCGCAGCAGGCTACCGACTACAATATGGCAATGATTATTTTGACGACAGTGTTTAATGCTTTAGTAATTTAAAACAAGAAAGTATAGTCGGTCACGCACGACCATATAATACCCTACACCTGGTATATATATAAAACAGTTTTTCAGAAATGGGCTCTATATGAGAAATATTATCTATTATGGACCGATCATCCAAAAATTTAGTGCCATGACTTCTGTGAATATAAACATTATGTGTGTTATACTTTATCTCGATATAAATACTTTTAAAAGATTTATGGAAGTTAAAGTGAATTACGGAGAGGGTCTTATATGGGAGTTTTGACTAATTATGGACCGATCATCATAAAATTCTACCATATTATTTGTATGTATACGAAACATATTTGTGTTCAATATTATTTGGGTACCGACATTTTTAAGAGAGTTATGCAATTTAAAGTCATTTTCGTAAGTGGGGCTTACAAAATTTGTTGATTTGATTTCATGTACTACTTATTTGTGATGAAATTTGTTTGGATACTTTCATAATTCAAACATTTATGATCGTTAAACTCCTATTCCGGGAGGACATTTATATGGGGCCGATTTCCACCAGTTTCAATCCCATCCGTCCTTGGGCCGAAAAAATATCACGTACCAAATTTTATTGAAATATCCTCAAAATTGCGACCTGTACTCTGCGCACAAGTTTTACATGGACAACCAGCCAGCCAGACGGACGGACGGATGGACATAGTTAAATCGACTCAGAAAGTGATTCTGAGTCGATCGGGTGTTGGACCAATATTAATGAGCGTTACAAACATCAGCACTAGTCCAATATATCCTCCCCACTATTGTGGTGTAGGGTATAACAAAAGAGTAAAATAATTTTTTTTTATAATTTCACCAAAAAAAAAGTACAAAATAAAAAAGAAAGTGTGAGAGTCCGCTAATGAACAAAAAGTAATAATGGCAGTAAAAAAGACTGTTAAACGAATAAAGTTGTAAAACTTATATTATTACAGTTTTCTTTAAATTATAGCTTTGCTTAAATTGTAGTTGGTTAAGCCATTTGAGGCACCTAACATGAATGTTAAAATTATCAAAAGGTATATCTCGATGTCTCAAAACACTATCATATAAATCCACGAAAACTTCTGAGTTTACATAACCCCAAAGTAAAACTCGAGAGGTGTGATATTACACGATCTATGACGCCAGCTGACAGGTCCGGAATGCGTTTATCGATCATGCAAACCATATGTTGCTCGAATTGAACGTAAAACATTTCTCAAATAACGCTTGGTGCCTTAAGGTACGTTCACACTTGGCCGAAAAAGACGTAACCACTAAATAACATATATTTGAACTCGTTTATTTATATAAACTTTTCTTTTTTAATATTTTTGATGTTGTTTGATCTTGCAAAACTCTTGTAAGGGTAAACAAAGTCAAACAAATTTGTGCTAAAGCAAGTTATTACGCTTTTTTAAGTAAATATTTACCAAATGTGGCCGTACCTTTAGACATTTATTGTAAATATTGTATGAAGAAAGCCAAAAAAAAACTTAAATTTTAACTTCAAAAGCAAATGTATATGATCATAACTGGAGTGTTGTGGAACCCTATACTCAGTGAAATTATTAAATAATTAAATCTCTCTGTCATGCAGTAGTTAAATTGCCCTACCACTTTTTGAGATTGAATTTATGCTCTTATTAAATAAAACAAGCTTGAACTTATTAAAAGCCAAATAAAATCACAAGGAAAATATCAATCACTTTGTTCACCATCTGCAACAAACAGTATTTTATGGCTGTTCTACTTTATTTTATCCAATAAATGGTAAAAACTGCATTTAAGTAAAATTCGAATGATATTAAAGTGTTTTTAACCCTAAGCGATTTTTATAATAAAAAAAGAAATAGTGTTTATAAAACAAATTTAAATTGGGATAAATATAAACTATTTTTACAAATTGATAATTGAGTTTAGCGGACTGTCACTTGACAGTCACAAGAGTGTCAAATATAGTTTAGACGTTGGCCGTTTTATCTAATTCCCATAATTCCTACAAACAAATCAAAAGCAATCAGTGCTTATACATATATTTATAGATATTGACTTGCACCTAATATCAATTTGATATTTAAATAAGGTGAAGATCATAAATATTTTATATACATATGTATGTACATATTTGTATCACTCAAAAAACGTGCTTAGTACTTTTAAGGGTTAACAAGAAATAACAATTGGAAAAACATATTAAACCGGTTACAAACTAAGTTATACGGTCAATAACGTTAAGTCTGGTTGATGGTGGTTTGTAAAATGCCACAAATATCAATATAAACAGCAACAAAATGAAAACCTGCCCAATTTTACAACATACACAAACAACAACAATAAAAAAATAAAACGCAACGAAAAGACGTAGGCAGTCAGATGGATATTGAAACCACAATAAGAATAAATATTGCGGAATGTGGCAAGTTCATTTACAGACTAGGACAGGGTTGCCGAGATTTGAAAATATGCCCAAGTTGAGTGCATTTTTTACCTGCATGTATTCTGGCAAATTTAAAACTAAGTCCCAATTTACTCGAAGCAATTATATAAGTATATAAACATTGTTTTTATTTAATATTTTGTTTGTAGTCTTTTTACCTTTATCAAAGCTGACAATTTTCGAGACGTAGTACGAACGAGTTTTTTAGTAAAATCAGGCGGATTTTTGCTTCATGCATCCTGTATTATTGTCTTTTTAGGTTCTTCTGGCAAGAAATATTTCTTTGTCCAATGTTATTTTGTCCAGATATTCCCACAGTTGCTCAATTGGATTGAGGTCCTGTTGGAAAATCCTGTTCTGAGCTAGTCTAATTTCTTTACAAAGGCTGCATTGTTTTTTAAATATCAACATAATCTTTCATTGTAGATTCTACAAATGTAAGATTACTGACCCCTGATGCCGCCAAACATTCCCAGACTATTACTGAGCCGCCGCCGCTAAAGGCTTTGTCCTTGGTTCGCCATATTTTTTGGGGTTTTTGACTCCAAATATCTCAAACACTTTAATCAGTGAAAATAATATTATTCCAAAAAATATAAAGTTCGTTTACGAGTATATACTTTTTTTTTGCTAAATACAAACGTTTGGTTGTTCTTTAAAAGGGCTTCTTACGTGGCACTCATTTTGATGCAAAGATCTTCTAATTGTACTTCAGAAGTTTATGTAACATTTTCAGCTTTTTTTTACAGTACTTGGTTTTGCTCTTACTTCAGTTTTTTTCAAGACGTTTTGGTCTTTTTGCTGCAGACAAATTTTCTACGGTATTGTGTTTGGTATTCTTGTCTATATTGTATTTTATTGTACAGTGATGCCTTTCAACGATTTTACCTATTTCACGCTGGGATATTAACTTTTTTATGTAAGTTTAATATGATATGCCGAGTCTCAATTGATTATTGCTTTCCTATTGCTATTTGTTCACTACTTAACGTCAGAACATAATATTTTTTAATGATAAATTATAAAACTTGTAATTATTTTGAAAGGCACTTTACCGTTATACTTTCAAACATAGAAACATAGTTTTTTTTGGATAAGGATGATGCCACTGTTTACTTTATTTTGACGTGTAAAAATACGTCTATTTGAAATAAATCTATTAAATTTTATATACGCTATTTATATTATTGTAATTAAGCTTTTCCTTTGATAATCTGTGGTGTTTCCTTTATTTTGACGGTCACAGTACATTTGAACTTCGCATATTAAATTTTGATGTTCAGAGAATAATAAACTCTAAAAGTGAGCTAAATTCATCTTTATGTCCTTCTGGTTCAAGGATTTGCAAGTACCGAAAAAATGGGGGTCTTTTTGTTTGACAATGTCATTTTATGGCAGTTGTTCGAACATGAACATAACCTTGACAAGAATTGTCCACACAATACAAATTCATGTGCAGAAAATCCGAGTGATTAAATTGATGGCAAAATAGCGGTTTCTTGGAATTTATTTAACATAAGCCCTGTAATAATCATGTAATACCTTGAAAATCCACTTTTATTTTAGCATGATAACTCTGCATATTCATAAATTTGCAACTCGTTTGTGTCACAGTACGTGGAGTGGAGATTTTGTGAAATTGATAGTGAATTTTTAATGATGAAAACAAAAGCTGAATTACAAACGAAGCTAAATGCTATTTTTATATTGACAAAGAATTTGTTCAATTACAAACAAAGGAAAAAACGTATTACGTATTATTATTATTATTTTATTTCTATAAATACATGTACATATGTATTTATACATACAAAATTTATTCTTATTTTTAAAAAGTTTGGAAGTGTTTTTTGTTGTTGTTTTAGATTAATTATCAGCGTTGTCAACTTTGAAATTTCAAAACGCGCCATTTAAGAAAAAACGCGCCAAATTTAAAATTTATTTTTTGTTTAAAATGTTTATGAAACTAATTTTAAATTTTTTTAATTTCATCAATTCTATATAATTGTAAAAGTAATAAAAGTCTTTAATAGCCTTTTTTAAATAAACAAATAAGCATTTAACCACTCAAAATTTGACTCACAATAAGCTATTTGGAACTGAAGTACTAATTGGTAAAAGGGCTAATTTCAGTATATATTTTTTCAATTACTTTGTTTTCTATTTAAAGTATGTATGTACTTCTATTTGAATTTTTTCAATAAAATTTGTCAGGGCTTCACTGGGACTCTACTAAATCTGGTTATTCGTCTACAGTTCATGTTCTTGTTTAAAATGTTAATTTTATTTTCAAACAAAGATTTTCACCCTATTCACCTTTAGCAATAACCTTCATGTGACGAATTTGATAGTACGTATTCATTTATCATACATTCGTATTTAAAATACATTTAATGGATTCCTTTTTCATCGTATAGATTTCATGATAATGAATTATTAAAAAAACTGCAATTAAAAATTAGTAAAAAATAAAGATTTCATCATATTTTCGAAAAAATTAAAAAAAAAACGCACTGAAATTAACAAAAAAGCGCACCGCGCACCAACTAAAGAATTTTTCGCACAACAAATTTAAAAAAGCACCAAGTTGACAAGGCTGTTAATTATGTGTGCCAAATTTTATTTGTATATTTTTAAAACAACAAAAACTATATTCAAACAAACTCTAATTGTTTAAAATATTCATTTGTTGCCTTTAAGTGCAATAGAACCTTGAGAATTAAAGAAATTTTATAAATATTCAGAAATGGAATAAAGGAGAAAATAAAGTATGTTTTTATTTTATTTTAGTTTCAAATGAATATATAATAACAACAATAGTAAATTTAATCACTAACTCACAAAATAATTAAAACCAAACAAGCCAAAAATAACTGATAATAAATTATCAATTGCGAATGATTGTCAAAAATACAATAAAAAAAAAAAAAAAACAGCATAAAATACATACATATAATCTTTTGATAATGTTTATACACATTAAAAATTAAACTGACCTATAACAACTTAAGCGGTTTATTCTAATAAATTCAGATATTCTTGTTTTTTATACCCACCACCAAATAGATGGGAGGTATATTAAGTTCGTCATTACGTTTCTAACACATCGAAATATTGGTAGTATAACCAAAAAGTCTATATATTCTGGGTCCTTTTAGGATTCTAAGACGATCTAGCCATGTCCGTTCGACTGTTGAAGGCACGACATAGCTTAAAAAAATACATAGAACAATGTAAAATTTTTACCAAAACATTCTTTGATCCACCGAAATGTTTGGTATTGAAAATGGGCAACATCGGTCACGCCAAGATCCAAGTTATGGAAATTGGAATTCAACACATTCATATATAGAAATACTCATACCTAATTTTATAACAAGCGGTCCATATTTGAACGTATTTCCCCCCATATAAAGTCCACTTCGAAAAATCACTTCAATGCTCATAAATCTCTTATAAAAATTACTATTACTAGTTGAAATTTTCGTACCAAATTTCATGCTGATCGGTTCATATTTGACCGTAGCCACCATATAAACTCGACTTCCGAAGATCATTTAAATGCGCATAAATCGCTTTAACACATAACTATCAAGTTGAAATTCAATACAAATAATTCACATGTACGTATAAATTGTCGTACAGAATTTCATGATGATTGGCCCATCAAGGACATAGCTCGCTTATGTTGGCTACTCCCGAAAAATCATTTACCTACATAAATATCCATATTGAATCGAAATTTTACACAGATTAGTTGTACTCGTAAGTACATATGTAAAAATTTTACTATTTTGGCTTTTGTAAAAGCTGGTCCCCAATTAGTCATATCTCTAACACAAGCTCCACTTCCGAGAATTACCACAAAGTATACAGAGGTGACAATTTTGACGTTTCAAAAAGCCAAAATCAGTTTCCTAGGAATTTTTGGTCCCTTATTTATTGTGTGTTAAAGTAAACCGCTTTATGTTACACGCTGTAAAAATATAAACTGAAAGAAAGAAAGAGACAAATATAAATTCTTGATTATAACTGAAATATGCATAAAATTCTTATAAATATCGTTATTGAGATGAAATTCAAACAAAGAAGGGTATATAAGATTTGGCACAGCCGAATATAAACTCTTATTTGTTCTGTTTTAATTTTTATATATTAAAACAAGATTTGTTTAATTATTTGTGTAGTTTAGTTTCAATTCATTTCCAATTTCTTAAGGTTAGTTTTGTAAAACACTTTTAATTTAGTTGTTTGGTGAGTTATTTAGTTTTTTCTATTTAGCCTTACGAGGGTTTTTTTTTATTTTGATAATAAATTATAATTTGAAAACTGCGCAAAAAAGTTACAATTCAAATACATTATTTTAATAATAAATTATAAAATATAGCAGTAGCAACCTTGTTGCAATATTTTATTTGCACAGCATGTTGGTGGCAATATTTTTGCTGGTAGCTAGGTGCTGTGATGTCAATGCAGTGTTAACATTTCAGCAATAATTTATGAATTTATGAAACAGTTTTAATTTTATTTCCAAATATTCTAAAGAAACATGTTTGTGTGATTTAAACTCAGTTAAATAAGGCACGATTTCACTAAAAATATAAATTTACTGACTTACATGTTCAATATATCTAACAATTAAATTATTTAGGATATTGTTTTGTTTTTTAAATTAGTAAGATCCCATAAAAACCACATCAACATAAATATCTTACTGCTTTCAAAAGAGCTTAATGTTGCCAGCAACATGTTGCTGAAACATTGAATGTTTACATTAGTTAATTTTCAGATATAAACATTGAATAGCGACCTAATTTTTAGTTGAAACTACTAAAAATTCTTAATATTACTTATTTGTTTATTTATCTTTACACTATTTCGCAGTATTTTAAAGTTTTTATTTTCACTAACCCCAAAAGAAACCACAATTAAAACGTCATTTTTGCGTGTTATAACATCAAATTAGCATTTTTATAAATTTTAACCAAAGTCATCGAAATAATCACAACAACGGAAATAAAGCCACAAAAATCAATATGTTAAAATTGTTTAATTAAAACAACGTGTTTGTTTTTGGTTGGTTTTCTTTGATGCCATTAAATTTCACTGACATTTTTGTTCACGTTAAAGGAAAGGAAAAATAATTGACTGTGTCATCAGTCACTCAAAGTTTGCATTTTGATTTTTTTTGCAAAATAAGCATTAATTATGTAATATTTAAATGCAATGTTTAATTTTTTTTTAAGTTTTAAAAATCGATTGTGTTGCACTTCCTTCGATAAGTCTGAATGTAATGCTCTTTTGTTGAGTGTATAACTTAAAAATGCGGGATTTATAACAGATGGCGTAACATTTTTTTAACGCGATTTTTTGCTTTTAATTTAAATGTCATTTTGACGATTTGGGCGATCATGTGATATTTTGCATTTACAAATGGCAAACTGTAATTTTTCCAACACAATAAAAATGTGAATGATTCTCATATAAATTCTTTGTTTTATTTTGTTTTGTAAAACAAAGTTCTTGTTGAAAACCATTTAGAAAGAATGTCTACAAGAACGTTTGCTGACACTTATTACCAGGTGTATAAATCAATTGAACAATATTGAACTATTGCGAAAGAAAACTTAAGGCGGATTGGTACTGTAGGAAAACAATTTTAGTTCCTTCTATCAGCTTGTTTTAATTTTTAACAAATAAGTAACAATTTGTTGCTTAAACATATTCAATCTTAAAACATTTTTGCGAACGCATTTTATTTAAATAATGCTCTAGTTAGAATTTAAAAGAAAAAAAAACTTTCAATATCTATTGTTGCAATATTTAAACCAAACAATTGTACTATTTACAAATTTGGTAATACAAATTTGCTTGGCTATTGAGTAAATTATTTAGTGAAATATATAATTACTTATTTATTTAACGTATATTTTCAATTAAATTGTTTTTTATTTAGAATGTAAAATATTTGTTGTATGTACAGTGGGAAGCAAAATTCTCCGGACGTTTTGCTTTAAGGAAGTAAGGTAATGAAAATAATACAAATATAGGTATATTCTTAAATATATGTATTTTTTATGTAATTGAACCTTATTCTAAATTATAAAGCACAAAAACTCACATAAATTGCTTCAAAAAAATAAAAATAAAAAAATCACTACTCGGACACTTTTGCACAGTACAAGAAATAACATTATTTGTTGCGATCTCGTTATCAAGCTTTTATTGCTCCATTTGTGCATTATTGTTTGACCTGTGAAGTGATCAACTTGATTTTTATATAAAAAATTAAAAGATTTTTAAAAATGAGAAAAACGCCAACTGATATTGAAAACCAATGTGATAAATTTGTTGCAAAATTATTATTCATGCCGTAAAATTGCTGAAAAATTAAATTTAACTAAATTGACGGTAAATGATATAAAAAGCGGCGTAATGTAGCTTGCAATAATAACCGAGCGGGTCGACCAATACTGTTTTCAGATGGTGATGCCCGGCAGATTGAACATTTGCTACATAATAAGGACATCAAGACCCTGAAAAATGCTGCAAAAAGTATTGGTAAGGATGTCAGTTCTTGGACGGTTAAACGCGCATTAAATAGAATTGGTTATGAAGCCAGTGTGAAAAAACATCCGGACAGTTTTGCTTCCCACTGTATATTGTTTACTAAAGTCTTAATAATGTGGAAGACGAATAAATAAATTAAGACAAACATCAAATGACTCAGGCGTTTAAGTTTCTCTAAGTACATAATTTATTTTTCCTATAGCAATAGCATCACTATTTCTGGTATTTAACTTCGCCTTTACCCTCAAACAAGCAAATTTTTTGTAATTACGGCAGCACTTTACATTTCTACTTAGTACATTTGTTATATGACTTTAGCCATTATAAAAAATACAACAAATTGAACTTTGATATTCTATTTAAATTGCAATTAATTTAATTAGTCATTGTATATAAAATCCTCTAACAAAGTTCATGTTATTTGATATTAATCTGAATTTTCCTATTCATCACTCATTAACATGTACATTTTCAAATTTAATTTCTTATAAAAAGATTAATTTTATTTTCAAATCTAATATAACAAATCCTAAAGTCGGTGTAAAACTTGACCCTTAAATTTTAAAAATTGCTATTTTACGTTTTTTTTTTATTAAAAACAATAATAAATAAATAAATGTTTTTATTTCTAGAAGTTGGCTGGAACAGTTTTAATTTTAATAAACACCATTTCATTTTACGTGTTTTTTTTTATTAAAAAAAAATAATAAATAAATAAATGTTTTTATTTCTAGAAGTTTGCTGGTACAGGTTTTATTTTAATAAACAACATTTCAAGAATTTTCCTTAACAGATAATGGGTTGAAAATAACCCCTTCACCTTAGAAAAATATAATAAAAATATTTATTGTCTGGCTGTTATCAAGCGTAGTTGCTTCAGTTTAAACTAGACTTATTAAACGCTAAAGCGACATCACTGGTGGAAGACCTTTTATCGGTACAGTGCAATAACTCCCAAATGAAAAAAGTCCCAATGAAATAACTCCCAATGAAATAAGTCCCATGAAAAATGAAATAACGCCCCACTGAAAAAAATGAAATAACTTCCAAAGGCAAAATGAAAGAAGTCCCATTTTTTTTTTTTGTAAAAATAAATCCCAATAAAAATTAATTTACTCCCAATGAAATAAGTCCCAACAAAAATGAATTAACTCCCAATTTTATGTGTAAGCATATACATAATAGTAATAATAATTTAATTTAAGGTATAACATGAATATAAATCCGAAGATATTAAAGAAAGATTATGACATTTCACCATAAAAAATACAATCTGTACTATGCGAAGCCGGTGTTCTGTATAACATGGAGGAGAAAATCCTTCCGCCCGGCCGTAGGCCGGCAATACAGGGAATCTGTACTATGCGAAGCCGGTATTATGTCTACGGCCGGGCGGAAGGATTTTCTCCTCCATGGTATACAGAACACCGGATTCGCATAGTACAGATTCCCTTTATTAGGAGTTATTTCATAATGAAATAAGTCCCAATTTGTATGAAAAAATTTTTGGGATTTATTTCATTTTTCCATTGGGACTTATTTCTTTTGGGAGTTATTGCACTGTACCCCTTTTATCAATTATTTAAGATTGTCTAATTAAAAATGTTTAAATTAATACATATGTTTTGTAAACGTTTTAAAATTCAGAAGTATACGCCCATGTTCTGGAACACGCAAAACGCTTAAAATTATCGTTTTCGATTTGAAAACGCCAAAGAGGTGTTCGGACAAACGAAAACGTTAAAAATTGGGCGATTTCAAACCGCTAGTGTATACTGAAGCGATTTGGCTTATTTTATTGAAACTGCACTTTTAACATAAAATGAAATGATGCACAATTTAAATTTAATATGTTTTCTTTTTATTTAAGCTAAAGCTTGTAACATTTTTCCACGATTTTAATTAAAAATAAGCAATATAAAAATATTCTTTAAGTTTGTCAATTGTCTGTTTCAATTGTTTACGTTTGAACTAGCGATTTGTGCAAACAGCTGATCAACTTGATCTTCGAAAAGTATTACAAAATGTTTTTTATCTCTCAGAGCTCAGAGTATTGCATTTTATTTATCAACATAAAACCTTATGGACATTATCATTATTACATATTACGTTATTATTAATTAGAAATTTTATTTGCATTGTTTTTACTATTATGTACCTCTAGAGTATTTTCTGTAATTAACTGCTTTTTATTTAAAAATTTCAATACAAAAACAAAACGTCTTTCTTCTATTGAAATATGTTTACCATAATTTTAACTTATATTACTTTAATATTAAAATAATAAACTAATAATTTACCTAAGCACATATTTACTTTTTACTTTTAAATAATTAAATCATTGTCTTTATTTTTTTTTCTATTTCCTTTATTACAGCTAGATTACTTAACATAAATTATTGCCTTAGCTGGAAATAAAAAGCAATTAACTTTATAATTAACAACAAATATTATTTAATCATTAAACCACAATTGTATCCTAATACCAATGACGGTTATAAATGATATTAAACCCTTAAGTGGGTGTGGCAGTGGTGCCAATACGTCTGATTGTGGCACGGGCGTTTTGGCCATTAATTGCTGTTCAACTGCTGCCAGTTCGGAAATATCCATAGATCAGACCACCTCCGGTTCATTGCCTTCGAATTCAACAACAAAAGTAAATAATTTATCATACAATCTGTATGATGATAATTTTTCGCGCTGCAAAAAAGTCGATATCGAATTTGAGGAAGTGAAATATACGGTTAGTAAATTTTCATTCACGGAAACAAAATTTGGTGAGTATTTTACAAAATTTCATTAGTCTAAAAATTAAACAGAATATTATAATTATTTACAAATTAAGAAATCGATGTTATAGTCAGAACTTCTTTACTAAATATAGAATTAATTTTCATTTGTGCCCTCATAAAGTCTAAGATGCTCATCTGAATATATAGAGTCTACTCTCGAATAGGTCCTCAAACCGTTCAAGGAAAATTAGTTAAGTTTTAACATTTGAGCGTTTTGTCCAGTAATCTAACTTGCCATGGTGTTTTGAGTGCAGTGATCGAATAATGAACATAATATTTGACAGATACACAGTGGGAGAATTTGGAAAAATAGGGAAATAAATCTGCAATTTCTTAACGGCCCAATTACAATAAAAAGATCACAATTACATTATTATTCTTACTTTTTGCTAACTATTTATTTAGATTATCTTCAAACTAATTAATTAATTACTTAATTTAATATTATTAATTTTTTTTATATATTTTCATTAACAAAAGAAATATTTGCCAAGGCAAATATTTCCCCAAAAAGACGGAACCACTAAATAATATATTTTTGAGTTCGTTAATTTATTAAACAAAGCTTCGTTTATTTAGGACAAGACACAACAAATGTTTAGTGTTATATTATTTGATGCTGTTCGATCTGGCAAAACTCTTGTAAGAGTAAACAACGTCAAACAAATTTGTGCAAAACAAGTGGTTACATTTTTTTTACACTATACCACCATAGTGGATTTTTGCTGATGTTTGTAACGCCCAGAAATATTGGTCCAACACCCACCTTAAAGTATACCGATCGACTCAGAATCACTGATGCCCGTCCGTCCGTCTGGCTGGCTGGTTGTCCATATAAAGCTTGTGCGCAGAATACAGGTCGCAATTTTGAAGATATTTCGATAAAATTTGATACGTGACATTTTTGCGGCCCAAGGATGGCCGCTTATGCACTTTAAAGAGCATAAGTCTCTCAAAATTGTTGGTATCCAAATACTATTGAATGCAAATATATTTCATATGTCTGTAAATAATACGGTAACATTTTATGATGATCGGTCCATAATTAGTCGTAGCTCTCATATAAGGCCCACTTCCGAAAACCACTTTAAAGAGCATAACTCTCTTAAAAATCTTGCTATCCAAATAATATTGAACTCAAATATATTTCATATGTATGTAAATAATACTGTACAATTTTATTATGATCGGTCCATAATTAGTCGTAGCACGCATATATGGTCCACTTCCGAAAATCACTTTAAAGCGTATAAGACTCTCAAAACTGTTGGTATCCAAATAAAATTCGACACAAATAAGTTTCTTACATACAGAAATAATGACACCTAATTTTATAATGGTCGATCCATAATTAGTCGAAACTCCCATATATGACCCTCACCGTAACTCACTTTAAGCTCCATAAATCTTTTAAAAGTATTTATATCGAGATAGAGTTTAACACATATAATATTTATATTCACAGACATGGATGATCGGTCCACAATAGGTAATAGATATATCCCATATATACACTTGGTGTAAGTTATTATATGGTCGGGCTTGACCGACTATACTTTCTTACTTGTTTAAGTAAATATTTACGAACTTACAAGCTATTCATTATAATTATTAGTTGTGTCGGCTTATCAGATAGTTACAATTAGTCTTACTATTTGCTAATTATCTATTTAGGGTATCTTTAAACTAATTAATTAATTACTTCATTTAATATTATTTTTTTATATATTTCCAGTAACAAAAGAAATTCTTCATAGTATTAACGGTGCTTTTCGTTCCGGTGAATTAACAGCAATTATGGGACCTTCTGGATCTGGAAAAAGTACACTTTTGAATGTCATGAGCGGCTTCAGGTAAATAAATAGTTAAATATTTTTAATATTAAATTTAATATTCATTTTTAATATTAAACTAAAAATGTATATTATTTATAAACAGTCCATTGGTCATGGGTAAATTACCTAAAATCCAACAAACCAAGCTCAAGCATTCAAAAATAACTTTTGATTTACTAAATAAACCTCATCAAAACCAGTTTATAAACACTTGTTTAACTGTTTGGAAGTTAAACAAGTGTTTTAAAGAAATTCCAGATGTTATTAACCTACGAAAATTAAAACGTGTAGCAAGTGTAACTGCACTTATATATGCGTTGTTAAATTTATAAAAAAGTGTGATATTTATTTAATAATCTTTATGATATTGTTTGGCAATTTCATAAAGATTAAATACAGCATTCTTATTCTTAACAAGTTGTAAGTAATTTATTAATAGACAATTTAACCAATTAATATAATTACTTACCTAATGATTAAACAAATCATTTGTTAAATACGAGGCATGATCAAAAAATAACCGTTATTTTTAAATTTCGTGAATTATTTATGTTCGATTTTCGCATTTTTTCTGTTATGTTGGTACACATGTCTGTTATATATGTTGGTAATATCAGCCATTTTGGATTGTCAGTTTGTTTTTGACAGATAAAAATGTTAGTCGTGCTTTGATCCAAATATTTTCCGATTTTCTCTAAATATCTTTCGTGTATTAAAATATATGAATTTAAGTTGAAAAGTGTTAAAAATATAATTTTTTGTAATTTTATGTCATAAAAATGTACTTCAATTCTTTTTTACATTATTTAAGAAATAATATTGTTTCGGAAATCTAACATTAAATAAAATATTTACCGATGGAACCAGACTCATACAAAATACAGCTATTTTTTATGTAAAATCCAATTTTAAGGAAAATGTCCTCAAATCGCATAGTATTAAAAAAATTGTTTTTAAATCACCCCTTCGTGAATAAAAATTCCACATGAAATTTGTTCACTTTTCACATTTTTCCTATTAAAGTCAATGTTAAAAAAATAAAAGGGAACAAATTTAATGTGGAATAGGGGTGATTATTTTTTCGATAACCCTGTTATACCCAATATGACCAACAATTTAAAAAGTTCCAGAATTTTTCAAAACTTTTTTGGGAATTGTGAGGTATCTGATAAAAAAAAAAAAAATTTGTTTTTATATTAGTATTTTGCATAAAAATGTTTGGTACATTGCAATGCAAAATTTTATTAAAAAATATTTATAAATAAACTTTAAATTTCAGTTTAAAAAATTATCGCTTTCCCAAAAAAAAAAAAATTCAAAATAACACATTTTTGACATGTTTTCTTCCATAAATTTCTTATTTGTCAAAATTTTTATATAGTTTTTAATAGTTTTGCTATCTATTGGTATATAATATGTCTTAATTGCCTTTTCCATATGTCAAATTAAGTAGGTAATAGTTATCAGCTCATAGTGAATGTGATAATTTATAGAAAAGGGACTTACCGTTTACTACTTAAGTGTTCGCACGTAGTGAACTACCACGTAAACCAACCAACCAACCAACCGTTTAGGAATTACAGATTTATTTCCCTTTTTTCCAAATTCCCTCACTATGAGACGGATATAACTCAATTGACTTAGAATTTCAATAAAATATAAACTTTGTTGTGTCTTAGATGACTATTTCTTAATGTTACACATGGAATGAAAAACTTATATATACCCTCTTTCACCAGGAGGTGGAGGAGGGTCAATGACATGGAATTGTTTTGAACAACTCCTATCGATGTTATACTCCCAGATCGTAATAACCCACAGAATACGTTATCAGTATAAAATTGAAGGTATATAATAATAATAATAATAAATAAGTCATTACTTAACTACTACTAAGTAATGCATACGTTATATAGTAGCCTTCGGGAAATTTAAACTGTAACGACGCAATAAATAAAATGACTCTGTACTTTAAAGCTGTCATTTTTCAAAATATAACTGTTAATCTTCATTTAAAATTAGTTTCGTTTTTTTTTCAATACGCTTTTGCAAATAATAACTTTATCTGTTATTAAAATATTTGTAGTATTCAACGAAGGCCGTGCATAAAATTGCGTTGTTATTGGTTTAGTTTTTTATGACTGACTTTTCATAATCCATGATATACAAGTATTATGAGTAATGAATTTAAAAAATCTTATCAATAGTGCAAACAAGCTGACCTAAATGCATAAAATACTAAAACAAAATTTCTAAAATAACTATTTATTTATAGTATTTATTAAAATGTTTGCAGGTGATTATTTGTTAAAAATTATTTTATGTACTTAAAAATTAAAAAAAAAAATTATTACTTGCCAATAATGCAACAATTATCTTGGTCTGCTGTTTATAATTTTTAGGTTAATCGGTTAAAAATGATTAAGTGTCAACATTTTTTTAGTTTTAAAAGTTGAACTAATCTTTAATAGCAAAAATAATAATAACAAATTACAACAAGTAAGAGTGCTATATTCGGCTATGCCGAATCTTATATACCCTTATATAATTATATTATAATTATTACATAACTATGTCGATAAACACGCCATCTGTTGATGAATTTGTTCGTAACAATATTAATACACTTTGTTTGATCAACGCCATCTGTTGATGAATTTGTTCGTAACAATATTAATACAATTAATTTTTTTGATGAAATTATCACCCCTGAAGAAGTTAGAATAAAACTAACGAAACGTTGGGTAAATAAAATAAAAATCGAACAAGTTTTTTATTTACGTTTGGAAACAAACATTTGACCAAATTAGCCTGAAGGAAACTCCTTAAAAATTATAGAAATTATCAGAGGTTGTCTCGGATTTTTGCTCATATCTCCGTTATTTATGGACGGATTTTGCTGATTTTAAATAGCAAACTTCTCGAAAGCATTTCTGACGGAATTATTGATGATTTGGATCCCGAATATATCTGGGGACTTCAGAAAATTGATTTCAACATCCAGATAGACAGACGGACATGGCTTTATAGACTCCGCTATCTATAAGGATCCAGAATATATATATTTTATAGGATCGGAAAATTATATTGTGCAAATTACAAACGGAATGTCAAACTTATATACATATACCCTTCTCATGAAGGTGAAGGGTATAAAAATATAGAGAATATGCATATGTATGTTACTTAATAGATATTTTTAATAAATAAAACTGTGGTGAGTTATCACCAGACTTAGAATTATTAACTGGCATTTAGTTATTTTTTAATGACAATTTTTATGAGTTTTTTCCATAAAACAACTTATCAACTTTTCACTGGCAGTTTTCAACAAAAGAGCCTTTGATATGTACCTAAGTTAGCTGTTGCTCTACGGCCTAGCAATTTGTTGTCAATTTACAAAACTTTATGTTCCTCAGAACTATAAAATTTGATAAGTGCTAAATTAAAAGTGATAAGTGTAATTTTTAAAATTTGTATATTCTCTTTGCAATTTCTGTTTCACGGTGGTTCTGTGCGAAGTGCAATATTGAAAGAGTAAATGCAAAGATTTTAGATTAGAAAAAATTATGACGTTTCGTTCTACATAAATTGTAAATTTTATTTTTGTAAAACAAAGGTAAACGATCGCTTTATAAATTCATATTGTTATAAATAGTGAAGCTTTTAATAGGTTAAGACGTGAGTTTTTGTCCGACGATAGTGAAGAAATAATTATAGAGAGCAAATTAATTTTTCGAAACTACAAAACATTAATTTTAAAGAGTGCTTTCATTGAAATCAAATCCAAGTTGATTTTATTTTAAATAAAAGTAGAGAAAAAAAAAGGCACAATACACAGTGCAGTCATGCTTTATGGACTGAAAATTAGCTTGGCTCTGAAATTGTTGCCAGTATCATGAAGTTGCAGTATCATCAGTATGCAGGACCATCCATAGAGTTGTAGACGTTTTATTTCAAAACACAATGTGGTGGCCCGATGACGTCAGAGGTGTTCCTGGAAAGTTTTTTTTATGGGTGGATTCCCATGTGTGTGTGGTTGCTTGCATGGCACAATCATTAAAATTGATGCATTTAATGTAATGATAATATGCTTTCCAGTATAAATGCAAGCGTGTTTGCTAAATTCGGCATGTAAGTCAAAGATTTGACAATGGATTGAGTCCATTTCCCGATGCTTTTGTACTGGGTGGTTAAAACTAATTGATACCACTACTACTTCGAAATCCCAATAACCCAGCAGTTGACAAAAAAAGAAATAATTGAAAATAGTTTTGGCTTCTTAAAATATGTTTTCAATAATTTTATAAAAAATACATTATTGTTTTCAAAATTAGCAAATAAAATACATTTTTTTTCTTTAATAACATGTAACCCTGAAAGTTTTTTCCATTTTTATTTTGCGGTTCATTTTAACAATTTGTATATAGCAATGCAAAAAAAAAACAGAAATGCAAAGACGATTAAATGCTTTGCTAAACAGTCACAATCACTTTGCAGGAGAGCGCAAAAACTTTACAAAAAAAAACAAAATCTCTGCAAAAATTTTCTTAGTGCAAAATGAGATTTGCAAATAATATTGTGGAACAGAAACACTTATCTCTTTGCAAAAAAAAAAATGGAATTTGATAAGTGAAAAGTTGATAAATTGTTTGTGGCATAGGGCTATCAGGTTTTGAGTTTTGCTCTATTAATAATGTTTCTCTTTGCAATGTCTAAAATCTATATGTATAAAAGAAATATGCCAATTTTTTATTATAATTAATATTGTTCTAAACATTAAGAAGGAATAGAAAAAAGTCTTGAAATCTATTTTACTAAAAAATATCAAAATTACATTACATATACAATTTTTTTGAACTATGGCAAATAAATGACATTTAGCACAAAAATTTATTTATCTTTTTCATATATAAATTAATTACTCTAAAAATAAAAATACCTATAACCTTGCCTTTAATTGAATTAAATTAAACTAATTATTAATAAAAATAAACTCAGCCTTTGGACCAGATACAGATACCTTCGTTCACAGCAACAAAAAAAGTACCAAATTTAACGTAATAACATTAATTTATATATATATATATTAAGTCGTTTATTTATTTTATGACATTAATTATTAAGCTTTTATAACATATTTAATTGAATCAGTTTTCAAAGATTTGCACGAGTTCTACCATGGTGCAACTATACAAGGTGAGTGCGGTAGCCCAGCTGACTGACTTTGTTTACAATTTACAAAAGTAATACTTTTTCAAGTATTTTTGACAGTATGTAGTACATTATTTTACACAAACGAAATGCCTGTTGTTTCTGTTTTGTGTTGTATTTGTTGTCGATTTGCACTCACCTTGTATAGTTGCACCATAAGTTCTACCTTCATACATTTTTGTTATAATAAATATAAAAGGTGCATTAATTAGATATTAAAAATAGTACGTGACTTTTGCTCTTTTTATTTTCACTGGAAAGGACTGGTTTAAGTACCATATGGACTTTTAACACACGTTTTATTTTTAAACGTTAACTTTAAGTTAAAACAAACAAAGATTTGGGTTTAAATGAAATTAATATATATGTTCGTTAAGTAATTTTGTTTATTTTGAAATGTTGTAGAATAAAATGCTAATGACTACTTTCCTTTGTTTTATTAATTGTACGGCTTTAAGTTGAATAAACTTCTAAAATATTTAGTAAACGGGTTAAGCCAAATATTCAAATAATAGATAAAATCTGTTTATTTTTTAATTGATATTTGACAAATATTGAAATTCAAATTAAAATCTCACATTTCTAAGTGTGATTGACCTGCATTTTAGCATATTAGGAATATTACTACGGATACCACAGACCTCTCAAGAGCCACACTGTTGAGTTTCAAATCATGGCACCGCAGATATGCCAAATGTGGAAATGAACTAGTCCCAACAAACATAATTGATTTTAAATTAAAAAATTGGGAAAATGAACAAATCGAAAGTGTTCGACTTTAAATAAAATTAACTTAATATATTTAGAAAATGATCTTTCCAATTACACATCAATATTATGTACGAATTTCAAAATAGGGAACTTACAATTTTAATATTACATACAAATATATTTAATCTTATTCACAGAAAGAAATGCTTTTGTAATAAATATAACTACCATATTTGTATTGTTTTTTTTTATTTATTATAGAGATAATGGTAGATTATTTCCGGCATACTCGTATTGTCAATTCGCCCCACTCTGCTGCATAACTTTTTGAGGTGAATTTAGAAACATGTAATAACAAAGTCCGATATAATAGCATACGACGAGAACGATTTGCTTAAATAAAATACTAATGCTCTTATTCAGAAAAAAATAAAGTAGACTTCAAATGTACTTTAAGAAAATTTTGTATGAAAATTTTGTCTAAAAGCACACTTCAAACCTACTTTATTTTTTATGAACACGGGAGTAAAAGCTTTACAAATTTTATAAATTTATAAAGCTTTTAGAGACATTCCAGTTGGTATTGGGCAATGTAACAATTTTCTTTATTTTACTAATATTTTAGTAATTGTTTAAGCTTATGGTCTTTTTTTAAATAATTTTTATTTTCAATATTTAGCTACGTCATTGCGTAGCTTCTTCAGGAAAAATATTTTTAATTTTATAAAATTATTTGTCATAGGAAAAAGTATATAAAAATTTACTAAAGTCTGTAAATCTGAGCTACATTTTCAGTTTCTGCTTTGTAGTTAATTTTTAGACGACTGTAAGAAAACTAACAATTTCAATTGTACACAATTGTCACACAATGAATTTATCTGTCAACCGAAATTGTCAGTTTATACGGTAGTCAGATTGTTGTGTGGCATTGTCAAATTCGTTTTGCAGCTCTGTGTGTGTGTTTAAAAATTTTAAATATTGTCATGGAACAAAAAAGAGCAATTGGAACCATTTTATCTGCTTATGTCCTAGAAAGTAGCGCGGATGAAGATAAAATTGTATGCAAAATTACTCATCCAACTACGAACTGACGAGCCGGAGTTGTATCGAAACTTTTTAAGAATGGATTCCGACCAATTTGATATGCTATTAAGTTTAGTGACTCCGCACAAGATACCATAAACTTTGCACATATGAAAATGAAAGTGTTTGACAATTGTCTTAAAACAATGACAATGACAAAATTGTGTGTTTACACGATTGTTAGATGCCTGACAATATCTTTGTCTTACAATGTACTGAAAATGCTTTTTCTTACAACGTTGGAAGGCAAAAATTTTAAGTTGACACGGTTGTTATACATTTTCTGAACATTTTTTGGACAACGTTGTAATATCTGACGATAGCTTAAATATGTGTACTTCATTATACATTTGTAAACGATTAATACTTTTTGTAATTAAAGACACTTACTTACTTCAACATGTAATTTTGCTAAAACTGAAATGTGACTGAGGAATTTCGCAATAATTTAAGTAACGGTAAATCAAACAGAAGAGAAATGTGTGTCGACGCACGCCAGTCTATTTCAAATTGGGTTAACAGAAGCCAAAATATTGAAACCGAAACCCACCCGCACAATCGATGCATCATGGTTTGAAAGGGTTAATTTGAAAATTTTTTTAAATTTACTAAAAATTATTTTCATCGAGTTAACTGAGTATGTATTTCAAATGGATTTAAAGTATTCATATTACAGAAAATCCACTTTTAAATTACTCTTATAATTAAAATATTAAATATGTATGTTACAAAAACAAGGTTGAGGCATATATTCTAATGAAAAGATATTGCGTCTTTATAAAAATTAAACTGCAAAATTGTGAAATCAAGACCCGCCGCAAAAAATGTTATGGCTATACCAAGAAAATTAATTAGTTATCTGAAATCTTTTGCGAACCAAGCAATAGTTCAGTTCTTGTTTACATACATATATAAAAAACTAATTTTAATAATGTAATTTGTTATAGCAAATTAATATGATTCCTTTAGCTACCCAGCTAGCATTTTTTTAAATTTTTAATCAAATATGAGTGTTCTTTGACTCCCCCGCGCGATTAAATAAACACTAATGCTTTCGCTTTTGAGTCGAAAATGAATGTTTTCTCGGGAGAAAATGGTACCCTAGCCGCTTTCTAAACATTTAAATGAGTCTTTTTTTAGTCTTTTTTTTTGTCTTTTTTTTGTCTTTTTTTTATCGACAAACTGATTAATCAGTTTTTGTTCATCTAAGGCAATCTTAAAAGACTCATTTTGTTGATATTATCAAAAACAATCTTCCATTTGCTAGCTGGGTACTTATATACATATGTACATATGTATTAACTGTTATCATATTGAAGCTTTAATTTTTTGTTTGTTTATTTATTAAAAAAAAACAATGCAAAGCAATTAGGAGAACATGAATATGGAAAAATATATTCACAGTTGCATATTTTCACAAAATTATGTACATACACATACATACATATATTTACAGTTGCAGTGATCTGCAACTTTATGTAGCTAAAAATAAAGTAATCAGTGTTGTCAACTTTGAAATTTCAAAACGCACTAAAATGGAGAAAAAAACACGCACCAAAATTATAATTTATTTTTTATTTAAAATGTTAATTGAATTAATTTTACATTTATTTAATGTCATAAATTCTATATAAAACTTTTTAAAAAGAGATCAATGATTAATAGTAAAAGTAATAATAGTAAAAGCCTTTTTTTAATAAACGAGCTAATACAGATAAAATAAGCATTTAACCGCTAAAAATTTAACTCACAATATGCTATTTGGAACGGAAGTACTAATTGGTAAAAAGGACTAATTTCACTACATATTTGGTACTTTTTGCAACTATATTTGTTTTCTATTTTAAGGACTTCTATTTGAAATTTTCAATAAAATTTGTTGGAGCTCCCCTGGTTGATTGAGAAATAGAATACGAGAATTATCATATTTCTTTTTTACGTGTTGTGGGTCAGAACGAAATTTACGTACGTTTACAATGTGTGTGTATTATATGATAATTCTCGTATTCTATTTCTCAAGAAACGGTGAGTTTAATAGATGATGTTTACAGATTGATAATGGACAATGAAGATTGCTGATGACGCCCTTGGCCGGGTAGAAAATGCATTCCAATTTGCCAATTGTTCCAATACGTTACAATAGTATTCTTTAAAATTCTCGAACTACTAGCCTGAACAAAAACTTTTCTCTTAAATATATAGTTTTGTTTTTTATTTTTATATTAAATTTATTTTTGCAGAATTTTATATTGATATTGTTATTTTAAAGACATTTATGTACCATTTAGCCATATTTTGGGAATACATTTTTATGTTGGCTATAAGAAATCCTGCACCGATTCTTACCATTTTCATCACAGTTTGTGCTTTTGTCATAGAAATAAGTTGTACAAAATATTTAAACAAATTAGCAAAACTTTTTCAAAAATATCTATTTTTTTTTTTGGAGGTTGTCTATGTCCCCTCATCACCACTTGGGTTTAAAAGCAATTGACGTAAAGCAGTGGTCTCAAATATGCTGTTTCGAATGCAAAATTTACAGGCTTTAGGGACGTAACCATTTATTTAAATTTTTAACCAGATATAATTTAAGAATCACTGCATTACATACAGGAAATGTTAACCGACATTATTACGTAAATAATTGCAAAAGTCTAACAACACAAAATGGAGCGTCGTTAGAAAAACTAAAAAAAAAAAAATCATTACTTATTACTTTATTGTTGAGTTGCAAAATATCTTTAGATGACAAATACTGTAGATTTTCAATATTATAAAGAAAACATGAGAGTTTAATAACCTCTTAACGCGATAACCGAAGATAATCAACTCATTTTTACTTATGAACATAAATTTCCATTGCAGTAACAATCAGTTTTGAACGAGTAGATTTATAAAACAAAATAAAAGTTAATAAATGATGCAACCTATGATTATGGTTCAACACAAACCATGTTGTCTCTACAGAGCAAAAACGAAAAGAAAAACATGAATAAATTTTTTGCAAAAAAAAATATAATGATTATTGTTTATAATAATAAAAAATAATGAATTGCATTCAATATGGTCAATGATGCTTGAACTTGAAAACAAACAATATATTTAAAAATAACAAAATAAAAATATGAATTAAGAAAAAAAAACAGTTATTTAGCTACACGATAATTAAAGCCGCCTGATTAATGTTTTTGTTATTCCTTGTTTCCTTCTAGCTCCACTGGTGTTACTGGCACCATACGGGTCAATGGCAAAATGGTGTCAACAAATTCCCAAAAATATCGCGAATTATCCTGTTATATACACCAAGATGATTTGTTGCGCCCCCAACTAACGGTTGGTGAAATAATGATGCTTGCCGCCCACTTAAAATTGGGCTTTAAGATCTCCAAACAAAAGAAATTAAATTTAGTTAAACACATTTTATCACTGTTGGGACTGGATAACCGTTTCAATGTCTTTACGGCGAAATTATCAGGTGGACAAAAGAAACGTTTGGCTATTGCATTGGAATTAATAAGTAATCCACCGGTGCTATATTTGGATGAACCAACAACGTGAGTATATTTTTATACTAATTAATTTTGAGCGGTTTAATTATACTGCAAAAAGGTAACCGAATTGTAGTTTAAGTATAAGCTTAAGTTTTATAAACTTGATTAATTATCAATTTTAAGTTTTACTGAACTTTATTAATAATTAATGTTGTTAAGTATATTAAACTGAAGAACGTTCTAGCTGGAGTTTAAAAATATAACTAGAGATTAAGTAACAGTTCTGTAGTTTAAGTATAATATTAAGATTTTCTAGATAGCTTAGGAAAGGTTTAATCCAAACTTACATATTATTCTTTTTGTAACATAATATGATCAATATTTGTTCATCTTGCTTAAATTTGTCTTTGAGACTATAAAGTTGACTAATAGAAAATAATGGTATATATTGCTTCATTTAATGTAACTATAATATGTTTAAGATTTATTTATCTTTTTTAAACCCGTCTTTAATAGCTCTGTTTAGTAAAACTGGACAAAAGTAATCTCTTTCAATAGTAATATTATCTATTCAGTTTTTATTTTATTATTAATTAACAGCGAAACTTGAAATCTTAAATACATAATATAAATGATAATATCAATCTACTGCTTACGTTTATTTTCTCAGTTTAAACTTAGTATTCAAATGTTGACTTAATCATTTTTCAAAAGTAAATTGTTAAAATGTATTAAATTATTTTTAAAAGCAAATATTAATAATAATAATCTAAAAGCCATTAATTTATACACTTTATTAATTTTCAACCGTTTTGTCAACCCATTCTACCTACGTAAAGGTTTTTATTATACTTATTTCGTATTTATTTATTACAATATTATTCATATGTATATCGATTACAAATTCTATTTATAATTTTTATAATAATTATATCTTTGTCAACGGAACAAAGAACAAATTATAAAAAAATATAGGTAAATTTTTTCTTTTATACACATTTTGTAATTAAGATAGAAAACAGCAATTGGAGAAGCTCGTTTCTCTAATGGAAGAAGGTCCACTGTTGGCAAAAGGCATTTGCTCTAAAGTTCAGCCGGCCAAAAAAATGGGAGGGCATTACACAGGAGCTTAATTATATTCATCAGACGAATCATCAGACCATAATTCCGTGGTGGACATTTCAAATTTATTTTATTTTTCTTTAAGAATTTGTAAACAAATATAGCGCCAGCTGATAGAAATGTACTATTGTGAATAATACAAAAAGAGTGATTTTCACAATAGCGTTTTTTCATCGAATGTGCACCATAATACCAAATGAAAATTCGTTCGATAAGCATTTCGACCACAGTCGAAAATCGAATTTTGCTCATAATAGGCACCTCAAATCGTTTTGTTTTCGAAATCGATTTCCATCACATACAGATAATTTAAATATGTAGACGAGTTATTTTCGGTCTCTGATCTAAATCTTTTAATTCTAGATATGCTATTTTTCGCATTAAACCCTTGCAATTATAACTGCATTTTAACATTTGATTAGCAAATCTAAATCTTATAATTATATTTTTTATAATTTACTTAATATTATTATTTTATAACTAACTAGCTAAACCCGGTGTGCTTCGCTACCCCTCCCCCCCTCGTTATATAATAAAATAAAACGTATTTATATATTTACAAACATTTATTTATTTAATTTTAATGTATTTATTGCAATGCTTTAGGTTTAGTTTGCCCATCAGGAGCATACACATATACACGGGATATTAACCTTGAACTTTGTTAACAGTCATCGCAAACGCTAACCGAGCAGGAAAAAATTGTTTAAAATCGAATGGTAAATCTGTTCGTAGCATTGGAATTGTCGCTTCTACTAAATTATTTCTCAGTTTTTTTTATTGCAAGTCGAGTGCCATTGCAAAGCCGTGATGATCGATATTGGGACTCCAATTTTAAGTTGTAGCACATGTGGTGGAAAGCCTGGCACATCGAGTGAATTTAAGAACTCAACAGGATAATTAACGGCCTTAGGGATTGCTTGATTGATTTTACGCATTTCAAAGTGATATCGATCTTCTCCATATGGAAAAATAATAGGATACTGAAGCGCGTCATATGAGCGATGCATTTCAGTGGGCGAGGCCATGCCCCTTTGTCCACTTACATAGTCAAGAATTTATTATTTCGTAAGAATATCCTATTGTGAAAATTTAATGACGATCGGTCCAGTAGTTAAAACTATATTACGATTTTTAATTTTCTTAAAAATAGGCGTGGTCCCACCCACTTTTCTCCTGGTACGTATTCCAAATTATGCCAATACCATATGTACCACATATCATTGACGTAGGTCAAGAAATGCCCAAAATATGGTGATTTAAATTCTTGGGTTATATGGGCGGTGTCACCCCCGTTTGTACAATCAAAACTTCATATAGCCTATTATTCCTTCCGGAGTCACAGTAACATGCTATGAAATTTTCATCAAAATCGGCTCACGTTACATGCATACATACATTCATTTTAATATATATAGAAGAAGAAGATAAGTCCACCATGTTCTTGTTACGTAATTAACTAACAATACGTAATGAAATCACCATTAACAAAAAACTAATATTTATTGTTGTTAAACTAATATTTATTTAAATAAATTACAGTGTTATATATAAAATAATTTAGAGTAAATGAGTTAATAAACTACGTTTTATAGTGGTTTAAACTTTCATTAACTCATACAATTATGTATTAGTTACGTACGCTAACTAAAGGTACGTAAAAGTATATTCTTGTTAATTAATTTTATTTAATGTATTGGTTTAATAATTTTAATTTTACACTTTAAGTTTTGCTTAAATATTCAAAAGCAAGGTTGGCTAACGATTTGAAACGATTTTTATTTCGGTAAGCGAATATGAGTAGTAATGGTAGTAGAGCGGGATAGGTATGTATGTAATGGTAGCTAACAAGAACAATTTTGTTTTTACTCTTTCGCTTAAAAAATGAGTAATTTTACAAAATTTTAAAAAAATTTTAATAGCGAACATTGACAATTTACGTGTTATTTCGTCCAAAGAGCAATTGAACGAATTGAAGATGTATGATTTCTTAACTTGTCATAATATGTATGTGGAAAATTTATTGATCACGTATGTATAGTATGTATATTCTAATATATGTACCTAAAACCAGAGAACGAGAGTAACTCTTCCATATAAAAAAAAATCAAAATTGTGATTTATATTTTGTTTTTATAAATAAATTATGAAATGATTTTTGTTAGCCTGGTTTGGTATGACCTTTATTAGTTTTTACGGGTTTTTAATACTTTGGTGAGAGACAAACTATTTCAATTGTGTTTGACCTTAATATACGTTAGCATTATTTCCCTTTTTTTACATACTATTTTTATAAATTTTTAACAAATTGTAAATTGAATATGTTGAATATGAACTAAAGCAGTGCCGATATTGGGCAAGAAGTAAAAAAAAGTGAATTTTATATTCAAGTTTTATTGGCTTGCATTAAATGAACTTTTGCCATTTATGTTTAAAGTTCGAAAATAAAAGTTATCAGCTGACCTTTAAACATTAAACACATTCGCTACGCTGGCTACCGACTACAATATGTCAAAAATAAAATACACACGTTTATAAGTGAATGATTATTTTGACGACAGTATTTTTTGTCAACTCGCCTCTTTTAAAGCTTTTAAGGCGCTGAGGCTTTAGAATTGTAATTTTCAAATATGAAAAACAAATCTAGTTTATTGTATTTGGTATTTATTTACTTGGGCCTAAATTATTATATTGTAAATTAAAAATACATTTAATTACAATTGTTTCCCAACGTTTCGCCAATTCTTTGTTGACTTCATCATAATATGTATATTATATTCCCCTGATGAAGTCAACAAAGAATTGACGAAACGTTGGGAAAAAATTGTAATTAAATGTATTTTTAATTTACAATATAATAATTTAGGTCCAAGTAGCTTATACGGAAATAAATACCAAATACAACAAATTACAACATATTGGCCAAAAATAAATAAATAAGATTAATATAGTTTATTTTATTATATTATTTAAAGTTTTGTAAAACAAATTAATGTTTCCTACTTTTTTAATAAATATTGGAAATCTTTTTTCGAGATCGAAACAACTTTTTTATTCTTTCACAAAAAAAAAAAAAAAAAAAAAAAAAAAAAAGGTCGAAGAAATCAAAATTTAATTTAATATCGGAAATCTCTTATATAAAAATGCAGATCGAAAATAACAGGTGCACTTTATTTTAGTGGTTAATTGCTGCCACCATTTACCATTTAAAATTATTTTTTGTGTTATATCACTGAGAGAGTGATTAATAAGAGATTAGCTTAGGTCTGTAGTTGAGAGAAACAGAAAAGAAAATAACGGAAATAATCAAGGTGATTGATTCATAATTAAATTTTTTCGTAATGATCAGGTTATAACTTTTATTTTCGAACTTTAAAAATAAACGGTAAAAATTCATTTGATGCAAATCAATGATGGCAAAATATATACATTTTAAATAATTGTTTGTAAAATTTCACAAAACATCTTAAATTCTACGAGTAGACCAAAATAAAAAAATCACATAATTAAAAAAAAAAAATAAATTTTGCAAAAACTCAAAAAATTAAAACAAAATCCACAATTTTGCAAAAAAAAATTAATTTTAAAAATCATAAATTGGAAAAAAAATTCAAAGTTCATTAAATTCACAATTGAAATTTAAAAAAATGATCGTATAATATGTAAATGAAAGATAAAGAATGTTAACAATTATTACGATCAA
Organism: Bellardia bayeri; assembly: GCA_950370525.1. Taxonomy (NCBI): domain Eukaryota; kingdom Metazoa; phylum Arthropoda; class Insecta; order Diptera; family Calliphoridae; genus Bellardia; species Bellardia bayeri. Next base: position 68,094,503 of record OX493265.1, read on the forward strand.
CCACGGTGTTGCCATTTTAGCACTTTCAGTGCTAGATTTAGCATTTTGTTTCTCGAAAATGCATTGAAACGTTTTGCGTTTAAGATACTTTTTCTGTGTCAAATTAAAAATCTGGAAGTTGTATTCAAATCTTTGAATGTTGAAAATCTCATGATTTGTAACGAGTATTTAAAAAAGCATATACATACTTACATATGTAAACGAGTCAAGTACTATTAATGCGGATATTAAACCTAAAACGCTTTTTATCGACCGGGAATGTTTTTTCAAATAAGAGAACTAAATCAACTCCTAGCGAATGAGACAAAAAAAAACACACGGAAACACACAAAAATACTAAATTAATAATACAAATAATAAATAATTAAATGTTTCATTTTGAATAAAAAAATTGAAAAACAATTATTTTCTTTTAAAATATTGTCAACAAGTTATCTTTTCAGTGTTACCAGAAAATGAATTTCAAAATATGCTAAAACTTGAAAAACTAAGTGCTAAATGTTAGAAGAAAAAAAAACTGCTAAATTTTTTCAATTTAACAATACAATTTTTATTTCAAATGTTACAATATAAATTATTGTTTTTTCTAATTTTGTTCATAACAATTGCTGACTTGTTTTAATAGATTACATTTCATATATTAATTCAAAAATATCCGTGTTTATTTACTTACCACACCGAAAGTAATTTAGTTGAAATATTAATTGAAAAACTAAGTGCTAAAATGTTCTACAGAAGAAAAAAAGTGCTAAATTTTTTCAATTTAACAATACAATTTTTATTTCAAATGTTACAAATATAATTTTGTTCATAACAATTGCTGACTTGTTTTAATAGATTACATTTCATATTTTAATTCACACCGAAAGAAATTTAGTTGAAATATTAATAAACGTTATTTTTTATTTCTCTAAAAGTATATTTTGGAGTAAAAAAGTAAAAATTTGTTCGAGAAAAAAATTGTTTTTTATCAAGCAAATTATGCTAAAAAACATTTAGCGTAATTTTTAAAACTTTCAATGCCTTTTCGAGAGACAAATAGCTAAATCTAGCACTGAAAGTGCTAAAATGGCAACACTGTATTTTTTACATGTTGATTATACGGAAAAAATAACCTCTGACGTCATGCGCAGATAGAGGAAATTCTTTGCGCAATCTTTATTATTTGATTCAAGCTCATAATCATTACAACTATTTGACGTCATAGTTCGTTCTCCCTCTCCTCATACTACTACTCAGCTGTCGAAAACATTTATTATCAATTTCCTAATGGCTACTATTTATTAAATGAAATTGTGACAACTGACTGTGTGTAAAATCTATAATTTACTTTTTACACGAACACATTATTAATCTTCATCACTTCAAGCTGGTGAAATTACAAACTCTACAGCTAACTTTCACACGAAACATGTTTAATTGTTACAATTATTGTTGATTTCATGCAATTCAATTGTTAACGTGATAATACAAGTTTGAGGTATAGAAATGTAAATTGAATACTTATAAAGCGTGATCCATTTCGAGGTTCCCTACTTTTAAAAAAAAAAAAAAGAAAAACAAAAAACACACACACACAGAAAATTCAAATTTAATGGAGAATGTTTATTATCATTTGAAAGAACATTCTTTGGCATTTATTTTTTGAAGATTATGTCTATCAAATGTTGGCCGTTGCTGCGTCGCAAATGGTCTATCCGTTGAGTCCAATTTTCGATGACTCGTTCGAGCATTTCGACTGGTAACTGGCGAAGTAACGCGTGCTGTTTTCTCCCAAGGCCTGAATCGAAGCGGATTTGTCCGCATAAACTTTAGAGTTTACATATCAAGACAGGAAAAAGTCTAAGTCTAAAAGTCTAGCATTGATTGATGCCATCAGGCATCAAATAGTCGGTTATCATGACACGATAGCGCCGAATCGACTCTCCACGGTCTTCGTGTACACTCTCAGCTACGGCCGCTATATTTTCTTCACAGCGTGCTGGACGTGGTCTATTCGGTCGAATATTATCCAATAATGAATGCTAGATTTCAAAATATGTGATGGTGTTGCGAATAGTATGCTCAGTAGGCCGATTATGTTGACCATAAGTTGAGCAAAGTGCACGATACACAGAACCCCACAGAACGTGAATTTTTGTAATAAAGTTCAATGATTTGTAAACGTTGTTTAGGTATAAGTCTTTCCATTATGAAATGCCAAACAATACTAAATAAAAATAACATGAGAGCATGAAACGACTCACACGTAATCTATCAAAAAAAAAAAGGCTATTGAAAAAAGTATCTCTACTGGAATCACCCTATAGTCAGTCAGCCAATACATGGTGCTATCCTATGGGAATAATAAGTATTCAAATTGTGCAATACAATTTGTTATTGTTAAAAATTAACTGGCAGTGCGTGTTTTTTAAATATATAATTTACACTTATTAATGGCCGAATTCTCGGTCGTTAGTTAACCATTGGTAAACTAAAACTAAACTATTGTTTAACTATTACTTGTTATTCTTATGGCAAACTAAGCATTGCGAATAAAGAATCATTAGTTAAGCCTTTGCGATTAGCTAACTAATGACTGTGAATTCGGCCATAAAAGGTTAAGCGTGGTTTAAACTTCAAAATTTGTGTATTATTTAAAGCCTTCTTAACATAACATCAGTTCGCATAAATGTTTCAATACATATTTTTTATCTATAATTATTACATTCATTTGCTGTAATTTTATCATACCACAAACCTAAAAGTACAGATTTCAAAAAACACAATGCAAAGACATGTATTTACAAATAAATAATAAAACGGAAATTGCATAAAAATAATCGATTTAATGTAAATACCCACAACACAATTGCAACGAAATCGCCCCAGCTAAAATAATCACACTGTCAGTCACAACTTGTCATAAGTTTGTTAGAATTTAACACGAACAAAATAAGTAATGCAAACCGAAATAAATCCCTAATAAACACTTTTTAATTACACATATAGTTAGCTTATCAATTTCACAATAATTTATTTATTTCCAGTTTATTGTATGTTACACTTGAAGGCAAAACTGTAAATAGCTGCTAAACTTACATGATTATTGTAATAAATCTATAGATAATAATAACTTTTAATAATAACTTTTTAGTTTTGAACTATTACTTTAAAATATTGATTATTTAAACAAGTGTTAATTGAAATTAGAAACAGCATTGTTAAATACAAAAAAAAATGATTAAGAGAATTTCGAAAAACAAATGTCTTTTTTATGGTAGTAATAGGGAACATGTTTGAAGGGTTCTTGAAACAGCTTAACATTTATTAAATGTGTTCTTAAAGGAGATATTTCAATTCCGACGCTGGCACTTCCTATATTCAGAGAAATATCATAATCTGAGAACACCATAATATGTTATAATCTTTCATCATAAACATGATTGTCAATTATATATACAATATATACTCTCAGCGTCAATATAAAGTAAACTCCTAATATTGCTTAAAAAATAAAACAAAACACTATGGTTTTTGCTAAAAAACTGACGTGGATTGGCCTATGTCAGTAGACGTCAGAGAAGTCTACCCTTCCAATTATGGCATATACATATGTACAATTTTGTACTGACGGCTGCAGTGTTGCCATTTTAACACTTTCAGTGCTAGATTTAGCATTTTGTTTCTCGAAAATGCATTGAAATTTTAAAAAGCATTTAGCATAATTTGCTTGATAAAAAAATTTTTTTCTCGAACAAATTTTTACTATTTAACTCCAAAAAATACTTTTGGAGAAAAAAAAGAATTTTTATTAATATTTCAACTAAATTTCTTTTGGTGTGGTAAGTAAATGAACATTTCCTAATGGATAAAATATTGATAAAAAATTGTAAATGTGGAAATGACTACGAGAATCATGTTCAGCTGTATTTTTTCTTTTTGTGTAGTAAAATTAAGAATTCGTAATAATTTGTAAGACATGTTAAACGTCATATTCAGTAAGTCCTGTTTCACACTCTTCAGTTTTAGCTGACCAGTTTATGTTCAATTCTCTTTTGAACTTGCCATTTCATTTACATAAGTCAATTCAATTTTCGTATTTTTTAATGCAAATCAACATGCATGAAAGAAAAAAATAAAAGGAAATAAGAAAAGTTTGTACCCCTTTTATTCGCTTTTCCTTTCTCATCCAAAAATACTTGCCTTGACGAGTCAGAATTGAAAAGTGTGAAAGCGGACTGAAAATGTAATTCATTAGCAACAATTCGCTGCCCTGGATCATGTTCATTACAGGACGAAATTCAAGTTTAAATTTTACAAAAATACAAGAAGCCATTTTTGAAATAAGTTCAATTTCCAAATAAATATAAACCCCCTTATTCAAAAAAAATTAAATTAGACTTCAAATGTACTTTAAGAAAATTTTGTCTAAAAGCACACTTGAAGCCTACTTTATTTTTTATGAATACGACAGTAAATGTTTAAAATGTAAACAGAAGTGAAAATCCCTTAGATCCGCTCTTATTTAATACTGACAGCTTTATTAAAAGTTTAGTGTCAGGGTATATTAAATATTTAATAGGTGTGAATGACTTATTTTATAGTTAAAATGATTGTTGCAATTATGAAATAAATTAATAATTATAAATCACATGTTTAATATAACTAGCAATTAAATATAGGGAGTACAACACTAAATATTAAAAAAACACATTTAATAATAATTATACTCATGTGCAATAACTTTGTGTAGTTATTTACCACAATTACAATTAAACAGTGGGTTAACCTAATAATTACAACATATTGCAAAGAAAATCCCTCATTTAATGGACATTTCTTTTGAATTATTAATTTAACAATTATTGACGAATTTCCCTGAACTTTAGTTCCTAAAAATTTATTATAAATAAAAAGATTTTTAACAATATAAAAGGTCTACATAGCACATAAAAACAATCATTATTTTCTAAATTAAAATGTTTTATATTTTTCCACTTTTAAATCAAATTGTAATTCTCAGTAATAATTAAAATATGTATAAGTAAATCTATAATTTATGTGAATTCTAATTTACTAAACACTTTATCTTATTGAAATCATTACAGTGGTTTGGACAGTTCATCTTGCAGTCAATGTATAGGCTTGTTAAAGAAATTAGCAGTCCAAGGTCACACTATTGTTTGTACTATACATCAGCCTTCTGCCTTGGTATTTGAGATGTTTGATAAGCTATATACAGTGGTCGACGGCCACTGTATGTATCAGGGCCCGGTGCGAGAACTAATACCCTTTCTGGCCGATCAGAATCTCATGTGTCCCAGTTATCACAATCCGGCTGATTTCTGTAAGTTAAGAATAAAAATTTGTTAAGTATTACAAATGTTTCTTAATATTTTTTTTCATTGTTTTAGTGCTCGAAGTGGCTGTTGGCGATTATGAACGTGATTTAGAGAAATTAATTAATGCTGCAAATAAAAAGTATTTCGAAGACTCGGATTCACAGTTGAATCAGGTTACGCGGCTTTTATCAAAAATAAAAGGTAAAATTTCTTAAATTATTTTTATTTTTCTTAATAGATTGTGGCAAATAGATAATTTCTTATTTTAAATTAATTTAATTTAATTATATCAATAACTGGTTTTATTATTTAACTATAAAGTCAAAAGTCTTTAAATAACAACTTTTGATATTTAAATACTTAATTTTATTTGAATTTATTAATTGCAAATAACAAGAAACATGTTTCCTAACATTGTACTTTTGGTATAATTTAAAAAAAGTGATAATTTGTTATAAGTTTATAGATATTTCTAAAGCAACTACTGCAGCGACGTAAGTATTTTGTATTGTGTATACAAATTAAGCTAGATTTACACGATTGAAATTATCTTCAAAGTTGCTCTTCAAAATGCTTCAAACTCGTGTAAACAGCAAAATTTTTTCAAAATTTATTTATTTAATAACTATTAATAACAATTAAATAAATAAATTTTGAAGAATTTTTGCTGTTTACACGAGTTTAAAGCATTTTGAAGAGCAATTTTGAAGACAATTTCAATGGTGTAAATCTAGCTTTACTGTTAACACACAAGATTTTCTATAGAAAATACTGTTAAATACAAGACTTTCTATACAAAGTGCTGTTAGACACAATATAATACTTTGACCATAGAAATTAAACATATTACGCATGATTAGGTTTAATCAGAAGGACACGGATTTAATGGCATTCATTTCATTACATTTAAATAAAACTTGAATCCTTATAATAACCAAAATAACAAAAAATCTAGCACCACAATTACATCAAACTGTTATTATCATTATTTTTGCAGCCGACAATGTTGACTTAACCAGTTGTCATTTAAACAGCGGTAATAAACTTACAAAAATCTTCAATGCAACTGCAGCAAGTTTGCAGTTGCCAACCTTCGACTATGTTAAACCCTCAGTCGAGGAACTGGCCTTAGAAGAAGCGAAGGCTCTTAATACAACAGAAGACAACACGGATGATCAACAGCAACAAGAACAACAACATCAGCCGCAACAGCAGCAGCCGAAACAACCAGCATCTAAGTCATTAAGTGACATTGACAGCAAAGTTGTGGCGAAAGCCTCATTCTTTATGCAATATCTTTTACTATTAAAACGTATTTTAATCTGTGCAAAGCGTAATTATGTAAGTATTTCTTTATATTATTTTTCTGCTTTATAATTGTTTTCATAATTTTTTATTATGTATTTTGTTTGTTTTTAAAACAAAAAATTGCGTGTTTGTATATTTTTTTTTTTTGTGAATTTTAATAACAAAACAATTAAAATTGTTTTTAATTATTTAAATAAACATATGTACGTACATACAATAATAATAATAAAAACATGTAAATTAAAATATATTATTTAAATATTAGTAGTGTTCCACCTAGCGTGACAATTAAAAAAAAAAACATAAACAAAACAATTTGGACATAAACCAGTAAATAATTTAAATAGACTTAGCTAAAAAAAACCTGCTGAAAAATTTCCATTTATACATTTTATTACAGTTTTTATGGCTTCAAATATTTCAGTACAACATAAAAACATATTTCATTAAAAACCGTTTAAATAAAATAAAAGGATTATTTTAGAGGAATGTTAAATTTAGCAATGACAAAATGTTGAAGTTCATAATTAAGTACCGGTAGTTACAGTAATTGTTTAACAAGAATGTTTAAAGCTGTTTTATACAATAAAACTTTATGATCGTATGTTTTTTTTTCGTATATTTTAAGATTTTATTTTTATTCCAATTTTGTTTGTTAAATGTTTATACAATATGAATTAAAATATTTAACTGGCTAAAACTTCTATGCAAAAGAAAATTCTGAAAATTTTAAATTTTGTTTTATATGTACAGTGAGAAGCAAAACTGTCCGGATGTTTTGCATTAAGGATGCACTCATGCGTATTCTTTTCCATCAAACTGTTATCGGTTGATTTTCGTTTCGTCGCTTTTCACCTAATTTTTGTGGGTTTTACAGAAGTGATGGCGTTTTTTTTCACATTTCTATCGGAAAGTGCTGGCTTTTTCTTTTTCACACTGGCTACTAAACCAATTCTATGTAATGCGCGTCTAACCGTCCAGGAACTGACATCCTTACCATTACTTTTGCAGCATTTTTCGGGATCTGACGTACATCAGAAAGCAGCATTGGTCGACCCCCTTGGTTATTATTGCAAGCTACATTACGCCGGTTTTTATATCATTTACCGTGAATGTACTTAAATTTTATTTTTCAGCAATTTTACGGCATCAATAATTATTTTGCAACAAATTTATCACATTGTTTTCAATATCAGTTGGCGTTTTTCTCATTTTTAAAGATTTTTAATTTTTTATTTAAAAATCAAGTTAACCACTTCACAGGTCAAACAATAATAATAACGAGATCGCAACAAAGAAAAAAACGAAGGAGTCAAATACAGTTCAATTTTAACAAAGCAATATCGTCAAAATGTTTATTTATTTTGTACTGTGCAAGTGTTTTTTTTTAATTTTTTTTATTTATTTTTTTTTTTTGAAGCAATTTATGTGAGTTTTTTTGCTTTATAATTTAGAATAAGGTTCAATTAAATAAATAAAATACATACATATATGTATATATTAATATGTATACCTATCGTACATATATTTGTATTTTCATTTAATTTCATTTCAGGACATTTTTGCTTCCCACTGTAGGTATACTAAATTAAAAAGAATGTATAAAGCAAAAGTCCGAAAAATGTGTGGCTTAGGTAATACAAAACAGTTAAAATAAATATAAGGCAAATTCTTCCGTCTTAACTTATTTGAATAAAACACTTTTACGAACTGTTAAATTGGCATCACTTCTCGAGTAACGGTAACTTTTCAAGCGTATATTTTAGCAATGAATTTTTAGTGTGTTTGTTCCATTAAGTGATTCATTAGTGCAAAATTTCACAATGGGATGACGTACGACCATAGAACAGAAATTGGCCACTTGTGCCGAAAAATTGCTGAAATGGTTTGCCTAAGTGATTTAACAGTGTAAAGCTAAATAATTTGGTTCGTGCACGATAATAGGATTTATGATAAGGGCAGAAAATCACATAACAAAATTTTTAATGAAGTTGATGAGCCTAACATTGTCAAAAAATAAGTTGTAGGTTCAAAAATTGGCTGCGCGAGTTTAAAATGAGCTTAACAAAACATGTCTAAAGGCTGTGACCGTACCTTGGTAAATATTTGCCGAAAAAGACGAAACCACTAAATAAAATATATTTGAACTCGTTTATTTATTTAAACAAACTTCGTTTACACAACAAATATTTAGTCTTATTTTATTTCATGCTGTTTGAAATTGCATAACTCTTATAAGAGTAAATACCGTCAAACATATTTGTACTAAAACAAGTGGTTATGCTTTTTTGAGTAAATATTTGCCATGTGTGATCATACCTTCAGTTAAATTTCTTTAGCTCAGATGATCAAATTTATGTTTGACTAATACAGAGCTCCAAAACAAATATTTAAACCCGACAGGCAGTGGCAGTGTCATGGTTTGGGCTTGTATGCCATGGGGTGGTAAACTTGCACTTAATTGAAAGTACGATGGACAAAAATATGTATCTTGACATTTTAAATACTAATTTACTGCAGTGCTGAAAAACTGGATATTAGGGAGTAATTTTGGTTCTATCAGCATAACGATCCGAAACATAAAAGTAAAGGTATTGTGCAGTCATGGCTGATTTGTAATTGTTGACACTTTTTTATTTTATTTATTTATTTACCTGATTTGAATGTTATTGAGAACTTATGGACAATTTTTCATCACAACGTTCACAAGCAACAGATTTCGAACAAAAATTACCTTAAAGTTGTGCTAAAAGAAAAATGGGCAAAAATAACTCCTCAAACTACACGGAAGTTAGTGGAATCTATTAAAAAATGCTAAAATATGTAATTGATCAAAAGGCCCATCCATACTAAGTCTTAGATATAAAAAATTATTTTTTCCTAATTTAAATGTTTTTTATGACTACCTTTGTTATGTAGGTAGTTTTAAGCTTACTAGTTTTTATAAGTGTAGCTTGGAGACTGAATAAAAATCATATTGTTGACTTTAGAAGATGTGCTCTAAAGCTTTATTTACATTCTTAACAAAATCTGGTTATAATATGCTGTGAGCCAGTGTATATTATACCAAAAACAATATCAAAATACAAATTAACCCAGCAAAATGTTTCTAACTTGTTCTCAAATCATTACCAATGGAAAATCTAACCTGATTTTCTGTTTATTAGAAAGTATACTATAAAGTAACCCTCAGGGTATATTAAACAATGTGGAGGCAGTATGACAATAACAGCAACAATAGCAACTTGTACATAAACTCCAGCCATTTTGTTTTTGTAGGAAACTTGTTCTATCAAATTATGCTTGATGTTTTTTTGCCTTTTAGATTTGTTGTATTTTTTACAAAAACAATACAAGTTAATTTGACAGTTTGACAAATAATAACAATAATCAGCTGTTATTGTCAGTCTATCACAAGGATGGAAAATTTAGTAATATTATATATTTGCAGTAGTTTCAAAATAACGTAAAACACCCACGTCTTGTTAGGTGTCTTTTTTTTTATTAATTATAAACATAGACAATAATTGTCTAGAAAATCTCAATTGAAAGTAATTAAACCATTAACCAGCGACCTTTTGTTTTAGGGGGCATTTGACCATGTTACCGTCCTGTTTTTTCAAATATGTATTGTATATGTATGTGTTGTTAGTCAAGAATTTTAGAAAATATTTGAGATAAAACAGTTTTAATTTCAAGTTAATTCAAGCATTAACATAAAAAATGTTAAAAAGTTTTTAGTATTTTTTTTTTTGCCATTGTAAGCACTGTAAAGATGTTCGCTTGTTAAACTGTCTGTTTAAATACATACATGGATTTTTTTAAATAGAAAATTCTATTAGTCATATCTGACATTTGTTAACAAATGTTTTAAGGTTCAAATGTTAAACGATGAACGTTATTTAATTATATTATTTAAGTAAATAATTTACTTTCTAAAACCGTCTGTGGGTTGTAAAATATTTACAGTGGTTTCCCGGTTTAACGAATTATATATTGTCAGGCCCATTCGTTATATTGAAAAATTCGTTAAATCCGGCAGTTTTTTAAATATGTTTTATTAAATAAAAAATCATGTTTATTTATTCTAATTCATAACAAAAAAATAATAATAATAATTAGTTCATATCACATTCAATTAAATAAATAGTTCAAACAAAACTAAAAAATTACTGGAACGTATAAATTTTGATTTTGGTAAGCAAAAAATTTCTTTAAATACAAATAAATTTTTCTCTTAATCCATTTTTTTTCGTAAAGCGTCTATAATAACATTGTAGAAATGTAAGTGTTGCCAGAAAATGAATTTTAAAATATGCTAAAACTTGAAAAACTAAGAGCTAAAATGTTCTACAGAAGAAAAAATAAGTGTTAAATTTTTTCAATGTAACAATACAATTTTTATTTCAAATGTTACAAATATAAATTATTGTTTTTTCTAATTTTGTTCATAACAATTGCTGACTTGTTTTAATAGATTACATTTCATATATTAATTCAAAAATTTCCGTGTTCATTTACTTACCACACCAAAAGAAATTTAGTTGAAATATTAATAAAAGTTATTTTTTATTTCTCTAAAAGTATTTTTTGGATAAAAAAAGTAAAAATTTGTTTGCAAAAAAAATTGTTTTTTATCAAGCAAAAGCATTTAGCATAATTTTTAAAAATTTCAATGCATTTTCGAGGAACAAAATACTAAATGTAGCACTGAAAGTGCGAAAATGGCAACACTGGTATAGATGTTTAAAATGAATTTTCTATTAATAAAAGATTTTATGTTTTTTCCATTTTTCTCCTAAATTTGCCGTCCGATTTGGCTGGAAACACCTATTTACCGTGAACCCACACGCTGAATCCGAATATGGACTCAGTATTTTGATAGGACAAAATTTTTTTCGAAATCCCATACAAAATTTGAGTCCTAGGTAATTTCTATATAATATACACCCGTAAAGTATGCTGTACAAATCAGTCTCATTTAATTACACATAAATGAGAGTCTGTGTATGTATAGGTGTTTAAAATGAATTTTCTATTAATTAAAGATTTTATGTTTTTTGCATTTTTCTCCTAAATTTGCCGTCCGATTGGGCTGGAAACACCTATTTACCGTGAACCCACACGCTGAATCCGAATATGGACTCAGAATTTTGATAGGACAAAATTTTTTTCGAAATCCCATACAAAATTTGAGTCCTAGGTAATTTCTATATAATATACACCCGTAAAGTATGCTGTACAAATCAGTCTCATTTAATTACACATAAATGAGAGTCTGTGTATGTATAGGTGTTTAAAATGAATTTTCTATTAATTAAAGATTTTATGTTTTTTGCATTTTTCTCCTAAATTTGCCGTCCGATTGGGCTGGAAACACCTATTTACCGTGAACCCACACGCTGAATCCGAATATGGACTCAGAATTTTGATAGGACAAAATTTTTTTCGAAATCCCATACAAAATTTGAGTCCTAGGTAATTTCTATATAATATACACCCGTAAAGTATGCTGTACAAATCAGTCTCATTTAATTACACATAAATGAGAGTCTGTGTATGTGTAGATGTTAAAAATGAATTTTCTATTAATAAAAGATTTTATGTTTTTTCCATTTTTCTTCTAAATTTGCCGTCCGATTGGGCTGGAAGCACCTATTTACCGTGAACCCACACACTGAATCCGAATATGGACTCAGAATTTTGATAGGACAAAATTTTTTTCGAAATCCCATACAAAATTTGAGTCCTAGGTAATTTCTATATAATATACACCCGTAAAGTATGCTGTACAAATCAGTCTCATTTAATTACACATAAATGAGAGTCTGTGTATGTATAGGTGTTTAAAATGAATTTTCTATTAATTAAAGATTTTATGTTTTTTGCATTTTTCTCCTAAATTTGCCGTCCGATTGGGCTGGAAACACCTATTTACCGTGAACCCACACGCTGAATCCGAATATGGACTCAGAATTTTGATAGGACAAAATTTTTTTCGAAATCCCATACAAAATTTGAGTCCTAGGTAATTTCTATATAATATACACCCGTAAAGTATGCTGTACAAATCAGTCTCATTTAATTACACATAAATGAGAGTCTGTGTATGTATAGGTGTTTAAAATGAATTTTCTATTAATAAAAGATTTTATGTTTTTTCCATTTTTCTCCTAAATTTGCCGTCCGATTGGGCTGGAAACACCTATTTACCGTGAACCCACACGCTGAATCCGAATATGGACTCAGAATTTTGATAGGACAAAATTTTTTCCGAAATCCCATACAAAATTTGAGTCCTAGGTAATTTCAATATAATATACCACCGTAAAGCATGCTGTACAAATCACTCTCATTTAATTACGTAATTATGTATAGATCAGTGTTGCCAGAAAATGAATTTCAAAATAAGCTAAAACTTGAAAAACTATGAGCTAAAATGTTCTACAGAAGAAAAAATAAGTGCTAAATTTTTTCAATGTAACAATACAATTTTTATTTCAAATGTTACAAATATAAATTATTGTTTTTTTCTAATTTTGTTCATAACAATTGCTGACTTGTTTTAATAGATTACATTTCATATATTAATTCAAAAATATCCGTGTTCATTTACTTACCACACCGAAAGAAATTTAGTTGAAATATTAATAAAAGTTATTTTTTATTTCTCCAAAAGTATTTTTTTGGGTAAGAAAGTAAAAATTTGTTTGAGAAAAAAATTGTTTTTTATCAAGCAAATTATGCTAAAAAGCATTTAGCATAATTTTGAAAAATTTCAATGCATTTTCGAGAAACAAAATGCTAAATCTAGCACTGAAAAAAATGGCAACACTGAAATGTAATTGCAATGAATCTCTTTTGTTTTCATTTATATTTTTAACTTTTTTGCAAAAATTCGTTAAACCGAGTACATGACATTTTCATTTGTTCGTAATATAAGGTACTCAATGGAAAGAATATGACTGTTCGTTAAATTGAGTATACGTTAAACCGGGAAACCACTGTATTAATAAATTTTATATTTAAATATGTACAAGTTTTAACGAAATGATATTTATTATTATATATTATAATTAAACAAACAAGAAAATATTAAAATTAAAACAAAATATCAAGACGAATCTTGAACATTCTTTGTTACTATAAAAGTAATTTATATTCGTAATTAACATTGCTAATTATAATTAAATAAAAGTAAATTTCTTTATGTATGTATTTTAAACCCGTTTAAAACACTAAAATTGATTTTGAACGATGCATCTATTCTGATTTTTTTTTTAATTTTAAATTTGGATGACGGAATATTAATATCACAAATTGAGAGGTTAAAGTACACACCTCGTTGGCTTACATATGTATATCTTCATATAGAAAGCTGTAACGCTTAAACCTCAGATTAATATCAAGAGTGTTAATGAAACTCCACCAGTTAATACGTTGAGTTGGGCCCTGAATGCCCTTAAGAAATAATAACAATGCCGCGCCGACCTTCTTTATGACAGCCCATTTGTTTTAATTTTTTTGGATTCCATAACAAAATGCCATCCAAATCGATTCGTAGGTTTCTAGTCGACCCATATCCTCATATAGGAAACTGCAACGCTCAAATCTTAAAATGAATAATCAGAGTAATAATGGTACTCCACCAGTTCCAGTGTTGCGTTATAAATGGTACTCCATCAATTCAATTCGTATTTTGGATGGTGCTCAATGTCGAGTTTTTTGGTCTCAGAGTTAATACAAATACTAATTAAAAGACACGCGGTTGGTTTAAACACCTAGAACAGGAACCGTTATACGAAGCAAAATTGTCGAAAGAAAAAAAAAACGAAAACGAGCTGATTGCCCTTAGATAATAATGACAATGACGCACGAGTTTTTTTTATCAAGCCATACCTACTTTGCGACTGCCCTTTTGTCACCATTTACACGAAGAAAATATAGCAACAATATTGCCTACTTTTTAGACATCGGAGTGAGGGGAAGATAAGACGAGCACACACTCGATTGTACATATTTCTTGTATGTACTTGTTACATACGAATGAGAGAGTAACACATATGTGTATACAAATGTGTGTCTACTCTGACTCAAATAAAAATACGAGTGATTTAAGAAAAAACAATTGTAAAAATAAAAAAAAATTAAGAAGAAAAATGCATTAATTATTTTTTTCGTGTAAATCGGGATTTTGTTTTCATTCTCACAAATCAGTTGTTTTAATTAAAGGTCTTTCCAGATATAAATGTTCAATTGGCCGAGGCTGGGCACTGATGTATTTATGTTGAAAAATTCAAATTATTGAAAAAAGGAAAGTTTTTTCAACAGATTTTTAAGAAAAGCTTTTTTAATGCGAGTCTGATTTTCCAAAAACAATGGTCTACTTAGATTTCAGTTCTGTTACCAATATAATGATAAATCTATGTATTACATTATTGGGGATTGTTAGAGTAACAATTTTTTAGACTCTTTTTACATTACATTTATAATTTTAAAACTTATTTTAATTGTCATTTTTCGTAATAATTACATTATGAAATGTTTATATTTTTTATTATTTTTAATTATAAAAGATTTTTAGAATATTATTACAACTTATAATTTCTGGATATTAAAATTTGAAAATGTTAAAAATTAAAGTTTCGCTTCGTTGACGTTAGTTTTTGTCTTTATTTTCTTAAAAAATTTTGCACAAAAAATTGTTTTAAATATATGTATATTGTAATAGACTCATTAAGTGTTTTTGTTACGCTATGGTTGAATAATTGCTGTAATGAGAGGAAATAAACTTTAGGGTTTTTAAATTATTTAAATAATTTTTTAAATATACAGAAAAATATAAACAAAATTTATGGGCTCTTTATATTAAATGATTTTTTTTGAGGCTTTAGAAAGTGTGTGTCATGATTACTTCAACATTTCAGTTTCAAACCTAAACCACTTAACAAGAAATAAAAATGTTACTAAACTTTTGTACCTAAATATATTATTGGAAAATTGCTACTAGCTACATATATTTTAATAATATATACATAAATGTTAATCAAATCAAGAAGTTTTATATGGTGTTCAGACATGCATTTTTAATTGAGTCAATTATTGGTTAATTAAAAAGTGTTCGCATATGCTCAATATTGCTAATTTAATTAGCGTTTGACAGCAGCTGACAAAAAAGAATACATTAACTGTGCACTCGGGAAAACGTCAACGCTCGTTTACGTCAACATCCCAAAACCTCAACCCTTTTTTTACATTACCTACTCTAAAATTTTATAAAATAAATAGAATTGGAAAAAAAATACAGATTTTTTTAAAAACGTCAACAATTTGTTAAACGTCAACACCCGCGGTTTTAATTAGTTGACGTTTTCCCGAGTGCACTGTATTTAGTTCTAATATTATAATTTTCAGCCTAAAAATATTCTTTATTAATTTAAAAGCGAAACAACTGCCATTTTAGTTATTACTAGTCACAGGATTGTATTTTTAATTTTAACAATTATTAGAACAATTAACTCTTAATGAAGCAATTATCTTATTGAAATTTTGTATGGATAAGTGAATTCAATTAGGCGTTAATTAAAAAATGTCAATTAAAAATGCATGTTTGAACACCATATTACATAAGCTAAAATCAAAGTCATGTTAATTAATATTCCATATAGGTTTAAAAAAAAACGTTGAGCCGTTTAAATGCCAGGTCGAAAGTGGGTTACTTGTCGTTTAGGTTAAACAATTAGAATTTTAATACAAACTGCAAAAAATAGCTTCTATTCTATTAACTCTTTCAAAACGGAATCAACAGATTGTACTAGTCAGCTTGCAGGTAGCTGGCAATCACGTAAACCAACCAATTCTTTTAACTCAATAAATAAACTTAACAAACTATTAAATAATACCAAGTTTGTTTATATCGTAATCAAGATGTCTAGCATTAAAACAAAGTATTAAAAATAAAATACAAGTATCTGTTTTGTATTTGATTTTATTTATTTAATATACTGTGAGCTTCAAAATAAAATCAACACCACATATTATTAAAAAATAAGCTTAATTATATTAATAAAAATAATTTATATTAGAAACTTATATTGCATTTGTATATAGGCATACATAGATATTTAAGTAGAATTGAATTCAATTGATTTATTGTCAAACCAATTTCTACGCGTCGAAATTAAGTTAACAGAGGCATCATTCTCATGCATAAAAAAACCCTGTCATTGTAAATGTAGTGGCAATTTTTTTAATTTTTTCTTTGCTTGAAAGTATACAGTTATTTGATTTATCATCAAAAAAGATTAAGTTGTGACGTTAAGTAGTGAAAATTTTACAATGGGAAGACAAACATCTATTAAGACTTGGGAAATCATAATAGACTTACATAGTATGTATGTATATGTGAATCCCTGCGTGAAGAGGTAAAATCGACGACGTTACTTTATTTTGGCGCGAAAAATCTAATACTTTTCCGTTCAAATTGAATTATTGTTTTATGTTCCTTATATTTCTGGTTTTTGTTAATGAGTTGTAATTTGCTTAAACTATAAATTATGTCATATATTTATTTTGTTGTAGTATATACTATAAAATATATTTTTTTAACAATATTAGGTGTTTACTTTATATTGACGCTCACAGTATTTTGTTTTTCATTTAAAGCATTAAACATTGATATTAGAATTAACCTTCACACACTTTATTAACCACTGCATGATTTGTACAAATTTATTGAAGGCAAATACGAGCGAACGATTAAGTGAGTGCGTGTGATTGCAGAAAATCTAAAGTTGCAAATTCATTTAAATAAAACGACAAATACTTGTTCAAACATGTCAATGTTACCCCCGTCAAATAACAAACTTTTTAATAAAAGTAAAATTCTTAACAAAATATGCTATCGATTGCATGAACACTTCGAAAATTTAACCCTAAAATGTTACTTGGTATTAAATGTATGGCTAGGCTATTAACTTTTAATTGTTATATGTAAAGTGGCAAGTTCAATAAACAGCCATGAAGTTAGCTTAATGTTGAAAATTATTAGTGAAAAATGTAAACGTTGGTGTGCATTTTTCTTTTTAATTTTTGTATTATAGAAGTAATTATGATATATTTGAAAACAACGATTTATAACATTAGACCTTATAAATGGCAATATAATTTCCCCATTTATGCATAATTGCATAAACCAATTGTGATGTTTTGATATTGGTACAGAGAACTTATTGTTTAAAATAAGTTCATAATTTTTTTTCCTCCCTCCTTACTATTTAGCGGTACATTTTTGTAACAAGTCATATGCTGGGAACACAACTGCGACGAACGACGAATTTTTGTTCCCGAATATTCTTCGTCAAAAATAAGACTCATTTATGTATGTATATCAAAATTCTGCAAAATTTGTCATACGTGACGAACTCTGAAATATATTCATTTCTATATCTACGAACAAACAATACGGAATGACCATGTTTAGTTTAGGTTTTTAATGTTTCAGTAAAAATTGTAATTTTTTCTTTAATTATTGTTAAATTTTTTACTTTATATAATAAATATACAACATAGTTAACTATAAAAATTGTTTTTACCTGTGTTTTAAATTATTCGTCATTATTGTGCTTTATACGACGAATTTACACAGCGAATTGTCGCTAAATCGTCGTGTTGGGCGAAATTCGACGTACGTCCCAGTTGTGTTCCTAGCAATATTCTTAGTTATTATTTTAATTGTTATTATTTATTTCAATTATCCTAAATATTATTCGATTTAATAAAATGTTATTGCAATATTTGTTAACACATAATACAATTCCTCAATTAAGGTTAAATACTAATTATATACAATTAACTACATATAAACTATTATTTAATAATAAACAATTAAACATTTCTGTTTACTTTTAACACTTTCAGTTTCTGCTCTTGGCTCGTATATTATCACATTTAATCATTGGTGTCGTATTCGGTTACTTGTACAAAAATGTCGGCGAAAAAGCCACTACAGTATTAGGCAACTATGTCTACTTGTATGGCACCATACTGCTGCTGGTGTACACGGGCAAAATGGCCGTTGTTCTAACGTGTAAGTACTTGTATTTTCGTTAAATAATTTAAGTTGCTTTTGTAGGTAACATAAACAAGAGATAAAGTAAATTTATTTATAAAAATAAATAAACAAAACATATTTTTATTTATTGCAGTATTTACTATTTAACTTGTTTACAATTTGCCACAACTTTGGCTTACAGTAAAGTAGACTTTAAAAAAGACTTAGATAATATGTAGTTTTTTTTTTTTGTATAGTCATACATAAATATTTGTTTTAGAATGTTGTAAGTTTAAGTTTGTTTTTATTAAAAATCTAGGCGGAGTTTTGTAAAGCCACTCTAGACAGTAACTGTGTTAATTAAAAGTTAGTTTGGTGGGGTAAAAAATTGTAATAACTTTAAAAACAAATATTTAACGCCCACAATACAGGCCAAATAGGTTATCATGATAAGGAGTGATTTTTTAAGAGCTTTCGAATTTGATTTAAAAAAAAATAAATAAAATTTAGAGAAATGTACCTATGAAAGCTTTAAAGATGTTATTGTTCTGTAATCTTGTAAATGTTGACTACGAATGTGGCTACGTCTCAAAGGGTTCATATGCTGGATTTAACTTTGGCATACTCTCTCCAACATATCGGCAGGTATCTCACGAATAAATCCTTCAATATTAGCTTCCAGTGCGTCAACCGTTGCTTGTTCCTATAGGTATAAGCTGCCACAAAAAATAGTCTAAAAGCGTTAAATCGCGCGATCTAGACTGCCAATTGACCGGCACCAAATGTAAAATAAATTCGCCTATCAATTGGGCCATTGTTTTGAGTGCTGTTTCCAATATGGCATTGACTTGTTGATACCACATGTCGGCCAAGTCCAGCTCTTTCATTTAGTGCAACACAAAAAAAAAAATACTAATCATCGTACGCTAGCGCTCACCAAACACAGTAACGTTTTTGCCTTCGTCATCATTGAAAATAATTCACACCAAACAGTGCATTTTTTTTGGATGCATTGACAGTTCTTGCAATGCTTCTGACGGCTTATCGCACCAAGTACGACAACTTTACTTCTTTACGTATCCTTCAGCTTCTTCGCTGAACACAATTTTCAGATAAAAAAGTACACGATGCACTTTCTTAACTCAGCATGAACTTTGATAATAAAACTCAATAATCCGCAAGCGTTGTTCGTTTGTAAGTTAATTTATTAGTTCCATGGTTAAATTATAGACCAAACTGAACATGTTTAACAGTAATATGTTACACGAAAACAGCTGAGCTGCCAAAAACAGTGTTGTCAAAAAATCAACTTATAAACCATAAAGAAATAGTTATATTTTCTGAATATTCTTCAGGTTGGACAAAGTTGACGTTATTTAGAATTAAATAAAATTTGCCTATCAACTGAAAAAAGGTCAATCTGTCATCTTTTGACATTTATTTAGTGAAAACATGGGATAATTTAACCATGGAATAGTTAGAATGACTTAGATTTGATGAATATTATTCAGTTTGGGCAAATTTAAGTTTATGAAGCAAATTGGCTGTCAAATAATGAAAATTCAAGAATTGAGATGTCATCCTTTGATATTTATTTTTGATTCCATAAAATCCGGTAGTACAAATGTTTTAATATTGTTACGTTTTTACCTTTTAAAAACGTTGATTTATTTCGTTTAAATAAACCGAATTCCTTTTAATTGAAAAATAAAAGCGTGAAATAGTTTAAAAATTATAACGAGTCGTTGTATATTCAAATGTACAAAATAATTTTTAATAATCACTCTGTCTATTAAAACTCTATTACAATTTACTTTAACACACACTTCAATTACGGTTTAAAAACGTGCTGATATTACACTTCAATGTTTACTCAACAGTGACTCATAATATACTAAACTTTTGAGTGGCCCGATTAGTCTATTTATACACTAACATCATTTTTAGTAGTCTCTGGATGGTTCGGAGCTAAGACAGTAGAAAGTTCTTTTCTATAACGTTCAGCTAAAGCCTTTAAAACTTAATGTTCTTATACTCCAGAACTATATTAATAACATCGTGTTATCAACAGTGTTTGTAAAATTCTCCAGTAATGCAAATGTTAATAATCATATTGTATGTTGATAAACATGCTGTATGTTTATACCAATCGTTACAAACCTTTAAATTTAAATTGAAATACAATAAGGAAAAATTATATGTATGTATTGAATAATTTTTAACCTCAAATTGATACTCATTTATCAATATTTACAAACGATAATTTTTTGTAGCTTTCTGCATTTCTATAAATCTTCAAACTCATAATATTCTGCTCATGGTGCAACTATACAAGGTGAGTGCAAATCGACAACAAATTCAACACAAAACAGAAACAACAGGCATTTTGTAAAATAATGTACTACTGTCAAAAATACTTGAAAAAGTATTACTTTTGACATAAGTAAATTGTAAACAAAGCCAGTCAGCTGGGCTACTGCACTTACCTTGTATAGTTGCACCATGATTCTGCTATTAAATAAATATTCGAACTTATACTTGAAGTTGTTAAAAAATGGTGCTCAACAGCAAGTTGCTTGCCAAACCATTTGCCTTCTTACAAAAATTGTAAAGTTTTGTGAATTTATATTTCTGGTCGGTATAGCCACGTTTTTAATACTCAAATATGTTCTGTTTGTTTAATTTTCACACTCACTGTTCAATAGTTGTTCGCATGGTTGGTTCATTAAACTTGCCCAGCCAGATGTTTGTTTGTCTCGCAATCTGTCTACTTAACTATAGTGTTTTTTTTCTATAACACTATTACAGATGCCAATCAATACTAGTATTCTAGTTTTTAATAATTTAAATTATTATTAACAAGACTACACACAAACCATAAAATATTTATCATAGATAGTTATACCCTACACCACCATAGTGGGGAGGGCATATTGGATTTGTGCTGATGTTTGTAACGCCCAGAAATATTGGTCTAACACCCACCTTAAATTATGCCGATCGACTCAAAATTACTTCCTGAATCGATTTAATGATGCCCGTCTGTCCGTCTGGCTGTCCATGCAAAGCTTGTGCTATTTCGATAAATGTGTGATATTTCGATAAAATTTAGTACATAATACTTTTTTGGCCCAAGGACTGATGGAATTTCACCGGCCTCCATACAAATTTCCTCCCGAAATTGGGGTTTACCGATCATAAATCTTTGAATTATGCAAGTATGCAAACAAATTTCACCAGAAAAATGAGTAATAAATAAAGTTAAATCACATATACAAATTTTGTCAAGATCGGTCCATAATTAGTCGCAGCCTTCATATAAGGCCCAATTCCGAAAATCACTTTAAAGAGCATAACTTTTTCAAAAATGTTGGTATCCAAATAAAATTCAACACAAATAAGAAATAATGACACCTAATTTTATAATGGGCGGTCCATAATTAGTCGAAACTCCCATATAAGACCCTCATTTTAACCTTCATAAATCTTTTAAAAGTATTTATATCGAGATAAAGTTTAACACACATAATGTTTATATTCACAGAAGTCACGGCACTCAATTTTTGGATGATCGGTCCATAATAGGTAATATCTCCCATATAGGGCTCGTTTTTGAAAAACTGTTTTATACATATACTGGGTGTAGGCTTGACCGACTATAATTTCTTACTTGTTTTTTGTTTGCCTTGTTATGTTTTCCTCACTTTAATTTTATGAATGAATCTGTGTCAAATGTGGTTAGACTTTGTGTTAAATGAATATTAAATTAGAATACTTGAATTGAAATTAATTTTTGAAGTGCAAAGGTTAATTAAAATTAAGTTAATAGGTCAAAAGTACGTACATTTATGAGAACGAGCAATAACAGTTTTAAAGTTTCTTCAAACAAACTATTTAAAAATATCATCATTATATTGTTGGCTATTGTATATTCTTACAAAAGTCATATGTGTTTCACAGAACATTACCTTTGATTTCGTAGTACATTTCAACAATCTATAACTATTTAAGGTGGTTTTAGACGGTATGTACATATATGTCAAATTTATTGTTTTTTTTAAATATAATTTTGCTGAATCACAAACACTATGTTCTTGGCGCCATAAACAATTGACTTGCAAAACAGCTGGTTGCAGGTGCTTTGTCAGATGAAAGTAGAACATGCTCTAAATGAAAATTTTACACTGTAAATGCAGGCTGACATTTGCAGAAGCATTTTTTTTTTGCTTTTACACGTTGCATGCATTTTGCAGTGGAAAATACATACCGTCTAAAAAAAAAATTATTTAAAAACTCTTTTAAATAACTTTACTAATAATTTCCTTTATCTGCTTTCTTTTTTTCCCATAGTTCCTTTAGAAATTGGCATGTTATCACGCGAACATTTCAATCGCTGGTATAGCCTGGGGCCTTACTTTCTGTCTTTGCTGTCATTTGAAATACCATTTCAGGTGAGTTAAAACAATTTTTTCAGATTTGTTTTCTTAATAATGTTAATTAATTTTATAATTAAAACAAACATATTTATTGATCTGTATAAAATAAAACCACATTGTATAATATTGTTAATCATATACAGTTCAGAAAGTGTGTGCTCACACATAAATTAAACTACACATAAATAAAAAACATACATAAATGAAAATATTAATTAATTCAATATCACAACGCATAACTAAAATATGTAGGAAAATATAGTCGGTCAAGCACGACCATATAATACCCTTCACATAGTATTAGTATGTATAAAACAGTTTTTCAGAAATGGACGTTATATGGGAGATATGACCTTTTATGGACCAATCATCCAAAAAATTTGTGGCATGATATTTGTGAATATAAATATTGTACGTTAAACTCTATTTTGATATAAATATTTTTAAAAGATTTATGCAGGTTAAAGTGAATTATAGAGAGGGGTTTATATGGGAATTTCGATTAATTATGGACCGACCATTATAAAATTAGGTGTCATTATTTATGTATACATTTAGTGTCATTAATATTCGGTGTTACTGATGATATACATATGTATATTCAACTGATTCATTTTAAGGTACATACACTTATTGGTGTTGAATTTGGTGAGATTCCATCCATTTTGGAGTGTAGTCATAACTTAGTATTATGAGCCGTCTGTTTGGGGCCGTTCTCTTGGGTAAATATGAAGTTTTATGAAATACCCATTTTTTTTTGCACGCTGAGATGAAGATGAGTTCTTAAAATGTCAATATACTTAATGTCAATTATATGCAGAACTCCTTATACATCCCCACACTAGAGCCACCCTCATGTTTTAAAGTTGGACACACATTTTTTTCTTTAAACTCCTCATTTGGTTTTCTCCACACTCTACATCTTCCAACGTTTCCATATACTTACATATATTAAATTATCTTTGATACGTTAAAACCATTCTGTTCAATAAGTCGTTCGATTTATTTCGATATTCTTTGGCGTATTTAAGTTGTTTGATCTTGTTTACTTTGCTGATTTCTTAAAAGAAACACGACTGTTGTACCCAGGCTCATGAAACACTTTTTGTACTGTATTTGTTGATACATATTAATAGTTTTTGCTATTTTTGCTGCCGGTACCTTTTTCTTTTGTTCTTTAGTTCCCGCACAATATATCTTTTTTCACCATTAGAAAGGGCCTGAGCGCGTTCGTCCGGATCTTGGCTTATTTGCAATATTTTTTGTTTTGTTATATTTGTCAACAATATTTTTAATAGTAGAATAAGGTCTTTTGACTATTTCACCAATTTTACGCAACGAGTTGTTCGATTTTCGCAAATTTATTATTATTTTACGTTCTGATACCAGGAGTTTTTTTTCTTTTTGCTTTGATGACATTTTTAAACTTTTTTAATTTATTAAATATTTTGGCAAGAAACGTTAATAAAATGATTTGACATTTTTTGCTACAGCTTCTGACATTTCAAATTTATTGTTGTATCAAAATATTGCGCTATTTGTTTTCAAATAAAAGTGATAAGCTTTCACTTTTTGAAGCAAAACTTAAGAACCAGATTTGCTTTTTGTGTTAAAATAATGCAGCTTAAATGCTAAACTAATTTTAACTTAGTGGTTTCAATAAGGGTACCACGGGCATTGAGAATATATGTATTAAAACTAATGACTCAAGCTGATTATGATTCATTTTCATATTAATTCTTTAAATATTCAAAGTTTGTTTATTATTTGGTATAAGGAAGATAGAGTTTTTTTTTTTTCGAACACAAAATAAGGAATTTGCGAAAAATGTCTATGTACTGTTTTAACAATGGGATGTGTGAATGTGAAATAAATAATTAGGTTACTCTTAAATAAGAAGAGTCCGACAGAGTATTCGGTTTCGGATTAGGCAAAAATTGGTCAAATACCAATATTCAGTATTCGGTCATATTTTGAACGAATACCAAAACCGAATGTGTTATAAAAGAAAAACATAGATGATGGAATTTTAAGGTGATACACGTTTTTAATTAAGAGAATGCAAAAATTTAGGTTTTATTGTAAAAACTATTTCTTTAAAAAAATTTGTTAGTTCAAAATAATAAAAAAAAAACTTTATGAAGTAGTGTCGGTACTTTAAGGCACCTTAAAATTACCTAAGCATGTTATTAAATTAAAATATTTTTTTTTTGAAATTAACAGTATACTTTAAAAGTTTCAGTTTGTTTCGACGTAGGTCGAATATGTTTTTTTAGGGTGCGATTTCGGGCACATGTAATACATGAGATATTAATATACGCCCTCCCTAATCCGGATGACTTTGAAACTCCACGGCCGGTACTTCTGATAAATTTTATCAAATTCTTTTGTGACACATCTCTGTATATACATATGTACATACATACAGTGGTGGTCACATAATTTAAAAATTCATCAGAACAGTAACTTATTCAATTTATTTTCTATTTATAAAAAGTTAACAGAAATTTGTTTTCACTACTTAATTTTAAGCCTGGCTGCGTTATTTGCGTCCCCCAAAACAGTATCATAAATCTATGAAAATAAAAACAATTAAAGAAAATCGTTATTGGGGTTGGACAAATAATACAGGGGTGTCATAGAAACCAATATTGTCAGAATTGGTTTTAAAACCGACAAGAAAAAATACTTTGGTGTCATAGGGCACTGCCAAACACACAATAAATATCATGATACTAGAAATATCTCGATATTTATTGAACGTGTAGCAGTGCCCTATGACACCAAAGCATTTTTTTTTGTCGGTTTTAAAACCAATTCTGACAATATTGGTTTTTATGACACCCTGATTATAATTTTCTGTCAAATAATTATAAATATACGTTTATACACTTTCGCATACTTTCAGCCAAATGCCTGCAAAGATAAATGGGTATAGCTTTCCAGGCCGCCTCAATGTTTTCCCATAATTCATCTATTGTTTTGCTGTTTTCCCCTTCCAAATTTTTTTCAACTTCGTTTCACAAGTTCTCAATTGTATTGAGATCAGGGGACTGTGCTGCCCATTTTAAAACATTTACATATGTTTTGTTTCTCTAAACAACGCTTCACCTGAAGTGTGTTTGGGATCATTGTTGTGTATAAAATTCCAAAGTAGCGACACATTTTCTTCAGCGAATGGTATCATCGTATATTCTAGTATATTTTTATATAAATGTTGAACCATTTTTAAAGAAATTCTGGCTATTGGCCCAATCCCGTGCTAAACCAATTGGATAATTCTGCTGATTAATCAGTAATCATACAAAAGTACGTCATTTTCCAATATATTCCCAGCGGCAAAACTTAAACTAAAACCCCCACGTGTATTAAATAATTCATAAAATAAACCGGCTAAAAAAATTAATTAGTTTTGACAACATAAACAATAATAAAAACATTGTTTTTCTTAATTTATTTGACTAGTTAAAAGTAGATTATTTCTTAAACAAAATAAAATGTAACAGTTAATTAGTACTTTTTCTATTCAAATAAGTTAAAAAATAAACAAATTTAAAACGTGCTATAATCTTTAAAAAATTAAAAGATACTTTCAAAAATGTTTTATTTGCTATTTTTAACAAAAATACTCGTACATTATAATGTAGTTGTGTTTTACACATCTCGAAATATGTGGAACTGTTGAAAGTGGTAAAGGGAATTAATTACCCTAATGTTGTAAAAAATTTCTTAATGTTCTTAATATTTTTTTAACACGTATTCATGTACATTAGGATGGCCCCGTTTGTATGTAGAAAGGTATCGATGTTCCCAACTAATATGAAAATTTGATTCATTTTAAGACTACGTTTCTCATTTTTTTTGTTCTGGTGTCAATATTTGGAGAGCTGGGTCAAAGGATAAAAATGTCCTTTTTAGAGGTTTTTTGATTTTTTTACATTTCTTCCAAAGGAACTATATGTAAATTTGGTATCATATGAAAGGTCTTTGAGAGGCGCATTCAATTGACCCCAGGACAAACAAATTGATAAACGTAGTCTTAAAATGAATAAAATTTTCATATTAGTCGGGAATATCCGCATCTTTATTTTGGGGCCACCCTAATGTACATATGTAGGTAAATAAGGTAAATAGCATTGTTATTGTTGATAATAAATTTCATTGTTTAAATTATAAATAAAACATTATGTTAATTTGTTTCACCATAAATGTCATGTGAAAACAATTAAATACATATATCCATACTAAAAACAACGATTCCTCTTTCATCATTAAACTTAGTTTTATTTAACACTTTGTCGATAGCATCTAAATTGACAGTTGCCTGTCTGTTCATTCTTTTTGTAAATGTTTTTTAGCAGATTATCCTACTTTATTTCTACATAGAATAGAATAAAAGAATAAAAATAAACAGTGAATGACGGAAGGAAGTGTTGCTAATTTAGCGTTTTCAAAAAAACATGTTAGATAAGTGTGTTTCGGTTTAAGTAGCCGGCTAATTTAAATTGCTTGTTAAATCTGCAAACACTTTAGATTTGATAAGCGATTCCATTAAAGGCACAATTTCTCAATTTGGTCCTTTAAGCCAATGTAGTACCTAACCTTAGATTTGCCAACGCTTTAATTCTGGATCAGTAACTTAAGTGATATTTTCCGTAACTGCAAATTATTGAAATGAGAAATAAAGCATCTTGTGCCAAATAGTAACATGCTGTTTATATGCTATACTCCCTACTTCCCTACCTATTAAACTAATATATTCCTTCGTAATCCAGCACTGGGTGGAGAAAGAACTCGCACGTTATTGCCATTATCTCTTAAGGGATATCAGGCCGTCCTTGTTTCTCATTCGCATTGGTTAATGTTTGGCGTCGTATAAAGGTACGGTCACATTTGGCAAATATTAAAAAAGCGTAACCACTTATTTTAGCGCAAATTTGTTTGACGTTGGTTACTCTCACCAGAGTTTTGAAAGATCAAACAGCATCAAATAAATTAAAACTAAACATTTGTTGTGCTTTGGCCTAAATAAGATTTTTTTTAAATAAATAAACGAGTTCAATTATATGTTATTTTGTGGTTACGTCTTTTTCGGCAAATATTTGCGTAATGTGACCGTACCTTAACTGTACTGCGTTACGGTTTCTTGAAGTTTACCACATGCTATCGTTTTTTATATATAATCAGTAAGTTTTGTGGTGGCGTACCAAACAAAACTCATTTTGGATCTTGGTAAAGACCATTAAACTCAGGAGTTGAGTTCCGGTTTCCTATACAAATGTATAGGTCGGTGGATCTTCCTGGACGAGTCTCCTTTTAGGCATAAGCCGTGTATTGGCGATGGCGTAATGATATATATCAGACCAAATTATTACTCCGATTAAGGAGAAAACTTAAAATATAAACAAACAAACAAACTAATATATTTTACTCGATTTTTTAGCGCTTTCTTTGTAGGTGCCTCCACTTTTATGATTCAAATTTAATTTCTTATTATTTCTATACTTCTGTTGTTTATTTCTTGCACAAATTTATAAAATTTATTGCAATTTTTAGGTTTGTTTTAACAACATTAAATGCAGTTAATATTCAAATAACGAACAAAAGTTTAATGGCTTCTTGGACTCGTATCTGTATTGTTTAAATAAAAATATGATAGTAACATTTAGCAACAATTAAATGTTACATTAAGATATAGTAACAGAATTAAAACATTTATGACTTCTTTTCAACTCTAAAATCTATAAAAGTAAGTACATTTAGCTGACTGGAATCTAATCGCTCTAAGAGAAAAAACATGATTGGACATGGTTACACCAACTACACTATGTTTTTGGTAACAATGTATTGTTGTGATACACAACTAATTGTTGTTTTAATTTGATTTTAACGATAATTTAGTGACTATAAATATTTTTTTGTTTATCGTAATTATAAAATTGAATATGGTTCACTGAAACATAATTATTTTTAAAAAATGTTTACCACAACTATTGATAACTATTCAAACATATTATGTTTTTACAACTTATTAAACTTACAAATAACCATTAAATGATAAGTTTCTATATTTGTACTCATATTATGTTTAAAATGCAAACAAAATATGTTTAATTTTAATAGTATTTTGTTTTTATCATTTCTAGAATGCTTTTGCATCAGTTCAGTAGTTTGTATGCGCAATATCGAATTATTTATTTGGATTTAAATGTTTCAATGATTGAAAAAAAACAATTCGTATTTAAAATAGAAACATTTAAAAAAAGTGTAAAAAACCAAAATAAAGTGCACATAAAAGAAATGATTTTAAATATCACAAAATAAAATTCTATTAAACATAACTAAAAATATATGTAAATTTTTTATATACGTTGAAAGTGCATAAATATTTATTTCTATATACAAAAATATAATAATATGATTACTCTAAATCAAAATATGATTATTATCTATCATAATATGATTAGTATTAGTATCATAATATGATTACTTTAGATAATATTATGATTACTTTAATCATTTATGACAATTTTATGATTATATTAGATTATAATAATTATAACATAACAAATTCTGATTATCAAGAAAATATTATGATGAAATATTACGATGATAAATGATCATAACTCATGGCACTTATATTCATCATAGTATGTTTTGAGGACAATCATAAATCTTATCATAATATGTTGCTCAACCATGTTTTTTCTCTGCGTGCGTTTTATTATGTAAACCTTAAAAGAGCGCACAATTTCTAAAACTATTTGAAAGAGTTAATTTTCAGGTAAAAATGGCCGTATACCGAAACTTTTATTTTCCATAAAATATGGAAAATTTTGCCAGGATAAATTTATTGAAAACCATACTCAAACAACAGAAATTTATTAGCAAATGTCTAGGCAAACCAATTGATATTTGAAAACTGTACAAATAACTATACTAAACCTTTGCCAATAGTTCCACCAAAAAAATTAATTCAGTTTGAGCTTAATTCTCTTAGATTAAAGATTAAAAATTGTTAGCAGTTCACTCCATAATAAATCCATTTTAATAGAATTCATAAATCGTTGAATTAATTTGGAACAGAACTCATTCAACTCTTGGATGTCTCAATATTTGTTAATTCAAATCTGATCTAAATTGAAACCATGTGTAGGGTATTATATGGTTTCAATTCACTTAGTATAAACAGTTTTTCAGAAATAGGCGTTATATAGGAGCTTTGACCTATTATAGATCGATCATTTAAAAATTTAGTGGCTTGACTTCTGTGCATATAAATATTTTTTGCTTTAAATCTTTTTCGAAAGGATTGATTGATGATAGCTTTGACTAACTATTGAAAGACCGGTATAAAATTAGCTGTAATATCTGTATATGTAAAATATATTTGTGTTGAATTTTATTTGACCAACGTTTTTAAAAGTTTTATCGTCGTTAAAGTGTTTATCGGAAGTGAGCTTTATAAGGCAGCTACTACGACTAATAATGAAACTAACAATATAAAATTTGGCCGATTGATTTGTGTATATATAAAACATATAAGAGAGTTATGCTTTAAAGTGATTGTCGGGGTAGTGGGCCTTATATGGGAGCTATAGGCAATTATAGACCGATCTCCACAAAATTTGTATTTACGATTAGGCTTCATGTACAACTTCTTTTTAGCGAAATATTTTCGCATAGGTGCATAAATCAAGCATTTTTTACCGATAAATCCTTATTTCGGGAGAACATTTGTATGGCTATGTTAAATAATGGACAGATTTCAACCAATTTCAATCCAAAATGTCCTTGGGCAACAGAAATATAATATACCAAATTTTATGGAAATATCTTAAAAATAGCGACAGCCAGCTAGCCAGACAGACATCGTTAATTCAACTCAGGAAGTGATTCTGAATCGATAAGTATACTTTAAAATGGGTGTTGGACTAATATTTATGGGCATTACAAACGTCAGCACAAACCCAATATAGTCTCCCCATTATGGTGGTGTAGGGTATAATTAAAAATATAAAGTATCAATAAAATTTAATTGAATGATTATAAGGGCATTGAATTAAAGAAATTAATACTATAGGCATAAAGAATGTATACCTAAAGGACTATATTCAATAATAATAATAATAATATATAATACATATATGTATAATAAATAATTCAGTCCATAAATTAATTCATAATTAATGCTTTAAAGGAATAGTTAATCTATCATAATTTATTTGATTTGACTTTGTCTAAGATGATGATTTGTTTTATAATGGCGAAACTTTTGCGTTAAATTATTAAATCATTATTCTTCTATTCATTAACATAATAATTTGCATAAATATTTATTGTTTATTAACAATTTCTTATCGTATCTAATTTTAGTAATAATTATTTGTCTAGAATAGCCAAAACTAGCGCTTAATTGCTGACAAATTCAATCATATTTTGCATAATTTTTTTTTTTATTTGAAATTTGTTGCAACTAAACAATTCTCAAGACAGAAGGGGCATATACCAAGATATATTAACTATAGAATATATTATAAATTACAGTATTTTCTATAGAAGATCTTTTACAGTAAAATTTGATATAGAAAATCTGGTGTTTAACAGTAATTTCTTAAATTTAAAGGGAATGATTGTTTCCTATACATCCTCAATAAAAGGCATTGGATTTTTTATGTTTTCTGATAATTCCTTGTGTTGTAAAGTTGTAAAACTGACAGTAAAATATGTTAAAAGTACTATCCATGATTTTCATAAAAAAAAATACAATGGTAATACTTATAATAAAACACCATATTTTTGGTACATTTATTGCCGTATTTATAAAAAATAAAGTATGCTTGAAGTGTGCTTTAAGACAAAATTTTCATACAAAATTTTCTTAAAGTACACTTGAAGTCTACTTTAATTTTTTATAAATACGGCAGTTAGTATTTGAAACTACTAATTGCTTTATTCTAGATTTTAAAAGCTTTCAAATATTACTAAGTTTTTGAAAATCGGTCTACTAATAGCAGAGTTATAACGGATTGTAACATTAATAGAAAATTAAAAAAAAAAAATTGGCAGCACTGTTTAAGTGTTTAACAGCGCCATCTATTGTGTAACATATTTTATTTAGAGAAATTTCAAATTTTGTTAGTACTGGCGCGATTTTAATGATTTTTGCGTTTCTTAATAGAAAAATAAATTGTTTAACTTAGCTTATAGAGATGTTTAAAAACGTTTGTAATGTTTAAAATGGACACAATATTAATGTTCAAACAAAAATAAATATATCTTATTAACAAATAATTAATTTTTTTGATTTTTCATTATATTTTCAGAGTATGTGTGCTGTAGGATACATGTCTATTAGTATTTATCTGACCAACAATGACAGTGATGAAAGTTTCCGGGTGTATTATTTTGTCATGTTCGCTGTACTGGCCACATTGAGTGCCCAAGCCTGGGGCTTCTTTGTGGGAGCTACTTTGCCCACAAAGGTAAGTTAGAGATTAAAACCAAATCGAGTAGAAATTGTTTAATTATTTAATTTTTCTTGTATTTCACAGTTGGCTGTTTTCCTGGGTCCCATATTGGCCGTAATGTTCTCCATATTTGGTTTCTGCTCTCGTTATATCGATATAACGCCCATATTCCGTTGGATGTGGCATATTAGTTACTTTAGAGCTGGTTTTCATGGTGCTTTAAATGCCATCTATGGCATGGAACGACCATTTTTGCCCTGTCCCGAAAATACCATGTATTGTCATTTCCGTAGTCCCAAAGTGTTTCTCAACTATATGATGATATCGGATGTGAATATGGCTGACAGTGTCATATTAATGTTATCGATTATTGGTATCATGCACATTTTAACCATAATACGTTTGTGGCATAAGTTAAATAAACGTTAAGAGTTGAATAGTTCAAAAGATAATTTTCAATAATTGTAAATAATTTATTTTAATATTTAGTGTTTTTCATAAATTTTGTAGTTGATCCATTCACATTCCATTAGTTATTTAGTTATTGGCTTTAGGGTTTAGTTTATTAAGCAAGTCATAATTATGTCAAGTATTCCATTGTTTTACATATTTATACATACGTATGATTGTGTATTTAGTTTATTTAATTTTGTCTATTAATTATTTTCGTTTGTTAGAAATACATATATACCAAATACTAGTGTTTAGTTTTAAAAGAACAAAAACGTATCACTCAAAACAGTAAAGTAAGAAAGTATTTTTTTTTTGTATTTGAAAAAGGAAATCTAAGATAATAAACAGATCTTGCCAAAAAAAAATATTGTAAAATCTAGATTATTTGAAAATTTTCCAAATTATTTCTTTATATAATAGTTATTATTTATTATAATTTGTTTTAGTAAATTGAAAATTAATATTATTTAAAAAAAAAAATTAATTTATGTTACTTAAATACGAGAAATTTGTTACTATAAGAAACGGTGATAATAATAAATTTTAAAAATAAATTGTTAAGGTAAAAGTTTAGAAACTTTTCGGTGTGTTTTTATTAAGAAAAAAGATTTTCATAAAAAAATATATGGGAAAATATATATGCCAAAATAATACAAACTTTCGAGAGAAAATATTAATTCAATAATAATATTATTGAATCGATTAAAGTCAAATTGGTAGTGTTTGAAAGGTTTTAAAATATAGTTAAGATGAAAGTTATCATTGAAACTTTTAATTAATTAATTCTTAAACTCGATCTTAAAAGCTTTCAAATCTTACTGAAATCGGTAAAATTAAATTTAAAAAAAAAACATAAATATAATTTACAGTGGTTACGGTATTTTCTAAGAAAATTTTATGTAGTATTTTTTAGAAAGTCTTCTATATAACAGTATTTTATATAGAAAAACTTGTGTATAACAATATTTCTATAGAAAATCTTGTGTATAACAATATTTCTATAGAAAATCTTGTGTTTTCAGTTTTCAGTTTCAGTTTTTTTTTTTTAGAAAATCTTACATCCGAAATCATCAGTTTAAAGGTATTTTGTAATGATGATCTTCATTCTTATATTATTTTTAATAGATAATCACTATATAATACTTTTTTTATAAAAAGTGTCCAGTATAAAACTATTTTTTATATAAAGTCTTCAGTGCAACAGTAATTTTTATTGAAAATCTTTAGTATTTAGTATCTTTAGCCATTCCATTTGTAATTTCCTTATACATATACATACATACATATATGTAAATATAAAAGACGATTGAAAATTAACATTTATAAAAATAATTTTAATTTTACAAAACACACGTTTTAAAATGTCTCAGCACGTGTGGTCCTTAAACTTAAGCCAACACTCCTACATAGCAATATAACAACTGCAAATTTATTGAAATAAATGTTGGGTTAAACAGATATCTTTCGCTTAGCTCACAAACATACATACATGTGCAATAATTTCAAACGTTCATACTTATTCATACTGCACCTGAATATTTAATATGTTCTTTAATTTTGCACTTAAAAAGTTCAGTTGTTGTTCTTATTGCATGAGTAATAAAATAAGTTTAACGATGTTTTTGACAATAAGCAATAAATCAATAAAAATAACGTTTCTTTGCAATCAAAATTTACGATTTAATCACAAATTTTAAAATAAATTCATTTAAATTTCCAAAGCATACTTTTAGGCTGGTAGATAAACTACAAAAAGTACTTTTTAAAAAGTTGTCAATCAATAATAATAGAATGATTGTTTTGGTTTTTTTAACTCTCTCAATTTTCTTTGTTACATTTTTAATTGGTCTCACAGACAAAACTTGTAAACAAAATAAACGAAAAATATAAATAAACAACATGCCAAAGCAGAATGCAGAACAAATACCTATCTATTCATTTGACCTAAAAAATGCTTATTAGGAAATTTTAAATAATAAAATAATTGTACCCAATAATATGGGATCTATGAAATACGCACTTAAAAATATACATATGTATGCATGTACATACATAGAAATTGTTATTTTTTCAGCATTTAATGTGTATTCATAGACTTTACCGAAATGTCACCGACTAATTCGTCGTAATGGGCGAAATTCATCGTTCCTCCCAGTTGTGTTCCTAGAATTTTTAACTAATTCCTAGCCTTAATTCCCTAATACTTCAAACGTATTGAATTCATTCCTTATAGAATGTTGCTTTTCGCTAAGCAAATTGTTGTATGCTGATTACATAAACAATCCTTTCAACCTTCGAAATATATAATTATATTTCTTATTCAGTATTTGATTCCATATCATTACAGCCATTATTAGGTGTTGTGGGGGGCTTCCAATATTTCAGTTACATTCGTTTCGCAATCAACGTTTTTAATACATTTCTAAAAACATTCAGTTCTTCACATTTCATCTTAATATCAAATTCACTTTTCAATTTTTTAAAAAAATGTAAAATTGTTGAGTAAATCACCCTTCTATCACGGCTATTTTTTAGGAGAGATTTCACCAGTTCATCGCTTGATCAAATTCATATCACTGCGACAAAAAGCTCTTCATCTGTTACTTTAATCGCATTTGAAATTACAACTATTTGTTGAAGAAAAACAAATTATTCATCTGGCATCTGTTGAGCTTTTAAATCAATTAAAGCTTTTTTATAGGAATGTGGTGAAGTGGCCACACCAATCTCTGGATCTCAATCGAATTGAGAACCTATGGAATGGTGAGGAGCACCATATAAACCCAATAAAACCCATGAATATGGCTGATTTGTGCATGGAAATCCAAAATACTAGGAGCGCAATAACTTCATAAGACTCAAGTGGACGTCCTAAAAATTGTATGTATTTAAAGAAACTTTTTATTTTGTTTCTTTTTGTGTAGTTGTATTCCAAAAAGAAATAAAACAAATTAATCAGACATTCGAAAACGAATGAGTATTAGAAGTCAATTTTTTCGTAATATTTCTGTATTGAAAAACTTTTATCACATAAAATATAAAGATTTTGGGCTACTAAAGAGAATCTTAAAACAAAAATTTTAAAAATTAGATTATAAATGCATTAAAATGTATTTCCAAAACTGATTCGTTTTCGAATTCGATTTCCATCACATGGCTGATTAAAACAAAAGTGTAGTGGCGCGATCTTAGGATGGCATGTAACAAGTTTGAAAATAAAGGCTTTTAAAAAATAACGAACAGCAGAAACTATTTCCTTTAATTGACAATAAAATATTTTCTTTAATTGTGCTAACCTCGTGTCCACCACTGTACAAATTATAATACATACATATGCCTCAACCCTTGAAGGATGATAAGAGTTTTTGCTTTATCGGGAACACAATGTCTTACATCTAGCCTTAGTTGTAATCCATTACTCTAATACATTATTCTATTGATATCTCGTTCATCTGGTTTATTATGATCCATTGGTAACAAAATAATACATTTCATAAAATTCTTAATATGTTCGGTTACACAATCGTTCATTTGATAAAATTGCCTATGTTGAAAAAAAGTCTATACAGGGTCAATCGTATCGATTTTAGCCTTAAAACTTAACGTTCGGAACACGATTATCTAAATAGACCCACCATTTTGCGAAAATGTTGATAAAAGAATCGACAGCTGTATGCGTGGTTGTTGCGGACAACTGTCCCATATAATTTTTAATTCCAAAGTACTTTCACATTTTCAATCACTTAAAACCACTGTCCAATAAAGAGCGATGTGATAAGCCTTCCAGAAAACAATTCCAACAGTTCAAATGAAACACACTAGTGTTAAATAAAGTACATACACATAAGAAACGTAAAAAAAGAAAACTAACAAAGAAACTTCGTTACCAACACTGAGAAATACATACACACTTTCAAACCAATATTCTACAAAAAAAAAACAAATTTTGTAAAAACAAGGAAAAATTTAGCTGAGTTTTTCAGAAAAATCAAACACAAAAAACTTTAAAATGTATCCAGCAAATACATAAGTTGTCATAAATCAGACACAAACACTCGTGTATCGTGTAGCCACAGTAAAGAGTCGTATTCGGAGAGTCAGCAAATATTGTCTGTCATTCGAATGGGATTAAGTAATTGACTAAGTACGAGTATGTACTTTCATTGTTGTTGAACGAAATCAGCTGTAGTAAAAAACAACAATAAAGATAATCGCATGTACTTATACATCCATACATACATATGTGTGATTATCATATGTATGTAGAAAAAAATGAGTAAGTACAAGTAATAACAACACCAATTGCCTGCTACTGGTATTTAGTACTACGATAGAATATTTAATTAGTTGTGTTCTACTACGTAGTAGGGTGCTCGCAAGTAGGTAGTGTAGTATTTTACAACAACACATGTTTAGTGCACATTTAAATGATAAGAAATACCAGTATTGAGTACCTACGAACCAACTCGTAAAACCTATTTACTAACATACATACGAGTATGTACGAGTTTATATTTATTTAGGAGTGTTTGTATGAGAGAGATAGAGAGAGAGAATGTAACAAAACAAAAGTGTTAGTTAGTGGAGAGTTACCAGATGATGTAGGATGTGTGACCAAGACCATAGACAATTATTGGACTTTAAAAAGGCAGGTTTCATACTATATTGGGTCGAATTAATCATTCCGTTGCTGCACATTTTACATATCGATCGATATTTCTTTCCGCTTAGTTTTTCTTTCCATGCGGAATCAATAATACCACCTATTGTGTATTTTTTGAACTATTGATTAAGCTTATGTTAATAATTTCCATATTTCTACTTTATTTAGGTATCAATAACGCTGCAGTTGTCCAACAAATGTGTTTTTGAGGCAACTACTTAATAAACACAAATTGGCCCAACCTTTCATTTCGACCCCAATCATAATTTTTACAATTTGAATGTTATATATTATAACTTTAGTGTGATTTTTAAATAGCCACGATCTTGTAGAATTTTTCAAAAATTGTTATTTTAACAGGGAATTAAAATCACTTTGTTGACCAAATGCTCATTAGTAAATAAGTCAATCGAAGAGACTTTAACGTTTATTGTTGGTAGTTCTTCCCTGAATAAATATGGACTAGCCAATTTAGAAATATAAAATATTGGCGAATGGAGCTAATGTCAAAACGATGTTTTTCACAATAATTAACGAGCTGAAAAAGGAATGCGAGTTATCTCATAAAAGAGAAGGCAAATTAGTTGTATGCAAACCACCAATAGAGTTTGTCCATGCTTAGATTGGAGAAAATGACTGCACAAAAATTTTCACGGCAATTGGATTTTCATTCCGGAACGAGTCAAACTTGAACTAAAGGCAAATATTTACCCAAAAAACCATAACCACTTCTTTTAACACAAATTTGTTTGACGATGTTTACTTTTACAAGAGTTTCGCAAGATCAAACATAATCAAATAAAATAAGACTAAATATTTAATGTGTCTTTCCTAAATAAACGAAGTTTTTTTTTTAATGGATTTAAACGAGTTCAAATATACATTATTTAGTGGTTACGTCTTTTTTGGCAAATATTTGTCAAGTGTGACCGTATCTTAAGATTGTTAAATCCGTGAAAACCGGAATTTCATTCCAAAGTAAACAACT
The DNA here is from genome assembly GCA_950370525.1 of Bellardia bayeri. NCBI lineage: Eukaryota > Metazoa > Arthropoda > Insecta > Diptera > Calliphoridae > Bellardia > Bellardia bayeri. The sequence goes on from OX493265.1 coordinate 68,133,197, forward strand.
CTAGATAACAATGAAAGGAATGTTTCAAATCTGTGTGAAATTCAAATCAACCTATTATTGAGTTAATTCATTCCAGATTTGTAAGATAATTTTCGTACGGAAATGAACAGTGTCACGGCAATTGGATATTCGTTTCGTTACGGTGAAAATAACCGGAATTGAGTGCGTCCCGCTCGACCAAATATTTTGTACTAAGCGGCAGCCAAAAGTTCCTTCATTAAAAACCTAAATAATAATATTCTTCTGGTAGAAGTTCCCCAAAAAAAAAGAAAAATCAATTCTGTGGGCTGCAAAAACAAAGGCTATGGTTTTTAGAAGACAAAATTAAATAGAAAAATCTGATTAGTATTATTTAAAAGTTTTGAATATATTTAGTGAAGAAATATAAAGAGCTTATATGTTCACGAAAATACTATTGTTCTATCATGTAAAGTCACTGGGTTCGTATTATCCTTAAATTTTGTTACTTTTTGATTGTTTCCTGTTGGAAATGTCTCTCGTTCTTGTTTTACATATTAAAGTTTTAACATTTTAATTGGATCTTTGTTCCGGAAGAATGATCACCGGCTAATGGCCGAATTCTCGGTCATTAGTTAACCATTGGTAAACTAAAATACTAACTGTTGTTTAACTATTACTTGTTATTCTTATGGCAAACTAAGCATTGCGAATAAAGAATCATTAGTTAGCCTTTGCCATTAGCTAACTAAATACTGTCAATTCGGCCATTAGTGAAACTGTCTGAGTCCCATTCGGTTCTAAGCGGCCACCAAAAGTTTCATCTCTTCATGAATAAAATTTTAAAATAAAATACTTTTCCAAGAAAAGCTTTAAAACAAAAAGACAAAGATAAAATCTGCTCAATATATTTAAAAGTTGTTAATATACAGTAGCTCACAACTTATTTTATAAAGAGCATTTTTTTGTTTTCAAATCTCTATAAAAGACAGAAACTTAAAAAAGAAAATTTGTCAGTAGTGAAATTTTGTATTTCCTTATGCTGATTTCTAAAATTAACCACCACTTTTCAATATCATTAAGGTCTGGAGAGTGTGATCAAATCAAAAATCATATCTAATATCCAGGTTTTCTGCGCTTTCCAACAAGTTGTCCTTCAGAATCTGAAGGTACATGGTTGTTTCTACAAGTGTTAAAATCCCAGTACTAGCGGATTCCATATACTATACATATGCCCAAACCATGACACTGTCACCACAATGCTTCACAGTTGCCTTTAAGTTTTCTTTGTTGAGTTCTGTATTTGGTTTCCGCCAAACATACGACATGTCGTTTCAACCGAATACTTTAACCTTAGATTCATCGTCGAAGATGATCGAATTCCAAAATGCAGATTCCTTGCAAACATGTTTTTTGACGAAATTAAGCCTGCACAGTCTGTTTTTCGTATTTATAAATGGTTTCTTACGTGCAACTCGGTCATTAAAATAATGTTGGCGCAAGACACGACGAACAGTTTTAACGCAACATTGTTTGAACAGGTCAGCTTCAACTTCGGATGCCAGATGTGAAGTTTATTGATAGCTTTATGGACCCGATTTTCATGGATGAAGAGCTCAATGATTTTTTGGACTGCGGAAGCTTTCTGGTATTTATCACAGAAAAATAAATATTTTAAAATCAGTTCTCGTTGTTCTATCGTTGTACACGACTCATTTGAACTATTTTAAATTGACACTTGTCGTTACAAAATCGGACTCCCATTTTAACAGAAAATATTGATAGAAGTAGAAAAAAATTATACACCACCACTGCATTGAGCTATCGTATCGGTACAGTAGAAATTGACTGCATAAAATAAGCTGTGACGTAAAAAACAGGCGTTTTTTTTCTGTAAATTGTACATTTTTGCAATAAATGTTTTTTGTTTGTTAAGGTACGGTCACACTTGGCAAATATTTGCCGAAAAAGACATAACCACTAAATAAAATATTTTTAAACTCGTTTATTTAAAAAAAACTTGGTTTATTTAGGACAAGACACAACAAATATTTAGTCTTATTTTATTTGATGCTGTTTGATCTTGCAAAACTCTTGTAAGTGTAAACAACGTCAAGCAAATGTTTGCCATATGTGACCATAAATTTAGACTATAAAACTTTTTCTTTTAAATGACCCCAATTTCATTTTTAAGTTCCTGTTTAGTTTTCTTTTCATGGAGCTTTGAAAACAAAACCGAAATTTACTGAATAAAATAAGTTGTGAGTCAATGTGTTTATTAGGAAGTGTTGTTCTATCATGAAAATACACTGGCTCCATATAATCCCCCTGATTAAGCTTTACTTTGAGAAATATTATATGAGAAGATATCATCTTTCTGCTCTTGTTTACCATTTCCATATTTTTTTGGACTTTTTGGGTATTTGACCAAACAAAATATGGTCAGAAATATTTATAAGATTTTCTAGCAACACTTAGCGAGAAACAGCGATCATGAATATTGATTTTGTTTTGATTTAATTTGCTTTGTTCTCTGTCTCTAACTTGTGGTTCGACAACAAGGAGCAGCTAAAAGGAGGAAGACTTTTCGAGTGGTAGACAACAAAAACAAAACCCAAACAAAAACATATGGCCGAAATGAATAAATGTAAAAATAAATAAATTATTTAGTTTGTGGCATGCCTTCGGAGTGTAAAGACGTTGTTGGTTTTATTTTTCAAACACATTTTCTGGTTTGTTTTGATATATTTCGGATTTATTGCTTTTTTAATTTTCGAGCGGACTACTGAATTTCTTATGAAAGTAAAACACTTTACTTGCTAAAAGAAAATTCGTTTCAAGACGTGAACTAGTGAGTGAGTGGTGGTGGCAGTAGTTAATATAGTGGTGTACTACTACTATACATACATATGCATGTGTGTGTTTTAGGTAGGGGAGAATTTTGATATTTTATTTTATGATCGTTGCTTAAAATTATTAAGTAGAGATAAAGTAGCATTTGGAAATTTGAATTATAGCTAAAACAACAACAACAGTGTTAATGATAATAATCATTTCAACAAAGAAAAAATTTATTAATAAAAATGTAATCATATCATAAAATGATTTCAGCCGTCATTAAAGCCAAATACCAAAGAGTTAACACTTTTAAAGCACCAATCAGTTAATTTAAACATTGAATGCTTTTGTGAACACATTGTTTCCAATCGAAAAAAAGAAGAAAGAAAATTCACGTAACAAAAATAAAAATTCAAAAATTATTCCAATTTTGTTTGAGGTTTAAATTTTATCGACACGTTATATTCGTCAGCTGCATAAAATAAAGTCTAAAGATTTAAGAAAAGTTAATATGTACTACCAAAAAAAACCAAAATAAATAGTTGAATTAAAAACTAAAAAAACACTACGATAAATTACTTTAAAAAAAATACACGTAAATAAACCAAAAGCAAAAAAGTTTAAATGCAACAATTTACTTAATGATAACGAGAATAGTAAATTTCTAAAGTCTATAAACAATAAATTAATTATTGTCTATACTTTGAACACAAATTTCTATCAAAACCAAAACAAACAAAAAAAACAAAAAGAAATTTTAAATTCACCCTAAAACACAAATTACCTAATGATTATTGTCTAAAGTTAAATTCGGGTTTTGTTTCCTGACAAAATAAAACAACTTAGGAAAAAACAACACAATTTTCAAATATAATTATAATTATCAAATTTGTAACCACAATGTGGAAAAATGAATTATTTTATATCTACCACTACAAAAAAAAAAAAAAAGTGTAAAAAGAAAAATTCGATAAAAATCAGCCAGTGATAAATGGCATCAATATTCTTACAATAGAAAATCAAACATTAAATCACAGCAAATAAACGTATTATTGATACTGATAGATTGCATCTAAAAGTCTTATCATACAACAAAATACTGTTATACTAAATATCTACTATAGCAAATTATATTATACTGATGATTTTCTATAGAGAATATTCTCATACTGAAAATTGCCTATAGAAAATTCTGTTATACTGAAGATATTCTATAAAAATTCTGTTATATCGGAGATTTTCTATAGAAAATTTTGTACTGAAAATTTTCTTAATTGTCTAAGAAAATTCCGTTATAATGAAGATTCCCTACAGAAAATTCTATTATACTGAAGATTTTCTATAGAAAATTATGTTGTACTGAATATATTCTAAATTATCTATAGAAAATTCTGTTGTACTAAAGATTTTCTATAGGAAATCTTTTTATACTGAATATTTTGTAATTGTCTTAAAATGTTTGTTATAGTGAAGATTTTTTACAGAAGATTCTGTTATACTGAAGATTGTGTATAAAAAATTCTGTTGTAGAGAAGATTTACTATAGAAAATCTGGTTATTCTGATTCTAGATTGTCTATAAAAACACTGTGGTACTAAAGATTTTCTATAAAAAATTCTGTTATACTGAAGATTTTCTATAGAAAATTGTGTTGTACTGAATATATTCTAAATTATCTATAGAAAATTCTGTTGTACTAAAGATTTTCTATAGGAAATCTTTTTATACTGAATATTTTGTAATTGTCTTAAAATGTTTGTTATAGTGAAGATTTTTTACAGAAGATTCGTTATACTGAAGATTATGTATAAAAAATTCTGTTATAGAGAAGATTTACTATAGAAAATCTGGTTATTCTGATTCTAGATATTATTGCAAGAACGACCATCACAATAACCAGGCATCCACATTAACTACAGTCTAGAGTGTTCCGTCATTTCGTTAAGAGTCACCCGGCAGAAGATATCCAGCTTTGACTAGTTCATTTGCGCTGATATTGTCAGATACACCCGAATAACCAGACACCCGAAATAAATTCAAGTTACAATGACAGTCTTCATAAATGCAGTTTGAACTGCAACACTGCAAAGAAATTTATTACCAAGGCAAAGCAACAATTCTTTGTCAAAAAAAATTAAATAACATTTCAGTGCATTTATGAACGCGTAAACTTAGTTTTTTTCTTTGTGTAATTAAATATAACTTTTTGCAAAATTTAATTAAATCCGCAATTTCTACCACAAATTATATTTTTTATGTATGTTTAGTTTTGCCGTCAGGAAAAATTTAATAATAAACTTTACTAAGGGCAAAAGAATCACAAATGAAGACAATGCACAAATTTGACAAATGTTGCGCATTGAAAAGCATTGACATGCAACAATGAACTTGCGGCATCACCAAAACTAAGTCTACTGTATTTATGAACAGTATGCATTGCAGTGTTGCTGCATTTATGAAGTCAGCCAATGTTTCGTCATCTTGTTAACCAATCTAAATGTCATGTGGACACCGGAGCAAAATTGATATACTGTTTTACTATCAGTACAAATTCGAATATCTTGTACTTCAGCCAGTGTATCGCCCTATTTATGACTGAAATGTATCCTGGCTAACACCCATGATATTTCCGTAAAAATTTAGGAATTTTAAAATAAACACAAAATTATTTAAAATGGTTACGTAAGCATCGTGATGTGATTTTTATAAATTGTGAATAAATGAAGCAACTACGAAATATGAGTGTCTGTACATTATTGAATTTTCAAGCAATGATTTATCTAGCAGAATAACATTGCACATTATTTATGGCATCTGAGACAATCGCAAATTATTATTTGAAGTCAAACGTTTTTTTTTTTTAGAAAACAGTAGCTCTATTACTACAAGTATATCACGAAAGAATGTAACTGAAGAGAATTTTTAACAAATTTAGTAATATTATGATCAGTTATAATCAGTTAATTGTAAAACGTATGCTCGTTTTTATACCCTACTTAACCATAGTGGGGAGATAATATTTCCAAGACTTACCGTAAGCTGAATTAACAATGTCCGTCCATCCGTTCGTCTGGCTAAGTGTGTATGTAAACCTTGTGCGCAGAGTACAGGTCACAATTTTGAAGATATTTCCATAAAATTTTATACATGATATTTTTCAGCCCAAGAACTGGGTTGAGTTTGAAATTGGTTGAAAATATCCTCTCGAAATAGGAGTTTATCGGTCAAAAATGTTTGATTAATGCACATATCCAAACAAATTTCGCCATATATAAGTTATACATGAAGCCTAATCATATTTACAAATTTTGTGCATATCGGTGAATAATTTACCATAGCCCCCATATAAGACCCACTGCCAAAAATCACTTTAAAGAGCACAACTCTCTTAAAAATGTTGGTATCCAAATAATTTTCAACAAAAATTTGTATATCATTATGATGATCGGACCATTAAATAAGTTTCAAATATACAAAAATCATGACACCTTATTTTGTAACGGTCAGTCAATAAATAGCGAAAGATATTCGAAAATCGAGATAAAATTTAAAGCAAAAAATATTTATGTATATGCACAAAAGTCATGCCTCTAATTTGTTGGATAATATAATAATAGGTCATTGCTCCCATATAGTGCCCATTTTTTTAAAACTGTTTTTCCACAGGGTATTATATGGTCGGGCTTGACCGACTATACTATCTTACTTGTTGTCATTATGAATATCTAATTATGTACATATAATTCACGAATAAATAATTAAACTTAATATTTACAATTGACTATTTTGGTACAATGTTTAATAAAATACGCGCATACTAACTTTTACTAAAAAGTCAATGTCTGTTCTGAAACAGAAAATAAATTATTTAATATGTTTAACAATAAATTCAACATTTTTACAAGCGAGTAAATACGTATTTATAGAAATATAAATAACAACAAACACAATTATGTACATACTAAATATCAATTTATAAATAATTTATAATTAGATAACTGATTATTGAAAATATAAATACAATATTTGAATATTTACATTGTAACAAAATCAATTGAATCGTTTATAATTTATATTGATTGACTATGAACGAAAAAAAAAACGATTGAAAGAAAAATTAGATTAATCTGCGAGTCAGACTGACTGCTTGATAATTTTGCATCTTATTGAAACGTATCTGACAGTTTTATTATCTCTAACTTACTTAAGCTCAAAGAAAGTGTGTAAACAGTTTAATAAGAATAACAATAATACATATGTGTGTGTAAATGTATGTAAATTTGCTTGTATGCATAGTGTAAACGATGTGCATAGTACATTTTCGTTGATAATTGATGAATGTATCTTTTTGTTGTGATGTTTTGTATATCATCTGACTGTGAGTGTGACTGTCTCGTTTAGTATGAGTTTTACAACAATAACGAAAACATTATTTATTTGTTTATTTTTTTTTTTTTATTTTTGTTGTTCTGCTGTCAGTTCAATAAACGTAAACAGAATCAAAACAGAAATGAAAACAAAAATGCCAGAGTGTGTGCTCATTGAACTAAAAACAGAGAATTCCCTTTCATTAATGATTTTAAAAAATATGTGTTGCCAGAAAATTAATTAAATTATCTCTTAAAGTAGGGAAATCCAAATTTAATCATTTAAACTGTGTTCCAATGTAAAAGGGTTTTCAACAGGAGCTTTATTTTTCAAAAAAAAAAGAAAAGTTAAACAAAGAATTTATATGAAAATCATACAAATGTATATTGTAGTAGTGAAAAGAATAGAATTTGGTAATTACAATAAATATCACGACTACGCATGCAGATTTCGATTATTTTATTAACATTTTCAATAATTTCAAATAATTTTTTGGCGAAACAGCGCGTTCATTAAATCACGGCACAGATTTTGAGTTTTAAGGCTGTAATCGATTCGATTTTCTTTTTATAGACTCTGTCTTTAACATTGCAGTTTTAATTAGTTATTAACATATCTCGATTCACCGTTACTGCATTTCAGCCGAATGTTCAAAATGGCCCAGTAAGGCCTACAGTTCACATAGCGAACCATACAGTGACACCTTCAGCATGCAAAGGCTTTTCAACAATTGATCATGTTGATGTATCCAAGCAAATGAAAATGGTATTTGGCGATTAAAATGCAGCATTTGTTTTATATTGTTTTTTTTTTTATTAGTCAAAATTGTAAAGAAAAGATTTCTTATCTGAAAACAAAGCTTTAATTTAGTCATTTCCTTTTCTGGAAACTCTTTTATTTCTGTATGTCTCCCTCTCTCTCTCTCTCTATCTTTCTCAGATCAAACTCAATTAAAAAAGGATTTTTTGGATAAATACTCGTATACATATTAAAGTAATAATTTATATACGTTTAATTGAATATGAAAAATTATACTGCTACTAATTATTAAAATTATACTGAACAAAGAAGATATGATTAACCACTAGAACTTCTTTGTTCATTTACCAAAAATTTTATGCATTTATTAAGAATTTTATTAAATTTAATTGTTTAAATACATGAAAACGAATGGTTAAGTAATATTAATTATATAATTACAAACATTTTGTTGAGAGTTGGCAGTTTTATTATTGCCAAAGCGTGTTTTTATAACGAAGAATATAGAAAACATTTCACACAAAACTTTTTTGAAAGTAAATTACATGGATATTAATAAACTGTCTTAAATTATTTCAAAAATCATACCTTTTTCAGTTTCTTTACAAGATAACCAAGCATTCATTAACAAGACATATTAAATATGTACATAATTTATTAAAAATATGCATTTCAAAACCATTCATATGACAATGACCCTACCTGTCCATTATTACACCATATTGAGGCAGTCAGATAACGTGCGAGCACATTAAACAAGACCAACCAAACAGAAAACAAAAACATCCACGTTTCGTCTATTAAACGAACAAAGCCCATTAAACCCAGTCATCAACCAGCAAACAAACCCAACAAATGATTAAATAAGTACATACAAACATACAACTTTCAATACACTACTCTCTTTGCTCTTTTAATGTCATATTCTTGTTCTTCTTTGTTTTACAAAAATTGCAGTCAGGGATGGAAAATTAATTTTTATGTTATACAAAAATTCTATAAAAAATACTGTTATACAAAAATTCTATAGAAAATACTTTTATACACAAGATTTTCTATAGAAAATACTGCTATACACAAAATTTTATATAGAAAAAAACTGTTATATACAAGATTTTCTATATAAAATACTGAAGTTTTTCTATAGAAAATACTTTTATACACAAGATTTTCTATAGAAAATACTGTTATACACAAGGTTTTCTGTTGAAAATATTTATACTGTTATACACAATATTTTCTACAGAAAATACTGTTATAAACAAGGTTTTCTATAGAAAACACTGTTATACATAGGATTTTCTACTGTTATACACAAGATGTTCTATAGTGTAAACACAAGATTTTGTTTAAAAAAATATCAAGAAAGGTATCAACTTGTTCAACCCTGATTTCAGTGTTTTGTGTTTCAGTTACTACGAGTTTGATTTTGTGTACACACGAATTTAAATCTCTCGTAACCATGGAGGAAAAATTGCAATTAATTATGAGTTTCCAAGGAATAGTAGTAAAATTTTAAAAGTACCCTATAAAAAACTTATTTTTGTTAAGCGTGTTTTGAACAAGAACTTTGTTTCCAAACAAGATCTTTGGAAAGTGAATTAATACAAAACAAACAAAATTAGAAAGTCTATATCAAATGAGTTGATAGCTAACTCAAATTCATTTTTAAATGCTCTTAAACTGTTAGATTAGCTTCTAAAAAGCTTTTGGAAAAAGCTAACATTGCATTCAAAAAATTTTAAAAAAATTAAGTTGCTACTCTAACCTGAAACACCGTTATTTAACTGTAGGGTGACATCACCAATAAGAATAAGTATAAACAAAACTTAACTAAACAACTGACATTTACAACCAACAACAATCGCACACTATGCAGTGTTTACAAATAGTGCTGCTGCAACAATAACACAAAAGCAAATAAACAAATTATTAAATAAAATAAAGAAAACAAACAATAATTAAAACGAAACAAATCTTTACAGATACGACGACAGCCGTTAAACAAAACAAAGGAATCAAACTAAAAGACTGAAAAAAAATAAAGTGAGTGAATGAATGAATCATGTTGCAGACTGAAATGAACGCAGCCTAAAACAATAATTGAAATCCTTAATAACTAAAATAATTGTTTAATTAATTAAATAAAGTGTTTGTTAAAAAGAAAATGTTTAAAATATTTAACATTTATTTGTAAATGTTCAATTCACAAATAAAAAGAAAAATAGCAAATATATATACAAAAAAAGATATTTATTATTAAAAAATAGAAAAAAGCAAAAAAATGGCCGAATCTAAATATATTCCAATAGCCACCACGGAGTCTCTCAACACCTATAATAATAGCTCAGCTAAAGATGTCAGTGATGGTGACACTGATGTCATAACCCTAAACATTTTATCCGGGTGCAACAATGACAACATCTCGATTTCTGTGCCCCAACCACGCTCGACGGCCACACCTACATCAACAACCACCACCAAAAGATTATTTTCTAGGAAACCAAAAAATCTACATTTAAAAATTTCCTCGCCTTTGGTGGAAACGGAAAATGACAATTTGTCAAGTGATACATTTAAAACAGCTAGAACAACAAATAATTCTACCTTCTCAACGACACCATCGACATCGACGATGACCACAACCAATTCAATATTTCCCCACGAACAAACTAGAACGAGTAAAAAATTAAATATTGGTTTTGAAAATATACGCTATACGGCGCGTATGGGATTCTTTCGAAGAGGTATGTACGAGATATATTTGAAATTAATGTCTTTGATTTATTTAGCATATCATCTATATTATATTCACCCCTATCGTGAATAAAAATTCCCCATGAAATTTGTTCCCTTTTCACATTTTTCTTATTAAAATTCAATGTTAAAAAAATAAAAGGGAACAAATTTCATGTGGAATTTTTATTCACGATAGGGGTGATTGTTTCATGATTTCATCAATCTATCTAGTCATTTCTTTAAAACTCATTGATTCTATGATTCATGAAACCCAAGAAATTAATCGCAGGATGACTTTTGCTCATGTTCTGAAATTATTGGTAAATATACCGTAAATATTGCTTGTTTGGGAATTTATGTATTAAAATATTTGAAAGGCGTCATTTTGCCACTTTCTTGCTTCGGTTTTACTTGAAAGATATGTTTAGTTCTGTATTATCATGCCCACAATATCAAAATCTCCTGATTCCACAATGGTTACACTATTGAAATCTCTCTTTCCGCACAACCCCAAGCAGGGATTGTCCCGAGATTCTTTTTATGTCAATAATTCATGTTTTGTCTAATTGCCACAATCTGCGACACACTTGCAATCGTTCAAATCGACAGTATTCATGTACAAGCGACCACATTCAGAGATGTTTACAAGATATTGATTAAAAGAATTAGTTTGAATCATGGTTTGCTTTATTGCTTCAAGCTCCGACAATTTTGACAGTATTGCGAATTCGAATCTATTCGCACGATTTTATTAGAAAGGTTTATGCCTTATTGCCGCAATCATTCATAGACCCGGCCTAAAACTTAAAGGCTATGGATGGGAAATGTTGTTGTCATGTGAAACAGTATAGATAGCGTTGGAAGTGTTATGTAGAAGGTCATTAAGAAAAACAAGGAATAGAGTAGGATAACAGACCCTGGAATTAATCTTTAACTCGTTTGATATGATCTCATTTACAACAACTTGTCTATTGCAAACTTTCTCGGTAGTAGACATATACTCGACATCAAATCTTTTTTTATTTGAAATCCATATTATCAATATCACGATATTCTAGTAAAATCCAAAGAGCACCCTAAATTAACGTTCAAAAGATCAGACAATTTCTCGAATTCTGCATCTTAGATTCAATCGTTTATGACCACATCGCTTCAGGTGTAATTTTTCACGGTTACTATCACAGAAACATGATCCTTGGGAAAGAAAGAATCGTTGCCGATTATCCATCTATTTTGATTAACATAAATGATATTCACTGAACTATTCAGTTGCAAGTTAATATTCTAACACATTCTAAATTATCCTGTATACCCTTGTTCTCACAATCCAGAAAATCCTGCTGTTAAAATTCCCAGCCAACACATTTGGGAAGAGCGGAAGAGTAAAGAGTGGTTATTATTCTCAGGAATCTAAATCTCCTGCTCTTCAAGACTACAAAATACGTAGATATCGAACTACTTGGGTCTCGCCAAATAAAGCAATTTCTAGAGAAATTCATATATTCTTTTTCGATTAAGAGCACATTTGTGGTGTGGTCAGCACTCCAAACTCCTCAATGAAGAGTCAATTACCAACTCTGTTTTTTCTCGTCAGTGTTTAATGAAGGGTCTATCCCACTTCTAACCATAAATTCCTGTACGGAAGACATATGAATTCCATATTGAAAAAAGGTTTCGGTGTACAACAGCAAAGGTGTCAACAAATATTTAGTTTTAATTTATTTGATGCTGTTTGATCTTGCAAAACTCTTGTAAGAGTAAATAACGTCAAATAAAATTTGTGCTAAAACAAGCGGTTACGCTTTTTTTTAGTAAATATTTGCCAAATGTGACTGTACCTTGAGACACCTAAGCATATGGGCATAGTCATCTTCAGGTAGGAGTGTCATATGGAAATCCTGGGATAATATCGAAGAGAGTGATCAACCAATAGGTATATGTAACGCATAAATAGTCTAAAGTATATATGATTAATCGCCCATTTATTCATTAAAGAGAGTCGGTCATGTGGAAAATATGGTTTAGACAGGAAAACCATCTTGTCGACTAAAAAACCCTCATAAAGTCCCTCCATTTTAATTGCTTGCAGTTCTCTTAATCATGATGAACAATTTTTCTGTCGATATTTGCTATTCTTTAGGATAATTAAACTAGGGAAATTTTGGTTAGTAATCGTTTTTCAATATCCAGGATAACTGATTGATTTCACTGACTAGTTTCTTTTACAGAAGTTTATAATTTTGTCGATGGAAGAATCATTTCATCTTTATTTAGAAGAATATAACCCTCGTACTACAATTTAAATGCACAAACAATTTTGAAGATTTTCAATTAATATTAAAGAATTTCTTTTGTGCAATTTCAAATGATATTCAAACTTTTATTTCCTGAATTTCTAGTGTATTATTTAAGTAAACTTAAGATTCTTGAGAAAAAATCAAAACCAAGTACTCGTGTAATTTGTCAAACCACTCTACTACTGCTCATACGTGATTCTGGGTTTTAGATTAAAATACATACATACATATGTATAAAACAAATAAAATAATTCGTATTCTTGAACATAATATAATTTTGTTTTTGTTTGTACTTTGAACTAAACAATATATAATAACAACAAATAATAAAATACAAAAAAAACCATCGCATTACTAATTTCCTTAATGGATATTGCAATGATATTATAAAGAGTAACACATAAATTTGCGGCAAAAACAAAATAAATAAATTAAAATACAACTAAACTCGTAACAATAATTGAGTGTATACAAACAAAAATTAAGAATAAAAAAAACAATAAAAAATAATGACTACTTATTAATTTCAATACGTGTCGTAGAGTGAAATACAAAATATTAATGTCCATCACGTTAAATTATCATTTAAACACTACAGGAAATTTGAGTAAAGCAAGCAAAAATGAGTAATATGTACTTGTTTTTCCAAACCACATTTAAACTTAGTTTATGAGGATTTCGTTGAATAAGTTTTGTTATAGTAAAAAATGGGTTAAAAAGTCTGTTTAAATTACAACTGATTTCAATTCATTAAATCTAAACAAAAAAATAATAGATGAATTGAAAACACAGTTAAACTAAGTTAAACATAGTTGTATAAGTTTAGTTAAGCTATAAAACCTGCTTCAACTACAACTTTATTTAAACGATGTAATCTTTCAAGTGTTGATCCTTTTATTTATTTATGAGCAAAATTTTTAATATCAGGTTAATAACTAACCACCTTATTCTAATTACATCTAGTGTAATGCCATTAATATCCATTTGTGCATTAATTATGAAAAGAAAAGTGTAGATATCACTAAAATCTAAATGTATATACTCGTATTTGCCTTTATCATTATCATACAGCACATTTGTTTTATCACACAAACAAACATATGAATACTTAATTGTAAAAGTGAGTTAACAATGTTTATGACGAATACGCTTTGTTTTAATCTTTAGTTAATTCGTGGTTTCGTGTATAAAAATGTGGAACAAAATTGTCTGTTTTTGATGATTTTATGCTTATTATTATTATTATTATCATTTTAAGGAAACGCACAATTAATAGAAATATCCGTTATGAAATTCTTTATTAATAACGGCAATTTTTCAAATTGAAAAAGAGGAAAATTAAATTAATAAAAATACAAGGCTTGTCTGCAAAAATAAAACATTAAAAATTAAGTTTGGCGCAGCTTTTTAAATAAAACCTCACAACCCCAAGAAACAGCTAAAACTCAATACAAATCTATCCAGCTATGATTATAAAACACGATGGCCACGTATCAAACTGATTTGACAAACTCAGTTTTTTTTGATTGTGTTAGTGAAAAAAATCTCACACGTATATGTCGATGTGAGTTTGACGAAAATCAAAACAATTTAGATTTCACTGCCGCCGCTACTTCAAACTAAATACATACATATTATTTGTCAAATCAGTTTGATACGTGACCATCGTGCTTAAATAGAGAGTATTCCGATGCGAATGTCCAATGCAGACAGCTTAACTGAAACTTAACAGAATTAAACTATGGTTTGAGATAACCAAAGTTAACCAATTCTTAACCTAGAAGGTATAGAATTTATTGCTTTCATTATCTAAAAGAATGATGTGCCTAATGGCTTAATTGATACTGCGTAAATAGTGAGCTTTGGCAAAGCTGCGCAGAATATATTGAGTACAATCTTACCACTGCCCCCTATCTTAGCCAAGATCAAATTTCCGGGCCATATTTTGAAATAGTCGATAGAAAAATGACTTCCAAAATTGAGTCACTTTTATTGTAGGACGTAACAAATCGTATTCGTGTCACGTTCGGTTTCTGATAATTTCGATTATTGCAAAGTGAATGTCCAATACTCGTATTGCTATCGAACACAGTCAAAATCTGTTACTATTCCCCCAATCTCTTGCAAACTTAAGCTTCGGTATAAGTTGATCTGAATTGTATTAAATTATTAATATGACTGTCTAGAAGATTCATGTGCCTAATAATGTATTTGATTAACAGACACTGCGCAATATTCATAATGAAAATATTAAATTTTTTGTAGATAGTTTCACAATTAAGGGCAGTGAACATCCTTGTCTCTTGAAAAATCAAAATCGTACCACTCCTTATCCTAAAACGAATTGCCGGCCCTATTTTAATATAGTCAATATCAAGTAATTGATTAAAATATTGGTTTGTTCTTCCAATAATGGAACCTCCAAATTTATGTCACACTTGTTGTAGGACATGCCAAATCGTTTCCATCAGCAGCTTTCCTAGTTTTTCATTGAAAAGGAGAACACTGCTGTCTGTACCTTAAACGAGAAATCAACTTAAATTGAAGATATTAAAAGGTTGTAGCAACCATCAGTGGTTTGTTTGTTTAGCTCGCTCCATTTAGCAGTTACACAATAAATCATAGAGTCGCAAACGTATCAACGAAAGCTGGGGGGTTCTTGTGTATTTCGATTCAAAAAGAAAACCGAAAAGCAAAATCGTATTTTGAAAGCTTCTGCTTTCGAATCGAAATACATAATAAATAACCCTCCCTGGGCTGAAAATTAATATCGAATTAGAATTAATGCAGTAAACAGAAGACCTTCCCTGATAAATAATTAAATTCTGGATGATGTTGACTAATTCGGAAGTCTTAGTTTAATTATTACGGAAACTGGGGCAGTCCTTAATAAACGAATAAAGAAAGAAACTCAATCATAAGGGCACAAGGTGTTGAAATCATTAATTTCAAAAATGTAAGATTAATTGGATCGTATACACTCTCCGTAAAGAACATCAGAAATTGCTAAAAATTCTATTGAATGGAATTGAAAATCAAGCCGAAGGCTGTGTAAAACTTTGAAAGGTGCAAACGAAAGACGTTTGTTGAAGACGTACATATGCTACTTCTAGAAATGACGAATTTATATCAGAGTAAGACATAATTAATGCGAAATATATGCCCGACTGCAGATTGCAAGAAGAAAATAATTATATTTAAAGAAACATCGGAATCCTACAATTAAATCCTATTCACAATAGAAAGACTAAATTAAACTTGTACAATTAAAGCAATTAAAAAATATGTATAAGCTTACGTAAAGTCCTAATTGGTGATTGTAATGAGTTTTTGTCTAATATCGCAAAGTGCCTAAGACGCCCATGCAATTGGTCATAGCCGTAGGAGTGTCGTGAAAATCCTGAGAGAATATCAAAGAGAGTGATTAAACCTGTGTGGTTTACACAGGAGAACTGAATAAAATAAAGTTCCTACATCTAATTGCTTTGAGAGAAACTTAGTCCCCGTTTACACAGGGATACATTTGGAAGGGAAACATCTGGAATTCTGTTTTGTATTTTCCTTCGCGGTCATACAGGGAAACATTTTGATATTTGTCTAATTGCAGTGTTGTTTTTTTAATTTCTACTGTATTTATGTATATTTTATATACATATTTGATTTCTGAAATAAATAAATAAATAAATTATAAAAGATAAAATTTATAAAAAACAGTTATTTTATTTATGTTTTTATTTTTATTCAAACAAAGTCAAATATAAAACATAGAGAACAAAGCACGTCGAAAATAAATAAAGTAATTGTCAAAAAGCATAGCAAATGTAAACAATAAGAATGAATGCACAAAGCGTGTTTCCGAGAACGGGAAACAAATTTCATATTCTCTTCCCCACCCGTCCCTCTCTGCTAAACAAAATGTTTCCCTGTGTAAACGGGACTTACAATTCTCTTCGCCATTATAAACAATTTTCCTGCCGACATTTGCAATTTGTGTTGATCTTATTTTTTTAGACTTTAATACTTCGGAATAATTAAACTGAGGAAGTTTTGGTTAGTAACCGTTTTTCATTATACCGGATAACTGCCCGAATACATCGACTAGATTTTTCCACAGGAACAGAATCTGAAGAATTCAATCTGTTTACCGAATCCTTTTGAGATATTTATGGACTGAAAACTGGCTTAGGTTTTATTAGATGTTACCTCAAAGTAAACATCGGCCTTAAAATCTATTAAAGTGTCTGCATGTAATCGAATCTGGTGAATATCAATAATCTCTGAATAAGATGGCGAGGTAAATAGTTTTGCGGAACTATGTTAATTGCCAGACACTAGGGCAACCTAACTAAAAAATGTTGGTCATACTTAAGGGAACTCCCCAATTATATTGACAATCTGTCTAAGGTGTTATCAGAAATATGGGAACGACAATCGAGTTTACAATTATAGTTTCTGGATTTCTCTTTAAAGATGAAAGTCGCCTGATGTTGAATATATGGAGAGGATATTTACACCACCAGTCTGGCGGACTTAAATGGATGCCTAAATGACGTTGAATTTAGTTTATCATCTTTAAAAGTTATGATGAGATAAAAGAGTAAAATGTTGGTTGGCAAGATACCAGATGAATCTGAAAATTTATTGGTTAGTTTGATCCCAAATGCTGAGTTAGACCAATCGAATGGAGTACTGCTTTAATAAACATTCATCGTGTTTAAATAGCTGAGGAATTTCAAAGATTAATGACTAAATTCACAGTCTTTAGTTAGCTAATGGTAAAGGCTTAACTAATGATTCTTTATTCGCAATGCTTAGTTTGTCATAAGAATAACAAGTAATAGTTAAACAATAGTTAGTATTTTAGTTTACCAATGGTTAACTAATGACCGAAAATTCGGCCATAAGAGTCACATCTGGTTTGGAGCTGATGCTTGGAGGCTGAATAATTATCATTATAAGGAAGAGAGATTTTTTCCTGTTATGGCTTGTACCACTGAGTTCTCTGTTGATATATCGGAAATGGAAACTCTGATAAGATGAAAACTATTTTTAGATGTCACTATTCGTAACTCGAAATTGTCGAAATAAGGATGGTGAGATGTGAATTATCTATTCTACCCAATTCTGTTTATCTAAGACGTGTAATGTTTTTGTACAGATCTATCTGAGATGGATATAAACTACGCGATGAAACATATTTTCAAGGAGCCGTAACATATTTTAGTCTCGTGTTCATAAATTACGTTTTAAGCCATTTCTAGTGCATCGGTTTGGTGTGGTGTCGATGTCTTCCTGCTTGATCATATTGGAAACAACGCTAAAGTACACAAGTTTGTAATTCAGTGGTGACGTTCGTTTTATATATACATTGGGTTTCTCAAGCGTTAACTAGGCGAAATATAGTTTTTTTCAAAGCGCAAAAGTTAATAAAAAATGATTTTCACCTTAATTTTCGATTTTTGGAATTACCTTTAAAACCATCATATGACAACAATAAACTTAACAAGCGATTAAATTTTATCATTAAGTAATAACTAGTTTCAAATGCCATTATTTCTGGAACAATACTATAACACCATATGTCCGTTTTCCAAATAATTTGTATCATAAATTTATTAATGAAACAATAAAAGCATTTAAATCCAAAAAATGGATTACTAAGATAGTAAAAAATAGAGTAATTAAATTTATTTAATAGTAGTTCTATTTAAATACTTATGTACAACAATGTTTCAAATTAATGTCAAATTTTATAATTGTAATAAAAAGAATTTGCCGAAAACACCTGTTATTATGATGTACTAAACACTTGAGAACTTTAAAAAGGTTAAAATATTTAGAAAACACAACAACAAAAATCAATAATAGTAAATTGTTTTTATCAAAGCGATAAGATTTAGATTTCCTTTTATACTTATAGCTATGAGTAGTACGATATGAAGAAATAAGTTTTAAAATCGTTATATTTTTGCTTTTATTAAATATTTGCTGTGGTTTCTACACGAGTTGTATAGAGAGATAATCATGTGTAAAAGATCAATGTCCGATTTAATTGAAAGCGAAAATTGTTGATTTTTTCTGTATATTAAGAAATTATATAAAGAAATGTTTTTGGGCAGTTGAAACTGAAATTGAGCTCTCATGGCAAAATGAACATAATACTATAATGAACAAGTAAAAAACCATAGACGGTCAAGCCCGACCATATAATACCCTTATATGGTAGGTATGACTAATTTTATACCGATAATCATAAAATTGGGCCGAATGATTTTTAAATATATGTGACATATTTGTGTGGAATATTATTTAGATACCAACATTTTTAAGACAGTTATGCTCTTTAAATTTGTTGTCAAAAGTGAGCCTTTTATGGGAGCTATGGCCGATCTGCATGATATTTGTAAATGTGATTAGGCTTCATATACAACTTATTTGTGGCGAAATTTGTTTTGATACGTTTATAAATTAAACATTTATGACCTATAAAACCCTATTTTGGAAGGACATTTCTATGAGGGCTAGGTGAAATAATGGATTTCAACCAAAATATGTTGTAAAATTTATTGAAATATCTTCAAAATTGTGACCTGTACTTTTTGTATAAACTTTACATAGACAGACATACTTAAATCGACTCAGGTAGTGAGTACGATTCGGTCGGTTATTGGCGTTACAAACATCACCACAAATCTAATATACCCTTCCTACTATGGTAGTGTAGGTTAGAATTATAGATAAGTATACAAAATACAATACTGTAGAAAATTTGCCTGTTGCAAAACGACTAAAGCGTCTTACAAAAACTGAAGTAAGATCTATAGTAAGAAAAGTAATAGCTCAACATCAGTGCTGTAAAAGAAGCTGAAAATGTAACGAAAACTTCTGAAATACCTGTAAGCTCGAGTACTATTAGAAGATCTTTGCATTAAAATGCTCTACATAGTAGAGTGCCACGTAAGAAGACTTTTATATAAAAAAAATATATGTATAAACGCAACAAAAATTTGTTTGGATAAAATTCTTTTTTAAGGTTGAAAGTAAGTTTGAGATATTTGGAGTTAAAAAAAAACCCAAAAATATTGCGAACTAAGAACGAAACCTTTTGTAATAAATATGTTACCATGACGGTAAAACATGGCGGCGGTTCAGAATGGTCTGCGATTTTATGGCGGCATCAGGTTTCGGTAATCTTGCATTTATTGAATCTACAATAAAAAAGGAAGATTATCTACATTTTAAAAAATAATGCAGCCCCTACTGTAGAGAATTTAGAACTAGCACAGAACTGGAATTTCTCACAGGACAATGATCCTTGCTTAATCATTGCTCAAAAACTTTATATCATAATCCGCAATAACCAGACCTCAATCAATTTGAGCACCTCTGGGAATATTAGGACAAAAAAAAATAGGAACAGACATATTTCTTGCAAGGATAACTAACTAAAGAATTCGTTGTTTCTACATACATATGTCTACAAAATAGCCAGCTGTGCTAAAGGCAAAAGGACTGCTAAGTAAATAATAAATTTTCAAATATTTAAACGTTTTCGCAAACACCTTTAGTGTTATGTGTTACACTTTTTATTGATGTATGTTTAATTAAGCAGTCAATTGTTATGGAATTTCTAAACATTTTAATGTTAATCAATATAAAAAGGGAAATGATTAACAAGTGTTCAAACTCATATAATCAATATCAATATCGTTTTCAATAATAGTTTATTGTTAATTAATAATTATTAATTTGACAGTTGCTGTCTAAGAAAAGAGTTTCAATTGTTTTTGCAGTTCATTTACTTTTCATCATTCCAACACAAAGACATTATTGATACCTCATCTTTAATACAAGCTACATATAAAAAATAAATTAAAATAATATTATAAAACTTAATTGATAAAGATAAGTAAACAACATCTTTATAGATTTAAAATAATTTATAAATTAAGCTGTCCAAAAAGGTGTTAATAATTTAATTCAATTTTATGGTTAATCACATGGCAAAAACTGAAATATTGCTATTTCCCTGATAATAAGCTTTAATGATTAAAATACACTTAAAGAAATTTATTAATGGAAATTTAAAAAAAGCAATATGCATTAAAAGCTTTAAATTAAAATAAAGTTATCATTATTAAAAAGAAAAAATAAAGGTAAACAAATAAGTATTTAAAAGTCCCGATTGAGACAATCAGGCATGTGATAGAAATCGAAAACAAAAACGAATGAGTTTTAGAAGTAAATTTGTTCGTAATATTTCTATATTGAAAAACTTTTATCACATAAAATATAAAGATATTTTTTTTTTAAAAGACCACATTAAGTGAGAGGAGCGCTGCCTGACTGTCGACAAAAATACCTATATTGCCGTAAATGTTATGATCATGTAGTGTATCACAAGCTGCCATGATTGCAAAAATTTCCGCCTGGAAAACACTACACTCATTCGGAAGACGATACGAGATGCTTACCCCAGGTTCGTCACAGAAGACTCCAGAACCAACACCGCAGCTCATCTTAGAGCCGTCCGTGTATATCCTAGTGTCATATTTGTGCACGAGATTACCCATATTCCACTCACTTCTGAAGGGAATTAAGACCTTGAATACCCTTTCAAAATCCGTGTATGGAGTAATATAGTCAGATGGTTGGAGAACGATCGAAGGCAGCTGGCCAAGAATCCCCGCGTGGCCATATATTCTCGATCTCCAACAACCGGACGCCTGAAGCCTCGTTGCACTGCAGGCAGAAGTGGCCATTATGTGAAGGTCAATTCGCATAAGGTGCAATATAGTGGTCAGTGCCTCTGAGGGCTAGTTCTTAATGCGCCGGTTATGCCAATGCAGGCTGATCTCTGGACTTTGTATAGTTGGTCTACGACATTGGGCTACTAAAGAGAATCTTAAAACAAAAATTTTAAAAATTTGATTATAAATGCATTAAAATGTATTTCCAAAACTGATTCGTTTTCGATTTTGATATCCATCAAAGGGACCCAAGTTTCTAATACATTTATACGAGTACTTAACAAAGTGATAAATAATTTATTTAAAACAAAAATAAAACTAATTTCAATTTATGCAACAAATAAACAAAAGAACAAGTGCAAATGTACTTAAAGTTCAATATACCCCCTACTGATCCTCTCTAACCTAAATACATTTATTTATTCATTTATATGTATTAGAAACAACAAAATAGCAATTAATAAAATATTACAAACAAATCATATTGCGGCATAAATAATAATACTAATGTAATTTTGTTGATAAGCCAGCAATCTTCATAAAAAAATTTATTATTTTAATAATATACAAATAAAATATTAATAATAATGACAATAATATGTTTACAAACATATATAAATATTAAAATAAGAAAGCAATAACAATATGAAACTTAGCAATAAATAGCCAAAGTTCATAGACGTACTTCAAGCTAGTCATACAACGTTTACTAACAGGAGGTGGTCAAATATAAAGGGACTTTCAAAAAAAATAGCATTTGCCTTCACAAAAAAATTCTTTTTTTTTTTATTTAGCGATTAAAAACTATTTTGACGGAGAATTAATCCCTTAAAATTACCAGGTTATCCCCCGTCGATTTAAGTAAGTCCCAAGTCGACCTATACCTTCATACACGCTTAAATCTTGTATTAAAATAATTTAATACTTCGAAAAACCATAACGAGGTACAGTTAGACGTCGTCAAGCATTAACCAATGCAAGAGTGTGCCGCAAATCGAAAAAAAAGCAGGCCGTCTTTTGCCCTTAACCAATAATGGCAATGTCAATGGCAAAACAATTCTTGATATCTGTTGAAAAACCAAGCGAACTCAAAGTTCATTAAAATTGGATTCCTGTTTCTACGACTGTGAAAGCAACAACGAAAATCGCTGTTTGCACAAAAATTCCCTCATGTCAAATAGAAAGTTTAGTTGTTGCCAAAACAGCAATTTTGTAATCATTAACGGCTACTTTTCATAAAAACACTTTAAGAGTAAAAACACTGGTAAGTCCTGAGCTTAGGAAAATCAAAATAAATAAAAAGTCGTGCACAAATTCTCTGAAAATTCAATAATATCGAGTTTATTGTTAGCAAGAAAGCTAAATCTTCAAAAAAATACTGTAAATTATGTTATAAAAGCAAAAAAAAAATAAAGCAAATTTTAAGCACAGATCGTTAGTTCCGTAAGAAGAATAGGTAAATATCCAACTTAGTGCAAAACAGTGTTGCTAAAGGTACGATCACATTTGGCAAATATTTACTCAAATTAGCGTAACCACTTGTTTTAGTACAAGTTTGTTTGACGTTATTTACTCTTACAAGAGTTTTGCAAGATCAAACAGCATTATTTTTTTAAATAAATAAACGAGTTCAAATATATATATGTTATTTTGTGGTTACGTTTTTTTTGACAAATATTTGCCAAATATGACCATGGATTCTTTTCGACAAAGTTATAACAAAATTCAACAACTGACAGATTATGGATAATGAAACATATTTAAAAATGAACCCTAATCAGCTAGCTACCAATATTTTATGTTGCAGTGATAAATTTAATAAAATATTAGTAATTTGGAAAAATTATGCAGCGCAGGTGTAGGTGCAATGTTGTGCAAAAGTTAATTCGATTCATCAATACAAAATACTATTTTTTATAAAAGGAAATTGAATTTAGGTACTTCGTTAGGCTTGTTTTAAATGTTAATAACTGAGTAGTAATTTGTAGTTCTAAATATTTAGTCGCCATTTTTTATTACATAAATAATTAAAATATTCATGCAAAAATAATTATTATGGATATGGATATAATAATTATTTTCTAAAACCAAATAGGTCTTTAATGTACATTATTATGGAAAGACACGTTTATAATTTATAAAAAAAAATTTTAAACTCGTCCACCAAATATTGAGTACAGCCTGTGCCATATGCATCATAAGCTCATTATAATTCTCTAGTAATAACAAATTCATTAATCAAAATAACAGAAACGAAAAACTATCTCACATACACATTAGAAAACTGAACTCTTTTTCTAACCCTTTCTCTCGCTCTCTATCTTCCATATTCATTACAGACACCAAAAATATACTCCAAGGGTTAACGGGTCATTTCAAAGCTGGCGAATTGAGTGCCATAGTGGGACCATCAGGTGCGGGAAAAAGTACTTGCCTCAATATACTCTCAGGCTATACGTAAAGTAACCTTCATATTTAGAGAATCTGCAAAAATTCCTAATCGAGAACATATTTTTTTTTCTTTCCCTTCCTTTTCAGAGCCTACGGTTATAGCGGTGATGTGACGATCAATGATTATGTGCGTGATATTAAAGCTTTCAAGCCAAATGTGGCATTTATAACACAGGATACTAGTTTGCATCCGTATTTGACGGTCAAAGAGGCCATGCATTTTTCGGCCAATTTGAAAATCGGTACCCATATGAGTAAATGTGCCAAAAGGGAAAGGGTGAGTTATTTGTGTATATGGGTTAAAAAATGTTAACATCATTTATATATTTGTGTTTAACAGGTTAAAAAGATTTTAGAAGCTATTGGCATGTATGAGAATCGTCATACCAGAACATCCCAATTATCGGGAGGACAACTGAAGAGATTATCTATTGCTTTAGAATTAGTAAATAATCCACCTGTCCTAATATTGGATGAACCAACGAGGTAAGTTTTACAAAGAGAAATAGTTAAATCATATTAAAATATTTACTGCCGTATTCATAAAAAATAAAGTAGGTTGAAGTGTTTTCATAAAAAATTTTCTTAAAGTACATTTGAAGTCTACTTTAATTTTTTCTAAATAAGACTGTTATCCTTTAACGGTAAAATAAAATTTTTGGATATTTATTAAAACCGTTTAATTCCTTAGTGGCCTGGATAGTTCCACCTCCAATCAATTAATATCATTACTTAAAAAACTGGCCTTGGAGGGACGCACCGTCATTTGCACCATCCACCAGCCGAGTGCTTTAACATTTGAAATGTTTGATCATTTGTATGCCATAGCAGCAGGCAGCTGTATATATTCGGGAGGGACACAAAATCTGGTGCCGTTTCTAGCAGATGTCGGACTGCAATGTCCAGAGTCATATAATCCAGCCGATTATTGTGAGTTCAATTTATAAACACATAAAGTAAACAGATTTTAATTATAACATACAATTCAAGTAATGGAAATAGCCACCGATGACTATGGGCCGCAAAATGAGAAACTAATAGCAAAAATAGAAAATGGTCGCAATAACAACTATAGACAAACAAAGGCGGCCCGGAAAAAACAACTGGAAGCCATGCAAAAAGTTGGTAAGTTCAAAAACAAACTGTGAAAGTAATGCAAGAGATATGTCTTTAAAATTAAAATTTGTAACCCTAACTTACAGACAAAATGATGGCAGCTGGTCTTATGACCCCCGTAATGGCTCCCATTTTCACACCTGCCATCAATAGCAACCAGTCTAGTCCGGCTCCAAACGGACATTGCCCCTCAAATTCAAATCACTCCTATCTTAGCAAACCTTTAACACCCATCCAAGAAATATCCTCACGCATCGGCAATAGTAAAGGAATTCTAAATGAGTCCAACGATAACAGCACGGCCGAAGATAATGGCTGCTGTCAAAAGTTGGATGCGCCGAAATTGTGTAAAAGTGAAAATATCTATGCCACACCCTTCTATCGCCAGCTGGGAATTTTACTGTTGAGAACATTTCTAATATTGTGGCGCGATAAGTATCTGACAACCATGCGTTTTATAATACATTTAGTAACGGCTCTATTGATCGGTTGTCTGTATTACGGGATTGGCAATCAAGCGGAGAATGCATTAAATAATTTTCGTTATTGTTTCTATTCGATTATGTTTATAATGTATTCGGCGTTTTCATCGATTTTGGTGAAATGTAAGTATTTGATATTTTAGCAGAAGTTTTGTTGTATGTACATATGTGAATATACTAAATATATATAATATAATATACTAAACATATGCTGCCGTATTTATAAAAAAAATAAAGTAGGCTTGAAGTGTGCTTTAAGACAAAATTTTCTTAAAGTACACTTGAAGTCTACTTTATTTTTTATAAATACGGCAGATGGAATATACTAAAACCAACATTTGTTATTGAAAATACATACTCTATATATTGGTATTTTTAAAGCATACATTGCGAGAGCCAACGAATAGTCTGTTAAGGCATACTGCGAAACCAATATGTGAGCTTTATTTTTAATATAATAAATATAATTCCCTAGAAAGACGAGAGAAAGAAATGTCAAAAGCGTGATCCTTTTACATAGATTATGTCTTGCAAATGATCTATCCGTTGAGTCCAATTTTCGATGACTCGTTCAGGCATTTTGGCTGGTAACTGGCGAATGACACGCGTGATGTTTTCCTCCAAGGCCTGAATCGAAGCTGGTTTGTCCGCATAAACTTTAGACTTTACATAAACCCACAGGAAAAAGTCTAACGGTGTGATATCAAACGAAATTATGTGCTCACCGAAGTGTTCTCTCAATAAATCCATTGATTGATGCGATGTGCGGGAAGTGGCGCCGTCTTGCTGAAACCAAATGTCGCCGAGATCACGAGCTTCAATTTCAGGAATCAAATAGTCGGTTATCATGGGACGATAACGGTCGCCATTGACGGTTACGTTCGCACCGGCATCATTTTTAAAGAAATATGGACGGATGATTCCACCGGCCCACAAACCACACCAAACCGTTGTTTTTTCTGGATGAAGTGGCAGTTGTTGAATCTCTTCAGGTTGCTCTTCGTCCCAAATGCGTTAATTTTGTTTGTTTACATACCCATTGAGCCAGAAATAGGCCTCATCGCTGAACAAAATTTGCATCGAAAACGTCGGATTTTCTTGGAACTTTTCAAGAGCCCATAGAGCGAAGCGATGTCGCTTGGGAAGGTCGTGCGGCTTCAGTTGTTGCACAAGCTGTATTTTGTAGGCTTTTAATTTAAGATTTTGAAGTAAAATGCGCTAAGTCGTGCCATACGTCAGTCCGAGTTGCCGCGACCGTCTATTCGGTCGAATATTATCCAATAATAATCCACACAATACTACACAAAAATAACATGAGAGCATGACACGACTCACACGTGATCTGTCAAAAAAAAAAAAAGGCTATTGAAAGAAGTATCTCTACTTGAACCACCCTAATGTTATGTTTATGCCGACCACTGGTCTATAAAAAGCAGTATTACAATGTATTTCTTGTAGACACAAATGATTGACTGCTATTTATATATTTTTGTTTCATGTGAGATGTGGAGTGATGGCTCTGAGGTTAGCACACTTCATATATGATGTTGTATAACAAAATGAATAAAAATTTTGTATATTCGAATTTGATAATATCTAATTATTTCTATTTGAAACTCTGTATATACATAAAAAATTGAGGAAAATAATAAATGAATAGCAACATTTCAATTAACAAATCCTGCGTCATAGAGTGTAGCTAGAGCCAATTTAATTGCATTTTCTGAAGGCGATAAAAAATCAAGGCCGAAACTAAAGTCCTACCGCAAAAAGGTAGAATCGGTATGAAAAGTATTATCAAACTTTTTGAGCGAAGTTTATTGGATGCTGGTTGCGTTGAATAAAAACTTGAATATGTCAAGAGGTCGCAGATTCCATACAGTTCTTTCATCCAAATTTTGCGGCATTTTTTTTATTTTGTCTTCATTCTCGCTACTTTCTAGTACATACGAGGTGTGATCAAAAAATAACCGTTATTTTTAAATTTCTTGAGTTACGTATGTCCGATTTTCGCATTTTTTCTGTTATGTTGGTACACAGGGCTGTTATATGTATATGTTGGTAATATCAGCCATTTTGGATTGTCAGTTTGTTTTTGACAGATAAAAAGGTTAGTCGTATTTTGGTGTGCTCTTCAATTTTTTACTATTTGAAAAAATGGATCAAAGAAACTGTATTAAGTTTTGTGTAAAAAATTAAATTAAATGCGCAAGGACATTTGAAACCGGTTTAAGAAAGGCCGAGAAGATGTCAATGACGATGCTCGTTCTGGTCGCCCGAGCACGTCAACAACCGATGAAAACATTAAAGCAGGGAAGAAAATGATCTTGGATAATCGTCGAATCACTATTAGAGAGATTGCTGATGATGTTGGCATATCGTCTCATGCCAAGCAATTTTTACGGATGTTTTAGGCATGAAAGTGCGGCAGCGAAGATTGTTCCAAAATTGCTAAATTTTGAGCAAAATCAACGTCGCTCAGGAGCTGTCAACGAAGATCCAGATTTCTCCAAAAAGATCATAGCTGGTGACGAATCAAGGGTGTATGTCTATGACATTGAAACCAAAGGAAACGTTCAGAAGAGCCAAGACCGAAAAAAGCACGTCAAATTCGGTCAAATGTGAAGGTTTTCTTCGACTGCATTGGCGTGGTGCATCATGTATTCTTGCCACAAGGTTGTACGGTCAATAAGGAATACTACCTTGAAGTTATGCTCTGTTTGCGCGAAGCAATTCGTCAGAAACGCACAGAATTGTGGAAAAATGCTTGTGCGATGCTTGTGCGAGAGTTGTTGGCCAAAAACAAAACCGTTATCATGCCTCAACCACCGTATTCACCGGACTTGGCACCCGCTGACTTTTTCCTCTTCCAAAAACTGAAGACACCGATGAAAGAAAAACGTTTTGCTACGATTGAGGAGATAAAAGAAAAATCGAAACAGGAGCTGTTGGCGATACCAAAAAGCGCGTTTCAGAAGTGTTTCGAGGATTGGAAAAAACGCTGGCATAAGTGTATTATATCTAAGGGGGATTACTTTGAAGGGGACAAGATGGTTATTGATGAATAAATAAATACTTTTTGAAACAATTGAAAATAACGCTTATTTTTTGATCAGACCTCGTACATATGCACATATGCAGCTAAAATTGTTTCAATTGATCTTTTTTTGTTCAATGACAATATTTAACATTTTTAAAGACACCCACTATTCTGGCAATGCCTGACAACGAATTTGACAATGTTTGCCATACCAACCGTGTGAACTGATAATTTCTGTTGACAGATAAATTTATTGTGTGATAATTGTGTGCCAATGAAATTGTAAGGTTTTTTTACAATCGTCTGACATGAAAATCTACCTTTTGTTAACAATTATTCAATGTCAATTGGTAGCGCATTGCCAGATCTGACAATATTGTATGTTCTGACAACCGTATGTACATAGCTTAATGCAATGAGAAATCAACTGATAACTTTATACACCCCAAGTAATTTAGTGCAATTTAATTTAATTTTGTTAAAATGGCAAAATTGTATGTTATAATTTTAACAACTATTAAGGTAACGTGCTTAACGGCAGATGATGATGAGCAACTGGAAGCATTTTTTAATACTTTTATTTGATAATCTAGACAGTTAAGTAACTAGTTACATCATAAAGGCCCTCTTTTAGGCCTTTGAAGATTATGACAAGTTTACAAATAACCGAAACTTCAATGAAATAAATTGGAAGCCGGATAAAATCAGAGAATATATGTTCCAAATATTACAATTGCTACAAATTACAATTATGGTGTGGCCGGATTTTATGTAAACAGTGCTTTGAATAGTTTAATTGCAACAATATTTTTTTATTATTCTAATTATTTGCATTACTTATGTTTGTTTAAAAAACATTTAACTTGATTTCTTTTCTTTCAGTTCCCCTAGAATTTCCAATTGTCTCACGAGAGCATTTTAATCGCTGGTACTCGTTACGAGCCTATTATGTGGCCATAACATTGGCCGACATACCCATACAATTTGTATGCACCACCGTTTATATAGTCATTACCTATATATTAACCGATCAACCCAGAGAATTATTTCGTGTGGCATTATTTTGTATGATAATATTTTTAACTGCCTTAGTGGGACAGAGTATAGGTTTGGCGGTGGGAGCTTCACTGAATATAAAGGTAATATAAACTTTCTATAAAAATTCAATAACTTTTAAAAAAAAAATGTCCTTATTTTTCTAGCTGGCTGCCATTTTGGGACCATTTTTCATCTGCCCATTTTTGGCGTTTTCCGGTTTCTTTTTGCAAGAAAAACATACAGCAGAACCATTACAATGGATATTCAAAACATCATTTCTAAAATATAGTTTAGATGCCTCGGTCTTGTCCATATTTGGCTTTGATCGGCCGCGTCTAGAGTGTAATGCCATGTATTGTCATTATTCGAGACCGAAAGTATTTCTTAAAGATGTCGATATGTTAAATGCTAATTATGAAACGGCCATTATATTTTTAGTTTGTGTATTTTTAGCTTTACGTATTATATCATTTTATATAATGTCCTTTAGATTGAGATTATTTAGATAGAATAGACAGAGACAGATAGAGAGAGAGAGAGAGAGAGAGTTAGTGGAATTACTAAAGCAATTATGAGAATTATATAAATATTTTTTAGTTAAAAACCCAAACAATGTTTGCAATACGAGTACAATATACAATTAAACAAATTAAGCGAATATTAATTTAAACAAACACAAATAACTTAACTTGATTTAAAGCTAAGTTATGGTAAACTAAACTTGGTTTAAAGCTAGTTTATGTTAACTAGTAACTCGTTATTTTTTAACGAAAACATTTTATAAAATTTTTATAAAAAGATCTTTTGGTTTAAACTTAAGTTTATTTTAATCTTTGTAATAAAGTGTTTCCTAAAAAGAAATGACAAAAAACTAATAAACTATTACCCCCTTATTCAAAAACGATTATTAAATTTAACAAACGTTTATTAAGCAAATTTTTATATGCAAATCTGTCTTAATAAACGTTTGTTAAATTTAATAATCGTTTCTGAATAAGGGGGTTAATATTTATTTCAGTTTCTTAATCACCCCTATCGTGAATAAAAATTCCACATGAAATTTGTTCCCTTTTTATATTTTCCTATTAAAATTCAATTTTAAAAAAATAAAAGGGAACATGTGGAATTTTTATTCACGAATATATTTTAATTTTTAAATTTAACGCATATAAATAAATTAATAATGCAATTAGCCGTACTGTCAGGCTTGTAACATATAAACACAATTTAGATAAATTTTCCTCACACAATTTTTCTGCATATCAAATTTAACATCAAAGCGTAATTGTAAATTACTTTAAATTACTCTAAACTTTGGCGTATAAATTTAACATCAAATTATTAATGTAAATTACTTTAAATTACTCTAAACTTTGGCGTATAAATTTAACATCAAACCATTAATGTAAATTACTCTAAACTTTGGTGCATACGTTTAACATCAAAGCGTAATTGTAAATTACTTTAAATTACTCTAATCTTTGGCGTATAAATTTAACATCAAAGCATTAATGTAAATTACTTTAAATTACTCTAAACTTTGGTGCAAACGTTTAACATCAAAGCGTAAATGTAAATTACTTTAAATTAATCTAAACTTTGGCGTATAAATTTAACATCAAAGCGTAAATGTAAATTACTTTAAATTACTCTAAACTTTGGCGTATAAATTTAACATCAAAGCGTAATTGTAAACAACATTTCCCCTAAAAATCGGCATCTATGTTTGATCTGCACCACCGGACATTCAAATTCCGAGCAGTAAAATTTACTAAATCTGTATTGAAAACAAAACTTGACATTCAGACTGTATTAAACATTAAACTGAAGTTTATATTAAGGATATTAGGTAGCACATTTTTACTAAAACTATTTATTAAATTTAAATAAGACAAAAATTTAAAAAATAAAAACTTAGGTAATTTTTATACAATTTTCAACAACCATTGCAATGCTTTTCTTAAATAATATTCTTAAATTCATTTAGTTGTCTTTAATTGAAATTCAAATGATTTTCTAATAACTATTTTTATGTAAACATTCCAAGGAACTAAAACTATACTTTCAATAATTGATTTATTTCTTACTGTGTATATTTTTAGTAATTGTGCCAAAGTGTTTATTTTGATTTATTTTATTATTATTATTATAATTTTTGTTTTGTATTTCTATTTGTAATATAGTTTTGTATTGTTGTAAAGAAAAGGGAGTTTTATATAAATAATTTAAGTTATTTTTTATAAGAGAGTTTTTGTAATAATTAGTGTAAAACATAAAAAAAAAAAAGAGTGATAAATTAATTGTGCTAGTTTGTTAAGCATAATTATACGATTTTTTTTTTCAAATAAAGTATTAAAATAAAAAATGATATGCTTTTCATTACACAAGAGTTTGAAATAGAATTTCTTATATAATTCCAGTTTAATGTATTATTTTTGTTTAGCCAGACCTCAGAAGAATAACTCCAAATCATGAATAATTGTTTTAAATTATCATCATATCTAATTAACTAGAAAAATTGATGATACAAAGAACATATACTGTGAACGTCAATATAAAGTAAACACCTAATATTGTGTATTACAAATGTAAAACAGAATATATGTATTCAATTCACAACCGATGTTGTAGTGTTGTAGAAGTTGTAAGTCATCTGAATTTACAATAGTTTTACAAATGTCGTAGGTAATTTCTATATAAATGTTTTGTACAATTCCTAAGACATTTTTACATACACTAGAGCCCCGACTTGCGTCGTCCCGATTTGCGTCGTTCCGATTTGCGTCGCTTTTTAAAAACTGGAAAAATTCGATTTGCGTCGTTGCAATTTCAACTTGCGTCGGTCCGAGTTGCGTCGTTTTGACCCCAATTTGCGTCGGTTCGATTTGCGTCGTTTTGTTTCCGATTTGCGTCGTTTCTATTTCCATTTGCGTCACTAAAAACGGTTACATTTTTTTACTGTAGCATTGTGGATTACCATTTTTAGCATTTGTAGTGCCTGATTTAGCATCTTTTCTGTCTTTTAGCATTTTTACAAGTTCTGGCAACACTAATCGTCACCTGTACTTTAAGAAGTTTTCAAATTGTGTGAAATAAGGGGAATTCCCTTTTCTTTGTTACATAAGTGGTGCTAAGAACCACTGGCTGGTTGTGGTAAGAATTTAGTGTGTGATTCGCCAGAGTACATTCAGGACGTACAAAATGAGTCAAAGTAAAAGAAAAGTAATAAATTTGGAATTAAAATTGGACGTAATAAAACGTTTTAAATCGGGAGAAAAGGCTGTTAATATAGGAAGAGCTCTTGGACTAGCACCTACAACAGTAAGAACAATTTGCAACAGAGACAGTGACAAAATAAATCAATTGGCTGAAATTGTCACACCACTCCAATCTAAACAAGATACTATAGCAAGAAATTCCTTATTAGTTAAGATGGAGTCCCTTCTTTCAATTTGGATACATGATCAAAATAAGCGAAGAATGCCACTGAGCAAGGACGTAATAAGAAATAAAGCTCTTTTTATTTTTTCCGACCTTAAGAAAAATACTGCATCTAGTAGTAACGGAAATTCTGATGATTTCGAAGCCAGCAATGGTTGGTTTAATCGATTTAAAACACGGGCAAATTTACATAATGTGGCATTAAAAGGAGAGTCAGCCAGTGCAGATTCAGTAGCTTCAGAGACGTTTAAGCTTGAGCTGAAAGCCATAATTGAAAAAGGAGGCTATTCTGCTAAGCAGATTTTGAATGCCGACGAAACAGGTCTTTTTTGGAAACGGTTACCATCAAGAACTTACTTGTCAAAAAATGAGAAAGCATGCCCTGGATATAAAGCAGCGAAGGATCGGCTAACACTTCTTTTGGGAGGAAACGCAGAAGGAGATTTTAAATTTAAACCTTTTTTGATATACCAATCAGAAAATCCAAGGGCAATGAAAAGTATAAACAAAAGAGACCTTCCGGTTCACTGGCGCTCTAATAAAAAGGCATGGATGACCGCAACCCTGTTTAAAGATTGGTTAGAAAATTGTGCAGTTCCTGAGTTTAAACGCTATTGTTCCTCTCAACAAATTGAGTTCAAAATGCTTTTGTTAGTCGATAACGCACCAGGACATCCAATTTTTTCAGATGACGTATCGGAGCATGTAAAAGTTGTTTTTATGCCGCCTAACACAACATCACTTATTCAACCTATGGACCAGGGCGTAATTTCGAACTTTAAAATGTACTACTTACGCCGAACTTTTCGGCAACTTCTTGATGCAACAGACAAAAATGATAAACTCTCTATGAAAGACTTCTGGAAAAACTACAACATAGTGAAAGCTATTGGAAATATACATTTATCTTGGGAAGAAGTTAAGGCATCCTCCATGAAAGGGAGTTGGCGGCAATTATGGCCAGAACTTATTAATGGAGCTGAAGATAGTGTCGATGATGTTCCAAACGTTAGTAACGAGTTGGCTAATTTAGCTAGAGAAGCAGAATTTGACGGAATGGAGGAAGGTGATATTAATGAATTTTTGCTGGCTCACGATGAGGAGCTTGATAATGAAAATTTATTAGCCATTGATATTCAGCATGTTTCAGAAGTAGATGTCATAATAAATGATGATACATTAGAAGAAAAAAAATTAACAATCGCCAATATTTCAAAAGCTATGCAATTAATTTCCGATGCAATGGATATATTTTCTGAAAACGATCCTGAGGAAACCCGTAGCACAGGCGTAGCAGCATCCGTTGATCAAGCCATTAGTTGTTACAAAGAAATTTATCAACAAAAAAAATCTTTAAAAATTCAACAAACTTTAGACATTTTTGTTAAAAAACCAGTAAGACCATCCAATCAAATGGACATAAGTGTTGTTGATTTAGATTTATCATCTGAAGAAAGCGCAATGTTAACTAAATAAATTACAATTGTTTAATGCATCTACTTTTTATGAATACATATGTAAATGAATTTAATTTTTGTTATGTTTTTTCTTAATTTATTGTTTTGTTTTTTCTTTATAATATGTAATTATAAACATTTGTTGAAGTAAATAAAATGAATAAAAATGTATTTATAAATACTTGTTTTTTATCAAAAATACAAAATTTTTTGCTTTGTTTTGAATATTTTCCCCAATAAATCAAATTTCAGTGCATTTATATAGAAAAAGGTGATTCAATTTGCGTCGTTTCGATTTGCGTCGCATTTCTCCCGCCCCATTAACGACGCAAGTCGGGGCTCTAGTGTATATTTTTCAAAAGTTGTATGAAAATTTTAGTTTTGCCAAAATATTCATATCTGTATATTAAACCACAATTAGCTTATGCTCCATCACCTGATGACCATTTTCAGCTGCAGCTTAGTTGGAAGTTGCGTCTTAAAGCATCTTGTATTAAAAATTCGGCGTCTTTAATTATGTACACGATATGTCGGCAATCTAATGGATGCAATCGTACCATTTCAGCGATGGTCATCTTAATTTGTTTAAACTTTTTTATTATATATACGAGTATATATTGAACGTTTTTTCTTTTGCTTGTAAATATTATTCATTAGTCCTTTCCTTTTGCATTTTTAAGGCTTGACAACATACAATATACAACATCAGTTGTGAATTGAACAATTGCATAATTCATAAGTAACTGAAGCAAAATATAACTCAGTAACAGAATCTAGAAAAATAAGGAACATACAAAAATAATTCAATTTTAACGGAAAAGTACCAGATTTTCGGGTCCTTTTGCCTTTAGCACAGCTGACAATATTTTAGTCATAAAACCAACAAGTTTTTAAGTGAAATCAGGCGAATTTTTGTTATAAGAAATATTTCTAATTTGTTTGCCCAGATATTCCCACAGGTGCTTAATTGGAGCTCTAGGGACTGAGGAGGATGATCAAACAATTTTGAACAATGATTGAGCAACCAGTCTTTCATAATTTTGCAGGTATATATCTCAAACTTACTTTCATCGGTGACGCGTTACTAACAACTTCATAAAAAACGTGACATTAATGGCGTTTTCTTTTCTGGCAAAAATTTTACATATATGTAACACTTTTTACCCATTTCCCATATAAAAAAGGAAAGGAAAACGCCATAATTGATGCCTACATTCGTAGTCATCTATGATTATTGTGATACCTTTAAGAATTTTCAGGTATAGACTGAATTATGCATAAATATTATTATTTGTGTCGAATTTAAACTTGATGGCGATTTTTATAAGAGTTTTTAGGAGCATTTAGGTTAATTTAGGAAATGGACTTTATATGGCGGCTATGTTCAAATACATATGTACCGATTGTCATAAAATATATATGTATATATTTAGATTATTAGCGTCAACCTAATCTGATGGTGATTTCTATAAGAAATTTGTGAGCAGTTATTTTCGGAATTAGAGCTTATGGCCAATTTATGAAATAATGCAAACAAAAAATAATTTTATGATTTTCCTTATCATGAAGCTTATTTTTACTGAATTTTGTATGGATACTGCTTTTCAATAGGCATTTATGTACCATAGTGCCAAATTCCGTAAAAACATTTGTATAGGGGCTATAAGAAATCATGGACCGATTCTTAACATTTTCAACAAGACTTGTCCTTCTATAATAAAAATAAAGTGTACCTACAAAATTTCATGATATTATCTGCTTTATATTTAAAGATAATAGCAAAAGATGTCAGATCCTACTGGATCTACTAAAAAATACTAAACAAAGAATGTTTGGAAAAAATTTAATTGTTCTAAGATTTTTTTCGAAGCTCTATCGTGCCTTCAACGCGATAGACGGACATGAACGTGTTAGAATTTTATAAAGACCCAGAATATATGTATATACTTTTTGGTTCTACGAACATTATTTCGATGTGTTACAAACGGAATGACAAACTTAATATACCCCCATCTTTTTGGTGGTGGGTATGAAAATAATAATCTGAAGAAAAAACCAAGATTAATTAAATAATGCAAACATTTTGAGACACCGTTTATTTGTTAATTGCCCTTTGTCTATTTAGAACTTTTAGTTTTTTTTTTTTTTTAATTTTACTTTACTTCTTGTGATCAACCTTTTCCACGACAATGCGGACATGTGTCTTGTATACTTACACCGTTAACCTTGATCCTTTAAATCTTGTCTTACAGTTTGTAATTGATCACAAGCATAAAAATAATCCTGATTACTATGCCAGTTTTCTTTAACGTTTTCCAGAGAATTTACCAACAATTCAACGGATCTCTCTTTCAAATCTTGGGTAATTTTGTGTCGTTCACACTTTATTTATTTATTTATTTATTGATTCCATTTCCTGTACAACAAGACTGAGTCTTATAGCACAGGAACGTATTACGTTACAAAACAAACTTGATGCAAGTAAATATAACAAACAATATTGTGATAAAGTTAAAGTTAAAAAATTATAAATTAAAATTCAAAAAAGAAAAAAAAGTAAAAATTATAAATTATTATTTAATAAAAATTTTTTGAAACTTAGCATTGCTGTTTAGTTGTTGACTATGTGGAATATTGTTCCAAAGACGAGCGGCATGGCATGTACATAAAACTGCCAGATATACAAGTAAATTATTATTTATAAATTTCCTTTTGCTTTCATTTTGTTTAGCAATTTATTTGTTCTTTTAATTTTACTGGTATAGAGAATATTTTTTTCATTATTACAAACAAATCATTTTACAAATGCAACGATTTGAATTTTAACGATATTTTTAACAGCAGTACAACATAACTTGTATTTAAAACTATTAAATTTTTAAACATAAAACTTTATAAATTAAACTGAGCTTAAGAGAAATTCAACATATGAATAACAGTAAAAAATAAACTTTCAATTATATAACTCAACATTGCTTAATAATGCTCTCAATTTGAGTGGTTTTATGTTATTTAACGAGTATTTACTCGAAGTGGCAACTTAAATTCTCAAGCAGATTTTGTTTATTGCAAAATATACTTGTATTTTTTGTAATACGTTGACAGTAAACTAAAAATTACAAATTGCGTAAATTTATAAGAAAAAATATTTTAACGAATTGTCATTTCAATTCGAATAATTTTAAATAACAATCATTATTATGCCTAAAACGTGCAATAAATAAATAAATAAAAAAAGTTCCAGATTTATTTTTTATTTAAATATTAGAAATTTAAGCACGCATTTTGTGGTCATATATTAGACTGGTGACACCATCCCGAAAATAATTGCAATCAATAATTAATAATTACTTTATTTATGTCTAGAGTCTTAGTTCTGTAGTTAGTTTAAAATATAGTTAATGTAATTATTTTGATTGCTCTAATTGTGCTTTAAATATTTTAAATTGTTTTAGTAATTAAACAAATATTAATTACATTTTTTAAATGTTTTTATTTAATTTACCAAATTAATTTAGCATGTTAAATACTGACAATTTTAAACAGTAACGTAATTTTTTTATCGTTAATCTCTTTATTTACAGAGTTAAATTTAAATTGCTAATTTTTATGATCTTAAAATATTAACACATACGAGGTCTGATCAAAAAATAACCGTTATTTTCAATTTTTTTAAAAACTATTTATTTATTCATCAATATAATACACTTATGCCAGCGTTTTTTCCAATCCTCGAAACACTTCTGAAACGCGCTTTTTGGTATCGCCAACAGCTCTTGATTCGATTTTTCTTTTATCTCCTCAATCGTAGCAAAACGTTTTCCTTTTATCGGTGTCTTCAGTTTTGGGAAGAGGAAAAAGTCAACGGGTGCCAAGTCCGGTGAATACGGTGGTTGAGGCATGATAACGGTTTTGTTTTTGGCCAAAAACTCACGCACAAGCATCGCACAAGCATTTTTCCACAATTCTGTGCGGTTCTAACTTCAAGGTAGTATTCCTTATTGACCGTACGACCTTGTGGCAAGAATACATGATGCACCACGTTATTACAGTCGAAGAAAACAGCGAGCAAAACCTTCACATTTGACCGAACTTGATGTGATTTTTTCAGTCTTAGCTCTTCTGGACGTTTCCATTGGGATGATTGGGCTTTGGTTTCAATGTTATAGCCATACACCCATGATTCGCCACCAGTTATGACCTTTTTGAGGAAATCTGGATCGTCATTGACCATGTTCAACAGCTCCTGAGCGACGTTGATTTTGCTCAAAATTTAGCAATTTTGGAACAATCTTCGCTACCGCACTTTCATGCCTAAAACATCCGTAAAAATTGCTTGGCATGAGCCGAACGATATGCCAACAGCAACCTCTCTAATAGTGATTCGACGATTATCCAAAATCATGTTCTTCACTGCTTCAATGCTTTCATCGGTTGTTGACGTACATCGTCATTGACATCTTCTCGGCCTTCCTTAAACCGGTTATACCACAATTGAACTTGTGTTCTGCTCATAGTAGACTCGTTAAACGCCACAGTCAACATTTTAAATGTCCTTGCGCATTTAATTTCATTTTTTACACAAAACCTAATACAGTTTCTTTGATCCATTTTTTCGAATAGTAAAAAATCGAAGAGCACACCAAAAAACAAACTGACAATCCAAAATGGCTGATATTACCAACATATACATATAACAGACATGTGTACCAACATAACAGAAAAAATGCCAAAATCGAACATACGTAACTCAAGAAATTTAAAAATAACGGTTATTTTTTGATCAGAACTCGTACATAATTATCTGGAACCTGGCAGACTTTGAGTTTTAAAGTATTCCAGAAAAAAACAACAATTAACAACATAAATGTTTATATGACCATTTACATTCTCTAGAAAATAAACTAACAAGTTTGATTAGATTTGTAATTACCAAAGATAATTTGTAAAGTAACAATTACAACTGCAAATAATTAATTTGAAAAAATACACAATTGCAGTTACATACTATAGCAATTGAAAAGTTACTGGTCTTACAATAAAAACCAAATAAATTTTTATTTTAAATCTTTGATGTTTAAAGTAAACTTTTTAAACAATAATTTTTTAAGAGAAAAGTTTTTTTATTCAGGCTAATAGTTCGAATAATCAAGAATACTATTGTAAAGTACTGGAACAATTTTTTTCATTAAAAGATTTTCAATCCCTTCGATAGCTATGCTTGGTTTTCACTATGTCATTTATGTTGTCAAATTGTTGGCAAAACGGGTTGTCATATCATGATTTTCATGATTGCAAACATAGATGACGCCATATGACAGCCCGTTTTCATACAATTGCCAACAATTTGGACAATTTGACAACAAAAATGACATAGTGAAAACGCGGCCTTAGCCATCCTATTGTAGTCACTCAAAAGAACATATATAAATTAGATTTCAACGATTATAGCTTGATACCAAGTCAAGTCTGAAGGCCTAATGCTGATCTCTTACTTATTACACACAAAAAACTCTCTTTTTTCTCTTAACAAATTCTCAAGCATTGCACTCCCTCCCACCCCCATATTCATATTAATCCAAAACCAAAAAACACACAATATCATAATTTTGACTTCAAATATTTAGTTGAATGAATTATACACTCAAAATTTAATTGAACAAATTTTAAGATGAGTGTGTGTGTGTGTGAACTTTCCTCAACTAACAAATTAATGTAGCAATCCAAAATAAAATAACTTTCACATTAAGTGGAACACGAAACGGGCAAACAGCTGCAACGCAATGAGTCAAGAGGGCAGCGTTAAACCTTCAAAAAAAAGTTATAAACAAGTTTTTTCAAAATGATTTAAAGAAAAATTATTAAGAAACACTGGTAAACACACAGTAAAGTTTATTCTAAAACTTAGTTTAATCATAAATCATTTTTTTATTGTTAACGACATTTTCATGTTTTCAGTTTGATTTTGAGTACAGAATTGATCAGTTAATTAGCATTAGTTACAACTTATCCACAATGGTTAAACATGATTTTAAACTGAGTTTCAATACTATGATGCATATGCTAAGTGTGTTTTTCTAGGATTTTATCGTTTATAAATATCTGATCTATGTGACTATCCACATAAGTTTCATTACAAATAAGTTCCTTATAAAAAGAAATCACACTTAAAGACTGTTCGCGGATCGGCCCCTACTTCTGAAATCATTGAGTTTTATTTAATTAATCACAGTCCTCATATAACACCCACTTCCGAAAATCACTTTAACAAGCTTAAATACTTTAAAAATTTTGATATCCAAATAAAATCCAACACAAATGCTACCTAATTTTATAAAAATCGTTCCATAATTATTTATAGTTCTCAAAATAGTTTTTGAAGTTTGTTTCATAATATCAAATATACACAAATCATGGCATCTAATTTTATGACCATTGTTATATATTTTATTTAGTCATAGCTTCCATATTAACTAAGTTTTATATGCACAGAAATCATGCTACTAAATTTCTTTACGATCGGTCCATAATGGTTCATAGTTTCCATATAGCACCCGCTTCTTAAACATACTAAAAAGCGATAAAGTCTCTTAAAATGTCTACTAATGACAACAAATTTTGTATCAGACGATCTGTCTGATATATTCCAGCTTTATACTGCTTTATAAGTATTTTTCAATTGATACATTCATTGGTTTTTATTAGCCAAAATCACATTTGAAACAAATTTCTAGAATAAGTTGGATTCTATTATAAAAGGAGATTTGAAAGATATGAAGAAATACTCGTTTATCGATTCTTAAATTCATTAAAGA
The DNA here is from genome assembly GCA_950370525.1 of Bellardia bayeri. NCBI lineage: Eukaryota > Metazoa > Arthropoda > Insecta > Diptera > Calliphoridae > Bellardia > Bellardia bayeri. The sequence continues at coordinate 68,174,746 of OX493265.1, forward strand.
TGTCTTCCAATTGATAATTCTATTGGTTTTTATTAGCGAAAATAATCAAGTTTAAAACAAATTCCTAAAAGCAGTTTAAAGAATATAAAAAATACTCGTTTATCGATTATTGAATTTCACATCGTCTGGATTTTAAGCATCATGAAATCCTGTTGGGAATTTTCGAAAAAAAATCTATACACTGATATAAGTCGTTACAAATCCATCATATAATTTAAGAACATTAGCTTTATAATATGTACTATTCTACAGAACAAATCTAAAAGTGGTTTAGAAACATTTTATTTTGAAAATAATTTGGTATCTCAGGAGCTATTACAGATATCGTAACAAAATGACTAGAGCTGAGGTGTCTTTTGAAGACTGAAGAAACTATTTAGGCGTTGTAAGTTTTAAATATCTCAAGTTCTTGGCAAATGCATATACATAAATGTAAAATAAAATTCACAAAGAAAGCGTACTTTGAAAAACAATACGACTTTTTGAAAAATAAATATTTATTTTTACTTGCTATACAAGTACTAATTCGTTGATCAACACTGTGTCTGACATGATGATATAGAAAAAATCACTCAACTCACACAATCTTAAAAGTTTTGCAAACAAACTCTTCACTTACACTTCACTCTTCAAAATGCAATTTAGTTTAGTTTTAACAGTCAATGAGACAAGACACACAAGTGGCACACTGGGCTTAAAATTAAAAAACCAGATAAGATTATTATTGCAACTAATTTAAGCATATAAACGAATTATTAATTTATCAATCAAATTAATAAACAAATAACAAATATAGTAAAATTGACATTAAAACAATAAAAAATGTACTTGAGCTTTATCTAAATCTTGTACAAAGATTATTAAATAGAAGAAAAAATAATAAATAAAAACCTACAAATGAGCGTATATAATATCAATAAAAATGAGTTTAAATTACAAAAATAAATGAGTAATTCAGACGTTTTAAATTAATGAGTGCTAACAGGCATACGTTACGCAGTAAATCGCAAAAAAAATTATCAAAAAATAATAAATGAAATGAAATTATTTTAAAGAAATTGTGAAACAAATTATTTGAAAAACAAATTAACGTCGCAAATTAACGGCAGTGCTTAAAACACATTTTAAAAATGTTTCAATAATTAATTGCTCTACATAAAGAAATAAAACAAATAAATCTTTTTTATATATTCCAAATAAAAACAAATACTAAGCAATATGTCTGATAATGAAGATCAATTACAAATGCTAATGATAACTAAAACTGCAACACCAACAACAACAATACACACTAATGGTGATATTTTACATGAAAATTCTGCAACATCAACTAACCAGCAGCCCTCCTCTTCATCCGGCTATTTTACAAGTTCCAATAATTTGAGATTACATTTCAGCAATCTTAAATATGTTTATAAACAAAGTAAGTAACAATGCATATACAATCGGTATACTAATAATTATTAGTAATAATAGTATTGTTTTCAAGAATAAACGATCATAATTGTGATATATTAAAATAACTGACCTATAACCGGCAGCGTCTGCAGCTGAAGTTTGAAAGAGTGAATTCTTTTGAGTGATTTTTCTTTCTAGTAGCATATATTTCGTGATATCCACAAAAATTTAGTGAAATTAAACTAAAACTGTTAGGCAGGCTCTGAATTCTGATGCTAATGAAAATGCTTAAGGTACGGTCACACTTGGCAAATGTTTACTCAAAAAAGCTTAACCACTTATTTTAGCACAAATTCGTTTGACGTTGTTTACTCTTACAAGAGTTTTGCAAGATCAAACAGCATCAAATAAAATAAAACTAAATATTTGTTGTTCTAAATAAAGTTTCTTTTAATAAATAAACGAGTTAAAACATATTTTATTTAGTGGGTACGTCTTTTTCGGTAAATATTTGCCAAGTGTGAACGTACCTTTAGTCTATTATTTTCTCCAATTGCCAAAGGGGGTCATTCTGGTTGAACGAATATGAATGGCATATGTTGCTATTATCTGCAAAAGAATAGATAGGGTTGGAAGTTTTACGTAGAAGGTCATTTAGAGAGACAAGAAATAAAGTGGGAAAAAGAACAGAGCCTTGCGGTACCTCTGATTCAACCTTGAACTCGTCTGATGAGATCCAATTTAAATCATCTCGTATAGTGTGATTTCTAAGGAAAGTCGATATAAAGCGAGATAAGTTATCACCGACACCAAAAGCAACAAGTTTCGATAAAAGAGCACCATGTCAGACTCTGTCGAACGCTTTGGAAATATCTAGAGCCACCACTTTACATTCGCCAGAACAATGTATAGAAAGTAACCATTTTCCCATAGGAAGGCTAGTAAGTAAACTTACCATACTTTCCATAACTTTAGAAAATGCAAAGCAAATTGCTTTTGAGTGATAATTATCAGGGTTGGTATCCTCTCCTTTTTTAGGAATCGGTGTTACATTAGCAGCCTTAAAACGCATAGAAAATTCAACGGCATCGTGTTGAAAAGTTTAGCTAATGAACGAGCTACTGTCGAAAAACACTTTTTCAAGACCAGTCCTTGTATACCATCCGGCCCAGGAGGCTTATTTGTACTACGATCCGCTAACTCTTTCAATGCAGAGCAGTTTCCGTTGTTGTTACTAAAAACTCTAAATCACTGACTTTTGTGGAAGTCAGTAGTTTTCTTTTATGATTTTTTGGAAATAAATACAAGCTTTACCATTCTCCAATCAATCAAAACATAGCTGAGTGAGACATAGAGTTGCAATACTCTTTGGAACCTGGGTATGATGGAGCTTTTTCCCAAATCAGCGTTATCATGTCACCATATTCCAGTTGTAAACGAGGAAAGATATCAATCGCATTCATATTCTACCACATAACAGCCGCATCTGTGCTGCCTGAAAATGTCGAGGGTTTCCGCTAAAGTCCAGTGTCATATGTTTTGAAATTTCAAGTTCTGAAATATACTGTCATCTGTTCATTTTTATATTACTATTAGATTTTGTGCAATCTATTTTAGGTCAACAATTAACTCAGTATTTCAATATTCTGTCAGTGATCGAAATTTTAAATTGATCATATGCCAGTTGTTTTGTTATATTACAATTTATGGGAATTTCAGCATTTTTAAGGGTTAATTACTTGAGGAGGCAATACAAACTGCTTCTCTCTCCAACTAAAACTCATATTTAATGTACCTATAGATAATCAAAAAATAGATTAAAATATTTGAGTTAATCGGCTTGATGATAACTATGTACATAATATGGCTAATTGTTATCAGCTTTAAATTTGTAGAATGTTTCTGAGTTAAATAGCAAGTCAAGTTAAATAATATGCAAATATAGCCTTGATTTTCTCAATGTCTGGTTTATTTTTATACCCTACACCACCATAGTGCGCAAGTACAGGTCGTAATTTGAAGATATTTCGATAAAATTTGGTAGATTACATCGGTGTTGAAATTGGTTGAAATCGGTCCATTATTTCACTTAGTCCACATACAAATGTCCTCCCGAAATAAAGGTTTATTTTTGATGTATGCACTTTTATCCAAACAAATTTCTCTACAAATAAGTTCTATATGAAGCCTAATCACATCTACAAATTTTGTGCAGATCTGTCATTGATTGACCATATCTCCCATATAAGGCCCACTTTCAAAAATTATGTTAAAGGGTATAACTCTCTTTAAAATGCTTATATCCAATTAATATTCAACACGAATATGCTTCATATATACACAAATCATTCAGCCCAAATTTATAAATATCGGTTCATAATTAGTCATCGTACCCATATAAAGCCCACTTCTGAAAATCAATTGAACGTCCATAAATCTCTTGAAAATTTTGGTACCCAAATAATATTCAACACATATAAGTTTCAAATATACAGATAATATACATAACACCGAATTTTATAATGGTCATTCCATAATTAGACAAAGCTCTCATATAAGATCCCCTTGGAAAATCACTTTAACATGTACAAAATCTTTCGAAAGTATTTATATTGAGATAAAATTTAACAAAAAAAAATTATATGTATAAGTCATGCCACTAAATTTTTGCATGATCGGTCCATAATAGGTCATAGGTCCCATATAGCTCCCATTTCTGAAAAGCTGTTTTTATACATATTTACATACATATATAATTTTATATTATTATCGAAATATTAACAAATTTTAAAAACCATAATTGTTCAGTTCACAAGTGATGTTGTATGTTGTATATTGTATGATACAACTATCTGATTGTGAACACAATTTTTAGCAAAGTCGTATGTTTATGTTGTTAAAACTTCAAAATTACAAAAGAAAAATATTTTAAAAACGATTATACAAAACATAAAATATGAATATTTTCCAAATTTAAAACATGCGAGTACAGTAGAATTTCCATTATTAAAATTTTTTGTTTATAATTTCTTTTTCTTGCTTTAAATTTGTCAATCAGTTTATGATTTGAGTGCTACCGTTTGGTTATTGTTTTTAAACTAAAATGAGTTATTTTTGCAACACTTAAACTTCCATACAACATTCGAATATTATCTATATATATATAAAAATGAAATAGTCCATGTATGTATGGCGTCACGTGAGAACGGCTGGAGCGATTTGGCTCATTTTTTTTATTCGATTCGAAATTCTCAGGAGATGGTAAAGAAAAAAAAATTCCGAATAAAACTCGGAAATTTTAAGTTTTTAATATATTGCCTCCTTTTCACTTCTCATTTTTCTTAATAAGAGACATCTTTGAAGAAACTTGAAGAACTGGCACCAAAGCCTCCTTCTCATTTCTTAAGAGACAATTTTATGAAAACTAAAAGAACTAAATTTTACTGCCTCATATTCACTTCTCATTTTTCTTAATAAGAGCCATTTTTTAAGAAACTTGAAGAACTGACACCAAAGCCTTCTTTTCATTCTATATGAAATACAAATCATTAGTAAATACTCGTGGTGTAATTATACAAGGTGAGTGCAAATCGGCAATAAATAATGGGTGATTCAAGTAGAGATAATTTTTCAATAGCCTTTTTTTTGACATATCACAATCACATATGAGTCGTGTCATGTTATTGTTGTTTAGTTTGGCATTTCATAATGGAAAGACTTACGTCTGAACAACGTTTACAAATCGTTCAACTTTATTATGAAAAATCACGTTCTGTGAGGAATGTGTTTCGTGCACTTCGCTCAACTTATGGTCAACATAATCAGCCGACTGAGCGTACTATTCGCAGCACCATCACTCATTTTGAGACCCAGCATTCATTATAATATTCAACTGAATATACCAAGTCCAGCACGATGTGGGCCGGTAGAATCATCGGTCCATATTTCTTTAAAAATGATGCCGGTGCGAACGTAACCGTCAATGGCGACCGTTATCGTGCCATGATAACTGACTATTTGATGCCTGAAATTGAAGCTCGTGATCTCGGCGACATTTGGTTTCAGCAAGACGGCGCTACTTCTGACACATCGCATCAATCAGTGTATTTACACTTCGGTGAGCACATCTTGCTTGTCATTTGCCAGTTACCAGTCGAAATGCTCAAACGAGTTATCGAAAATTGGACTCAAAGAAGAGACAATCTGCGATGTAGCAACGGCCAACATTTGATATACATAATCTACGAAAACTAAATGCCAAAGAATGTTCTTTGAAAGGATAATAAACATTCCCCATTAAATTTTAATTTTCTGTTTTTTTTGTTTTTCTTTAAAAAAGTAGGGAACCTCGAAATGGATCACGCTTTACAACACAATACAAAAACAACATTCATTTTGTTTGTGTAAAATAATGTACTACTGCCAAAAACACTTGAAAAAGTATCACTTTTGACATAAGTAACTTGTAAATAAAGTCAGTCAGCTGTGCTACTGCAGTGACCTTGTATAGTTACACCATGGTACAACTATTGTAAATTCAGACGACGTACAACTGCTATGACACTACAACAACAGTTGTGAATTGAACAAATGAATTGAGAAATATCGTTCTCATAGAAATATACAACAGTATAAAGTCGAACTTTAGACTATAAAGACAGCAGAGTTCCTAAACTGAAGATATCGTATTGCAGTTGTATGTATTATTCATTTTACTCTGATCTCACATAATTAATTTGTTTTCTTTAAATATAAAGCAACTGTAATTAAAATTGGTAATAAAACTGGACTTTTGCTACTTGTTGCCTTGAGCGTAATGCTAAACAATACTTAGAACCAGCCACCGGAACTAGCTAAGTTATTTCTATAAACAAATATTTACAATTATTTTTAAAATAATTTCATATTTTAGGGTTTGACTTATTGATCAACTACTAATATTGAAACAGGCATATAAACAAAATTCGCACAATAACCAATAATTTGTGGATGTACTAAACTTAAACTTTAATAAAAAATAATTTATGGCACCTATTAAAGATTATTATAATCTGCTGTAGGTGGTTTTTTTAAACACATAATTAAATTGTTTTTATAAAAATATTTAACATTTTTTTTCGTTTCTATTTAGTTAATACTTGATCAAATGAAATGATAAGATTATATACAAATACAACTTTAGAAAGCGAATTATGATATTATTATTAGAAAATTTTTGAATATTAATAAAGGGTGTTTTGAGGAGAAGTGAAATTTATGATATTGTGGTGATTTTGAATATTTTAATAAGAAATAAATGACTTACCCATTTAATTAATTAACTTGCAGCTACAATACTGCACGATGCTTGTGGAGAATTCAAATCCGGACGTTTAACAGCTATTCTAGGACCTTCAGGAGCTGGTAAAACTTCTATGTTAAATGTTCTGTCTGGTTTCAAGTAAGTTTCTTGGGCGTTCGTTCAACACAAAATTTTTCTTATTTTATTTCTTTTTCTTATTTATTTCAGAGCTTCGGGGGTTAGCGGCAATTTTCTTATAAATGGCGAAGAAAGAAATATTTTAGAGTTTCGTAAAATGTCCTCATATATACCACAGGATTTTGCCATGTTAGATCTGTTGACAGTAGAAGAAACATTGAAAATATCAACTGATTTAAAATTGTCAACACAAACCAAGCAGCAGGAAAAAGAACAAATCGCAAGTATTTAGTTTAGTTAACATTTTTTTTTTTTTATTATAATACTGAGACTGTTAAAAGGGTTCAAGTAATCTAAGATTAAAGACAAGCCTCACCATTACTTATGTTATGTTAATACCTGCAGTGTTGGAAAAAATAATATGTAACAACGACTTCTTCCCGGACAGTTAATTCTTATGGTCAAACTACTGATGATATTATGGCAAAACTATTATAGATAAGCTTTCTATGAATCTCTTCAAGGGTCATAAGTTAGTTGAAAATGTTAATTTGCTCGGAAAAAATAATAAGATCGATATTTTCAGAAAATAATAGAAACAATCATGGTGTAACCATGCAAGGTGAGTGCAGTCAAAAGTAATACTTTTTCAAGTGTTTTTAATAGTGGTACATTATTTTACACAAACAAAATGCCTGTGGTTTCTATATTGTGTTGTATTTGTTGCCGATTTGCACTCATCTTGTATAGTTACACCATGGAAACAATAGTTAAAACCATTTTTTACATTCCCTTAAGGTCTGCCCTCACAGACGCTCCTTTTCAAGAAACTTTAGTTGCTACAATCCTAATGAAACGAAATTAACAGAGGGTCTGCCTCTTGATACAACAAGACTATTCGCCTATACGGATGGCTCTAAAATAGGGTAGCGAGTTGGCGGAGGTGTCTTCATCTATGAATTTGGGGTTAGGATGATCTTCGGAATACCAAATGAATGTAACATTATTCATCATCATTGTCATCATTTCTGTATATATGAAACTTATTTGTGTTGAATTTTATTTGAATACCAACATTTTTAAGAGATTAATGGTCGTTGGAAAGATTTTCGGAAGTGTACCTTATATTGGAGCTACGACTAATTATGGACCAATAATCATAAAATTGTATCAAATGATTTGTACATATCTGAAACATGTTTCAATATTATTTGTATATCAACATTTTTTAGAGAGTTATGCTCTTTAAAGTGATTTTCGATAGTGGGCCTTATGATCAATTATATACCGACCTGCACAAAATTTGAAGATGTGATTTGGCTTCATTTACTACTCACTTGTGGTGAAATTGGTTTGGATACTTGCATAATTTAAACATTTATGATCGGTAAACCCCTATTTCGAGAGGACATTTGTATGGGGGCCAGGTGCAATAATGGACCGACTTCCACCAGTTTCGGTCCCACCGGTTATTGGGCCGAAAAAATATCATGTACCAAATTTTATCGAAATATACTCTGCCAACAAGCTTTCCATGGAGAGCCAGCCCGCCGTTAAATCGACTCAGGAAGTGATTCTAAGTCGATCGGTATACTTTAAGGTGGGTGTTTGGCGTTAAAAACATTAGCACAAATCCAATATATCCTCCCCACTATGATGGTCTGGGGTATAAATATCAAGTTTGAAATTTGTGTTTGAAAACCATCGGATCAATATTAAATCGCTTCGATGCCCCAGAACTTCAACGCCATAGCTTAAGATGGTTAGGTCATTAATTCTATAATGAATCTGAAATGTCTAGGTATTTAGGACAGAGTACAATTTCGGTTTCATAATGAGATTGAGGTGGCTATGCGGTTAATTAGTTAATTATGTTAGTTTTTTTAAGCTTTTCAATTGATTTGTCCTATGGAATTTCCTGGCATTGTTAACTCTACAATAATGTTTCTAGATTCTTAAGCTTTGCTATTATCTATATCATTTACATTTCTCATTATTTCTTAAATCAATTAACAATGAACCCTTTGGTGTCTGTGTGGAAGTGTACTTTAAACCCAACGCTTCTAAAACTAAGTAACATCAATTGAACTTTTTTAATTTTCCTTTTTTAAACAGATAAATGATATATTACAAATGCTAAATATGGAACGTAGTCGGCATACTTTAGTCAAAAATTTATCGGGCGGTGAACGCAAACGTTTATCTATCGGTGTGGAGTTGGTGACAAATCCTCCCATTATGTTTTTCGATGAGCCGACCAGTGGTCTGGATAGTGTGGCCAGTTATCAAGTTTTAACTTATTTAAGGCGACTGGCCCGTGATGGCCGTCTTATAGTGTGTGTTGTACACCAGCCCAGTTCACGTTTAATACAACTATTCGATGATATTTTGGTGATGTCAGGTGGCCGTGTTTTATATTCCGGTTCCCAAGAACAAGTGATACATAGTTTTCAAAAGGCCAGTTTTGAGTGTCCCCAGTACTATAATCCAGCCGATTTTGGTGGGTTTTAAAGAGAGTTAATATTATTTAAAATATTGTTTCCATATTTATTTCATTTTATTACAGTTTTAGAGGTCAGCAGTGATTTGGATAATCCCAATTTAATTAGACTTATTGAAAATAATGAACTTAGGCATGCCTTCAAATCTTTTAGCAATAATGGCACGGAAACTAGTAAGTTAGATTTTTCAAATTGTATTTATTTAATGAACTTTTACTTAAATTATTTTAGCGGGTCTTTTAACAAACTCAAGTTCTCACATATCGATGAATATGAAAGCTATAACAGTAGAGACCGGAACAAAATCTAGTTCACATTGCCATTTGGACAATTGTGCATTGAGGCCCAAAGAACAGGTGACAGTTTGGCGTCAATTTGTGGTGCTGATGAAGAGATCGATGACTTCCATGAGTAGGAATATGGTGAGATTTAAATAAGACTCAAGTTTAAAAGAGAGACTAAAGATTTAGATAAATTACACGAAAGTAATGGATAAATTTGAGAAGAGATCTTCATAAAAGATCTCTCAAGAAATTTCATAAAAGATCTCTAAAACTCAAGGTTTTGAAATCCGAAATTAAATAATCATTTTTTAAAGCAGATAGATAGATAGATTTATAATAACTTCCATTGCCTTTCTAGATTGCTGTAAAATTACGTATTATTATGCACATAGTGGTGGCCATACTCCTGGGCATTGTCTTCTGGAATATTGGCAATGATGCGGCTAAAGCCTTAACCAACTCTTCCTGTATATTCTTTGTGGTCATGTTCGTATTCTTTGGCAATGCCATGCCCTCCATATTTCTGTGTCCACAAGAATGTGCAGTCTTCATTCGGGAATATTTAAATGGCTGGTATTCCATAAAAGCCTATTATATGGCCAAAATAGTATCAGATCTGCCCCTGCAATTTATATGTCCTACTTTGCTAATGTCTATTGCCTACTATATGACTGGACAACCTCATGATGTGGGACGTTTTGTCATGTGCTGGGGTATGTGTCTGCTAACGGCTATTATAGGACATTTTATAGGCCTGGTATTTGGTTCGATGTTTGATATGCAGGTGAGTTTTTTCTAGTACAAAACAAATACATACATACATAAATTTATTTAAATCTCTTTTTTCCATATTTCAGTTGGGCGTATTTTTGGTGCCGGGCGTTACCATTCCCATTATGATCTTTTCTGGCTTTTTTATACGCATTTATGAAGTGGCCTCATATCTGAGATTTTTATGTGATATTTCTTTCTTTCGTTATTCTTTGGAAGGTTTCATGCGTGCTTTATATGCCTATGAACGTCCTAATTTAATTTGTGCCCAGAATTTATGCTATTACAAAAATCCACAAAAGTTCTTGAAAGATATGGGCATGTCGGGAGATTTTTATGGTTATGATGTTGGTGCTCTACTTTTGTGGATATTGATATTGAAATTTTTATTCTTTATAAGCTTAGTGATACGCATTAAAAAGGCTCAATAATTTATTTGTAAAGAAACATTAGTTTTAAGTATGGAATAAGGCAATAAAATTTTGTTCATTTTTTAAGTTTGTAAAATAAATATTCTAAGTTTTGTAATGAAATTGTAAAGTAATTGTGTAGAAAGTAAATTCAAAACAAGTGAGAATATTGTATTGGTAAGAGGAAATATAATATTGTAAGAAATATAGTTTTTCTATCAGCAACAATATCGGTTTGAGCCTAATTTTTTTTTGAAGTTGATTTAATAGACATTGTATAAAATGGGAAACACCAAAAATGTTTGACCTTTTTATCTTTATTAAAAATTATATTTTCTTATTTATTCCAATATATCGCTACAACAATGGTTAGCATCAAATTGTATTTTCCTTTGCTGTAGCGAAATATTGGAATAAATAAGAAATAAATTTTGACCTTAAGCTTGTTGCATCCTATTTTTTTCTCGTAAAAATAGTTTTTTAATTTATATCACTACTAAAGAATCTAGCGCTAATTTGGTAGGATTTTTGGTGTAAGTGATCACAGATTATCATATTTCCTAAAACTCATCCTATTTCCTAATAGATATGTTGTTGATTTCTGAAACACATTTGACGTCTAGAAGTTCCTTTCGGATAAATAGGTATCCCATGTATGATACTAAGCATCCCAGAGGCAGAGCATGCGCAGGCAACGCAATTTTCAAGCCACTACGATCTGTAAACAGATTTTCAATTACCGAAAGTCAACAGAATAATTTTTACCGACTATTGAAGACACCATTAAAGCTTAAAACAACGAAAATTTCCCAAAGATTCTTTGTTCCCCCGCAAGTTTGAAAATGAGACAAATCGATCCAGTAGTATCCGAGTTCTAGACCTCGATATTTTTCAGATATTTTTTTTCTGATTTTCTTTAAATTCATATATCATAAAACTGTACACACGTTGTGTTATAGGACAAGTCTTGTTTAAAATGGTTAGAATTGGTCCATGATTTCTCATAGCTCTATGGTACATAAATACCTTTAGAAAAACTATAACCATACAAAATTCAGCAAATTTTAGTTTCAGGTAAAGATATGGAAATCACAAAACTGTATTTCGGTCCATATTTTACCATAGCACCCATAAAAGCCCACTTTCGAAAATAACTTAAATTCTGATAAATCTCTTTTACAGATCACTATCAAGTTGAAATTCGACATAAATAATTCACATTAATGTATGTATGTATATGTAAACCACCGTACCGAACTTTATGAATTTTTAGCCCCCATATAAAGTAAAGTCCACTTGCGAACATTTTTTCAATGCACATAAATCTCCTATAAACATCTTTATCAAGATGAAATTCGACAGAAATAATCCACATGTATATATGTAATTGATAGTAACCATCTTTATGGTGATTTCTCTCGGAAATGATTTCCATTAATCATTATGGCGAGCTACTAAAAGTCTTAAAATACCTATCATCTGTAAGCCCCCTTGCGAAATTTTAGTGGTGGTTGGGCTATATATTTGTTAATCATTTGAAAAAGGTATTCACCCCGATAATCCGATGTTTTTTTTTTGCTCCTAAACAAGCGGAAAACATCGATGTTTTTTTTCGATGCATCGAAATGACAAATTGTATACAGAACGTGTATATTGGTATATAAACGTGTATACGTATCTAACATTTTAGACCCTCGATTCAAAAAATTGCACTTTAATGATGCAATAGCCGTTGCCAATACTGTATCAAATATCAAGGAATTAATGAAAAATACTCTTTTGCAAAATGAAGATATTGAATCTGACTCAGAAAAATCCGATAAAAGTGAGGATACTTTTTCATTATGGACTAGCCATTATAAACTGGTTCATAGAAATTGTAAAAGCAACAAGAACGAAGATATATTGTCTGATGAACTTTAAGTTTAGTTGACGACTGCTGTTGGAAGACTGAACGAAAATCCGTTGGATATTTGGAAAGATTATAAATCGGTTTCCCAAGCTTTACAAGATCGCTTTTAAATACCTTACAATGGTGGGAACATCGGTTCTGGTGGGAACATCGGTTCCGGTGGGAACATCGGACTCAACAAAGAAACAGATTGAGTGGTGAAAGACTTGGTAAACTTTTATTTCTAAACAGTATTGAAAAAAAGGATTGGGAGATGTAAAATAAATTTAAGATTTTTCGAAAATATAATAATAAATAATTAAAAAAAAAAAAACAATCAATGTATAAAAAACATCGATGTATTTTATGAAATATCGATGCAACATCGATGTATGTTTGTGATGTATCGCATCGAAAAAAAAACATCGATGCTTTTTTACAGTGTCCATCCCTAGTTTATTTCCCGAAAAATTTTGTTATCAATTTTGTGTTAATTTGTAAATAATTGACTAAAAAATTTTTAAATTTTCTTTATTAGTTCTATTTTAATTCAGTAAAAAGAGCACAAGGCACAAACATGTAGCCATTTCTGCTCCCCCTTGTAATTCTGCTGCCGTAGAGTAGATTTCATAAATTTCTAAGTTTCCTCTGATCTAGCCTGAATGCCTAGGGCCTCATGGTATTTATCTCTAATGTCGAGATCGAGAGAAAGAGTGATTCCTCGACAATGTGCAATGTGTGAGCGGTGATTGTGTTTAATCTGGTACATATGTTGTAATTGCTCTTCTTTTGACTGCAGAAGACTTGTTGAGTCGCATATGATTATGCCGATAATCGTTTGTCAAATCAATATTCATCCAACAGAACAGCAACTTGTAATCAATCAAGTAGCAAATCTGTATTTATTATTTCAAATAGTCCACTACTCTAAATTGTTGAAAAATAAATGAGTTTTTTAAATTATTTTTAATTTGTTTTAAGTTTTCTTAAACAACAGTGCACACATCGCAATCACCGAAAATAGTGAAGAAAAATGCAAATAAGGAACTTCATTTGAAAAAAATTAAATGATTAAAATTACCTATTTTTATAGAAGTCTTAAAAAAAATAATTAGAATACTATACTGAAATGAAAATAGTTTAAAAAAACTATTTTAATTAAAAGAAAAAACAAATTGATTTCACAACAAACAAAAAATGCAACAAACAAAAATATATACATATAAAATAAGAAAAAAAAAGAAATAACGAAAAAAAAATGGTTAAGCATACCTTAAGGTTATTTGTATTTTTAATAATAAACTAGAAGATTAAAAACAATCTTCAACAACGGGTATAGTTTACTTTTCATACGTCGTTTACTAAATTCATTTATAAGTTTGTAGGTTTATTTTCGGTAAATTTCTTTATCTTTAATCTATAGATATAGAAGACATTTCCATAGAATGAGTATCATCATCTTCTTCTGTTTCCACAATATTCTGGGCGGTTGTGGCCAATGTGCGACGAGAGTATATATTCGAGGGTGTATTGTTGGTAGCCATTGAGGTATTTGCTGTCATATCACTTTCACTTAAAGACATATCATCGCCCACAATCGCTAACATTTTATGTTGCTGTACATCCAGTGTACTTTGATTTGTGCTGGTACCCACTTCATTGCTCATATTACCAGACGTTTTAAAACTTACCGATATGTCATTGACAGCCGCTACACTACTCGTGCTAGGACGACTGCTCATCATGTATTCATTGAATTTAAAGTCACTTAATTCCATGTCCATGTCACCCTCGGAAGAGGTATCGGCATTTGCTACATTATTAGCTGAATTGGTTGCAGCAGCTGATCCGCCACCCAGTGATATTATAATTTTACGTTTATTTTCTATGGTTTTGAGCAGAGATTTGGCTTCAGATTTGCGCTAAGAATTTTAAATTGGATTTTTATTTATTTAAAAATATGTTTTGTAAAATGTTTACTTACGTCATCTGATTCCAGACACTTATAGGCATAATGCGAGGCTCTATCATATTCCTCTTTACTCTCATAATAATTTGCCAATGTCATATAGCCATGATATAAACTTTGTTTATCAGCCGCTGCTCTGTCATCATTGCAATACATTATGTAGCATTTTACTGCCAAATCAAGAGCTCCCAGTTTCTCATGTAAATTGGCCATTTTATACATGGCTATGCCTTCAATATCACCAACATCACATGCCTTACTGTAGCATTGTATGGCATTTTCATATCTATCCAGTTTTTCATAAGTCTCACCCAGAGCCACTAGCATGCGACTGTCATAGGGACGCAGTTTGTGGGCAATTTTAAAGTAGTACAAACTATAGTGATTCATTTTTAGGATTTCATAGGCCTGACCTAGACCATACCAGGCGCGGTAATCGCGGCGATTGACCTCTAAAGCAAAAAGAAAATTTATTAATAAAATTTTTTTGAAACATTTTCAGACGGTTTTAATTACATATCTAAAATATACCTATAATTAGTAATTGTTGGATCAGTTTAAAACATTTTTCGAACTTTCTATGTTCATTTTGCTACGTGTTCGGCTTGCTCATGAAAAAGTCTTATTGTCTTACTTACCCACAGCTTTGCGATAGCTTTGTATGGCGGCATTTGTATTTTTCACCTCCATAAATTCATGACCCATCAAAGTCCAAGCTGCCAAATACTTGGGATTTAATTTTAACGCTCTTTGGAAGTACGTAATGGCCATAAAATGGTCGCAGCGTATACTATAGTAATTACCTTAAAGCAAAAAACAAAAAGATTAATAATTACTCAAGTTCCTTAAATACTTACAGCACTTACCTATAACACAACATGTTTCCGGACGATACTTATTAATTCCCTCCACCTTGTGGGCCAACTGAGCCATTTCTGTCTTTAACTCCTTGACGAAAAGTAAATTAGAATAAGTGTCCATATTGTCCAAACGATATGGATCAGCCTCTTGTAAAGCTTGGAAAATTTCTATAGCCTTATCAACATCTAATAAAAAAAAATGTTAATGAAATTAAAATAAATCCCTTAAAGAACAAACAAACATGAACTTACCCCTTTTATTGTGATAGGCCAGTGCCATTTGTGATGTAACATAGACACATTTACGAAAACCAGCTGCCTGCAGATCTTCATACGCCTTCAAACCCTCATCATTCAAATACATTTCTATATAGGTATGAGCCACGAATAAATGCCGCATCCAATGACCACCCAAATGTATGGACTGCAGTTTCTCTTTTTCCTTAATTAAAGGAGCCAATTCAACATATGAACCCCATAGCATGGGCGCCACACGTATAGATTGTGTTAAAACTTCCTGAGCTGCCTGATTAAGATCTACAGCCTTCAAAACTACACCATACAAATACATGCCATAACCATCTAAACGACCCCTTGAATATTCAGACTTTAAAGTGGCCAATAGGTCGGCCAAATCTTTAACATGACCCGAATCATTTAGATTTGACTGATCGGTGGTCGAGTCCAGTCTTCGCTTTTCCAAGCCCATATACGTGGCGTATAAATGTAAAAACCTGGGTACTGGCGACTCGGCACTGCGCACTAAATAGGCCGCCCGATCATATTCCCTCACATCAAAATAGCATTTGGCCAAATAGTAATTATCATACTCCGCCGCTGTAATACCCTGCAAAGCAACCTCACTAAAATCACATTTCTCACTATTCATATCGATGTCAACATCGCTCAGACCGTGGTTCATCTCTGCCAACCATTTTGCACTGTGCAACAAGCCGCGTTTTTGACACTCGATAATGCCGCGCCGTAATTCTCGCTTCACATCCTCTAAAGGCACATTAAAATAATCATCTTCCATAACTCACAGCTTCAGCAAACTTTGGAGAATTTCTTTTTTAAACACAAAGTATACTTTGTGTTCTTAATTTTCTTTTTGTTTAAACACAAAAATTATGCGAAGAATTTGCAAATAAAATTGTTTCTGTCTTCTTCTTTACTGTGCAAATTTTTACCGGCAAACAATGATATTTTCAATTAGAATTCAAAGTCATGCGCTAAGAAATAACGGCGTCAAGAAAATCATTAGTTCACATAAATGTAAACATATATAAAAAATAAATATTAGAATATTTTTGTAAAGGAAAAAAACAAAAAAGTAGATTTCTGTAAGCAAAAACACTACAATATATGTACATATATTATATTTTGCATTATTCGTTTTTGAGGTCCTTGAATCCAAAAATTATGTTTAAAAAAATGTATATTACTTACTTTTCGGTTACAGTAAAGTCTAAATACAGTCGAACTTCTATAAATTAAATCACCATTATCCAGAAAAAAATTCAACATGTAGAAACTTCAGCTTTGGGAATAAAATGTAATAATGTTCCATTAATGAAATAAACAACAACTACATATGTAGGTATGTACATACATACTTTAAATATCAATTCATTTTTATTTATCACCAAATTACTCCTATTTTTAATTGTGTAGAGCTACTTTACTTATTTATTTACTAAAATTCTGAGTAATTTTTGTTGTTCACATTTGCTTTGAGCGAAAAGTGATTCTAAGTTGTAGTGGTCATCTTTTGCGTTTTCATTTGAATTTAAGTATACATTTATATTCTTAATTGAATTCGTTATAACTTGTCTGGACGGTTGTCTAACTGTTTCCTCAACTTCGACCCCATCGCTATCTACTATTTCTCCAGAGTGCGGTTCTGATTCGACGGCATATTCATCAATAATATCTTCATTAGTTGGAAATTCAGAAGTAGTGTCAGCTAGTGTACTACTGTTTTCCTTAAATTATGGAAGAATTCATGTTAATTAAGTTCAAGTTAAAGAAGCAAAACCTGATCAAATTTCTTTCCAAGATGCTGTTGCCACGAGATTTGCTTCAACTTATAGAAAATTCAAATTATAGAAGTACAGTGGAACTTCTAACTAAATTTGCATAATCTTGGAATACAAGTTAAATAAAAACAAGTAAGAGTGCTATATTCGGATATGTCGAATTATGTGGATGCATATTTATATTATATACTTACATATATATATTATATTGATACACTTTGATAGTTTTTTATGAAATTTTCAGATGTTGTCTCGGATTTTTGCTCATATCTCCGTTATTTATGGACGGATTTTGCTGATTTTAAATAGCAAACTTCTCGAAAGCATGTCTGATAGAATTATTGAAGTTTTGGAACTCGAAGGTATCGGGGGACTTCAGAAAATTGATTTCAAGAGACAGACAGACGGACATGGCTTATTAGATTCCGCTATCTATAAGGATCCAGAATATATATACTTTATAGAGTCGGAAATTTTATAAATTTGGAAATTGCAAACGGAATGACAAACTTATATGTATATAACCTTCTCATGAAGGTGAAGGGTATAACAAGCTACATAATAACAACAAGCTATATAATTGCCTTAACAACATGTGACTGACGTAGTTTTGTTCTCACAATTCCATTGACGTGGTGTACACCAAACCCCATTTTCATGAGTCATATTTTCCAAATACTGTTCGAAATTTTTTTAAAACTATTTTTTGTTTGAGTGTAAGTTTTTATTAATATAATAATTTTTCTAAATAAAAAGGACAATGCGTGTTAAATACAGTTTTTTTGACATAGCATTAATTTTTATGTTTGTTAGACTACTACGCAGAAGGCGTAGTCAATAGGAGGGTTTCGGTGGTGTTTTAGTTTGACTTGCTATATAGTATTAAATTGTTTAAAATCCTTTTTATATGAGCCACGATTTTAAAGGACTAAAACAGATCAAAATTAATGTCCATTAAAGTAAAACATACATACAATTTCAGAGTATTCGTAAGATTTAAAGTAGCAATTCTGAAATATGAGCCAACATTCTTAAACTTCAGGCGGTTCTTTTATGAAAAATACACGAAAATTCATAAAATAACTTTAACAACTCGTCCGTTTTGTCACTATTTCTTAAGGGCAATCAGAAAAACACATTATTATTGGTGAGTACCATTTATAACATAAATATGAAGGACAGGGGGTATCAGCCTATCAACAGAACACCAATATTACGCGCCTTAACCATTGACTTGATTCGAGTTGTTATACAGTAAAACTCATATTTTTGTTTAATATTTTCTTTATAAACATAAACAATTTTATTCCTAGAACTAAATTAATAAAAATATATGTATATAAAAAAGTATAAAAAATCACAATATAAATACATTCCACATAATAAGAGTATAAAAAGTACGCAAAAAATAGAAAAAATATAACTATGTACCATTAAAAAATACATTACATCTTCTTTTGTTTAAAAAACTTAGCAGTACCACCCTGTACTTGGCCATAAGTGGTGGCAACTTTCAAATGTCTTGAAATCCACTGAGGCAATTTTCGCTGTATATTCTCGCGAGCATAACGTTCATCTAGCAAATACACACAGGCATAATCACGAATATGACGAACCGAACGGCCAATACACTGATTGACAGCCTTTATGCATATGTTCTCATAGTATTCCGAACCGGAACCCGAACCCAGAGTAGTATCCAAATAGGACATGCGTTCTTGCAGTTCTGGTGAATTACGATTAGGATATGGCATGCCCACAACTATAACACCGCGGCCTAAGTCATCGGCAAAATTAAGACCTTCACTTAGTTTTGCACCTACTACACTTAGCAGCAGTGCACCACCTTGATTATGTTTTATAGCTTTGGAATAATCGTTTAATAATTGTTCCACTGTTTGGCAAGATTCTCCGCTACTTGCCGCACCTGTATCATTGTTCATCATATTACGTGGCTCCCTGAAGACTCTTTTTTTATTAGAGATTCTTTGTAAAACTCCAGTTTTTTGTAATTGTACATAAACTGTATCCAAATAGTCGTAGGATGGTAGAAAACATACCAAACCGGCTGGCACTACGTTGCATAAGTTTTCCAGAACAGTGCATAAATCCGAGAGCTGTAATAAGTGATGACATTTTGTATATATGCTTAACAAAGATATATCAAATATATTTACCATTTCGTTAGATGATCGCTGGGCATAGTTAAAACATAAGTTTTTGCCTCTGGGTCCTTTTGTTACCACAAATGGTAGAACAGCATCGTCTGGCACTATATGATCGTAAAAACGTAACTGTACACGTTCGGGGCAAGAGTGAAAAAGTTGTTCGGTTAATTCTGCCGTGGGCTGCATAGTACCGCCAGCTACTATAATCTAAAAGAAATGTTTGTTTATTGAACGATTTAATTTCTAAAAAGACTAACGTTTATTTAATAATTTTAAAGAATAATTAAAAAAAGTAGAATTTAGTGTGGTGTATCACTGAAATCATTCCGTACGTTCTTTGAAGATCTTTTTGATCTCTTATGATGAGCCTTGACTGGCTGCATGTCTTATAGGCCTTTCGGGATAGTTCAGACCGAACTATATTCTGTGACTTTCACAGAATAATATTTCTATAATATTTCCTATACAAAATTAATCTAGTCTATACAATTACACAATCCTTAACTTCTCTTGAATTACTTTTCCGGTGTAATGTGAACAAATTTGTGACAACTATATTTTTCAGGATAATGCGGCTAATTAATGCTTACAAAAAATCTACTTACCGCTCTTGCTTCCTTAACAATATCCTGAAAATGTGCTCCCGGATTAAGCAAGATATACTTAAAACTGGTTTGAGATTCATAATTCTTAACAGATTCATCAGTAATATTTATTAAAATTCTGCCATCATCAGACTTTTCGCACAAAGACTCCAAAAATGAAATCAGTGGTCTTATAGGTGATGTTATTGGGTAAACAATTTTATCCCTAGCAACCGGCTGAGTACCCAAATTTGTATCCAATTCCTCCAGTTTCTTTTTAGAAGATTTCTGATGCTTTTCTGTGTGATGCTTTTGCAAACACTGCAATAGCCCTATAGCTGCCGATTTGCCACTAGCTGGTGTCTTATTTTCATTAGGATTTGGTTCAGCAGCCAAACGTTTAGCAAAGCCCTGAAGTTTTTGAGCAAAACGGGAATTTTCACAAAATTGCAAGAGTTGATATAGATCGATATTAAAGAAATCACCTTCAGACATTAATTCGTAGGTACAAAGCATGCGAAAGGAGGAGTGTGTGCCATCTTTGCCACTAGCAGGAGATTTTAAAAGTTTTATCAATCTTTTAATAACAAACAACAATTGATTTATGGATAGTAAGTTGGCGGAATTGAAACGAGCAGCATATTTGATTTTATAGGCCAATATTTGCTGATGAGCGGTTTGCAGTTGTTGTAAACTCAATTCACAGCTGTGTATTTGTGATATGGTGTCCAATAGATTGTGTGCTTCATCTATGATCACAATGGATCCTTTAAGATCAATACCACTTTGTGCACGTGTGCGTTTGTGTAGTAAAAGTTGATAGGGCAACATTACCATTTGAGCCATGTGTGTGGCATTTCTGGCGGCATAATATGGACAAGCTTGTAGCTGTTCACCCTCGGTTACCAGATCTTCTATATCCAGTATATCCACCAATGAAAGTTCACTTAAATCTTGAACTAAAGATTGATTTTTAAATCCACATTTCGTTAAAGCATTTAAGCCAGACTTTTCTTGTGTGATTCTAGCTTTTTTCTGTACACAACCATCCGTATCGCAAGATGTAGCTTTCACATTTGTCTTAGACTTTTTGGCCATGTCCAAACACTTTTCATTAATTAGGGCGGTATTATTTAGTTTACGCAATTGTTTGTGTATACACAATTGCTGGCGAGAAGCTAATGCAACGCATCGTATACGCTCGCCATATTTCGTACGTTTTATTTCTCGTACCACCTGGGTCAATTGAGTGTGAGTACGACTGCAGAAAAAAATTTGTACATCGCGGTACCTTTCTCGATTTTTGCCCAAATCGAAACTTTCTTCATGATCAGCTGTATTAGAGTCATCTAGTAAAATATTCACATCATCTTGCTCAACTGTTGCATTAGTTTCTTCTTCAACCCTATTTACTTTTATTCCCTTTAAACGAGTTTGTTTCAATAATTTCTGTTTACTCTTAATTTCATTTAACTTTTTCTCGTACTCATCCAGAAGATTCTTGAAATCCTTTAATTCCAATAACTCCTGGCGTTGCTGTGATGTTTTATAGTGCATTGTTATCCAATCCGAAACATCCTGAGATTCTTTTTCCAACTTTAATACTTCTTTTTGTACATCCTCTAAATGCTGTTGTAGTTCTTTTCTTACCAACTGTTCATGATCCTCCAACCACTTGAGAGCAGCACAAGTGAGTGTCAAGGATTTACCTGTTCCTGTAGGACTCTCGAAAACACCAATTTGTTTCTTTTCCAATACTTGATACAATTCCTGCATCAATTGTTGTTGTATAGAATAGGGCGTATAAGGAAAATCAAAGTCCGATGGACAAGACAATACTGCTTTGGGTGAATACATGACTGAAGCATTCAAATAATACTGACGGATATTAACAATATAATTTTATCAACATAATTAAGGGAATTAAAAAAGAACACAAATTAGAAACAAAAATGAATCTTAACACAACAAATAAAAATCTTATAGTAGAGAAATGTATGTAAATAAAAAAGCGCCAAGGCCAAAATCAATGATATCCACATGTACTGAAACAAAAAACGCTGTAATTAAAAGTCCAAAAAAGCTAAAACTGAAGATATTGGATAGAATTAAATCGTTTGAAACTATTATAAAAATGAAGTTCAAATTAAATTAAATTAAAAATATTAAAATTTATTATTAACATTCATAAACAGGTAACTCCAAAATAAAAAAGTATTTAAAAAATTGGCTTGTGTGAATTAAGAAATTTTAAATTTATGTTCATTAAAGTATGTATGTTTAAATTGAAATACAGTATTTTTGATAGATAATCTTAAGTATAACAATATTATATGATATAACAATATACATAATATTAAATGAATACATGAATCAAATAAAAAATATTGTGCAAATAATGCACAGGTTATTTTTTCCATATAATCAAAAAATTAATTTGCAAGTCAAGAGATTTTCACCATGCAAAGATTTGAATACAGCTTCGAGTTTTTTAATTTTACATACAAATTCTTCAGTAGGTATATAAGGTATCTTAAACGCAAAACGTTTCAGTTACCCATTTTTAATTTCATATCTCTTTTTATATCATCTGCCTTAAACTGTTCAATACAAACTCTATGAGACACTTTTAATTTTTTTATATCAAGTTGGCAAAATTGTGCCATTGTTTTTTTAATTTATTTTCTTTTGGAAATCGAAAAATTTATTTCAATTTTTTTAATATTTCCACAATTAAAAACGGCACACTTAATTTTAAACTTTTATTTGCATTAAAATTTGCAAAAAATTAAATTTTCCTTCCCTGGTATTTATTTGCCGTTACATATTTTTCTCAGCCGCCGCCGTCGAAAATTTTGCATCGACGAATTCTGGTCAGCTGCTAAACT
The DNA here is from genome assembly GCA_950370525.1 of Bellardia bayeri. Lineage (NCBI taxonomy): Eukaryota > Metazoa > Arthropoda > Insecta > Diptera > Calliphoridae > Bellardia > Bellardia bayeri. The sequence continues at coordinate 68,197,928 of OX493265.1, forward strand.
TCAGTTGCTCTTTGTTATTCTTTTTGGTTGGTTCGTTATTATTGCATTTTCTTAACTTGCTAATAATATTAATAAAAAAATTGTTTTTAATCGTATTCAAGCAAGTTAACAATTAAAGTGCAACAACAACTACACAATTCTAAGTTTATAAAAAAATAAGCAACAATAAAATAAATTCTTTGTTTGGCAGCCAAGCAAAAAAGTGCAAACATTTTTTAGTGTTAGAAAAAAAATAGACTCTTAAAAACGGCGGCAATTTCAGAATATATTTTGAGGAAAAGCTTTCATTTTGAGCAATTTTATTATAGAAGAAAATTAATGATCTCGTAACTTTGTGTGTGCGACAAATAAAATGCGACAAATTCTATTGACACTTTTTATTCTTTTAACCATATTTCATGTTAGCCAAGGCTTTTGGCCATTTTCACGTAAAAAGTCTGCTGCTGTTAAGCCAAAGGAAGAAAAACGGCTGTCTCCGGTGATATTTGGTAAGTTTCCTATATATGTACATAGTATTGTTTTAATCTTTTCTTTGTTATGCTTGATTAAACTGGCTAGTAAATGTTAAAGTGTATCAATTATCATTGAATCAGCATTTTCCATTAAATATTATTAAATTTCATTGTATATGTATGTACATAGTATTAACATAATTTTTTATTTTTTGTATATTTTGAATTAATTGTGTTTGTTATCTTTGGTTGAAGTGTATAAAATTTCTTTGAATCAGCGTTTTTCATTAAATGTTTATAAATTTATCTGTGGCTTATTATGTATTGTTCTTTTTATGATGGTCGCCTTTTTACATATTATATTTTTAGTTTTTCTATAGTTGTATTGCAAAGGGCCTGTCCCTGATTATGGCTACATACTTAATTTTATGTCTTTTGTGTACTTTGTTATCATTTAGAGTAATGATTCATATTTAAATACATATTTTATTAATAGCTTTAATTTAAGCTTAAGTCGGTTTTAGTGACATTTTAAAAATCACCTTCCAAATTTTATCAGGAATATATGTAGTTTTAAATTGTGATAAAATAATTTTTTTTGGTCGGCCACACCTACTTTCGAGTGGGCGGGGCTCCAAAGTTTGTAATATAGCTATTTAGCTATATCTTGTAAACTACATTTCTTTATTAAACAATATACCTATACAGTTACGGACAAGAAATAGGGTCAGTTGAAATAATTTTGATGAAAAAAAAATACATTTTGTTTAAATTTTTTAAATGAATTTTTTTTATTTCATTTATTTATTTGTAATAGTAATTAATAATAATTGTATGTCAAAACTAAACAAATATAAAAAACTAGTTTTAAGATTTAGGGCGGACATAAAAATTGGTTAAATTACTAAATTTATTAAAAAACTACAAAAAAGAAAAATTAAAATTACTTAAATTAATAATTGCTGCAGTATCCGTTGTTCTTGATTACGGTCATGCATCTTTTTGGAATTGAAATGCTATACCATGCCCGCTGAATATTCTTCCACAATTCTTCATTGTTTTTGGATTTTATTTTCCCAATCTCTTTCTTTACTATTTTTAAAAAATTTTCTATCCAATTAATGACCGGCGATTGCGAGGGCGAAGCTATTGCGTTCAAATTATTGTCCAAAATCCACTCTTTCGCATTAACTTGCCCACTTAAGGGGCATTTCCCATTCCGCATAAGGCAGCATCACTTCGTCTAGGATATGGACATATAGATTCTTATCCATAGTTTCCTTTGTCCAATATAACGGTCCTACACCATACTACGAAAAACAACCCCACACCATTATACTGCCACCACCGTGTTCCGAAAGTTTTGGTTGTGAATCAAGGGTTATATTCGACACCTTTCGGGCGTCTTAGCCATGTTCTGCCATCGTTTCCAATTAAATTAAACTTTGACTTGTCGGATCACAGGATATTTCTTTTTATGAGATACCACTCATCAAAGGAACAATGCTTTGCCCGGCCCATATTTTCAACGTAACACAATTTTTTTCTTAAATTTATTAAATTTCTTATTAATAACATAAATGTATCATAAATTTATCATACAAACTTATTTACATACATATGTATGTATGTACATAGAGAATAGTTGTATAGTGAATATTTTGCTTATTGTGTAAATTGTAAAAGCAATTTTACGATTATCACAAAAATTAAATTATATGCTTTAATATTGCATAATAATTCATCAAAATGCAGTAAAATTCATTCAAATATTGCTCCCAATACCAAATAAAAGACTTAAGACCTTCAAATTATAAGGAAATATGCAAATAAATATTATATTATATTTTATTTTAATTTCCATTATTTTTTTTATGACCATGATTAAAAATTGAATCAAGTAAACTTAGTAAAAGCCCCATCTTCTACAGCAAATAAATGTCAAGAACTAAGTAAATTATTTAATTTGATAATAATAAAGGAACAATACACATGCAAATTCTATTTCAATAGTTCATAAATATAACAATTCTACTGCTTTTTTTCATAAAATTTTAAAGATTGTAAATAAATGTATTTACTTATCTGTTGAAAGATATTATTTAAATCTTTATTTGTTTCCTACATGGTCATTTATGTGTTTGTTATAAATATAATTGAAAATAAAGTTGTCGCCAAAATACTCTTATGTTTATTTTATTTATTTATTTAAAACAACATCTGTATTTTCGTAATAATAAACTTACCGCCGAACCACCTTTTGTCTATCAATAATGCTACAGTAATATCAATATTCAACAATTAAATTTTCTAATCTTTTTATAATTCTGTTTTAAAATTGATTTAAGATTTGCTAAAAAAATACATTAATTTTAAAACTTATTTTAAACTAACGAATTCAAATTGCTTTGCACTATGAGTGGGATATTTATTAATGGCTTTAATTGTATATATAGCCATTAAGGACCTGATTCACAAACAACTTTTAAATTTGTATATGAATATATCCCATTATCAAATGATTGTCTTTCATACAAAATTCTTAAAATAACTTCTAAGTGAGGAGGCTCTAATTGCTTTCACAATCTGACTTTCTGGTGTGTTATATGTGTCGTGCCAGGGGAAAAATGTTGTTGTTATTCCACAGTCGCCCAGAATTCTTAGCTAAAATAAATTTATTTAATTGTATTATTTGTTGCTGAGTTAAGGAGCAGCTGTATAAAGTCGGTTTTGACCTGGGGGAGCAAGTTAGATGACCTATTGGGAAAATTAAATAAATTTATAGTAACTTGAGACCTATGGAGTCAATCAGGTTTAAACTCGTTCACACGATAGGTGGATCTTCGCTTATGAACGATTTGAGTCTAACTTGAACTAAAGTGCTGAGAACAATTTGTTCGTTGAAGAACTTGAGAAAACTGCACCAATTTACGTTTATTTGTGGTAGGATAGATCTTGTATACCTATGACCAAATGTTTGAAGGATGTTTATTATATACTTAAGTATTAGATGTCGTTGTGGATGTCACTGCGATAATGCAAAAGTTTAATCACTGTATCGTGAGAGGGAAAATTTCTTCAGATGGTCGGTTTGACTTGCCTGGTGACATGCTATCAAAAAAATTTCATTCCATTTTAAAACTTTCGAATTTAATTCCTAGCATTAAAGTCACTTAAAAAAGGGGCAGCGTATTCGAGAAGATTTCATTCAAATCTTCAATCATCTACTTCTCTATACCCCAGGAGCTGCCAGCAAAAAGTTTAGGCTTTTATTTCGAGATTCCATTTTCTGGTTAGTTAAAATTTGATCTTACATTAGGGTCCAAAACTCAAATAAATTGTTTTACGTGTCAAATCAAAAAGAAAATTGTTGCTATGAAAGAAATACTATATAATCATTAACGGTTTTTAATTGGTGTAATTGTTCTTATAATTTGCATATAATAAACAATATAAATGCCATGAATAGTTCTTAATTGATGAAATAATGTAAAGTGTAATTCAAAATCGTTATATATTAGAAAATCTTTAAAGAAACCGACGAAGAACAAAGAAAGCTGTAGGTATTTTATACGGATACTGTGATGAAGATATTGAAAATAATCATAACTAAATTTATCATATAAAATTAATCAAGATTTTTCGAATCAATTGTCGAATATTAAAGGTTTGTAATAACTGAATAATAACTTAAATCGAGCAGAACCCCGGTTTAATTTGAACAGGACTCCAGTCCAATTGTTATGGTAAATCTGTAGCTTTTCTGGAGGTTTATTAAATAATAATCTTGAATGAAAGATAAAATATTTAGCTCAATACTACGGTATCCATTCGAATAATGATCGTTCGAATAAACGAACAATTTCTTATGAACAATTATTCGAAGAATTTCAAAATTACCATTTTCAAATAAAACGCATAAATATTTTTGTGTTAATTTATCGCTTCTTGTTAAAATGTTTCATTTTTTTATAATTAAAAATTGTAATAATTAAACACCATTTCGTTTCAATTTTATAATAAGACATGTTTAATAAACCGATATTTGTGTATATAAATTAAATTATTATTATTTGAAATTTATTTTTTGACGATGAAAATTTACATTTCAGAAGTCTTAAAATCCGTCTAGCGAAAAACAACAATATCACATGGGTTCTACATTTGTAAAAGGAAGTGAAACTAAAATTTTCATTAAGTTTGTGTTCTAATTTAAGTGAAAATGTTTTTAAAAGTAAAATATAATTTTCAGTTTGGTTCATGGAAGAGTAAAAGTTTCACACGTTTTCGAGAACGCCGTGAAATTGTCTATGTGGAACTGAAAACGATTTTAGTTTTATTTCGTAGTGGAATAGAGAACCTAAGCGTATGAAATTATATTAACTACTTGTAACACAAACGAAAGTTTAACAAAGTTTTTCAATCACTATAAATGTTTACTCTGAAAGCTCCTTATGCAAATATATACACGTACTGCAATAAGTTATATTTATAAAAAAAAATATTTGATATTTAATAAAAATATTTAATAAAATATAGAGAAAGAGTTTGGCAATTTTAGAGTCCGTTATTGATAGCTTAAACGAATATATTGAAAGTAATTGCAAACAAAATAATTATGGAATAAAAAAATTGCCAAATATAGAAAGAAACTTTTGGAAACACTTTGATATTACTAAAACATATCAATACTGCGAATTAAAATACCTTGAACATACAGGAAAACACAACTTAATAATACTTAGAAAATAAATCGTAATGTACCACTTTGGTATCTATATACACCGCCGGTTCTTAATTGAACCAGTCATCCTTATAACTTAAGGAACCCCCATCAAATTTGATCAGGATTCCGGTCTAATTGTTATGGAAAATCTGTCAGAAACTTATCAGTAAGAAAGTGGTGCCAGTGGTGGCCATATAATTATTTTTATTTTATTTTTTTTTGTTTATTTCAAATTTATTATAATTTAAATTACAATAAATAATATACAAAGCACTAGCTACTACAGGCCATATAATTAGAAACGATACTTTGATATAAGATCGCTGTATGGCTTCTTTAAAGACCTACACTGTAAATTGTTTTTACCGTTATGGGCAATTGTAAAAAGAGACCTAAAGGACAAAAATCCACGAAAGAATGATGAATTGTTTCAGTTGGTGCAACAAAGCTGGAAAAACATATCTTTGCAAACATGCCAGCGTTTAATTAAAAGTTTACCAAAAAGACTGGCGAATGTTGTCAAAAACAAAGGTTATCCAACAAAATATTAAAGCATAAGTCCGTTTTCTTAAACCTCACTAAGGTTTTTTGCATATATTTATTTAGTTTCTAATTATGTGACCAATTTGATATTGCGTTTTTGGTATAAGTTAATTTTTTTTAAAATAGTATTGATGCTGTGAATTTTTTTATTTTAAACTTGATAATAATTTGTTATTTTACTATTTCTAGTTATTAGTTTTAATATGTTGAATTAAATTTTTAAAATATATGAACAAATATATATGCTGAAAATACGATTCTAATTATAAGTTCACCACTGTATATGGCTGATGTTTGTAACGCCCATAAATATTGGTCCAACACCCACCTTAAAGTATATGAATCGGCTCAGTATCACTTTCTGAATGGATTTAACGATGTTCGTCTGTCCATCTGGCTGGCTGTCCATGTAAAGCTTGTGCGCAGAGTACAGGTCGCAATTTTGAAGTTATTTCGATAAAATTTGGTACATAATATTTTTTCGGCCCAAGGACGGATGGGGTTGAAACTGGTGGAAATCGGTCCATTATTTCACCTGGCCCCAATACAAATGTACTCCCGAAATTGGGGTTTACCGATCATAAATGTTTGAATTATGCAAGTATCCAAACAAATTTCACCACAAATGAGTAAATGTAAATGGAGCTAAATCAAATCTAAAAATTTTGTGAAGATCCCATATAAGCCCCACTTCCACTTTAAAAAGCATAACTCACTTAAAAATGTTGGTATCCAAATAACATTTAATAGAAATATATTTCATATATATACAAATAAAACGGTACATTTTTATTGTGATCGGTCCATAATTAGTCGTAGCTCCCATATAAGGCCCACTTTCGAAAATCTCTTTAACGGTCATAAATTTCTTAAAAATGTTGGTAATCAAATAAAATTCAACACAAATAAGTTTCTTATATACAGAAATAATGACACTTAATTTTATAATGATCGGTCAATCTGTAAATCACTTTAACCTCCATAAATCTTTTAAAAGTATCTATATCGAGATAAAGAGCAACATACATAATCACCCCTATCGTGAATAAAAATTCCACATGAAATTTTTTCCCTTTTATTTTTTTAACATTGCATTTTAATAGGAAAAATGTTGAAAGGGAACAAATGTCATGTGGAATTTTTATTCACGATAGGGGTGAATATTTATATTCATAGACATTATGACACTAAATTTTTTGATGATCGGTCCACAATAGGTTATATCTCCCATATAACGCCCATTTCTAAAAAACTGTTTTATACATATATTGTGTGTAGGGTATTATATGGTCGGGCTTGACCGACTATACTTTTTTACTTGTTTTCAATTGTCTTATACGGACAGACTAACAAAATATCGAAGGTTAGTCTGATGCTGTTATAATTATTATTTTTCGAAATTAAACAAAGGATTGATATCTTTTCTCATATATCGTTAATAATAAAGCCTCAAAGAGAAAACTCAAGTTCTAATTTGCTTAACAAAATGTGAAATAGCTTTTAAAAATTGTTATCTTTCATATTTAGTCCAGAAGGTGGTTTTTAATAAATAATATAAATAATAGCTAACAACTTTATGCTCTCGGCTGAGCATAACATTTTAATAATTCTTTCTTAAACTTTTATTATTTCAAAGTCTTTAGACTATTTTATTGGACATGATAATAACTTTTAAGTGTTAATTTTTTTGCAAAAAATTTTTCCGTTAAATTCCTTATTATTTGTGTTTAATTATATGTATGTGTATAAAAAGGTTTATTTTCTATTATTGAAACTTTGTTGATTTTTAATTTAATTTAAAAAAAGTGCACAGTAATCTTTAAATGTTTGTGTTTGCTATTAGTGTTTTACCATAAAAAAGTGTACATTACAAATGTAAATTACAAAAAAAAAAATCATATAGGTAGCATGTTTAAAATCATACTCATAACCATACAACTAACCAGCATCTTTAACAATTGAAACTCGCAAAACTTTAAACAAATAAATAATAATCGCAAATAAAACTATAATTGAAATATTTTCCTTAAGTTCCTGGCGATGGTGGGAGTCAAGTAGATGCAAAACTAAACAAATCTTCATCGCCCATATGGTGTGCCAGTAAATCTGATTGGTTTAATCTATGGTTGAATCTGGAACAATTAGTCATACCGGTTGTCTACTGCTGGGTAGAAAATGTTAAATTGTATTATGACAACGTAACACGTACTACCCACAATACACCAGGCGTTGAGATACGCATACCCGGCTGGGGCGATCCCGAGGTAGTAGAATGGATAGATCCTACACACAATAAGGCTGGTGCTTATTTCAAAGATATCGCTAATATGTTGGTAGACATGGGCTACGAGAGAAAAGTAAATCTTCACGGCGCTCCTTACGATTTTCGTAAAGCACCAAGTAAGTCATAAATTAAATATTATTTCTTATTAAACTAATATTTTCTATAACACATACACAGATGAACATAAACAATTCTTTATTGATTTAAAGAAACTAGTCGAAGACACTTATGAAGCTAATCGTCAAACACCCGTCACCTTTATAACACACAGCATGGGCAGTCCTATGATATTGGTGTTTCTGCAACATCAAGAAGCCCAATGGAAAGAGAAATATGTTGAAAGACAAATAAGTTTGGCTGGAGCTTGGGCGGGTAGTATAAAAGCTTTAAAAGTCTTTGCCATGGGTGATGATCTCGATTCGTTTTTCCTGAGTGGCAAAATTTTAAAAGCTGAACAAATTACAAATCCCTCCTCAGCCTGGCTTTTACCGTCGCCTCTATTTTGGAAAAGCTCTGAGGTTTTGGTAGAGACGCCAACACGTGTTTATACCATGTCACAATTGCAAGAGTTTTTCAATGATATTGGTTATCCTACAGCGTGGGAGATGCGTAAAGATAATTTACAATATACTTTGAACTTTAGTCCTCCAGGTGTTGAGCTGCATTGTCTGTATGGTGATGGTTTGGATACAGTGGAAAGGTAAGTGCTGGGTTTTCTATTACATATTTTGTTTATTTTGAAATGATGGTGGTAGTTCTTTAAATATAGCTAGAGTAAATTTAAGACTTTTCATTCATCTTGGGAATGATCCAATGTGTGATTATTTGGTTTGTTTTCATTAAAACTTGGTCCGCATAAGTTCTCAGTACTTATTTTCGTGATTTAAACCAACAACATTCATATTTATAGAATAAATGATAGCAAATTCGTCTTCCTATTTAGAAACTCTTCATGTTCGGTTTCATGTTCCTAAAATTTCAAAACAATCGAATAAGCGATTATGTATAATTGATTATGAAACAACAGTTAATCCGAAAGAAGTTCAATAGGGTTTAAGTCCGGCCATTGTGACGGCCACTTCACAACATGGAAATTGTTTTGCTTAAACTTTTAAGCAAAAATCATACTAGATGAAGAAAAACAACCCCATATCATTAACGAACCTCATACATGCTTCACGATTGTTTGGGTATGTATGTACCTCACCTCAAATTCTTTATTTTCAAAATCAAAAATTAATCAAATCGCTTTATCTGAGCAAAGCAAAAACCAAGCTTTTTTTTAACTGTTTGCTTTATAATGGTACCTTTCTCGCACTGCGGGTTTTTAATCCAGCTTCCTCAAGAATATTTCTAATTGTGGGACTAGTAACAGATGTACAATTTTTGAATGCTTTTGTTTTTTCTTTAATATTTTACTGATCAAAAGGTGTCGCACTCAGGCGATGCCACCTATTCATGCAATGCATTGTATGGGGGGCGTAGGATAAAGGAAGTAGTGTTTGTGAACATTTCATTTGAATTTTCCTATATTGAAAGTATTCTTCGGGAACAAGTTCCCTAATTTCAGCAGAACACATTCCCTTAAAGTATCAATCACACAGTGAAACACAACCCACATTGTGACGATAGTACAGTGAATCAGTAGAGTTGGATACCCTACTGTCGCCGATAAGCAAAATATACTTCGAAATACCGAGTGTAAGGAGATCAGATGAAGTGAAGTATTTCCTACCCCGTCTTAAAAAACCGAGGCACTTGAATGCTTCTTTTGACACTTAAAAATTGTCCAGCGGACATGATGTCTAGAAATTCAATTCAATTCCTTAATATTTATTCTGATCTGTCAAATGTTTGTGTGTTTCTATACAAAATTGAGTCTGAAGTGCGTTAAAAGCGACTATATTCTCACAACCTTATTTGGAGATTGTCACAAGATTTTGATTAAGTGTATCACCCATGTTTTGCCACATTGTCTCAATCTCCAACAGGTCTAAAGTTGCAAAAGAATTTAGAAAGTTAAGAAATAAAGTAGGGAATAGAAGGGAGCCCTGGGGTACACCTGATTCAACATTGAACTCGTCTGCTGAGATGCCATCTATAACAACTCGTATAGTGCGATTTGTGAGAAAGCTCGACATAAATCGAGAGAAGACAATAAGTTTAAAACACAAGCCAACATTGAAAAAAAGTTATTACTATTGATTCTATTATTTGTCAGTTTAAATGAAATTCAATGATGTCAAATTTGTTAATAAATTTTATTTCTCTGAACATGCTGCACATTGTTGAGAAAAACTTTTTTATAAAGATAAAAAGGTCTAACAATTAGTTTAATAATTCAATGATGTCCGAAATATGAAATTCATTTTATTTTTCTTACAATTTCTCCCAGCAATTAACACTTTTCATAAAATTCAGGCAATTAACTTATGACCATTAAAGCGTTTCATAGAAAGCTATACCTGATAAGATTCATCATTAGATCATTAGAAGTTTGACAGTAAGAATTAACAAAGTTATTTCTTACTAAGTTTTCTTCTTTGCATTATTTCACATGATTTATTATTTATTCCAACACGCTTTATAAATATTTTAATAACAGCTCGAAGAACTATCACATCCAAAATAAACAAAACTAAGTTAATAATTAATTTATTTCTTTATAAACAACATTATCTACTTGATTCTTAAGACTACGCTATAAAAAAGATGACGTTTCCGATGATGTACCCAAAATAATTATGGGCATTGGTGATGGCACCGTAAATAGACGTTCTCTACGAGCCTGCCATCACTGGGCCGGTTATCAAACAGCGAATATTTCAACATTAGCTTTATCTGGCGTCGATCATTTGGGTATATTACTCAATCAAGATGTTCTGAATTACATTAAAAATGTTTTGAAATTATAGACTTTTTTTGAGAAAAATCGGAGAAAAGAATTTACAGCTCTCAAACACAAATCTGCAATATTAATTAATAATTGATATATACAGCCATATCACAGAATTCAATTCCGTTCGAAAGTGGAATTAATTCCGTTTTTTGCTTCTATAGAAAAAGCAAAGCGAAAAATGTTTTCGGATTGAAACCACTTTTAATTTGCTATGTGGCATTGTAATTTTAAGCATTTCTAGGTTTCGTTTCGAAAAAATTGTTCGTTTTACTTTTTCTATAAAAGCAAAATACGGAATTAATTCCACTTCCAAACGGAATTAATTTCTGTGACATGGCTGATAATAATTGATAGTATGTATTAATTTGACAAAAATAAATGATTTGATGTAATTTTGCATTTTTTTCGGTTTTAAAATTATGTTATTTTTTTATATATGTATTTGAATACTTAGAACTTTTATTTTATGTAATGTAATTTGTAATTTTAAAATAAAAATTAAATTTTAATTCCTTTATATTAAATTTGTGTTTTATAAATTTGTATGAGGATTATAGTTGAATAGTTTGATCAGCAAAATTCATATACTGTGAGCGTCAATATAAAATAAACACTTAATATTAAATACATGTTTTATGGTATATACTGCAAGCACAAATGTAAAACAAAATATACTCGTATTGCATAATTCATAAACAACTTAAGCTAAATATACAGCCTTATTATGAGTTCGTTTTCTTTTTACGACAACGACTCTTTCATAATAGATTAAAGATAAAATTTAATTTGTTTCTTTAATCTATTACGAAACAGACACTCGTAATAAGGCTGATAATTCATTAACATAAACTAAAATCATAATTAAATTTAAGGAAAAATTACCAGATTTTTCGCTTCAAAATAAAGTAAACAGGTACTTATTTAAAAATTATGTAAAACATTGTATTTAATATTTTGTTTGTATTCCTTTTGCTTTTATCACAGCTGACAATCTTCTAGTCATAGAATCAACGGTTTTTTTGTAGTGAAATCAGCCGAAATTTTCTTCCATTCATCCTGTATTAGTGCCCTTAGCTTATACTTGCAAGAAACTTTTATTTGCCTAATTTTTGGTCCAGATATTCCCAGGCAATTGTTGATTTCAAATCTAAGAAAACACCTGTTATTGACAAAATTAGTAACAACATGGAGCTATGTACATATACCGTAATTCACTTTAACCTCCATAAATCTTTTAAAAGTATTTATATCGAGATAAAGTTTAACACAGAAATCATGACACTTATTTTTTGGATGATCAGTCCATAATAGGTTATATCTCCCATATAGCGCCCATTTCTGAAAAACTGACCGACTATACTTTTTTACTTGTTTATTTTAAAATAAAGTAATTCACTTTACAGGTCAAACAATAATGCACAAATAGAGCAATAAAAGCTTTATTGTGTTGAATTTTATTTAGATACCAACATTTTTAAGAAATTTATGGTCGTTAAAGTGATTTTCGGAAGTGGTCCTTATATGGGAGCTACGACTAATTATGGACCGATCATAATAATATTGTGCCGTATTATTTGCATATATATGAAAATGATTCTAAGTCGATCGGTATAATTTAAGGTGGGTGAACCAATATTTCTAGGCGTTACAAACATCAGCACAAATTCAATATACCCGCCCCACTATGGTGGTGTAGGGTATAAAAATTAAAAGATCTTTAAAAGTGAGAAAAACGCCAACTGATATTGAAAATCAATGTGATAAATTTGTTTCAAAATAATTATTCATGCCGTAAAATTGCTGAAAAATTAAATTTAAGTAAATTCACGGTAAATGATAGAAAAAAAAACGGCGCAATGTAGCTTGCAATAATAACCAAGGGGGTCGACCAAGACTGCTTTCTTATGGTGATGCCCGGCAGATTGAACATTTGCTATATAATAAGGACATCAGAACCCCGAAAAATACTGCAAAAAGTATTGGTAACGATGTCAGTTCTTGGACGGTGTGAAAAAGAAAAAGCCAGCTCTTTCCGATAGAAATGTGAAAAACGCCTTCATTTTTGTAAAACCCACAAAAATTCGACAGTAGATGGCTGGAAACGGGTTATTTGAAGCGACGCAACGAAAGTCAACCGATACCAGTCTAATAGAAAAGAATACTATTGGCATGGGCCACATGAGCGCATCCAAAAGCACCATCCTTAACCCTAGATGGTTACTCTTCATTTTTGTACATTAAGGTTACTCTTCGTTGAATCGACGAACAATTTTTAAAAATAATTTTAGCGGAGCAGTTTTTAAAGTTAAAAATAAACAAAAATATTTTTATTTAAGTATTTTATATAAGAAATAAAAAAAAATAAAATTTAATGTAACACAAATTTGTTTTTCTATCTTAAAATTCGATACGAATTTGACTCTTTTTTATGAGTTATATGATACAGAGTAAATTAGCTTCGTCGATACGACGAACAGTAACCATCCAGGGTTAATGCAAAACATCCGGACAGTTTTGCTTCCCATTGTATGTTTCAGTTTTAATTTAATTTCTTTTAATAGTTTGGCATATTTCATCTTAATTTTGTTGACCTTTAAATAAAACACATTTCCCTTAAACACCCCCTCCAAAATTAATCACTTTCATAGATATCCGTTTACAAGTCCACGTGCCCTAAAAATTTTCAGGTTCCTAAGATCTGCATACTCGTACTTCTTTCTATTTACAATTGTTTACAGCTCTTTTACTACTTATGGGATGCGAGAATAGGATTTTTCAATATTTGGCACATGTATCATTTTCATTTTCTCTATTTTTTTCTATTTTTTTTTTCAAAATGGAGTTGCAAGGGTATCTATAAAAAAAATGTCCAACTCAAAGAAAAAATCGTTGAAATTTTGACCATATACACTATTTTAATTTTTTTTTCCTATTTATTACTTATAATACTAAATAAGAATAATAAATAATTTAATAAAATTAATATATGTATATGTAAATGAAAATGATACATGTGCCAAATATTGAAAAATTCTATTCTTGAGTTAAAAAATAATTTTTTTGATAGATATTCCACTCGCATCCCATTAAGCGACTATAAAGGCCTTAAAGGAAATTGTATAAGCTTTCTTTTGAGGGGAAAAAGGCCCAAATTGAAAAAAAATTAAAAAAAAAATAATTTTTAAAAAAAAATTAAAAAAAAAATTTTTTAAAAATTAAAAAAAAATATTTTTGGAATGATTGAAGAAATAGCTATCTAAAGTCCTTTGGACAATTTTTGCTAGGACCAATAGGTGAAAAGTTACACTCATTTTAAGAAAACCCTGTATGACCAAAATGTCCAACTTTGACCCCCTCTAACTCTGGCAGTTCTGGACTGATAGAGCTAAAAATTTGTGTCTGGCCTACTATCCAATAGTACTAACCTTGGTGCAACTTTCATGCAAAACGGAAGACATCGATTTTTAAAATTGGGTCACATGACGTGAAATTACCCGTGTTTTAATTCTTGAAGTTTCGTCTGGGTTTTATATATTTCATCTTTTGTGAATAAAATCAAAAGTTGTAGACAGATTTTAATTATTTAAGTCTTGTTTTGTTTGGAACTTTGTTTGCTATACGTGCATTTTTCAATTTTTTATGCCGTTTTAAAAAACAAAATTTTAGAAATTTTGCTAAAAAACTATTTTTTTTTGGTAAAAATTTTGTTTCTACAACGACTGCGAATATTGGAAAAAGTTTAACCTTACTTAAAGAAAATTTCATTTTAGTTTATTCAAAACTAAACCGTTTTTGAGTTACGCGAATATATGTTGTGCAACCTTCTCCATTTTCGAAATAACGGTATATTTCGAAAACAAGAGCTAACCTAAAAAAAACGGTTAGCACCACTGGATTCAGCGTACCCAAATTAGGTTAACCCGTCAGGTGCTTCCTGGTACAAAAAAAGTGTCAAATTCTAGCACAGTGTTATTATCAACTTGTGTCATCGTTTATTAACGTCCATAAGTGGTCTTTTATTTAAAATTTCTTGTTCTATATTTTATTGGAACGTGTGTCAAAGATTTGTTAGGTGAGTTATGTTTCTTTTTATTTTTGAATTGAACAAAATTATAGAAAACACGAGAATTAGGGCAAATAATAATAAAATTTATTTGCAAATGACTTAATGCATTTTTGGAAATTTATGAAGATTTTTAATTGTAACATATTTCAAAAAGTTTATTAAACTCTTGTACGAGTAGTATTTATAAGGAAATAAATTATAAATAATTTTTCCCAAAATATACTTTGTGGATTTTAGAAATTATGATTGTATTTGGCAATGGATTTCGTGCAATATATTTCTTCATATTGTCGTAATTATCTTGTAGAAAATTTATTACAATAACTCAAACTATAACATCAACTAAAATTCAATTCCTCATCAATATTGTTGCCAAACCACTGAGAAATAGTAAAAAACTGTTGCAAGCGTCGAAGGTTAACTAACTGGAAATATGTAGACATTATTGCTCTCATTTGCTGTCCAGTAAATTTTAATGTACTACACCTAATTCTGTTTTTACACGGTAATTGGTTCCAGGAAACCACGTGTAAAAAAGACATTGATCGTAGGCAAAATTTTTGATTTCTTCCTTATCTCTAAAACCTATTGAAATTAGTGAAAAACAAGGATTTTTTAAGAACAAAAAAAAAAAAAAGATATGCACTCTAAGCATAAAAATAATGTAAAAAATGTATGTATGACAAGTTCATTTGATTGCATGCACTAAAAGGAAATTCCCCTAAATTTGTTCTATTTATAATTGCTCTGATCAGTAAATCTGCTTGTATCCACAAAAAGGGAATTCCCCTAAATTTGTGATATGAACATATTTCGCAATAATTAAATTTAAGCACAAATGATTTTGCATCGTGCTAAATGGAATAAAATCGTGTAAAAACGTTTGAAATTTGTTTATTTTCAAAACGTGTTAAATTAAAACCGTGTAAAAAAAGAATTAGGTGTATTGGGCAAATTATATCCGATAATGAAGGCTCGGGCGAGGATATTGATAACCTCATACAGAAACCCAGTCAAACATGTAGTCATCTCAGATCAGTTTGGAAATCATCCATGTTATCCTTACGTACAAAAATATGCCTATAGATTTTTAATGCAAATATAAAATTTACCCTTTTGTACGGTTGGGAAACATGAAACGCTGCCACTCGCGACATGTAAAAGATTCAATAGTGCATCAATGAATTTGCAAGACCCTACGCATTTTCTGGCCAAGAACTGTTTTAATAATAAAATTAGGCAAATAACAAGTCAATAGCCCTTGTGGAGGGTAGACCGTTTGTTCGGCCATACCAAAATTGCTATAGAATTGAATCCGCAAGGCAACAGAGGACAATGGAGAGACAAACCTCATACATGGAGAAGACAGCTGGAGTCTAAGGTAACTAGCAGCGCATTTTCTAATACATACTAGCAAAGTCTAATAACACGGTGCGACAGTCCAAAAAACCTGGGACCGGATACTATTTTTCATTTCAAAATTCTCCGGATTTTGGAGGTGTCCGGCACATTTCACTATTGTTTTACTCGACAAGCCCTAAAAGAAAAATAATATTCGGTCCCAGGTTTTTCTATTTCATTCAATTTTGTATCACTGTGTAATATGCTATAGCAATGAACAAATCATAACTTTGCAGATTTCTATTGCTTAACGACTCAACAATGTTCTTTTATCTTGATCTTTCCTCAGCTTCATATCATACAAATACTGGCTGTATAGATTCTTTTTTTCCATTTCCGTAATTCAAAATAGTTTATTTTCGGACCTAAATTAGTTATTGCTTTGCATCAGATGAGAAACTTTATTGTTTAACTAAAAATATAAACCTGAGGAAAACCGATCAAAAATTTTTACCGATATTAGTCAAAACCAAGATTAGACAAAATTTTTAAATTTCAATTTTAAATGCTTATAACTCGATAACTATAAAAGATAAATATTACACACAGGCATTATTTTGAAAGGCCTTGCCGAGGACTTTCAGAAAATATAAAAAACAAAACATTTCAAACATGCCTAAGGTGTCTTATTTTGATCCCCCACAGCTACGCTCCTGAAGGGTTTGTCGGACAATATAAAGTGCGGTTTCAAATATTTCCTATTTTTTTTATTAAAACATGTATTTATTATTTTATAATAATTGTTAGTTTATAATTTTATTTTTAATTCAGTTACTATTTTATCTATATTTAATATTTATGTACTTCTTTGCAAAGTCTAACTGGTTTTTTTATATTTGCAGCTCCTGAAGGAGCTTTTTCTCAGTGAACGTACTTTTTAGACCGCTTTCGTTAAGTCTTCTTTGGACAGTTCGAGTCGAAATATTTAATTCTAGTTTCTCCTTTATATCTCTGGCAGTCGGAAAAGAAGCTAGAATATTATCTAGCTTCGTGGTCTCACGTTTACTGTCACTTAAGTTCTTTAGGCTTGTTTGACTTTCTTATTTTATACAAAGCAATTATTTTTCTGACAGCTGATTCCGATATCTTATACTTAGAACTCAAACTATTTTTCTGTTTCATCCCATTTTCACGATCTAGTACCAACAAATATTTTTCCTTTTCGGTTAAAGTTCTCATTTCGAAAAAGTTTGGGTCTAATGTTATTATGTGTATATTTAAGTAATATTTAATTAAATAAATAAGTACTTCACTATAATTTATTATTTTTTAAAAACTTACCACAAATTTTTCAAAAAAAAAAAAATCAGGAATACAACTTTTATTTTAAAGTTAACAGAAAACCGCATTTTATGATGTCGCGGAGATTTCCTGAGCACTTCAATATATTTACATCAGAATTATAAATGAGCGATTTTATAAAATTGCAATGTTTATTTCAATAATTGAGATACTCCAACAAATAATGCTACTGTGAATAAATAGTAAATAATACATGTAGAAGAAAAATATCAAAAATAAAGGAATGAACGAAAATTACAAAACCGCACTTTATTTTGTTCGACAGTGTATATATCCAAAAAATTTCCATTCTGTCCCATTGTGTGTACATACATTTTGCATATGAATAAACGTTAAAATTTGTGAAAGAGGGCAAGCTTTGTGGAGCTTCTGAAGAGTAAATATAAAAGTATTTGGAATTGTTGAAAAGCTTGGGACTTAAAAAATGGATAATTTAGTGAAATAAATTAATTTAAAAAATATTTCGTTTGCCATTTACCTTAAAAACTAAAAAAATGTAATAGGTATATTTTTAACGGTTAAGAAATTCATATCAAAATTTCAAGCTAATATAAAACCAAATGTCCTCAAATCGACGACATTATTATTTTTGCCATTTTTTATTTTCAAATAATGAAATTCCTAAAACCGAGAAAATGTGTTCAAAAATTTTATTGTTTTTATTAAACTTTCTGTGTTTTTAATGGCCGAATTCACAGTCTTTAGTTAGCTAATGACAAAGGCTTAGCTAATGATTCTTTATTCGCAATGCTTAATTTGCCATTAGAATAACAAGTAATAGTTAAACAATAGTTAGTATTTTAGTTTACCAATGGTAAACTGTACGACGATGTACAGGCGATTTATTTTTGTTGCATTTCAACGTAACAATAATTTTTATAAGAGATTTATGCGGATTTAAGTGATTTTTCAAATTGAATTTTCTATGACGACTAGAGTTCAATCATCATATTGTGATGGACGATTTTCATATACGTACGTATGGACTATTTGTGTCGATTTTAAACTTGCTGCTGACGCTTGTAAGAGATTTATGCGTATATAAGTGATTTCTGGAAGTTGACTTTATATGGCGGCTAAGGTCAAATATGGACCGATCATTATTAAATTTAGTGCAACAATTTTGATGTGTCTAGGGATTACTTGTGGTAAATTTCGAATTTCATCAAGATAACACATCAGCGCACAAGAGTGTTTTAACAGTGGCTAAAATCAAAGAATTAAAAGTACGAGTTGCTTGACCACCCACCTTATTTTCCTGATTTAGCTCCCGGTGTTTTTCAAAAACTAATTATTCTCTTTCTGTGCTAGGCTAAAAAGTTTCCGAACCGCCCTGGTATAGCTGCTATTTTAGAAAATCAAAAAAACCCAAAAAAGTTTGGGCAAAATTAAAAAAATAAACCAATATATTTCTTGAACTAAAAGAGATAACATACACATGCAAGCACAGTTATTGTAGATCAAAAGTTTTGAATTTCAGCTCATTCGGATCATAAATGGATTTTTAGATACCAAATTATTTCCAAAATAAAACGTTTCTAAACCACTGTGCATCGTTTTTTATTGTTGTTAGAACAAGCCATTTAGTATTTAACCAAAAATTAATGACAAATAACATTTTAAAATTGTCTCTATTAGCTTTATTTGTATGCAATAAAAAGTGCCCTCCTCTACACAAGGCACAAACATGTTTCCCTTTTCTTTATTTCCCCAACAATTGTTGTAATTAATATGAAGTCGTGTTCAATTTTACATAATACTGAAGAAGCTTGTTGAGATGAATTCATGTCAGTAATATTTAACATGTATCGAAATTGAAATTAAAATATACAAAAACACAAAAACTATAACATACTTGAAATAAGACAGGATGTTGTAACCGTTATAGTGATTCAAACATACACTTACTCACAGGTTCACGTTCATGGGAACAGCTACATGCACGAACTGACATTTGTAATTAAGACAAATTCATACTGTCATCCGTATTGTAAACGTCAAATCAAGGACATAATGCAAATTTTTTACTTGTGTATCTATGACTTGTGTGTATTAAATTGCGAACGAGAGCCGGGATCAAAAATTCTTTAGATTTAGCTTTCACAATATTTGCAAGAGGATTCATTCAATGAGCATGGATTCCGATCAAAGTGTTCTCCCGATCAAAGTGTTCTCCCTTGCTCTTGTGCAAACATAGTCGAATTTTGCAAAATTTATAGCAGAAACAACAGTGACGATTTTGCCACCACAAACTAAATGACAGCTGATAATTTTTCAAATCGTTTTCGTTAGACTTTCTCAAATGTTCTCAAACGTTCTCTTTTCAGGTGGCATTTGACAGCATTATGTTGGCTCTTGGCTTTTAAAAACAACTTATTGAAAAACTGCAACAGTCATTTATATGGCTTTGTAATAACTTTTTAAATTGCACTCGTACATATTAAATTCTGTATAAAATATAACTGAAAAAGACACGTGTCTGTGTTTTGTTATACATCCAGACGCACACAAAAATATTCAGCGTTGTCAACTTTGAAATTTCAAAACGCACAAAAATGGAGAAAAAAACGCACCATTTGAAAAAAATCGCACCAAATTTATATTTTCTTTTTTATATAAAATGTTTGTTGAAATAATTTCACATAAAAAATATAATATTTTTGTATTATAAATATAACAGTCTTCAACAGTTCAGTGTTTTTATAAAAACATAAAACTTAACAAAAATAAAAAATAAACTAAACTAATTTTTTGTATACCTTTGTACTAGATAGATATGTAATTAATTTCTTCTTTTTTTAACTTTTTAAAAAGAGATCAACGAATAATAGTAAAAGTAATAATAGTAAAAATACTCATAATATGCTATTCGGAATTAATTGGTAAAAAGAGCTAATTTCAGTACATATTTTTTAAATATTTTTGTCTTCTATTTTAAGTACTGCTAGTACTTCGTTGACCCTATTCAATAAAATTTGTTAGGGCTTCACTGGGATTCTAACCCTGGTGTTCGTCTACAGTTCAGTAGACCAATCATGCTAAACAAGAATTTTTATTTTCATGTTTAAAATGTTACTTTTTATTATACAAAAATTTTCATCCTATTCAGCTTTAGCAATATATAAATGCATTCAATGGGGTCCTTTTTCATCGTAAAGATTTCATGATAATGAATTAATAAAAAACTGCAATTAAAAATTAGTAAAAATAAAGATTTCATTACATTTTCGGAAAATTAAAAAACGCACCGAAATTTAAAAAAAAGCGTACCGCGCACCAACTAAGAAATTTTTCGCACCAAAAATTTAAAAAAAGCACCAAAAATGGTGCGAAACGCACCAAGTTGACAACGCTGATCATAGGTTTGAAATTCTACGAAGGATGTTTGTAAAATTGTTGAGATTACAAATAAAATTATTTTAAATAATCAATACAAATTTTTAAAGGGAACATGAAAATATTTCAATAAAAGTTGAGTGTAGCTGAAAACTCAATTCAGTTAGATTATCTAAAGAAATAGTTTAAAGCATTATTGAATTTTCTAACATATTTCCTGGTAGTATGTAATTTTTTGAGAACAATTTAGATGATTTAAATTTAGTTGAATTTGAATTGTTTGTGCACTTACCAATAAATCAGTTGGAATATTTTTGTACGAGTTCTGAAAATTGCTTGAAAATTTGACATAGCCTGGTTTAACGAAGGCAGAATAGCTAAAGCATCTAAAATTATGATCTTATGCAAAAAGAACAGCTGATTGCCTCCCGCGGCCGCCTGCCGCTTACATTGGCCTTACACTATAATTCATACTGTGAGCGTCAATATAAAGCAAACACCTAATATTGTATAACAAAAAATGTTTTATTATATGTACTACAAGTACAAATTTAAAGCAAAATATGTTACTTAATAAGTAACTTATGTAAGTAAAATATGTAGGTCATAAACAAAAACTAGAAAACTAAGGATTTTCTTAAAATTTAATTTTAACGGAAAAGTACCAGATTTTTTGCCACAAACTACAATAAACAGATAGATTAAAATTATGAAAACATTGTTTTTAGTCCTTTTGCCTTTTTTCACAGCTGACAATCTTCCAGACATAGAATCAAAGGTTTTTTTAATGAAATCAAGCGAAAGTTTGTTCCATTCATCCTGTATTACTGCCATTAGGTTATCCTTGCAAGAAATATTTCTTTGCCTAATTTTTTTGTCCAGATATTTGCGCAGGCGCTCAATTAGATTGAGGTCTGGAGATATATCTGAAGTTTTTGGACAATTTTTCACAATTTTGAATGTATGCTTAGGATCATTGTCCTGTTGGACAATCCAGTTCTGCGCTTGTTCTAATTTCTCTACAGTAGGGGCTGCATTGTTTTTTAAAATGTCGAGATAATCTTCCTTTTTCATTGTGAATTCTATCAATGTCAAATTACCGACCCCTGATATCGCCATACAACCCCATACCACTATTGAGCCGCCGCCATGTTTTACCGTCTTGGTAGAATATTTATTACTAAAGGCTCTTGATTCGCCATATTTTTGGTGGGCTTTTGACTACAAATATCTTAAACTAACTTTCAACGGTGAACAGAATATTATATTATAATTAAATATTATTATATTTATTTAGGACCGTTTATATATTTTTTTTGCAAAATTCAAACGTTTGGTTTGGTTATTCTTTGATATAAAGGGCTTCTTAGGTGGCACTCTACCATACAGGAAATTTTGATGCATAGATTTTCTAATATTACTCGCGCTTACAGTTTTTCCAGGAGTAACATTTTCAGTTATTTTTACAGCTCTAGATGTTGAGTTTGCTCCTAATTTTCTTACTTTAACTCTTACTTGAGTTTTTTTTAAGACGCACAGGGCAAAATTTTTACGGTATTGTCTATAATTTTTTAATTTGTACTGTGATGCCTTTCAACGATTTTAACTATTTTCACGCAGGGATTTACCTTTTCTATGTAAGAATCTCAATTGATGTTTGTTTTCCTATTGTCAATTTGTCAATACCTAACGTCACAACTTAATCTGTTTTAATAATAAATTATTGTACTTGGAATGACAGGGTTTTTTTTAAGGATGATGCCACTGTTCATCATCGCGTAACGCGTTTGTTTTTGTTTATTTTTTGTGAATTGAAGTGTACTTATTATATAAAACCTATAAAACTTATATATAATTTTCTAATATAATAATTATTTATTATAATATAATTAAGCTTTTCTATTAACAATATGAGGTGTTGTCTTAATTTTGACACTCACAGTATATACAGTGCGGAATACAAATGACTACATGTTAGTACTTTGTGCTCTTGTTAAAAATATAACTAAAAAAATTATGCGCCTCTTCAGCATGGCTATCGGTATTTTGGCATAATGGATCAACTAGTTTTTTAGTCCGGAACCACTATCACCCTAAACAACAACATACGGAAATGGACTCCAAGCTTTGCTAAATCTTTGACTTGCAGTCGAATTTTATAACGCGCTAGCATTTACACTGTAAAATGTATATCACATTCATTTAGTGGTTTCGATGCCCGTCTTTATATCCTTCCTCGTGTAATGCAGGCGCTTAAATTTCAATGATTGTGCCATCTACGCAAACACCAGGGAATCCACCCAACATAAAAAAACACTGACGTCATTGAGCCACCACATTGTGTTTTGAAATAAAATGTCTATTATAACGTAGAGTTGTCGATGGATGAGCCTGTAAACTATTAGTTTTGTAACACCATGCATAGCTGCAGTTTCATGGTACTGGCAACCATTTCCGAACCAATGCAAGTTGAAGTTGATTGTCAGCCGACAAAACTTGACTGCGCTATACATTGTGCAATAAGTTTTCTCGATACCTGCATATGTATATATTTCAATATCATATTTCTCTAATTATATTTAAAATGAAATCCACTTGGATTTTATTTAAATGAAAGCACTCTTTAAAGTTAACCCCGCCTTTTACTGGTTGAACAAAAAAACATGTCGTAAGATTTGAAAGCTGAAAGTTGAAAGAAAGAGAAAGTTCAGGGAACAGACATTGCAAAGAAAATATAAAAATTTAAAAAACTTTGCAAATTACATTTAACACTTAAATTTTCAACTTATCATCTATCATATAGTACTGTGGAACATACAGTTTTGCAAATAGACAAAAAATTGCAAAAGTGCAAAGTGAAAAGTTGATAAGTTGTTCTATGGAATAGCACCTTGGTTGAGTTTATTAACATGTTTGCTTTCTTTTTGTTTACAATCTACACTTAAGGTTTGTTTGTAATGCGTTAGAACATAATTTTCAGTACTTTTTCGAAATTTTAACTTTGTGGCAATCTTGGAATACGACAATGTCGGATTGTGCACGATTTTCTTTCTGTAGGTATTTTGATTTTTTCCTTGCTCAGCAATTGTACAAATATATGCGAATTGATAAAATTGCTTTGGACAGAATAACGTAATGTTGCCACCAGCTATTTAAATAAACCTTACGTAATGTGGCCGGATTTTGTGGGAAAAATGAAAGCTTAATGTTAAATTATTTTGAATTTAAGTAAATTGTATTTAACTTTTAAGACAAATCATTAACATATCATTGCCGTTAAAATAAAGCAATTAGCGTTACCGTCACCTTTTTAACGTTTCAAATTGGTAGCCAACCTCGATTAAATGTGCCTAAAGATTTCAAACACTTTAATTTAAAACTTTTCTAACATACCACGCTTTGAAAATGTAGGCCAAAAAATAAAATCGTGCCATCAACTGTGGTCTCTTTATTACAAATAATTATTTTGATGAATGCTAACAAATAAATCAACAACAAGTAAAAGTTATATTCGGCTATGCCGAATCTTATATACCAACTATCAAATACCAGTACACTAATAACTCACTTTGCGTCGGGAAAAAGTAAATTAAGATTTTCTATAGCAAACCATGTAAAGATCGAAGATAGGTTCTAGGGTTACGAAAATACTAAGTCGTCGGCTTACTTTTACAAAAAATTGGGCCACTGTTTGCTGAACAGCTTTTTTTAACGTAAAATAAATTTCCTTGTAGCAATTACTACCACTAGCATTACACTGTGGAACAAATTCAGGTTAGGTCGATTCTGAGAGTGATGGGTGAAAATAGAGGCTAAATTAGAAGACCCGTATCGCGGCGATTGTTTATGTTAGTTCGAATTTTTTTTTAAACGACCTTTAAACTTTGCAGTCATTTTCAGCATATTATTTATATGTTTTTTTTGGCTATAACTCGTCGACTAATTGATATTTTTTAAATCTGTAAAAACCAAATTATTGCTAGAGACCTGTGCAACAGTGAAAACCAGTATTAATTATGCAGCGACGCAACTTCGCAAAGCGAGGTATTGGTGTAGTGTGATCAATGTATACTTGAACTTATTTGTGTTACATTTTGTAACGATAACGATAATTATACGAGACGGAAGATACCCAAGTTTTATATACATATATGTATCTCTTTCTTTTGGAACTTCTCTTTGTTTATATTTTTTCAGTGTGTGTAATAAAAGGGATTTCCTTTGACACACAATAAATTAGATACCAAAAGCTCTATGAAATTCATTTTGGCTTTTTGAAATATCAAAATTGATTTTAGGAGTGAAGTAGTTGTTATATGGGGGTTATGGTCAAACATGGACCGATCACAATAAAATTCAGTACGCCGATTTATATACATTTTGCTAAATTTTGAATGAATACTGTTTTTAAATAGGCATTTATGTACCATAGAGCCATATTCCGGAACTATATGAAATTGTAAAGCGAAATAAAATGAAAAAAATTTCATAATATTATCTGCATTATAATTAAAGATAATAGCAAAAAATATATGAAAAATATCGGCCCTACTGGACCGTTATTGCCCATTTTCAATATCAAACATTTCATTGAAACAAGGAATGATCGGGAAAAGTTTCATTGTTCTAGGTCATTTTTCGCAGCTCTATCGTGTCTTCCAAATATGGACAGACGGACGGACATGGCTAGATTGTCTTAGAATCTTATAAGGACCCAGAATATATAGATTTTTTGGTTCTACGACCAGTATTTCGTTGTGTTACAAACGGAATGACAAACTTAATATACCGCCCATGAATGCTAACAAAAAAGTAAACAAAAACACGCAGAAAAGAAAACGAGACAAATGAACTGTGCAGCACATTCTATGACTTTAAATAATCAATTTTTCAAATTTCTGCTGTAACCTAAAGAGCCGGCATACCACGTTTCCTACAACTCTTGGTAACGGTTGGTGTACACGGTAAAACTATAATGTATAAATGTTTTCAAAAAATAATAGGGCCAACTCTGCGTAAAGGGATAAATAAATTAACCTGCACAACCTGTCTTCATTATTGAAAGAATAAGTGGGTGTAGGTTTGTGGTCATTTCCGTTTGCCATTGATAGTGTGGCTGTAAAGGAAACTATAAATGTTTCAATGGTTAATTTATTTACAAGAAGAGGTACATATGTTTGTAATGAGGCTGCTGTTCATGTTCTTAATTATGGCTAAAGTTCTGATAAAGATGACGATATTGATGTTGTTTATCCTGTATTATTAAAACTACGTCAGATTTTAGCAAATTAGTTGTTTTATTATTCGTTAACATTTCATTTATAAATGTGAAACGTGTTTGTATTACAATTCTGCGTGTAACCTACACATGCCTGCCTCTTTTTTTTATTGCAACCGATTAAAATACAAAGAAAATATAATTTAATTTTTTATTATTTGGTTTGTTTGTTTTTAAAAAAATAAAATTAAGAGACACATGTTAATCGACCATTTTTTTTTATTGGGCCAAAATAAATTGACATTCAACAAAATACGTCAGAAAATTTATTTTATATTAAATACTTATTTTTATTTACTTAACTTTATTTGTGTTTTCAAAATATGTATGTACTTCCAAATTTGAAATTTAGCAAAACAAAATTTGCCACAGAATTGTTAATCCATATACGAGTATATATTATAAATGGCTTTGTAGGTTTGTTTGTTTGTTCCGCAATCACGCTTAAACGGCTGAACCGATTGTATTGAAATTTGAAACGTAAATATATCCATGCTTCAAAGCGTCAAGAGGCAAAATATTTTTTTCAAAGCTTGGACCAGGTCGGGACAAAAAGGGGAAAACCGGTAATCCCAAAAGGCTCAACCGATTGGTTTTAACGACGGGTAAAAAAATAATGAACCAACGTAAAATGTTATATATTTTTTTTATTCATTACACTGTGAGACAAATGGTAGCGGTCAGTGATCGGGAAGGGTTCAAACTACTGGGGAAAGTTATAGCGGTAAAAAAGAAGTTATATGTGTCCCGGCGTTTCGCTGGGTCACGTCTAGGAATCGAGATATATCGATTTGAAGTTAGTAGTATCGTATAGGGAATTTGTCACGTTTTAGGCTCTTGTTTGTCATAACTCGAGAACCACTAGTCCGATTTTGCTTGCAGAGCTACTCGCATCTAAATTTGCATACGAGTGAATGTTTGACACTCTCATGCCAGTAAACGTCAAATAAAAAAAAAAAAAAAAAAAAGCAATGTTGCCATGTACATATATTTTCCAATGAATAGAAAGTGGATAATATAATATTTATAATTGAAATGTTTTTTGAGTGATTGTAAACAAATTTCTTTCAAATAATATTGATAAACAAAATGTTTTAGTTTTGGAGAATAAATATTATTAAAATCATAATAATTATTGTTAATGAAAAATTTCCCTCATGAAAAATTTTTATGTGATCAACTCGGCAACTCTATTTTTCAATCAAAACAAAAATGGAAGTAAAATTAAATGTAAAAAATATAATAAAATTAATTAATTTATATCGTTTCCATCCTCTTCTGTGGGATATGAGTGATAAAGCATACAGGAGAAACGATTTTAATTTAATCTTGAATATCGATTTCTTTATTAGTACAAAACTTTCATTGACAATTAGGATCTTATACATTATGATCAAAAGACGTAAGAAGTCCATATTGAACCATTTAACCTATTAAAATTTCAAAGATTTCAAAAGTTTACAAATTGTCAAAGAATCTGATTAACAATCTATAATTTGCATATTTAAATATACCGTTCGGTAAATTTTTAAATTTTTGATCACGCGAGGTCGTTTGATAACAACATTTTTTAGGAATACCAACCAATGTCAAATAGAGGAAAATTCAAAATTTAAAATGATCCGTAGTCAGGAATAAAAGATAAGAAATCACCGGGACACGCCTGGTTCAACAAGCTAGTTAAACATAAACAATTGCATTGAACTTTGTTTACGAAGCGCAAAATATTTGAGTTTGTTAAATAAAAGTTTTTGCAAAAGATCTGCCATAAAATTTATTCAATTTGCTATACAACTATGTATACTGGGTGATTCAAGTAGAGATACTTTTCTCAATAGCCTTTTTTTGACAGATCACGTGTCAGTCGTGTCATGCTGTCATGTTATTTTTGTTTAGTATTGTTTGGCATTTCATAATGCAAAGACTTACGCCGGAACAACGTTCACAAATCGTTCAACTTTATTACAAAAATTCACGCTCTGTGAGGAATGTGTTTCGAGCACTTAGCTCAACTTATGGTCAACATAATCGGCCTACTGAGCGTACTCTTCGCAACACCATTGCCCATTTTGCGAGCCAGCATTCATTATTGGATAATATTCGACCGAATAGACCACGTCGAGCACGCTGTGAAGAAAATATAGCGGCCGTAGCTGAGCGGCGCCGTTCGCAGCAACTCGGACTGACGTATGGAACGACTTGGCGCATTTTACGTCGAGATCTGAAATTGAAAGTGTACAAAATACAGCTTGTGCAACAACTGAAGCCGCTCGACCTTCCCAAGCGACATCGCTTCGCTCTATGGGATCTTGAAAAGTTCCAAAAAGATCCGACGTTTTCGAGTCAAATTTTGTTCAGCGATGAGGCCCATTTCTAGCTCAATGGATATGAAAACACTTCATCCAGAAAAAACAACGGTTTGGTGTGGTCTGTGGGCCGTATTTCTTTAAAAATGAAAAATCGTGCCATGACATTTGGTTTCAGCAAGACGGTACAACTTCCCACACATCATCGCATCAATCAATGGATTTATTGAGAGAACACTTCGGTGAGCACATAATTTCACTTTTTGGTCCGGTCGATTGGCCACCAAGATCGTATGATATCAAACCGTCAGATTTTTTCCTGGGGGGATACGTAAAGTCTAAAGTTTATGCGGACAAACCAGCTTCGATTCAGGCCTTGGAGGAAAACATCCCGCTTGTCATTCGCCAGTTACCAGTCGAAATGCTCGAACGAGTCATCGAAAATTGGACTCATCGAATAGACAATCTGCGACGTAGCAACGGCCAACATTTGATAGACATAATCTTCAAAAAATAAGTAAATGCCAAAGAATGTTCTTACAAATGATAATAAACATTCCCCATTAAATTTAAAATTTCTGTGTTTTGTTTTTAAACCTCGAAATGGATCACGCAATACATTTACATACATACATACATTTCAATTGGATATTGCTTCAGTCTTAAACACATTTAACTTTTACTTTATAAATTCTTGTGAAATTTTCATTAGCATGAAAAAAATTTTTGGATAATGACAGTTAATGTGAAACAATGACATTTTGTCTAGCAACATATTAATTTATTGCACGTACAAGCTGTTTTAGTTGTTTGTCATTACTGCTAAACAAAATAGAAAATTAATTAGTTTTAGTTCTATTTTTAAATTTGCATGAAAGGGTATTTCAAGGAAGTTTATTACAAACAAAATTAAATATTGTGTTAAAAAAAATTCATTAAACTTACAATCTTGAGAATTTATTATTAATAAAAAGTCTTAGTAGACGGCAGGCACCGTTTTGTAACAAGTTTGTTCATGCAAACTTGCTGATAAACACTGTTTGTGACGTCTAATTTGAAGACTTTTTTGTTTGTTTGAAAATTCAATATAAAGGATAACAAAAGTTACATACATACATTTATACAGTGGGGAGCACAAATGTGTACAATTAGTAGTTTGTGCATTTTTTTTATTGCATAAAAATAAAACTAATAAAGGAAATTTTTTTCAAAGATTCGTCAAAAGAAAACTATCAGGAACTTAAAAAAGAAATTGGAGTCATGATTGAAATTTTCTTCAAAATTGCTTTTCAAAATGCTTCAAACTCGTGTAAACAGCAAAAATTCTTCAACATTTATTTATTTAGTTATAAAATAGCAAAAATTCTTCAACATTTATTTATTTAATAGTTATTAATAGTTATAAAATAAATAAATTTTGTAGAAATTTTGCTGTTTACACGAGTTTAAAGCATTATGAAGAGTAATTTTGAAGAAAATTTCAATCGTGTAAATCTAGCTTAACAAATAGAAATTATTTATTGCAAAAATGTACATTTTAATATATAAGGTGCTTTTTTAGATGTATAAAACTTTAAGTTGACAACAATTTTTGAACTGGCGGCCATTTTGTCAGCTGTCAGGTGACTTATCATGGTTCGTAGACTAACTAGACTTCAAACATAAATGACAAAATGGCCGTCAGTTAAAAAAGTGTTGCCAACTTAAAGTTTTATATATTTAAAAATAACCACCCTATATTAAAACAAAAAAAATTCTCAGTTTTTTCACGTTACAGCTTATTTTATGCAGCCATTTTCTACTCAATGCAGCGTTTTTGGTTGTTGGTTTTTCGTTTTTCTGTTGAATTGTGAGTCTGATTTGGTAACGTCAATTTAAAATAGTTTAAACGATATAACAACGAGAATTGGTTTTAAACCATTTCCAAAATGGCCACTCACAGCGAAAATAGCGGAAAGCTTCCACAGTCCAAAAAATCATTGAGCGCTGCATCACGAAAATCGGATCCATGACAAAGGCAGAAATGCACCAAATAAAATTTTCAATTAGCATGATAAGCTACAAATTTTAAGAAAAATTAGTACAAATCCAAGGCTATCAGTTTCACAATTGGCCTCCGAAGTTGAAGCTGACCTGGGCAAACAATGATGCTTTGAAACTGTTCATCTTGTCGTGCGCAAACATGTTTTTAACGGCCGCAAGAAACCGTTTATAAACCCAGAAAACGGACTGTGCAGACTAAATTTTCGGTTCAGATGGCAGCTGCTGGTACTGAGAATTTAACACAACTATCCAAAGCACAAACCGGGTATTTTGCAAAAGTGACTAATAGCTACATATATATAACTGCCCACAATTGATGACGCCGCCACTACAGTCTGCAGACCTTAATATTATTGAAAATGTATGTTCAGTTATAGAAATCAGCATAAGGAAACACAAAATTTCTACCAAAAACTATTTAAAAAAATTGCTGATGACGGAGTGGTCGAATAATTCGCCGTGTATTACCCAAGAACTGGTCGCATCTATGCCAAATCGCCTTCAATTTGTTGTAGATAATAAAGACTGTCAAACCAAATATTAAATCATGTAATTGCAAGTTTTAATTTCAAGTTTTCGAAACTCACACATGCATAATATTAGCAGTGACGAAAAAACGAGAATTTTTTGTTTTTTTTTTTTAGTTTTATTTTTTGGACTGTAAGATTTTTTCTTTTACATGAAACCAATTTAGTATTTAAGTTCCTGTTAGTTTTCTTTTTATTTGAAAACAAAAAAATGCACACTGCATAAAATATGCTGTGAGTCACTCCAGTTTAATAAATGGTGTCTTAAAATTTTGGTTAATAAAATTTATTTCAGTATAGTATTCCAGTATTTAGAGGGGTCCATCCTAAAAATTTAAAAACAATATCTTCTCTGCTACTCTTACGTAAAATTGTATCGCGGATCGGAGCTGCAGTTTAGTAATGACAGATATATTTCCAAAAAATTTCGACTCTGCCCCATTGTGTGTAGTTATGTACATGTTGCAAGCAATATATTATGTAAAAACGTTAAAATTTGTCAAAGAGGGCAAGGTTTGTGGAGGTTCTGAAGAGTAAATGTAAGTGGTTTGTATACTTATTTGGTATTGGTGAAAAACTTAAGACTTGGAAATTGATAATTTAGTGAAATGAATTAATTTTATAAATTTTTTGGATGTCATTTACCTTGAAAAGTAAAAAAATTTCAACATGCTGATTTTTCTTCAAGATTAATATAAAATTTTAATTAATGGAAAATTTTACTTGTTAAAGATTTCATATTAAAATTTAAAGATAATATAGAACCAAATGTCTTCTAATAAATGGCATAATTATTTTTGTTTTTTTTTTTATTTTTAAATAAGGAAATACCGAAAACGGGGAAAATGTGTTCCAAAATTTTATTTTTTTTTTATAAAATGACGTTATTTACCGTGTGATAGTAAAGAACTTTCTGTGTGTTTAACTTATATATAGGGCTATATGGAACTTTTTAGAAGATCAGTGCATTGCGTTTTTAGAATTCTTCACTTAAATCTATTTTTTTTTTAAATTGGCCAAGTTTGGTCAAATTTTATTTTACACATTTATGCATTAAGTTCTCTTTCTGGATCATATAAACATAATATATAGTCCTGAAGAAAAATTTTTTCTATAAAAGAAAAAATATAGGGACTTTTACAGAAAAAAAACTAAAAATATGGACCTCTTTTCAACTTTGGGTGCTTGTAACTTTTTATAGTGAAGACAAAACTGGTTGCAAGTTCTTTTAATTTTATTTAGAATAAATTTATTTTGTCATAAATATAGCTGCTATTTTACAAATTTCTTGCGACCCTCCGTAGGCCCGCCATATTTAAAAGCCTCAAAAATATCGAGCAAAATTAAAAACATTTAAATAATAAACCTATATATCTCTTGATATATATGCAAGCATAGTTTTTGTAGATAATCGCAAGGACTATTTATATATTAAATTTCAGTAACCAAAGTGACGAACTTTAAGGGGTCACCCACTGGTTCTCTTTCTGCCTACGATACAAAAAAAACTGTAAAGCAAGTCGAAAATATCTCTGCTCCAACCATGTTACGATATCACTAATAGCTCGCAAGATAACGAATTATTTCCAAAGACGTTTCTAAACCACTGTGGGGTGCTGGAATCAAACTTGACTTGTTTGAGTTGTTAAACACCAAAGACTTTGTGTAAAGTCCAAGGTTATCTTCTTTTAATTAATGTACATTTCTAACAAAAAAAAAAAAAACTGAAAAACCCTTTAATATTATAGACTAGACAAACAACTCACTAATATCTATGGTGAGTTGTCTGAGGTCTATTTAGACGTTTAATATTAATAAGTCACAACATTCAATAGAAATTATTGTTCGCAACATCATTTAAAATCTTCTTCAATACATTACCTTTAAATTGATGACGTAAAATGTCGAAGCAGCCTAAAGATTTGACCACTCAACCATGCAAAGTATTTCTTAGAAATCGCATTAATTTTTTTTCTGTTTTTTATATTTTTATTTTGTTTGTTTGTTAAAAAAAACCATTTGTAAAAGAAATGCAACCGAAAGAGTGAGTTGTTGTTGAAATATAAGCTTCATTTTTTTTAATAAATAACAACATTTTCTTAAGAGTTTAAAAAATAAATATTATTTTTGTTGTTAATGTTATATGTATGTTTTCTTTCTTATCCAATTCGCAGACATTGCGCAATTTCGCACCTCAATACGTATGATTATTACGAGTACATATTACTGTTTTGTGCAAAAAATTGATCATACGTCATGTAGGTAAAAAGGTGTTTTTCATATTAGTCTATACTGTGAGCGTCAATATAAAGTAAACACTTAATAGTGTTTAAAAAATATTTTATTATATGTACTACAATTACAATTTTAAAACAAATTATATTGCATAATTCATAAGTAACTTAAACAAAATAAAACTCATTAACAAAAACTAGAAAAATAATTTCATTTTAACGGAAAAATAGAAGATTTTTCGTGACAAAATAAAGTAAACAGGTCAATTCGAATTATTAAATAATTGAACTCAAGCCAAATAAATTTTTCTCTAATAATCAGCCTTACTATGAGTGTCGTTTTCTTTTTACGACAATGACTGTTTCGTAATAGATTAAAGAAACAAATTTAATTTTATCTTCAATCTATTACGAAAGAGTCGTTCTTGTCAAAAGAACGACACTCATAATAAGGCTGAATAAATATCAAAAGTTCAACCATTTTTCGTTAAGAAAAAAATAGAAAACTCTAAAAATTAACAAAAACACACAAAAGTTGTCATACCATTTCCGATGTTTTGGTAGTTGCAGAAAACAGAATCTATCAGTAAGGAGAATAATAATATAATAATAAGAAGAATATACACACATTGTAAACGTATGTAAATTTCGTTCTACCTCATAGCTACCAGCGGAATAAAGATGCTGTAAAGAGGCTTTGTAGAAGGCCTTCTTTGGCAGTCGGAAGGACTTCCAGCCGCATTGCCAAATCGTTTTTGTCATTGTCAAGGCTTTGCGTACTCGCTACTGGTTACATGCCTGCTAGAAGGCCTACTTGAGAAGGGCAATTGGAAGGTCTACCAAGTAATGTCTCATACAAGGCTGAATTTTAAAGATCTGCTAAATTTATATTTTCATTACGGAAAGTAAAAAAGGGTTTTAAATAAAAGAAGGGATTTAAATTAATTTAAATTAAGTTAAAAAATTACATCCCAGCAAGCCATATGAGTCTGAAAAGAGTCTTTTCTGATACCTTTTTCGGAGCGTTAACGCTCTTTATGAGCCCAAAAAAACAATCATAATTGCTCCGAAAACCTTCAGAATAGAGGGTCATTACGTTCGAAAATGGTCCGTCAGAAAGAGCTCTTAGATTATGTCAGAAAAGAGTCTTTTATGAGGTTTTTTTTTGGGCTCTGTGTAATCTTGTTTTTATCATTCTTGTGTGGTACAGCTATGTTTTTTTTTTTGTTCAAAGCACAAATAATAGGACAACAACGCTTTGGGACACTGAAATTTATGAGTCATACTGCGTGCCGACTCAGGACAGTAACAAGCAAATTTTTCTTTCGCTGGACTCTTTTCTGATTCCTTTTTCGAAGCGCTCCGAAAATGCTCCTTAGTTGGACTCTTTTCTGACTCCTTTTTCGGAGCGCTCCTAGAATGGTATGCTGGGATGTATATAAAGTACAGCTTCACCCGTACTTCACGAGGGCGATTCGGAAACTTCTAAACCTACAACAGAAAATGCGGTATAAACAGAAAAAAGTTAAGTGTTTTGGAAACTTCCATCTACGCTATGAACACATGTTCCTTCATATAGAAACAGGTGTTCAAAAAAGACGCCTCCGCGATTTTTTTACAATGTGAAAATTAGAAATTCGTGGTGTCATTAAATATTTAAATAAAAAAGGTTTATCGGGACAAGTAGTTTTTTAATGATATGATGAATGTGTTAGGTGAAAGTGCTCCTTAATATGTAACAGGAAAAAAATTGGGTTGCTAAATTTAAACGTGGTCGTACAAGCATTGAGGATGAACCAGGATGAAAAGTGCTTGAAATAGCTAATATCATGGGCATCTCAAATGATCGTGTCCATTTAATTTTGCATGAAGAACTACAGATGAAAAAGCTTTCAGAAAGATGGGTACCGCATTTGTTAACAGTCGACCAAAGAATGAAAACTTCTCAAGCTTGTTTGGATTGTTTTAAGAAAAATAAAATTGATTTTAAGCGTCGTTTTATAACTGTTGATGTGACATGGATCCACTACTATACTCCAGAAACACAAGAACAATCCAAACAATGGACTGAAGCTCGTACATCAGAAACTTTCATTAAAGACTAAATTTATAGACGCAATCTTTATTCATTTTTATTACTCGTATAGCAAAGTGAGCAAAATAAAGTTTGTTGTTGTAGTGACGATATAGAGGAATGATTGCAAAACCAAATGGGTTTGCTATTGAAATCATGATTTGTTGACATTCTTTTGAAATGCGATTTTGAATGAGTATGAAACGCCTTCTGAGAGATGGCATATTGGAATGAGTATCCAATCTTTTAGAATGTGTAAACAGGTCTTCTATAAGGCCTACAAATGGAAGTACGTGCAATTTTTCCCGATGGGATGTAAAAGAAATATGATTAATTCCCGAAATCTATTTCTCAATAATGGTGAGTTAAACAGATGGTGTTTACAAGTAGATCTTGGACAACAAACATTGCTGATGACGCCCTTGGCAGGTCAGTAAATGCATTCCAATGTGTCAATTGTCTAAAAAATGTTACTTTACAGTGGTATTCTTCGAAATATTAAATTAAGGAACTCAAGCCATAAAAAATTTTCTCTAATAATTATGTAAAACATTGTATTTAATATTTTGTTTGTAGTCCCTTTGACTTTATCTCAGCTGAAAATCTACTAGACATAAAATCAACGACTTTTTTTTGAGAAATCAGGTTTGTTTAATTCATCTTGTATTATTGCCTTTAGGTTATTCTTGCTGGGAATATTTCTTTGCTCAATTTGATTGAGGTTTGCAGACTGCGGAGGATTATCTAAAGTTTTTGGACAATGTTTCAGCAAGCACTTTTTTAACAATTTTGGAGGTATCTTAATATCATTATCCTGCTGAAAATTCAGTTCTGTGCTAGTTCGAATTTCTCTAAACTTTTTTTAAATGTCAAGATAATCTTCCTTTTTCATTAGAGATTCTATAAATGTAAGATTAGCGATCCCTCATGCCACCATACAACCCCAGGACATTACTGAGCCGCCGCCATGTTTTACCGTCTTGTTAATATATTTATTACATTATTATTATTGGTTCGCCATATTTTTGGGGGATTTTGCATCCAAATATCTCCAACTTTCTTTCAACGGTGAAAAGAATATTATATAAACAAGTATATTTTCTTTGCGAAATTCAAAGCTTTAGTTGTTCTTTGATATAAAGGGCTCTCGCTTACTCGAGCTTAAAGATTTTCTAGAAATTTTCATAAAATTTTAGCTATTTTTACAACTGTAGATATTGGATTTACTCTTACTTCTCTTAGTCTCTTAGTCTTAGTTAAACAAAGCAATTCTTTAAGCTTGGCTGATTACCTTTTAGACATCGAGGTGAATGGAAGATAAGACGAGTACACTCTCAAATAAAAATACGAGTGATTTAAGCAATTATATTGTGCTGTGTAAGCACCGAAGAAATTTCAAGGAAAAAATTGTATCATCTTTTTAATAAGAATTTTTATTTAAAATTGCACCAAACGCACCAAATTTACAATTTATTTTTTATTTAAAATGTTTATTGAATTTTTTTAATTTCATAAATTCTATATAAAACTTTTTAAAAAGTGATCAACGATTAATAGTAAAAGTTTTTTTTTTAAATAAACGAGCTAATAAAGATAAAATAAGCATTTAACCACTCAAAATTTAACGCACAATATGCTATTCGGAACTGAAGTACTAATTGGTAAAAGAGGGCTAATTTTTTTTTTTATTTGGTACTTTTTTTAATTATTTTTGTTTTCTATTTTAAGTATGTACTTCTATTTGAATTTTTTCAATAGGCACCACTGGGACCCTGGTTGTTCGTCTGTAGACCAAACCAGGAGGCTACACAAGAATTTTTATTACCATGTTTAAAATGTTCATTTTATTTTCAAACAATGATTTTCACTCTATTTACCTTTAGGAATAACCTTCATGTGACGAATTTGAAAATGCATTTAATGGAGTCCTTTTGCATTGTATAGATTTCATGATCATGAATTATTAAAAAACTGCAATTATAAATTAGTAAAAATAATGATTTCATCACATTTTCGGAAAAATTAAAAAGCACCGCGCACCAACTAAGGAATTTTTCACAAAAAAATTAAAAAAATCACTAAAAAAGGTGCGAAACGCAATAAGTTGACAACGCTGGATCTTACTTTAGTTTTTGTATGCACTAGGGAACATTTCTACGGTATTGTGTTTGGTATATGGTCTATAATTTTTTATTGTATATTGATGCCTTCCAACGATTTTACCTATTCCACTCAGTCATTTACCTCTTCTACTTAGGTATACAGTACAATTTCGGTATTTCGGACACCTGCTAATCCGGACACTTACATTGTTACCATAATAGACTCTATAATCCAGACATCATCATATTTTCTCCCTCAATAATTCGGACAGCATTTATTTTTGTTGCCTTGGCAACAAAACTTCAACTGCGTAAAATTAGTTTTGTTTCCGAAGAATTTTTACCATTAGTTTTCCATTGTGTTTGCGATTTAAATCAAGAAATGCCTTCAGTTTTCATTATTTATCATTAAAGGTTTTTTTTTTGCGTTTCTACTACATACATACACATACTTGAACATGTCACCAATTAATAAGACGAAACATAATTTATTAACTATTGATAACAAAAAATAAATTTTGATAAAATTAGCACAGGGCAAGTCTTTGCGCCAACTAGCAATAGAGTGCAACGTAGGAAAATCTACAATATCAGATATAAAATTAAATGGTTTCAAAATCGATAGGTAAGGTTAAACGGGGAGTTTATTTTTTCAATGAATAACATAATCGGTTTGATAGCTATTTTTCAAAATCTGAGAGTGGGCTCCTCAGACTTTGAACCATGGTAGTGCTGAGTATGAGATGATGGAAGAACGTTTGTACAATTGGTTTATTAACAAAAGGCATGATAATGCACCAGTTACGTCGAAAATTGTTCAAGAAAAAGCAAAACTTTTATGTGCAGACATTTATGGAGCAATTTTCGATCTCGATATGGAATAACATTTTTAAAAATTTCCGAGGAAAAATTTTCAAACGACATGTCCGTTGTCTTATTGAAAAACTTATAAGCCTCAGAGATATTGCATTTAAAAAGAAAACTGAATCCAAACTTCACCAGATAAAAATCTCCAACAACATACAATACATATGAAGGAATTTTCAGAAAATTTATATGATTTCTTTTTATAAATAAAGGTTTTCTTATTTCTTTAAAAGGTTTCTTAAATTATTTCTCTTGTCTCGGTAATTCGGACATTTCGATATTTTGGACACTACATGGTTTTTCATTGTCCGGATTATCGAGATTATACTGTATGATGATTTGCCGAGTCTCAATTAATGTTTGTCTTCTCATGGTAAATTTTTTTACTACTTAACGTTACAACTTACTCGTTTTTAATGATAAATTATAAAACTGGCAATTATTTTGAACGCTTCTTTACCGAAGAAACAAACAAAGAAATATTAAAAGAATTGTCACTATTTTTGGAATGACAGGGATTTTTTATATAAGGCCATTGTTTACTTTATTTTGACGCTTTAAAATTGGTCTATTTTAACAATATATCAATTAAATTTGTATAAGCCTTTGTTTCTTTTTTTTTTGTGAATTTAGTTGTACTATATAAAATTGCAATATAATATTCTAATATAATAAGTATTTATAATAATATAACTAAGCTTTTCTTTTAATAGTATGTGGTGTTGACTTTATTTTAACGCTCACAGTAAATTAAAATATGCTTTAAACATTTAAAACTACATACATATATGCACGTATAAAATAACATGTTTTTTTTAATATTCAAATTTCTATTTATTTATTGTAACCACCTCCTACTTGATTGAGTGAATTTGTTTTTAATCACAGAGTAAGTAAATAAATTAGGTGTAAACATTTTCAATACGTCACTTCCTTATAAATTAACATAAGTATTTAAGTAAGTGTCGGTGTTTGCTTGTTTATTGCTGAAAAAAAGTATATTTTTTCTCAAATAATCACGTTTTAATGCAAATTATTTTTACTATTAATTACCATTTACTTACTCATTCATTCATTTATTGTTTTACTCTATTTATTTTTTACTATCTATACAATGTATGGCTTTGTGCTCTATTACATTTAAGTATTAATGCACTTTTAATTTTATCATTAATATTAGATTTTTGTTTGCTGTTTGGATTTATTTTTTTTCACCCACTCACTCTCTCTGTCTTAAAATATAATGTGTGGGTGAAAAATGTTTTACAGTGGTCAGTTTGAAATGAAGGGTTTAAGGTAGAGTTTTTGTCTTTAGCGATAAATGTATATGTAATTTTGAAGGGTATATATCTCTCATTTATTCTCGTTCCATTATGGAACATTATAATGTAAACTACCAATAGTAATTGCACCGTCAATGAAATCCATAACCAATAATTTGAAATAATAAGAAAGTGTATCACACACATTGTAAACGTATGTAAATATCAATGACATGTAATACGAAGATCGCCCATGTCAGTCAAAAAAGTTGGAAGACCAAGAACTGCATATCCATGCGGAACGCTCTCACAGGGATACGCAGAATGAATAAAGCCAATTTCAGATAATCTGTTCTAATGAAAAGCGTATACCAGAGAGAGTGTTTTGTATTGATAGGAACAAATAGTAGTCCGCAGCCAACAGATGCAATTCCTATAGGGCACGTTTGGTATTTACTAGAGAAAAAAATAAGAAAATATCACATAACATCAAAAGAATCTCTTAAAGAAGCACTTCGTGTTGAATGGGAAAACATTAAACCCGCTGAAACAGCTTGCTTAGTAAGAAATATACCCCGTCGCTTTGGAGGAATAGGAGGCTCAACCAAATATTAGGTTTACCAAAACTACTCTTATATTAAAACTTTTCGCAGGTGTGCCTAAACTTTTTTTTACATAGATTTATGTTATTTTTTTTTTTAAGAATAATAAAATATGAAATATTTTTTGTGTTGTATGGTCAATAAAATTATCAATCATATAGAATAATTATTATTTCATAATCGAACTGTTAATTTTTACTTTTTGATAATTTTAGTTAGGCTCGAGTTCATTAAATTTAATTTTCATTAAATTATTTTTACAACAACCCAGGTTCGATCCCCAGTCAAGAAAAATTACCAAAAATTTTTTATAATAAATTTTTCAAGTTGTAATTCCTAACTTCAGTAAAAATAATTTAATGAAAATTAAATTTAATGAACTCGAGCCTAACTAAAATTATCAAAAAGTAAAATTGTCAATCTTTAAAACGATATTAGAATTATATTTTTAAGTTAAAGCGGAGCAAAGTTATTGAGAGATCTCTCGTGTGCGTCTAAACATAATTACAGATTTTAACAGATATTTGGCCCAGCGTTGTCATAATTCTGTTAGTTTTTTTTATCCATGCTCGCTTTCCTGTTATGGTATGACCAGATTTCAGTAGTTCATAGGTCATAGCATAAATATTTGGCTTTGGTGTCGATTGTGCTGTTTGGTCGGGTTTCACATACAATTTCTTACGCTTCGGGTTATCGTAATGGTTCCATTTTTCTTACGGTGCAAAAATTGTTACCTTTTTTTCTGGCAAGAAAAATCTTTCTTCAAGGTACTTCGGTTTCAATGTTTTTTTTTTTTTTTTTCTGATAAATCCTGCTGCTCCTGATATTTTTAAATTGCTCTTGTTGGAAATTGAAATTTCTCAGCTGATGTACTTCTTTTGTTACTAGTTAGTACTTCTGTTCCGATTAGCATATTGTGCGTTAAATTTTGAGTAGTTAGATGTTTATTTTTTCTTTATTAGCTCTTTTATTTAAAAAAGAGCTTTTAATATCAATCATTGATCTCTTCTTTTTTAAAGTTTTTATAGAATTTCTGAAATTAAAAAAAATTTATTACATATTTAGTGCAAAGGAATATAAACACATTTGTTTTGTTTATTTTTTATTTTTGTCAAGTTTTATTTTTTTTTATAAAAACTCTGAAGACTGTTTTATTGTTATATTTATAATACAAAATATTATACTTTTTATGTAAAATTAATTTAATAAACATTTTAAGTAAAAAGGAAATTCAAAAGTTGGCGCGTTTTTTCCATTTTGGTGCGTTTTGAAATTTCAAAGTTGACAACGCTGCGTACTTGTGTGTTTTACTCAGAGATCAAACTTAAATCAGTTGCTGGCACTGTTGCCATATTTGACGATTTATCGTCATTTTGACGATTTTTGGTGTCAAAAATGACCCTTTGACGATTTGACGATTTTTGCCCCTATTTTGACGATTTTTCAGTATAAATGATTTGCAACACTTTTTCTCATATAAAATTTATAATTTAGTTTCGGAAAAAGAAAAGAGTTTATTGGAATTTTGGAAACACATTTCGGAAATTCAAAGGAAATATTCAAATCTCTTGTTTCCCATCCTAACCAAATTTATACAAAAAAATTTAGTTTTACCTCATTCTTCGGCAAATGTCAAACGAGTATTTAGTCAGGTAAATTAAACAAAACAAAAATTATGAATAGGCTAGGAACGCCTTCTTTGGAAGGAATTTTATTTACTAAAGATTTTTTAAAACTAAATAAATATTAACTGCCGTATTTATAAAAAATAAAGTAGACTTGAAGTGTGCTTTTAGACAAAATTTTGTATGAAAAATTTTCTTAAAGTACATTTGAAGTCTACTTTACTTTTTTATAAATACGGCATTCAAAAGTTTAGTAGGGAAATGTACCTACAAAATTAAATGTACTAAACTTCACAATTTCCAATTATATTTTAAAAGTTTTCAATTATATTTTAGAAATTTCTAATAATATTATAGAATTTTCAAATTGTATTTCAGAAATTGTCAAATACATTTGAGAAATTTTTAATTGAATTTCTGAATCTAAACATATTTTTAACTTAACTTTTATGAAATACGATAATAATATTCTGAAAACCAACTAGAAACTCCAGAAAAGTAATTGAAATTTTTTTAAATATAAAATTAAAAAATTCTGAAATATAATTGAAAAATTCTAAAACGCATAGTGTTGTAAAAAGGTGATATTTTGTATTTAGAAGTAGAATTTTTTATGTTTTACATTGTTACTATGAATAAATTGTTTTATTTATTTTATATTAAAAATTATATAAATTTTTTAAGAAACATTGATAACAATTTCTGTTTTTCTTTAAAAAAAAAGTGTGAATCATATGTGATGCACAGGACAGGGAAAGGGTTAAAAAATTGATTTTAAAAACTATATTTTGAAAAGTAATTTATTACTTATTTTTGTGTTCCTTTTACACATGGTGTAACTATACAAGGTGAGTGCAAATCGGCAACAACATTTGAAAAATGCATTTGAAAAATGCATTTTGACGATTTGACGATTTTTTATTCAAGATTTGACGATTTGAACCCTTATTTATCTGGCAACTATGGTTGCTGGTGAGCACTTGTGAAAGCAAGGTCTCGCTACTAAATGTGTATGATTTTCTCTCTGAATACACAAAGCTCTCTCTGCTGCTTAACTAACACAAATATAAACATCATAATATGTGCTTGCACACCCCTGGTATAAATACACCATAAAATCATAAGTTAGTTCCCATTTAGACGACGAAAATATTGCGGCAATATTGCGTACCTTTTAGACATCAGAGTGAGGGGAAGATAAAACGAGTACACACTCGATTGTACTAGCAATTATTGTACTTGTTACATACGAATGAGAGAGTAACACATATGTTTATACAAATGTGTGTCTACTCTGACTCAAAAATACGAGTGATTTAAGAAAAAAATTTGTGCTGTGTAAAAATGAAAGAAATTTTAAGGAAATAATTGCATCAATTATTTTTTTCGTATAAATCGGGACTTATTTGACACTAAGAAATTAGTAGAGAAATTGCGAAAGTTTCTCAAAAGTTGCTAGCTATTAATACGTTATTATTAAAAAGTACGCAATTTATTTAATTCTGATTTATTTACTCCTTTCAAAAATCTCATAATTGATTCTTATAATCTGGCATAGATTTTGTGTTTAAAGATTTTTGTTTCAATCCCTACGTGATAAACGTGACAATTATCGAACGTTTGAAAGAAAGACAAATACAAGCCATACATTTAAAAAAATAAAAGACAAATACTAGTTTTAAATAAACTTAACTTCAATTGTTTAGCATTATTATGAAACACATCGTTCACATGCTTTACCATAAAATTGAATAGATAATAGTTACGGCTGATGCACCAGTGTTTATTGGCAAATAATTAAACAGTTGCCACAATAATCTTACAGCTATTGTATGGTGGGTGATTATGAAGGAGGAAAATGCCATTTAAACATGACATTAAAAAAAAAACAACAAAAGCGTAGGAAGATTTTGGTACTAATTATTTATCGTTTCAACTTATTGTTTGGCATTTGTTATTGCTCCCCACAAGGAAATTCATAAATTCTTACGTTATTTATGCGATTTTGGTGCATCGATGCGTGGTCACATTTTCAAATGTTGAATGTTGACTCGTGCATTATAGTTCATACAATTTCAACTGATAGATCATGATATGATGTTCATGGAGAATGTATTGGTTTTTTCTTATGGCAAATTTAAAATATACAGTGTTGGAAAAATAATAAGAACGGCTTCTTCTTTTAAAATTTCATTGAATAAGAAAAACCTAGATACAAATAACTTTGTCAATTCTTACTGTCAAACTACTAATGATCATTTGTTGAATATATACGGATAAGGTTTCTATGAATCTCTTTATTGGTATACATTTTAATGTTTTTATACCCTACACCACAATAGATGGGATTGAAACTGGTGGAAATCGGTCCATTATTTCACCTGGCCCCCATACAAATGTCCTCCCGAAATTGGGGTTTACTGATCACAAATGAGTGGTAAATAAAGCCAAAACACGTCTACGAATTTTGTGCAGATCGGTCCATAATTACTCGTAGCTCCCATATAAGGCCTACTTCCGAAAATCACTTAAGAGAGCATAACTCTTGTAAAAATGTCGGTATCCAAATAATATTGAGTGCAAATAAGTTTCATATGTATTTACAAGTTATATGGTAGAATTTTACGATAATCGGCCCATAATTATGATTATAATTACTTGTAGCTCCCATATAAGGCCAACTTCCGAAAATCACTTTAAGGACCATAAATATCTTAAAAGTGTTGTTATCCGAATAAAATTTAACAAAAATTAGTT
The DNA here is from genome assembly GCA_950370525.1 of Bellardia bayeri. NCBI lineage: Eukaryota > Metazoa > Arthropoda > Insecta > Diptera > Calliphoridae > Bellardia > Bellardia bayeri. The sequence continues at coordinate 68,242,614 of OX493265.1, forward strand.
TCGTATGTACAGAAATGATGACACCTAATTTTATAATGGTCGGTCCATAATTAGTCGAAACTCTCATATAAGGACCTCTTCGTAATTCACTCTAACTTCCATAAATCTTTTAAAAGTATTTAGTATATCGAGATTAAGTATTACATACATAATATTTATATTCACGGAAGTCATGACACTAAATTTTTGTATGATCAGTCCATAATTGGTGATATCTTCCATATAGCGCCCATTTCTGAAAAACTGTTTTATACATATATTGGGTGTAGGGTATTATATGGTCGGGCTTGACCGACTATATTTTCTTACTTGTTTTTTTTTGGCGTTCTTATAATTTTTTCCAACTCTGTATGTAGGTAATTAGAAATGAGTCTTTGATATAATAAGATCGCTGTGTAGCTTATTTAAAGACCTACACTGTAAATTATTCAATCAGTAAACAATCAACATTGTTGTTGATGCACAACATGTTGAGTTCTAAGTTAAATTACAAAAAAAATATAAAAATATTATTTTCACAATTGTTTTTTTGCTGGCCACGTAATTAGAAACGCGCAATTTTTTTGCTACAACTTTTAAACTTTTCTAAATATAAGTGACAAAGTGAGTATAATTTGTTAAACAATAGATTAACTTAATTAATAATATTAATAATTAATTAATAATTTTGATACGGTTTAGTTTCGAAAATGGGCAAAAACAAGTCATGTACTAGAGAAATGAGACGGTTAATTGTGCAGTGTTACCAAAATGAAAAATTTTCAATGTCGGTTATTGCACAAAGTTTTCTTGCTCAAAAATGGTATTTGGTGCAATTCACTTGTACAAACATAAAAAGAAGTTTGCAACCCCAGCTAGGAAACCTAGGACACGAAAGACCACTTAAGCAGAAGATAGAGTTATTTGTAGAACCAGTAAAAAAATCCATTTTCATCTTTGTGCAAAATTAAGGCAAAAATTGGACAGCAAATAAGCGCAGAAATATCCACACGGACAATAAGAAGACGCTTAAATGAGTCAGGACTTCGTGGGTGCATTGCAAAAAAAAAACTCAATGTTACAAGAGAAATGCTCAGAAAATATCCACGTTCCTGGAATATAGTTCTCTGGAGCGACGATTATAAGTTTAGACGTCCTCCAAATCAAGCCTTAGACCCCAGGTGCACTATTAAGTGAAACACGGTGGTGGGTCTATTATGGTCTGGGGTTCCTTTTCTTGGCGTGGTGTGGGTCCAATTGCACGAATTCAGGGAATAATGGATCTGCATCAAAATAAAAACATTTTAGAAACTACTATATAATGAACCCGTATTGATTTGAGAATATGCCCGTCCAATACATTTTCCAGTATGATAATGACGGTTAGTGAAGTGTTGGCTTTTGGACTAACTGACTGGCCCCCCCAAAGTCCTGATCTTAACCCAATTGAAAACTTATGGGCAATTGTAAAGGACAAAAATCCACAAAAGAATGATGAATTGTTTCAGTTGATGCAACAAAGCTGGAAAAACATATCTCCGCAAACATGCCAGCGTTTAATTAGGAGTTGACCAAAACGACTGGCGAATGTTGTCAAACACAAGAGTTATCCAACAAAATATTAAAGGATAAGTCCCTGTTGTTAAACCTCACTAAGGTTTTTTGCATATATTTATTTATTTTCTAATTATGTGACCAATTTGATATTGCGTTTTTGGTGTTAAGTTAATTTTCTTTAAAATAGTATTGATGCTGTGAATTTTTTTTATATTCAACTTAATAATAATTTGTTACTTTACTATATCTAGTTTTAATATGTTGAACTAAATATATGTATATTAGGGTGGCCCCAAAATAAATTTGCGGATGTTCCCGACTAATATGAAAATTTGATTCATTTCAAGACTAGGTTTCTCAATTTTTTTGTCTTGGGGTCAATATATGGTGTGCTGGATCAAAGGATAAAAAGGTCCTTTTAGAGGTTTTTTGATTTTTTTCACATTTCTTCCAAAGGAACTATATGTAAATTTGGTATCATATGAAAGGTGTTTGAGAGGCGCATTCAATGGGTTATCAGGGTTAAAAGAAAAAAGGCCAAGCTTTATTTTTGTGTGCAAAAACTTTAAGTTTTGGCAATGTATTTGCTTATTTAGGTACCCTACATTACAATTTTTCATAATATTTCCATAAATTTCGTAAATTACGCTTTATAACTTCTTAAATTTATGTGAAATTCTAAAAATCAGAATATCCAAAAAGCCCTACTTGAATGAATGCAATGATCAGTCAGCAATTCAGTCACGTTACTGATAATAATAAAGATATGTAATAAAAATCTTGAAGAATTTACTGTTTGAACATCTATTTTCATTTTATTATATAAACATCATTTAATTTAAATTTATTATTGTTTACAAAATCAATAATATGTAGCATTTAAAACTAATCTACAAACCAATACTGCAAATAAACATTCATAATGCTGCACTAAACCCGTGTATTTATTTACAAAACTATTTATAAATAATTTTTAATTTAAAAACAAATGAAAATATATCGTAAGCATGATGAAAACAAAGTCCAGAATAAACAAAATAAGGGACAATGAAAATAGATGCTAAATGTTAATAATAAATTCAAATTGTTTATTTTGGCTAAAGCAAAATAAATATTTCAATAATAATAATAAAAAATTTCTAAAATTGTAGTAAAAACAAATCAATTGATGGTGTCTGCATTAAAAGATTTTGGATAGTTTGTTTTTAAAATGTAGCAAAATTGTTGTGAAAACTAAAATTGTAATGCGTCGTGCTGGCTGGAGATTGTTAACTTGTAATACGCTATACTGAACGTGACCATACGTTTCGTTTTAAATGGGACCGTCCCGTTTTCAGCTACTTTGTCCCGTTGTCCCGACAACAACTCGGGGACGCAAAAATGTCCCGTTTTTAGAAATTCGAAAAAAGAAATAGTTAATTTGTTCAAAAATGTAAGAACAAATCTTCAAATTCGTCAAAGATAGTTTTTTTAATATATGTATGTATGTACAAAGATCTAGAAAAACTTAATTGGGCAAATTTAACAGAAGTATCACAGTGTTCAAAACGTTCTAGATATATTGGTCGAAAAAGAACATATCGATTGCAATAAAGATACGGAAGTATTCGATGAATATTCACTCTTATATAAATATGTAACATCGCAGAAAATTGATGAATGCAATCAACAAAATATTTCTACGGAAAATCATTCAACCATGCAAATTTTCAAATTATCGTTGAATATATTTTATGTTTGCCTGGAACACATGCGCCAGTTGAACGTGTATTTTCTTTGATGAACAAGTTGTGGACAGCAGATAAAACTCAATTAAGGGTATCAGTGCTTAAGGTTATGTTAATTGTTAAAGTTAATATTAAAAAATCCTGCCAAGAGTTCCACAAATATTTGAAATTGTCACCTAAAATTTTGAAACAAATTTGTACCTCTGAAAAATATAACAATGTATAAACAATTTTTGTGTAGTGTAACGTAAAATAAATAATGCCATTAACTACGGACAAATAAAATATTATTATATTATTATAAAATTATATTATATTACCAATTAAAATAAATTTAAAATTTTGAATAATTTTATTGATTTTTCTCATTTTGAAAAAAAGTAGGCGGTCGAAAGAAGTATTCTTAGTCCGTAAAATTCCGTAAAATTTTTAGTAAGATCGGTCCAGCGGTCTGGCCTTACCGGCAGGCGTTGTCCTGCAAGAGATGGGGCGTGAAAGGGGGCGTGGAGTATGAATCTTAATTTTTACCTCACTTAGAGTAACATGTGTATTAGATTTGAAGTAAATATGTTAAAATCCGAGTAGAATCAATTACACAATTTAATAAAGTAGAAGTGGTCGAAGGAAATAAGAAGCTTTGGCACATGAAATTTTTATTTTTACCTCGCCATCAGTAAGATGTGTATACAAATTGTTTGAAGTAAATCTGTAAAAAGAAATTAATCAATTTAAAAAAATGGACGTTAGAGTAGGCGTGGTCGTACCAGCTGAGAAACCTTCCAACTTTGCCGAAGATCATCACATGACCAAATGCATAGTTTACGATTCTATAAAGGATGTACATACAAACATAAATTTTTTGTGATGGGGCGTGAAAGTGGGCGTGGCACATTATATTTTAATTTTTACCTCGTCTTTAGTAAGATGTGTATACAATTTGTTTGAAGTAAATCTGTAAAAACCCATGCAGAAGCAAATATTCAATTAAAAAAAGTGGGCGTTAGAGTAGGCGTGATCGTATCAAGTCAGAAACCTTCCCGGTTTCATGCACAACAACTTTGCCGAAGATCATCACATGATGCATAGTTTAGGAGTCTATAAAGGACATACATACATACATACAATCATTCATTTTTATATATATAGATAACCGAAGCATTTTGCATTTTAAACTTAGCTTAGAGTTTCTGCCAATGAACCAATTAATTTGGATGAATTTCAATTTCATTTGAGTCAATTTTGCATCTTTATGGGATTTCGATTATTCTATAGACTAGAGATACTTCACCAAGAAGTATCTGCGGATATTGGTACGGCCTGTTGAGAAGTTTGTTTGCCTCATCATACATTTTCAATGTCCGAGGAGAAAAGATGGTTAATATGGTTTTCAAAGTTGCGTCGCTGCTTAATTAATACTGATTTTCACTGTGCGTCTTTAGTTTTCGCGTTGTTTTGGATTTAAATCTTTAATTTTTTTTTTAATTTTTGCCAATTCTGCTACATCTTCAGATGCTAAAACGATGTCCCGTACAAAGAGTGCTTTGATAAACAAAATGGAGTCATTGCTTTCTATTTGAATTGAAAATCAAGTTGCGCAGAGAATACCATTAAGTAAAATGGTAATTCAAAGAACAGCAAAAAGCTTATTTAATGACATAAAAAATAAAGCATTATCCAACCATAATACTAGTGCTAAGGTAGTGTAAATAATACAGACAATTGCTACAAGGTAATTTATTTTACGTTGAAATAAGATGTTCAGCAAACTTTGTACCAATTTTTGGTGAAAGAAAGCAGACGACTTGCTATTTTTGTAACCCTGGAACCTATCTTCGAACTTTACGTTGTTTGCTATAGAAAATCTTAATTCACTTATGGCTAAATTCACAGCCTTTAGTTAGCTAATGGCAAAGGCTTAACTAATGATACTTTATTCGCAATGCTTAGTTTGTCATTAGTTAAACCCCCAAACGTCGTTGGTTAACTATTAGTCAAATAACAGCTGTTGCTATGAAAATAAAGTTTACAATTGTTTTCGGCGAAAAATTGTAAATATGTCTTACGAATTTGGATAATGGCTAAATTCAAAGTCTTAATAGTAATATTTAAACAATAGTTAGTATTTTAGTTTACCAATGGTTAACTAATGACCGAGAATTTGGCCATTTGTGTCGTGTTTTTTTTGGAACGTAACCCCGACGTAAAGTGAGGTACGGGTGTATACTGGGTGTAGGGTATTTAATGATCGGGCCTGACTTTCTTACTTGTTAATATTTATTAAAAAATAACAAAACCTTAGACATTTTTAACAATTTTATATTCGGTATAATGAACGAACTAATTCATATACATTGACAATTATGTATATGAGGAATCAAGAAGGTCTCAAAAAATCGTTGATCTGTAATGGAAATTGAGCTTTCGTATTGATTTCTCGACAAAAGGAAAAACCAACAATATTTCAGATAATTGAATTGCTTTAAAAATCAAATCCATAGAAATACAAATTGTGGATTTATTGCAAAAAAGGAAGACTTCTAAAAGAAGAATCAGTCGAAAAATTATCACATCGAAATTATCATACTGCTAGTTACCAGATAAAGAATTATTAGTGCACACTACAAAACTAGTGCCAAAGGAAGAAAGTTACCGAAGGCTAAAATAACAATTTTAATTAGCGCTAATGCTTATGAAACAGAGAAAATTAAATCTCTTCTACTTGGAAATGGAAAGAAACAAAAATCGTTTTGTAATAAGAGGTTTCTGTAAATTATGTTCACATCAAATAAATTATATTAAGCACCTATAGAAAACTTTATGACCTATGATCACAACTGTCTGTATGTCACAACTTTTAATAAAATAATTCTCGATTTAATGAATATGCTTGACAATATATGTATCTGTTTAATTCAGTGTCGTACTACTTTGTTAAACTCTTTAAGTAATCAGTAAGTCCAATCACTAGTGGACTAAAGCAACAATAAAGCAAGCACTTGGAAATTGGTTGTTTCGGTGAAAGAAGAAAAAATTTGGCAACAATCTTGTTAGCTGTTCAAGTGAGAATGGCAATTGTTTTATTGAAACTTTTCCTTAAATACCAATTTATTGGCTGTGTCATGAATTTATTTACAAACAAAAATGTATTAAAAAATAAAAAATCGCTCCCATCAAAATTGCTGATTTGACATCTACATATTTAATTTGTTTGTGTGATTGCTTTGCTTCCGTTTTAGTTAATTAACGCGTGTCATAAACTTTCACGGAAATAAGAGACATCCAGACAATGCCAAGCGTAGAGTTGACAAATTTACGTAGTGTAATTAGACCAGTAATTCAAGGTTATTAATAAATTATAGTGTAATTAGACCAGTAATTCAAGGCTACAATTAATTAAAAATAATTAAGTAAGAGTGATATATTCGGCTATGCCGAATCTTATATACCCTTCACCTTTGTTTTAATTGCAAAATAAAAGCGTCAAGTAGTTTGAAGAAAATATAACGAGTTTTTATTTATTTAAATGTAATGTAGCTTAATTGGTTAGCGCACATGATCATTAAGCATGAGTTGGTATTTGTAGCCCGGGTTCGATTCTCAGCCGCTGCCACTCAAACAACATCAGTTTCTGATAATTATTAGTTTTCTTTCTATTCATCATAACTAATATTCATCGCAGCGCCCTCCTTTGGTGGTATAGCATTCAAATGCCACCGAAGTAAAATAATTAAATAAAGGCTATAAAATCAAGCTTTAAAAATAATGCGCCTACTCACCACCAGAGGCGCTGCAATGCTGCACTAAAACAAACATAATGCGCAAATGCAGAGTTGTGATATAAAGCTTTCTTCTACTTTCACCACCTTTACTTCTTCAATCTATCCCCTTTCCAAAGAAAGTAACGCAATTATATATAGGCATATTAATTCCCTGAGTGTTACTTTTCTTTAAAAAGAAAAACACAATTAAAAAGAGAACACACTGTGTTTTTACACACTTCTATTACGGTTTAAGAACACACTTAAAGTTTTCGAACACTTTGATGTTAAACACGCCATCTGTTGATGAAAAATGTTAGTAAGAATATTAATACACTTTGTGTGATCAACGCCATCTGTTGATGAGTTTATTATTTTTTTCATGAAATTTTCCGAGGTTGTCTTGGATTTTTGCTCATATCTCCGTTATTTATGGACGGATTCTGCTGATTTTAAATAGTAAACTTCTCGAAAGCATGTCTGATAGGATTATTGAAGATTTGGATCCCGAAGATATCTGGAGACTTCAGAAAATTGATTTCAATATCCAGACAGACAGACGGGCTTAATAGACTCCGCTATCTATAAGGATCCTGAATATATATACTTTATAGGGTCGGAAAATTATATTGTGGAAATTACAAACGGAATGACAAACTTATATACATCCTTCTCATGAAGGTGAAAGATATAAAAAAGAAAACAGGTTGGAGTGCAATATTCGGCTGTGTCGAATCTTAAATACCCTCCACCTAAATGTAATAAAAAATACAAAAACTAGGACTAGAATATAATTATTCTATACATTTATTCAGTCTTAGCGCATTTTGTTTTGTATTTTATATATTGTTTGAAAGATAATTTTTAGAACAACATAATTTATATGAAATGTTTCGAAATTTTATCTAATTTTGACCATTTATAATTGATAAAATTACCAATTCTTACCATAACTCACAGAGTTTGTCTGATTTTCATAACAATCTTGAGTGTTTTAACAATTTATTAAGCTAAAAACACATTTTTCCATATCTACCACAAGTTACAAAACGGAGTATAAAAAAGGGTAAGATATAAGGTGAGGCTTTTTTGTTTGAATTTAATCTCAATAACTTTATTTACAAGAGATTTATAAGTGGCAAAATAGAAGTGAACTAATTATGGACTGATAGCTTCTAAATTCAGTAACCACTTATTTGATTTCTATGTATTTTAGGTTTATTTTGTTTGAATTTCATCTCAATAACGTTGTTTACAAGAGTTGTAAGGTTAGCTGTTATACTCGGAAGTGTATTAAATATGGGAGCTATTCCCAATTATTGATTGACAGCTACAAAATCCAGTTGAATAATTGCCGTGTAAACGATATTAGTATGATTTCTGGATTAAAATTTTTGATCTGTATAAAATTTGGTTCGATATCGATATTTATTAGACATTTTTGTGGGTTAAATTGTCTTTATGAAATGGTCTTTATATGTCAGCTATGACAAGTCGTGGGCCGATCTTTTAAATTTAAATTGGAACAGTGAATTGTGTGTATATGTGAATATCTCACGTCGAATTTCAACATATTAACGTTAAATTTAAGATACAAGTTAATATCGGAAGTGGACTTTAGTGGATATTGTCAAATATGGACCGAAATTTTTAAAATCTAGCAGTTTGATTTTGGCATATATATAAATGATCCGTGTAAAATTTTGGATCAATGCAACAAATGCACTTATGCACATATGAGAGAAATTAATTGTGAAAGTGTGTCGTTCGTTATATCGAGATAGATTAGTGAGTTATAATAGACTTCTGAATCTATAAGCACAAAATCGAAAAGTTCACCACGGCAAAAAAAGTATATACTCGTATACTCGTGCGTCTTCCGATTGCATTTCAAAATTACGATATTAACTCGCCCATTAAAATCATGTTGGCGCAAGACACGACAAATAGTTGCAACGCAACATTGTTTGCCCAGGTTAGCTACAACTTCGGAGGCCAGTTGTGTTGCTGATAGCCTTGGATTTTATCTTATTTTTCTTAAAATGTGTCGCTCATCATGGTCATTGAAAATTTAATTTGGTGTCTTTCTGCCTTTGTTATGGACACAATTTTCATGTGGAAGCTGTTATTTTTCGCTGTGAGTGGCTATTTTTTTAAATGATTTAAAACCAATTCTCGTTGTTTCATTCTTGTACGCGACTCATTTGAACTATTTTAAATTAACACTTGACGTTACAAAATCGTGGGTCATTTAAGAAAAAATATTGATAGAAGTAGAAAAACAAAAAACCAACAACTATCGCTACAGTAGAAATTGGCTGCATAAAATAAGCTTAACCTCACAACGAGTAGTTTTTGTTTTTTTTTAGGTTTTAATATATTAAAATATAGATTTTTGCAATAAATTCTTTTTGTTTGTTAAACTCTAACATTTTTTCTTTTACATAAAATTGATTTCTTTTTTAAGTTCCTGTTAGTTTTCTTTTTATGGAGCTTTAAAAATAAAAAAAAAATGAACTGCATAAAATAAGCTATGAGCCACTGTATATAAAAATACAATATTATTTTTTAATATACATACATTTATTTATATTAAAATAATTAAGCTTTTCTTTTAATAATATTGGGTGTTGACTTTATTTTGACGCTCACAGTAATATGTATATTTTGAAGTCAAAATGCGGTAACGATGAATGTACAATCTGGAAAACAATTTATAATGTTCACTATTTAGGACTCAAGAGCAAAATACAAAGATTCATTCTGAGTATTTATCATTGTTTGCTTTGTTGCTCTATCTGTGTGTTTAAATAAGTGTCACAGGCGAAATATAAAACCCATAACATTAAGATGTATGCAGTATATTTATAATTATCCTAGAAAGTTTGCTATTAAAAAACAGTTAAATATTTTAAGTGGAAAAAAAGTTATGAACCAAAAATTATAGACAATCTTGAAAAAAAAATTTAAATTTTGAAACTTGAACTGTATACAGAATATATTCATGACTTTATTAACGCTCCACCAGGTAAATATCTATTATTGGTATAATTTTGAAACGAATTTGCTTTTTCCATCTTTCTGTGTGTGTGTAAATCAGAGTCACGTTTGCTATACTTAACAGATATTATTAGGATTAAAGCTAAATATTTGTTACTGTCCTAAGTAGTTTGTTAATGAAATGTAAAAAAAAAATTACAAAAATTGTATTTTTTTATTAACAAAATGTTTAGTTTGAATACAGTTCACTGAAATTCCACTAGATAAACATATGTTTTCTTTCATGTTACTGACTTTAATATTATTATAATATAAAAATCTGTTGTGTGGCTTTGTCTGTGTAAATCAGGCTGACGTTAAAAATACAAAACTGCTAGTATTCAGATTCAAGCTGAATATTTACCATTCTGCTAAGAAGTTGGCTATTGAATATCACCAACATAATTTAAGTAGGCAAAGAGTTCTGAACTACAATGTAAGACAATTTTGAAAAATATTTGAAATCTCGCTGTTGAGAAATATTGAAGATATGGATATGAATGACATGTGGCCTCAGAGTGTGGCTTGTCGCTAGGTAAATTGTTGAATAGCAGATATGCAGTCCAACACGATGGTAATTTGCCATTTTTTCCCCCATATTTTGAGAAAGTGCTGAGCAAATTGCCTTTTACGCCTTAAATAAAACAAAATTTTTTACATTTATTCAAATAAAATTTCCATTAGAAATTTATTCAATATTTTTTGGTTTATTTTAATATTTAGTTTGTTTTTTCATTTGTGGTTTTCCCGTCTAGAGTTAAGATTTTAATACAGTGGAAATACATATACATATAAACAAAATATGATTTAAATTTAAAAGAAAGAATTTTGTAAAAGAAAAGTTTAACAAAACTAAAATTTAAAATATAAATGCTAATAAGAATTTGTTTTTCTTTTAAAAAGTAAGAAAATTTCTTTTAAGTTATTAAATATTTTTTTAAACAGTAAAATTTAAGTTTTCCTTTTTGTTTTTCTTTTTTTTTTTTGTTTGTGGAAAACAAAAATACTGTTAATAAGTTTTCGTTTTAAAAGTAGATGAATTATCAAAATTTAAGTATTTTTTGTGAGGGCCGGGGGTGGGCGACCTGTGTAGCAAATACTTAAATTGAAAATCAAATTCGTGCAGATTTAAGCATTTATATTTTTACAATTTAAATTATAAATTTAAGGAAACATAAAAATATAAATGAATTAAAGGAAATTAAACAAAAAATATAAATAATAATTATAATGAAATAATTATTACAATTTCTCTTATAGATCTAAACAAATATTAAGGGGATTTGTTAGTCGTTTTTTTTTAAATAATATTAGTTGCTTTGAATTTATGTTTTTTTTTTTGGGGGGATAGCAATTATAATAAAGTAGTTTTAAGGGTGTTTTCAAAAAAATCCTTCCCTTAAAACCTACTGAATTTCTTTAGCTGGGACCTTATTTTATTTTACAATTTTTTTTTGATTTTTTTTTATAATTTTTTTTTGTTTTAAATTAAAACCTTTTATATCACAGTTCTTTTACATTTTGTATTTTTTGTTGTTTTTTTTTATAAAATTTTTGAATTTTATTTTTGCACAAAAAATACAAAATTTCAGTTATTGAAAAAGCAAAAACTTTCAATTTGTTTTCAAATGAAATTTCGAACTGTTAAAGGTTGCGTACAGTTAAGAGGGAAATATGTATGTAGGGGGTTTTTAGTGAAGCAGTTTTAAAGTTTTCTAGGGGTTGGTTGGGGTATTTTTTTTTAAAACATCTATTACATTTATAGCAGGAATGTGTTTTCTTATTTTGTTTAAGTTTTAACATTTTTACAAAAATACTTTTCTTTTAAAATTTATTTGAAGTTATTTTGGGTTTATGTTTTCTTCATTCAAAATTCCATTTAAATACAAATTAATTATTTTTAAGCTTTTGTTTTTTAAGAAAAAAAAAATATTCTCCAATTTTCTAATAAAAACTTAGAAAACAAAAACATTAACTTTTGTTAAATTTTTTTCAAATTCTCTTTAAGTTTAACTTAAACAAAATATCTTAAATATGAGTAGAGTAAGTTTTAATTAATTATTAACATATTTGCTTGTTTCTTTTTCCATATGAATATTTAAGCGAGTACCAAGTACTTATTAGCTAAAATCCTTTCTTAATTTTTCATTTTAATTGCAAAAACGTTATTCTAAACTTCTCAACTCCTTAATGTTTTTTTTTTTCTTTAAATTTATAAAAATCTACAAAATATTTTTAATTTTGTAAAATTTCATAAATTTTCTTTATAACTTACTGCTAGTTAAATAAGTAATTTTAATTTATTTGAGCCATAATTACAAAATCAATTATGGCTTTCTATTTGTTTTCTTGGTTATAATATATAAAAAATCTCCTATAACTTTTGTCCTTATTACTCTTTGGCTTAAGCGTTGTTTTTTGTTTTGTTTTAAATTTACCAGCCATCATTGGCTGCTGCTGGTCACAGACTTGTGGTGGCTGTGAAACCCTGACGCCTTTTTAAAACTCTTGATTTGTGTAGTTCTCCTTTGTGACAAGGCACCACGGTGCCTTGATTAATGGCCATTGTTTTCTGATTATAGCTGTTATTGCCTATTAGAGTGCCCAACATTTTGCTAACCGAAAATTTACGATTTTGCTTTTGAGGCCGTGCTTTGGAATCGATTATCAGCTTTTCGAAAGCTTTGTATAGGGTGGGTGTGTACTCGGCTACCGAAACTTCACAGAAGCCAATCGAATGGGCAGCCGCTAGAGCAGCACCTTCTCTTTCCTCGACCTTTAAAAAGATAAGAAAAAGAGATAAATTAGTGAAATTGTTGTTTTCTTTTTTAATAACGTAAAAATAGAGAAAATTATTAAAACAAGTTATTTACCAAAAAGTAAAACAATCTTGAAAACTATTTATTATTTTCAGTATTTCAGGCTTAAGAGTAAAATAAAATGATTCATTCTGAGTATTTATTATTGTTTGTTTTGTAGGTCTATCTGTGTGTGTAAATCAGTGTCACAGGCAAACTAGAAAACCCATAATATTAAGAATTCTGCAGAATATTTATAATTATCCTAGAAAGTTTGCTATTAAAAATCAGTAAAATCTTTTAAGTGGAAAAAAAGTTATGAACCAAAATTATAGACAATTTTGAACAAAATTTTGAAATTTTAACTGTATTCATGACTATACTAACACTCCACCTAGTAAATATCTGCACTTAGTACAATTTTTAATCGAATTTGCTTGTTCCATTTTTCTGTGTGTGTAAATCAGAGTCACGTTTGCTATACTTAACAGATATAATTAGGATTAAAGCTAAATATTTGTTACTGTCCTAAGTAGTTTGTTATTGAAATGTAAAAAAATGTAAAATTTTTTTTTTATTAACAAAATGTTTAATTTGAATGCAGTTCACTGAAATCCCACTAGATAAACATATGTTTGCTCTATTATAATTATATATTATAATAAATTATAAATTATATTATATATTATAATAAATAAAAAAAATCAGTTGTGTACCTTTGTCTGTGTAAATCAGGCTGACGTTAAAAATACAAAACTGCTAGTATTCAGATTCAAGCTGAATATTTATCATTCTCCTAAGAAGTTAGCTATTGAATATCACCAACATAATTTAAGTAGACAAGGAGTTCTGAAGCAAAATGTAAGACCATCTTGAAAAATATTTGACATTTTTCACTATTTTACCAATATTAATTAGTTTCATGCAGAGTAATCGTGATTGTTCTAAATAGTTTGCTTTGTAGTCAAAAATGTCTTACTCGGGTCAATCACATACCCAATCTAATAGAACTCAAGGAGACTGTAAACTAATTTCTAATTTCTAAAGTTCAACATTCAGATCTTTACCAGTCATTATAAAGTATGTTAATAGATAATGACAAGTCATTACCATTAATCTGTTAGCTTTATTTAACTTCTCATATTATTAGTTTTATAACGAAATTTGTTTATTTTATATTGTGTCCTCTTTTTTTATATGAAAACATTTGCTAATCTTTTTAATTATTGTTTTTAACCTCGAAATTTTCTTTGTACTCAATTTTTTACAGGGTTTTCTGCTTGATATGCTTAATTTTGTGGTATTTCTTTTGTTTATTTATTTATATATTAGTCATTTTAATGAGTTTTTAGAAAACAAAAAAAAAAAAAATACACTGGTCTGGCCTAATAAACACAACACAACAAATGAGAATGTGCTTGAATTTGTAAAAAAAAGTAATAAATATAATTACAAAAAATTCCCCAAAGTAAACAAACCGAAAGTTTTTAGAAAATATTGGATTAATTTTTGAAATATTAGATAGACATAAAGTGGTAAATTGCTGTAAAAAGCTTTTGCAATACAAACAAATAATATTAGACATTAACCTTCAATTAATGATTGCTTTAAAAATATAAAAAAAATAGATCAATAAACAAAATATTGGAATTATACTAAATAATAATTAATTAAAACTAACCTTGAGATGAATTATAATTTTTGATTACATAAAAAGACAGGTAAGCTCAGGTGTTACAAAATTTTGAAAGATTTCTTTTACGGGTGTTTTTCTTTAAAAAAAACCAGATATTTGTTAATAATTTATCAAAAATATTTTTGAAATACATAATTCAAAAATTATTGAAAAATGTCGTTGAACTCAATGCTGCGCTCCAATTATTAAGAGAAGAAACAAAAACACAACGCCATTTACCCTGATTATTTTATAAAATATTTTTGTTAAATTTTTTTGTATTCTTCTTTTTTTTTAATAAACAACTGCAAAGTAGTTTTGTTTTTGGTGCGTTCTTTTTGAAATATTTAAACAGATAAACTCGAAACACTTATTTCCTCCTTGAGACTTGAGGCGCGTGGTAGTTTTTTTTTTGTTGGCTTTCAGTCACAACAAAAATTTCAATTAATAGAGCTATTGAAAATGACTTTTGGCTTTTAAAAGTGTGTAAAAAATATTTTTTAAATACATACATATTTTATATTCATGATGCTTAAGACATTGAAGATTTAATTTGTGGCTTTTTTACATTAATTTAGCTAATAAATTATGAAAGCAAGACAAATGAATTGAAATAATTATTATATTAAAATCATTTTAAACTGGAAATACATAAATAAAAGAATTTCAACATTTTTGAATTTTTAAAACTGCTAATATCTACAATTTAAAATTTACAAACTTAAGTAAACTAAAAACAAAACAAATGATAAATGCCTGCCAATATGGCGGTCATTTGTTAAATAATGAAATGTTTCAATAAACACACCACTCAATTCAATAAACGAGGTAAACTATTTATTTCTAAACAAATATTATTGCAAGTATTTGCACTAAAAACTAAATACCCCAAAAGAAAGTGTGTCAATCAATATCTTTTAACTTGAAATGTTAAAAAATTTCTTTTTAAAATCTCAATGACCTAAATTTAATAAAAAAAAATTTTAAAGAAAGCAAAACATTTTCTCTAACAAAATTGTCAACCTAATAATCTTTAAATACAGGGTGGGCCAACTTGGACTGACTGATTTGAAATGCTTATAACTTTTGCATTTTTAATTTTTTTTTTGCAGATAATACAGAATTTTATAAAATTTCATAATGTCATCATACTCAGTGGAAGAACGTGTAAAAAAAAATATGCCAATAGATTGATTTTGCTAGCTACAAAAATGACAATTTTTTGGATAATCTGATTATGAGCGATGAAGCACATTTTCATTTAAATGGATATGTGAATAAACAAAACTGCCGAATTTGGGGTACAGAGAATCCAAGAGCATTGCATCAGCGACAATTACACCCTGTCAGATGCACTGTTTGGTGTGGAATCATGGCTGATAAAGTTATTGGTCCATATTTCTTCGAAAATGAGCTTAATGAACCACAAACCGTCTCTGGGGTGGTATACCGGACCATGTTGGAAAATTTTTTACGGCCGATAGTTCTCAATAATCGTAACATATGGTTCCAGCAAGATGGAGCTACAGCTCATACCGCAAGAGCCACAAAAGTTATAAGCAGTTCAAATCAGTCAGTCAAACTTGGCCCACCCTGTATAAACAAATATTTATGTGAAATATATCATAAATAAACGTCTAAATACAATATAAATCCCACACTATTGATAATATATAAAACATAAGTATGTATATTAAGATATACAAAAAATGTCAGGTTTTTTATTAGAAATATGTTTTACATATATTGTACAAGAATTAAGAAAAACTGAACACTACAAGTGTTCAATAAAAATAAAATACTACAAAGTACACATACATATATTATGAAAATATAAATTTAAACTGCTAAATGTTTGTGTAAATCAGGCTCAAATGCAAAATACCAAAGCTATAATGTCTTATAAACTTACCTATTGAAAATAAGCGGTATAGTTTGAAAGGAACAAAAAACTTATAAACCATAATGTCAGACAAACTTTAAAATACTTTTCAATTTTACTAAACCAATTATCAGCATTAATACGGTTGATTAAGAAATTTCAAATTTAAACTGTTTTTTCCCTCTGCCAGTGTGTGTAAATCAGGCTCTCAAGCTAAGTACAAAACCCCATAATCTTAAGATTCATGCAGAATATTTATCATTGACCTAAAAAGTTCCTTATTGAAAATCAGCAAAATTGTTTGAGTAGAAAAAAAGTTATGAACCAAAATGTCAGACAATCTAAAAAAAAAATAAATTTATAATTTTACTAAAACTTTATTATAGGTACAATTTTTAAACGAATTTAATCTGTCCCTCTTTCTGTGTGTAAAAACCTGTGTCACGTTCGCTATACTTAATATATATTATCAGAATTAATGCTAAATATTTGTTGCTGTTCTAAGTAGTTTGCTATTGAAAATCAGCAAAATATTTCCAGTGTAAAACAAGTTGTCAATAAAAATTTAAAAAGTCTTAAAAAATTTCATATTTTGCTTAAAAAAAAGTTCTGAAATTTTGAATTTTAAACTGTATTAATGAGTTTACTAAAACCCCACCAGAAAAAAATATATGTATTACTGATACAATTTTTAAACGAATGTACTTTTTCCATCTTTCTGTGTGTGTATAAATTAGTGTCACGTTCGCTATACTTAACAGATATTATTGCGATTAATGCTGAACATTTGTTTCTATCCTAAGTAGTTTGCTAGTGAAAATCAGCAAAATATTTCCAGTGTAAAACAAGTTGTCAATAAAAATTTTAAAAGACTTAAAAATTTCATATTTTGCTTAAAAAAAGATCTGAAATTCTGAATTTTAAACTGTATTATTGAGTTTACTAAAACCCCACCATATATAACTTAAAAACAAATTAAATTTTCCCTATTTCTGTGTGTGTAAATCAGTGTCACTCTTGCTATATTTAATATATATTATTGGGATTTATGCTGAACATTTGTTACTATCCCAAGTAGTTTGCTATTGAAAATCAGCAGGATTGTTTAAGTAGAAAAAAAGTTATCGACTAAAATTTAAGAAAACCTAGAACAATTTTTAAATTTTACACTCACATGGCAAATACAAACTGTTATTAAAAAAAAAGTTGTGCTGAGCATTGTGCCAAGCTGTTTGCTGTTGGTACCTCAGGCTCATCAGTAAAATAGAAAACTCATTTAGGTTTATGCAATGCATTTATCACTGTCCCAATTAGTTTGCTATTGAAAATCAGCCAAATATTTTAAATAGAAAAAATGTTATGAACCATAATGTCATAATGTCACTAATTCAGACGCACTTGCACACCGGGAAAAAGATGCTGTAAAGAGGTCCTCTAGAAGGCCGTATTGCCAAATCGTTTCATTGTTAGTCAAGGCCTTACCTACTCGCTACTGGTTAGATGCCTGCTAGAAGGCCTACTTGAGAAGGGCAATTGGAAGGTCTACTAAGGTATCTGCTAAATTAATAATTATATTGTGGAGTGTAAAAAAGGGTTTTCAATAAAAGAAGGGTTTTAAATTAAGTTAAAAAATCACATGTATATAAAGAACAGCTTCACCCGTACTTTACACCAGAAACTTTCATAAAAGACTAAATTTATATACGCTCTCTTTATTCATTTTTATTACTCGTAAAACAAAGTGAGCAAAATAATGTTTGTTGTTGTAGTGACGATGCAATTTTTAATTTGTGTATTAAAGGCCTCCTAGAACGCATTCTGAGAGAAGGCATAACGAAATGAGTATCGAATCTTTTAGAATGCGTTTGCAATTTTTCCCGCTGGGAAGTAGTTGACTTTGTACTTCTGTCTGTGTGTGTGTGTGTAAATCAGGCTCATGTGCTAAATACCGAACCGTGAGTATTAAGATTCATTTTGAACATTTATCATTGTCCTAAAAAGTTTCCTTTTGAAAATCAGCCAAATAATTTTTGTAGAAAAAAAGATCTCAATGAAATTGTAAGACAGTATCAAAAACATAACATAAATATATTTTAATGTATGTATTTATACATTACTTGAAGTTGTTGTTATGTGTTTTGGGTTTCGAAATGTTATGGTATATTTCAGGAACTAGCCACTTGACTAGCGAAAAGTGGTTAATACTGGTAACTACAGTAACATTATAAACCTGCATTCTTATATGTGACTATCTTAGCAGGTGGATTTTTAACCATTATTGTAGACTACTGACCTGCAATCAATTTTGTAAACTAACCACTTTCCGCTTTACCTGGATGTAGTAAAGTGTCAATTGTTGCTCTAAGAGATAGCAGGGATCAATAAAGTACCCTGTAATCTAATAAAACAATATAAAAGGGCAAACAAATACCAATTGACAACTGAAAAGTTAAATTTGCAACGGTCTTTTCGAAAAGTAGTGGCACATGCTGCAGATTTGTCAGCTGATGTTGAGTTGTAAATTTGTTTTTTGTTTGGCTGCATTTATTAGCTATTCGTTTGTTAAATTCTTACATATTTTAAGTTTCTTAGTTTTTGCGTTTTATTTTATTTGCACGTGTTTAATATTTAAATAATGTTTGCGTCTTTTGTTAATGAGTATTTTGATTTGCCTTTTTATTAAGTAATTTTTTGGAATATGTTATGCTATTAAATCTGTTAAACAAAATTTTTGTAGCTATAAAATAAGAAAAGAAAATTTATCTCTTAAATACAAACAATAATTAAAACTAAATAAAGCACGTGTTAATAGCTAGTGTTTCAATTAAGTAGAAAAACTTAGTAAACCCGATAAACTGACTGTGGTATTAAAAACAACAAAATGCAAGAAATTAAATTTTATATAACATGATAAAGAAAGAGTTCTTTGGTAACAAAAAAGAGTAATTGCTTGAAAATGTAATTGATTTTAAAGAATTAAAAATTTCTTAACAATAGTTATTTAAATAGATGCTGAATGCAGGTGGGAAAACTGAAAAATTTTGAGGAAACCTGCAGCGTAGAAGAAAATACATTTTAGTTTGTTAAGTGTATATAACTCAGTGGTCGGCATTAATAGCCCACAGGGGCTGAACTTTATAGGTTATTTAACTGTAAGTAAAGCCTAATTGATTAAAAAATTATTTGTATTTTTTAAAGCTTCTCAGCAACAGTAATTAAATTAGATGAAGAATGAAGGTTGGAAAACTGAAGATTTATGAGGATACCTCTAGCGGAGCAGAAAATACATTTTAGTCTTCTAAAAGTA
Organism: Bellardia bayeri; assembly: GCA_950370525.1. Lineage (NCBI taxonomy): Eukaryota > Metazoa > Arthropoda > Insecta > Diptera > Calliphoridae > Bellardia > Bellardia bayeri. The sequence continues at coordinate 68,262,336 of OX493265.1, forward strand.
TCTAAATCAATAAAAAGGCCCTCAGGGGACGAACTTGATTGGTTATTTAACTGTAAGACACGCGTATTTAATTGAACAATAGTGATTCAAATAGATGATGAAGTTTACACAACTAAAGAAAATACATTTTAGTCTGTTAAGTATAACTAAATCTGTGGTTAGTACTCATAGCCCCCAGGGTTAACTGTTTACAGTTAACTGTAAACATTGAGTGAAAATTTAACTGAATTTAAACATTTCAAAACTTCTCAACAATGTTGATTGTTTTTGGAAAACCATAAATTGTAGAGTCTGCTATGTGCCCCCGGGGGCCAATCTTGATGGGTTGTTAAACTGTAAACGTCAAGAATGGTAGAAAAATTATCAAAAAAAGAAAACTAAATCACATGCGTCACAGCTTTACAACAGAGAAATTAATTTTCCTTTAACATAACTAAATTTGTTGGTTTAATTATTTAAATTATTTAATTTATTTTACTTAATTGCTTCCGTTTTTTTTATAATACCTTAAACTTTTTGACCCAAATTGCAGACAAATGCATTCCCATACCTATAATGAAATTTCATTAGCTCAACAAAAGTTCTTTAGCCGGCCATAAATCTAAATTGCAATTATGTATAATAGCCAAACGAACCTCATTAATCTAAAACAATTATCACTGAACTAATAAAAGCACACTCTGGACTCATACGTTCTAAAAACAATGTTCTCTCTCTAAAATCTTTTAAACACTTGAGATTAATGACTTTTGAGGCAAAACCAAAAAACCCCAGCCAACAATAAAGGTGTTAAAGTGTTAATTAATTTTCCCTAATTTAAAAAAAACACACACACACAGAAAATTCCTTTAACTAGAAAACTATTTTTAAAACAAAAAAAAAACAAGGAAAATCACTTCACAATTTTAAATAGAATAACTTGTTGCTCGTAAAACAAAACTTACCTTTCTCCTATGATCCAAATCGGCCTTATTCCCCACCAGATATGCTGTGGGTGCATTCTGTAGTGATTTAAATTTGGCCAAACATTCGGCCGCATATTCAAAACTGCTACGTTGTGTTATATTATAGACAATCATGTAGGCATCTGACCATAAAACCTGTAAAGAAAATTTTATTTTATTTGATATTTTTTTCGAAATATAGAGAGAAAAAAACATCATGTGTATCTTTTTAAATGCAACATATTTGTATAAGAAAATTTAGTTTTGTTGTTTAGATGGTTTTGAGGGGGAAATTAAAACAAATAAATACAAATGTTTGTTGTTTTTGTGTAAAAATATTTTGAAATGTGTGTTATTTTACAAGAAACAAAAAGCTGAGCAATTGCATTAAAAAAGAAAAAAAAAATTTGTGTCATAGTTTTTAAAAAGACTGGAAGGAATAATCAAAAAACATAAAGGAAATTAATGGAAATTGTTGTATTGTATTTAATGATACTTTTGTTATTTTCTTAACGATTTCTTTGATTTTTAAAAGCATTTCATCTACATGTTTATAGAAACTATAAACCTAATAAAATGTGTTACATTCTGTGGTAAACCAGAGAAAATTGGATTTACACTAACTAAAAAATGAAAATAAATCAAATATAAATGTTGTATATAGCAGAAAGTCTCTTATAGTTTTTAATTTTGCTAGAGATTTTTGCATCCAACTGCTTTACTTTTCTTTTCTACTTCTTTATGTACAGTGGCTCACAGCTTATTATATGCTGGGCATCTTTTTGTCTCAAAACTCCATAAAAAGAAAACTAACAGGCGTTTAAGGAAGAAATTGATGCTATTAATAAAAATGTTACAATCCAACCAACAAAAAACATTTTTTGCAAAAATATACATTTAAATATGTATATTAAAACTTTAAAAAAAAAACAAGCAAAAAATTAACGTTTTTCACATCACAGCTTATTATATGCAGTCAATTTCTACTGTACTTATAGCTCAATGTAACGTTGTTGGTTTTTCGTTTTTCTTATTTTCTACTTCTAATGGTGGATTCACTCATTTGTTCCAAACAATAAAAGTTTTGGTCTTGGCGACATTTGATTTCAGCAAGACGGCGCCACTTCCCACACATCGCATCAATCAATGGATTTATTGAGAGAACACTTCGGTGAGCACATAATTTTACGTTTTGAGCCGGTCGATTGGTAACCAAGATCGTGTGATGTCACACCGTAAGATTTTTTCCTGTGGTGTTGTAAAGTCTAAAGTTTATGCGGACAAACACGCTTCGATTCAGGCTTTGGAGAAAAAAATCACGCGTGTCATTCGCCAGTCGAAATGCTTGAACGAGTCATCGAAAATTGGACTCAACGACCAAAGAATGTTCTTTCAAATGATAATAAACATTCCGCATTAGATTTGATTTTTTTTTTTTTTTAAAGTAGAGAACCTGGAAATTAATAACGCTTTATTAAAATGTAGATTTTCGCAATCAATGTTTTTTGTTTGTTAAGGTACGGTCACACTTGGCAAATATTTACTCAAAAAAGCGTAACCACTTGTTTTAGTACAAATTTGTTGGACGTTGTTTACTCTTACAAGAGTTTTGCAAGATCAAACAGCATCAAGTAAAATAAAACTAAATATTTGTTGTGTCTTGTCCTAAATAAACGATTTTTTAATGAATAAACAGGTTCAAAAATATTTTATTTAGTGGTTACTGGGCAAATATTTGCCAAGTGTGACCGTACCTTGAGACTATAACATTTTTCTTTTAAATGACAGCAATTTCTTTTTTAGTTTTTCTTTTAGTTTTCTTTTTATGGAGCTTTGAAATCGACAAAATTAACTGCATAAAATAAGCTGAGAGCCACTGTATCTACATAACAATTCAATTGAATATCTAGAATTTCACTTTAAATATGAGCATAAATTGAATATTTACAATAATAAACATTTCTATATTGAAACTAAAGACAACAACCGACAATTAAATGTAAAATTGCAAATAAATATAGAAAGCTTTCAATACAAAATATATTTTAAAACAAATGAAGAAATTGAAGGGTGATTACAAGTGTTGGAAGTGTCAAGAAAACACCTACAAAAAGTACACAAATATGTAAATAAGTAATTGCAAAGAAATCTACAAAATAAATATTAAAGAAATGTAGAAAATGTTGAAATCTAAAAGTAAGAAAAATGAACACTCAAATCAAGGTTCAGTGAACTAAACGGAAAAAATTCTTGTTTAAAGCAAAAAAAGAAAATAAATATTATTTTTTTTAATAAAATAATAAACATGTAAAAGAATTCAAAAAAAAAAGAAAACGAATTCAATGTCAAAAACCTTTAAAAGAATTCTTACTTTACATTTGTGGCAGAAATATAAACATAAATTATAATTGGTAACAATTAAACATTAAACATTATATTTAAAACAATTAAAACAATTCTCACAAATGATTGTTTTAATTAACAAGGTATTAATTCTTTAATTACTGTATAAACTTACTTGTTCCATGGGAAATTCATTTTCTTGCTCATCGCCATCATCTATACTTCCGGCATAAACATCAACAATTTCCACTTCCGTCAGTCCTGTCTCCAATGTTATTGTTTTTTTGTACAACAAATCTGTATTTGAGCGATATTCTCCTATAAAACGACCTGTCAGATAACGTACTGTAAGTGCTGAAATGAAAGGCATGAAAACAAATATTACAAAATATTTTTTTTTTTTAAAAACAAACATGTTTACAAAATTATATTTTTAAATTTAAAATTTTGAATTATATTATTAAATGAGAGTTTATGGTTTTAGCGATTTTACAAGTTATTGGGAATTGTGTCAGATTTACTTGACATGTGACAAAATAATTGTTGTGCAATATTCAACAATTAAAATTTAAATAAATAATTTATAACGAATAACACATGACAGGAAAATTCCTTAACAAGAAGTTGTATATGAAAATGTACAAGTAATCTTTCTTTTGTTGTAATTAAGTTGAAATTTTTATTTGAAATCTTTAATTTTTTAAAGTATTTAAGCTATGTAGAAGAAATCATTGCAAAGGTTTTTTGGAAAAAAATTTTAAAATCTGAAAGCTATAAAGGGTGATTATTTAGCAACTTTCCTTTTTGGCAAGCCTGTTTTTTGCAGCTCAGCTGTTTTCGTGTAACATGTTACTGTTAAACATGTTCAATATGGCCACAAATCGACTTGCAAACGAACAACGCTTGCAGATTATTGAATTTTATTATCAAAATGCATGCACTTTTTTTTTATCTTTAACTTTTTATTTACTTAATGTGTATTCAATGAGATTATTCAAAAATACATTTTTTTTACCGAATATTCGTTAAATTAATCGCATAAATTTTTGAATAATCCATGAGATTTTTTAAAGGAAGTGAAGAATATCAAAGTTATTTAATACTTTCTTGCCTAACCGATTAATTTTTTGAGTAATCGATTAATATGTTAAAATTGCTTATTTTATTTGTATGATGAAAATAGTTGTTTTTACTGGAATAAAATATTTAATCGAATAATCAATTAATTAATCGAATAAATGTTGAGATTTTTTTTATATTGCAAAATGTGAAAGTTTTTACATATTTTCTTCACATAAAAATGATTTTATTATAAAATTTAAAACAAATGCGATTAATAGATAATTTTTTTTGAGTAATCGATTAAAATATTTCAATTATTTAGGCGATTTTTTTTATATTTCATAAAATTTAGCTAAAACTTTAAGTATTATCCGAATAATCGGTTAATTAATCGAATAATCGTTAAATTAATCGAAAAAGTTTTTGAATAATCGTTGAATTTTTTTTAAACAATTGAAGAATATGAAAGTTGTTTCGTATTACCTTGATTATTTAAAAAAATAATTGCAAGAAATTGTGCGATTAATCATTAAATTTTTTGAGTAACCGATTATTTATTATTTAGGCGATTTTTATATATTCCATAACATTTAGCTAAAACTTTAAATATTGTCTGAATACTCGGTCAATTAATCGAATAATCGTTGAAAATTTTGTAAAGAATTGAAAAAATTGTTTCATATTTCTTTGACATAAAAATGATTTTAAAAAATAATTCCAAGAAAATGTGCGATTAATCGTTTAATTTTTTTTAGTAACCTATTAAAATATTAAAATTTTTTTTGTGATTTTTATATATTCCATACAATTTAGCTTTTGGATAATACCAAATAACCGGTTAATTAATCGAATAAATGTTCGAATAATCGTTTCGACTTTTGCAAAAAAAATAAATAAATAAAAATATAAAAGTATAATATAATAAAGTATGTATGTAATAATTGAAAAAAATTTACGTTTAATCGATTAATTTTTTATGTAAACGATTAAAGTTTTTAAATTGTTTATTTGATTTATGTATTTCATTTTGGTAAAAAAATATTAATTTTTTACCGAATAATCTTGAAATTAATCGAATAAGTTTTCGAATAATCGTTTGGACTTTTGATAAAAATTATTAAGTGCAAAAATTTGTTTTTTTTTTTTTTAATTTTAAAGCAATTTTTACAAACACACTTGTTTTGACTCTTTCAACCACTTTTCAAAATAATCAGTTCAAATTAAACTACATACCTCTATTAATTAAATCAAAAATCTTTGAACTAAACATTTAAAATCGTAATAATTATTAAACATTTTTTTTTAACAAACAATTTCATCTGGCCAACATTTTCAACCAAAACAATAAATTTATTATTTAATAAAAAAAAAATCACAAAAACAAAATTAAGTGTTGACCTGAATAGCACACCAACAGCAGCTAAAACACATTCAATATTGTTAAGATTTTTTATTGAATGCAAAACGTAGAACTCTTAGCATCACGCACTTTACGAAAACATGAAAATTAAAAGAAACATCTAAGTTTTTTTTTTCAATAAAAACATTTTAATGAAGATGTAGAGTGTAGTTTTTTTGTGGGTTACATGATTTTTTTTTTTTGTAAAAAAAAACAACACAACGACCCAGTTTTTTTTTACTAAAAAATATTGTTTCTTTATGAAATTACAAAAAATGCATAGTCATATTAAACCATATTAATGATGTAAACAACATTCTTTTGATTTAAATTTTTTAGTATTTTGAACACAGCCGCCAAATTTTTCAAAATTTAGACGCGTGCCCTTTCTCAATTTTGAACATTAATTATTTAGAGGTATATTAGGCAAGTACCCTACTGTAGAAGTGTAGGATTTGTGAATAGGTTTGTAACACAACAATAGATCACAAATATATTTAACGATGTGCTGTTGCAAGATCTTTACAGGACTGGTAAGAGTTGTAGAGGGTTGTAGGTTCAATTGCTGCTTAAATCGGTTTTGCTGTTTCACGAATAGAATAATAATTCTGTTGTAGTCTACTTTCAAATCTTTATTTTTCCTTTGTTGTAGATCACTCTTCAACTTTTTCTATTACCCGTTATAAAATGAACAAATGTTGAGGTATTTCGTTGTATTTAAAATATGTTTTCTCAAGTGTATGTTACACCTGCTGTGTATATTTTTTTTCTTTGTTTGTTTGTTCGAGAGTTTTGCAATTTCTATCTAGATCTACATCTACTTTTTCCTTGAGTGTCTAAGAGAATTGTTTTAGTGTCTTTCAAACAGCAAGCTGCACATTTGTTTATTTGCATTAGTTTGAATTTTGGGAAAGCATAAATTTTCCTTTCATTTATTATGTTTTTTGTTTATTTATTTTTATCCGCTGCACTTTTTGCAAACGTTTTATTGTTTATTTTCAAAGACTTTCTTTCTTTTGCTGCAACAAAAAATACGAGGTCTGATCAAAAAATAACCCTTATTTTTAAATTTCGTGAGTTACGTATGTTCGATTTTCGCATTTTTTTCTGTTATGTTGGTACACATGTCTGTTATATGTACATATATGTTGGTAATATCAGCCATTTTGGATTGTCAGTTTCTTTTTGACAGATAAAACGGTTAGTCGTGTTTTGGGGTGCTCTTCGATTTTTTACTATTCGAAAAAATGGATCAAAGAAACTGTATTAAGTTTTGTGTAAAAAATTAAATTAAATGCGCAAGGACATTTGAAATGTTGACTGTGGCGTTTGGCGAGTCTACTATGAGCAGAACACAAGTTCAATTGTGGTATAACCGGTTTAAGGAAGGCCGAGAAGATGTCAATGAGCACGAGCACGTCAACAACCGATAAAAACATTGAAGCAGTGAAGAAAATGATTTTGGATAATCGTCGAATCACTATCAGAGAGGTTGCTGATGATGTTGGCATATCGTTCGGCTCATGCCAAGCAATTTTTACGGATGTTTTAGACATGAAAAGTGCGGCAGCGAAGATTGTTCCAAAATTGCTAAATTTTGAGCAAAAACAACGTCACATGGATATCGCTCAGGAGCTATTGAACATCGTCAACGACGATCCAGATTTCTTCAAAAAGATTATAACTGGTGACGAATCTTGGGTGTATGGCTATGACATTGAAACCAAAGCCAAATCATTCCAATGGAAACGTCCAGAAGACCGAAAAAAGCACGTCAATTTCGGTTAAATGTGAAGGTTTTGCTCACTGTTTTCTTCGACTGCAATGGCGTGGTGCATCATGAATTCTTGCCACAAGGTCGTACGGCGAATAAGGGATACTACCTTGAAGTTATGCACCGTTTGCCCGAAGCAATTCGTCAAAAACGCACAGAATTGTGGAAAAACCAATCATGTATTTTGCACCATGATAACGCACCAGCTCACACATCGATGCTTGTGCGTGAGTTTTTGGTCAAAAACAAAACTGTTATTATACCTCAATCACCGTATTCACCGGACTTGGCGTCCGTTGACATTTTCCTCTTCCCAAAACTGAAGACACCGATGAAAGGACAGCGTTTTGCTACGATTGCGGAGATAAAAGAAAAATCGAATCAGGAGCTGTTGGCGATACCAAAAAGCTCGTTTCAAAAGTGTTTCGAGGATTGGAAAAAAACGCTGGGGATGAATAAATAAATACTTTTTGAAAAAATTAAAAATAACGTTTATTTTTTGATCAGACCTCGTATTTTGTTTTGAAATTATTTAAATATCGAGAAATTTATTGCATTGAGGTGTTAAGAAATTGTAATTTTTTAATGAGGGTTTACATAGAACAATAAAGACCTTGCAAGTATGAAAGAAATTTTACAGAGAATTTAGTGAAATGTGGGAGTATTCATTAGAGAAATTAATTAATTAAAATAATTTGAATAAAACTAAACCTATAACCATAAAATATGCAAATAATCTTTGAAAATTTTCCATCTTTTAACGGAAATATAAATTAACTTACAAATAATCGTTATTTCGTGAGTAAACCCTGAAATTTTTTAAATATTTTAAACGTTTTTTATTATTTTAATAAAATTAGTAGAAAATAATAAGTTTTATTTGAATAATTAAATTGTTGATCGATTCGTCGTTTAATTAATCGAATAAGTTTTCGAATAATCGTTAAAATTTTGTTTAAAAAATTGAAAGTAATTTAATATTTTCTTAACATAAAATTGAATTTCTATATGGTGATTCAAGTAGAGATACTTTTTTCAATAGCCTTTTGACAACAGGTCTGGAATTGAACAGAACATTAATTCAAGTGTATAATCAGGAGACAAAACCGCAAACGACAAACATGACACAAACGGTAATAGAATTCTTAAACACAGCCTCTAAGCTTATATCAGACTTTTATGGTAAGCCTGAGAACTTACGTTCCTTTCTTGACTCATTGTTTTTGATAGATTTCATAAAGGGAGTTCATGAATTCATTGTAATATCCCTTATTAAAACAAAGCTTTAGAGAAATGCAAGAAACTTTTTTGACAATGAAAGCACAATCTCTGAAATTGTCACTAAATTGAAGAACTCTGTTAATGGAGACTCTGTAGAGGTCATATCAGCAAAGATTATGAACATAAAGCAAGACGGTAAAACTGCAATGAAATTGAAAACTTGGCAAAGTCCTTGGAGACCGCCTATATTACTTTCAGTCTTTCGACTGAATTAGCCAATAAGTATTATACACAGGTATCAGTAAAGGCGCATACTAAAAACTGCACCATAGATAGGGTAAAGCTTATTATGGCAGCAGGGCAGTACGAATGAGGTGATTTCAAAGTTTGACAACTACAGTACGGCACAGAAGTCACTGAACAACAAAATGCTTCACAATGGTTATATGACAAACAGCGCACAGTACCGTGAGAGATTTAAAACTCACTTGATTGGCCCTGTTAGTCTATTTATACACCAATCATAATTTCTAGATGGTTCGGAGCTAAGGTACTAGAATGTTCATGTCTAGAATGTTCTGCCCAAGCTGTTTAAACTGGATGTTGCTATATCGCTCAGCTATCTTTATAACAGGGTGTTATCAACAATGTTTATAAATAGAACCTTCTAAAAATGCAAATGTTGTTAAACAAGTTGTATGTTGATAAACATGCTGTATGTTGATACCGGCCGTTAAATTAAAATTGAAATACAATTTCGTAACAATATTTTCTTGACATTAAAATGATTTTATAAACTAATTGCTAGAAAATTTGCGATTAATCCTTGAATTTTTTTAATAAATGATTAAAATTTTTTGCTAAAAGTTTAAGTATTTCTCGAATAATCGGTTAATTAATCGAATAATCGGTTAATTAGTCGAATCATTTTTCGAATAATCGTTACAAATTTTGTAATAAAAATTGCTAAATATGAAAGTTCTTTCATATTTTCTTGACATAAAGCTGATTTTATGCATAAATTGCAAAAAATGTGCGATTAATAGTTATATTTTTTGAGTAACCGAATATGCGATTTTTATATATACCATTAAAATTAAGCTAAAATTTTAGTATTATCCGAATAATCAGTTAATTAATCGAATAATCGGTTAGTTAGTCGAATAATTTTTCGAATAATCGTTTAAAAATTTTAAAATTTTGAAAAGTATAAAAGTTGTTTCATATTTTCTTGAAATAAAAATTAATTTATGTACATATAAATTGCAAAAAAATGTGTGATTAATCGTTATATTTTTTGAGGAACCGAATAAAATATTTAAACCGTTTATGCGATTTTTATATATACCTTTAAAATTAAGCTAAGGGAAACAACCATATTTATATTATATAAACCATGATATTAGTTGCACATTCCATAATATAATGTGCCGAATAATCGTTCAATTATTCCTTTAAACGTTTTGGAAAAATTTTAAAAATATGAAGCTTTTAATTAAATCTTTTATTACCAAAAAAACAATTGTTTTATACAATAATCATAGAAACGGAGTAAAAATGGGTTAATTATTTGTTTATAGAAAAATATTGTTTGTTTTAAAATCAAAAAAAAAATAGTTTTTTGGTTTGTTAAAATGTTTAGCCCTCAATTATAATGGTCATTGTCATTGTCATTAAAACGATTACTGTTTAAATTGTTAATGTCTAGCCCATGTATATTTATTTCAATAGAAAAGACCTGTCCCATGAATTCTAAATAACATTAAATAAAAACTAATTACAATAAATTAAAAAATTGCAAGTGAGTACATAGACAACAGTGTCTCTTCAACTTAATTTTCTATTTGAAACATAAAGGCTTTTGAACTTAACTTTTACAAAACAGAAATTTGTTTCAACAAATTTCAGAAAAATTCCACACTCGACACAATGACCTCTCAGCCTAAATTTAAACAAATAACTCTTAACAATTGTTTTGCAATTAACATTCAAAACTCTGCCACTGAACTCTGGAAAATTGTTTAACAAAATAAAACTAAAAACAATATCAAAAAACAAAAAACGCTGCTAATAAAACAAACAAATCAATTCACAAAATAGATAATAAAATGAATTGAATTGAATAAAATAAAATGAAATTATTGTGAATATTTTAGATTGATTGTGTTGATTTCTATTTTGCAATAATTTTTTATATTGAACATAATTCAACCTTCCTTCCTATTTTACTAGAAGGCTGAATTTATTAAATTTTTTTATTCTGCCATAAATTGTTTAAATTATACATAATACTTTATTATGCCTTCATAAATAATGTCTTGTCTAATATAATAGATTTTGCAACAACTAATCCCTATATACATATAATCCTTGTACGAGTACTTGTTACTTTCTTTGTTTTTTTTTACTTATATGATTCTGTTATATACTGTTGCCTTATAAAACCCATTTGTATATGTATAGTTATATGCGCACAACTTAATATAATAGCAATTTAATATAAGCAATACTTGTGTAAATGTTTTAATTATTTACCGGAAGTGACTGACATAATCTATAATACATTTGGAGTAAATATTGTTAAAGTGTGCTTGGAAAAGTTTTTTGCTTTATGGCAAATTTTGGGGAAAATTGTTTAAAGAACACGCAATTGAATTGAGTTGCTAAATCTAAGACAGTTCAAACTAAATAACTTAAGCACAAACTTAAAGTATCTAAGTGACCACATTATTTTAATGTTGTTTCAATTCAATTTGTTTTGCTCAAATATTAAACTAATATGTACTTAAAATTTTGTTTTGAAACAAAACGCTTTCTTTTGAAAATCATGTTAAAAAAATGTCAAAAAATTGTTTTTAATTATCAAAATTAAACAAAGTACTGAATAATTTTTCGAATAATCGTTTCATTAATCGAATAAATTATCCAAGAGTAGTGTTTTCTTAATGATCTCTAAAATATTCCTTTAAACTTTTGTAGGTACACGTATAATCGTTTAAAATTTTTCGTTATATAATAAGAATATGAAAGTTTTTAAATCTTTTGGTGACAAACAATTGTATTATACAATAAACGTAAAACCTTTTTATTTTCATTTGATTTTGTTTATAATCTGCTAGATTAGGCCAACATATTTATTGAATTTCAAATATTTGAATAATCTTTGAAAATTCGCATAATCTTTGAGTATTTTTCGGTTAATTTATTAAGTAACCGTTTGATATCTTTATAATTTTCATTTAATTTTTTTTTATATTATGCAGATTTGCCCCAGATATTAATTGAATTTCGAAAAATCGGTTAATTATTCAGTTCGGCTTTGAAAATTATTCGAATAATCTTTGAGTATTATTCGGTTAATTGTTTAAGTAACCGTTTGAGTTTTTTATTTGATTTTGTTTATATTCTGCTAGATTAGCCCAAAATATTAATTTAATTTGGAATAATCGATTTATTATTCGGCTAATCTTTAAAAAATATTCGAATAATCGATTAATTTTTTTGTCAAGTAAAAAAATTTTCTTTACATTTCTGAATATTTGTTTCATAAATAACTGTTTAATGCAACACTTGGCATTGGTATTATGAAATAATCGTTAAAAAAGCGATTATTCGCGTAATTTATAAGGTAACCGGTAACAATCTTGGTAATTTTCATTTGTTTTTTTTTTATTCTACAGGCTTCAAATAATCGGTTTTAAATCGACTAATCTTTGAAAATTATTCGAATAATCGATTAATTTTTTGTTAAGTAAAAAATGTTTCTGACATTTCTGAATATTTGGCTAATAAATAACTGTTTACTATAACACTTGGCAATAGCATAATCAAATAATCGTTCAAAAAATCGATTATTCGGTTAATTTATTAAGTCTTTCTAATTTTCATTCGATTTTTATACATTTTAAAAGATTAGTCCAAAAATATTGATTAAATTTCGGATAATCTTTGTAAATTATTCGAGCAGTCAATTAATTTCTTGTTAAATGCGATTATTCGATTAATTATTAAATAACCGTTCATAATTATCTTAATTTTTATTTGATTTTTTATATTCTAAAGGATTAGCTCAAAATATTGTTTTTAATTTTGAATATTTGGTTAATAAACCGAATAATCTTTTAATTTTTTTCGAAAAATTAATTAATTTTATGCCAAGTTAAAAATAAAGATAATACGGTTAATTTATTAAGTAACCGTTTAAAATCTTGGCAATTTTCATTTAATATCTATTTTATTTTAAAAGAATAATCGGTTAATTAATCGAATAGTATTTGAAAATTATTCGAATAATCGATTAATTTTCGAATGATTTCTGAAATTGTTTAATATTTTTTTTTTATAAATACATACATTGCATGAATAAGAGTATGTAGCATACTTGTTAAAATAATGCAATTATTCGGTTAATTTATTAAGTAACCGTTTCAGATCATTCTAATTTTCATTTGATTTTTTTATATTATATAAGATTAGCCCAAAATATTATTTTTCATTTTGAAAAATCGGTTTTAAAATTTTTCGAATAAGGGATTAATTTTATGCCAAGTTTAAAATCTTGGTAATTTTCATTTGATTTTTATTTTATTATAAAAGATGTGACCAAAAATATTAATTGAATTTCGATTAATCGATTAATTAGCCGAATAATCTTTAAAAATTATTCGAATAATCGATTAATTTGTTGGTACTTTCAAAACGAAATTCTTCAATTTATTTTTATTCTCTAAAATACATATAAAAATAAATATAAAAAAATAAAATTTTAATGAGTAACCGATTACATGTAAACGATTAATCCAGTCAAGTTTATAAAAAATTTACACAAATAGGAAGGTTTTTTAATTGTACCTATTTAATAACTGCTAATAATATGCGATTAATCGTTGTATTTATTGAATATTTTATTAGAATTTTTGTTTAATTTTATATGTAGTCTCTAAAGATTAAAGTTCTTTAATACACTTTTTCAATTTAAAACCTAAGTTGTTGTCAATAATTTAGATTAATCGTTTATTATTACAAAATATTACACACATTTCATAATTCCCTTATTGTTGGTCATCGCCTTCGTTTGCGGTAATACTCGTACGTTGTTTATTGTGTTTTAACAAAAGAACACTTTGGGATTATTTGATTGACATTTAAAACTTCTTGTTGCTTGTCGTTGTAACAAATTCCTCTGTTGTGTTTTCTTTTGTTGTTTCACAAAATTTTGCCATTACTTAATCAAGCTCATAACCATGACCAGAATAACTGAGGAAAAGGGTTGAGAAAGTTTTTTTTTTTGTTTGTTCTTGTTATGTTGCAACAGCAGAGTTTCTTTTTTTCAGTTGAAATTGCCTTGATTACAGAGTTGTTTGTTTGATTATAACACATTTTCAATTGTTGAAGAAAAAATGTATTTATTTTTATTTATTTATTTTCAAAGTGTTTATTTATGTCATCATTTTGCATTCTTAACAGGGCTTGCATATGCATGCAGCAACATGTTTGTTTGTTAGCTATTCTTGTTTGCAATTGCTAATTTCCAGCTAGAAATATACATACATATGTACATACATATGTACATACGTATTTTCCTTAGCTAACTGATGAAGCACATGTGGGGATTTTTCAAATCACCTCTACAAAAAATAATTGTAGCCGTTGAACATTTACATTTTGAGACTGTTTTGAACGCACTTTGTTAGTTAATTTATCTCTAGAGGTTTCAATATTCTAACAAAAATAAACAAATAATGCCGCAATTGTTTGCTTATAAACAATTGTATGTAAGGGGAAATGTTTATTAGTATTTAGTAGGTTGTTAGTTGGAATTGCTGGATTATGAAAATGAATATATCAGAGGCCAAATTACCGCATTCGTGATCGAATGAGCTATCGTATCGAAAAATGATTTCGATATCGAAATTATGATAAAATGTACTAAATTTCTTGCTCGATATCGAATGCCATAATCTCAAATAAGAAAATTACGATCAATTTTACTCGATATCGAATGCGGTAATTTGGTCCCAGGTCTTTATTATTTTGCTGCTGCTGCTGCTGTGAAAAAGTCTTAAGGGCGGGCAACAGGTGTTTTTTCGTTTAAGAAATGCACACTATTTGTATGATATTTTGTGGCACAAGTAAAATATTTTAAAGTCATATACAGATGACTAAATTTCAGTTATTTCTTTTAATTACTTTTGAAAATTTATAATTCATTTTATGTGTTTTTTGATTCAAATTTTTCAAGTAATTCTTAAGAAATTAACTTAATTAAACGGAAATATCTAAGCAAATTATTCATTTTGTTTTTACTAGAAAAAAATAACAAATATTTAAAAAAAAGTAATAAAACAAAATTGAATAGCAATTTATTTTAAATAGAAAAGAAATAATATTATTTATTATAAAAAGGTGACAAATACAAGTGTGACGTACGGATAAATGCAATAAAAACAAACGAATAAATAAATATTAATAAACAAAATGGCTTTTTGAAAGAAAAAATTAATAAATAAAAAGACCACAATAAATAATAAGCTAATTAATGAAACAAAAAAGTCATGCACTTAAAGCAAACAAACCGTATCGTCAAATCTAAACTCACACATAAGTTTGTCACATCAAACAAATGAAAACAAACAAAATGAAATATAAACTTAAATTGATTCCTTTATTCTTCCAAAAATGTTCTTTTAAACAAATAATTGCGCATTTAGCTGCACTAACCGCAATTGACTCATGTACACTGTAAAAAATCGAACAACCTGCCCAGTCCAACAATGTCAAGAACATGTCAAAATATTAAACAAAAATTTCATTCTTTGTTTGTTTGTTTGACTTAAAAATAGCACAATTTTGTTTGATTTAATATCTATTATTAAATGTACAATGAATTTGTTTATACAAATTTTCTGATTGATGGCACAATGTTTTAGGTGTTTTTGTTTCTAAATAATGTTAATTGAAAATTAATTTTAATACTCGACTGGTAGATTATTTATCACACAGAGTTCATCAAGGTAATTATAAACAAATATAAAAACTGTAACAAATCAATAAATACAATAAATTCTTCCTTTTTTTGATAATACCCGTAGAATAATATTCTAGACAAACAATTGCTAATAGCAAAGTCTAAATTTTTGAAAAGTTTATAAAATATTTGTAATATTTTTTGTAAACAACCCATAAAAATGTTAAATTCATTTATTACTTGTTTGTATATTTAAAGAAATTTGTTTAAAATTAAAATTTTTATTAACTAAAAGAATAATTGTTTCAAAATATTTAATTCTTAACAGTTTATCAGAAAATTTTTTATAAATAATTGTTAAATTAAACGAATATTCGTTGAAATTTTAAACAAGACTAAAAATTAAAAACAAATACAGTTTTCATTAAATAATACCAAATTTCGTAAAAAATTTGAAGCGAATAATCGTTAATCAAAACGAATAATCGTTTAAAAATATTCGAATAATCGTTGAAATTTTTTAAAATTAAATAGAAATATCAACATTTTGCGTTAGCTATTGAAAAATAATATTCGAACTTTAATGTTAATATAAACAATAGTTGAATTTAACGAATAATCGTTGAAAAATAATCGAATAATCGTTAAAATTTTTTAAAATTATATAAAAATATCAACTTTTTGCGTTAGCTATTGAAAAATATTATTTGGACTTTAATTTAAATATAAACAATAGTTGAATTTAACGAATAATCGTTGAAATATATTCGAATAATCGTTAAAAAATATTTGAATAATCGTTTAATTTTTTTGAAAATTAAACAAAAATATCAACATTATGCGCTAGCTATTGCGAAAAAATAACCAAACTTTAAATTTCATATAAACAATTGCTGAATTTAACGCATAATCGTTGAAAAATATTCGAATAATCGTTGATATTTTGAGGAAGACTACAAAATTAAAAACAAATACAGTTTTCATTAAATTGTCGTTATTTGAAACAAATAATCGCTTGAAAATATTTGAATAATCGTTGGCATTTTTGAAAATTAAACAAAAATATGCCAAAATTCTATAAAATAAACACGAATAATCAAATAATTGTTTAATTTTTAAAATAATCGTTTAAAATATAAATATATAAATTTTCAATCTTTTTTTTTATACAGGCAACATTAATAATTATTTTTTAAGTAATCGGATAATAAGTCGAGTAATCATTTAAAGTTACCGAATAATCAACAAAAAAAATTAAAAAGTGAATAAAAACACAAACATTATTTAATAGTTGTATATTGATAAAAAGTTTTATTTAATAATACTTGAATGAATAACATACATACATATATGCAAATAATGGGTAATTTTGGTAAGTAACCGTTTAAATATTTATTGTAACACTTGGATCTCAATGTACTCATTGAGCGTATAATAAAATTTTAGTTGTTTTCTAAAAAAAATCGAAAATCAAACGAATAATTTTTAAATAATAACCGAATATTAGGTACAAGTTTCGGTTAATCGCTTAAAAGATTTATATTTTTCATTATTTTTTATATATTTAATAAAATTCACAGAAAATTTTAATTATTTGGCGAATAATCTTTATACTAACGAATAATCGTTTAAAGTTATTCTAATAAACGTTAAATGTTTTTTGGAAATTTCATAATTTTTATCATAAAAACATAATTTTATGCAATAGTGCTAAAATTTGTGCAAATAATTGTAAATTTTTATTAAGCAACCGATTAAATTGTATAAATAATATTTTCATTCGATTTTTATAAATTCCGTTAAATATATGTAAAATATTTAATAGTTTCTTCTTTTTTCAAGCAATAAGGTCAATTGCATTTTATATACAAATATTTTATTTTATTTATATATATTAATTTCCGATATTTCGCTATCACAATGGATAGCTTCTTCAGGGATAATATAAGTTTTGAATTATAATTATAATTCAAATTATAATTATAATTCATTATAATTCAAAACTTATATTATCCCTGAAGAAGCTATCCATTGTGATAGCGAAATATCGGAAATTAATATATATAAATAAAATAAAATATTTGTATATAAAATGCAATTGACCTTATTGCTTGAAAAAAGAAGAAACTATTAAATATTAGAAAAGGTCAAATAAACGAACTAAATATATGTAAAATATAAATTTTTTAGGCTTTTTCAGTAAATTAAACCAACAATCGTTTAAAATTATTCGAGTAACTGAAGTTTTAATAAAAGTAACCGGTTCAAATATATAATTTTGTTCAAAAATGTGTATATATTTTAGATAATAAGTCGCAAACATAAATGGTTTTTTAAAGTAATTGTTTATTTAAACGAATAATCGTTTAATATTAGCCGAATAAACTTTTTATTAGATTTTTATATATTCTTTAAGATAAGCAAAAAATACTAATTATTTTCCGAATAATCGTTAAATTAATCGAATAATTGCTCTTTTCGTTTCTTTTGTTTCTGATCAATGTTTTTATTTTATATTATATTATTATTGAGGTTTTTGTTTTTCCTCACGGGCTATTTTGATCAATAATTCTTTCTTTTTCTTTCAACAAATGTAAATATTATATATTTGTTTTATCCAACGTTTCGTTCGCTTTTTTTCGAACTTCATCAATTTTATAATTAATAATTAAAACTTTTATAAAATCATAGTTTAATTTACGAATAAACCTTGACATTTGTATTATACTTTTACTTAATTTTAAAAAAACTATTGTTTAAAATTATTCGAATAAAATAAAGAAATTATAAAATTTTTATATATGTATATTCTTTAAGATAAGTAGAAAATTCTAAATTTTTTCCGAATAATCGTCAAATTAATCGAATAATTCGTTTTAAATTATTCGAATAAAACAAAAAAATTAAAAAATTTTTGTTATATATTTATCTTTAAGATAAGTAAAAAATTCTAAATTTTTCCCACTAATCGTTAAATTAATCGAATAATTCGTTTAAAATTATTCGAATAAAAAAAAAAATATTAATTTTTTTAGAAACTGGAACAAAAAACGGAAGTTATTTAATACGAGTATTAATTTGCAAAAAAATCTTTTATGCAATATTAATGCAAACTAAGCGATTATCTGTTTAAATTTGTTTGAGTAACCCATTAAAAACAAACGTTTTCTTGTAGTTTAAAAATATTCAAGTAATCGTCAATGTTTTATTAAAGTTCTTATATTTTAAATATAATTCAAATTATTATTCGCTTTATTAATTCCCTTGCCTTGGTTTGCTTTTTTACATTTTATAATATTATGAACAAATTGTATTGCATTTGTTTTTGATGTAACCTGTCAATCACAGAGTTTTTAAGTACATGTATAGTAATATTAATAATAATATTAAAATAATAAAAAAAAAATATGACAATTTAATGTTTATAACAACTTACCGGATTTGCCGACATCTGCACTGCCAATCACTGCGATACGTACTCTGGGTATGGCAGTTTTTTCTTCAGCCTTCATTTTGATTTTAACTGCAAATAATCCAATAAATAAGAATTTAAGTTTAATGTTCATATAAGGTTTTTATAAAGTTTTACAATTATGCTGTAGAAAACTTAAAGTAATAACAAAATTTTAAGTAACTTATCAACATACATACATAAGTTAAATAACATATAATCTTGATAAATGTGTGATAATAACCTTTTTCTTAAAGTTGTTATTGTTTTAAATACGTAAACAATTTATAGTTGTTATGACTTGTTTTTAAAACAAATACAAAGATTTTATCTTATTAAACAAAATAAAGAAAAAAAACAAAAAAAAAAGACAGCAAGAAAAGCAGTAGAGAAAATTTAGTAGAGTAGTTCAAGAGCAAATATTTAAGATACTAGAAATTAGAAAACGATAGTACTATTAAATAACTACTTCTACTTGTCTTTGCTTAAGTATTAACATTTAAATTTTTTTAAATTGTCCACACTTTTGTTGTCTTACATTTGTCATTCATCTATGCATCTATCTACGAAATATTCGCCTCTCTTTTTGTTAAAATATAAACGAATTATTTTCAAATCTTTCTTAACAATTTTGTTTTCTATTCTTTTGTTATCTTTATCATAAATTTAGTCTAAAGATAACAAATATTTTCAAATATTTCATTTGGTGTATGAGAAAATAAAATATACAACAAAATAAAGCACGTTTATTTTCTTTTTATAAAGAATTCTTTGTTGAAATCTTAATTTTTAAATGTTTTCTTTTATTTTAAATTTAAATTAGAACGTTAAATTAATTTACGTGTATCCATGTATGTATGTATACGTATATATTGTCATATTAAGAATTTTTTGTTTATTTACGTAGCTGCTTTGGTATGCCTGGAATTTTTTTATCTAAATATTTATATTTGTTAGAATTATACTTAATATAATAAATAACAACAAAAATGTTATTTCAAATTGTAAACCCTTTTGCCAGTTGAAACTACATAATAAGTTAATCATAAGATATTTTTAAAACAATTACAAACAAAAGTTATAATTTTATAACGTTTTTTATACTAAATAGTATAATTTGTATAATAATGAAATTGAAAATAAATTGAGTAAATTAAAAAAACAGTTTTTATTAAATACATAGTAATTCTAAACGAATTGAATTAGGCTGCAATGCATCCCCACATTTAGCGAATAATCTCTAAAACAAAAGTTCGAATAATCGTTTAATTGTTACAAAATGTCCTATAAATCTCTACATTTTTTCATAAGATATTTTTAAAACAATTACCAGGTCCTAAATGAGTAATATACAAAAGTTATAATTTTATTACTTTTTTTTATACTAAATAGTATAATTTGTATAATAATGAAATTGAAAATAAATTGAGTAAATTAAAAAACATTTTTTTTATTAAATACATAGTAATTCTAATACATAGTAATTCTAAACGAATTGAATTAGGCTGCAACGCCTCCCCACATTTAGCGAATAATCTCTAAAACAAAAGTTCGAATAATCGTTTAATTGTTACAAAATGTTCTATAAATCTCTACATATTTACATAAGTAATTTTTAAAACAATTACCAGGTTCTAAATATACAAAAGTTATAATTTTATAACTTTTTTTATACTAAATAGTATAATTTGTATAATAATGAAATTGAAAATAAATTGAGTAAATTAAAAAACATTTTTTATTACATACATACATAGTAATTCTAAAGTAATAACATACAAATTGAATTAGGCTGCAACGTATCCCCCACATTTAGCGAATAATCTCTAAAACAAAAGTTCGAATAATCGTGTAATTGTTACAAAATGTTCTATAAATCTCTACATTTTTTCATAAGATATTTTTAAAACAATTACCAGGTCCTAAATGAGTAATATACAAAAGTTATAATTTTATAACTTTTTTTTATACTAAATAGTGTAATTTGTATAATAATGAAATATAAAACAAATTGAGTAAATGGAAAAAATTTTTTTGTTAAATACATGTAATTCTAAACGAATTGAAACGCATCACCCACATTTAGCGAATAATCTCTAAAAAAAAAAGTTGAAATAATCGCTTAATTCCAACAAAGTGTTCTAAAAATCTTAACATTTTTTGATTTTCATATAAAAATATATTTTTCTTAAATACCGCTAAGCGAAAGTTTAATGGCGAAACTGGAATATTCACATAAATATTTGTTTAGTGCCAAGAAATATTGATTTAAATAAATATCATATTAAAACTGTAGAAATGAATGATTAGCGTACTATTTAAATAATTTTGAAACACCCACAATATACATGCATATACATATGTATGTAGTATGTAAATTTGGAGGTAGAAAATACTTCTGAGTTTTAAAAACATAAATTGAAAAGAATGTTTTTAATTTTTCATTACAAAACTATGTTAAAAGATCTTTAAAATTCTAGACAAAAATCCACCCACATTTACGATACATTTATTTAAAAAATTTTGTGACTTTTTGTTAAAATAATTGAGAAACAAATATTATTTATGGTTTCTGGTTTCTTCGATTGAAAATTTTCTTGTGTAGCCGATAAAATTGTCGTTTAAATTATTCGCATAAACGTTGAAGTTATATTGAATTTTATAAATATGTACTTTTACTAAATAATTGTATTACTCATTCAGTGTTTTGCTTATTTATTGAATTTATTCGAATAATAATTTTAAATTAAAAACAATACTAATTTACTTATAAAAAATGCCTAAAAATAATTTAAGAATCATTTTTATACAAATTTTAAAAATATACTCGGTTAATCGATTAAATTATTCGAAAATCGTTTCAATTATTTGAAAACTCTTTACATTTCTATTGAATTTTTTAATTGTGTACAATTATAAACTTTTATTCAATTATTTTATTCGGTTACCCAATTAATTTATTCGGTTACTTATTGAAGTTTCACGAGTAACTGTTAAAATTTGAAAAAAAATCAAATTTATTAATAAAATTACCATTAAAAAAGTTAGAGATAATTTTCAAGCGTATTGGTAATACAAATTAGACTACCCTTGCACATTTTTCGAATAATCTTTAAAATTATTCGAATAATTGTTTCAATTATATTGAATTCTTTTAATATTGTATAAATATATACTTTTACTCAATTATTTTATACGGTTACCCAATGAATTTATTCGGTTACATATTGAAATGAAACGAGTAATCGTTCAAATTTAATAAAAATTGTAAAATATTTTAATAAAAATAACTTTAAAAAATTTAGACGTATGTAATTGTTATACAAGTTGTTTAAAAATATTTTTCGGTACTCTATTAAATATTCGAATAATCCTTTAAATTATTCGAATAACTAAATATATATACGAATAATTCTTTAAATTAATCGAATAACCATTTAAATTGTATTGAATTTTTTTAATTGCATACAAATATATACTTTCACTCAAATTTTTCATACGGTTACCCGCCAAACGAGTAATCGTTAAAATCTTATAAAATTTTTGGAGTTTATTAAAAAAAATTTCTTCTGGAGGCTTTAGTGATCTTTTTTATTCAAATTGATAATTTTTTTACGGTTAATCGATTAAATTATACGTATGGTAATTTAAATTGTATTGCATTTTTAAAAATATGTATATATTTCCATTTATATATTTCATTCGTTTACTTGATAAAATTTATTGGTTACTATTTTAAATTATTATATCGGTTAATTATTTTAATGGGTTACTTGATGAAATTATTAAGTAACCATACCTATTTAAATTATTCGAATAATCGTTAACTTTGAATAAAATTTTGAAAATTTTTTCTTAACTAGATGTAGACAAACAATATTTAGTTATTTATACATGTGGATTTTTTGCCCAAAGAGATAAAAATTTAATCGATTCTTTAAAAATAAATTATTCGAATAATCGTTAGTGTTGAAATTATTCGAATAATCCATAAAATTTTTCAAACTTTGTTAAAAAATTATTCAAGTTAATAAATTATTCCAGGTAGTAACTGTTAAATT
Organism: Bellardia bayeri; assembly: GCA_950370525.1. Classification (NCBI taxonomy): domain Eukaryota; kingdom Metazoa; phylum Arthropoda; class Insecta; order Diptera; family Calliphoridae; genus Bellardia; species Bellardia bayeri. Next base: position 68,285,558 of record OX493265.1, read on the forward strand.
TATTAAATTTTATACAAAAAAATTATTCGAATAATCATTTAGTAAATAAATTATTCGAATATTTTTGAAAATTTATTTTTTTTATACATATAACGGTTTAATCAATAATTACATTCGTCAAACTATGTAATTTCTTGGATTACTCAATAAAATTATTAATATTATAAACCAAAACATTTATATTTAGTTTCAAGTGAAATAATAAATATTTTATAGGTTATAGCTTTTATTTAAATATGATTTATTGCCCAAATTCCATTGAATTTTTTTCTTGTTGCTGCCACATGCACATGACCTTTAGCCAGCCAAACAACACCTTTAATTGAGTTTTTTGTTTTCGTTATTATTGTAAGTAAATAGAATTAATGAACAAAGAAACATGGCAAAAGTATTATATTAAAGAATAACAATAAATATTTTTGTTTACAAACAACATATTTCCTTCCATCATGCTGCTGGAAAATCCATCATGAATAATGTTTATTTATCAATTATTCTTTTGTATAATACTTATAAATTTTTACAAATAAACATACAGACATACATTGTACACATTATGCAAATTATTTATTGAGGGAATTGCCTGCCTACACATTGTTATCAACATTCCTAGGAATTTCCGATCATAGTACCTTTGCATATATTTTGCTTTTCTTTTGCCATCATCTCTTTATAAGGCTACAAAATTATTAAACAGATGAGTATTTAAAAGTTTATGGGTTTCGGACTTGCCATCAAACATTAATTGTGAGGGATGTGGCATAATAGCAGCAGCAAAACCACTGATTGACTCACCTTTGGCTAGAAGGAAACATCAACATCATCATTGTCATCATATTGAAACATACATATGTAGCGATTTATGTACTTTTAAGCCAGAGGCAGACACTGTGGTAAATATGTACATACATATATACATATTTATCATAATGTAGTGCGTATAAGTACTATTCAGTTTATGAATACATACAAATATTCATTACTCATACGCCTCTATAAATCTTTCTATTTTTAAATGTTATATTCTAAAAATACTTTTGTTTTTGATTTAAATCAATTTCAATAAAAACCATATCATGTGCTTTTTATAAACTTATACAGTTAATATGAAAAATGGGCTAACAATTTAAACATATAACATTAACATAATTAAAATTCCTGAAGTTTAATTTTCAGAGTTAATACTTAGTATTAATAGTTTTAAATGGGGGCGTCAGACAGCAGTAAAATAAATGTTTTGATGGAAATCCAGCAGGTGTTTATTTATGTTGTCTTGTAAGAATTATGCGAATAATAGTTTGAAATGTGTTGAATTTTTTGAATTTTGTATGAATATGTAGGTATATTAATTTATTAAATTATTTTATTCTATTAATTGAGTAATTTATTCGGTTACTGTGTGAAATTATTCGAATAATAGTCTAATTTATATAAAAATTTTTTAATTGTTTGAAAATATATATTTTAACTCAATAATTTAATACGGTTACCCGAAGAATTTATTCGATTACTTATTATAATTATTCAAATAAACGTTAAATTTTATTAAACTGTTTTCGGATTTTTCGTTTCATATACAGTTTTAGATAATATTTAATATTTTAACAAATAAAAACTGGTTATTCCAAAAATTAATCGATTATTCGAATAATTTTTTTAATTGGTTATTCGAATATAAATAAATATTTCAATAAAATTTACATATATTAAAATAAACAAAATACATTTTACTGAAACAACTTTATTGTTTTTTTCGAAAATATTTAACGATTATTCAATTTGTTCAATGGTTTTTGGAATATTCGATTATGTAACTTAAAAAAATAGTCCTAAATACTAATTAAAACTTAAATTTTTAATTTTTATAAATTTTTTTTATCGATTAATCGTTAAAAATATTCAATAGTCGATTAATTTTTTTGTCGTTTAATAAAAATTATTTCAATTTGCTCATTTAGTTTTAGAAACGTAAAAATTTCTGTTTATTTATATTTATAAATTTTTTTTTGTAAATTTTTACATTTAATCAATTTTTGCCACGATTAATCGTACAAGATATTCGAATAATTGTTTTAAAAAATTATTTATGTTAAATAACTTGAAAAAAAAAATCCTAAATACTAATTAAGTCTTGAATATTTAGTTATGGTAAATATCGTTTAATCGCTAAAATATTCGAATAATCGATTATTTTTTTTTATCGTTTAAAAAACTTTCTCAATTTATTACAAAACGTAAAAAAATTATTTTTGTTCAGGCTAGGGCTGATGACGCCCTTGGCCGGGTAGAAAATGCATTCCAATTTGCCAATTGTTCCAATACGTTACAATAGTATTCTTTAAAAATTCTCGAACTACTAGCCTGAACAAAAACTTTTCTCTTAAAAATAAAATATTAGTTCAATTCCTTCTCTAATTAGTAAAAAAATTATGATTGAAGAGTTTTTTTTTGTGTAAATTTCTACATTTAAAAAATTTTTGCTACGATTAATCGTATAAAATATTCGAATAATCGCTTTAAAGATGTATTTATTTTAAATAACTGCAACAAAATAATTCTAAATACTAATGAAGGCTTAAATGTTTAGTTTTGGTAATTTTTTTTTGAGTAATCGTTAAAAATATTCAAATAATCATTTATTTTTTTTTAATCGTTTAATAATATTTATATCAAATGACTCAGTTTGTTTAATAAACATCAATATTTACGTAAATTTCTATATTTAAACGATTAATCGTTAAAAATTTGGAATACATATATCGAATCATTTTAAAAATCTTTTATAAATTTGCCATTTTGTTTTATAATCATAATTATTTACAATTGAACAGTTTTTCTGTGTAAATTTTTATATTTAAAACATTTTTGCTACGATTAATCGTTAAAAATATTCGAATAATATTTTAATCGTTAAAAAGAATAATTTAAAATTTCTCATTATTTTGTGCTATAAACATAAAAATGTACGTTTCAAGAGTTTTTCAGTAAACATTTTTAGATTTAAGCAACCTTTGGTTCAATTAATTGTTTTTTCAGAACTTTTTAAAATTTCTCATTTTGTTTAATAATCGTAAAAATTTACGATTTTAGAATTTTGTTTTGTGTCTCGCCCTTTTAAAGTGTTGTCTGCTTAAAGTTGCCTTGGATATGATCTTGTGATTTCATTGACAGCTTTAATAATTGTTTGGTTTTTAATGAATTTTTTACGAGTTTATTTGATGTTTTATACAAAAAACTGATTAAAATATAAGTTCAATAGAGCCATAAAAAATCAATTAGCATGAAATATTATTTGCTCTATATTGCACAAAATTTTTTTAAAACATAAAGAAACTATAAAAAAGTTATTTTTTAAAATCTAAGTAGGAGAAAAATATGTTTTCAATTAATTTAATGATTTAATTAAAGAAATAGTGTTAAAAAATTAAATAAATGAGAGGTTCAAGTTCAATAATTTGCTTATTGAAATTGTGTAAATTCTATAAAAATAATAAAAAAAGAATTTAACACTTTTTAAAGATTTTCTTTTTGAATAATATTTAAATCACTTGAGTTTTGAATCTATTGTTTTTATAAATTTCGTTTTTGCTTGAAAAATTGTTGAAATATTTTTTCTAATTTTTAGTCATTCATTAATTGTTTATCTTAATGTTTTAATTTTTCTTTATTTAATCGTAAAAAATAGCTGAAATATTTCTCCAAAATTGTTTATTTTTGTTAAATTTATTTTTATAATTTTTCAAATCTATTTGCTTGCTATTTATTTTAAAACAAATGTTGGCTGGACTCTGGTTTCATCACAACTTTTAAAATAACTGCTGAATAAGTTTAACAAATTTTTGGTTTCATTCTGAATTGTTTAAATGAAAATTGTACACGCGTTGGTTTTTATTATTGTTCTGCTTCTAAACTAAAACATAAATAATACTTCAAAACAACAGCAACAACAACAACCATAATAATAATAACAACAATTTGTTTATACTGAAATAAGCCAAGTAAATTAAGTTAAACTAAAATTTAATAAAAACAGCTGTATTTTTATTGAATTAAACAATTTTTATGTTTTTCAAAACAAAATTAAGTTAAAAACTTCAAAAATCTTTTTGTAATTGAAAGTGTTAAAGAGCTTGTAAGTAGAATTTTTATGATTTTTCTTTTTGTAAATTTTTTTTTTAATTGTTTAATAGTTTTGTTTGAATTTTCAAACAAAAATTAACAAAATGTAAGGTCAATTCTGGTTGTTTTGTTATTTTGTAATGAAAATGTTATTTTTGTAAAACTATAACTATGTAATTTTAATATAAATATTTGTATTTATTTTATATATTCTTTGGCAATTTGATTTGTTAAATAGCTAAAGATTTGTAATAATTACAGAACATTTATACGCAACAGCATTAAAACATAAAATCCAACAAGTGGATTATTTGGAAAAATTTATCTGACGAAATGAGGAAATTTTTTTGTTGTAATATTGAAATTAGCTGGATAATCAAAATATTTTAATAATTTTGCATTCTATACGATTTTATTAAGTAATGACTTAGTTTTTCTATTTATTACACTTTATACTGACTAGTGCCCCCCGCTTACATTACTTAGCGGCAGTTTAGTAATGTTTGTCTCATAATATTTTACATATAATCAAATTGTTTGTAAAAAGCCAGGGAAATGCTCTTGACTCAAGTAATAAAAGCTTATTATATTAGTTTTTGATACCATTACTTGGCAATCGAATTCACAAGCCCATTCAATGGCCAATGCTTTCCTTAAATGGAACATTTTTTATTTTTTATATTTTTTCGGGAGAATCAAAAAATGTTTTAACAAATTTTGCATTATATACGATAAATTTTGCATTCTATTAAATAATAACTTAGTTTTACTGTTTATTACAATTTATACTGACTGCTGTTTACCGTTTGCATTACTTAGGGGCAGTTTAGTAGTGTTTGTCTCATACTCATTTATATATGTATAATTTATTTTTTTTTTGTAAAAAGCCGGGAAATGCTCTTGACTTAAGTAATAAATAAAGGCTAATATTATTAGTTTTTTAAACCACTACTCGGCAATCGAAGTTGTTAGACACCATTCCGTCCCTTTCCATGACCACTAATTTGGTTTTAAGAAAAGTTTTCTTAGTTGTTTATTTCACTCACACTTAATTTATAATAACTAAGAAAAAACTCATCTGTTTAGAACAATTTTTATTGCATAGTTTTTCTCATTTCAAAAATTAAAACAAAAATTTCTTTTGTACTTTTAATTGAGTCATTTTATCATTAGACCAAGTAGACAACGTTTACTTACACCATAGTAGGGAGGGTATATTGGATTTGTGCTGATGTTTGTAACGCCCAGAAATATTGGTCCAACACTCACCTTAAAGTATACCGATCGACTCAGAATCACTTTCTGAGTCGATTTAACAATGTCCGTCTGTCCGGCTGGCTGTCCATGTAAAGCTTGTGTGCAGAATACAGGTCGCAATTTTGAAGATATGTCGATAAAATTTGTTACGTGATATTTTTCGGCCCAAGAATGGATGGGATTGAAACTGGTGAAAATCGGTCCATTATTTCACCTGGCCCCCATACAAATGTCCTCCCGAAATTGGGATTTACCGATCATAAATGTTTTAATTATGCAAGTATCCAAACAAATTTCAAAACAAATGGGTGGTAAGTGAAGCCAAATCACATCTACAAATTTTGTGCAGATCGGTCCATAATTACTCGTAGCTCCCATATAAGGCCCACTTCCGAAAATCACTTTAAAGAGCATAACTCTCTCAAAAATGTTGGTATACGGTACAATTTTATTATGATTGGTCCACAATTAGTCGTAGCTGCCATATAAGGCCCACTTTCGAAATTCACACTAAATAAATAATATATTTAAAATAATATATATAAAATAAATTTCTTAAAAATGTTTGTATTCAAATAAACTTTGACACAAATATACAGAAATAATGACACCTAATTTTATAATGATCGGTCCATAATTAGTCGAAACTCTCATATAAGGACCTCTCCCAAATTCAATTTAAGCTCCATAAATCTTTTAAAAGTATTTATGTATATCGAGATAAAGTTTAACATACATATTCACCCCTATCGTGAATAAAAATTCCACATGAAATTTGTTCCCTTTTATTTTTTTAACATTGAATTTTAATAGGAAAAATGTGAAAAGGGAACAAATTTCATGTGGAATTTTTATTCACGATAGGGGTGATTATTTATATTCATAGACATCATGACACTAAATTTTTGGATGATCCGTCCACAATAGGTTATATCTCCCATATAATGCCCATTTCTGAAAAACTATTTTGAGCATATACTGGGTGTAGGGTCGGTAAATGACCGACTATACTTTCTTACTTTTTTTTTTTTTTTTTTTGATTTTCTTTTTGATTTTCTTTCCAACATAATAATTTAAACGTATTGCGTCTGCATGTTAAACAAAAATGTTTTATGTCATCAAATAATATATTATTGTCTAAAACAGTCAACAATAAATAAAATAGAAAAACTTGGCAAAATTTGTTTAACTGAAATTAATTGACCTTGATAAATATGTTTTCTTTTGAAACTATACAAATAAATAAACAGTTATTTACGCCGTCTCTTTTGTTTATATTTTATTAATTATACCATATTAGCATAAATTTCAACATTTCTAAACACTGAATTTATTAAGACTTTTCGACTTTATGTACCTACATTACTTTCCTTAACTTCATATACTTACTGTATATATTTTAAAACACCTGCTAACCTTTTGTTAGGAATGTTGCATGTCAAATGTTGTTCTAAAAAGTCAAAAGATCTTTCTAAAAAAACCAAACAATAAATTGAATAATAAACAAATCCCAAGCATCATTATACTACAAACTACCTACATATACAGCTTAACTAATTTTAAAAAGGTTACAAACATAAATGTTGGCTAAAAATTAACATATTTTTCAAACCCATTACTTTTATTACTTAATAACATGCTGACTTGTTTAAAAAGTATTTCGTAATATTAAGATTTTTCTCAACTATAAACTTTTTGCTGGATTCCCTGGTTAATGGTCTTTGTGTAAAATAAACTTTTAACTTATTTTTTTTTATTATTGAAATTATATAATTTCTCATAAACTTGGAAAATTTTCTAACAAATTAACAATTATATACATATTAGACATACATACATACGCACGAGTAATGCATTTACTGCTTACTTGTTGCTTTATGACTTATGAAAGTTACATAACAGTTACGGCAAACAAAAGTCGTATTAGCGCAATTCACAATCTTGTGCAAATGGTATTGCGTCATTGTATTTGCAAAAATGGTTAAGCATATTTTTGCTCTACACTAACAAAATACACAGCAAGAGCAAAAATATTTTCCCTTTTTGCAAATGCAATGATGCAATACCATTTGCACAAGATTATGAATTGCGCTAATATGAATTTTGTTTGCTGTAACTGTTATGTAACTTTTATATAGCAAAATATAAATGTTCTTAAAAAAGTGTATATGTATGTATGTTTATAATTTTTATGAAATTACAAATATGTATGTATGTATATCTAAAACACTCTCTGCTTTAAAAATTATTAAAACTTTTTTAAAATGTTTGGTATTAAAAATCAGCTAAGTCATTTCATTATAATATATATTATAAACCGAAATATAAGACGGCCTCTACTTTAAACAATACGTAGCATCACCATTGCATCATATGACTACAACTTTTTGTATGTAAATATTCTAGGAAAAGGTCAATTAGACCTACAGAAAACTGATTCAAAGTTGCAATGGGTCAGTTAACACACTAACTGCCTAAAGACGCGTTTTCACTATGTCATCTTTGTTGTCAAATTGTCTAAATTGTTGGCAATTGTATGAAAACGGGTTGTCATATGGCGTCATCTATGTTTGCAATCATGGATGACGCCAACAATTTAGACAATTTGACAACAAAAATGACATAGTGAAAACCAAGCATAAGTGAATATGTACTTTAATAGGAGGAAGGTAAACTGAGAGGAGTGAAGTTAAACTGAACTAAAGACTACAGAACCATGACTGAAGCTTGACAAAACTAAAGAACCACGACTGAAGCTTAACTGAGCTGAAGAACCACTACTGAAGCTTAACTGAAATAAAGACTAAAGAAACACGACTGAAGCTAAACTAAACTAAAGAACTACGACTGAAGCTTAACTAAATTAAAGAATTACGACTGAAGCTTAACTGAACTAAAGAACCACTACTGAAGCTTAACTGAACTAAAGACTAAAGAAACACGACTGAAGCTATACTAAACTAAAGAACCACGACTGAAGCTTAACTACGACTGAAGCTTAACTGAACTAAAAACTAAAAAACCGCGATTGAAGCTTAACTGAACTAAACACTAAAGAATCACGGCAGAAGCTAATCCGAGACAACAAAAACAACCACAACTGAAGCTAAACTGAGACAATATAAAGAACCACGATCAACTCTAAGTAACTTCTCTAATATAACTTAATACAACTCCTCTAAAGATGAATAAAAATAAACTTTTAAACTGAACAATCATGGACACAGTAATATTAAAAGTAAAATGATAAAATACACTCCGGATAACAAAGAAACACTAAGAGATAATATAATTATAGAATAGAATAATTGTAGTGAGTAAAACATCTGAAAAAAGTTTAAGCTGACTACAACCTAGATTACTTAGGGACAAAAACTCGGCAATTGACTTAATGATAGTTTGAACTAACTTAACTTTAGATTACTTAACAACTGACTCTATACTAAATAAACTGAGGTGTGTGGTAGCCAAATAAAAAACTATCTCCTATTCTAAAAAATAAGTTATATTTTAACTGACTACACTCCAGATTACTAAGCGACAATAAAGTGACAATTTATTCTTCAAAAGATTACCGGTGGTAAAAGTCACAAATTCACTTTTTCTTTGCGGTAAATTAAAACTTCCTAAAATTTAAACTCATTAAACTACAAACTGAATTATAAGAAAAAAGTATTGAACTAACTACACCTTAAACTATCCGGGTTTGATTCCCAGCCGCTGTCACTAAAACAACATCAATTTCTGATAATTATTAGTTTTCTTTTCTATCCGTCATAACTAATATTTATCAAAGCGCCCTCCTTTGGTGGTATAGCATTTAAAAACGCCACCGAAGTAAAATAATTAAATAAAGGCTATAAAATCAAGCTTTAACATTAATGCGCCTACTCACCACCAGAGGCACTGTAATTCTGCACAAAAACAAACATAATGCACAAATGCAGAGTTGTGATATAAAAAAAAGCTTTCTTCTTTCACCACCTTTACTTCTTCAACTATCCCCTTTCCAAAGAAAGTAACACAAATATATATAGGCATATTAATTGCCTGAGTGTTACTTCTCATTCAAAAAAAAAAAAAAGGCTAATGGCCGAATTCACAGTCTTTAGTTAGCTACTGACAAAGGCTTAACTAATGATTCTTTATTCGCAATGCTTAGTTTGCCATAAGAATAACAAGTAATAGTTAAACAATAGTTAGTATTTTAGTTAGACTGAGAATTTGGCCATAAATGTTTCTAAGCTGTATTACCTAGTGTGTACAGAGTAAATAATTGATTTTATTTGCTGTAAGATAACTAAAGTGAAAAGTAAAAGGTTTAGACTGACTACACTCTAGATTACTTAGAGACACTAAAGTGGCAATTTCTCTATAATAGTTTATTTCTTGTGATAACAATAATAACTTGCATAAGATAAATATATAAAAAATAGCTGACTATACTTTATTCATTTTATATTATTTATATTACTTATGGCCGAATTCTCGGTCATTAGTTAACCATTGGTAAACTAAAATACTAACTATTGTTTAACTATTACTTGTTATTCTTATGACAAACTAAGCATTGCGAATAAAAAATCATTAGTTAAGCCTTTGGCATTAGCTAACTAAAGACTGTGAATTTAGCCATTAGGGACACGAAAGTAAATATGTATTGACTCTACGCTAGACTACCTAGGATATGTGAAGTAAACAATTGACTTCTGACACTAAACATTGGAGTAACACACAATTTTTTTTTTACCAATTTTAAGTGCAAAACAAACTAGATTATGGAAATTTTCTTTATTATTTATAAGCAATACCATAAATCCATCTTATAACACTTTATAAGTTAAAGAAAAATATCCACACAATTAAAATTGTTTCCTATTTTCTTTTTTCATTCCAGTGCAAACATTATCAATATAGTTTGTAGCCATAATTTGCTGCTCATTTGAATTTTTGGAATTTAAATATTTGACACAATTATTTCATAAGCTTCAACCTAAAAACATGACATGTAGAAAGTGATGTGTTCTAGAAATGGGAAATAGATCATTTACAGAAAAAAAACATATTGAATTAAAAAGAAGATACACAGAATTTTTCCAAAAAAAAAAAACAGACAATTTTTCTCAAGCGCTTGCAAGCACAAACAAAAATTTTGGCCAACTACACTGGATCAGTTTTTTTGTTGTTGTTTCTTTTGGTTGGTGTGTAAATTATCCAACTTAAGATCTTACTACTTAACATATTGACCTGTTTAAAATGGAACTACTAGGAGAAACCAAACAAATACCACATGTAAGTATTGCAAATACTTGTTAAATTCTTACAAAAACAAAAATTAATTATAAAACATATTTATTTTCGAAATGTATTCATTATTTTTTACTTTTGGAAAATGTTGTAATTTTGTTTTAATTTAGTAGCAAACATATGTATGTATGTATGTATTTATTTATTAAAGTTTTAGGAATCTTGTCGCCAATTAATTTTTAAATATTTGTTTGTAATTTCAAGATCTTTTTCTTTTCACATTTTGTAATCTTTGTTCACATTCCTTAAACGTTTTTAAAACAGCCATTTAGCAACAGCACATGTTGAACAGCTGATATTGAATTCTTTTATTAAGACATTTGTGTTTAGTTCCAAGTGCTTGTTGTTTTATACTTGTACAAATCCATTCTGAAATTCCAAAGCTATTTTTGTGTGCCTTTTGAAAAACTAAAGAATAAAATTAATCGGCGGTCATTGTGGCGCCCATATTTCGCATAAATGTGGAAAGCTTTTTTCAATACCAGAAATTTGTTTTGTTGTTGATTTTTTATAACGTTAAAATTGTTTAGCTAAAGAGCAATAAGCGAGGGTTGTCTCTTAAGTTTTGAGAAAAGTTATAGAAGAAAACATATTTTAATAAAGTTGAAGTGTGTTTAATGTTATCAAATATTACTAAACTCAAATTTTAGTTAGTTACCAGTATTAGAAAATTAACTTGCTGTAAAATAATTTCATTTATTTGGCAATAAACTGAAATTAGATTTATTTCGCGAACGTATACAATTCATTCGTTATTGGGCATTCTTTAATATTTAAACATTCTTGAAATAAATTCGATTCGTAGGAAGACCCAAATCAGTTTTCTTGCGCGCAAAAATCAATATCATTTGGTATTGAGCATTTTTATTGAATTTATCGCAGCAAATATATTCGTTTCGAAGGACCATGTGCTTGAGACTACTCGGGTAAATCTTAATGCAATATTAATTAAAACCTCAATCATAAAATATTTCTTTATACCGAAAGAATAATTGTAACTTAAAACTGTTGCGAAACTCAGGATATTGTTTCACATTTGGAAATGAGTTTTCTATTTATTGTTTGGCTTCGTCTAATCATGTTTATCTCTTTTCAGAGAAAGTCTCACTTTAAGACCTTTAATTCAAGGCATGTGTTCTCCATTAGACACTGTTTTGATTTGAATATGTACTTAATTAAAATCTACAAACTCTATCTTAAGTCATTGTATTTTTTTAACATTTCTAAAGCCTTAATAGTGATAAATTTGCTTCGTAGGACCACTTTTTTGAATATGTTTTCATCACAATAATTGCTTAAATGATAACTGGTGCAAAACTGAGCTAAATTTCGTTAAAAATGTTTAGAAGTTTTAGAAGAAAATTAGTTTTATTTTGAGCTCGAAGGACCAAATCTTTTGCTCATTGAACCTTAAGTTTTATCCGTTTTATAAAAGTAAATCTGCAATAAAATATGTCTAAACATTATTCATGCTCATGAATATTTATGATCTTGCCCATCTCTCTACCCTCGTACTCTTTCTGACCCAAGACATTTTGTCACATTTTTCTCCGTTTATTTTCATTTTACAACGTGCGTCAGTTTCAAAATATCTCAATATAGTTTTTGAAAATTTTCTTTTTATAAACTATTCATTTCTCTGCGTTCATTTTATGTCCACACTTAAATATTTATTTTTCGTGACAATTAGATGGGTTTTTTATTTAATATTTGTTTTCTTTGGATTTTCATTTCTATTTTAAAACCTTACCAAAAATAACTGTGTTTGCTTTTCTTTTTGAAAAAAAAAACTAAGGCAAACAAAATTTTTAAAAAAATAAAATTAAGCATTATATACTGCTATTTTTATTTTTATAAAAAAAATCTCAAAAATTTCTACAACCTTTAAACAAGACATAATTCCCCTACATATTTCCCATAAATTTTAATTCTATAAAATCAAAAATAATTTATGTTTCGGGAAAATATTTCGGCCATGAGTGTGTGACTATGAGCTCATGTGGGGTTAATTAAAAATAGCAAAAAAAAGCATATAAAAGCTAAATTTAGTTTAAAAAACGGACTAGTTTAAACAAAATATATAAAAATATATAAACATTTTATAAATTTTTTTTAGTGAATTAACCATAGCATGCTGTAAAATTGTTTTGTATAAAATCCTTTATACCTACATTTTTATTTTAACTTCCAGTTCAAAAGATTTTCATGTAATGAGTAATATCTAAAAAAAAGAAATTAAAAATTAGAAACATTTAAGTTTTATTTGCAGTAAGAAACTACCAGCTAATGTTAAAAGTTTCAACAGATTACTCTATAGATTACTTAGATATACTAAAGTCACAATTGATTCCATATTAGTTAACTTCTTGTTATTACAATGAAAACTTTCTAAAGTGCAGTAATGAAATATATATAACTTAAACTGTTAACATATTAGATTAATTAAGATTGCTAAAATGTTAATGGGCTCTACTCTCGATTAACCGGGATGTGTACAGTAGTCCGAACCTGTAAAATACTTTAAACTACTACTACTTTCTAAATTAAACTGTAGGAAAAAATTTATTTATAATAAATACTATTTTTTCTAAAAGTATTTTTTTCTCAAAAATAGTTCTTTCTATTCTATTTTTTGAAAGTACTTTGCCTTTGAAAAAGTACTTTTTCAAAAGAATTTTTCTTTTCTTCTTAAAAGTACTTTTCTTTAATCTATGTTTTAGGAATAATAAATACTTTAAAGAACTAGTTTTCATTACAATAAGTTTTATTTTTTCAAAAGTACTATTTCTTTAAAAAATATTTTTTTTTCAGAAAGTACTTTTCTTTTCTTCTTAAAAGTACTTTTTTTTAATAAAAAATTTATTTTAAGAATTGTAAATACTATAAATAACTGCTTTTCTTTACAATAAGTTCTATTTTCAAAAGTACTTTTCCTGTTAAAAAAATAATTTTTTTCTCAAAAGTACCTTTCTCTTTTTCTTCTTCTTAAAAGTATTTTTCTTTAATAAAAACTATATTTTAATAATTATAAATACTTTAAAGAACTACTTTTTATTACAATAAGTTTTATTTTTTAAAGTGTACTTTTCCTTTTAAAAAAGTACTTTTATCTCAGAAGTATTTTTTTTAAATACTAGTTATTCCAATAGTTAAAAACATAACTACCTTATTATATTTATAGTAGATAAACTCCTTTTTGCAAAAGTACTTTTCCTTTTAAAAATACGTTTTATTTAAAAAAAATACTATTTCAAACTCTAAAGAACTGTTTTTCAAAGGCAATTTTTCTTTAAAACTCATTATATAATATTTTTTTAAAAATTATTTTATGTCAAAAAAGTACAATTAAAGTACTTTTTGACAAACATATGTGTTTAGACACATTCTAAGAACTTTATAAAATAATTATTTTTATAAATTTGTATACAAAAACTATCAATTTGTTACAAATATCGAATGGTACTTTTTGAAAAAGTACTTTATTATAACACTCTAATTTTGGAAATATTTTTGAGCAATTTTGCAAAAAACTTCAAGAATTCAATGCTGTTTTTAATGTTTTTACGAAAAGTACGTTATTAATATAGATAAATGTGGTGTGATTTCTACAAAAATCTCTAAATTTAAAAATATTTTTAAACAACTTAATGCACTACGACATTTTTGGGCAAAAATACTTTTTGGTAACAAGTACCTTTATTGAAACTATTGTTTACATTTTTTAGAACTTGAATAAAAATACAAAATGTGGTTTTGGTACACCAAATACTTAAGAATTGTTCTGCATTTAAAAGAAACGTCAATTTTTGACTTTATTGTTAAACTATAGAAATAGTACTTTTAACCCAAAAAAAAGCACTTTTCTGCACAAAAGGTTAAGCAAATGGCATTTACTTAAAACAAGTGATTCAAAAAGTACCATTTTTATAAAAAAAATACCACTGCTTCCTTATGTTTAAATTTTTTAGAACTTGAAGAAAAACACCAAATGTAGTTTTGGTGTTTTTTCTAAACTAATTGCAATCATATACTTAAAAACTGTCTTGTATTTTAAAGAAACGTTAGTTTTTGACTTTATTGTTAAACTACAGCAAGAAAACTTTTAACAAAAAAGTACTTTTCTGCACAAAAGGTTAAGCAAATAGCATTTACTTAAAACAAGTGATTTAACTTAAAGTACTCTTCAAAAAAATCGTTAGTTTGTGGATTTCTCTTTTCCAAAAAACTTTTTTTGCAAAATTATTAAAAAAAATGTTTTAAATAATCATTTAAACTTCAAAAATTCTAAAAATTCTTTATACATAACAGATGGTATGTACAATTAAGTAGATTTATTTATTTTTGTAAATTTTATTCTGATATTTAAAGTTTACTATCTGATATTTAAAAGGATCAGGTGAGTTTAATAAGTTCTTAAAAAAACTTAAACCGTAATACTCAGTAGAAGAGTAAAAAGCGGAGTCATAAGTAAACATATGAAGTTTAAGTATAAATGAAGTTTTCGGTGTGAAGGACCATAAGTTTATTAAGTGAATAAATAATAAAATATTAATATATTATATAGGTAGACCAATATGTTTCTTAATTAATTTCAATAAAGATCTCAGTACAAAATTGTACATAAAACTGTGATTAATAATATTACCTGGCCAGCAATTCCTGTGAAAATATAATTATACCACCTTGGCCAACTATCTTACCTTAATGATTAATGTAATGAAGTATTAAATTGTATTAATTAAAACCAAACAAAAAAGTAAATATTCCACTAAACTCAAAATGTTTATCATATAAAATAAATGAAATAATTTAAAATTTTTTACTTTTTTTCATTAATAAATTTATTGTCATAAATTTCCATTAATTAACTGTCATAAGTTTTGCTCATTTTGTTATTAAAACGTATCTGTAACAAGATATATTCACTGCATTATTAGCAGCACGTGCGTTTGTATCTCAACTAATTAAATCAAAAATGTATGTATGCATGTATATCTACAGGATGCCCAGGCAAGAAAAAAAGAAAACAAACTCAGCAGGAAACTACAAAAATAGAAAATAAAACATAAAACTAGTATATACAAAAAAAAACTGCACTAATTTCGAGCACGTGAAAGTCAACAAGGATAACTTTGTTTTACGCAGAGTCTGAGAGTTTACTCGGAGCAACAAGAATGTATTCAATCATATCTTCATTCATGAATATTTAAACAGATACTCTGCAAAACCCACACAATTGACGGGAGACATGATATTAAAACCGTTACATATTTATAAACACAACTTGGCAGCAAGTTAAAGAAAGAAAGAACAAAATCACGTTCTTTCTAATAATTTAACAGCCTCATTAAGGCAACAATTTTATGATAAAAAATCAGGTTTTCCCTATAATAAATTGTAGATTTTTTAATTATCCAACTTTCCCGAATGGGGCTGCTATGCTATTCTTGCTTGTTAAATATCTTGTAGCTGCCATGTGTTTTTTCATATTTTAACCTGTGACCATCGTTAGTTGAAATTGTTTTCTTGTTTTAGTTTTTAAGACTTCTTTTACATATTTTCTTAACAGTTTCATTCAATTGAAATTTTATTAAAAAAAACCGGAAGTTGTGAGAAAAACATATGATTTCAACGGAAATTCCTAACAGGTGTTTTATATAAAATAAATTATAAAATACATACATACATGTGTAGAAATAAATAAATTGTTTCTCTATTAAAACGTGCAGTAAAGACAATTTTATAACAATAACAATAATGATTAAGAAAATAAATTAAAGTTTATTTAAATATATCTGTAAACAAACTCTGGGTTTATTGCCTTAAGTTATACAAAAAAGTTTCAAGGATATTTTAACCCTTTAAGGCACCGAGTAATAAATAGACTAAGCATTTTAGTTAATTAAAGAAAAATACAAAAATTACCTAAGAAAGGGGCGCAAAAATCAATAAAATGTAAAACAAAAATATTTTCTTGTCGAAAATACTTTTTATGAAAATGGCCCTATTAGTGCAACTACTTTTTATATAATTAATTTTGTAAATGTTTACATATTTCTTTTTCTGCAAAAGTTGTTTAATCTATAAACAAAGATCTTTAAAAATAGTACTTTTTACTAAAAAGTATGTTTTTACAAAAAGTGCTTTTTGTCAAAATACTTTTGCTGTATAAATTTAAACAAATAATTCGCTCAGAACTTTATAAAAAAATTATTTATTAAATTTATTGAAAACAATAATAATAAGATTTCACAAAAGAAAATAGACAGCAATAATTCGCAGATTTTTAATTTAATTAGTTTGTTTAAAAATATAACAAGAAAATTGTATGTACTTTTGTAGAAAATTGTTTTTTTGGTACTTTCTAAGAAATGTCTCTTTGTTAAAAGAATATTAACATTTCAAAACAATTTTCTGGAAATTGAAGAATTACATTTTTTTTATAAATTGTTTTACAAAAACTACCTATTTTGGTACTAACATCGAAATGGTACTTTTTGTAAAAAGTACTTTAAAAAAACTATAATTTTGGAAATGTTTTTGTAAAAGTTATTGAACTACAAGATGTTTGATCAAAAGTACTTTTTAAAAATAAAAACAGCATCCTTTTGTTTATTTTATTATAAAGAAATAGGTACACAAAAATTACCTATTTTGGTACTAACATCAAATTGGTACTTTTTGCAAAAAGTACTTAAAAGAAAACTAAAATTTTGGAAATGTTTTTGTAAAAATTATTGAACTACAAGATGTTTGATCAAAAGTACTTTTTAAAAATAAAAACAGCATACATTTGTTTATTTTATTAAAACTTGAAGAATTAAACATTATAAAGAAATTTTCCGCAAAAAGTACCTATTTTGGTACAATAGTTCAAGGGTACTTTTTGTAAAATGACACATTTTTTAAAATAACAACAATATAGTTTTAGAGACAGGTTTTATGAACTAAAAAGCTTAATTTTTCTACAAAAAGTACTATAGTACTTTTTTATAAAACGTGTGCCGTTTGAAAACAAAGACAACATAATTTTAGAGACAGATTCTAAAAACTTAAGAGATTAATTTTTCTACAAAAATTACCTATTTTGATACTAAAATAAAAATGGTATATTTTGAAAAAAGTATTTTTTTTTATAAAACATTTTAATTTTGGTAATATTTTTGAACAAGTTATTCAACTACAAGATTTTTGGCCAAATACAACAATATTGATACAATGGTCCTTTTTGCTAATTAGTACTTTTTTTAAATATATCATCCCCTTGATTATTGTAAATTGATTTACATATTTCTTACTATAAAATGTAAAATTTTAAAGCAATGAAGTAAATTTTAATTATATATTATAAAGAATTATAAAGAAAATTTAAATTTTTTAAGACGTTTCACTAAAAGTACTTTTTTGTAATTCCAGCAAAAGTGTTTTAAAGCCCAATACTTTTGATTGTAATTAAAACATTTTACGTAAGCTGTCTTAAGTATATTTCTTCCGTTTATATATTATTACAAAACCAATAAAATTTATGTTTATGAAGAATACACAATAATTGCAATGTTTAATCTACTTAAACAAAAACCAATGTCCTTGTGCCTTATGAAACATATTGTTTGACAGGATGGCTAATATTTGTATTGCTTAAAATTGCTACATGACCTTAGCTATTATGTTAACCTTGAAAAATAATATTCCCAGCTTAAAAACTTTTTACATTTTAATTTAAAACCACCTTGTTGCTAAAGTTCATTCAACTTTATAGGCAAACATTTCAATAATTTCTAACTAATGCTCTACTTAGAATTGTTCTTATTTTGTTTGCAAATAAGTACTCTAGTCTTCACAGGACTAACAGCAGCAATTAGAAATTCAACAAATATTGAGCCAATAATTCACTTAATTTGAAATCTGTCTGCCTTTGTAAGTCTGCCTGTCGGCCCCCAACTGCCTACTCCATTTTAAGAACATTATATGAAAGTCTATAAAATATTAATGTTATTTTTATTTTTATAAAATATAATTTGCAGAGTGTATATTTCTCATTTGCTTGTTATATGTATATTTCTTATGCGATTTCATATTTAATAATAGCAGCTAATTTTATTTCAAATAAATTGTATATAGCAAAAGAAGCAAAATGCTTTCTGCAGAAAATCGATTAAGTAACATGAGTAACATGAAAGGAGAGCTTGTTAAAATCAAATTAGTAGGTATATAAAAATTGTAGTTTAAAATAAAATGTTTTCATCAAAGGTAAAATAATAATTGATGTTATTATTTTAATGAGAAACTCAACTTTGTTAAAGTACAAACATACATACACATACATATATAAATATATAAATTCAAAATAGTGACTTTTAAACTGTGGCTAAAAATTTGTTTTATCAATAAAACGTATTGCTTATGTTAAGCCAGTGTTCGGGTAATAAAGCCAACAGGGGCCGTATGAAATTAACTATTTTTATTTGTAGACAACAGGAAAGTATACCAAAACGCATAACATCAATTAAATGAGAAAAAAATACCATCTTTAGTGCTACAAAGTAGGATCTTTATTTTAAAAACATGTACTCTTTGTGCCGTCCTCTAATTTGCTGATTGAAATATGTTTATAATTTGCTCCTTCTGCTACAATCTCGTTATTTACTCATATTATTTTGGAGACTTGTTTTTATTGGAATTAAGATAAGGTATTTTCATTATTTAGTTCGTTTATTCGACCTTTTCCAAAATTCTATAATTTCTTTTTCCAAGCAATAAGGTCTCTTAAATTTTATATCAAAATGTTCTATATATTTATTTCCAATTTAAAAATTTTAAAATCCCTGAAGAAGCTATCCATTGAGATAGCGAAATAAATATATATAAATATATAGAACATTTTTATATAAAATTTAAGAGACATAATTGCTTGGAAAAAGAAATTATAGAAGAAGTTATTTTCTTAAATGATTTTGTTAAAGCCTTACTTTTTTTTCGCATATGTGCACAACATTTTAGTCCCAATTCACACGAAACAATTTTTATTGAAAAGATTAATATTTTTATTTGAGCGTAACACAATTTGCTAGTACAATCAAGTGTTTACTTGTCTTATCTTCCCTTCACTCCGATGTCTAAAAGCTTAAAGAATTGCTTCGTCGAAATTGGGACTTAGTATTTTCTTTTATTTATTTTTTTTAAAGAAAACATCTTTTAAAACTATTCCAATTGGTAACAAAGTATTTTTTTGCAAAACAAAATTGTCAAAAATTAAATGAATAATTATTAACAAGTACGTAAAATTAATAATATTCTCAAAATTAATACAATTTAAAAAAGTACTTTTTGAAAAAAATAGTACTTAAGTACTTTAAGGCAACAATATTCTTAAAAACTATGTTATTTAGAGAAAATCATACAAAATTTTTCAAAAAACAAGGAATTTTTAAAAGTGGTACTTTTTTTTACATAAATAGTACCAAAGTACATTTTTGCATAAATTATACTTAAGTACTTTTTTGCATAACTTGTTAAAAAAAGAGAATTAATTTATTAAAAAGTAATTAAAATTAATAATATTCCCAAAATTAATACAATTTAAAAAAGTAGTTTTTCAATAAAAAGTATTTAAGTACTTTTAGGCAAACAAACATATTGTTAAAAATTATGTTATTTAGGAAAAATCATACACATTTTTGAGAAAATCAAGGAAATTTTGTAAGTGGTACTGTTTTTACATAAATGGTACCAAAGTACGTTTTTGCAAAAATAGTACTTAAGTACTTTCTTGCAAAATTATTCAAAAAAGAATTAATTCATTAGAAAGTAAATAAAATCAATAATATTTAAAGAGAAACTTAAAAGTTCCTTCGCACAGAAAAGTACTTAAGTATTTTATGCAAAAATATTGTACTAAATAAGCAGCACAAAATTTAAGAATATTACCATATTTTTCGAAATGGTAGTAAATTACTCTTCATTCAAATAGTACCAAAGTACTTTTTTGCTAAAAAAAAAGTGTACAAAAAAATCATTCATAAAAAATGTTTTAAATACTTAGATTCTCAAAATGAATACAATCTGAAAAAATACTTTCTCATAAAAATAGTACGTAAGTACTTTTAGACAAAAGAAAAATATAATAAAAAAAAATCATTTAAAACAAGTAAGAGTGGTATATTCGGCTATGCCGAATCTTATATACCCTTCACCTTTATTGTGGATGCATAATTATATTATGCATAATTATGTCAATAAACACGCCATCTGTTGATGAATTTGTTCGTAACAATATTAATACACTTTGTTTTATCAACACCATCTGTTGAACAATTTGTTCATAACAATATTAATTCACTTTGGTTGATCAACGCCATCTGTTGATGAAATTATTCGTAACAATATTAATTCACTTAGTTTTTTTGATGAAATTTTCATAGGTTGTCTCGGGTTTTTGCTCATATCTCCGTTATTTATGGACGGATTTTGCTGATTTTAAATAGCAAACTTCTCGAAAGCATGTCTGACAGAATTTTTGTAGATTTGGATTCCGAAGATATCTGCTGACTTCAGAAAATTGATTTCAACAGACAGACAGACGAACATGGCTTAATAGATTCCGCAATCTATAAGGATCCAGAATATATATACTTTATAGGGTTGGAAAATTATATTGTGGAAATTACAAACGGAATGACAAACTTATATATACCCTTCTCATGAAGGTGAAAAATGGCCTATATTAAATTTTAAAATAGTCTGAGTACTTGTTAACCAAAATAATACTTAAGTATTTAACAAAAAATAGTGTAAAATTACTTATCTTCTCAAAAGATTAATTCTATTCTCAAAAACTCACACTTTTCAAAAAAGTACCTTCTCAAAAAATCAAGCCCAAATCTTAAAATTTCTCAAAATGTTGGCAAATATTTGGGAAAACACTTTTTATGCAAGTAATTTTGTATTAATTTACATAATTTTAAATAAAGTTTTGCAAACATTTTGCTTCAAAAATTGTTTAAAACAGTACCTTTATCCTTTATTCAAAAAAGTACCATTATCCAAAAAAGTACCTATTTCAAAAAAGTACTTATAAGTTTAAACAATCAGTTCACTCACAATTTCACCAATAAGTTATTTATTTCATAGGTTTATTCAAAAAAAAGTAACATTTTGCAAAAGTACCTTTTATATCAAAAAGTTTAAAATTGTTCAAAAATTAAATTCCTAAAGGTCTGGTACTTTCTTTCTTAACTTAGCAAAAAAAAAATAGAAAATAGATAGCAATGATGTGTAAATTTTACATTTAATTAGTTTGTTTTAACAAAAGATTGTACTTTTATAGCAAACTGTACATTAGTACTTTCATTAATACTTTCTAATAATCATTTGGAAACATTTTTCTTGAACTGAAAACATTACTATTGTTTACCTATTTTGGTACTAACATCAAAATGGTAGTTTTTGCGAAAAGTACTTTTAAAAAACTATAATTTTGGAAATGTTTTTGTAAAAGTTATCGAACTACAAGATGTTTGATCAAAATACTTTTTAAAAATAAAAACAGCATCCTTTTGTTTATTTTATTAAAACTTGGAAAGTACCTATTTTGGTACAGCATTTCAGTGGTAGGTATTTTTTATTAAACGGCACATTTTTAAAAACAAAGACAACTAAACAATAGAGACAAAGAACTTAAGATATTAATTTTTCTACAAAGAGTACCTATTTTGTTACTAAACTGAAAATGGTACTTTTGAAAAAAAGTACTTTTTTTTATTAAAACACTCTAATGTTGGTGATAAAAAAATAAAACTACAAAATTACTAAAATAAGATTTTTCATAAGATTAATTCAATTCTCAAAAACAAACACTTTTTAAAAAGTACTTTTTTTATTAAAACACTCTAATGTTGGTGATAGTTTCAAACAAGTGGTTAAGATTTTTGGCCAAATAAAACTACAAAATTTCTAAAATAAGATTTTTCATAAGATTAATTCTATTCTCAAAAACAATCACTTTGTAAAAAGTACTTTTTTTTATTAAAACAATCTAATGTTGGTGATATTTGCAAACAAGTGGTTGAACTATAAGATTTTTGGCCAAATAAAACTCCAAATTTCTAAAATAAGATTTTTCATAAGATTAATTCTATTCTCAAAAACAAACACTTTTTAAAAAATACTTTCTCAAAAAATGAAGCCCAAAGCTTTAATTTTTTCTAAATATTTTTATTGGATACATATTTAATAGTAAAACTTTTCAACACTTGATCACAGAAATTGAAACATTTACAAATTATATATATACATATGTATATTGCTTATATTCCCCATAAAAAGTTTAAATCTAACTAACGTCTTGAAAATACACAAGAAAATAGTACTTTTTTCAAATATACATATGTACATAAAAGGAAATAGTAAAATTGTAAAAAAAACTCACAAATAATAATTCATAATTCTATTAACAAATTGCAAAAATAGTACTTTTGCCAAAAATATTATAATCAAATCTAGTATTTGTGGTATTCTCTTTGTAATATTTTATTAAATACTCGTAATAGTTTAACAACTCACCTCTTAACTGATATTCCAATTTTGAAATGAAACAACTAAGAGTTGTTACAGACTTGTATTGCAATTTAGCAGCCAATTTGTCTAATAAAATGTTGAAATATTTTTTGTTTTGGGTTTTGTTTTTGTGAGCAGCAACCACTTCACTTTAGTACCAAATAATATGGACACTTAAAATAGTTTTTTTTTTTTTTGTATTACACTACACTTCCTGGTAGTAACACAATTACAAATGTTTGTTAAATATTTAATTTTCAGCTCAAGAAGTAGTGTGTTTGTTTATTTTGTAGTTAATATTTATAAATTGTTATAAATTAAATTTGTTTTTTTTTTGAAGTAGATAATGTTTTTATTTTCTTAGTTAAAAGGTTTTAATTTAATTTAATCGGCGTTTTTTCTTTGTTGTAAATTTATATATTTGAAAATTTTAATGGTTTAACATTTTCTTTTAGTGTATATTTTTGTTAAAATATAGAAAATGCCATAAAATTATAAACAACAAACACATTTGCAAATATATTTCTTTATGCAAAATATCCGTGCGTTCGTTTTTATTCCTTAAATTTTAATTTAATTGCAGTTTGGAATAAAAACTGAATAAGCTTATCTTGCAAACGAAAGGCGGATTAATTTTTAATTTTCAAATTCAAACTTCTTTTAACCGTTAATCTTATTTTAAACTATTATTATTTATAAATCGTTCTTTATTCTAAGTTATTTTCAAAACAAAATGTTTGTTTTCTTTCAAATATTTTAATTTATTTAAATTATTATTGTTGTTTCCGTTTAAACAAATCTTATTCCGACGATATCTCATATAAAACTGTTTAGTATTTTCCTCTGATTATTGTTAATATAGTCAAGATAATATATATTTTATCCTCTTTCAGTTGGCTGTGTTGTTTTTCAGTTTTTTTTTTTTTTTGTTCTGAAGGTGGGCTGTAAAGCGAGGGAAATTTTTTAGATTCTGTTATTTTCTCAAGAGATTTAACACGATTTACATTCCACTTATTTTATTCACAGTCCACACAAACACTGTGTGTCTGTTTTGTTATAAAACACTTGACTACACTCAAATCTTGTTTTAAATTTTTCAAATTTTTAAATATACAATGAGCAGATAAAGAGTTTAGAGATGTATTTTTCTTCATTAACATTTTTAATAATTTTAAAACAATTTGAAATTGAGAAATTTTTTAAAATACAACCAAAAATTCTTTGGAACGAAATTGGTATTTATAATTCGAAGATTGTCACGATCTTAGAAATGTATTTTTAAGCAGCGCTTTAAGCTAAGTCCCAGTTTACATGAAGCAATTCTTTAAGCTAAGCTATGGCAATCAGTATGTGGGGAAGGTAAGACTAGTAGTACACACTTGATAGTACTAGCAATCATAGCTGCCAGATTTGACGATATTTCGTCATTTTGTGCTGTGTGAACTTAGAACAAATTTCAAGGAAAAAATTGTATCAATATTTTCAATAAAAACTGTTTTGTGTAAATTAGAATTAAACTGGCTCTTTTTAGCTGCTCAAGTAATATGTTTTTCAATATGAAGAAATCTTCAAATAACTGTAGAGTACTTGCAAGTTCCATTTGTTTAAGAAAAAATACCAAGACAAAATATTGAAAATCTAACTTAATATCTCCACAACGTAACAAACTCTTTAATAAACTCATAATACCCCATATTTAATGTAAAACTAAACAAAAGGGAAAAGTCTAATGACATCTGCGCATTAGCCGCAAATCCATATTCTCTCAATTTGCTCCAAATCGGTAATAAAAACAAATTTCCCTTTCTCTCGGCCAAATACAAAACACGCACATTTGCCCACAACTGCTGTTTTCATTCATTTGTATGGGTGTTTAATATTATGTGTGTGTATGTGAGTGTGTGAGTACTCACAGGTGAATAATTGCGACCGGCGAATTCTGTGAATCAACTCATAAGACATTTTGCATTCCTCAGCCATATGAATTCATACACAGACATTTAGAAACAGTCAATTACACAAATACTTTTTACAAGTATCTATTATGAATGCGTATTTTCTGTTGTTGTTCTTCTTCAAAAACAATGTGTGGTAGTATTGCACAGTGTGGCAATTGGAAAAAGGGGTATATTCCAAAGAGTCTTGTATAAAATATTACAGTCTTTATACCAAATATTCCAGTTTTTATACTAAAGACTAACGTTCTTTATACTAAACCCTATCCTCTTAATACTATTCAAAAATGATTAATAAATTTAACAAACGTTTATTAAGACAGTTTTGCATATAAAAATTTGCTTAATAAACGTTTGTTAAATTTAATAATCGTTTTTGAATAAGCGGATAACTTTATACTAAAGATTCTTTATACTAATGTATTTATAATAAAGACTAACCATCTTTATACTAAAGACCCTTAATACTAACGTCTTTATACTAAACACAACCGTCTTTATACTAAACACTAACCGTCGTTATACAAAAAACTCTTTATACTAACGTCTTTATACTAAAAATTAACCGTCTTTATACTAAAGACTCTTTATGCTAAAGACTATCGCCTTTATAAAGCGTGAACTATTTCGAGGTTCCCTACTTTTTTAAAGAAAAAAAAAAAAAAAAAAAACACAGAAAATTCAAATTTAATTAGGAAGGTTTATTAACATTTGAAAAAACAATTCTTTGGCATTTATTTTTTGAAGATTATGTCTATCAAATGTTGGCCGTTGCTACGTCGCAGATTATCTATCCGTTGAGTCCAATTTTCGGTGACTGGTTCGAGCATTTCGACTGGTAACTGGCGAATGACACGCGTGAGGTTTTCCTCCAAGGTCTGAATCTAGGCGGGTTTGTCCGCATAACGGTCTAACGGTGTAATATCACATGATTTTAGTGGCCAATCGACTGGCCCAAAACATGAAATTATGTGCTCACCGAAGTGTTCTCTCAATAAATCCATTGATTGATGCGATGTGTTGGAAGCGGCTACATCTTGCTGAAACCAAATGTCGCCGAGATCACGAGCTTCAATTTCAGGCATCAAATAGTCGGTTATCATGACACGATAACGGTCGCCATTGACGGTTACGTTCACACCGGCAAAATATGGACCGATATTTCCACGTCTTCACAGCGTGCTGGACATGGTCTATTCGGTCGAATATTATCCAATAATTAATGCTGGGTATCAAAATGCGAATAGCACGCTCATAGTACGCTAGGCCGATTATGTTGACCATAAGTGCGAAGTGCACGAAACATATTCCTCACAGAGCGTAAATTTTCGTAATAAAGTTGAACGATTTGTAAACGTTGTTCAGGC
Source organism: Bellardia bayeri (assembly GCA_950370525.1). Taxonomy (NCBI): domain Eukaryota; kingdom Metazoa; phylum Arthropoda; class Insecta; order Diptera; family Calliphoridae; genus Bellardia; species Bellardia bayeri. The sequence continues at coordinate 68,312,118 of OX493265.1, forward strand.
GTAAATCTTTCCATTATGAATTGCCAAACAGTACTAAACAAAAATAACATGACAGCATGACACGACTCACGCGTGATCTGTCAAAAAAGGCTATTGAAAAAAGTCAATTACACAAGTGAAATCACCCTTTGCTAAAAACTAACGTGTTTATACTAAAGACAACCGTTTTTATACTAAAGACTAACTAACGTCTTTATACTAAAGAATATGCCCAATAAAAATACTATATATTTTACTAAAAAATACGTTTTATACTTAAACCGAGTATACTGGTTTTTAGAATTTCAATATTTTTTAATATTGCTTAATATAATCTCCTTGGGCCCACTGTCTTTTGTTTTACAGCTATTATATGTACATATACAATTTGCAAATACTGTTGTTAAGAAAACAAGCACAGGCGACTAATATGTTATAATATGGAGATATTTCCATTGACATATTGTTACTACATGCCAATACACCAACAGCCCCAATTCTTATGAACGAAATACACAGAAAAGCAAATTCATTCATGAAAATTCATAATCCTCAAGATGTTATAGATTCTCGTTCATACACAAACAAATACACACAGATTTAAACCAATTCGTGTACAAATAGAAAACAATAAATAAAATTATATAAACAAACATTGATTTGAACCAATTATTATAAAATTTATATTATACCTGTTGAGTCATTTTCATTCAGTTATTCGATTTTTTTTTTGGGGGGGATTTTGTTTGTTAATTTCAGTCATAACTAATAATATTGTACGAGTATGCTGAATTCCTATGACTACTTTTATATTGCTATTGGGAGTATCTACAGACATTTATTTATTCATATACATAAGTATGTATATTTTTGTTAGACAATTTTCGATGATAATTTGTGTGTAGAATAGTTGACCTTTAATTCATTTGCAATTAAACAGATTTAACAAGTACTATAAAATATAATGTTTACTATGTTTTCTATTTTTAAATTCTAATTTAAAAAGAGTAATTGTAAATAATTGAAATAATATGTGTCATTATCAGATGAAAATGTTTGCAAACATATTATTTTTGGAAAGTCCCTGATACCGGGATTTACCGTGACTGTAAATAACTTTTTAATATTTATTAGATAAAATAGTATTTTATATACTTGCTGTATATTTGCTGTCTGTCTAGCCTACTCGAAATATTTCCTTAGCTATTAATTTGAATCAATTTAAATAAAATACGTTTTATTTTTCGTTAGAACCGATTTTTGAAACTTCTTTTAACTCGAAATAGTTGCCCAACAGTGGGTTCTTCCTTGTTTATATTATGAGCCAGATCATTGTTATCAATTCGCATTCACTTATTAAACACGGGTTTGAACTTTAACATGTCTATGATTGGTTTTCAAGTTTCGCACTTACTTTTCGATTTTAGTATTTTGTCATTGTGAGCACAGACGATCTTTTTGGGAATACCATGATTAGATATAGCGATGGGAAACTTTTCTTTATACGGGTGTATCGAAGGCATTTCCTCGTTATCCGGAATTTTTTCCATTATACATATTATGATCATCTGACTTACCAGGTCTAAAACAGGACTGATACTTTTCTATTAGATTATGTATGGAATTAGCTTCAAGAGTTTTTGTGATAGAGTTCAAGATGGATTGGTCTTTATTCTCATCCCAAGTGGACGATTTGTCTTGGTGTAATTTAATCACCTTGACGCTATTACAATACTTGACAGATATGAGAAGAACGACAGTTGGTTAAAAGACTGATGTTTGTTTGAGAAACAAACTTCGCGCCAGCAATTTGTCTCTAGGTACTGTTGCTGAAACAACACAGCCATTGAAACTAGTGGTGGCACTTAGCTCTTTGCTTAGGATATGTAAATAATTGTAGCTTTATTGGTAGGTTGCTGACGATCCGCTCTGGACAGCTGCTTTCGGTCGCCAGTAATCTTTCATCCTTGGCAGCAGTGGTCGTCAGTACTATGTTACCATTGATGCATTTCTAGTAATAGTCTTGGGTCATGCTAATTGACGAATCTATGGATAGTAGGGATTAGAGCTATCTAAATTAATGTTCCTGGCAAGTTTATACAAGTATGCTCTTTGCAAGGATCTTCAACCCATCTTTCACCATTTGTCAAAGTGTCTAAACATCAGCATTGATTCATTGTAAAATATTTTTTGCATTTCTGTTGGCATCTGAAGTTATGGTGTAATAGGAACTGCCAAAGTATCTCAACATCAGCAGGTATTGGTTGCAAAATAGTCTTTGAACTTCTGTTGGCGTCTGAAGTTATGGTGTAACAGGGGCTGGAACTTTAATCCTTCCTTCAACATTTGGTAAAGTATCTCAACATGAGCAGGGATTGGTTGCAAAATAGTCTTTGGTCTTCTGTTGGCGTCTGAAATTATGGTGTAACAAGGGCTGGGATTTTCAATCCTTCCTTCACCATTTGCCAAAGTGTCTAAACATCAGCATTGATTGATTGATTGTAAAATATTCTTTGCATTTCTGTTGGCATCTGAAGTTATGGTGTAATAGGAACTGCCAAAGTATCTCAACATCAGAAGGTATTGGTTGCAAAATAGTCTTTGAACTTCTGTTGGCGTCTAAAGTTATGGTGTAACAGGGGCTGGAACTTTAATCCTTCCTTCACCATTTGGCAAAGTGTCTCAACATGAGCAGGGATTGTTGGTAAAATAGTCTTTAAACTTCTGTTGGCGTCTGAAATTATGGTGTAACAAGGGCTGGATCTTCAATCCTTCCATCACCATTTGCCAAAGTCTGAATTTATAGTGTAAGAGGGACTGAATTTTTCAATCCCTCCTTCACCATTTACCAAAGTATCTCAACATCAGCAGGTATTGGTTGCAAAATAGTCTTTGGAACTTCTGTTGGCGTCTGAAGTCCTTCAACATTTGGCAAAGTGTTTCAACATGAGCAGGGATTGGTTGCAAAATAGTCTTTGGACTTTTGTTTTCGTCTGAAATTATGGTGTAACAAGGGCTGGATCTTCAATCCTTCCTTCACCATTTTCCAAAGTCTAAATTTATAGTGTAAGGAGGACTGGATCTTCCATCCTTGCTTCACCATTTACCTAATTGTCTCAACATGAGCAGGGATTGTTGGTAAAATAGTCTTTAAACTTCTGTTGGCGTCTGAAATTATGGAGTAACAAGGGCTAGAATTTCAATCCTTTCTTCACCAAAGTCTAAATTTATAGTGTAAGAGGGACTGGATCTTCAATCCTTCCTTCACCATTTGCCAAAGTGTCTCAACACCAGCAGGGATTGCTGGCAAAATAGTCTTTGAACTTCTGTTGGCGTCTGAAATTATGGTGTAACAAGAGCTGGATTTTTCAATCCTTCCTTCACCATTTGCCAAAGTCTGAATTTATAGTGTAAGAAGGACTGGATTTTTCAATCCTTCCTTCACCATTTACCAAAGTATCTCAACATCAGCAGGGATTGCTGGCAAAATAGTCTTTGAATTTCTGTTGGCGTCTGAAGTTATGGTGTAACAGGAACTGGATCTGCAATCCGGTAACTTCCAACATAGACATTTGGTTTTCGACAGTAGCCTTTGAAGGACTGGCTGCATAAATGATTTCATTTTTGTAAGTAAACTTATTCTTATTCGGAATACTAGTGTTTGCAATTTGAAACAATTACTTGTAAATTTACTTGTAAAAAAATTGAACTTTAAATATCCTTCCTTCTTGAACTTAACATAATAACATATATCCCACAAATTTTTCCATGAAACCAAAGACCTCTAAATGTCATTAAAGCAGTATGCATCAGATATAAATTATTTCGTTGAAAACATTAAGTTGTTAGGAAAAATAGTGTAAACAACTTTTTCAAAAAAAAAAAAAATAAATAAATCATAAACAAGTATAAGAAAATTTTAGAAACTGAACTGTCAGTTAATGACCAATAATTGAATAGAAGTTATTGTTAACTCGCCTAACGAATGCAAAAACATGATTTGTTAAAGGTCAAAAAACCACAATCATTTTGTATCTTTTTGTCTGTATATTCCTTGTAAGGGAAAGAATATTCTTTCTTATTTTTGTCCTGTGTTCTTAACACTTTATGCACTTTAACTAAGCAGCAACCTCTAAATGTTGGCGACATCGTTGACTGTTATATTGTCACATTTGCAATAACATGAACATTCCCACAATATTTACTTTAAGACTTCCGGGCAAAAATATTTGCCGCAATGACCATTTATTCAATCATTCATCCAATGTACCAACCAACCACCAAACGCGTGTGAACTGTTAAGAAAACAAAGTGTAAAATTGAAGAAATATTCATAGCGAAAAACCAATAACCTTTGGTGGAAAAATATACAAAATTAAAAAATAATATTGACAGAAATCCACCAACTCACATGCAGTATCTTGGTTGTAGTACGTTGTGTACTTTAAACAGATTTCTCGTGTTTTGTCTTGATTTGTCAAGCGCGCAGTTGTTTATCATTTAATCAAAGGTTAAACAACAAATCACTTTGAGGATCACAATAAATAGACTTTTATTTAGAATGCATTTATAATGTTACAATTGAAATTGCAAAATTGGATTAAATTGCAACTTTTTTTGTCTGTTAAATTATGTGTGTAGGTGGTTGGTTGGAGTTTAGACTTTTTGCGTTTCCTTAAAAATGCACAAATTAAATTGTCTTTGAATATACATATGTACATATCTACATACGAGGTATGATCAAAAAATAACCGTTATTTTGAATTTTTTCAAAAAGTAATTACTTATTCATCAATAATTATCTTGTCCCCTTCAAAATAATCCCCCTCAGATATAATACACTTATGCCAGCGTCTTTTCCAATCCTCGAAACACTTCTGAAACGCGCTTTTTGATATCGCCAACAGCTCCTGTTTCGATTTTTCTTTTATCTTCTCAATCGTAGCAAAACGCTTCCTTTTATCGGTGTCTTCAGTTTTGGGAAGAAGAAAAAGTCAGCGGGGGCCAAGTCCGGTGAATACGCTGGTTGATGCAGGATAACGGTTTTGTTTTCGGCCAAAAACTTACGCACAAGCATCGATGTGTGAGCTGGTGCGTTATCATGGTGCAAAATCCATGATTGGTTTTTCCACAATTCTGTGCGTTTCTGACGAATTGCTTCGCGCAAACGGCGCATAAGTTCAAGATAGTATTCCTTATTGACCGTACGACCTTGTGGCAAGAATTCATAATGCACCACGCCATTGCAGTCGAAACAAACAGTGAGCAAAAGCTTCACATTTGACCGAACTTGACGTGCTTTTTTCGGTCTTGGCTCTTCTGAACATTTCCATTGGGATGATTGGGCTTTGTTTTCAATGTCATAGCCATACACCCATGATTCGTCACCAGTTATGATCTTTTTGAAGAAATCTGGATCGTCGTTGACGATGTTCAATAGCTCCTGAGCGATGTCCATGTTACGTTGTTTTTGCTCAAAATTTAGCAATTTTGGAACAATCTTCGCTGCCGCACGTTTCATGCCTAAAACATCCGTAAAAATTGCTTGTCATGAGCCGAACGATATGCCAACATCATCAGCAACCTCTCTGATAGTGATTCAACAATTATCCAAAATCATTTTCTTCACTGCTTCAATGTTTTCATCGATTGTTGACGTGCTCGGGCGACCATTGACATCTTCTCGGTCTTCCTTAAACCGGTTATACCACAATTGAACTTGTGTTCTGCTCATGGTAGACCTGCCAAACGCCACAGTCAACATTTCAAATGTGTTTGCGCATTTAATTTAATTTTTTACACAAAATTTAAGACAGTTTCTTCTTTGATCCATTTTTTCGAATAGTAAAAAATCGAAGAGCACACCAAAACACGACTAACCTTTTTATCTGTCAAAAACAAACTGACAATCCAAACGGAACTCAGGAAATTCGAAATTAACTGTTATTTTTTTATCAGACCTCGTATTAACAATAAAATGTAATTTAACGCAAGGCTTAGAAAATTGTGGCGTTGCGTTTTATAAACATTTTTTTTTTATATATTTTTTTTATTATTGAATCTTTCTTATCGAAATTTACAATATGTATTCAAATCTTAATTCTACTTGTTGTTTATTAGTTGTTACCAATGTAACCACTAACTGCTGTATTCAAATTTTAAAAATGTCTTCTAGTTAAGCTCAAAGTATCGGTTCTTTTTAGCCTCTGGTGACCTTCGAACTGAAGCAGACCCCGAGCGAGGTGGTTAGGGTAGGCCATTAGTTTATCGATGTAGCTAGTTGAATATATTTTAATTTCCTCCTGGATAGTGGGAACGTTAAGATCTCTGTGGATAATATCATTACGTATATACCATGGGACGCAGACAATTTGTCGTAATATTCTGGACTGTTTTACAAAATTAGGGCCTTAATTTTATAAATCCGATTGTTAAACGTTTGAAAAACTGTGTATAGAAGAAGTTCAGATTTTAAGAATGCATCAATATTTCAATGCATAAAATTAATACCAGTGTGACCTTTGACCTGTTTAGTGAACATTTGAGAAAATCTTTTTCATGTATTTAATAGTATGTTTCTATTACAATTTTGTAGTTGTTGAGAGTTATATGTACGAGTATGTGTGTGTAATTGCAAATAATGATAACAGCTGTCATTAAAATTCCACAAATGTTCTTCACATGAGATATTTATTTACCTTTTCTACGTTTAAACCGACTTGTACTCAAACATTGAAGAGCTAGTTAAGTCATTTATAAATATTTTTGTAAATTTTCGTAGCTGTTTTTTTTTTTGAAGAAATCTTAAAAAAAGTACAATTCCTTAAGTAGCCCTTGTAAATTTATTACGGTTTTCTTGTATAAAGTATTAAAGCGACAATGTTAGCAGCACACAACCAATCAACCGTCCATCTGTCTGTCTGTCTTCTTAAGGTATGGTCACACATGGCAAATATTTACTCAAAAAAACGTAACCACTTGTTTAAGCGCAAATTTGTTTGACATTATTTACTCTTACCAGAGTTTTGCAAGATCAAACAGCATCAAATAAAATAAAACTAAATATTTGTTGTGTTTTTTCCAAAATAGACGAAGTTTTTTTTTAAATAAATAAACAAGTTCAAATATACTTTATTTAGTGGTTACGTCTTTTTCAGTAAATATTTGCCAAGTGTGACCATACCTTCATATTTATCGTATTTATGACAATTGTTCTTTTTGTATTTGGTGGGAAATTTTAACGAAAAAAAAAAACATTCGTAGAAAAAAATTTAAATTCCAAAAAAATACACAACATTTGTATAAATTTCTTTCAAGTCTTTTTTAATTTTTTTTCGTTTGTCTGTCTGTTTGAATTTGTTTAATGATAAAAACAACGTTTCGTTTCATTTGTTGTTATTTTCTTATGATTTGCACATTTAATTCCATGTTTATATGGAATTTTATTTAACAGAAAAAAAAGAACAATTAATAATTTTGCGTCTATTTATTTTTCTATCTAACCAGGTACAAATAAGTAATTATAAAATAAAATAATATAAAACTAAATTTTTATTTCTTTTGAATTTTATGTGAAATACCATCATGTATTTGCTTTGTGGAGGTGGATTTTGTTGCAGCATTTTGTTTTGTGTGTTTGTATTTAGTTTTTGGGATTTAAAGTACTTTATTGGACCATCATTTTTTTATCTGTTTTAATTCTGGTATTTATGGTATTTGTTTAAGTTTTGTATGTGTTTATGCAGAAATACGGAAATCATTTCTTGTTCATGGGAAATGAAATACATATGTAAGTACATAAATATAAATAAATGGGAGGTAATGGAAGGCTTTTTTGTTGCCCTAATCTACACACTTTATAGAGCATTGTTGTAACTTTTAATAAAAGATGAACAGAGCAGAATTACACTGTAACATTGTCAGTAGTCTCCAATGAAATTAAAACGATTCGAATCTTACTCAGCCTAAAATTGTTAACTTAGGGATCAGCTTCAAAAACCAGTGGCCAAATTACCGCATACGATATCGAGTAAAATTGATCGTAATTTTCTTACTTCAGATTATGGCATTCGATATCGAGCAAGAAATTTAGTACATATTATCACAATTTCGATATCCAAATAATTTTTCGATACAATAGCTCATTCGATCACGAATGCGGTAATTTTTCCCCAAACGTTTTTTTCTCTAGTAAAGAACTCCTTCTGAAGATTCTCGTAGAAATTGTTTTGCAATCAGGACTGCTGTTTGGAAAAAGCATAAGTATTTATATCCATTATTTTTGCAAGCTATATAGAAAACATTTTGTTCTTCTAAACTTAACTTACCCAAAGTAGCTCATTTTCAAATTTCAAAAGAAAAATTACCACCCAATTTTCCAATATTCACATATGCTTAAAAATATTAAAACAATCAATAAAATTTAAGTATCTATTGCTTTCTTTAACTTTAAATTGTTGTAAATTATTTAAAGAATTTTTTTTTTGTTGGTTTCCTTTGGAAAGCATTATTACGTCTTTTATACCCTCCACCATCATAAGTGATGAATGAGGCTATATATGTACATATATGTAAGTTTGTAATTCCGTGCGTAACACTGACCTTATGGAATTCTAAGTCGATTGAGCTATGTCCTGTCTGTCTGTCTGTGTAAAAAACTCTCACGTCCAAAGGACACAACCAAAATCAACAGAGTTTACAAAAACCCGTTTATAATTCTTCTAAGTAGTTTCGTATTGAAAATCAGCAAAATCGGTATAGTAGAACCAGAGTGAGACCACCTCCATAAAAATTTGCTATTTTTAAAAATTTTTCTTGCAATTTTTTTATGATAAAAAAAAAAACAAAGTATGTATGAAGAAAATAGTAAAAATCGGTCCATAATTTTTCATAGCCCCCATACAAAAATATTGCCGAAATATTGCTTAATGATAAATAAATTCCTACAAAATTGGAATATCAATGCAAAATTCAGCAAAAATAAATATCATGTAAAAAGAAATTGCAAAACGAAATTTTGTTTTGTTCAGTCCATGTTTGACCATAGACCCCATATAAAGTCAACATCTAAAATTCACTTAAATACTTATAAATCTGGTACAAATGTGTTTACCAGGGGCCAAATTACCGCATTCGTGATCGAATGAGCTATCGAATCGAAATATGATTTCGATATCGAAATTATGATAAAATGTACTAAATTTCTTGCTTGATATCGATGCCATAATCTCAAATAAGAAAATTACGATAAATTTTACTCGATATTGAATGCGGTAATTTGGCCCCTGGTTAAAATTCGAAACAAATAATTCTTATAGATATAGAAATTGTTGTTATAATTTGTATGATGATCGGTCCATAATTGGTTATTGCTCCCATATAAGAACCACATCCGAAAAAGTCATTTATCTTTAAATATATCTTTTAAATATTGGCATCAAAACATTACACAGATCATTAACATATACACAAGAATCATTCTACAGAAATTTATGAATTTCGGTCCATATTTGACCATATTCACCATGTGAAGCGCTCAGTCTATATTTGGCAATAGCTCCAAAATTAAGTCTCTTTCCGAGTACAACAACCAACCATACAACTCTTGTAAATTACGTTATTGAGATGAATTTCAACCAAATCACATATAATTGGTCCATTTCTACTATGCCACCCACATATTTCTTTTAAATAAAGTTACTTAGATCAAATAAAATTTCGTTAAATTCGTAAAATTGTATTTCGAACAATATACATACTCGTATGTATAAAATGGTAAGCTATTAGTATGAGAAAACACTGAATAAGGATATTCTAGTCCTATAATATAGTTTAGTTTTTGTATTTCTCATTATATTTAGGTGCAGGGTGGAGCACTCTAACTTATTATATTTCCTTTCTCTTGGTACTTTAAATTATTTAATAAAACATTCATTCACCCCTATCGCAAATAACAAGTGGAATTTTTGTTCCCATGAAATTTGTATTCCCCTGGCAAAAATGCTATCGTGAATCTCCTGTGAAATTTGTGTTCCCTTCATGCATATTTGTTTAAAATGAAGAAAACTATCAACGCACAGTGAATGTAAATAAGAGAAACAAGTTTAAAATAAATACCTAAATCGCGTAAAAAAATGTTTAGAATTGGATCAATAATTTTATTACAGGAGCCAGAAAATAGGCATTAACGAACTTGGAGCTACCCAATGCCTTGTGACTAATTTGATAAAAAAAATTATTTTAAATTAATATTTTTCTTAGATTTTTAGAACATTACAGGTGCTTAGATATAATAAGATCGCTGTGTAGCTTCTTGAAAGACCTACACTGTAAATTGTTTTCACCTTTAATCAATGAGTAAACAATCAACATTGTTGTTAAAGCACAACACGTTGATTTCTAAGTTAAATTAAAAAAAATATAAAAATATTATTTTCACAATTGTTTTTTTTTGCTGGCCACGTAATTAGAAACGCGCATTTTTTTCTTTTAAGCTTTTATATTTATTAGTGCCAAAGTGAGTAGAGTTTGTTAAACAATAGATTAACTTGTAATAATTTTATACGGTTTAGTTTCGAAACTGGGCAAAAACAAGTCATGTTCTCCAGAAATGAGACTGTTAATTGGCAGTGTTACCAAAATGAAAAACTTTCAATGTCAGCTCTTGCAATTCACTTGTAGAAAAGTGCAAAGGAGTTTGCAATCCCAGCTAGCACACAAAAACACTTTAGCAGAAGAAAGAGTTATTTGTAGAGCCGTAAAAAAATCTATTTTTATCTACGCGCGAAATAAAGCCAGAAATTGGACAGCAAAAAAGCGCAGAAATATCCACACGGACAATAAGAAGCCGTTTAAATGAGTCAGGACTTCGTGGGTGCAGTGCAAAATATTATGAAGCGATTGCGGTTACTGGAATAGAGAGAGTTCTCTGGAGCAACGAAGCTAAGTTTAACTTGTTCCCATCTGATGGAAAATCGTATGTTAGACGTCCACCAAATAAAGCCTTAAAGCAGTGAAACACAGTGGCGGGTCTATTATGGTCTGCGGTGCCTTTTGTTGGCATGGTGTGGGCCCAATTGCAGGAGTTCAGGGAATAATGGATCTGCATCAATATAAAAACATTATCGAAAATGTAATGGAACCGTATTGCTTTGAAAATATGCCCGTCCAATACATTTTCCAGCATGACAATGACCCAAAGCACACTTCATGGTTAGTGAAGTGTTAAACCTCATTAAGTTTTTTTGCATATATGTATTTTTAGTTTCTAATTATGTGACCAATTTGATATTGCGATTTTTTGGTGTTTAAGTTAATTGTCCTTAAAATAGTATTAACGCTGTGATATTTTTTTATTTTAAACTTAATAATAATTAATAGTTTCTTCTTTTTTCAAGCAATAAGGTCAATTGCATTTTATATACAAATATTTTATTTTATTTATATATATTAATTTCCGATAATTCAAAACTTATATTATCCCTGAAGAAGCTATCCATTGTGATAGCGAAATATCGGAAATTAATATATATAAATAAAATAAAATATTTGTATATAAAATGCAATTGACCTTATTGCTTGAAAAAAGAAGAAACTATTAAATATTAGAAAAGGTCAAATAAACGAACTAAATACTTAATAATAATTTGTTGCTTTACTATTTCTATTTATTAATTTTAATATATATAAATATACGTGGCCACCGCTGTACATGTACTGGATGTAAAGTAATTTATCAAAACTTTAGTTTATGTAACTAATCAAAACAAATAAATACCAACGTGATGAATTCAACTCCCCAGCAAAAATAAAGTGAACAAAATGAATGGATTAAGAAAAACACTTCGAGGGAGAAATATTTTCATGGCAAGGGAAATTAAGTTTGAATGGGAAATTTTTCACAAACATCCTTTCCCAGTGAATTGTTAAACAAAAGGAAACACATTTCATGGGAAATATTATTTACGTTTGCGATTTGGGGAAAAGGGAAAACATTTCGAGGGAAAAAATATTTCCCATTATGGGTGATTGATTGTATATGCATATAAAACATAACCATGTGGTTTAGTTAAGAGTTATTACTTTGATTGTAAAAACAAAAAATATTCAAAAGAAGTTTTTAAGATATTTTATAAATTTTGTTTAAACAAAGAGTTCAATGCATTATTATATATTTTTTGAAGGGTATTAAATAAACAAATAGCTAAAACAATAAATAAGTAATTTGTGTAAATCACAAAAGGAATTTGGAAAGTATACCGGCGGATGTTTAAAAATTCAAAATAAATGAGTTTTGCTGTCAATATTTAGTTGTTGTTAAAAATGTATTACAAATATTTAGAAGCAAATCGTTAACTTTGTTTTCTTTATTCCAATGAATCGTTTATACCGTACAAATTTTTTGTGCTCTTTTAATTTTTTTGTGCGTAAATTTCCCTAGTTGATGCGCGGTGCGCTTTTTATACCCTCCACCACCATAAGTGGTGAATGGGGGTATATATGTATAACTTTGTTATTCCGTTGTATCTCAGATGATACAGTGTCTCAGCATCTGAGACACAACAAAGTATATATATTCGTGGTCCTTACGAAATTCTAAGTCGATTGAGCCATGTCCGTCTGTCTGTATGTCTGTGTAAAACACTCTCACGTCCAAAGGACACAACGAAAATCAATAAAGTTTACAAAAAAAAAACCGTTTATAGTTCTCCTAACCAGTTTGGTATTGAAAATCAGCAAAATCGGTATAGTAGAACAAGAGTTATGGATCAAAATTTAAGACAAGCTCCATAAAAAATTGATATTTTAAACATTTTTCTTTTAATTTTTTTTTTAATATATTGGAGATATTTTGTACACGTTGTTTTTATGATAAAAGAAGAAAGTGTGAGGATTATAGTAAGAATAGGTCCATGAATTTTTATAGTCCCAAACAAATATACATAAATATCAAGACAAAATTCAGCAAAAATAAGTTTTATGCAAAAAGAAATCGCAAAATGATTTTTTTAGTTCGGTCCATGTTTGAGCATAGTCCACTTCCAAAATTTACTTTAATACGTATAAAACTGATATTAATAATAATAAACGGTTAAAATTTGACATAAATAATCCTTATAGGTAAATAAATTGTTGTACTAAATTGTATGGTGGTCGGCCCATAATTGGTCATAGCCCCCTATATATGAACCACATCCGAAAAAGCCATTTGTCTTCATATATATCGTATAAATATCGGTACCGACTCAAAACTTTGCACAGATCATTTACATACATGCCAAAATCAAAGTGCTGGATTTTGAGAATATCGGTCCATATTTGACTATATCCCCCATATAAGGTCCACTTCCGAAATCCACGTTAATACTAATATATATCTTAAATATACCGTTATTATGTTAAAATTCGACATGAAATATCCTCATATGCATGAAAATAACTGTTCCAAAATTAAAGAAGATCGGCCCATAATTTGTCATAGCTTATCCTTTTTAATGCCCTGTTCTATATTCTGTTTCTTAACTTGTTGTGAATAGGGAAAAATGTTTTTTTAATTTCATAAATTGTTAAATTACACTCAAGATTGTTATGAAAATGAAACAAACTCTGTAAATTATCTTAAGAATTGGTAATTACATCAATTATAAATGGTCAAAATTAGATAAAATTTTGAAACATTTAAAATAAATTATGTTGGTCGTAAAATTATTTTTTAAGCAATATATAAAATGCTAATAAAATTTGCACTAATTTCAAATAGAAAACACAGAATAATATATTTTAGTTTTTATATTTCTTATTACGTTTAGGTGGAGGGTATTTAAGATTCGGCACAGCCGAATATTGCACTCTAACTTGTTTTAATTTCGGTGCGTTTTTTAATTTTTCCGAAAATGTGATGAAATCGTTATTTTTACTAATTTTTAATAGCAATTTTTCAATAATTCATTATTATGAAATCTATACGATGAAAATTATTTTAAATACGAATGTATTATAAATGAATACATACTATCAAATTCGCCACATTCGCAATAACCTTGCTAAAGGTGAATAGGCTGAAAATCTTCGTTTGAAAATTAAATTAACATTTTAAATATGGCAATAAAAATTCTTGTGTAGCCTGATGATTTGAACTGTAGACAATCAACCAGGTTTAGAGTCCCAGTGGAGCTCTAACAAATGTTATTGAAAAAATTCAAATAGAAGTACTTAAAATAGAAAACAAAAATTGTTATAAAAAAGTACCAAATATATACTGAAATTAGCCCTTTTTTACCCATCGCTGGTCTTATTTTAAAAAGTTTTATATAGAATTTGCGAAACTAAAAAAAATGAAATTGACATTTTATGCTCAATAAACGTTTTAAATAAAAAAGAAATTCTCAACTTGGTGCGTTTTTTAAATGGCGCGTTTTTTACTCCATTTTGGTGCATTTTGAAATTTCAAAGTTGACAACGCTAATAGGCACATCTAAAAAGCGCCTTTTTTGAAGTAATTCGAAGAGAATACATTTCTTAGTATCCCGCTATTTATTTTCACAAGAGTTTATTGCTAAATTGCAATTATGGTTCATACATAGCTCCAATATAAGGTTAACTTTAGGATTTAAATTAAGCTTCTATAGTCCCTTAGTTTCTTTAACCGGTACGGCTTTAACTATTTCTAATTCTTATAAAACTATTAAAATAAAAATATTTCTACTTCATACTCACATCATGTTAAATATTGTATTATCGGCCTTGTTGAATATTGTATTATCAATTGGCTAAACAGAAATTTTCTGACTTTATTTCCGTTGTTTTTTAAATTTTAAATAATAGTTTTTTTATTACATGAGAATAGCTTAATTTATACTTGAGGCACCCTGCTGCATAAAAGAGTTGGTAATAGTGTGTTGTGTCCATAATAATGTGAACTCTGAAGAACAGTATTATCATATTTTGAAAATATTTATTTTAGCAAAGACAGCAACCGAATTGATCAACCTTTCAAATTATGTTGGTAGGGATTTAAAATGATCTTAACCAACACTGTAAAATTACTGATTTCTAACTAAATATTCAGTAATTTAGCTAGTTTATCTTTTAACTTTATTTAAATGACTAAAGGGTAATTTTTTAGCAACTTTCTTTTTGGCAGCTTGGTTTGGTCTACAAACGAACAACGCTTAATTTTAATTGAAACCACATGACCTACCACAACGGCTAACTTTCGGCGAATGGCTGCTGCCAAAGTTGGATGAAGATCTACTTTTTATCGGATAATTGTGTTCAACGACGGAGCTTATGTCTGGTTGAATTTGGAGTGAAGATTGAATGCACAGTTTGGTGTGGATTAGGTGCCTGTGGCAAGATGACGAAGGATGGAACGTTACTGTTTTTTTTTTTTCGGTGAACAGTTTATTTCACGTTTGGGGCTGGTGAATACAAGTTTTTGTGGGGCCATGTTCTGTTCTTTCAAAGACTAATTGTTCTTTGACAGCAACTGCTCAATTAGCAATGTTCCAAATATTTCCAGTATCGATTTGACTGAATTGATTCTGTTCCTAGCTAGAGTCGAACTGTGCAGTTCGTACGATAAGTTTCCTCTTATCAAATTTTCTATTTGTTTTAAACTTTTCAAGACAGTCATTAAGAATCTGTTAAGATTTTCAGGTTAGCTAGGAAAGTTCTTCTAAAGTCTAGAAATTTTCAATAACATTTACCGCTCGCTAAGCATTAATATGAACTTTGCAGTGCACATAAAGTTATTACAAACAATATTGCTTTGCAGTTTTGTGTAAATTGTTTATTTCTAATTGTAAGTTTTTATTTAGAGCTGATTAGATAAGACCTAAAATACAAAATAACAAATTGTTTGTTAAGTGCATTTTATTAATTGTAATGAGGTCTGCAATCTTGTTGCTGCTTCTAAATAAATATGGAACGTGATGTTTGAAAATAAATAAATAATAGAAAAAAAAAACAAATAATTTGTTGTACATAAATAACTTTGTTGGTTAATTTCCAGCACTTTATAGAAAACTGAATGTAAATCTGCTTTATCGCTGTGAATATTATTATGGCTCTTCGACTAAAAAACACATGTAGTATGACTTAGAGACAATTGTTTCATATAAATAAATATATATACATATGTATGTATGTATGTAAACTATGGGAGTGTGCTCAATATAGTAGTATAAATGTATCATGTAATAAAATACTCGAATAGGTAAGAACTAAGGCAACCACAAAAATCAAGATAGTTCAGAATTTTCACCAACAACCTAGTAACACAATTATCAAGCAGAGATTAAGTGCGATAAATAAATATACGAGTGTGGAGAGATAAGCAAGGTAAAGTTGTTGAAACAACAACATTTTTCCAAACTATATTTTATTTCGGTGCTTTTTTGAAGCTTATAATGTAGAAATAGGAGCTAAACGTTTAGATCGTTTTATAACTTTTAATAAAACATTTTATATTAATGTCTTGAATATACTAAATCGACCACTAAATTATTTTATAATTTGTTTGACATTTTATGCTCCATATATAGATATCTTTGGCTTTAAGAAATCTGTATAAGTAGGAGTTTTAACAGTTTTTTTTTTTTTTGAAATTAACGATTTTTCGAAAACATTACTTTTGAAATCTATTAAAAGTGGAGAGATTCCTGGTATTGTCTAAATAATTGCACTATACTCAGAAGTTTTAAAAGTTTATATTTTTTTAAGACATTTGGTTTTTTCCAATATTTCTTTTATTTATTTATTATTTTATACAAATCACAAATATCTTTTTAAAAGTTTTTTTTTTAAGTTTAATAAAAACGACTGATAACAACTTCTAAATAATATTTTCAATGTTTATTAAAAAAAATTCACAAATAATATGCTTCCAGATGTGTATATGTATACGAGGTCTGATCAAAAAATAAACGTTATTTTTAAATTTCGTGAGTTACGTACATATGTTCGATTTTCGCATTTTTTTCTGTTATGTTGGTACACATGTCTGTTATATATGTTGGTAATATCAGCCATTTTGGATTGTCAGTTTGTTTTTGACAGATAAAAAGATACTATTCGAAAAAATTAATCAAAGAAACTGTATTAAGTTTTGTGTAAAAAATTAAATTAAATGCGCAAACACATTTGAAATATTGACTGTGGCGTTTGGCGAGTCTACTATGAGCAGAACACAAGTTCCATTGTGGTGTAACCGGTTTAAGGAAGGCCGAGAAGATGTCAATGACAATGCTCGTCCTGGTCGCCCGAGCACGTCAACAATCGATGAAAATATTGAAGCAGTGAAGAAAATGATTTTGGATAATCGTTGAATCACTATCAGAGAGGTTGCTGATGATGTTGGCATATCGTTCGGCTCATGACAAGCAATTTTTACGGATGTTTTAGGCATGAAACGTGCGGCAGCGAAGATTGTTCCAAAATTGCTAAATTTTGAGCAAAAACAACGTAACATGGACATCGCTCAGGAGCTATTGAACATCGTCAACGACGATCCAGATTTCTTCAAAAAGATCATAACTGGTGACGAATCAAGGGTGTATGGCTATGGCATTGAAAACAAAGCCCAACCATCCCAATGGAAATGTTCAGAAGAGCCAAGACCGAAAAAAGCACGTCAAGTTCGGTCAAATGTGAAGCTTTTGCTCACTGTTTGTTTCGACTGCAATGGCGTGGTGCATTATGAATTCTTGCCACAAGGTCGTACGGTCAATAAGGAATACTATCTTGAACTTATGCGCCGTTTGCGCAAAGCAATTCGTCAGAAACGCATAGAATTGTAGAAAAACCAATCATGGATTTTGCACCATGATAACGCACCAGCTCATACATCGATGCTTGTGCATGAGTTTTTGGCGAAAAACAAAACCGTTATCATGCCTCAACCACCGTATTCACCGGACTTGTCACCCGCTGACTTTTTCCTCTTCTCAAAACTGAAGACACCGATGAAAGGAAAGCGTGTTGCTACGATTGAGGACATAAAAGAAAAATCGAAATAGGAGCTGTTGGCGATACCAAAAAGCTCGTTTCAGAAGTTTTTCGAGAATTGGAAAAGACGCTGGCATAAGTGTATTATATCTGAGGGGGATTACTTTGAAGGGGACAAGATAGTTATTGATGAATAAATAAATACTTTTTGAAAAATTGAAAATAACGGTTATTTTTTGATCAGACCTCGTATATAATTTGGGAATTTTTAATTTTATTAACAGGTTTATCAAAAAAATGGTTTCGAAAATTAATAAAATCAAATTGGTTCAAAGAAAATTCGTATGTGAATGTATATGATGTCAAAAATAAAAACTTTAAACTTTTAAAATAGCGTTTTTCAAAATCATATAATGCTCTATTTTAGATAAAATTAATATTTTTCCAAACAATAACTGCCTACGGTTGCATAATATTATTAAATATTATTAAAATTTTTAATATTTTCATCCATTAACAAAAACTAAAGCTTCCAAAAAGTACTGCAGTTAATGTTATAAGATGACACACGCAATCCTAAAGCACGCATCTTAAGAAAGCAAACATTTTACTAAAAAGAAACTAGGAACTACTTATAAAGAAAATACTACGTTCAATAAAGTAAAATATCCAACTCTTCTACAAAGACCCAGAGACAAGTCTTATACAAATTGAAAGTTTCGATTACTGCAAGATTGCCCACCTAACAAGCAATGACCAACGTCTCAAAATGAAGTACCCCAATTTCCTACATAAATATTACCATATCATTAGTGGAAATCTTTGCTGAGAATACGTCTGACCATTTTGAAAGTCTTGAATTTATGCAACCAACAAGATGGAAGTACTCTTGATAAACTTGAAGCAACGCAAACGGAGAAAACATGTAGCTCATTGATTCTCAACTGAGTGTCTTGCATCAGTGACAAGCGGCCATTCAAGGAGCAGTACGCTTGGATGGTACGCTTTTTTGATAACTATACTGGATTAGTAAAATCTGTTCTATGATTAGTAAAAGAGTCACTATTGCATCCAACCATGAATTAGTAAAATACCTACGATTGAAGTCGTTCTTTTGCAAGTAAGAGATCCACGATTAAAGCCGCTTAAAGACGATTGAAGCCTGGATTAATAACCAGAATTGAAGCTGTTGCTTGACTAATAAAATACCCACGATTAAATCCGTTCCTGGATTAGTAAAATACCCACGATTAAAGCCGGTTGGCTAGTGGAAGACCAACGAATGAAACTGGATCTTGACTAGTAAATTGTTTCCTTTGTGGGCTGAAAAGAAAAATAATTGGAGTAAAAGGCAGAGATGAATAGGTTAATAGAATGGAAGGTAGTAATGAAGATAGAAAGAAGAGTTGAGATATAGAAAAGAGAGTATTATTATATATAATTTCTATAAATGGAGAAGATTATGATCTAAAGTCAATAGATTGATGGGTTTAAGGTCACCACGCGGTAATCAGTTACTGTCTATAACAAAGCATTCGGTAAGCTTTAACTCTAGCAATCCGATGCGTAAGTTTTCTACAGCTGGGCGATGACAGAGAAAGTGGAAGTACCTTTCTTTTTGGCGTAGGAGAATGTGATAGATAGTTTGGTCTGCTGCAAAAGTAATTGTAGGTTAATTCAAGTATTTGTGTATTATTGCTAAATTTGCAGTGTCCTGCAATCACTTGTTGTATGCTACCGATTGATTCTGGGCGATATCAATATTGTGGTCATGCAAATTTGGATTCAGTCCCCCATCTTATCTGAGCTTATTTGTATATAACAGAATACCGCGTAGGAAGTTTATGCCTCCACCAGGCGGTACCTTTTTCGCCAAGTCATAGAGTTTGCTGTTTAATTTATGGCCATTCTATTTAAGGACGCCCGGCATTTCTTAACCAAACTCAATGTTCGGTATACATACACCTGTCCGAGACCGCCGGTGTTTACAGAGAGGCTCGTTGTATCCAGGGGAAGAGCGTCCACTAATTCCATTTCGTTTGCAATTGCAAAGCCTAGATAAGGTTTCATTGTGTCACAGAGTGTGCAACTCTGTGTATGCTAGTGTATTGTGGAACATATTTTTGTAGTTTCACTAAAAGAACCGCCAAACATAATTTATCCTTCGCATTGATTTGAAGTCAATGAAACATAAGTATCAGTTAATTTCTCTTAATGAACGATAATAGAAATATATGTTCTTGTGCTCGAAAACTATATGCCAAATATAGAATGATATTGTTTTATCTCACGCATTGATCCCTTGAAAATGTTTATGAACTTTTGCAGCCTTCAAATTTGTTTAATTTATGACAACGTGTTGTTTTTTTTTTGTTTTTTTTTTGTTTTACTAGAATTAATCATTTTGTTTTTGCTGCAATAAATACTTAAAAACATGTTTGCTTAACACTGTTAGAGACATTATTATAACATAAAATTGAGAGTTTAAGTTAGGTGGCCAGTTGTAATAACTGATGCGAGAATATTTAGAATGGCCTCTAAAATAAGTTAATTATTTGAATGCCATCGGGAAATCTTATATAATATCTGAAATATAGAACCAGTTAAATTAGTTGATATTAAGTTTATTCTGAGGTTTAAGTGCTTTTTTTTACTTGCCTATAAAACTGATTTCGGATTTTGTTTGAAATATTCATAGAAAAGGCATGAAAACCTGGCCTCCTTCAAATGTAAAAGAGCACAAATGATGTGTGTATGTCTCTGGTTAGCCTGGCAAGACAAACATTGGTGTTTAATAATCATAGTTAGTTTTTTTGTTTTTCAAACAGCAACCACAGCCATTGCAGACAAACAAGTTCACATTTATCGGCCAGAATTTTAACCTTGTTTTTAGCACTTTAAGGCTGTAATCCAATATGCCTACGACTTGGTAATAAATTATTTTTGAGCAAAAAAAAAAACAATTAGAACATAATTATTTAGTCAACATTTAATCTGTATAATTAAATAAAGCCTTGAATAATTTAGGCTTTTCAAATGAACTTTTAAGATACGCCAATAGAATTCTTCCACTAAAGGTACGTTCACACTTGGCAAATATTTGCCGAAAAAGACGTAACCACTAAATTAAATATTTTTGAACTTGTTTATTCATTAAAAACAAATCTTTTATTTAGGACAAGACACAATAAATATTTAGTTTTATTTTATTTGATGCTGTTTGATCTTGCAAAACTCTTATAAGAGTAAACAACATCAAACAAATTTGTACTAAAACAAGTGGTTACACTTTTTTGAGTAAATATTTGCCAAATGTGACCGTGCCTTAATAATACGAGTATATAAAAATTAATGTCTGCCTGTATGTTTGTGCCTAAGAGGGAGCCAAACCCTTGACTTTATGAAGTTTTGATTGGACAAACGGGAGTGGCACCGCCCATATAACCCAAAAATTTAAATCGCCATATTTTAAGCATTTTTTGACCTACGTCGATGATATTTGGTACATATGGTATTGGCATAATTAGCAATACATACCAGGAGAAAAGTGGGTGTGACCACGCCCCTTTTTAGGAAAATTAAAAATCGTAATATAGGCTTAACTACTGGACAGATCGTCATTAAATTTTCACAATAGGATATTCTTACGAAATAATAAATACTTGACTACATAAAGTTGAGAGTGGACAAATGGGCGTGGCACCGCCCATATAATCAAAAAAATGAAATCGTCATATTTAAAGGGATGTTACCTCGCCCATATAACCTAAAATTTAAAATCGTCATATCTTGGGCATTTTTTGACCAACAGCGGCAGTACTTGCTATATATGGTATTGGCATGAATAGAAATACGTACCAGAAGAAAAGTGGGAGGAGCACGCCCATTTGTTTGCGATATATTGGAGGCTTGACCTGTTAACCGATCTTAAATTTTCACAACGTGCAGCTTTGACTCAGGAATACTTATTACATGATAATATTTTTCAACCATGCACACTTCTGCACTTACTTTTTTACAACTCTTATTAACGGCTTCGCCTCAAAGGTAGCGCAGCATACCGGTATTTTATAATTTGAAACGGAATGCTCATTCATTTCATAATTATTTTGCTGGATTGGTAAAAGCTGTACTATGATTAGTAAAAGAGTAACGATTGCATCCAACCATGAATTAGTACAACAGCTACGATTGAAGTCGTTCCATTGCTAGTGAGAAATCCACGATTGAAGCCTGAATAAGTTCAATACCCACGATTGAAGCTGTTTTTTGACTAATAAAATATCCACGATAGGAGCGCTTTCTTGACTAATAAAATACTCACGATTAAAGCCGATCCTTGACAAGTGGATGATCAATGATTGAAACTTGTTCTTGACTATTTAAAAAAAAAAAACACGATTGAAACCGTTTCTTTACTACTTAATGGCCCACGATTAATGATATCTGTTCTAGTGGAAGACCAACGATTGAAGCTGGTTCTTGACTAGTAACGACCCCACGATTCAATGCGTTCCTGCATTTTTAGATGACCCGTTCCTTGACTAGTGGAAGACCAATGATTAAAGCATGTGCTTGGCAACAAAAAAAAAATACCCACGATTGAAGCCGTTCCTTTACTAGTAAAAAATTTATGATTGAAACAATTCCTTGGTTATTAAAACACGTTTGAAGCTCGTTCTAGACTAGTAAAAGACACACGACTGAAGACATTACTTGATTAGTGAAAGAACAGCGATTGAAGATGGTTCTTGATTCCTAAAATATCCACAATTGAAGACGATCCCGAATTATTAAATAACCAACGGTTGTAGAAGTTCCTTGACTGGACAAAAACCAACGATTGAAGGTGATTCATGACTAGTAAAATACCCTCGATTAAAAGACCCACGATTAAAGATGTTGCTTGACTAGCGGAAGACCAGTGATTGAAGCTGGTTACAGACTAGTAAAAGACTCGCGATTGAAACCGTTATATTAAAGACCCACGAATTAATATGTTTCTTGACTGATTTAAGCTGGTTATTGACTAGTAAAAGACTGGCGATTGAAAGCGTACTATTAAAAAAAACAGCTATTAAAGACCCGCTACTTGACTAGTGGAAGACCAATGATTAAAGCTGGTTCTTGACTAGTTCAAGACCCACGATTGAAGCCGTTCCCGAATTAATAAAAGTCCCGTTACTTGACTAGTTGAAGACCAATGATTGAAGCTGGTTCTTGACCAGTTAAATATTCACGGTTAAAGCCGTTTCCGGTTTATTAAAACACTTGTTGCTCAACTAATAAAATACCAACGATTGTTTCTTGACTTGCTGGCTGTTGACTAGTAAAAGACTCGCGGTCGAAGCCGTTCCGTAAATAGTAAAAAAATCACGATTGTATATGGATTGTAAAGGAGCCGCAGTTTAAGATGTTCTTTGAATTTAGAGAAAATAATCTTTATAATTAGTAAAATAACTTTGAGCTTCTTGGAACTTAAGACTTCGTTCATTATAATTTCCAAAAACAAGTCTTAAAATTTATTTTTCATTTAATTGTTTGTAGAATTTTCTATTGAAAGTAATTTAAATTATTTATTCTCTAACAATATCTAATGCATAACACTAAAAACACCAAAACTTTCCATTCTTCAATTCAAACAATTTATGCAGTAATCTCGCTTGCAGTTTGGGTCTCTTGTTTGCAAAATTTTCCAATTAGTTTTTATGAAAAAGATTTAAATGTCATTGTTTGTCACTCAATAAATGACTTCGCATTGTACCTTTGGTCAATTTGTCATTAATGATACTTTCTTTTTATCAATTAAGTAACAAATAAATTGAAATGCACTCATTTTATACCCTACAGTACGCTTTAAAGGTTTTATATAATAAAGGTAATTTTAAACATACTATTGTTAGTAAACTCCGAACGTGGGTCTTAGACAATTGAGGAGATCCATAACAAAACGCAATAATTACACCATCACATTTTTTTGGATAAACGACAAAATGTAATTTAAGTTAGTAGCACATAATAATGTAATTATTGCATTTTGCTCTGAACCATTATATTTGATATTGAATTGCAGTGTAGTTATTGAGTTTTGGAATGCTTTATAATAAAGGTAATATAGATTTCAATGTGTAAAATAGGATTCAATCAAAAAATCAAAAAACTTGAAAAATGTAATTATTGCGTTTTGTTATGGACCTCCTCAATTGGTCTTTTACTGGAGAAGGAACAACCTTAACCATGAGTCTTTTAGCTGTATTAGATCAGCTTCAATGATAAATATTTTGCTCGTCAATGAACAATAGCAATCGTTAGTATTAGTAGCCTGGGAACAAATCGAAACTTGGACCGTTTACTAGTCGGTTTTAGCAGTTTAAGAAGCTTGAGTCTCGTTTTTTTGCTAACCTAGGATATTTATTTATTAGCCAAAGAACAATCCTAACCGTGTGTCATACAGCAGCTTAAGAATAGCTTTAAGTGTGGATATTTCTGAAGTCTGGGATCAAAGCTAATCCTGATTTTTAGTTGCATCTTTTACTAGTCAGCGAACAATTCTAACCGTGAGTCTTAGTAATCTAAGAATATCTTCAATCTTGGATGTTTTAGAAGTCAAGAAACAATCACATACATGAGCTTTTATCATTAATTTTTTATATTAATTACTGATTAAGGAACAATACTAACTGTTAGTCTTATAACAGTCTAAGAACAGCTTCAATCGTGGATATATTACAAGTTAAGGAACAATCCCAACCACAAGTCTTAACAACTATCTTGAATTGTGGGTCATTTGTTTATCATTAAACAATCCTTACCGTGAGTCTTTTTACAGTCTAAGACAGCTTCAATCTTGGATCTTTTACAAGTTCTAGAATTTCAAAACATGAGTCTAGATAGAGAATCTTTAAAGATTTATGTACTCCAAGTACATAATTTTAATATAAACATAATTAACTATCTAGGGTACTTCTGCAAGTCTTTATTGCCTCCAATTCTAAACAATATCTTTAACATTGCGTGTGAATTTTTTTCTTTAAAGTTAAGGAAATAAAAAAATTTCTAGTTCACTTGAAATTTATCATTTTCGATTAAAAATAATTGTATAATTTAATTTTGATGACTTTGTTGCCCATTTCACACAAAACACAATATAATCAAAAAAAACACACAACAAGCTCAAATTGAATTTGAATGATATGATTTTGATTGTTTGAGAATTGAGCCCAAAATTGGTGTTAAATGTTAAACAAAAATATTTTGCTAATTTAATGATTTGCAGTTTTTCAATCAAACCTAATCAAAAAAAAACACCTAACTTTAAATTGATTTATCTTTTAAAGTGAATTTAATCACGCCACCATCATTGCCCTTACTATCAACACGTATTGAAAGCACTTTTCTTAAACATATCCATCACATTGTGAGTGACATTCTTGTATGCATGTCACTCATACAAACATGTCAGTTTATTACATATACATACAATATATGGACATATGTTTAAAGAAATAATAAATAATTTCTAATTAGTTGCCAACGAACGATCTGAAGTATTCTAATTATTAAGCTGACTTGATAAAAATTAAACTATTAAGAATAGTGCTAGAAATTTCAAGTACGTTTTCTTAACAAATTGCTTATCGTGTGCAAGATTATTTGTGGCAGACATAAAGATAAGCAGTAGTTAAAGACCTGTAAATGATTAACAAGTATTTCTTTAACGTTTGATTTGACATTTTTGTTGGTACATAAAAAAGTTAGAGTAGGTTCATAGAGAATAAGAGGTGAAATTGTTAATATATATTTAGTTTAATTTCTACAGTTATTGATTTATTTACTCCATGTCCACTCCAAGATCATTTAATGAGAACTCTCCCTTGACTAGTAAAATACCCACGACTAAAACTGTTCCTTGATTAGTAGAAGACAACCGACGTAAGCTGTTTCTTGACTAGTACAATACTCATGACTAAAGCTGTTCCTTGGCTAGTATAAGATAACCTACTGAAGCTGTTTCTTGACTAGTAGAGTATCCACAACTTAAGCTGTTCCTTGACTAGTAGAGTATCCACAACTTAAGCTGTTCCTTGACTAGTAGAAGACCCACGACTGAAGCTGTTCCATGACTAGTATAAGACCCACGACTAAAGCTGATCCTTGACCAGTAGAATATCCACAATTGAAGATGTTCCTTGACTAGTAGAAGACACACGACTGAAGCTGTTCCTTGACCAGTATAAGTCCCACGACTAAAGCTGTCCCTTGACTTTTGGAAGACGCACGACTGAAACTGTTCCTTGACAAGTAGAAGATCCACAACTTAAGCTGTTCCTTGAATAGTAGAAGACAACCGACTGAAGCTGTTTCTTGACTAGTATAAGACCCAGACTAAAGCTGTTCCTTGACTATTGGAGGACGCACGACTGAAACTGTTCCTTGACAAGTAGAAGTTCCTCAACTGAAGCTATTCCTTGACTATTGGAAGACAACCGACTGAAGCTGTTTCTTGACTGGTATAAAACCCACGACTAAAGCTGTTCCTTGACTAGTAGAAAACAACCTACTGAAGTTGTTCCTTGACTAGTAGAACACCCATGACTGAAGCTGTCCTTTGACTACTAATAGACCCACGACTAAAGCTGTTCCTTGATTTGTAGAAGACAACCAACTGAAGCTGTTTCTTTACTAGTGAAAGACCCACGATTGAAGCTATTCCTTGACTATTAGAAGATCTATAATGGAAGCTGTTTCCTGACTATTAAATTATATACATGATTGATTAGTTATATATCCACAATTAAAATAGTTCCTTGACTAGGTAAAGTCACATGATTGAAGATATTCCTTGACTGTTCCTAGATATTCAAGTAGCCACGATTGATGCTGTTCCTATATCAATTTAATATCCCCGATTGAGAATATTCCTAGATTCCTAAAAGATCCACTAACGTAGATCCATCTTGATAGCCATAATTGAGGTTGTTCCTACACCACTAAAAGAGCCACAATCAAGGCTGTTCCTAAACTATTAAAATTGAAACTGTTAAGTTGTTCTCACGATTGTTCCTTAATAACTAAATCAGCTTATCCCTGACTACAAAAATTACTATTAAACGTATCATTACTCATCTGGTAAAATGTTTATTTATTTAAAATCAGTTATCTTGTACAGAAACTATTTATCTTTCTTCGCTATTTATTTGTTTAGTCAACTTTCTTATGCAACCAACTGTATTTTAATGCCACTAAAGTCATCTTCTCAACTACTGTCAATTATCTCTAGATTTTATCCATACGCATGTATTTCTTCCAAAAAAAAAAAAAGATTTGTTTTATATAATTTTTGTTTCTGTTTCTTGCTTCATCAATTTAATCCACGTGCTTTCCTTTCAATGACCCATATTGGAAAAAGTGGATTGCAGTAAAAAATGGGAACTGAAAGATTATATTTAACTACATACATACATAATAAACGTGTCATTCGATGTACAAACGTTTGTGGCAAATACAAGTACAAGTATAAATAATAAAACAAAATATAACAAGGATAAATAAAAACAAAAGTCTTCTGAGAGACTAGTTGCGTTTATTTTGAGCAGCAGCGCATTTAGTGCGTCAACATATTTGCATGTTGTTGTGCGTGACCAGAGCAATGGAGCAAAGTCCATTTATTCAACTTTCTTGCTTGACACGAAACGGAAAAAATGTGTATACATATTTACATACCCACATACATACATATGTATATCTTGAAATGTGTTTAGTGCAACGCATGCAACTCAAAGGTGGTTTTGTGTTGAAAATAGGTATCAACGAATTGTTACTATGTTATGCATAGTTTTATGAATCAAGTTTTGATTGATCAGTTGATTTTAAATTTGGATAACTCTTCCTGAAGAAAGTTTTGGTTTTCTGTTGATTAAATTCGATTAATTTTAAATTGGCTCGATATGTCTTATTGCCTAATTAAGATTAATTAACAGGTCTCTTAGATTACAAATACTACTATGTGGAGAAAACAGCTTTCTTAACTTCTAATGGATCTATAAATGAATTTTCCGGAATACATCTGAATTGCAACAATAATTATTTTAGGAATTGAGAGGTGTCAAAAGAATTTTGGTGCTTCATTCATATTACTCCATTTCTATTTGCTGGATGAAAAAGGAAGGAGATCGAAAGATGTTGGTAGCTAAATTCGCAAATTAATGTATAGCCAAGCAAGGCCTATGTTGTGGATCAATGTAATGCACAATTTCGCGACCGTATTTTAGAAAAGAATTACATTGCACTCTAGTTCATTAGAGATTCCGTATACTTTATTGTATATGGTACCAATAGATCTTTACTTAAAGGCTATATCGACAAGTAAAACTAATGTAGATGCAACTGGAAGCTAAAAATCAATAACGAACATGAAAAATATTTGAATGTGTGCCTTTCTATCAAAGGAGACAATCTGATTGCAAATCACTTTTCTTTCCTTAAGGTATTCAACTCCCTCCTCCATAGACTAATTCATTATATCTGATGATTATCTAATTATCTGCTTTGAATTTGGACCTAAATCCAGAAAAGTTTGGTTGGCTTCTTGTATTTTGGTATTACCAGTAGCTAAGTACTTTTAAAGTCCTGAAAGAAAGTTCTGAAAGAAAAATTAAGCAAAATATTTAAAACAATTGTGTGTTGACAAAGAAAGGTATTCTCCCGTTTCTCTATCGGAGATTCAATGTTAAGATTCAAGGACTCCCAGTTATATCTAGGCGGAGATCTTACGGTGATCTCAGAATGGCCTTTAGTCATGCTTGGATCATATAATATTGAGTTGATGCGATGGACCGATTTCTCTAA
Source organism: Bellardia bayeri (assembly GCA_950370525.1). Classification (NCBI taxonomy): domain Eukaryota; kingdom Metazoa; phylum Arthropoda; class Insecta; order Diptera; family Calliphoridae; genus Bellardia; species Bellardia bayeri. The sequence continues at coordinate 68,340,891 of OX493265.1, forward strand.
ATTGTGCAACCCTATAGTTCGGTTTTCTTCTCTTTCTGTGAATTTACATCAAGGTCTCGAATGGGAATGTCTGAGAGCACATTCCATTACTCCAGACAAAGTATGCGGAAATCCACTCTAAGTACGTCAGGATCCAGAAAGATTTAATTTGTTACCGGAAACCTCATGATTATTAATATTTCCATCCGGTGTATACCTAGTCTGTACAGGTTCTTCTGAGATATACTCCCTTTGAAATATATCTTATATCGGGTCTGTAATGCGGTAAATCTTAAAATATAACTACTTTGTCCTTTAGTGAGGACTCTAAATTACAATAAAAGTAAGAATTTGGGCCTGGTTACACTTTGTTAGCCAGCGTATAACTAGATCGGTATGTAATTCAATGTTTTATTACCCTATTTTATGGTTTCTGTTTGGGAATTATTATGCATTAAAAAGTGTATGTATTTAGTATTGAAATATACAACATAAGTTGACGGGTTGGCTTTTACAAACACCAACCAATTCAGCATGAATTTGCCCTTGCGTGAACATCATTATAAACCATTCATTCATTCACTATTGAAAACCTAACAGAATTAAAAAATACCATCTACATATATCGAGGAAACTAATACGTAAATTTTCTAAATTTGAGCACGCAAATCAAATAATTGATGGGGGATTCTCCGCACAGCCTTGATTTTGCTAAATTATTTTTCATTAAAAGCAAAGTATATGATCAAAATTCAATGATCCTTTAAGATGTTCTTTGGAAAATGTTTAGTTTTTATTAGGAAGAGTATTCAAGATAGAAGATAGCCCAAATTCAGATCATTAATTTCACCAATAAAAAGCTTGTAGCGATCATCGTTTGCGGAAATGTTGTTTCGCTATGCCTTGATTAACGTAAACTACAAGAGCGTTCCACTAGCAAAACAGCCTCTGTAACGGTTTGTCCAAACATTAACAGACACATTAGGGAACTAGCGCTTCGACCTATAAACAACTATAGGGTGATTACTTTTTTACTTTTTTCAATAGCCTTTTTTTTGACAAATCACGTGTGAGTCGTGTCATATTTTTGTTTAGTATTGTTTGGCATTTCATAATGGAAATATTTACGCCTGAACAACGTTTACAAATTGTTCAACTTTATTAGAAAAATTCACGTTCTGTGAGGAATGTGCACTTCGATCGTGCACTTCGCTCAACTTATGGTCAACATAATCGGCCTACTGAGCATACTCTTCGCAACACCATTACCCATTTTGAGAGCCAGCATTCATTATTGGATAATATTCGACCGAATAGACCACGTCCAGCACGCTGTTAAGAAAATATAGCGGCCGTAACTAAGAGTGTACACGAAGACCGTGGATAGTCGATTCGGCGATGTTCGCAGCAACTCGGACTGACGTCTGGAACAACTTGACGCATTTTATGTCGAGATCTCGAATTGACATCGTACAAAATACAGCTTGTGCAACAACTGAAGCCGCTCGACCTTCCCAAGCGACATTATTGAAAGAACACTTCGGTGAGCACATAATTTCACGTTTTGGGCCGGTCGATTGGCCACCAAGATCATGTGATATCACACTGTTAGACTTTTTCCTGTGGGGATATGTAAAGTCTATAGTTTATGCGGACAAACCCGCTTCGATTCAGGCCTAGGAGAAAAACATCACGCGTGTCATTCGCCAGTTACCAGTCGAAATGCTCGAACGAGTCATCGAAATTTAAACTTAACGATAGACCATCTGCGACGTAGCAACGGCCAACATTTGACAGACATATTCTTTAAAAAATAAATGCCAAAGAATGTTCTTTCAAATGATAATAAACATTCCCCATTGAATTTGAATTTTCCGTGTTTTTTTTTTTCTTTTTTTAAAAAAGTAGGGAACCTTGAAATGGACCACGCTTTAGGTATATTTTTATGGTGTTTTCAGTTTCTATCACTCTATGAAAAGCATTGATCCCTGTGGAAATACTTCAAAGAAACTAATTCAATTTTGAGGAGGAAGCCGTATTGCATTTACGCATAAATTAATAAAAAAATTTGTAAGAAAGTGTTTTTTTATTTTGTTTTTTACAATACAATATTGTTTCTTAAGCTTTATGCAATTAAGCTTCCGTTGCAAATGCATTTTCGTATTTTTTTTTTTTTTTTTTTTTTTTTTTTTGTTTATTTAAAAAAAATTTAATTCTTATTATTTACAATATTACAATGATGATGCCTCAGCGCCCTTTTGGGCCTTATAGAGGCGAGTTGGTAAAAATATTACATAAATTAAATTTACTTTAAATAAAAATAGTAAAGAAAAGTTTAAGAAAAAAAAATAATATGTAGGTATAGTAATATAAAATAACAAATAAGTTAAGTAAGTTATTTTGAGATCAAAAGTTACTGTTTATAATAAAAGTTCTCTTACATTTTGCAGTAAATAATTTTTAAGAGCTGTTTTAAATAATGAAATTCTATTAAGGTTTTTTAAGTATTGTGGCAAGTTGTTAAATTCGAAACTACCCATATATTCAATTCTTTGCTTGGTTGTTTCTAATCTACACCAGGCTACATATAAGTTTGTGTTATTTCTTGTGTTATGTGAGTGCTGAAAACTTGAAAACTGAATTGTATGATAACCAATGTGATGTATACATTTAAAAACATAAAGTAAAAGCTGCATTTTGTATATACCATATATTGGCAAAACTGCATCAAAATTTTTACTATATAATAATAATGTTGAGTGCCTAATTGAAAGGTTACCTACTACTTTGAGGGCTTTATTTTGCATCCGTTGAAGTGATTTCAGCTCGGTACTTTTCTTCCACCCATACAATATGGCCAAGTAGTTAAAATGACTTTGAATTAAGGCATTATATATTAGCAATTTAGTACTACGATCAAATTTGTTTTTAAATTTATACAAAAATCCAACAGCTTGTGCAGTTTTTGATTTTAAATATTGTATATGTAGACTCCAAGACAAATTATTTTGCAAAAATATTCCTAAATACTTTATAAAGCTAACTTCCATGATTTCTCTGCCGTCAACCAAAATACTGAAGTCTACGTTGCTAGTACAGTATGGTTTAAATCTAATTAATTTTGTTTTATTGGCATTTAATATAAGTTTATTTATTTTCGTAAATTCGGATATAAGAGCAGCATCACGTTCCATGTATGCTTTTGCAACGGTTTCGTGTTTGTATGGGTAAAATAGGCAAATATCATCAGCGTAAATAAAAAGTTGGCCTGATAGACCTAGGTTTTTTATATCATTTAGGTAGAGTGTAAACAATAAAGGTCCCAGAACACTACCTTGCGGTACTCCATATTCAACTGAACCATACGAACTCTTGTCACCGTTAATTTGAACAAATTGTCTTCGATTTGTTAAATAACTTCTTATAAGCAATAATTCTCTTCCACATATTCCATAATAGCCAAGTTTTTGAACAAGAATTTCATGGTCAATGAGGTCAAAAGCTTTGGTGAAATCATAGAAGATACCAGCTACACCATGACATCCTCCATCCAATCCCTTACAGATGAAATTAACCACGTTCAAAACTGCTTCCTCGGTACCACATCCTTTCCTAAAACCATATTGACAATCATTTAGCATATTATTGTTTTGCACATACGCAGAAATTTGGTTATGCAAAAGTCTTTCAAAAACGTTATCAATGATAGACAAAACTGCTATTGGTCTAAACATATCAACTCTACACGCAATCTTTTCTTTGGGGATTGGAACCACCTTATGTATTTTAAAAATATCTGGATATATACTTCTACTGATCATATTATTAAAAATTTTTACCAAATATGGTATTAAAACATTGCATTTTAATAGAACTTTAGGTGATATATTATCATGTCCACAACTCTTATTTGAATTTAAGTTTTTAATAATACTGTGTACTTCATCAGATGATGTATGATTTAAATAAAATGTATTTCTATGCTGAATTAAGGTTCTTAAAGAATTCCAGGAATCAGTTGATGATTGATCAATTTGTTCTCTTAAATCTTTGACAGATTGTAGGAAATGTTTATTAAAAGCTTCAGCTTTTTCAAAATCATTTAAAATTTCTTTACCACTAGCGTTTTTTAAATTAATTGTTCTGTTTTGTTGTCTACCAAGGGTTTCATTTTAAAATTTCCAAGACTTTTTTGGATCGTGCTGAGTTTTGCAAAGATTGTTCTTATAAAAATTGTTCATCGCCTCTCTACTTGCTTTTTTAATTACATTGCTAATGCCTCTTATTATACTCTCAATATCACAATTTCCAGGTCTCCGTCTTCTCATTTTTAACAGTTTTTTCTTGTAATTTATTAATTTTGCCAAATTTCCTTTTATCCAAGGTGTAATTCCATGCCGAATTTCTCTTCTTTGACGTTTATTGTAGCAGTCATTGTTGTTTTATTGTTGTTTAGTTTATTTTTGTAACTTGAGTTTTACTTTTATGGCATTCTTATCAAATCTACACGTATTTATGTACATATGTATGTAGCTATCACCACTCACTTTTTACAAGGGCGAACTCCAAAGGTATTTAAAATCTATGGGGGTTTCAATCAAACTATTGGAAATAAACTGCACAATTATGTTTCAATTATGTATGACAGTAATTTGAACCAATATCTAGATGATTGTAGATTTTTTAGCCATTTGATACTTGTTTGTCTTTTAGAATGCAAAGAGATATCAACTGTTTATTTTAAACATCCTAGGAATCAGAAATGTTTACCTATTATTTATGATAATGCTTATCACTGACAGGTGGTTTCAACATAACGGTGTTGTTTTAACAAAATGGGATTGAAAGTTTTGTTGAAAGAATCGATATCTGTATGCGTGGTTGCGATGGACATCTATCCGATATTATTTTTCATTTATAATTCTCAAAGCTTATTCTTATTTTGATTTGAAAAACAAAGTTCTTGTGGAAAAATACTGCGGTAGTTCAATAATATAAACCGTCTTCAGACTGACTCAGCTGAAGTTGAATAACCAGTTACGGAGCTCATTAAAGGGTAATTTTTTTGTTAGCAACTTCCTTTTTGGCAAGACTCTTTTTGGCAGCTCAGCTGGTTTTGTGTAACATGTTACTGTTAGACATGTTCTGTTTGATTTATAATTTAACCATAGATCGACTTACACACGAACAAAGCTTGCAGCTTATTGCATTTTCTTATCAAACCACCGACCTACCACAACGGTTAACTTTTGGTGAATGGTGAAAGGTGAATGAAAATTGTATGAAATCCATTTTTTTATCGGAAAATTGTGTTCAGCGTCGAAGCTCATTTTTGGTTGAAGGGATACGTGAACAATTGAACAGTTTATGTCACATTAGGGGCCGGCCAATTGGTTTGTGGGGCTCTGCTAAGGCTCATATCAGCCCGCAACACTTGACATCAGTGGATCTTACTATTGAAGAATTTATTCGACCAATATATTAGAGAGAGTGTGTCAAAATTGTATCCAGCGTATGAACCGTTTTAGGCATAGCCACGATCAACATTTACATAAAAGCATTTTTAAACATTGAATTAATTACATACTATATACAGTGTAAAGCAAAACTGTCCGTATGTTTTGCATTAAGGAAGTAAGGTAATGAAAATAATACAAATATAGGTATATTATCATATAAATGTATTATTTTTAATTAATTGAACCTTATTCTAAATTATAAAGCACAAAAGCTTACATAAATTGCTTCAAAAAATTAAAAAAAAAAAATTGCTCAGTTAAAATGTAACGACCCGTTGGTTTTTTTGTTTGTTGCGACCTCCAATAACCAAGGGGTCGACTAAGACTGCTTACTGATGGTGATGCCCGGCAGATTGAACATTTGCTACATAATAAGGACATCAAGAACCCGAAAAATGCTGCAAAAGGAAAGGATGTCAGTTCCTGGACGGTTAGACGCGCATTAATTAGAATTGGTTTAGTAGCCAGTGTGAAAAAGAAAAAAGCCAGCACTTTCCGAGAAAAATTTAAAGAAACGCCTTCATTTCTGTAAAACTTACAAAAATTGGACAGTAGATGACTGGAAACGGGTTATTTAGAGCAACGAATCGAAAGTCAGCCGATACCAGCCTGATGGAAAATAATTTTTTTGCCATAGGCCGCATAGACGCACCCAAAAGCACCATCCTTAATACAAGACATCCGGACAGTTTTGCTTCCCACTGTACATAAATACATACATATGTATGTAGAACGTTCTATCTATCGACTCAAATAAAGATTTCATACACATCTATAAATTTTATGTGTTTTTTTTTTAAATCAAATCCGAAAGCTCTTAAAAAATCACTCTTTATAGCCAAAATCTGCATTTCTATATGTTGACAAATTAGGACTAACCACCATATGGGTTTCTACAACACTTAGGAATTGCAATGTTTAATTTATAAAAACTCAAACGATTTTTTTTTTACAATATTTATACAAAAGCCTTATCCGTTCGCCCTCGTTTATTGCGTTGCCCCTTACATTTGTGCACTAACTATTAATAAAGAAATAAAAATAAAAACTGGTATTTGTGGTTTATTTATAAAAAAAAACAATTACCCAGCCAAAACAGAAAAACCTGCAATGATTTCATGGATTTAAACAACTGCTACAATAACAACAACAAAAGAAAAATGCAATTGTTTTTATTTTTAAATCAACACAACAGCCTTAAAATAAATAACAACACACGAAAAACAGGTTTATGCATGCCATTGCACACAAACGCAACAACAAACAATTGTGGTCTATCAGCTGCTTAAACCCTATACCAGGTATATTTGATATGTAACGCACAGAAATATTGGCCCAACACCCACCTTAAAGTATACCGATCGACTCAGAATCACTTCCTGAGTCGATTTAACGATGTCCGTCCGTCTGGTTGGCGGGCTGTCCATGTAAAGCTTGTGCGCAGAGTACAGGTCGCAATTTTGAAGATATGTATGTATTTCGATAAAATTTGGTACATAATATTTGTTCAACCCAAGGATAGATGGGATTGAAACTGGTGGAAATCGATCCATTATTTCACTTGGATCATAAATGTTTGAATTATGCAAGCATCAAAACAAATTTCACCACAAATTAGTGATAAATGAAGCAAATCAGATCTACACATTTTCTGCAGATCGGTCCAAAATTTATCATAGCTCCCATATAATGCCCACTTCCGAAAATCGCTTTAAAGAGCGTAACTTACTTAAAAATGTCGGTATCCAAATAATATTGAGCACAAATATGTTTCATATATATATAAGTAGGTATAAAAATAATATGGTACAATTTTATTATGATCGCTCCATAATTAGTCATAGCTCCCATTTAAAGCCCACTTCCAAAAATCACTTTAACGGACATAAATTTCTTAAAAATGTTGGTATCTAAATAAAATTCAACACAAATAAGTTTCATATACATATACAGAAAGGATGACACCTAATTTTATAATGATCGTTCCATAATTAGTCGAAACTCCCATATAAGACCCTCTCCGTAATTCACTTTTATCTCCAAAAATCTTTTAAAAGTATTTATATCGAAATAAAGTATAACATACATACATACATATGTACATAATTTCCATATGAAATTTGTTCCCTTTTCACATTTTTCCTATTAAAAATCAATGTTAAAAAAATAAAAGGGAACAAATTTCATGTGGAATTTTTATTCACGATAGGGGTGAATATTAATATCCGCAGAAGTCATGGCACTATATTTTTGGATGATCGGTCCATAATAGGTTATATCTGCCATATAGCGCCCATTTCTGAAAAAAAAATAATACATACATATACTGGGTGTAGGGTATTATATGGTCGGACTTGACCGACTATACTTTTTTACTTGTTTTTACTTTCAAAAGTAGTTCAAGTTTTTATTTTGATGTGGTTGCTTAAAATGTTTTTGTTTTTCTTTTCTTTTTTTTTTCTTGCTATTTTGTTGTTGTAGTTGTTTTCAAACCAGACGGCCTATTTTACGTCTAGCAGTTTCGTTTTGGGTATTTTTTTTTTGTTTTTTCTCGTTAAGCTTTACTACAACTATGTATACTCGTATGTAATAATGCTAGAATAAATAGTTATGTAAAGGTCAAAGTTCTGTTGAGAGTCAATCAACTCTCTTTTGCATGTCTCTGTTGTTATTGCTATCTCTCATGTTTTTGTTATTGGGTTGCATAAACTTTTAAAGTGCATTTGATGTGATACTGTTGCTTCAGTTAATGTTTATAATGGTACTGTTGGACTTAACATCATGTTGTTATGTTATTAACAATTATAAAATTGAGAATAATATTATTTTGTATAACATTAAGTATACATACATACATATTCATATACATAAGTATGTATAATATAATCTGTCTGGTTTTATTTAACATTTACTGTGTAATGCAGTAACCAAATGGAGTTTAATTTATTTACATATCGACAGTTCAATTCCAAACCATGCTATGTCGACTTAGCATGTTTTTAATTTTTTTGCGTTTTTGAATTTAAATTTTTTCAACTTAAATTCTGTCAAATTTTGGTTGTGATTGGCTAGTCCAATCAATAGTTATAAACAACAAAGTTCTACCTCATATTGTTTTTTAGATATCGCCTGTAAACTTTAGGAGCTTTTCCTGCAAAACTCACTTTTTTGACTTAGCATGTTTTGGAATTGAGCTGTCGATATGTATTTTAATATACGATATTACGTACGATATTAAGAATACGAAATTGAAAAACACAATTCAGCTTAATCTTTTAATATACTGAAATGAAAAATTACAAATTCTGCAAATATAAAAACCATTATCGGCTATCGCTACCGCTAAGCTGCCGTTACTTACGTAAACTGATATTACCGTCACTTTTAAAATCAAAGTTTTCAATCACATATTGGCAAAATGGCGGGTCTACTATTTCGTTAAACATGTCACATATTTTAAGACTTGAATCGATTCGATTGGCTAGGTATAGACTCTTATCTTTAACATCGAAAAATCAATTATGCGATCAGGAAATTTGGTTTGCAATATCACAAGTCAGTGATATTCATATTATTAATAATAGGCTTGATCTATTCACCGTTACCGTTACCGTATTTCTAGCCAAATATTTTAAAATAAAATAGAACAGTCACGCCTCCCGTTTTGGTTTTTAGAAACCCAAATGAGACAATTTTACTTCATTTTGTGTGAAAAAATTCTTTTTCCAGATAAATAATCTGCAACAATTTTTTAAGTAAAATTTAATGCATTGTAAAATTGTCAAACTAAAAAAAAATGTTATTCCAATATGCCCCTGTTAGAAAACATAGTCCTTGTTGAAAAACCTACTTAGAGACTGTACAGAGAAGCTCTTGCAGCTTCCGGCCGTCGTCAAAAATTAAAAGCACCTCTACTGCGATTTCATGTCAAACGATACGCTAATTCGAAATGGTAGATTTACATACAAATATTTAAAGTTCGTTTTATTCTTACATTTTGTACAAAATTATGCAATTTCTTAAACTTACTCGCGATTTTGCGTCCACATTTGTTTTCCTATTTTCACAGAATTTTGAACTACATTTTCAGAAATCACTTTGATTGTCTCTTATCTTATGTATCATTGAATTTCATCTTTCGCAGCTTCAGTTGTTTGTGTTACGTCCAAGTAAACCAGATCTTTCAAATGGCTATAGATGAACTAATATAGTTGCTTTAAATCACATTCAGAAATTCTACTAACGATCAATTTATAATCACCCCTATCGTGAATAAAAATTCCACATGAAATTTGTTCGCTTTTCACATTTTTCCTATTAAAATTCAATGTTAAAAATAAAAGGAAACAAATTTCATGTAGAATTTTTATTCACGATAGGGGTGAATGAAACAACTGCAGTGTTTATGCGGCTGTGTAAATTGTGTTGACATCTAGCTGAATGTCGCTTCAAAAACGAACTTAAAGTCCCGGATTGCCCATAAGCATTTAGAAAAACCAATTGTTTTCTGGAGAAATATTCTCAGGAGACACAATTTTTTGGTTTCGTATCTATGATAGTTATGTGATCGTGTGGGCAGCCATGGAATGGACAATGTGACATGGAATGATGTGAAGCGATAGTTAGAACCAAAAATGCTTGGTTCGCAATTCCAAAAGAGCACTGTATATCTCAATTGAAGACTATGTCCAAAAAATGTGCAGCTGTTATTAAAAACAAACGATATCCTTCTAATTTATAATTTATCCAGTTTTTGTTTTTTTTTTTTTTGTTATTTTCTTTTGCCTTGTTATAAAATATTTATTTAGACAGGAAGTTGTGTTCTGGAAATAAATCCACCAATATGCAACAAATAAACATAACAAAAAGTGAAGCGGCACTGTAGATAAAACAATACAATTTTTTATAAATAGATTTCTAAAATAATTTATGTATAAATGTATTCTTTCTGTTTCTTTCTAGTTCTTTCTTCATTTTCACCAACATTAGATGCTATACTAAACATAAAATACCTAAATAATGGTGAGTTTTTATTTCCATAAATTTTATTAAAAATCTTTAAATATTTTGTAAATCTATGTATTATAATAATTAATTTTACCCCTATACAATTAAAATATGCCAACTAAAAACCCCACTATCCTTTCGCTGTTATTTAACATGTCTACTTTAACCCAGCAATTTGTCTAACATCACTACTGTTAATCAACAAAAAAGCTTTAAACATTTCACTGCACTTCCTAACTAACAGAAACCTGTTAGTTAACATAAACATATGATAAACATGCGCCCTGCATTAATGAGTGGTGCAAAAGAGACAAACAAACAAGAGAATAAACAAACAAAATAGCAAACACTAAAATACAAAGTAACAACATTTCTGTACACTAGTTATAAACAATAAATAACAACAATGCATATCATGATAAACAAATGGCTTCTTATAAGAATTTTTAAGGAATACATACATACTTACATACATTAATACTTAACTTTATTAAATACGAATTAAGTAAATAACAAATTGATCAACGATATTTGCTAAAAAGGAAAAAATACCAAATACATAATACCAAATGGTTATGTATGTAAATTATGTTTGCTTGTAAGTGCTACTGATAACAAAGAAATACATGTTTTTTACATTACAAATACATACAGTGATGGCCATATAATTAGATACGTTACTTTGATATAATAAGATCGCTGTGAAGCTTCTTTAACGACCTACACTGTAAATTGTTTTTACCGTTATTGAATGAGTAACCAATCAACATTGTTGTTGATGCACACGTTGAGTTTTAAGTTAAATTAAAAAATATAAAAATATTATTTTCACAATTGTTTTTTTTTTTTTTTGCTGGCCACGTAATTAGAAACGCGCATTTTTTTCTTTCACTTTTAAACTTTTTTAAATAATAGTGCTCAAGTGAGTATAGTTTGTTTAGTTTCGAGAATGGGCAAAACCTGCAGTGTTACAGTGTTGGTGCAATGCACTTGTATGAAAGTACAAAGAAGTTTGCAACCCCAGCTAGAAAACCTAGGACTCAAAAAACACTTTATCAGAAGACAGAGTTTTTTATAAAGCCAGTAAAAAAAATCCATTTTTATCTTCGCACGAAATAAAGGCTGAAATTGGACAGCAAGTAAGCGCCTAAATATCCACACAGACAATAAGAAGACGCTTAAATCAGTCAGGACTTCGTGGGTGCATTTCACAAAAAAAAAACTCATGTCTCAATAAAAATACTATGAAGCGGTTGCGGAGAAATGCTCAGAAAAGATACACGTTACTGGAATAGAGTTATCTGGAGCGACGAATCTAAGTTTAACTTGTTCCAATCTGATGGAAATCGTATGTTAGACGTCCTCCAAATAAAGCCCTGTTAAAACAGTGAAACATGGTGACGGGTCTATTATGATCAGGGAATATTATGCACGAGTTCAGGGAATAATGGATCTGCATCAATATAAAAACATTTTGGAAATTTTTTGATATTTATTTAGTCGGGCTCGAGTTCATTAAATTTAATTTTCATTAAATTATATTTACTGAAGGTAGTTGTAAAACAATTCCTACCTTCAGTAAAAATAATTTAATGAAAATTAAATTTAAATAATAAAAAATTTTTAAGTTGTAAAACAATGCCTACCTTCAGTCAAAATAATTTAATGAAAATTAAATTTAATGAACTCGAGCCCGACTAAATAAATATCAAAAATTTTAAATTAACAATTCGAATAATGTTATGGAACCGTACATTTTCCAGCATGACAATGACCCAAAGCACACTTCATGGTTAGTGAAGTGTTAAAACTCACTAAATGTAACCAATTTAATATTACGATTTTTGTTATTTAATTGTCCTTAAAATAGTATTAACGCTGTGATATTTTTTTATTTTAAACTTAATAATAATTTGTTACTTTACTATTTCTACTTATTAGTTTTAATATGTTCAACTAAATTTTTAAAATATATGAACAAATATATATGCTGAAAAGTCGTTTCTAATTATATGTCCACCAATGTACATAATTTATTTAAGCAACTTATACACATTTTGTGTATGTATGTACACCTAACGACATAAAAACAAGCAAAATTGCATAAATTTTTAAATTGAAATACATATTGCAAAAAATTTATGTGTACATTAGAGTTATCAAAAAGAATAAATTGTAGAAACACGTTCTAAAAAATATTAGGTTGATATGATAACGTTAATGAAACAATTTTTGCAAAAACTGAAAAAAATATCCAGAAAACAATTTTAGGAAATATTGTTCGTCCATACAATCTTGAAGCGGTCTAATGTACATATATTATTTATATCCGTATTCCGACAACTTGAACATTTTAACAAAATGAAAATTTTTAAATTTATTAAGTTAATAATTGTTATTAAACATTTTTATACTTTCCAACACCACAACTGGTGAATGGGTATATGTATATAAGAGGTAACAGAAGGGGAAAGACAATGTAGTTTTATACTTGTCTCTTTCTTTGAGAACTGCCTTTTTGTTTTTTTTATTTTTCTGGCGCAATAAAATTTAATTTTGGTCACAGAGTATTTTTGTATTGTTTGATACAATCATAAAAAAATGCATTTATATCATCTAACGAATGCACAAACTCCACAAAGCATAACAATTATTAAAATACAATTTAGTAGTTATTGAAATCACAAACATATAAAAAAAATTTCAATTCAAATATTCTAACTCAAATTGTTTTGTTTATTTTGTTTTGTCCACAAAATTCTTGTTTTTGTTCACGTTACCAAATACTACCACAAAATATTTTCTTTCTCTTTTTAAGAGAACTGCCTTATTGTAGCTGATTGTAACGATTTTGAAACGTCAAAGTTGTCCCTTCTGTATACTTTGTGGTTTGTCATTCCGTGTGTAACATTGAGAAGTAGTTATCTCAGACAGAACAAGATATAAATATTCTCGATCCTAATGATATTCTAAGTCGACTGAGCTACATATGTACTGTGAGCATCAAAATAAAGTGTACAAAAGTATTTGTTATAAAATATTTTTTATTTCAGCCTTTAAATATACGATTACATATACCATTTTTTATTTTCTAAATCAGTATTCAGTACTCTACCTAAATATAAAAAAACAACAACAAAAAATTACAACAACAATAGTTTTAAAACAAAAACAAAATTTATATCATATTTTAGTATGTATATCCGTCCATGTAGACCCTAGTCCTTCACTGTATATGTCATAAACAAACTGTTAGATTTTGTGAATATCGGTATAGCGGTATTTTGTTTAAATTCGAAAAGATATGTATGTATATCCTCATGTGTATGTATAAAATTCTCTGTACCAAATATAATGAAGATAGGTCCATTAGTGGTCATAATAAGGATCACTTCCGAAAACTAACTAAACCCACAAAATTGTAAGCCTCAAAAACATAGAACTCGTTATGTTATTGGATTTTAAAGTTATCAGTGCATAAATGGTCCTCTTCCACTATGACACACTCACGTTATTGAAATGAAATTCAACCTCTACTTGTAATCTTAATCTTTTTTATACACTTTCCTTAACCTGGTGAACATGTTAAAATGAACATGGAAATATGTTAAACTAATTTTTTTTTAATTCTTACATTACAGATATGATTAGACGTAGTAGTAGAAGCTTTGATAATTGTTACAATGAATTGAATTTCGCTCGTAAATCGTCATAGATTCGCTGAATACATATAATATTTTTCTTTCCATTTTCGACTGAATTCTCTTAATATACAATTTTATTAAAAAAGTAAAAGAATCTCAAAACCCCCTCAGATTCGATATATGTACCTTAAACTATTTTTTGTCGTTAGCTGTAAAATTCTCAAAACAACAACAACAATTAACTAACACAAACTGAATTAAAATGTTAATATCATTTTAATGCTTGCATTTTAGGTAAAATATTCAAAACAAAATTGCATTAATACTCAATCATCACAGATTGTCAATGATTCTCCCTATCGCTCTTGCACTCTCTCTTGTGGCTTCATTAACTGAGCAAGTGCTTGCTTTTCTTTGTTGGTTTATTTGAGTGAGTGAATGAGTGTTTGTGAATGTGTTATCATCAGTGTAACCATTTAAGCATTTTTAACATTTGGAATTTTCTTTCGCGTTTTTTAATAATATTTTTTAGCAATTTTAAGCGTTTTAAAATTTTAAAAATACTAAAATTTTTTTTGTTAATAAAAGCTTGAAAATAAAATAAAGAAAATTATAATTTTTTGGATACCAACAATTTTAAGAGAGTTATGCCCGATAAAGTAGTTTTCGAAAGTGGACCTTATATGGGAGCTATGACTTATTCTGGACCGATCTGCACAAAATTTTGTAGGTGTGATTAGGTTTCATATACAACATATTAGTGGTAAAATTAGTTTGGATTTGTTTTTAAAATCACAGATTTATAACTGATAAAACCCTATTTGGGATAAGTGAAATAATGCACTGATTATCCTGGATTCTGTCCTTTATATTAGATGTGGATTAAAAAAATTAAATAAATGTTTTCAAATTACACAAGATTAAGTAAGGCCTGATTCAGTAAAACTTATAAAACATTTGTCTAAAAAATTTGAAAATTTCTCAAAAAATATTTAAAAACTCCTGAAGAGAACCTTGTTCTTGAGTTCGAAGTTGTATTACTAATACAAAAAGTTAATTTTTTAATCATGTTTACCTGAAATTGTTAAAAATTATTTCAAGAAAGTACATATTTTAAAAATTTAGCACATTTTTTTTGGCATTTTCAAACAAATTTTAGCATTTTCTTAAACTGATTTAGTCGCTAAACATTTTGAGATCTGGTCATACTGGTTATCATATCACTCTTACACTCATACACATAAAAATAACCTCACAGAATTGTTGGTGTTCGTTTAACTCATTGACTGTTTTCGTCTCTGGCACTTACTGAGGCCGAGTGTATGTATACATGGCTGTCTGACTGACTGCAGTTGAAGTAGTAAAAGTACTATAAAAAGTCTTGCGCCGGTCTCTGCTCTGCTGTCAGTTAATTCGCTGTATTCACATTCTGTATTTTTCTGTGTACATTTTGCGATAAAGAAAATTTCCAAGAGCTTCGAAAAAAGTGAGAAAAAGTCTATGTTTCGCAGCTAAAAACATTCACAAGCTATCCTAACTTCGTAGAGGATGGGCGTCCAGTTTTCGTACTCCGTCGCGTAAATTAAACAAAGACAAAAAACATATTTTTTATAAAATATTAAAAATAAAAATAAATAAATTCTAAATAAATACAGTTTGTTTGTTGTAAAATACAAAAAAAATCTATTCATTCTGAAATAGAAAAAAAACAACAACCGTTGCTAGTGTTTAAATATTAAAAAAGATAAAAACACGCGTTTTTGGAAATAAATTAAAACCAAAATCGAAAAAGTGAAATGTATTAATTATTTAAAAGAAAACTTTAAAACACCTCACAAAAAAAATAAATAACGAGACCTTTTCGTAAATCATCAACCACAACTCTTTAGTACAAATCTACAGCATCCTGTTACACTTCTGCCGTCGACTTATCCTTGACCTTCACAATAATTAAGAAATTCTATATTTTAAACTAAATAAAATTAAAACAGAAAAAAAATGGCTTTACGTTGTGCTGGTCTTTTCTTGGGCAAAGAGCTTGCCTCTGCCACCAAACAATTGCGCGCCTTCGGCACTACCCCAGCTGTTATGGGCGGTTTCTTAAAAAACTCCCCCAATACTGCCTTGGACAAATCCATTTTGGAGCGTTATCGCAATTTGGAAATCCCCAGCAATCGTGTCCAGGCCACTTACTTGTGGATCGATGGTACCGGTGAAAATATCCGTTTGAAGGATCGTGTTTTGGACAAAATCCCTACTGGAGTAGAAGATTTGCCCAATTGGCAGTATGATGGTTCCTCCACCTACCAGGCTGCGGGTGAAAATTCCGATACCACTTTGGTGCCCCGTGCCATTTACAAAGATCCCTTCAAGCCCGGCAAGAACGATGTTATTGTCATGTGCGACACTTATTTGGCTGATGGCAATGCTACTTCATCCAACAAACGTGCTGCTTTGCAGGATGCCATCGAAAAGGTAGCGGATTATGAGCCCTGGTTCGGCATTGAACAAGAATACACTTTATTGGATGTTGATGGCCGTCCCTACGGCTGGCCCGCCAATGGTTTTCCTGCCCCCCAAGGCCCCTACTATTGCGCCGTGGGTGCTGACCGTGTGTATGCCCGCGATTTGGTAGAGGCCCATGCCATTGCCTGCCTGTATGCTGGCATCGATTTCGCCGGCACCAATGCTGAAGTTATGCCCGCCCAATGGGAATACCAGGTGGGTCCCAGTCTTGGCCTTAAGGCCAGCGATGATTTGTGGGTGTCTCGTTATATTTTGCATCGCATTGCCGAAGAATTCGGCGTGGTGGTCACCTTCGATCCCAAACCCATGGAAGGACAATGGAACGGAGCTGGCGCCCACACAAACTTCTCCACCAAGGCCATGCGTACTGATGGCGGCATGAAGGCCATCGAAGAGGCCATTAACAAACTGAGCAAACAACACCAGCGTCACATCAAGGCCTACGATCCCAAAGAGGGCAAGGACAACGAACGTCGTTTGGTCGGACGCCTGGAAACCTCCAGCATTGACAAATTTTCCTGGGGTATAGCCAATCGTGGTGTCAGTGTACGTGTGCCTCGCGGTGTTGCAAATGCCGGCAAGGGCTACTTGGAAGATCGTCGTCCCAGCTCCAATTGTGATCCTTATGCTGTCTGCGATGCTCTCATTAGAACCTGTTTATTAAATGAATAAATTGACGAAGTTCAGAGCTTATCACTATCCACATTCAAATCATTAACAATAACTACATGAACTACATGTAAACCTCTCTCCCTTTTCAGACATGAACAGAGGGCTGAGAGTTTTTTTAACATATAAATAATAACAACATCAACAATTACAACAACATTAACTACTATTATTATTAATATTATTATATTAGAACTCATTTGAAAGACATCCAAGCATAAGTTCCGTTAATTAAAATTTTTAATCAAGAATGAGTTTATTCCATTAGAAACCACACAAACCCACCCCCAATAACATAAAAAACCTATTATGTATAATAAAAAATGATGATTATAACACGATTAAGAAGAAGGGACATCTAAACTATTTTATATTTTATATTCACTTGTATATATTTAAAAGAAAAACAAAAAGAAATTCCTTTAATTAAATAATTGATAGAAAAAAACATCCTGTTTTTATACTTATATACATACATACATCTACACAAACCTAAATATAATTAAATTAAAAATTGCTACTAATTTTTTTTTCATTTTAACTTATGTTTCTTGATTTTTCTTTTTCAGTAAATTATGTATTCTTATAATTTTTTATAGCATTTAAGTTAAATATTGCCATAAATTTTATTATTAATAATTATGCTAAAAAAACAAAAAACATGTACATATTTTTATTATAAAAAATATATGCTACAAAAGAAATATTGAAAACCAAAATGACTGCACAATTTTATTTCAACATAATTTTACTTAAAATTTTTGTTTTATAAACAAAAACGCACAACAAACAACATTTGTTATTAACACACTACAACAACTCAATTTGTACACATTTCAGTTTTGGATAGTATTACCCGGGGCCCCCCCCTCTCCCTCGCATCCTCATCAATAAATGCGCTTTAAAAATAACATGAAAACCAAATAATTGTTGAAAATTTAACAAAATATTTTTTTCAAAATTTTTGCAAAATGAACAAAATATTTTAAATGACAGAAAAGAAAAAAAAACTAAAAACAATAACAAAAATATCCTACAAAACATATTCACTAAATTACTAAATAAAATACATATTATAGTTGTTAGTTTCATGAAAACAAAAAACATTTAAAAACAAAAATAAATATATAATGAAAATATTCTAAAACTTAAAAAAAAATATCTTAAAATCTAAAAGTGTTTTTGTTGCTAAATACTGCCTGTTAAAGGCTTCATTAGTCTTTACTTTCTGTTGCTGTTCTGTTCCGTGTCGTTCTGTTGTTAAATTTTTGTAGTTAGTTTTTCCGTATAAAGGTATCAGATGTTTTAGGTAAACAGGCAACACACCGCGAAAATAAATCAAAAAATACAAATCAAAGTTTTTTTATTGTACAATATGTCATTACTTTCGAATAAAGTAATGAGTTTTTCGTCATCCATCGTTTATTTTTTATATTTTTATAACTTTTATACAAAAACTTAATTAAAATCAAAGAATAAACCAAAAATTTTTTGTTGTGCAGATGTCAGCTGTTGTGTGCTGTCACTTACAATTACTTAGCAAATTTTTGTTTTCAACAGGTTCGTCCGCAACGGCACGAAAAGTAACAAAACAACTAACGACTTCTACGCGTTTTCTATTAAACAGAATCAAGTCAGCTGATTCGGAACGGAACAGAAAGCACAGACTAATTCTGCCTTTATTCATGCCATAACCTCTAGTAGGGCCTTGTATTACCCATTCAATCTCTCAAATGATTAGTTGTGTGCAGTGTGACCAGAGCTCAAATAGTTTAGCGTCTAAAAAATGCTTAAATTTGTTTTAAAATGCCAAAAAAAAAATGTGAAAAATTTGTTAAAATACTTTCTTGAAATAATTTTTAACAATTTCAGTTAAACAATACAACTTTGAACTCAAGAACAAAACTAATTAAGGTTCTCTTCAGGAGTCCAACCGTAAAGATCACTTAGTTTTTAAATATTTTTGAAGGGATTTTCATACGAGTTTTTTAGACAAATGTTCTATAAGTTTTACTGATTCAGAACTTAATCGTCTGTAATTTGAAACCATTTATTTAATTTTTTAAAATATAAAGAATAGAATGCAGGGTAATCATTATTTTACCTAGCCCCATACAAATGTCCTCCGTAAATAGGGTTTTATAGGTCATAAATGTGTGATTTAAAAAACAAATCCAAACAGATTTTGCCACAAATAAATTGTATATAAAATCTAATCATACCTACAAAATTGTGTGCAAATCGGTCCGGAATTAGTCATAGCTTCCATATAAGGTCTAATTCCGAAATCTTGTTTAACGGGCATAACTGTTTTAAAATTGTTGGTATCCAAATAATATCTAACATAAATATGTTTCATATAAACACAATTCATTCAGTACAATTTTATGATAATCGATCCATAATTAGCCATAGCTGCCATATAAGGTCCAATTCAAAAAATCTTTAAAACGACCATAAATCTCCTACAAATTTTGGTATCGAAATACAATTCAACACAATTAACATTCATATATGTATGTATAGTATATTGTACATACATATGTATATACATATACTATGACCCTCAAAAGTGAGTAAACACAACAAATTATTTGATTTTTTTAAGATAATGAAAATCCTAAAATCTATCCATCGATTGAAATTTAAAAGTTTCCTTTTGTTGGATATTTGGTTGAATAATAGATTCGGTTATAAAAAAAAAAAAATTATCTTGAACTATAATGCTTTTCATATTCTTAAAAAAATCAAAAAATTCACTTTTGAAGCTGTGTGTATAGAAATCACGACACCTAATTTTATTATGATTGGTTCGTAGTTAGTCATATCTCCCATATAAGACCCATCTGAAAATCATTTTAACATGCATACAGTTTTTTAAAGTGTTTATATCGAGATACAGTTTAACACAAACTATATTTATATTCTCAGAAGTCATGCCACAAATTTTTTTAACGATCGGTCCATTATAGATCTTATATAGATTCCATTTCTAAAAAATTGTTATTGCAAATATACTAGGTGTGGGGTATTAAATACTCTGACTGACCAAACATATTATTAAAAAATGCTTATTGTAAAATTTTGCAGCTAAATCAAAATAAAATAAGCCAAATTTAGCCGCAAAAATGCTAAAATGGCCACACTAGTTGTGTGATTTACTCATCATTTGACCCACACTAATAGTATTTCTTTTAAATTAAATATACCGGAAGAGAGTCACTAATGAGATCAATGCTCTCATTAAAATCTTTGTCTACAAGCAGTACTGCCAGATGATTTATTTTCAAATTCCCAAATCAATTTATTAGAAAATTCTGTTTTCTATCAACTAATTGTATAATGATTGCTTATTATTGGGTGTATACTTAGAAAATGCGGGTTTCAGAACACATGACGTGTGTACATAAATTTTATAAGTGATTTTTGTGACTGCCATTTATTCTCACTTACATACATAGTTATTAAACATTATAGTGTAAACTATAAAGCTTCAAAAATGTCGAATTTTGTGCCAACAAAGCGTCATATGCTTAAAATTTTGATCTACTTCTTTAATTTGAAAATTTGTTAAAACAGAAACAAAAGAAACGTTTATTCATTACTAACAAGTAAGAGTTATCCGCAGGCCCACGATGTCGAACGATAACGTTCGCTTAGATAAGACTTAAGACACAAACTTTATTGTGGAATAAACAAACTTGATTGAGTAAAAAATAGATACGATAAAAAGTTTGTGTCTTAAATCTTATCTAAGCGAACGTTATCGTTCGATATCGTGGGCCAGGCGGTTAATATTCGGCTGTGCCGAATCTTACATATATACACACCACCAAATCACCCTTAATGGGGCCAACTTCATAAAATATTGTACCGTAATTTCTACTTATTTTAGGTTTGTTTTAGTTGAATTTCATCTCAATAAGGACATTTATAAGAATTTTATGCATATTCCAGTTATAATCAAAAATAACAAACTATAAATTAAATACCAAAAAGCTCTAGGCAACTGATTTTGGCTTCAAAAAACGTCAAAATTGTCAACTCTTTTATAAGAGATTTATGTAAGTGATTTTTCAAATTGAACTTTATATGACGACTAAGGTCAAATATGGACCGATAATCATTAAATTGGGTGTGAATATTTCTATATATGTATGGACTATTTGTGTCGAATTTAAACTTGCTGCTGATGCTTATAAGAGATTTATGCGTATTTAAGTGGTTTCCGGAAGTGGACTTTATATGAGGGCTATAATCAAATATGGTCCGATCATCATGAAACTTAGTAAGACACATTAGATGTGTCTACGCATTACTTTTGTTAAATTTCGACTTGTTAGTGATTTTCATAAAAGATTTATGCGCATTTAAATGATTTTCGGAAATGATCTTTGAGATTTGAGATTCTACTTTACATGAATTTTGTATCTATACCGCTTTTCTTTAGAATTTTATGTGCCATAAAATTATATTCCACGATAAGGCTATAGAAAGGCTAGGAGAAATCGTGGACCGATTCTTATCACTTTCAACAGGACTTGTCGTTCTATGATAAAAATAAAGTGTGCAGAATTTCTTGGTATTATCTGCATTATATTTGAAGAAAATAGCAAAAGATATCTGAAAAATATCGAGGTAGTCTGAAACTTTTATCTATAACTCAGATCCTACTGGACCGATTTTGCCCATTTTCAATTTTCAAAAGACAATGAAATTCTTACCAAACATTCTTTGGCTAGATCGTCTTAGAATCTTATAAGGACCCAGAATATATAAACCTTTTGGCTCTACGACCATTATTTCGATGCGTTACAAACGGAATAACAAACGTAATATGGCTGTCGAATATAAACGTTACAGCAAAGGCCCTTTTAACATTTTACACACTTAATTTTCCATGAGATTTTATTTGGCGTAGGGGAATATACAATGCGTCCATGCCGTTTATAGCTAATGTGTTTGTTTTGTTTAAATGAATTCCCAGACATTGATACACACTGTTTGCAAAACCGCTGGTGTTTACTTTACACATTCAAGTGTAAAAAAAAAACTTTTCAATGCCACTCACTCAAACAAAACATTGAGGTAGTTGATGGGAAATTATTTCAGTGTAATAATTATTATTTAAATTATTTCCTTTAATTTAATAAGAAAAATACATATTATAAACGGTTCTAGCAAAAGTCATGTCTTTATGTTAATATTTGGTCTATATATTAAGTAATAAAACCACACAACACCCGCTTCCAAGTGGAAACTTGGAAACTTGAAAAAAATCATGTTTTCTGAAATTAGTGCTAGCGATTTCCATGTCCCCTACAGAAGACAAGATTTTAACTTTCTGAAAATAAATAAATTCTCTTAAGAAGTTATTATGTTAAAAAACAATAACCCCCTTATTCATAAAACTTGTCAAAGGTTTATAACAGGCTTATAAAGCAAATTTTGTATGGATATTTGCTTTTATAGTTCCAGCTTCCTATATAAAGATATAGGTCGACTTGGGACTTACTTGAATCGATTGTGGGATAACCTGGCAGTTTGAGGGATTTTTTCTCCGTCAAAAAATAACAGCTGTCAATTATCACAGCTGTATTTTTTCGTCGCTATTGTGTTTCATAAGACGAATTTGCACAGCGAATTATAACCGCCTTATTCGCCTTATTTGACGTTCGTCTTAGTTGTGTTCTTAGTATTACTTCAGAACAGGATGTGAAATTGGCTTTTGATTTTGGGTTTTGTCTTTAATATATAAACAATTCTTTTAGAGCTAAATCCATGTGTTACCAGAAAATTTGCAAAAGTCACATAATAATGGTCAATACTTTAAATTAATTTATAATGTTTTAAATATGTTTTAAAATAAAGGTTATATACTATTGTCTATATGCCCCAACTAACACTTTTTTGAATTTACTAGTTTTATAATACACCAACATAAATTCTTCAAAAACATGTTACTGTTTTTAAGGACGCACTCCTCATGTTCAACCGATTCGAAATATACATATACACCCCTATCGTGAATAAAAATTCCACATGAAATTTGTTCCCTATTATTTTTATTACCATTGGATTTTAATAGGAAAAATGTGAAAAGGGAACAAATTTCACGTGGAATTTTTATTCACGATAGGGGTGATAGTGATATACACATAGAACAGAAACTTGAAATAAACTCAAACAAAATATAATTTTTGTATTACAATGCTATTCAATTGGTTAAATACATTCCACGTAATCCAGCGTGAAGTCCATTGTCTCTTAAGTGTCTCCAAGTAATCTAGGTCGTAGTCTTTTTAATCTTTTTATTATACTGCACTTAGACAGTAGTTTTTTTCCGAACCAGAAGTATTCAATTGTCATCGTCCTTTTGTAATTAGGAGTTAATTCTTTGTAGTCTGGGGTTTAGACAATTGACTTCCGTCTTCGAAGCAAACTGGTCAAATAGTTAATTCTGCAACTAGTTGTCATTGTAATAATATGTGTAAGTAAAATCACTAGTTCGGCTCATTGGCTCATAACAGCTGATATCTTTGTTGGAACATTAATTGGTAAAAAATTGGTTAAACCTTTTTGAATTGTAATTTAGGAAAACGTTTATTTCATTAATACATAATCACCCCTATCGTGAATAAAAATTCCACATGAAATTTGTTCCCTTTTTACATTTGTCCTATTAAAATTCAATGTTAAAAAAATAAAAGGGAACAAATTTCATGTGGAATTTTTATTCATGATAGGGATGATTATTTACAATTTTATTTTAAATTATTAATTAAGTATTTAAGTGAGGAGTGTCATTTAAAATAACCATAAAGTTAACTTTAAAATCTTAAAAATAAATTTAAACTCTTATTAATTTCACTCAATAAATCTATAACATAAAAACTGCATAAATTAACCTAAAAGTCTAGAAAAGAAAGCAATTTATTTTATTATTCCCTTCGTTCTCTTTTTATTACACTTCAAGTTATTGATTTAATTCGAATGACCCTTGTTCTAAATTAATGAGCTGTGCGTTCCATACTTAAATTGTATAAGAAAAATAAAATCAAGGTTAAATTCCAGGCATCGATAATGTTTTGTAGTCATATATGTACATAAATTTATTATGGATTACAATAAAGGATTTGTTAATAAACGATGTTTTTAAATAGATTTATTTGAACAGTTTGTAATTTAAAATCATAAACAATGGAGAAGGAATAAAATATTTAGAAGACAAATGTTAGTGTTAAACAAAGGTTAAGCTAAGGAAAGGAACTACTATTTGTTTCCAAAGTTTTAGGGATTGGTTTTAATCTTAGCACTTTATCTGGAGATGTCACCGAACTAACCCTAAATTAACTGTTTTAGATATAAAAACCGCAAAGTTTTTATGCTTCGATAATGTCGAATTTTGTGCCAACAAAGCGTCATATGCGGGAGGTTTTGCTTTACTTCTTTAATTTGGGAAAAGAAAAGAAAAGCACATCGAAGCTTATGCTGAATGTGTTCCCATTGTTTCAATGTGCGGGAGATGGTTTGTGCGGATCAGAAGTGATTAATTTCGATCGCCCAGGCCAGACAAACAAATTTGAAGAGCAAGAATTGAAAGCATTACTCCATGAAGATTGTTGTCGAACGCAACGAGAGCTTCCAAAATTATTGGGAGCTACTTTAGCAGCAGTAGTCATAAAAAAGGAAGGAAATTGAAGTCGAGAGACCTTGAAAAACGATTTTGCATGTCCGAAATGCTGCACTGAATCGTTACTTTCGGCTCAAAATTTATCCAGTACTATTACTCGAAGCCTAAGAGATCGTACATGAAACTCGGCCAAACAGCCGAATCGTCACCAAAACCAAATAAATATTCATGGCCCTAAGGCACCAAAAAGTCATATCTATTAAGAGCTTTTAAAATCAGAACCTAGACCGAGTTCAATTGATTTGAATATGCGGCCAGACACGAAAGCGTAATATTCGATCATATCAACGGCTCGGCTACATGTTGCAATAACTGTTACAAATTATTTTGAAAGAAGTGGTTATGAATGTTTTACCTAACCTGCCTTTTAGTCGAGATCGATAATGGACAACCACTCTTGGATACGCTTCACTTCAAAACAGAGTTGGATTGATTCGTTCTTGTGCTTAAAAGATGAGCATTTATTTTTACGCGGTATCCATTTATTAGACGGGAAAATGTCATAGCTTACAATGACCAATACTTTAAATAAAGTTACATATATTTTAAAAATGTTTCAAAATAAAAGCAAAAATTTAACAAAACCATACATTTTTAAAATATACACCCAATAACACTGATTTAACAAGCGGGGCATCCAGTGGGTTAAGCTAAATCGAGTACGCTAAATCCAGTAGTGCTAACCGTTTTTTATGTTAGCTCTAGTTTTCGAGATATTACCTTACTAAAAAAAAATGGAGGAGGTTGCGCAATAAATATTCACGTAACTCGAAAATTGTTTAGTTTATGGATTAAATAAAAAAAATCGAAATACGGCAACAAAATTATCTTTACGCTGGACTAAAGTCGTTTTGGAAATTTTTGTAATTTTGCATTTCCAAAAACGACTGCTCAGATTAAAAAACATTTTAGTCCTACTTAAAGAAAATTTTGTTTCAGAATTTCGAGTTTTTTTTTTTGTATTTAATTCCATAAACTAAACAATTTTCGATTTCCATATTTTAAATAACGCTATATCTCGAAAACTAGAGCTAACATAAAAAACGGTTAACACCACTGGATTCAGCATACTCGATTTAACTTTATCCACTAGGTGCCCCGTTTGTCGGCAAAAAAGTGTCAAAATCAAGTTTGACAGTGTTATTTGATTATACGTTTACCAATTCGTTTAAAATTCATTGGTGAATTATCCACTCTTGCTGCAATTAGACAAGCGAGGTGATGCATCCTGTTTTCAGCAATTAAGCTAGTTTAGGAATATTGTTTGAAAATCATAAATTTTGAAACAAAAGTACACAGGCGACACAGGTGGCATTTACTGTAATTAACTCTTAATAAGCGTAACATAAAAATTGTTTAGAATTTAAAATTTTTTATGCTCAAACATAATAATTTTCAACAACAGCTGTTAACAGATAGTGTCATACCAAGCAGCCAGTGTTTTTCCTTTAATGAACATACAAACATATTTTAAAATATGTATGTACATACTTACATATGTATGTATGTCCATACATAGGTACATACATGCCTAAATATGTATGTATTTTAAAAATTTTCCATTAGTTTTTCTAAATGGAAAATTACTCTTTTCACAAATTTTGAAAACATTTTAAAACTCAAAACAAAAATGAGTAACAAATAATTTTAAACATACATACATATGTACATACATACATATGTTTGTGGAAAATTTATTAATTTTATTGTTTGCCAATACAAACAAAATAAAAAAGAAACCACAAAATAAATATGTACATATGTACATTAGTAAGTATGTACAGTGGCACAGTAAAGTATACATACCCCCTTGAAAAACGTGGTTTTGGGTTATCTATTAACAATTTAGCAATAAAGTTCATTTCAAACAAATTCAATCGAACAACAAACAATAAATATTGACCAAAAATTTTTTTACACACAATATTTATTAACAAAAATATATAAAATTAATTTTTTCAAACACAGAAAAGTCTGCATACGGCTATGTGGAAAAGTAAATAAAATGGAACTCCGTACTTAAACAGTGCTACCACACACTTCAGGCATCTTCACGAGATACTGTTGTTTATAAAAAAGTTTAATTGTTGTTAATTTTGCAGTTAATTTTGTTATTTAACGAAAATGAGTAAAGAACTTTGTGTAAAAGTGCGTGAGCTTATTGTAAAGTTCCATAAAGAAAAAAATCTTTAATAGAGATTGAAAAACTAGTTGGGCATCCAAAATCAAGCATTCAGACAATAATTCGGAAATATAATGAAACAAAAAGTGTAGAAAACAAACCAAGAAGTGGTCGCTCACCTAAACTGACTCCACCTGCAAAGCCGCAAATTTTGTTGAATGTTCAAGAAAAGTAGAAATTGCAAAGACTTTAGAACGCCAGCATATTGCTTCAGTGCATCAAGAAATGTGAGACATGTATTAAAAAGCAATGGATTTCACAGCCGTGTGCCCCGAAAGAAGCCGTTTATTAGTAAAATAAATATGCAAAAACGCTTCGAATTTGCTAAACAATACATTGATGCAGATGAGGGTTTTTGGGCTAATATTTTATTTAGCGACGAAAGCAAGTTCAACTTGTTTGGTTATGACGGAAAACAAAAAGTATGGCGTTGAAACAACGAAGCATTATTGCCTAAAAACTTGCTTCCTACAGTGAAACACGGTGGTGGCTCCATTATGGTATGGGGTTGCATGTCGGCGGCTGGGGTGGGTAATTTAGTATTTATCGATATACTTAAATATTCTCAAAGATAATTTGAGGCAATCCGCGAATAAATTGGGTCTTGCAGAAGGTTGGTACTTTCTGCAAGACAACGACCCAAAGCATGCTGCTAAAGAATGACCACTGTATAACGTGCCTCATCAACTTTATTCGCCACCTCAGTCACCGGATTTAAACCCTATAGAGAATTTATGGGATGAATTAGACCGCCAAGTTAGAAAAATAACGATTAAAAATAAACAGGATCTTAAAAACGCTCTACTTGAAGAATGGAATTTAATTTCAAATAATTACACACAAGTATTAGCAAATTCTATGAAAAGTAGATTAAATGCTGTTCTACAAAGCCAAGGGGGACCCACTAAGTATTAATTTTGTTGTTTTTTTTATTTACTTCTAACCCAAATAATTTTTTTATTTAAAGTATGTAGACTTTTCTGTGTTTGAAAAATGAATTTTATATATTTTTGTTAATAAATATTATGTGTAAAAAAATTTTTGGTAAAAATTTATTGTTTATTAATAATTTTATTTTTTTTCAGGCTAAAATGGCCTAAATTTATTCAATGTAAATAAAAATCCAATTTTAATTACAATATTTTCCTGACGTTTCGTCGATTGTTTGTTTATTTGTTGTTCGATTGAATTTGTTTGAAATGAACTTTATTGCTAAATTGTTCATAGATAACCCAAAACCCCGTTTTTCAAGGGGGTATGTATACTTTACTGTGCCACTGTATGTAAAGATATGGACTTATGCCCTGCAAATAACGCGACTAGTCCATATATGCATGTAAAGACTAGACCAAAGAGGAGTAGGAGTACTCCAAAATTACTTCAAATATATGAAAAAAGGTGGTCGATTTAACATTGCGATGTCCTAGGATTGTACCATATAACCCATCGGAGTAGTCCCAAAACTACTCCATGCTCTACTCCATGGAGTACTCAAGAGGGTTATTTTTAAACAACAACAACTCAATATGCAATCGTGTTAACACGAAACCATGTCGTTTAACTACAAACTCTTGTTTAACTATGACATGGTCCATGACTGCATTACATTGGACCATGTTGTAAGTAGTCCATTTCATCTGAAATGGATCACGTAGACCAATATTCACCCCTATCGTTTATCATCTGACACTTGCCTGTAATACTGTCTTTCTAGCTCTCAGTAGGTACCTACCTATTCAAATTTTAATTTACATTTTGTTTCTTGTCTTTTTAAATCTCCCCCTCCTCTTTTATTTTATCTTTTGTTTTATTAAATTTTATTTAAAAACATTTGATTTGTTGTTTTGTTTACAATTGATTTGTTATATTTTTTTCAAACGCACAAGTTTTTTGTTCTTACAGTTCTTTTAGTTTTCTTATTCTTGTTTTGTTTTGTTTTGTATATTTTTTGTATACCTACATACATTGTACATTGTTGTTATTCTCGTTTGCAAAGGTGTTTGGTTAGTTGCTTATTTTAATGATTTTTGTTGTTTTTGTAAATGACATTGAAAATCTGTCTCTATTTTATTTAAGTGGCATATGTATGTATGTGTTCATATTTACGTAGTAAATGTCTCCTTTTACTAATGACTTTTAGGAAAATATAAATCACAACTAACAACAACAACAATTGCAGCTAATAGCCGATTAAAAATGGGTGAAAAGGAGAAGAAAAGGACACTTGATACTAGGGATGCCAATCATATACCGAATTTTTTAAAACAAATCCCGGGATTAATAAATCCTGCAAATTAGTATTTATGTAAAAAATCCAGTGAAATACATACATATGTACATATGTATATTTGTTTTTATCTGCTTTTTGGCATTACACAAATACAAAACATCTTCACTTAATGTCAAGCAATGTTTTTTTTTAGCATTTTTAATAAGAGAAAATAAACAGATTCCACATTAAATCACAAATTGAAAAGATCAGAAACGTTTCAAAATTATTTACAAAGTCACCAACAAAAATTAAAATTTTACAAAAGTATGTTGAAATGAAGGTGAAAGAATAAAAATTAATTTTGGATTACCAAACATGAACGCACTATTTGTTTTACAAAAATTGCAGCTAACATTCGTCACGATTAAAAATTGGTGAAAAGAAAAAAAAATGGATGTCAATCCCGAAATTTGTTTTACAACAATTACTTAAACAAATAGTTGTCATTATAAAGCCGGTTAAAGTAACAGTGACGTCGTTTGTCGCAGTGGCATAAATCTCTGCCGATGTTGCACATTTATTTAAGCTCAAAGAGATATCAAAAAGTGTTTGCATATTAAGCCATGAGGTGGTGAAGCCAGAAATCAAGGATGATTTACTCAAAACTTTTAAACTTTTTGAAAACAAAAAACAAGTAAGAAAGTATAGTCGGTCAAGCCCGACCATATAATACCCTACACCCAATATATGTTTAAAACAGTTTTTCAGAAATGGACGCAAAAGTAAACTTCAGATGTTTTTTGGCTGTAATTAAAAATAAATGAAAAACTTTGATTCTTCTTGTGGATTATTTTTAGTTGGTCTTTTAATTTTTTTTACATCAAGTCGAGAATATGATGTCATGTGAATGGCCGCCGTCACAGTTGATTGTCATTTGAGCCCTTTTTATGGCATTTCCCATCACTTTGGCCAAAACTTCCGGCGATAGGTCCTCACATTCTTGACGAATATTGCCTTAAAGAGCTGCAAGAGTCTGAGGCTTGTTGACATAAACCGGCGACTTCAAAAAGCCCCACAAAAAGAAGTCTGGAGCGATTAAATCAGGCGATCTTGCTGGCCAGTGCAAATCGCCAAAACGGGAGATTAGGCGCCCGGGAAATGCATCCTTCAGCATATCGGTTGTGGCACGTGCAGTGTGTGCCGTTGCACCGTCCTGTTGGAACCACATGTTTTCCAATCCCAATTCATCAAGTAGCGGCAAAAAGAACTCGTTGATCATTGCTCAGTAGCGCTCACCATTCACAGTAACCGTTTGGCCCGCGACGTCTTCGAAGAAAAATGGTCCGATGACTCCTTTAGCGAAAACAGCACACCATGTAGTGACTTTGAGCGGGTGTAATGGCTCTTCGTGGGTTACACGCGGATTTTCAGTGCCCCAGAAGCGTAAATTTTGCTTATTTACGCACCCGCTGAGATGGAAATGGGCCTCATCACTCATGATTATTTTTGATGAAAAATCATCTTCCTCTTGGTGGTGATTAAGGATGGCATGAGCGTATGTTAGACGCGATTGGCGGTCAGCAGCTAACAGCTGATGCACCGTCTGGACTTTGTACGGAAACATCTTCAAATCTTGTACCAAAATTCGCTGTAAAGACCGTCGACTGATGTCGACGGCGCTTCCATGACATCCGCGGCTACAGCAGCAATATTCTCTGCAGAACGGCTACTCCGGGGTCTGACACGCCTGGCAGCATCTCGTGTTGTGCCAGTCTCTTCGAGGCGAGCGGCTAAACGTTGCAGTGTTTCACCAGTAGGCGTTGGACGGCCAGGAAATCTGCTACGAAATTCACGTTGTACCAAAGTCACCGACCGATTATTGGTCAAATAAATAGTAAGCAATATTCCGCGTTCTGGAACAGTGTAGCGTAACATTGTTTATTAACGTGTATTTCGCATGTGTTTACTACACAAATGTCAAAACAGAACTGACATTAGGGGCTAATCGCAAAATTTATAGCATTTTCTGATAGGAGGATGAATTTTGCGCCACCTTGTATAACCTATTGTGGACCGATCATCCAAAAATTTAGTGTCATGATGTCTGTGAATATAAGTATTATATGTGTTAAACTTTATCTCGATATAAATACTTTTAAACGATTTATGGAGCTAAAAGTGAATTACGGAGAGGGTCTTATATGGGAGTTTCGACTAATTATGGACCGATCATAATAAAATTGTACCGTATTATTTTTAAACATATGAAATATATTTTCGTTCAATATTATTTGGAAACCAACATTTTTAAGGGAGTTATGCTCTTAAAAGTGATTTTCGAAAGTGGGTCTTATCTCCCATATAAGACTAAAGCTAGATTGACACGATTCTAATTTTCTTCAAAATTGCTCTTCAAAATGCTTCAAACTCGTGTAAATGGCAAAATTTCTTCAAAATTTATTTATTTAATATTATTTAATAACTATTTTGAAGAAATCCATTTTGAGCGAGTTGTGCTTATTAAAGTGATTTTCGGAAGTGGGTCTTATATGGGTAATAAGACTAATTATGGACTGATCATAGTAAAATTGGACCGTCTTATTTTTAGACATATGAAATATATTTTATATACATACGAGTATTTATGGTGTGCAGCGATTATAATTATTGATGGATGGAATGAATGATATTTTGCTGATGTAACCGCTATAACTTTTGTCGTTATTCAAAGAGGTTTCTAGCAATGGAAATTTTAGGAAATTCTTGAGAAAGCAATAATTGTTTATATTTATATTTATGTGCAAGTACGTCAACAATAAATTCTGAAATTAATTTAATAAAGAGGTGAAGATTGTTCTCTTCTAAAGTTTCTAATTTGTAGAGTCCGGCCGAATTCGCGTCTGACATTTGTCCTAATATCATTTAAAATATTCAAATAAATTCAAATATCAAGTTCTGGTTCGGTTTTAAAACCCCGGTTTCAGTCGGTCTCTCTTATATCCAATTTTAGAGATTGGGAATTGGGAACAAAAGTTTCGGTGGCTGTGTAACATGTGACATATTCCTGTTAAAACCACTTGCCGTTGATAGCCATATCATTAATAAAAGGCCAAAATTTAATTGCTAATATCTCTCGATAGCGTGATCAATTCACTGTAGCTGCATTTCCAGTCGAATTTTCGACATTAAGATAGACCACTCATGCCTTCAGGCTTCATAACACAGTGACAAGTTCAGGGCTTCTCAACGATTGCTATTGGATTTTCAGGAGCTCAAATGCAGCAATTTTGCTAGTTGGCGTATCCAAACAATTTAAGTTAAGTTTTATCTGAAAAAAAATATATTTTCCTGAAAAACCAGCGGGTTGTTCTTCAATAAATTTAGCGAATCAGCCAGCTTTAATTAATGCGCCAGTTGCATCTTATAAGTTTGCAAAGCTAAATCCTTTTGGATAGCACCCATTGTTGGAAACATTGAGGAATTGACAAATTCGTATCTCCTTTAACACTGCAGTTTACGACTGCGATATTTTCACTTGAACGTTCGGTTGAACACGAGTTGGCGGTGGCAAATTATGTAGCGAGCAAGTCGACTAAATTTTATCGACCAAATTAATAATATCGGTCTCAAAAGGATAATCTCAGAAGACTTGTTTCTTAAATATCTTGTCGAAATTATTTAATGAGAAGTTCCACAAGTGAGAAATAGCAACTCCTACATTTGTTACAATTTTGATTAATCTAAAAAGTGAAGTACTTAATACCAAGTTTCAGTAGCCATAGTCATAGTGAACATATATGTACTATATGTACTGGTTATTCTGTATGAAACCCAGAACTTTGTTCTTATACCCACTACCAAAAAGATGCGTTTGTCATTCCGTTAGTAACACATCGAAATAATGGTCGTAGAACCAAAATATATTCTGGGTCCTTATAAGATTCTAAGACAATTTAGTCGTGTCCGTTCGTCTGTCCGTCTGTTGTTGGCACGATAGAGCTTCGGAAAAAGGAGACATAGGGTAATCAAATTTTTACCAAACATTTTTAGATTCACCGAAATGTATATAGGATCTGAGTTATAGATCAAAGTTTCTGACTACCTCGATATTTTTCATATATTTTTTGCTGTTTTCTTCAAATATAATGCAGATAATATCATGCAATTTTGCACACTTTATTTTTTTTATAGAAGGACAAGTCCTGTTGAAAATGGTACGAATCGGTCCACGATTTCTCATAGCCCCCATACAAATTATGGTACATAAATGTCTATAGTAAAGTCGTATATAAACAAAATTCTGCAATAATAAGTTTCATGCAAAGTGAAATCTTAAAATAATATTTTGTTTGCATCGGTCCATAATTTTGACCAGCCACACTTCCGAAATTCACTTAAATGAACATAAATCTTTTGTCATAATGACAATCGAGTTGAAATTCGACAAGCATAATCAAAATATATATTCAAATCGTCGTACCAAATTTCATGATGGTCGGTCCATATTTGACCGTAGTCGCCATATAAAGTCCAGGTCCGAAAATCACTTAAATGCGCATAAATCTCCATAATAGGTGATTTGATGGTGGGTGTATAAGATTCGGCACAGTCGAATATAAACTCTTATTTGTTACTTCTATGATTTATGAAATGACCTTTATTTTATGTACATACATGAATTGTTTATTAACTGAAATACTTAAACAATTCTGACTGTTTCCAGTCTCTTATTGTATAAACTGAAATTAAAAAAGAAAACGACATATGTTCTAATTCCATGACACATATTCTTT
Source organism: Bellardia bayeri (assembly GCA_950370525.1). Taxonomy (NCBI): domain Eukaryota; kingdom Metazoa; phylum Arthropoda; class Insecta; order Diptera; family Calliphoridae; genus Bellardia; species Bellardia bayeri. The sequence goes on from OX493265.1 coordinate 68,375,115, forward strand.
AGGCATATTTAGAACCAAGTTATTATATTCCCCTTCGAAAAAAAACAGACCTTTTATATTCATATTTCTAAACATTTTCCTAATTTTAACCTACATTCTTTCATTACTACGTCATTAGACGGCTATAGTCTTCAAAAGAGCATTAGAAAAGTAGTTTTTTTTTTGTTGTATAAGAAACTAATAAAAAAGAAAATGAAATGGAATGCTTTAAAATCAAACATGTTTTGAATATTTGCAGCAAAATCAGAGTAAATAAAAACCAAATTTAGTTTCAACTTTGAAGAAGTCTGTCTAGTCCTTTGTTGTGTCCAACTTTTAAGGCCTCCCTTCAATAATAATGATAAGAATGGTGATAATGATGATTTACTTAGGTTTTCATGTGGCGTTGTAACATGTCTTTTGGCTTTAGCTTAGTTTTCGTTTTGTTATCAAAATGAAAATTTATTGTATATTAAATCACTGCCATATGTTTATTTAGAACTCCAAATGAACAAATCTCTAGTCTATGGGAAACTCTACCCTCTGACGCGCCTCCCTTGGCACACGATTCGATCCTTGAGAAAACCAACAAATTTTTGTTACATTCATTTTCATTCTCATCAATTGTCTCATAAAATTATAGGCGTATGAGGACAGTCTGAAAAGGTGTTTCTTTGAGAGTGAAATCTAGTGTGGTTTTAATTTGCTCTTTCTAGGAATGCCAATATCCTAAACAAGGTTTATTGGCTAACAAATTGCAGGTAGAATGGTAGTAATTGCCATTAATCGAATTGTAAGAAATTTAAAAAAAACAAATATTACATTATTGAAAGAAAAGCACAATTTGAAAATATATCAGTTCAATTTATTAATTACAACTGCAAGAAATAAGTATGTACATACATACATACATACATATGTATTTTGTTAGAAAATCCGAATTTGTTTAATTTTAAAGTCAGACAAGCCACGAAGTTTTTAGAAGCAATCTAATTTAAACGATAGCAATATGTTGAAAGACTTTTCTAGCTGCCCTTAAACAATTGTAAAAAATTTTGACAATAAAAACAAATGTTTTTTTTTTGATGTTTTATTTGCATATCATATCATTTTGATTATTTTTTTGGTTCTCCTTGCAAAGTACAATGTAGTAAAATGAAATAATCAATATTTTGACATTATTTTTGTTATAAAATACAAATTATTATATAGAACGCACTCTCACTTACATATGTATGTATATACATATATTTAATCAATTACATACATACGTATGTATATTTAGCACTAGTCTCCCCTCTTGTATTGTTGCCGTTCTTGCTTTTCCATATATATTTGTTTGATGTTGTTGCTGTTTATTTACATTTTTATAATGTGACAGTATAATTACAGAAACAACAAACACACCTACATTGTTTAGATTAGTAAAAAGTGCTGTTATTAATGTCTCCCTACTTGTTCAAGGATGATATTTTATTTTATTATTTTATCATTCTTGCTACTTACTTGTTGGTGTCTTTAATAAATTTATAGTGAAACAAGAAATTAATTTTTGATGTCTTATCTTTAGAACGCCAAAAACAAATAGTGGAATAAAGTTTATTTTAGTAATTCTCATAAATTGATTGATTTTAAAAATAACTCCTCGTATATTTGTTTTAAAATTTTAATGTGAAATTGTGTTTGACAGGTATTAATGGCATTACATGATATGATATGGATATGATGCTGGTTAATCAATTTTAAAAGACGATACAAAATGTAGGCAACGTGTAAAATAGTTAAGTTAAAGTTGACAGCATCATGAATTTTCTTTAATCTTATATTTATACCCTACATCACCATAATAGTGAGGGTGTTTGGGTTTGTGCTGATGTTTGTAAAGCCCATAAATATTAGTACAACACATGTCTTTAAGTACCTACATATACAGATCGACTGAAAATCACTTCCAGAGTCGATCTGGCTAGCTGTCCATATAAAGCTTGTGCGCAGAGTACAGGACGCATATTTGAAAATATTTGTATTTCGATAAAATTTGGTACATGATATTTTTCGGCTCAAGGACGTTTGGAATTGAAATCGGTGCATTATTTCACCTGTCCTCACGAAATAGGGGTGTATCGGTCATAAAGGTTTGATTTATGCACGTATCCAAAAGTATTTTATCACCACAAATAAGTTTTGAATGAAGCCTTAAATTTTGTGCAGTTTGTTCTGTAATTTAACATTTAGACGGCTCCCATAGCTCTTATGTACATAAATCATGACATATCATTTTAAAACGGTAAGTCCATTATTAGTCAAAGCTCCCATATAAAATCCCGTTTGAAAATCACTTTTACATGTATAAATATTTTAAATAGTATTTATATTTATCGATATAAAAAATAATTGTATGCACAGAAGCTATGTCACTAAATTTTTGGATAATCAGTCCATAATAGGTCATTGCTCCCATTTCTGAAAAACTGTATATGTGCTATATACTGGGGTGTAGGGAATTATATGATCGAACTTGATCGACTATACTTTTTTATGCTCAGTATGAGTCTATTTTTCATTGCAAGTAAGGTTTAAATGGGAAAAAAATCAAAAAACCTCTAAAAAGGACATTTTTATCCTTTGATTCAGGTCACCAAATATTGACCCCAGGACAAAAAAATTGATAAATGTAGTCTTAAAATGAATCAAATTTTCATATTAGTCGGGAACATCGATTTTTGTCTCCATACAAACGGGGCCATTTTAATGTATATACATTTGTATGTACCAAATACAATTCAGTAAAAATTTAAAAAATTTTCCTCTAAACAATTTTTTAACTACGTAAATTACTTCGCTTTTTCGCAACAACGTTTTTAAATTGTACATACTAAGCATCCCATGTAAAATATATTGATAAAATACGGAAAGTTAAATTTATACTTACAAGTACAGCTGGAAAACAATCATTAAACATAACGCCAGCAACATGTTGCCAAGCACATAATTGTTTTTTCCCTCCATTTGTATATAAAACGTGCATACATAGTTTAATGATGCCAACATCAACAAACAGAGAAAGTTAAAGATTTTACGCAGTAAAAACTATCAAAAGGTCATATTGCCACGGATTAATTATAAATAGAAAGAAATACTTAAGCTCATTAAATTCTGAAGTATTTATATACTAGTAAATATTATTAAAAATATAAAAAAGCCTATTAAAGGGCTGGCTATTAACCACAGAACGCTTTAGCAAATTTTCCCCTCAAATAAAAAGGAACAATATAATCTCTTTTTTAAAAATGATAACAGCAAGGTCACTATTGAACAAACAAAAAACTTAGCAACAAATGTTGAACTCTAAAATAGTTTACATTTTACTGTCTACTCGTATGTTTGAATATATTTAAATTTTAATTTAATTACATTTTAATTTAAATAAAATTTAAAACTTGATTGTCTTGACTAACTTCACACAATTATAAAAATATGATAAGACGTTTTTAATGAAATTATAATATAGAAATACTGGTATTAATAAAAAGTACATAAATTAAAATTGGGCGCCAATAATCTACAACAAAAACATTATTAAATGGAACACGTTTTTTACTTTTAAAAGTATAATAAGCCGATAGTTTTGAGGTGTTTTTAAATGCCCTTCAAATTGAGATAATAACATTTTGAGTTCAAAGACCCTGGTCACGTGACTGCTATTGTTGTAGAATATTTGCTTTTATTTGTGTGTAACGAAATAGGTGTATAATTAAATAGAAGCTGTCAGAAACTTAGCAACTTTTTCTAGTGAAAAGTTGTCAAAACTGACCAACTTTTTCTATAGAAAAATTATCAGAAACTGAGCAACTGTTTCTATATAAAAATTGTCAGAAACTAAGCAATTTTTTCTAAAGAAAAGTTGTCGGAAAGTGAGCAACTTTTTTAGAGAAAATTGTACAACTTTTTCTAGTGAAAAGTTGTCAAAACTGACCAACTTTTTCTATAGAAAAATTATCAGAAACTGAGCAACTGTTTCTATATAAAAATTGTCAGAAACTAAGCAATTTTTTCTAAAGAAAAGTTGTCGGAAACTGAGCAACTTCTTTAGAGAAAATTGTACAACTTTTTCTAGAGAAAAGTTGTCGGAAACTGAGCAACTTTTTCTAGAGAAAAGTTGTCAGAAACTGAACAACTTTTTCTAGAGAAAAGTTGTCAGAAACTGAACAACTTTTTTTAGAGAAAATTTGTCAGAAACTTAAAAACTTTTTCTAAGGAAAAGTTGTCAGAAAATGAGCAACTTTTTGTAGAGAAAAGTTGTCAGAAACTGAACAACTTTTTTAGAGGAAATTTGTCAGAAACTGAACAACTTTTTTAGAGAAAATTTGTCAGAAACTGTACAACTTTTTCTAAGGAAAAGCTGTCAGAAACTGTACAACTTTTTCTAGGGAAAAGTTGTCAGAAACTGAACAACTTTTTCTAGAGAAAAGTTGTCAAATACTGAGAAACTTTCTAGAGAAAAGTTGTCAAATACTGAGAAACTTCTTCTAGAGAAAGTTGTTAGAAATTGAGCAACTTTTTCTAGAGAAAAGTTGTCAGACTCTGGTCAACTTTTTGCAGAGAAAAGTTGCCATATATTTGTCTACACTCTAACTGCCGTATTTATAAAATATTAAAGTAGACTTCAAGTGTACTTTAAGAAAATTTTGTCTTAAATCACACTTCAAGCCTACTTTATTTTTTATAAATACGGCAGTAAGTCATCTTGTAACCATGTTTCATTACCCTTCTCCACATATTATATTTGGAAGACTTTTTTTAACCTTAAAGAAATTTTGATTAAAATCATTAAACACAAATTAAAGTTTGATCAATTAAATAAACATTTTATAATGGTTTCTAATGAAAATGTCACAATAAATGTTGATAACATTTTTCTTTTTTGATAGGCAATTGTTTAGAAACAAAACGAAGAAAGTACTTTACAGTGCACGTATGAGTATTGGGAATTACCCCAAATTATTTTATAATAAAAAAATTATCAATCACACCTAAAATATATAAAAGTGTGACATTTTGGCAACAAATTAAGATAACAAGACCTAAAAATTGAACCTATTTATTGGCGAAAACAAAAACATAAAAAGCGTGTAAAACCAGACTAGAATTCTACACAAGTGGTTTTTGCAAAATAAAATCTAATCAAATTATAAAAAGCAAACATTTATTAAATGTTTATCATTAAATGAAAACAAAAACCACAGTATTCTGCTATACGGCGCTTATTGAATGTTGAAACTAGTTAAATTATAAAGCAGGAACATTCAACAAAAACGTGAACAGCAGATGCCAAAGTTCGTTTTCTGTTTAAATTTTTTTATCGAAAACTAAACACACACAATTTCAAGTGTATTTAAAATGCAAAAAATTGGAATAACCTGTTGAAATCACTGGCAGCCAGCAGGAAATATCGTCAACTTATTTATATAACCTACAAAAAAATCTGTACATTTAAGCCATAAAATGTTTATCACAAACAAAATTTAGCCAACAATTCTCATGGAACACATATTCACTGAGTGTTATTTGCAAGATTGATGGCTGGCTGTTAAACTTACCGGCATAATCACACTTAATTGGTTTGTGGTGTAAACTTTGTGATGTTTGGTTTTTAATGGTAATTTCCACACACAAAACTAAGGTTAATTTTATTTTGAGCATTCTTTTTGTGTCATTTTATTACTAAACCACGCGCGACTTAATTGTGCAATTATCAGAAATTATAAATTTTGCATAAAAAAATTCAATTTAAAAATTTCTAATCAAGTGTTTATTAAATAGTAATTAAGATTAAAGTAAAATACTATTTGGGCGCCAAATTTATGATTTCACATGTTTTTTGTTACGAACGTTAATACATATGTACAGTGGGAAGCAAAACTGTCCGGATGTTTTGCATTAAGGAACTAAGGTAAAAAAAATAATACAAATATAGGTATATTATCATATATATGTATTTTTTTATTTAACTGAACCTTATTCTAAATTATAAAGCACAAAAACTCACGTGAATTGCTTAAAAAAAAAACAAAAAATTTAGTATTCGGACACTTTACAAGAAATAAACATTATCACGATATTAGATATTCTATTGAAATGTAACGATATTTGATCCGTTGGTTTTTATGTTTGTTGCGATCTCGTTACATTATTACTCTATTCGTGCATTATTGTTTGACCTGTAAAGTGATTAACTTGATTTTTAAATAAAAAATTAAAAGATCTTTAAACATGAGAAAAACACCAAGTGATATTGAAAACAATGTGATAAATTTGTTACAAAATAATTATGCATGCTGTAAAATTGCTGAAAAATTAAATTTAAGTAAATCCACGGTAAATGATATAAAAAACGGCGTAATGTAGCTTGCAATAATAACCAAGGGGGTCGCCCAAGACTGCTTTCTGATGGTGATGCCCGGCAGATTGAACTTTTGCTATATAATAAGACCATCAAGACCCCGAAAATGCTACAAAAAGTATTGGTATGGATGTCATTTTCTGGACGGTTAAGCGCGAATTAAAAAAAGCTAGCACTTGTGATTGTGAAAAAACGCCTTCATTTCTGTAAAACCCACAAAAATTGGACAGTAGATGATTGGAAGCGGGTTATTTAGAGCGACGAAACAAAAGTCAACCGATACCAGTATAATAGAAAAGAATACTATTGGTATGAGCCGCATGAGCGCATCCAAAAGCACCTTCCTTAATGCAAAACATCCGTACAGTTTTGCTTCCCACTGTATGTACATATATGCTTTTTTTTATGATCTCTCTCTCTCTCTCTCTCTCTCTTAGCAACATATTTTTAAATATAGTAATTTGTACCTATACAATCATTGAATTTTGATTTATTACTTTATTCTAGAGTTATTTTTGACAACATATACATGAGTTGTGAGCATTTGTTTAATGGCTTCTTAAATAAGTTAAATTTGCATGATTTTTAATATTTGCACTATTTAAAACAGGCATTAAACTCTATAAAGGAAAAACACCTGGGTCCTTCCTAGGTCACGTTGTAATATCTGAGAACAAAGTGTCGAACCTTACATGCGATCGTTTCAAATTTTCAAACAATCCTTTCGATGAAAGCATCCACTTGAGATTACAAATGTGAGTGTCAAAATGAAGTCAACACCACATGGTTTTAAAAGCAAAGCTTAATTATATTAATATACATAATATTATATTAAACAAATTATATTGAATTCATAAACACAGAAACAAAAACAAAAGTGTAGTGTACACAAATTTAATTGATTTATTGTTAAAATAGACCAACATTTATGCGTCAAAATATAGTAACCAGTGACATCATCCTTATGCAAAAAAAAAAACCCGGCCATTCCAAAAGTAGTGGAATTCTTTAAATTTTTCTTTGTTTGAATATATAATGGTAAAGTGGCGCTCAAAATAATTTTCATAATTTATCATTAAAAGAGATTAAGTTGCGACATTAAGTAGTGAAGTAGTTGTGACGTTAAGTAGTGAAATATTTACAATGGACATACATACATCAATTGAGACTCGGCAAATCATAATAAACTTTCAAGAAAAGGTAAATCCCTTCGTGAAATCGGTAAAATCAATGATAGGCCTCACTGTACAATAAAAACAATTATAGACAAGTATACAAAACAAAATACCGTAGAAGATTTGCCTGGTACAAAACGACCAAAGGATCTTACAGGAACTGAAATAAGAGTTAGAGTAAGAGAAGTAAAAGTAAAATGTAACCTCGTAGTTTTTCATATATATTTTTTTTTGTATTTTCTTCAAATAAAATGAAGATAATATGAAATTTTGCAGGCTTCATTTTTAATATAGAGGAACAAGTTGTGTTAAAAATGGTAAAAATCTGTCTACCATTTCTCATAGCCCCCATATAAATGTCTTTCCGGAATATGGCTCTATGCTACAATAAATGCCTTTAGAAAAGCTGGATACTGATACAAAATTCTGCAAATATTAGTTTCATAACAAAACCGTATTTTGTTTGAATCGGTTCATATTTAACAATGGGGGCTGTCCACATCTTGTATATTAAAAAACGAAAAACCTTAAATCAATATTTTTGACGCCGGCAATTTAGTGACGCTTTGTAACGGCTTTAACGCATTTTTTAAAGAAACGACATGGAAATTTATGTGTAAAAAAAGAATATGTGTAAATGTGTAAAAAAAGAATAATTGTGCATACAAGTTGGTGACCAAAAATTAATACCCATATGTAAAATATGGGTATTAATTTTGACAGACATAAAGAAAAACATGTGAGTAGTAAACTTAAAAATACATACGCAAAAACACGTAGTGTATAGACACCTTAACGATCATCCTATAATAAGTAATAGATCCCATATAAGGGATCAGAAAAAAATAAAATAACTCGTATAAACATCGTTGTCAATTCAGAATTTTACACAAATTTGTTTCAGGTATGCATAGATCACATTACTGGTAAACATTAGGGTGGGTCATGTTTTTGCAAGTAGGCACATAGCAAGAACGTAATCTACAATAAATTCTAAGAAAGTATGGGTCTAAAATCTAAACCTATCTCACACCGGGAGACATAATGGAATTTTGGAAATTGGTTTCAATCAATAGGTAGGTAATGTTTAAAACTTTTAAACATGTTTTCTAGTGTTTGTGTGTGCATGGGATTTTCTTAAAAACAAACAACCCTTATTGATACAAGATAATAATTTTGTGGAAATAACGAGAAGCAATTAGAGTAGTGATCCCTTTTGAAAAGGTAAGCACTATCAGATATATTGTTTACATATAATTTACGCTAATTATAGGAAATTTCTTTTTTAATAGGTACCCAGTAAAAAAATTCGTGTTTTTTGAAGCACTTAAGAGAAAAAGCGCATAACGAGCGCTCTTTTGAAGCAGTAAATGAGTACGAATAAAATATACAAAAAAGATGATTTTTTAGTGCTGACAGCGAAAAAGGTTTGAAAGCGAAAAAAAAAATGAAAATATAGCCTACAGATTTACGTATGACAACGAAACCGAATATCGCAATATCGCATATCTCAGTTACTATGAATTTTTCTTAAGCAAAAACATTCAGATAGAATTTGTTATTTGATTGGTGTGCGCAAAGTGACGTAAAACACTTTAGGAAAGTGCTTTATTTGCATGTTTGATTAGGTTAAAAGAAGCTCTTATTGTCAGCAGAAAGTAGTCCTCCAAACCGGGAACACCTCATACAAAAATCATGCATCCCATCAGCAGGTTTGAATCGATTTGAGGTATGAATTCATACATAAAACCTGCTCCTTTTGGAGCACATTTTTTACTGGGATAATAAAATGTATCTGGTAATGTTATCACGTACGCATGTGCACTATACATAGTAGTTTTAAGATTATCATTGTTAGTATTTAAGTTTATTAATTAATAAAAAAGATTCAGTTTTTAATTTAATCGGTTAAGAGGAAATCTTGAGTTTACTTTTAATCAGGTAATGAGAGTTTTATGCAAAAAATACCACATTCTTAAGGTTACGTATACAAAAAGTGAAAACGGAATCTTATTACTGAGACATCTTTGTCCGTTCGTCCGTCCGTCCATCTGCAAGCCATATTTTAAACATCTTTATATAGAAAATTTACCTAAAAAATTGACCGCCTTATTCATAAAAACATACAACAGGTTTTTAACAGTTTTATACAGCAAATTTCCATACAAAATTTGCTTTATAAACCTCTTATAAACCTGTTGTAAGTTTTATGAATAAGGGCATAAGTTTGTAATGTTACTGAACAATCAGTAAGAACACCATTTAATTAATGTTTTATTTCGAGGTGTTTGAGTTCGACTTTCTTAAGTCACTGCCATAACACCATCACGATTTTTTGCAGTTACTCGTCGTCTAACACAACGTTTTTATAAAATGCATTAACGGTAAATTTCTACAATGACTAGAACTATTAATAATATTGAACTCTTATTAATCTTTCTTCATAACTTTCATAGCAGAATCAAGGCATATTGATTATAAGGTAGTGGTGGAGACACAGCTGATTTTTTTTGGTTCCTTTGTGATGTCAAACGTTTTTAATCAGGCATGTAATGGAAATCGAAAACGAATGAGTTTTAGAAGTCAATTTATTCGTAATATTTCTGTATTGAAAAACTTTTATCACATAAAATATGAAGATATTGGGCTACTAAAGAGAATCTTAAAACAAAAATTTAAAAAAAAAATGCATTAAAATGCATCAAAAACTGATTCGTTTTCGATTTCGATTTCCATCACATGCCTGTATGTTTACAAATTTATAATTGTCAAAATGCTTATAAGTGTCAAAATTTGTTTATTATTATTGTTTTCGTTTTCGATTTCCATCACATACCTGAATCAGTGATGGAAAATGGGTTTTTGTTTTTCGTACCAACTATATAAATAAAATGTACTTTTTAGACCTCCATGGTACCATTTTTAATATTTGTTAAATAATCATAAAACTTTACCACAAATTTACTTTATCGAAAATTCGCGATTATCTAAAAATATTCTTATTTATGAAATATCGAGTCATTTGCGAAAAGTTAACCTTGGTAAATATATATATTTCCAAAATAAGTAGAATTATTATTGTAAGAATAAAAGAAATAGAAGAGTTAACTTCTAACGATTTTGAAATCCTGATTAACTACATTTTAAGCTTTAGTTTTTGAATTCAGCCTCAAAATCATTTAATGTAAATGAATATGTCAAAGACTCATATTGTTCGATAATTCAACCAAAAATTTATTGTCGTAATAATCATCTTATAGATGCATATTTAAAGATCAAATTGATATCAGTGCCAAAATGTTCATGAAATTTAATAAAATCTCTTTTGCTTGCACTATTACACAAATAGCAACTTATGTATATGATATACAGCCATGTCACAGAATTTAATTCCGTTCGGAAGTGGAATTAATTCCATTTTTTGCTTCTATAGAAAAAGCAAAACGAAAAATTTGTTCGGAATGAAACCAATTGTTCGTTTTACTTTTTCTTTAGAAGCAAAATACGGAAATAATTCCACTTCCGAACGGAATAAAATTCTGTGACATGGCTAATATTTATCTGTTTCATCTGAAATACCAAATTTTGATGCAACAGTATTTTGAAATTGTACCATATGACTCGTGGTACCACGGTACCAACTGTGTTTAAAATGTATCAAAAAAAAGTACAAATGCCATCAGTGACCTGAATAAATACAAATAAAAACCAAGGAATGTTTGTAATTTTCAGTCAGCTGTTTTTGACATCGAAAGAGCTCAAAGCAAAAACAAATAACCATGTTGTTTTTGTATTGTTGTACTTGTTGTAATGTGGCCGCTACCTTATAATCAATATGCCTTGAGCAGATTACTAAATTATACTTTTTCAAAGAGAAGAGTGGAGATTAAAAATATCATTCTCTGTTTAATTCATTGTAATTCGTAATGGGAACATAAATAGGTCCAAAAAGAGCAATCATATTTGTGTTTTGTACCAGTAGCTGCTAGTTTTTTTTTTATGTACTCGTATTTCATAGTCAAACCTCTCGGCGGGAGCTAGGTTTTCATTTTAAAACCATACTTTCTGTGGGTAATTTTCTTAGAAGTTTGTTTGGATTTTGATTTTGGTATACACCTGTCATGTGTTTTTTTTCACCCGAACAAATTGACCCCTAATATACATACATACATACATATACTATGTAGGTTCTGGGTATATAAGATTCGACACAGCCGAATATAAACTCTTACTTGTTTAATTTATTAATGTTAATTTAGCACAAAATATAATGTGAAAATTCATTATCACAAAGTGACGTATGTAGTTTTAAATTCTAACACAAATTAATTTCGCCAAGCACATGTCGTTTCAGAACATAAAAAAATGTAAACATTTCTATGTTTCTAAGTCTAATATAAGAATTCATTTATCAACAAAATGTGTATGATTTGAGTGGACATAATCTTTAGTGATTAAAAGTCTACTTGAAAATATGTAGGTCATTAATAGGTTTATGATTACAGATCCGTGTGATTAGATTTAATAATTTTTTTTTTTTTCATAATTAAATTTTAAAATATATGACATGTTAAGTTATTTTACCTCATAGTGACTGGCTGCTGTTATTGTTGAATAAAATGTTTTAAAACTTTTAATAATTTGTTGAAGTATTTTTTTAATTTTTTGCACTGATTGCTTTACATTTACTATTTCTTTTGTTCGCATAAGCATTGACGCATTTATTATAAATATTATGTTGCATTTTACACGAAGCAATTCTTTAAGCTAAAGCTGGTTGTGGACGGTATGTATTTGCAGTCTACTTGTCAGTTGTACGATACATTCATATGTATTTAAATGTGCATGTCTGTCAAAATTGGCAATTTACAGGCAGTTTATAATTTTTGCTTCCACACGTCGGTTTTTAGTTTCATGTGACATAATCTACAATAGAAGACAACAGCTGTTTTTGTTATGATTATTTTCGCGGGAGTTTTGTTTTCTTGCAAATAAGATTTAGAAAATAAAATATTTGCAACTTGCAGCGTTATTGCAATCAATAGCAGCTTTTATAAAATATAAAAATAAAAAAATTATGCAAGAAAAGTTAAAGAGAAATCGAGCCATATGGAGCCAAAAATGGTTGCTGAGAAGAGGTGGTGAACTTGGTTTTGCTTGAATGGTTATGGACGAGCTGCTCTTGGAAAATGCAAAAGCGTTTCAAAATTTTTCACGGATGAATTATAAGATGTTTTGTGAGTTGCTTGAAAAAGTAACCCCGTTTATTTCAAGACAAAATACAAATGTGGGTTTACAATCATATAAAAAAAATCCCAATTTACACGAAGCAATTCTTTAAGCTAATCTGATTACGTTTTAGATATTGGAGTTAAGGACAAGATAAGACGAGTACACACTTGATTGTACTAGCAATTCTACTCTCTTATTTGTATTACACACATGTATACAAATGTGTATATATTCTCAAATAAAAATACGACCGATTTAAACAACAAGAATTGTGATGTGTGAACACCGAAGAAATTTCAGGGAAAAAATAGTATCAACCCTTTCAATAAAAATTGCTTCGTGTAAATTGGCACAATATATATATATCGATATAAATAAATGAATAAAATCGGATATTTGTTTAAAAAAAAAACTTAGTGTAAATACTCAAGTTTAGTGCCCAGCTGCATTTGCAGCATAAGCATGACAAGAAAGTTTTCCTTTGATAAAATATTGTGGTTTTTTGTATTATTTTATTAGTAAGTTTAAATAGCATAAAAATGTTTGATTGACCGCTAATATGACTGTCAAGGTGAATTTCTGTTTATTATTCCCAATTTTTTATCTGAGAGTTATATAAGGAACTCGATTATTATTTAAATGTTATCCAAATGATAACAAAATAGAAGCTTATGAAAAATTGTAAGAATTTTATGTAGGAAAACAGCAACATAAATGTTACACAATGTTTAGAAACTTCAAAAAACTATATTGTTTAGAAACTATACATACATATTAAATAAATGTACAAACTATAAACTTTTTGTATTATTTGTATTTCGAACATTATTTGTAACTATTTAACGGCATATATGTCAACAACTAGTTAGAGTGGGTTCACATGCTGCGATTTGTCGCCGCGATTCTGCTGAAGTTCTCTTTTAGTGTCCCTTCTCAATTCATCATCTGTTCACATGTTGAAACATTTCTCCTATTTCACTCATTCGCAGATGTGTTGCCATATAGGACCTATTAAATTTTTGACCAAAACGATTATTAAATTTAACAAACGTTTATTAAGCAAATTTTTATATGAAAATCTGTCTTAATAAAGGTTTGTTAAATTTAATAATCGTTTTTGAATAAAGGGGATAATATTTAGTTATTTAGAATTAAAACAGCAATTTGTTTTCTTTTTAATGTACAGTTATTTATTCATAGTGTTTCAAAAAATTTTCTGTAATCCCATAAAATGAAATTTCATCGTGGCAACACTGCTGGTAAATGAAATAAACATAATACAAGAGAAAAGGAAAAATGTCAAATGTTTCGTTTCCTTTCACAAAACCTGCGACTCTAGCTACCCCGTACTCTCCACTACGTATTTGATCTATAAAAGTCGCAGCGTGATTTTTCATTGTTTTCAACATTTTGCTAAGCTCAGTAATTGGCGGCAACACTACAAATGTTGCTTAACATTAAGTGTAAAATACATTTACAAAACACGTAAGTCTACGTTTCAAACATTATAAAATAACGTGTAAATATTTCAAATATGTACGTTTCGTATTAATTAATTTATTTATTTACTTCCCATCAGCTGTGTATAAAAAACAATTTAGCCATGTGAACGACAACAAAACAAATCAAACACATTCTATCAACTTGTTTAAATCATTTATTGCATCAACGGTATTTTTTTCTTCTATTTTTTTATTATAAACAAAAACAAACAAAACTACAACAAAAAAGACTTCTAAAAAACTCTAGCGTCGTATAAAGTCCGCATGCACAAATTTGGCTCATAACCAAAAAGTATGATAAGAATTTTTAGCACGCGTCAAATGCTACCACCACACCAACAGCAACAACAAACAAAATATATAAATAGAGAGTATTTTTTAGATGTATAAAACTTTAAGTTGGCAACACTTTTTTATCTGGCGGCCATTTTGTCAGCTGTCAATTGATTTATGTTTACTTTGGTTTGACATTCCCACTACTAAGTATACAGAGGTGACAATTTTAACGTTTCAAAAAGCCAAAATTAGATTCCTAGCGCAGTTCTCATAGAAAGAAAAAGGTACATTACTGTTATCTAATTTATTGTGAGTTAAAGTGTATAGCTTAATGTTACATGCTGGAAAAATATAAACAAAAGGTAGTTCTGAAAGAAAGATATATGTAAATATAAAACTTGAATATCTTCCATCTCGTGAAACGTCTGTATACTTTGTGGTTTCAACATGGCGCCTGAGCAGCGCTTCCAAATTGTGCAAATTTATTTTGAAAATCATGCTTCTGTGTTTTTTGTGGGTTTTTCTGTATAGAACTTTGAAATGTTTTATTCCATTTTTGTTGATTTTTTTAAATTGACATGAAATTTACTTTATTCGCAATATAATCTTCTGGCATTATTGTTTTAATATATTTTCTGGCTCGGACGCAGTCTAATCTGAAGGTCCAATTTCCGCTGACTTTGGCCAATCGTTTCGGGCTTATCCGCGTATCTAGTATACTACTTCAAACATAAATCACTAGACAGCTGACAAAATGGCCGCCAGTTACAAAAGTATTGCCAACTTAAAGTTCTAAACATCTAACAAAAAAACACCCATTTGTTAAGCATATTGTTAAACTCTCTGTACCCGAGAATCATTAGAATTAGATTTATTCTACAGAAACTTCACAAACTAAATTAAACAGCAAAAGTTAAAATAAAAAAACAATACTCCTTTTAGTGCATTTAAAGCGGCATATTTATTAAAGTTTATGCAGCTCCCTTATATTAAAATGTTTGTATACATTGTTGCCTACTTATAAACTACTTATTTTATATATCTATTAAGTTTTATTTGTATTTAATTTCCAACTTAAGCTTAGTAATGTGTTGAATTTCACTTGAAAATTTAAAACTTAATCATTAAATAGCAACATAGTTGTCACGTTTATTTTTATTGAAATGATAGAAACATGTTGCTAGAAGCATACATAGTTTTCTCCTGTGTCTCTCACAAAACAATTTATATGACTCCAAATTTTACCAATCAAATTGAAATTGAAGTTCGTCACTTTTTTGTTAAATGTTTATTAAATTGTTAATAGCAAAATAGTAACCAATAGTTGGAAAACTAAAATGTTTGCTTAAATTAAACACATGTTTGTATATATATATTATCAGGGCGCTAGTATAAACCAAATATAACAAGTATATAATTTACAAGGAAATCTAAATTTCTTAATTTGTTATGTAGTTTATTATATTCGAGATAAACTTTTAGAGTTATCAATAATAAATTCAGGGCATTTATTAATGCTAAAGTATTTATGAATTATTTGCAATGTTTATAAATTTATAAATATATGTGCAAGTTAGTAAATTTATAAAAAATTAACCTCGTTTTTAAAATAAATTAAAATTCAGTAAAACAACAAAATAATTCTAACATTTATTGATTGATTTTTGAAATCCAAATATGCATTTCTATTCATTTGGAATATAAATTTTTGTTAAACTACAAACATAATTATATTCCGAAAACCTGGATCAGTCTTCAAGGCCTTACAAATCAATGAGTCACTAACAGAGTTTGATTCCACGCAGTAAAGAATGATTGCGTATGCGGATGGTGTTGAGAGTGTCAAAAAATGTCTTGATGGTCCCGTAGATAACTGGATTGTCACTTAGATTACTAAGCCACTCGATAACGGAACGTGGACTCAATGTATATTCCAGTAAATTAAATTTTCTAAGCTTCGAAATTCCTAGCTAGGTTTTAATGGCTAAATAAATCATTCTGAATATAAACACAAATGTGTAGGCCGCAAGGAAAACATTGAACATATAATTGAAAAATGTCAAATGAGGCTGCGCTATTTGTTAGGGATCATAGGCACAATTATTCGGGAATATCGAATGGCTTCTCAAAATTTTGAAATCTATACTAAACCAGCAAAAACTTAATAATGCCTTGCGATTACTTAATAACTTACTCTTACTGCGTAACTGCTTACTTTCTAGTCATTTGCATGAGCCCAGAGTGGTAAGACCACTCGGAATCCATTAGCTGACAGGATTGGATTGGGAAAAGCTCTTAGCTAACAATGGCCAATAATTTGAGTATATTTCAAAATAAAAACAAAATTATATATAAAAAAATCCAGCATAATATGAATAACCTGTCATTGCATAGTGGGCCAGAGATTTTAGAATCCAGGATACGTTTCTGAAATTAATTGCAATCAGCTCAAACTAGCAAACATTGTAAGAATTCGAGGCTTGAGATAAGAAAGAACATACATTTAATCTGATTAAGCATTTGTAGAAGTTTTACTTATTGAAAACACGAATATTGAGCTGATTATAAAATTGGCTATGTTCTATAAATTACTATAAATACTTTACAATACACTACAGCCCCGATTTGCATCTATCCTATTTGGGTCGTTTCGATTTTCGTCGCCTTTTAAAATGTGCCTTAATCCGCATTGTGTCGTTTTGATTCCGATTTGTGTCGGCTTTGAAATTTTGTATCAATCTGTTTTGCGTCGTTTTGCTTCCGATTTGCATCGCTATATACCATAATTCCATAATTACATGTAAATATTTTGCCTACTTGTGTGTAAAAAGGGGAATTTCCATTTTATTCATACTTACCATATGAAGTTACGTGCTATTAAATTTATTTTGGTTGTGCTTTTTTCTGTGTATGTATACATACACTTACTCAATAAAGTCTGCGTTTTTGTTCCTATATTTTTTATTGTGATATTTATGATCCTTTAGTTTAAAAATGAATTAATTTTTTGGTTAATGTTTTTTTAAATATTTTAAGAAAATGGTGTAAATAAAAGATCTATGAAAAATTTTTTTTTATTTAATATTTAATATGGGTTTTTATATATTTCTAAAAACACATACAGTGAACGCAGACTTTATTGGGTAAGTGTATATGTAAATAGATTTTTTTCTCCTTTTAAATTCCAACTATAATATGCATAAGCTAACTTTCAGGTGGCTACAATGTACTTACGTGACTATGAAATTTTTTTTTACACAGTTGCACATTTATGTTTAAATAAATGTTTTTTTTAACAAAAAGCTTTTGAATGACAATAATTTATAAATATTAGGGCAAAATATACGATACTATTACATGTATTTTATAATTAAAAGAAAACTTCGAACCCGAAACGGCATACTTTTTTTTGTAATTTATGAACAAAAGTACTAAAATGTACAACTGTGGTAGCAGTAAAATATAAATAATAATAAAAAAATTATGATTATGTTTTGTTAATTTTCGTATTGTGGGAAAAGTTCAATACAAATTAGAAATCTCTAACATACATCATATATACATATGTAGTTTTCTTAATAGACCATAAAGAACGATTTTTTATTATACATATATCTATGTACTACATACAAATTAAATAAACAGCTGATACCGTACAGAATGTGCGATGAGTTTTGCTTTTTGCTTCAGAAAATGACAGTTAAAAAACTTAACGAAAAGTTTCATTAAGTACATTATAGTACTATTTATATTTGTTCGCACGTTTGCTTAAGCTAGCATATGCATATTATAGTTGGGCCTCAAATATTTTGTTATTCCTTGTCACATTTTCCCGGGGCTCTAGTGTACTTCAAAAGTGTGGTAATTAAATATGTACATATGTATGTAGGTGTTTTTGATATTGAAATATTTTGGTAAAAGCTCATATATTTTGTACGACTGATATTAAAGAATGAATGATATTAAAAATAATCACTGAAGGGTGTAAAATATTCTTCTAAGCCTAATGGCGTTTTCTTTTCTGGCAAAAATGTTACACCTTTTTCCTTTTTTATATCGAAAATGGGTAAAAAGTGTAACATATATGTAACATTTTTGCCAGAAAAGAAAACGCCATAAGACAACAAATTGTTTAAATCAATAAAAATAGTAATTATACAAACATTAATCATATAAATATTATTATAGCCTCACCATGATTTCACAAAAAATAACACGAATATAAAAACTTTAATAATCTTTTAAACTAAGACAATTTTTATAAAAAAAAAAAACAAGTAAGAAAATATAGTCGGTCAAGCCCGACCATATAATACCCTACACCCAGTATATGTGCGAGTATAAAACAATTTTTCTGAAATAGGCGCCATATGGGAGATATTTCCTGTTATGGACCGAGCATCCAAAAATTTAGAGTAAGACTCTTATCTTGATATAAATACTTTTAAAAGATTTATGGAGTGAATTATGTAGAGGGTCTTATTATTACTCAAAACCCCCCTGAGTAATTATGGACCAATCATAATAAAATTAGGTGTCCTCATTTCTGTTTATAGTTTCATATATAAACTTATTTTTGTTTAATTTTATTTGGATAACAACATTTTTAAGAGATTTATGGTCGGTAAAGTGATTTTCGGAAGTGCGCCTTATATGGGAGCTACGACTAATTATGGGCCGATATTAATAAAATTCTACAATATTATTTGTATATATGCAAAACGTATTTGTGTTCAATAGTATTTGAATACCGACATTTTTAAGAGAGTTATGCACTTTAAAGTGAACCGATCTTCATTTACTACTCATTTGTGATGAAATTTGTTTGAATACTTGCATAATTCAAACACTTATGATCGTTGAAATCCTATTCCGGGAGAACATTTTTATGGGAGCCACGTGAAATAATGGACCGATTTCCACCAGTTTCAATCCCATCTGTGCTGTAGGGACGAGGGACCAAACTTTATTGAAATATCTTTAAAATTGCGACCTGTACTCTGCCCACGAGCTTTACATGAACTGCCAGACGGACGGACATCGTTAAATCGACTCAGAGAGTGATCTGAGTCGATCGGTGTACTTTAAAATGGGTGTTGGACCAATATTTATTGGCGTTACAAACATCAGCACAAATCCAATATACCCTCCCCACTATTGTGGTGTTGGGTATAACAAACATAAATGAGATTAAATTTTAAAATAAAATGATTTATTTCAATTTAATCACGAAAAAACCAACATAATTTTATTGCTAAATAAATAAAAATTATTGCTTAAAACTTTAAAAAAAATACTGAAATTTACTTAAATTTGCAATAAACTGCCTATTTCAAACATAAATCTATTAAATTAAAATACCTAGACTTCGTGTGTGTATATTGTTGATGAATTTTTCAAGCAGACATAATGGCGCCAACAAAAAGTATCACATTTTTAATTTTCGTTTGTATGATTTTAATGAGCAGTGAAATAATTTATTAAATTTAACACATACAAACCGAACACAAACTGATACATTCTATTACGTTTAAAATTATTTGTGATTTTTACTTTTTAGACTGGATTTTTGACAATTGTTTTATTAATTTGTTTAATAGGAAGAATTAGAAAAGTGACGTCAATTTAAAAACTCTACACACATATTTAGAATTTTAATTAGTGTTTATTGCTATTACTAATAATATTTTGTCTTTTATTTTCTGTTATTATTCTTATTATTATATTTATTTATGATAAGACTACAACAAAATAAAATAAAACATGGTACCATTTTTATTATTTATTATTTTTGTTTTAGATAATAAATTCTCCATTATTTATAAAATAAGAAACCAAAATTAACAATTATGTATCTATACACTAGGTTCATTTATTTATAGTTTAAGCAAATAATGAATAATATTAACATTTTGTTTTTTATAATTGTTCTTAAAATAAACAAAGCTTTTTTTATTGTTCAAAATGGTTCTTTGTTGTGAAATAATGTAATACTTAGTTTTTTTACATACAGTGGGAAGAAAAACTGTCTGCATGTTTTGTTTATGTTGGTACACATGTCTGTTATATATGTTGGTAATATCAGCCATTTTGGATTGTCAGTTTTTTTTTTTTTTGACAGATAAAAAGGTTAGTCGTGTTTTGGTGTGCTCTTCGATTTTTTACTATTCGAAAAAAAATGGATCAAAGAAACTGCATTAAGTTTTGTGTAAAAAATGAAATTAAATGCGCAAGAACATTTGAAATGGCGTTTGGCGAGTCTACTATGAGCGGAACACAAGTTCAATTGTGGTATAACTGGTTTAAGGAAGGCCGAGAAGATGTCAATGACGATGCTCGTCCTGGTCGCCCGAGCACGTCAACAATCGATGAAAACATTGAAGCAGTGAAGACAATGATTTTGGATAATCGTCGAAGCAATATCAGAGAGGTTGCTGATTAGAGCTGTGTCGTTCATTAACGAACGGGTTAAAATGAACGGATCACTTCATTGAACGTAATGAGCCGGTCATTTAAGTGAACGATTTTCGTTCAATAATGTACGGATCAATTTCGTTCAGCTGCTGTTTATCAAAAGACAAGAAGAAAATCACATTCAATAAGGGTTGTATTCATTCGTTCAAAGTGAACGATTGAACGAATTGAATGAGTGAATCAGTCTTGGATAAATTAACGAAAATTACCGGTCACTGAAATGAACGACCGGGCACAACTGTATTGCTGATATCGCTCGGCTCAATTTTTATGGAAATTTTTATGGATGTTTTAGGCATGAAACGTGAGGCAGCGAAGATTGTTCTAAAAATGCTAAATTTTGAGCAAAACCAACGTCGCGTGGACATCGATCAGGAGCTGTTGAACATCATCAACGACGATCCAGATTTCCTCAAAAAGTTCATAACTGCTGACGAATCATGGGTGTATGGCTATGACATTGAAACCAAAGCCCAATCATCCCAATGGAAACGTACAGAAGAGCCAAGACCAAAAAAGCACGTCAAGTTCGGTCAAATGTGAAGGTTTTGCCCACTGTTTTCATCGACTGCAATGACATGGTGCATCGTGAATTCTTGATCCCAAAAACTAGTCTCTGTTTTGTAAACAAAAATTAACAAAAATTTCAGTTTTACAAAAGTATGTCGAAGAAATAAATGTGAAAGAATTAAAACTAATTTTGGATTGCCTAAATTGAACGAACTATTTGATATGTCTACGCTTTTAGGAATTAGATACTCCAATAAAAAAGTTTTTATTAATTAAAAGCTTAACAGATGACAGACGAAGAATTTGTTTTAATTAAACAAATAGTTTTCGTCTTAAATCCGCTTAAGGAAAACGATGAAGCGCCTTTGTGGCAGTATTATGAATTTTTTATTAAGGCACAAAGAGATATCAAAAAACGATTGCATATTAAGCGATGAACTCCTTCAAGGAAACCAAAAACAATAATGATATTTACTCAATACTTAAACTCAACACTTTAATCAAAATTTAAAAAAAAAACCCAAAATTGAAGAGTCAATTTGAGAATGAGTCAGAAATAAATTAAAAACGTTAATTGCGAAACGAATGAAATAGTGAATGCAATTGAAATATCCAAAGCCACCCACAACACCTAACAATGTCTGTCTGTATGAAATCAAATATTGAATAAGAAATAAAATTATTTGTTTTGTACTGTGAACAAGAATTGTTTATGCAATCACAAGCGTTCAGTGTGAATGATCTTTTTCCTCAGCTTCTAGGTATATTGGTAACAAAATTAAATCAAGATTCTGTTTAGTTTAGATAATTTTCTATTGCTTTCCTCTATATATTACAAACTGTTTGCGTTCTGAAATTAGAGATATGAACTTGAAGGATCGATCATTGCATTCAGTAGAATGATAATTGTGTTATCACCCATCTTCGAGTTAATGTATATTGGTAACATCTGAGCTGTTATTTGATCTTGTTAAGTTCTTTTCGGTGGTTTCGTTTAAAACTCATATCATGCGGATAATTTAAAAACAAGGCCTGGCTTTCGCATAGAAAAATAAGAGGGTGGTCATATTTGTAATATTTTTTTTATCGGTATAGTTGCTAAATTAAGTAGAAACATAGGAATTTTTTTAAATAAAATTTTGATAGTTTATGTTTTTAAATAGAAATCTTTTTACTAAATGAACAAAATTTTTTTTTTCTTTTTTCAGGTTAGTTTTCAAAAATATTAATTGCTCTACATATGCGATGAATTTTTAAGGTAAATGTTTAAAAATATTTAAAAAAAAGTAAAAAAGTCAAATTAAATTAAATTGAAAATCTTTTTACGACATTTTAGTTGTTCTGCAGAAACTTGTTGGATTTTGTAATACCTTTTTTTTTTTTAAAAAAAAAACAAACACAAACTGCAAAGCTTTTTGGCTTGTCTGCAGAAAACACCCGTGAGATTTACTTAGTAATGAGTAAATGCCAATTCCTGTTAATTAAAAAATAATGTCTACAATTTTAATTGCAATGTTAATTTCATTCAAATTTAATAATATTAAACTTCGGCTGTGAAATTTGCAAATGTTTCATTAAAGTTTTTGACAAATTTTTGTTATTAAATATTATTTTTCGCTTTTAATAATAATGACATTGTAACCTATACAGAATTAATTTTCTAACAAGTTATAAAAACCCAAAATGGCTGGTATAACTTTCGAGTTATTGAAAATTCCCCGAAGCATTATCCGTCTCAAGCTACTTGTAAAAAAAATGCAAGAAAAAATTTTACTCTTTTAGCAAATGTTTTACTAAATCATTTTATTTCCCCTAAGATTCATAAATGAATTTTTGTTCAGTCATAGTCAACAAAATTTTGTTAAACAAGTTCTAAACATAAAAGTATAGCTCTTTATTATAGATATACAGTGACTCACATTCACACTATAGTGGACTATATCTATCAGCACTTTAAAAATTAACAGGTTCTTTTCACGGACGAAAGCAAATTCAACTTATTTGGGTCCTATGGCCGGTGTTATGTGTGGCGCAAACCTAATGGAGAGTTTTGCCATAAAAATACTAAGAAAACTAAGAAGCACAGCGGCTTGTTAGTAATGGTCTGGGGTTGCATGGCAGCTTCCGGTGTCGGAAATTTTCATTTTATAGAAGGCAAATGTTAAACAAAGTGCTTATAAATTGGGGATTGCCATAACTTTAAATTTTACCAGGACAATGACCCGAAGCACACATCGCTAATAGCGAAGAACTGGTTGTTGTATAATTGTATTAAATTCCCAAAACACCTGAGCAATGTCCAGACCTTAACGTAATTGAGCATTTATGGGATGAGCTCGGACTTCGGATGGAAAATATATTATGTAACAGTAAAGACCAGCTCAGAGCGGCATTACTGGAAGATTGAAACCAAATAATTCCTGATGTGTGCAAAAACTCTAGAGATTGAGATCAAAATGACTTGCAATAGATTCTAAAAAGGAAAAAGTAATAGCTGCCAAAAAGTGGTTTCAAGAGATATGCCTAGACACTGTGCATATGGCTTTAAGAAATAGAAATGGAAATGCCTTAAGAGTTGTCTCTTATTTATTCCCCTAATAATAATCCCCTTATGCATAATAGATTCTTTGTATTTCCAATGGTTAAAAAAAATTATCCAAAAAATATTTAGACTTGCTTTTCTTAGTAAAGAGTGACCCACAAAAAATAGTCTAAAGTTGTTAAATCGCACGATCTAGTTTGATTTTTTATTTTCAAAATAAAAAATTTAATTTTATAATATTTTTTTATTAAACATTGCTTCTTGAACTGTACCTATAAATATTTCAGACACTGTAGGCTACACGTAATGTGGTTGTTATTGAAAATGTATAAATACAGCTGTTCTTTTTATTTTTGGAGTGACTCCAACTTGCCTCTCACATACATACATACATTCCAATTATAGTTGTGTATAAAAAAATATATATTTTAATACAATTGAACTAATTTTGGCAAATTGTTAAAAATATGCCACTTGTTTATTATTGGAATAGAATAGAATTGAAACAAATTTTGTCCGAAATAACCTTTGAGAATTATTATTAAATTCAGAACATTTGGCTGGTATAATTGTTGCTAAATTTGTTTTTGAAACAGGAAACACAATAAAAATTAATTTTTATTGGTTTGTTAAGGATGTTTCAGAAAGAACAAACATTGTTATTATTAAAGCAACACGATTTCATATATGCGACTGCCTGGGCTGGATTTTACACAGTATGTATTTTGCAGTCTACTTGTCAGTTGTACGATACATATGTATGTAATTGTATGCAATTGTGCATGTCTGTCAAAATTGGCAATTTACAGACAGCTTATAATTTTAGCTTTCACACGTCGGTTTTTAGTTTTATCTGACATAATTTATAATAATATAATTATAATATGATTATTTTCGAGAGAGTTTTGTGTTCTTGCAAATATACATACAGCTTCAAAAGTGTGTAAGCACCAGTGAAATTTTTAATATTTTTAAGATTATGAAAAGCATTATAGTTCAACTTGAATATTTTTTTTTCATAACCGATCCAACAAAATATCCAACAAAACGAAAGTTTTAAATTTCAATCGATGGATAGATTTTAGGATTTTCATTATTTTAAAAAAAATCAAACAATTTGTTGTGTTTACTTACTTTTGAGGCTCATAGTAGTTTAAAAAAATTAAATAATTTTAACTTGCAAAATTAATAGATTCTACAAAATAAAAAATATTAAGCAAGAGTTAAAGCGAAAATGTGCCATAAGGAGCCAAAAATTGTTGTATTGAAGTTAAATAAAAATTAATATGTAAAATACATTTTTTCAATACATAGTTTAATACAAATTTATTGTTTTGTTAATTACAATTTTTTTAAATATAAATTTGTTGAATCACAAATACTATCAGGCATGTGATGGAAATCGAAAACGAATATTACTGTATTGATAAACGTTTATCACATAAAATATAAAGATATTGGGCTACTAAAGAGAATCTTAAAACAAACATTTTAAAAATTAGATTATAAATTCATGAAAATGTACATATTTCCAAAACTGATTCGTTTTCGATTTCCATCACATGCCTGTACAGCTCAATTTACAATCTTGTGCAAATGTAATGAGCCAATACTATTTGCACAAGATTGTGAATTGAGCGTATGTTCTTGGCGCCATAAACAATTGACTTGCAAAACATCTGGTTGCAGTTGCTTTGTCAGATGAAAATAGGACATGCTCTAATTGAAAATTTTAATTTTACACTGTAAATACAGGCTGACATATGCAGAAGCATTTTTTTGCTTTTACACGACATGTATGCATTTTGCAGTGGAAAATTTGACAAGTACACTGTAAAATACATACCGTCTAAAACCACCTTAAATGCGCAACCTTTAACACCATCTTAACAATTTTAGACTATATCGTACGCATTTGTTGTACGATATTCGACTTATTTTTGCAGTACACCGAAATGCTATTATAACAAAGGATTATTTGTAACCACAACTACAAAATTTAAGTTCATAACCACTGGACTTTTAAGGTTTATTGTTGTTATCCTCTGGGGTGAATGTCTTAAAGTCTTTGTTTCAACAACAATTTGCACACTCTTCTAATAAACAACTTTTTATACAGTGAAGCACGGAATATCAATAAAAAAATTGCATGAGCTGGCGGCGTGCTATTATCAATATAAAATCCCCAAAAAAAAAAAATAAATAAAACAAACCAAATTTTTTGTTTTGTTTTTAACAAAAATCTCTTACTCATTTCATATACACACTCGTATGTATGTATTATTGTTTATTTTATCATTTGTATGTTTGTTTAAATATATTTTTATGCGATCGTCATCATTTGTTTGGTCTGGTCAAAAGTTGCATGTGCCGTCTAATGATGTGTGTGCACGAATTGAATGGACTTTAATAAAATTTGTACTCATGCATCACTGCGCAATAGAATATTTCTTGTAGGAATGCAATATTGTGAGGAACTGACCTAATCTGGATATATTTTAACCCTTTAGAATCTGATCTGAAATTCAACATTAAATTATTCGTAAACAAATCTACACCATGTCATTTTTTGTGGCTTCCTCATCAGGTTGCTAGTCAGTCTGTGTGACATTTTTAAATTTTAGAACGTCTGCCTGTTAATGTCACAATAGCACTTGAGAGTAAAGATCTATGGGAATCATAATTTACCCAAACTTTCTCTGTTGATCTGATACGCTTGATACAACATTCATAAATAATTTAAATATTATAAAAACTAAACGAGAATACCTAGAGATTTCGCTAATTAAAGTTATAAGTTATTGTTTATAAATAACATAATGGGTTGAATCGGTATAAAGTTTTGGAACGATATTCCGCTAATCCTTCCCAATTTTAGTGTGCCAAATTGCGCGATCAATTTCAGTCTACAAATGTGGCGCCTAATAAAATAAATAAATTTCATTTTTAAAGCAATTGAATAGAAAAATTAAAACCACTTAAATTATAAAAGTTTTATATATAAAGAGTAATTTTTTTAAGAGCTTTTGGATTTGATCAGAAAGAACACATAAAATTTGGAGAAATGTTGAAATCTATATTTGAGTCGATAGAACGATCTATGTATATCTGGTCAAGTCATAAATACTGGTACGCAGAAAAATCGTCGCCAAATGAAAATGAATTAATCACCTGGATTCTACATTTGTAAAATGAAGTGAAAGTAAAATGTCCATTAAGTTTGTGGAAATGATTTTAAAAGTAAAATATCATTTCCAGTTTGGTTTATTGTAGAATAAAAGTTTCACTCGTAGTGGAATATAGAACCTAAGCGGATATTTTCACTCATTTTGTCGCAAAAATGGTGCTTGGTAACGCCATCGTAGCTAACTCTCCACTATCACCACCATTACACCCGTGTAATGGTGGCCTCTTTGAACCCTCGGGATAAGTTGCAATACTGCTCTGGATGACCGAGATCGTTCTGTTTATTGAACGATTTTTCTACGGCAAAAATTTTCTCGTCAGTAAACAGAATTTGTCTGTGAGTCTTCTTCACATACCGGCTGAGTAACACTTTCGATTTTCGCTTCCGTTTTTCATTCAATGCGGCCGGCGGCAGATATCCAGTAATCGCGTGAACGTGCTGAGTCCCAAATCCTCTTTGATAATGCGAGACATGGATTTTTGTAAAATTTGCTTTTCCCGCGACAAGATGTTCTGTTTTAGCAGTGGTTTTCGATCTATTCGTCTCGTTATGGCTTTAATCGCTTTCGGAGATCTCACAGTGCGCGGACGTCCAGATCTTTGACGGTGTCGTACTCCACCAGTATCCTCAAAGAACTTCACATCACGATACACAACATTGCGAGTGATTCCAAGCAGTCGCAACGTCCAAAATATATCGCCCTTTTCCAAGATGCATTTTAGTAGGCCAACTGTTTACAACAACACGAATTTCGATGTCGCCCCATTTCATGATTGTAAACAATTAATATCAAAAACCGCGCTACGCTTTAAATGGCTCAAACGCTGGTTCCAATTTTGGAATACACTCTTCAACATATCGGCTGGTATCTCACGAATAAATTCTTCAATATTGGTGAAATTCATGATGCAATTTCTTAACCAAGCATGAATTTTGACAATAAAATTCAATAATCTGCAAGCGTTGTTCGTCGACTTATTGTTAAATTATAGAACAAACTGAACATGTTACACGGAAACAGCTAAGCTGCCAAAAACTGTCTCGCCAAAAAGAAAGTTGCATAAAAAATCACCCTTTACAAACAGTCAGTATCTTTTCCTAATATTTGCAAACACATTTTTACAAAGAAGTAAACAAATAAATGAAATGTAATTAAATAATAAATTACAATAATTACAAGTTAATTCTACAAGTTAATAAACACAGAAGTTTTAAAAAGGTCTTCGTCTAATAATATTGTGAAACAGTTTATTTCCAATTGAAAAAAAAACAACTTTTTAAATGTGTTCTAATTTTATTTTTCCTAAACTTCTTAAAAAATTTTCCATCAAGCTTAAAATCTTAAGCATCAATCCACTTTTTGTTAGTTTAATGATCTTAAATTGTCCCACCTTTGGCACATTAACTGATTTCTGTCAAATGAAAACCACGCCAAACAAGAACATTATGTTCTTTTTTTAATCGAATTTGTTTTCTTATCTTCATTTCTTCTTCCACTAGTAAACACTTTCCTAAAGTTATTTGAACGTCGCGTGCCATTGTGTTTTTCTTTGTTGTTTTTGTTACCCTAAAAATAATCTCCGTATGCATTCAGTAATTTACTTGAAATCGCAGACCGTGTCGCTTAAAATTTATAACCAACAAGTCCACAAATCCATTTAGTATACGAGGTCTGATCAGAAAATACCCGTTATTTTCAAATTTCGTGAGTTATTATGTTCAATTTTCGCATTTTTTTCTGTTATGTTGGTACACATATCTGTTATATATGTTGGTAATATCAGCCATTTTTAATTGTCAGTTTTTTTTTTGACAGATAAAAAGGTTAGTTGTGTGCTCTTCGATTTTTTACTATTCGAAAAAATGGATCAAAGAAACTGTTTAAGTTTTGTGTAAAAAATTAAATTAAATGCTCAAGGACATTTGAATTTGTTGACTGTGGCATTTGGCGAGTCTACTATGAGCAGAACATAAGTTCCATTGTGGTATAACCGGTTTAAGGCTTGTCCTGGTCGCCCAAGCACGTCAACAAACGATGGAAACATTGAACCAGTGAAGAAAATGATTTTGGATAATCGTCAAATCACTATCAGAGGGGTTGCTGATGATGTTGGCATATCGTTCGGCTTATGCCAAGCAATTTTTACGGATGTTTTAGGCATGAAACGTGAGGCAGCGAAGATTCTTCCAAAATTGCGAAATTTTGAGCAAAAACAACGTCGCATGGACATCGATCAGGAGCTGTTGAATATTATCAACGACGATCCAGATTTCCTCAAAAAGTTCATAACTGGTGACGAATCATGGGTGTATGGCTATGACATTGAAACCAAAGCCCAATCATCCCAATGGAAACGTCCAGAAGAGCCAAGACCGAAAAAAGCACGTCAAGTTCGGTCAAAAGTGAAGGGTTTGCCCACTGTTTTCTTCGACTGCAATGACATGGTGCATCATGATTTCTTGCTACAAGGTCGTACGGTCAATAAGGAATACTACCTTGAAGTTATGCGCCGTTTGCGCGAAGCAATTCGTCAGAAACGCACAGAATTGTGGAAAAACCAATCATGGATTGTGCACCATGATAACGCGCCAGCTCGATGCTGGTGCGTGAGTTTTTTGCCGAAACCACCGTATTCACCGGACTTGGCCTCCGCTGACTTTTTTCTCTTCCCAAAACTGAAGACACCGATGAAAGGAAAGCGTTTTGCTATGATTGAGGAGATAAAAGAAAAATCGAAACAGGAGCTGTTGGCGATACTAAAAAGCGCGTTTCAGAAGTGTTTCGAGGATTGGAAAAAACGCTGGCATAATTGTATTATATCTGAGGGGGATTACTTTGAAGGGGACAAGATTGTTATTGATGAATAAATAAATACTTTTTGAAAAAAATGAAAATAACGTTTTTTTTTGATCAGACCTCGTATATAAAACAAATAAATAAATAAATATAAGTATAAAGCGGTTATTACACTCAAAAATGTTTGTTGTGGTTGATGGAATAAATTTGCTAAAGTGCTGGTATATCTGTGCGCGCATTTTATCGACAGGGTACGGAAAATCCGTATATTTTGTATTGAAAAAATTCGATTTTATATGGGGAATTAGTTTAATTTAATTACAAACTCAGCAATGTTTATAATTTCAATCTCGAGAGAATCCTATTTCTAGAAACAAATTTTTTTAAAATAAAAACGTTTACTATATCTACGCATAATCCGGATCATTTGTATGCTTAAGACTGCTAAAATTGTGAAATTTAAACAAATATTTTTCCATGCTTTAAATAACAGACTAGCGGACAAATTAATGCTCGTAAACCACAGGCTTAATTTTGTATTAGCAAGCCGAGCGTTGATCACATTAATGCTAGAAACACAACTTTGACAAATTTCGGCCAACACGACGAATTAGTCAGTGACAATTCGCTGTGTAAATTCGTCGTATGAAGCTCAATAATGATGCAAAAATAATATTTTTGTTTTCGTATAACAGCTGATAGATATTTTACATTTTAAAAATATATATGTATATATAAAAAATAAACATTCACTCCTATCGTGAATAAAAATTCCACATAAAATTTGTTCCCTTTTATTTTTTTAACATTGAGTTTTAATAGGAAAAATGTGAAAAGGGGGACAAATTTCATGTGGAATTTTTATTCACGATAGGGATGATTAACAAAAACATAGGTAAAAGCAATTTTTATAGTTAACTATTTTTTATTATTAATATTATTTATTTTTTTAAATTATATAAAGTAAAAAATAAAACAATAATTAAACATTAACATTATTTACTAAAACATTAAAAACTAAAACGAAACACGGTCACCTCGTATTGGTTGTTCGTCGTTCGCCGGCAAAAAAAAGGGATATACTGCCATGTCACAGAATTTAATTTACCTTTTATACAAAAGGTAACACGAAGAATTTTTTCGTGATGAAACCTAGAAATTCTTAAAATTACAATTTCACATAGCAAATTAAAAGTTTCATTCCGAAAAAAATTTTGGTTTTGCTTTTTATATAAAGAAAAAAACGGAATCCATTTCACTTCCGAACGGAATTAAATTCTGTGACATGGCTTATAGACTCTATTTCATATGATGAATTCGGCCGACGCCATTACTGTGTGTATTTCAATATACACAAATATGTTTTATTTTTGGCGGCGCATATTCCCCACGAAAAATTCGTCGTTCATCCCCGTTGTGTTCTTAGCATAATTCAATTAGATTAATAGTAGAGCATTAAGTTTAATATAAATCTCCTCTCTATTTAAGTTTTGACAGCCTGGTTTACAATTAGTTTGAATTCCCCTGACTTATAAGGCGTCCAAAACAATATTGTTCTAATATTAATACAGATTTATACTCCACTGCTATTCAATATCCTTTAATATAAATTGCAGCCGACTTCTTCTCTCTTACGAAATCAGTTCTAAAAATCAATATAATTAAGATGAAAGTCATGCAAATTAATTCAGAAAATATTCATCCCTTTCTGATGACCCATGTAGCATTAGAATAATTTGAAATGTAGCATTAGAATAATTTGAAACTTTTCGCTATCTAGGACCTACAATAAGACGAACTGAAGGATCTAGAGCATACAGAAAATTGTCTGACTTTTGCACAACATATCCCTTCACTCTCATAGCAATACTAGCATAGCAGTCTGACTGCGATTACTGAAATAATAAAACATTTTGCTATTTAGGAGCTACAATATATCAAGCAGACATTTCTAGTCCAATAAACAATCTTTTAGTCTGGTCAAGTCAAAAAATTGTGGAAATCGTTTTCGTGTTAAAATTATTATTAACAATTCAAATGTAAAGTCAACAATGATATACAATTTGGAAACTTGGAACACTGACTTCTTTTTAAAAGAATTTCTTCACAGAATTCTATGAATTTTTGGGTGAAACAAATTAACCTAATCCACATAAAGTAGTAGAACTGGCTTATAAATGCAATCAGAGTTCTATATTGTTATCCTCATTGTATAAACGTTTGATGGAGTTTTAAGTAATGGGTTTTGTAACTCCCTTCCTTATTATTGATATAAAGATTCTTCCTATCAAATATGTACATTGTTTTGTTTGCTGTTCTATATGATATTAAATAATTTTGGTGTCGGACTTTGGTGTCCATTCGCCCATCACTTTTTAAATCAATGGATATAATTAAAATGTCAATACTTTTAACTTCTAGATCGCTTAGGAAAAATAATCGCCGCACTTGCAAATTATTACTCTAGTTTTCAAAATCGCCAGTTTTGACTACCTTGTCCCTGTCAGCCTTTTTAAATTAAATATAATTCGATCTATCAGTAAACGCATTTATCTCATCGATGAGCCTACCTTCAAACAACTACCAAAGATCGTTGCTGATCACCATCCCATCCGAATCATTTCAAACTATGGCGGCTGCCTGAACGCTATCCAATAGTTGCCAGATTATTAACCACCTTTTGAGCTACTTAATTGATTAGGATGTAAAGTCTTCTAACTTGTTTCTTAGGTTTGAATTATTAAGATCCCTGCCACGGGCTCTTTTTGGCTTGCAGATCATTCCGTAAATGTGAGCGTTTCAACTGACTTTTCGCTACTTTTGGGTCCTGATTTTGCATTATATCATAGGCTGTACTTCGATAAAGAATATTCCCAGAAGATTCCCCGTAGATTCGTGCGGAATTAGTGATACTCTTTCGATGTATCCTGGAAAAATGCCAATATGCTGCGAGAAAGTCGTAGGATCTCTTTAGCGCCGTTCTTCGCCTTTTCGTTCTTTCTTTAAATGGAATGGCCACTTTTATCTCTTCCGCAGCTTCTTGTCAAACTACTTTTCGTGTTACTCCCTTGACTAAGTTTTCATCTGCATTTCTATCATGTATGTACATATGTATATGTGAGCAGAAATCACAGTGATGCCTTGCTCTTCGTCAGGTAATAGTGCCACCTCCTCTAGCCTCTACGTTGTATTCATCGCTCCAGTGCCAATATCTCGACATGGACACACATCAGTGTTATTTCAGTCTTTGATCACCAATGTTTGTGCTGTCCTAATCAAAAACAAATCGTCTATCTATTAACCTAATTTTTATGTTGTGTTTGCAAACATTTATTTTCAAATTAGCTACATAAATACTTAAAAAGACTTATACCCAAACCCTGTTAAATATTTACTTATATTCCATAGGATCATAGGATTCGTCATTGTGTGAAAAATCGTGCACGCGTTAAACAAGTGATCACACCGTGGTTTTGCTTTGCGATTGTCTCGTTTATTACTTTTGGATGGATGAATGGTTGCCTTGCTTGCCATGCGATTCCAGCCCGAACCCCCCAAAAGCCACTATGGGTTAAAATTTATTGTTTTTTTGTTCCTCAACTTGCTGGTACACTGGTGTGTTTGTAATTGTATTCAGATTCTTAATGGTTTGTTGATATTGTATAATATTTATTTGTTTTGTTATTGTTTCATTTTTTTTTCGATTTTCGTTTTTTTTGGTTTTGTTGTTGGTATTGCTCCTTAATTATTTGTTGTTGTGTACGATGACAATTGAATTTTGTCTCTAGTGTTTTCTTTTTGTTTTTGTCGTTCGTTGTTAAATTCGTTGCTAATTGCGCGTGGTAGACTTTTTTTGAATGAAGTTTTCTTAAATATATTTGAATGTGTGTAAATTTGTATAATAATTTCAGCTTTCTGATTATTTGATTTGTTAGATAAAAGCTTTTTTATGGCAAGATAAATGGATATTATAAAAGAGTAGTGTGTATTTAGATCATGGTGTGATTTTGTCTTAACACACATTTGCAGGTACAAAAACTCACAAAATATTATTAATCACACACACCTGTTAGTTAGTTGTTTGGTTAGATTTGAACAACCGGAAATATGTCTGATTTCTGAATTTTAGTTTAATTTAGGCGGTTGCCCTACAAGTGGTAATTATGGTTGTTATGAAAAGTGTGAAAGTTCATAGACTGCTGAAATAGGATCTAGTGGGGATGTTTCCTAAAGATAGGATTGTTACAGGAGGATTGTCACAAGAGTGACAATTCGCTGTGTAAATTCATCGTATGAAGCTCAATAACGACGAAAAAATAATATTTTTGTTTTTGTACAGCTGGTAGATAGTGTGACCATATTTAAAAAAATATATACATACATACATGCATATATATACAAAAATAAACATTAACAAAAACACAGGTAAACACAATTTTTATAGCTGACTATGTATTTTGTATATTTATTTTAAATTATATAAAGTAAAAAATATAACAATAATTAAACATATATAACAATAGTAAACAAATTTACTAAAGCCTTAAAAACTAAAACGAAACACGTATTGTATTGTTTGTTCGTCGTTCGCCGGCGTAAAAAATACAAATAGTCTCTATTTCAGAGTTTGCCGCATATGATGAATTCAGCCGACGCCATTACTGTGTGTATTTCCATATACACAAATGTGTTTTATTTTTGGCGGCGAATATTCCCCAAAAAAATCGTCCTCCGTTCCCGTTGTGTTCTCAATTAGATTAATAGTAGAGCAGTAAGTTTAACGTAGATCTCTTCTGTATTTAAGTTTTTACCTCCTGATCCACTATCACTTTGAATACCCTTGACTTCAAAGGCTATCAAAGCAGAATTGTTCTATTAATACAGGTTTATACTCCACTGTTATTCAATAATGTTCTATATTGGTTCCGCAGATACCTGGAAAAATTGGTCAAATAGAAAGATTTCCCTTTAGCTGGTCAGCTCCTAGTCATTTACTTCAACCAAAGAAGTCAGTTTACATTCGGTTAGTTTATTTGGTTTATCAGGGCCGCACATTGACAGGGGACAACTTGCAAAGAAGTCGTTAATGGAGATGTACTCTTCTAGCATACACACAAATCAGTCAGTGATCACTGCTACCACATTCCAATGGCATCTGCAACAATCATAATTGAAACAAGCGACCATTTTATTTGCTCGCTATTGTAGAGTTTATCATAGAACCATAATGTAAGCGAAATTCCAAACAAGCGATTAGTCTCCTCATGCTAAAATGAGAATTCTTTCTGCCTTGGCTAATGGATTCGCAATACAATCCACTGAGGTATTATAGTGGACCAGTTACCGAAGAGTCTAATGTTTGGCGTCGTATAAGTTTCAAGATCTTTTTATTGACCACATGATTTTCTTTAGTTAAACCTAACAAAACTCAATTCAAATTCAAATTTTAGTGGAGATCATAAAACTCGAGAATTATACGGTAGAGTGGTTCGAAGAAAAAGTTGTATCAGTCACCCCCTAGGATAAAAGATAATATAAAAACAGTTCCAGAAATGTTTTTTATTCTTTCAGACTAATAGTTAAAATTTTCAAAGAATACTATTGTAAAGCACTAGAACAATTGGCAAACTGGAAATATTTTTTTTATTTTTCGCCACGCCTACAAATACCGCCCTTTTAGTATTTTGTTCATGGTATTGCTATTTTTAGTCCGATCATAACATTTTGTATAACGGTGTTCATGGCTCTGTAAGGAATACATTTCTCTCCTTAATCATTTTTTACTACCAAGTCAAATTCTAGTCATGACTTAAAAAAAAAAAAAATATTTAGCATTATGTTCGTACGAACCGATTTTTTAAAAGTCATGACTAGAATTTGACGTGGTAGTAAAAAATGATTAAGGAGAGAAATGTAGCCCTTACAGAGGTATGTTTCAAACAGAGCAATACAATATGAAATGAAGAACTCAGCAGTTAAATTGAATAACAGTTTGTCCATTAAGTATTTTCTTTCCCGACGCGTAAGAAGTTTACAATATGAATGCTGCTTAAACGTTTATATCTCTCTATACTGCCGATCGATAAACAGTTTTAAAATACGCAGAGGCTTCGGCTGGCACTAGATTAAATATGATGTCAAAAGCCCGACATTAATCGATGTTGAATTTATTATCAATAGGAATACCACAAATATATAATATATTTGTGATTTTACAACCTCGTACAGTTAAACAACATATGTAACATTATGTTGACGAATCAAATCCACCTGAGATGTCATCACAGAAGTGATCCTGGCTTTAACATCACACAACTGAGCTATCTCCCGAGGCATGGCTGAAAGGATCCATTGGATCGAAACAGCAGCATTGAGCGAGTTTCATAGAAAAGCGACGGTCGCCTGACTGTCGTATTTGACCCATACTGGCAAAAAAAAATAGTATTTCAGGCAGAACTGAAGTCGGGATTGAATAGCAAAGTCAACCCTACATCAATATGTCTAAAAGATTTATGGACTGAACCAAAGGAAATATTACAATTCAGGAAGTTTTAATCTTGAGGTTCTGCATCGAGTTCCAGGAATTGTGCTATTATATTCATTAACAAATATTCAAAAACTAAATTAACTGGGACTGTACACTAATGACAGCCTACACCAAAAACCGGAATTGATTTAAAAATAAATAAACTAGTTCAAACGGTAGAAAACTGAAAAACCCACAAGAACAAATGTTTAAAGTATAAAATATTGTTGGCAGATTAGGCAATTTAATATATACCATGCTTTTATTATAATATATATACATACGAGGGCGGTTCGGAAACTTCTTAGCCTAGAACAGAAAGCACGGTATAAATAGGAAAACGTTAAGTGTTTTGGAAACTTCCATCTCTGCTATGAACACATCTAATAGAAACAGGTGTTCAAAAAAGACGCATCTTTACAATGGAAAAATTAGAAATTTGTGGTGTCATAAATATTTAAATAAAAAAGGTTTATGATATAGTGAATGTGTAAGGTGAAAGTGCTCCTTCATATGCAACAGTAAAGAATTGGGTTGCTGAAGTTGAATTTGGTCGTACAAGCATTGAGGATGAACCAGGTACACAGAAAAAAATAAAAATGATTTTCAATTAAAATATTTGTGGAATCAATTAAAAATTTAATTGAAATCGGACCTGTAAACAAAATGATAGTATCAATTAAAAAAAAATGTGAGATTTAATTGAAAATATTAGAAAAAGTAATTGAATCAATTAAAATTTTAATTGAAAATTATTTTAAAATCAATTAAAGGTTTAATTGAAAAAAAACATGATTTTTTTTTCTGTGTGGTGGACGTCCAAAAACAGCAACAACTACAGAAATTGTAGCCAAATTGCATGATATGGTATCAAATGATGGATGAATAAAAGTGCGTGAAATAGCTAATGTCATGAGCATCTCAAAAGATCGAGTCCATTTAAGTTTGCATGAAGAACTTCTACTGCAAGATGGGTGACGCATTTATTAACAGTCGATTTAAGAAAAATAAAATGGATTTTAAGAGTCGTTTCATAACTGTGCATAAGACATGGATCCACTACTGTACTCCAGAGACACAAGAGCAATCCAAGCAATGAACTGAAGCTAGAGAAAGTGCCCCAAAGAAGGCAGAAATAATTCAATCGGCTGGTAAGTTATGGCAACGGGTTTTTTGGGACTTCAAAGGTATTTTATTGATAGACTATCTGCAAAACGGTGAAAAAATAAATTCAGAGTACTATTGCAACATTTTGGATCAATTAAATATAAAAATTCGAGAAAAACGTCCTAGCTTACACACAAAAAAAAATAATTTTTCATCCAGACAACACACCAGCGCACAAGAGTATTTTAACAATGGCTAAAATCAACGAATTAAAGTACGAGTTGCTTGACCACCCACCTTATTCTCCTGATTTAGCTCCCAGTGATATTTACCTGTTCCCGAATCTAAAAAAAATCCTAGCTTGCAAGCGTTTTACCTCAAATATAGATGCAATTACAGTTGTAAACCACTATTTTGAAGGCCTTGAGGAAAACTATTTTAATCAAGGGATAGAATTGCTAGATAAGCGTTGGACTAAGTATATTGAAGTTTCAAGAGATTATATTGAAAAATAAAAATGCTTTTGAAAAACTAACTATTCTCCTTCTGTGCTAGGCTAAGAAGTTTCTGAACTGCCCTCGTACTTTGAGTATTTTTGGAGTTCAACTTTTCATAAAGATTACGCAAATTGTGGTAGCAAATTATTTTATTCGTCTTGTCATCAGCCAACAGGTTGTTAAAAACATGCTACATTTATATTTTAATAAATCTAATCTAAATATTGTATAATTAAATCAAACATAAGATATACGTTATGTATTTAGCAATCTAGTTGATTTTGATCATTCATAAACCAGTAACAAAATAGTAAGTAGTAGTAGATACAAGCTTTAATCCACAGAATGTTTGCTTTCAATTGCAGTTTAGCATACAAAATGTTGGCGCATGCCTAAAGTCAATAAACGAAATACGTTTTTATGTTATTTTTATAGGTATTTTGTTAATTTGATTTTTTGGTTTGGCAAAAATAACTTGTTTCAACAAATTAGAAATTCTAGCAACACTAATTTATAGATAATACGATGACTCTACAGATTTAGGGGTATAGAGAGTTGTACGAAGGCTTTGTTACACAATGCAATGTGTAATATATAGTACTCGTACATATGTAATAACCCAGAAAAAGTACCTTGAGTCTGGTAGTGACTGTAAATAAGCTGATTATTGACAATATTATTGTCCGTTGTATGAAAAACTCCAAATTTGTATGGAACTTTAAGTTGGCAACACGTTTTTAATTGGCGATCATTTTGTCAGCTGCCAAGTGATTGAAACGATTGATCTCTTGGATGACAACATTATTGCCGATATCCGGCCGCAAATGTTGAAAAAATTCATCAAAAATTCCAGTTTAGACTACGTCCGAGCCAGTCATATGCCAGAAGTCATATTTAAATTATAATGATAGATGATTATCTTTCGAATAAAGTGAATTTAATATCAATTTAAAAAACAAATAAGAAAGTATAGTCGGTCAAGCCCGACCATATAATACCCTACACCTAGTATATGTATAAAACAATTTTTTTCAGAAATGGGCGCTATATAGGACATATAACCAATTATGAAGATCATCCAAAAATTTAGTGTCATGATTTCTGAGAATATAAATGTTAAATTCTATCTCGATATAAATACTTTTAAACGATATGTGGAAGTTAAGGTGAATTACGGAGAGGGTCTTATATGGGAGTTTTGACTAATTATGGACCCGCCATTATAAAATTAGCTGTAATAATGTCTGTATATATGAAACTTATTTGTGTTGAATTTTATTTAGATACTAGCTAAACCCGGTGTGTTTCGCTACCCCTCCCTCGTTATAAAATAAAATAAAACGTATTTATATATTTACAAACATTTATTTATTTCATTTTAATTTATTTATTGCAATGCTTTAGGATATGCAATATTTTTTTGTTCATAGTTATATGGCGACGTTAACAGTATTGAAAGCAATATACTACTAAAAAAATACGTTGGAAGGAACAAATTTGTATAGAGAATAAAAAGGTAAAACTTTCAAGCAAAATTTGGCGTGAAAGGGTGCGTGGCGTAAGAAATGGAGTATATAATGTGTATACAATTTACAGTAAATCTGTTAAGAACTATATGGGAACAATTACATAATTTTGAAAATGTGGGCGTGGTCCAAAAAAGTACCCTATTAATCATACCAGAGTCCCAGTTAAATGCTGTGAAAATTTCAAGAATATCGGTCCAGAGGTCTGGTCTCCAATTAGAATATTTTAAAAAATAGGGCGTAGGCTAAAAAAAATACCCTATTAATCATACCAGTGTCCCAGTTAAATGCTGTGAAAATTTCAAGAATATCGGTCCAGAGGTCTGGTCTCCAATTAGAATATTTTAAAAAATAGGGCGTGGGCAAAAAAAAAGTACCCTATTAATCATACCCAGTTAAATGCTGTGAAAATTTCAAAAATATCGGTCCAGAGGTTTGGTTTCCTATAAGGTACCCACAAACAAATAAACACATATTCAATTTTATATATGTATATAGATTAACATTTTTAAGGAATTTATGATCGCTAAAGTGAATTTCGAAAGTGGGCCTTATATGGAAGCTACAACTAATTATGGAGCCATCATAATAAAATTGTACCATATTATTTTTATATATTTATATGAAACATATTTGTATTCAATATTATTTAAATACCTACATTTTTAAGTGAGTTACACTCTTTAAAGTGATTTTCGAAAGTGAGCCTTATATTGGAACTTTGAATACTTATGGACCGATCATCATAAAATTGTACCATATTATTCGTATTATTTGGATACCAAATTTTTTGAGGGATTTGTTCCCTTTAAAGTGATTTTCAGGAGTGGGCCTCATATGGGAGTTATGATAAATTATGGACCGATTTGATTTGGTTTCATTTACCACTCATTTGTGGCGACATTTGTTTGCATACTTGCATAATTCAAACATAATTTCGGGAGGACATTTGGTAAGGTATAATTATCATTGTCTTATTTCATGTCGAAGTTATATACATATACGCCAGTCTATTCATGTTGAAATGCCAAACCAAACTAAACATACTTAAAGTTCTTTAAACCTAAAAAAAAACACCGTAATTAATTTAAAATCTGTTATTGAAAATGCAAATTTTACCATTAACAAATTTTCAACATTTTTGCTTATTTTGGTACTTCCATAAAGGCGACCTAACTCATCACACACTCTCCTTAAGAGCTCCTTCTATGGCTTTGAAATTTGCAACAAAATTTATTAAAATATTCATGCTTTAATGTTAAATGCAGAATTTAGCCTTGATTTAAAAAAAAAGTAATAAAATATTTTCATGTTGTTTTTTTTATTTGTTACTTTTTTGCAACCACATTTAAAAATTCAAATATTCATTTTGAAATAACAACAAACACACCTTATTGTCATTTTACAATTTCTTGCTATTCAATCAACAATTTACTTATATATGTATAACTTTTAAAACTAAAGAAAAAAATAATGAGACCGACCTGTGCGAATGAAAAATGCACGCTATATATCAGAATGTTTTTAAAAACAAAGTATTTATTTATCATTTAAAAGAAATCTAACATAAACTTAGAAAAGAAAATGTTGCATTTAAAAAAAATGCTAAGAAAGTTATTGCAAAAATAATGTAAATTTTTACGATGTTGCAATAAGTCCGCGTACAACGATAGACCAACGAAAATTGCTTTTAAACCATTTCCAAAATGGCCACTCAAAGCGAAAAATAGGAGAAAGCTTATAGGGATTAAAAAAAATCATTAAGCGTTTCATCTGTTACTGTCAATGCACAAGCAGCCGAGAAAAAGTCGTAAAAAGTTACTGCAGCCAAGGTAAAGAAACCATCATTTCTGACATCTCATCCTCCAATTCAACAAATTGATTGGTGCTGCAATTAAAATATTGACGAAACGTGGTGATTCTAATCTTGCAGCTATTAGATGAAATAAGTGAAAATCGGGTCCATAACAAAGGCAGAAAGGCACCAATTAAAATATTCAATGAACATGATGAACAAAACATTTTAAGAACAAGTAAGAAAGTATAGTCGGTCAAGCTTGACCATATAATCCCTACACCCAGTATATCTATAAAACAGTTTTTCAAAAACTGGCGCTAAATGGGAGATATAACCTATTATGGACCGATCATCCAAATATATATATGAAACATATTTGTATTTAATATTATTTGCATAGCGAAATTTTTAAGTGAGTTACGCTCTTTAAAGTCTTTGGTCGAGTAAAATTCGGCTCGTTCTTGAGCTAAGACTGACTTGTTGTGGAAACAAACACATACGAGTATTTTAATCAACAAATTATTGAACCACATATTAAATTTAAAAAATTCTATGTTAAGCTCAAAACTTATTAAATTCAAAATTATAACAAATCAAACACTTATTATAATTTAATGTTATGTAGGGTACGAAACATGTGGAAAAAGTGTCTAGTTTTTAATTAAATTTTTTTGCCAACCTTGTACATTATCAAAGCGTTGACATTAGCTATTTTATTTATTATAAAATATTGTTTAAATAAAATGTTACAACATGCAATATTTTAATCGGGTTTTCGCTGCAGTCAGTCAGTCAATCAATTATTTGTTTATATGCATTTATTTTATTGTTAAATAC
The DNA here is from genome assembly GCA_950370525.1 of Bellardia bayeri. NCBI lineage: Eukaryota > Metazoa > Arthropoda > Insecta > Diptera > Calliphoridae > Bellardia > Bellardia bayeri. The sequence continues at coordinate 68,417,483 of OX493265.1, forward strand.
ATTATTTGCTTTGACACTTGTGTCTCATTCTCGTCTCATCTTTAATGGGGTTATCTTGAGTCTTATTTTATATACATACATGCATATGTATGTACTTATGTAGTTATGAATTTTTAAGGTTGTGTTATGTTTACTTGTTTACAAATGGAACCCAGCAAATACTTCGCCCATGTACGTCAATGAGTTGATTTGAAGTCATAAATCATGATAACAAAAAAAGGAAACTTTTCTAAGACAGCAAAAAGTCTTTCCAATTCATTCAGCAGTTGTTGTTATCAGGGCTTAAACATGAATGGAGAGAGCAAACGCCCAAGGGCGAGCAATACAACTGTTGAACTTTTAGCATAGTTTTATAAAAGTTGAATGTAGTGTAGTGTAAATAGTGAAATGTACTTGAAATGTACTGTATGTAACTTAAAACAACAGTTAATGAAAATAATTTTGATTCTTGATGCAAAAGTTTCATGGAGACAACTAATTGCAGAGGTCTAATTAAAGCATTAAAAATTGTTGTTCTATGACTTTCTATGACTTTCAGAACAAAATATTTATTGGCACCACAGAGTATACAGAGGCGTCAGAAGGGGAAAGAAAATGACGTTTTATACTTGTCTCTTTCTTTGTTTTCTTTATTTTTCTGGCGCAATAAAATTCAATTTTGGTCACAGATACAATCATAAAAAAATGCATTTATATCATCTAACGAATGCATACCAAAAAATACTTATAACAATTATTAAAATACAATTTAGTAGTTATTGAAATCACCAACATATAAACAAAATTTCAATTTAAATATTCTAACTCAAATTGTTTTGTTTATTTTATTTTGTCCACAAAATTCTTGTTGTATATAGTGCTTTGCTTTTTCACATTACAAACATACAAGGTGGCGCAAAAGTAATCCTCCTATCAGAAAATGCTATAAATTTTGCGATTGGCCCCTAATGTCAGTTCTGTTTTGACATTTGTGTAGTAAACACATGCGAAATACACGTTAATAAACAATGTTACGCTACACTGCTCCAGAACGCAAAATATTGCTGACTATTTATTTGACCAATAATCGGTCGGTGACTTTTTCAAAAATAATCATGAGTGATGAGGCCCATTTCCATCTTAGCAAAATTTACGCTTCTGGGGCACTGATAATCCGCGTGTAACACACAAAATGCCATTACACCCGTCACTGTATGGTGTGCTGTTTTCGCTGGAGGAGTCATCGGACATTTTTTCTTCGAAGACGTCGCTGGCCAAACGGTTACTATGAATGGCGAGCGCTAAGGAGCAATGATCAACGAGTTCTTTTTGCCGCAACTTGATGAATTGGGATTGGAAAACATGTGGTTCCAACAGGACGGTGCAACGGCACACACTGCACGTGCCACAACCGATATGCTGAAGGATGCATTTCCCGGGCGCCTAATCTCCCGTTTTGGCGATTTGCACTGGCCAGCAAGGTCGCCTGATTTGACCGCTCCAGACTTCTTTTTGTGGGGATTTTTGAAGTCACGGGTTTATGTCAACAAACCTCAGACTCTTGCAGCTCTTAAAGACAATATCCGTTAAGTTTTGGCCAAAGTGATGGAAAATGCCATAAAAAGGGCTCAAATGACAATCAACTGTGGCGGCGGCCATTTACATGACATCATATTCTCGACTTGATGTAAAAAAAAATTAAAAGACCAAATAAAAATAATCCACAAGAAGAATCAAAGTTTTTCCTTTTTTTTTAATTACAGCCAAAAAACATCGGAAGTTTACTTTTGCGCCACCTGTTCCTACCACAAAATAGTTTCTTTCTCTTTTTAAGAGAACTGCCTTATTGCAGCTGATTGTAGCGATTTTGAAACGCCAAAATTGTCGCCTCTGTATACTCTGTGATTGTCACAAACGAATCATACATTTATATACAGTGGCTCATAGCTTATGTCATGCAGCGCATTTTTTTTGTTTTCAAAGCTCCATAAAAAGAAAGTTATCAGGAACTTAAAAAAAAAATTGGTGTCATTTAAAAGAAATAATGTTATGGTCTAACAAACAAAAAACATTTATTGCAAAAATGTACTAAAAAATGTATTAAAACTAAAAAAAAATGCTCCTTTTTCACGTCACAGTTTATTTTATGCAAAGACCTATGGATTTCAAAAACTTGAAATTAAAACTGACAATTAGACGATTTAATATTTAGTGTGATAGCCTTTATTATCACCAACAGATTTAAGGCGATTTGTCATAGATACCGCCAACCACTCCGTCAGTAGCGCTTTTTGAAATAGTTTTTGTTAGAAATTTTGTATTTCCATATACTGATTTCTATAATTGACCAGAAATTGTCGATAACATTAAGATCTGGCGACATTGATGGCGGTGTCATTAAATGTGTGCAGTTATAATATAGGTATTAGCCAAGTTTGCACAATACCCGATTTGTGCTTTGGATCGTTATCCTGGTAAAATCGAAAATCCTTGTTGGAAAACTAAGGTTCTCTGCGCTTTTCAAAAAGTTGTCCCTCAGAATCTGAAGGTACTTAAATTTGTTCATGGTTCTTTCAACAAATGTTAAATTTCCAACATCATGCTTCACTGTTGCCTTGAAGTTTTCTTTGTGGACTTCTTTAAAATGCAGATTCCTTGGTGAAATTTAGCCTGCACAGTCTGTTTTTCGGGTTTGGTTGCCTGCGTGCAACTGAGGCCATTAAAATCAAGTTGGTATAGAACACGACAAAAAGTTTCAACGCAACATTGTTTGCCTAGGTCAGCTACAACTTCTGAGGCCAGTTGTGAAGCTGATAACCTTGGATTTTCTCTTATTTTTCTTAATAGTAAGTTGAAAATTTTATTTGGCTAAATGAAAATTTTATTTGGTGCCTTTCTGCTCTTATTATCGACTTCATTGATGAACCGCTCAGAGATTGTTTGGACTGTGGAAGCTTTCTGCTATTTTTCGCTGTGAGTGGTCGTACGGGGACTCATTTGAACTATGTATTTTAAATTGTCACTTGACGTTACAAAATCTGACTCAGAGTTCCACAGAAAATATTGATAAAAGTACAAAAAGAAAAAACGAATAGCTAACAACGCTGCATTGAGCTATAGTAGAAATTGACTGCATAAAATAAGCTGTGACGTGAAAAAAGCATTTTTTTAGTTTTTATATATTAAAATGTAAAATTTTGCAAAAAATATTTTTGGTTTGTTATGGCCAGTTTTTAACTTGATATTTAAATATGAAATTAGTTAATTTTTCCTTAGATTTCAGTTTTATTTAAATATGGTTTCATTTTTTCAGTCTCAAATTGCGTTTGGTATTTAATTATGATAAAAATATGTTAAATGTCAAAAAAGTATAAACAAATTCTTCATTTAACAGCTGATTTACTATTTAGTTTACAAATTGTTTTAAATTTCCAGCAAAATAACTATTAAATAAATAAATTTTGAAGAATTTTTGCTGTTAACACGAGTTTGAAGCATTTTGAAGAGCAATTTTGAAGAAAATTTCAATCGTGTAAATCTAGCTTTAAGTTGTATATAAATGGACGTAGTCAGTGATTTGAATTATAACTATTTAAATATGATCTATAAAAACGAATTTGGTATTTAAACAGAACTTAAGTTTAAAAACCCTTTGATTTTTAAGTTAAAAACTGGCCATTATACTATAACATTTTTTCTTTTAAATGACACCAATTGTATTTTAAGTTCTTGTTAGTTTTCCTTTTATGGAGCTTTAAAAGCAAAAAACTGCACTGCATAAAATAAGCTACGAGCCACTGTACATATATTGGATTTTAATTTCAATTGTTTTTCCTACAGAATCGCTCAAATCATCTTTTAACAAAAGAACAATAATTTTTTGAATGAAAACTTGTTGGACTTTTATTCGTGAGTTTTTTATTTTGTTTTAACACACACAATCAGTGCAATGTTTAATAAAAAAAAGTTCATTTCCCTTTTTAAAAAACACACGCGCCTTTGTATTTTTAAATAAAGAATAATAAAAATTATTATATATTAATTATTTTCTATATATTGTAATTAAAAGCATTGTAATACGACATTTACTATTGACACACAAAAAAAAGAAATACTTCATAAGGAAGTTAACTTTTTAACAAAGCATTTGCAGAAAATGTTGGAATATATCTTAACTACCAGGACGTTTCCCAAAAGAAATGAGGAAGAATGCAGAATACTGTGACTAGCCAAACATAAAATCTAACGCACAACGTTATTCTTGAAAGTTTTTTTTATTCATATTTAAATTATGTTTAAAGTTAATTTGAACAAAAAAGTATTTTAAATACAAATATCTAATCATACTCAAGGTTAGGTTAGTTGCTTTTTTCGAGTTCACTCGAAGGCCCAATAACCATAAATTTAATAAAATAAAATCGGCAAAACTTTTGTTAGAACCAGCCATTATATATGTATATCACTCATTTCTAAGAGAGTTGAGTATATGGATACAAATCTACAATTCCTCTAGCTGTATTTGAACCAGCCATTCTTTGCTATTGTCACATCTCACTGGACACAGGATCACTGTCTGATCGTAGTTCATGCTAGTAGACTAAATCTCTATAATCCCTATAATGACTTCTTTAAAAGTTGTCATGATGAGACAGTGAATGATTGATTAACTGTCTGCAAAAGGGTAAAACAATAAATTCAGAGTACTATTGCAACATTTTGGATCAGTTAAATGTAAAAATTCGAGAAAAACGTCCTGGCTTACAACACAAAAAAATAACAAGACAACACACCAGCACACAAGAGTATTTTAACAATGGCTAAAATCAACGAATTAAAGTACGAGTTGCTTAACCACAAACCTTATTCTCCTGATTTAGCTCCCAGTGATATTTACCTGTTCCCGAATCTAAAAAAAATTCCTAGCTTGCAAGCGTTTTACCTCAAATGAAGATACAATTACAGTTGTAAACCACTATTTTGAAGGCCTTGAGGAAAACTATTTTAATCAAGGGATAGAATTGCTAGATAAGCGTTGGACTAAGTATAAGTTTCAGGAGATTATATTGAAAAATAAAAATTCTTTTGAAAAACTAACTATTCTCTTTCTGTGCTAAGCTAAGAAGTTTCCGAACCGCCATCGTAATTCTTCATAAACCAATAATTGGCCATAATAATTTGAATTAAAGACTTTAATTTTTAACTATCATGATTTATTTTAGATTAAAGTGAAGGCGTGGTCACAACTATATATGTAAAACAGAAAATTCTAATTTAATATTTAACTAACAACCTAAACTAAATTGAATAAAAATGGAAAAAATCCTAGACAAAACGTCGGAAATCATACAAGTGTATCAGACCTAGCAACAGAAATAGTTATCTGGTGATATGTATCTGTAGAAATCTATTAAAAAAGAATCAGTATTTAATAAATGAAACTAAACTAAACATTTATATACAGCATTCAATACTCAAACTGGCTTAAATATATTTAATTGAAACTAAAACAATGTGTTTGATTTTTTTTAAATCATCCCCAAAGTATTGTCCTTTAACTAACTTAACTGAAAACATATTCCTCTTTTCATTATACCCTACACCACCATAGTGGGGAGGTTATATTGGATTTGTGCTGATGGTCCCCATACAAATTGGGGTTTACCGATCATAAATGTTTGAATTATGCAAGTATCCAAACAAATTTCATCAAAAATGAGTGGTAAATGAAGCGAAATATATTTCATATGTATGCAAATAATACGGTACAATTTTTATAATGATCGGTGCATAATTAGTCGTAGCTCCCATATAAGGCCCACTTTCGAAATTCACTTTAACGATCATAAATTTCTTAAAAATGTTGGTATTCAAATATAATTTGACACAAATAAGTTTCTTATATACAAAAATAATGACACCTAATTTTAAATTGGTTGGTCCATAATTAGTCGAAACTCTCATATAAGATCCTCTCTGTAATTCAATTTAAGCCCCATAAATCTTTTAAAAATATTTATATCGAGATAAAGTTAAACATAATATTTACATATGTATATGTATTCATAGACATCATGACACTAAATTTTTGGATAATCGGTCCACAATAGGTTATATCTGCCATATAACGCCGATTTCTGAATATACTGGGTGTAGGGTATTATATGGTCGGGCTTGAACGACTATACTTTCTTACTTGTTTTATTTGTTTTTGTGTGCCAAACTCTAGTACGTAGAAATAAGTGTGTGATAACAATTATTTCGTTACAAGTCGTTGCACTTTAATAACCCTTGTTGGCGGAGAATTCTTGGCAAACAGGCTGGCCTGTTAGATTGTGAGGAGACTTCCAATCTTTTGTTTAATTGCTTTGCTGGTGTCGTTCGTGTGCTGGCTGTTGTTATTGTTTGCACAATCAGATACAATATTTAAGTGATCGCTAAAACACCATTCCTTCTCCCTAATGCATTATATGTAACAGTATGCTGTTGATAATTAATTAATAACAACAATTAAAAATCCTTAGCGTATATTTGTTGTTTGTTGTCTGTTTACAGCAATTGCAATTATGTGATTTTGTTTTATTTTTCTTATAATTATTCAGAGTTAAATAAACCATTGACTTGTGATTTTAAAATATTTAATTGCAAAATGAAGGATATATAATGTATAATAAGTACATATATCTTTAACTAGGAGTTAACATAAATCTCTAATCATATGCTGCTACCTAAGGCTGCGTTTTCACTATGTTTTCACTATGTCATTTTTGTTGTCAAATTGTTGGCAATTGTATGAAAACGGTTTGTCATATGGCATCATCTATATTTGCAATCATGATTGCAATATGACAATATGCCATATGGCAACCCGTTTTCATACAATTGCCAACAATTTGGACAATTTGACAACAAAAATGACATAGTGAAAACCAAGCATAAGTCTTCGAGTATTGAGTCAGGCACCTTCTATATTCAAAAATGTTGCCATAACTTGTTGAGGATGTCCTGGATAGTAGCTAAAATAATATGTAATTCAAGTTACTTCTGCAATGTATTTTTGTGTACTATAGTATATGTTAAAATAAAGAGCCTTAATCGATTTATATACATATATTATAATACAATTAATTTACTACATTTAGTAAATATACCAAAATGGCAATACTAACACTAATAATTACTGTAAGTTGTTCTGTTCTCTTTATTGAGTGCATACTTTTTGGCGCTAATATTAAATGGAAATAAACAGTTAAGGCAATTATTAAATGTTTTTATTTGGGATATTTTTTTTTTTGTTGTTACTTACATTTTTTCATAAGTTGTATTCAGATTTGACGATTTTTTGTTTCAAAAATAGCAAAGTGACGATTTTCATTGAAAGTGACGATTTTCTGAATTATTAAAATTTTCTATTATTTGTTTGTTTTATTAATTTTTTTGTTACAAAATTCTCTCTTTCTTTGAGACGACAACTATTTTTCTCATTTAATAACATAAATATTAAAAAGAACATGACAAATTTCAAAAACAAAACTAAGTAATAGAAGTGTTCTTAATTATCGACAATTGTTAAGTTTACGTATAATAAATAATTCCAATTCCAATAATTGAGTCAGGATAGTAGAAATTACTTACTTTATCTGTAAACATAAAAAGCAATTTTAAATGCCGAATACCATGAACTAAAATTTTTAGAGGAAACAATTTCTGAATTTCAACGGGAATATTCTACAAAAACTTCTCATATTTTAACAAAACGTCAAAAGAATATTCAGCCAAATAAATTTAAATAACAAAAATACGGAATTCTTTGAAAATAAGTACGTACATAAGTATATGATGAATTGGATTCTATACTTAAAACTTAATAAACTAAATTGTTTTGATATTGTAATTTAACCTGAACGAATAAAATATGCTCAGACATTTATTTACAAAATACTGTAAGTCTTGTTTCACACTTTTCAGTTCAACATGCATGAAAAAAAAAACAAAAGGAAATAAGAAAATTGACTAATACCGTCAAGTTTGTACCCCTTGTGTTCTCTTTTCCCTTCTCATCCAAAAATACTTGCCTTGACGAGTTAGACTTGAAGAGTGTGAGAGCGGACTATATAACACCATATAACACCCTACACCCAGTATATGTATAAAACAGTTTTTCAGAAATGGGCATTATATGGGAGATATAACCTATTATGGACCGATCATCCAAAAATTTAGTGTCATGATTTCTGAGAATATAAATATTATTATGTGTTAAATTTTATCTCGATATAAATACTTTTAAAAGATTTGTGAAGATTAAAGTGAATTACGGAGAGGGTCTTATATGGGAGTTTCGACTAATTATGGACCGATCATAATAAAATTCCCCACTATGGTGGTGTAGGGTATAAAAATAATTGACTCTTTAATGAATTTAAGAATTGATAAGCAAGTAGTTCTTTGGTAAATATAAAACTTTTAAAACTACTTTTTTAATATATGGCAAAACTCCAACAAAAGTATAAATTATTGAAGTTGAATTTCAAGCAAAAGTCTTTGAATAAGGAACTAGTTTGATAAAGTTCTGTCAAAGAAGCAGTGGCCCAAAAAAAATATCCAAAAATAACAAGTTCACAACGCAAAACATGCATACGTTTTAAAATTAGTTGCCAATTTAGTACAGTTTTAAAAAGGAAAACTAATCAGTTTTAAATGAAAACAAAAAAAAATAAAATAACTTGACAATCAAGCTCATTGCTACTCATTATCACTTAAGTTTCTCTACATGACTTCTATGCTACTTTGAATGTCAGCTTATAGTTTATCAAATCCACAATACTCTTATTTGCTGCCTTCTCGTGCAGACTTCCCACAATAGTGTAACTAGCTTTAGGACGATGCAGCAATCCCACCACATAATTGAGCAGACCAACACGCACATTATTCATAACATAGAAACGCTGCTTCATAGGACAGGTCATAGAGTTGTTGTCGTGTTTAAGAGCGGTGAAAAACTTGTTGAAACATGGAAATCCTACGACATTATGACCGTGACATTATACAGGGTGCTAACTTTCTGCTGGAAAACATTTTGTAAAATTTTCCATTTTATGATGGGCGCCTCAATATATTTATTGACCCAGATCAATGAACGTATAACGCGTAGTTCGTAAAATGTCATATTGACGATAAACTCAGGTCTGCAATTTGTCCATGAGGTATTCAAAAAAACACCAGCGTGTAACAGAAATTCCAATGAAATGTTAATTAGCATTTTTGTTAATTATATTGAGTGGCTTAAAAACCTACATTATCATCATCGTTAGCTACTTTACCATGTAAAATTATGGTTATAAACATAAATATTAACAAACTGCGCGGTATGCATATAAATTATTTAACATTTTTTATAAATTGCGCTTTGCCAAATAATGTTAAGTAGTTGTTTGTTGGTGTTTATTATTGTTAGTTTATTTGGTGTAATGTTTTTATTTTTTCATTATTTATTATTGTACATTTTTGGCATGTTATTGATTAATGACTACTAGTTGCTGTAAAATAAAACCAGAAATATAAAACCAAATATTGATGTAATTTTTATTGACATAAATTTAAATTTAAAAAGCATGAAATTTTGGTATAATTTGTCCATACAAGGTGAGTGCACAAGCACAGCTGACTGACTGTGTTTGCAATTTACTTATCTCAAAAGTAATACTCTTTCAAGTGCTTTTGACAGTAGTACAGTATTTTACACAAACATTTAAAAAAATGCCTGTTGTATTTGTTGTCGGTTTGCACTCATCAAAGTAATAATCTTTCAAGTGTTTTTGACAGTAGTACAGTATTTTACACAAACAAAATGCCTGTTGTATTTGTTGCCGGTTTGCACTCACCTTGTATAGTTAAACCATAAATTGGTCTTTATAAAATCATACGTTTTTTTTAAATAAAGATATTTTAAGATCTTTCTGACTTAATTAATTAAAAAAAACACATGAAATTTAGAGAAATTTATGAAATCTTTATTTGAGTCGATAGAACGATCTATATTCAATGCTTAAAGAAGATTTCATGTAAATGTTGACCGCGGCAACGCCTCAAAAGGTTTATACGCTGGGTAAAATTTTGGCAAACTCTCTCCAACATATCGGCCGGTATCTCACGAATAAATTCTTGAATATTAACTAACAGCGCGTCAACCATTGCGGGCTTTTTCCTATAGATATGAGCCTTAACCTATCCCCATCAAAATATCCTAAAGAAATTTAATCGCACGATCTAGGCGGCCAATTGACCGGCTCCAAACATCAAATAAACTGTTCACCGAACTCGGCTCTCAATTGGGCCATTGTTTCGCGTGTTGCATGGCATATGGCTACGTCTTGTTGAAACCATATGTTGGCCAAGTCCATCACTACCATTTTGAGCAAAAACATTAGTAATCATCGTACGATCCAATAATGCATTTTTCCTGATGCATTAGCAGTTCTAGCCATGCTTCAAGCTGCTCTTCACACCAAATACGACAAATATGCTTGTTTACGTATCCATTCAGAAATGAGCTTCGTCGCTGAACAAGATAAACAAGTGAACGATGCACTTTCTTAACCAAGCATGAATTTTGAGCCAATTCATGGTTAAATTATAGGCCAAACTGAACATGTGTAACAGTAACACGTTACATGAAAATAGTTCAGCTGCCAAAAACAGTCTTGCCAAAAAAGAAAGTTGCTAAAAAAAAAAATATCACCCTTTAGCTGAAAACGTTTTCTTAAAAAAAATGCCCCAGCTTAGTGAAAAAACGTGCCAACTCCACTTTTTATGAAAACTAAAATCATACTAAACGTAAAAATGCACTGATTTCTTGAAATACTTTTAGAATTATTTAATTTTTTCTCAGTGTAATGCTGTGAATATGTTTGTTTTTTTTAATATCTAATCACATTTTCGTTAATCACATTACGGATTTAGAGTTTTAAGGCTGTAATAGAACTCTGTATAGGCTCTACCTTTAGCATAGTGCCATAAATTCATTAGTGCGGTGGCTGTATGACATGTGGCACCGTATTTTGCTATGTACTGTCATGTACTGTCATGTTAACCACTTGTCAGTGATATTAATATCATTGATAATAGGTAATATATTCATCGTAACAGCCAAAAATGTCCCAATTATAGCGTTCCATACACATTCAGCATGTAAAGGCTTCTCAACAATAGTAATTTTATCAACAATTTAATAATAGAGGTCCTAGAGGGTCTATTATGTTGACCAAAAATATTACGAATATATAAATAAGACAATCACAGTGGTCAAAGCTTCTACTACTGATATTTCAACAAGTAAACTTTTAGAAACGTTTAGGTTATTTCAATATGTGTTTGTTGGAAAACATAGTTCATATTGAAACCCCCGTTATATAATCTCTTATTTCTATACTTTTGAAATACTGAGTTTCCGACAACAAATTCTATAAAGTTCGCATATCATTAATAAAACTTTAAACACGCTTTCTACACAAATTAACCATATGATTCTAACGATAATTGGAACGTCGACAACCCACACCAGGTTCATTAAATGCAACATTTTTGAATCAAATGGTCAACGTAAAATCTACTTTAGGCCAAATAAAGCCTAATAAATAGAAACCAAAATTTCTATGGTGATATAAGGCTGCATTTCTGTTAATGGAGTTGGTAATCTTCTATATACTGATGATATTAAAAAAATATTAATAAAAACAAGTAAGAAAGTATAGTCAGTGAAGCCCGACCATATAATACCCTACACCCAGTATATGTATAAAACAGTTTTTCAGAAATGGACATTATATGGCAGATATGACCTATTGTGGACCGATTATCCAAAAATTTAGTGTCATGACTTCTGAAAATATAAATATTATACATGTTTATCTCGATATTAATACTTTTAAAAGAATTATGAAGGTTAAAGTGAATTACGGAGAGGGTCTTATATGAGAGTTTTGACTAATTATGGACCGATCATAATAAAATTAGGTGTCATCATTTCTATTTATAGTTTCATATATAAACTTATTTTTGTTGAATTTTATTTGGATAACAACATTTTGTTGGTCGGTAAAGTGATTTTCGGAAGTGGGGCTTATATGGAAGCTATGATCAATTATGGGCGATCTTCACAAAATTTGTAGATTTGATTTGCCTTCATTTACTGTCCAACTGTGGTGAAATTTTGAATACTTGCAAAATTCAAACACTTATGATTGTTAAAATCCTATTTAGGGAGGACATTTGTATGGGGGCCAGGTGATATAATAGACCGATTTCCACCATCTTCAATCCCATCCATCCTAGACATAAGTTTTATTGAAATATCTTCAAAAAACCTGTACTCTGCGCACAAGCTTTTCATGAACAGCCAGATGGACGGGCGGACAGACATCGTTAAATCGACCCAGGAAGTGATACTGAGTCGATCGGTATAATTTAAAGTGGGTGTTGGACCAATATACCCTCCCCAATATGGTGTGCATACCCCGCATTTGTTTCTTAAGGTTTTTTTTGGGGTTTCATATTCTACATAAAATCTAGTTTTGCGATACTCTGTAGTCGTGGTCACAGGTCCCCAATGAGGGCTTCTTGGCTATATGTAAAAATTGTAAAATTTTATTAACATCAATCAATTCATTTAAATACGCTTTCTAAACATTAAAAATACTTATTTTTGTTTTATTTATAATTTCTTAACTTAAAGCTAAAATTGTTTATGTCTTTTTTTGGCTCAACTAGATCATAATTCAATATAAAACACATCAACTGTCTCATTCCCTTTAAATCTAAACTCTATTAGTCTCTATAGAAGAATCTATATTTCTGACCGAGCCGTATAATATCAGCGGTTTTCTCAGTAATATTCTTTTTACCCACATTACGACTTAAAACATCCATATTTATGTCCTTATAATCATCGGGCATGGTGCTATTATCGGCCAATATAATTTTTGTCATAAAAAGAGCATGACAAATTTCAATGCCGGCACATTTGTGTATTTCCTTCATGAATCTAAAAAAAGAAAATTAAAAATTTATTACAGATAAGATTTAAACAAATTTACATTGGCGCTGTTTTAAATAAAAAAATATACAATATTTGTGATCATTTTACAGATGAAAGCAAAAATCATAATGAAAAATAAACAATTTATCAAGGTTGACAAAAATAATAATGATAATTTATACAAGTTTGTTTTCTGTTTTCCATATGTTTGTTTTTTTCTTTTTTTTTTTTGCAATAAAACAGAAGAAAACCTAATCAAGTTTCAATTAACAATATCAAGACGTGTTATTGTTACTATTTCCTTACTTACTCACCCGACAAATGAATATTCGTTGGTGCAAATATGAACAGATTTTAAACATTCTATAAATTTCTGATAATAGAACTGCAACAGCTCATCAAAATGATATTCCAACACAGAAATTTCTACGCTCGAAAATAGCAAGAAAATAATGTCGTGCACACAACTTTCATATTGAGCTATTTGGAAATCCACAAATTTGACTTTATTAGGCTGGCTGCATTCATCTGTAATTCCAATTTTTATAATCAGAATTTTTTTACGAAAAAATACAAATAAAACTTTATATGATTTACCATACTGTATCATTAAATTATTAATCCACATATCACAATGCTCTATTGAGGTAAAGAGATCATCTGCTTTGTCCGGTTTGGCCACAAAGATATCATACTCCTGCATAAGCTCTTTAACACGTTCCACACAGTTGGCATTATTGTTGGTAGCATTGGCCACTTCTTGATATAATTCCTAGACATAGAAATTTGTTTTAATGTTTAAAATTATATTCGATAAATTGTTATTAAAACAAACCGCTTCCATTTGAGCCTTCACCTCGGGCGCCATTCCAGTATTCATATTGAATTTTCCAAAATAGGGTCTGATAAACTTATTAAACACTTCCGGTTTTTTTAATCTCAATGCTATGGGCAATGCATGATATTTAGCCATTTCGCCTATAATCAATTTTGTGTGGGCCAAATCGAAAGGCTTATGACGATCACCCGCCTTAAAGCCGGACGTCTGTAGATTTTCCTGCACCAGCACTGCATCCCGATCTACTTTCTGGGCATCTGGTTTTAAGGAAATACGACTGCCGTAATATTCCGGAAAACCTTCGAATAGTTCATTTTCTGCAATGCCAGCTTCCAGTTGTAGCGAACGCAAGGCCGGTCCTAAATATTTATAAACAGCATTTTCTGTGAGACAGGTACGTTCCGGTTGAAACATTTGCCAAAATAAATCATTTGTTAGGGGAGGCAATTTAGCCACCAGTGGCAGTTCTTCAATTTCACCTGAGGGTTTTTGTATATTGGCCATAATTGCCAACATAAGACTGCCATAATTATCACCAGCCTTGGTTAGGTAACGACTGGCATACGATACCAATTTAGCACCCTTCAAATGGGGTTCTATAACTGAGGGTAAATCTATTATTCTTGGAACATCGGCCATAATTTCTGTAAAATGAAAAAAATGTTTAAAATAATCCAAGTTTATAAATGTCTTTGTAAATTTGTTTGGTTTCGCAATCATGCCTAAACGGCTAAATCGATTTAATTGAAATTCGGAACGTAGGTAGATCTATGCAATCGTCAATTGGCTATATTTTTTTCAAGACTTGGACCAGGAAGGAATAAAATGGGTAAAACTTGGTACCTTTGTTTCTTAAACAACCAATCCCAAACGGCTAAATAATTTTTATTGAAATGTGAAACGCAGATAGATCTATTTTCAAGACTTGGACCTGGAAGTGATAAATTAATTAGAGGGTGCTGTAGCTTAATTGAATAGCGCTTTTGATCATTAGTTGGTAGTCGTGGCCTGGGTAAGATTTCCAGACGCTGCTACTCAATCAACATCAGTTTCTGATAATTATTAGGTTTCTATCCTATCATAGCATAGCTATAACTTCGGTGGTATAGCATTGAAACGCTACCGAAGTAAAATAATTAAAAACTGACTATAAATCAAGCTTTGATCCACCAGAGGTGCTGCAATACTGTACTACTAATAAACATAACGCGCAATTACAATATTGTCATATGAAAAGCTTTACTCTTCTTTCACCACCTATTCTTCTCCTACCTATCCCCTTCCCAAAGAAAGTAACACAATTAATTAATTAATATATACATAGGCATATTAATTGCCTAATTTAAAAGAAATGGGTAAAAAACCGGTAAAATTTAATAGACTATAACGGTGGTACCGGGAAGTGACAAAAAGTTAAAAACTTTTAAAAATATTCTCTGAAATAATGATTGTCTTTATATTTATGGGATGCTGATTGCGTTAAATAAAAACTTCCCGAAAATGTTTTATGGTAAGAGGTCGCTGATTCCATACAGTTTTTTCATCAAAACTTTGCGGCGTTTTCTATTCTGTCTTTATCCTCGCTACTTTCTTTTACATATAGGCATATGCCGCTAAAATTGTTTCAATTGCTCTTTTTTGTTATATGACAATATATAACAGTTTTTAACAAACACACAACTCTGGCAATGCCTGACAACGAATTTGACAATACAACAATCCGACAACAGTGTGAACTGACAATTTCTGTTGACAGATAAATTAATTGTAAGCTTTTCTTACAGTCGTCTGAACTGACAATTTATCTTTTGCTACCAATTTTTTAATGTCAGTACATTGCTAGCACATTGCCAGATCTGACAACATTGTATGATTCGACAACCGTCTGCACATATGTAGCTTAACAAAGCAAAACATTTTTTTGCAAAAATGTACATTTTAATATATTTAAACTACAAAAGAAAAAAGTTGCGTTTTTTCACGTCACAGCTTATTTTATGCAGTCAATTTCTACTGTACCAATAGCTCAATGCAGCTTTGTTGGTTTTTTGTTTTTCTTTTCTATCAATATTTTCTGTTGAATGTTGAGTCCGATTCTGTAACGTCAAGTGTCAATTTAAAATAGTTCAAACGAGTCCGCGTACAACGATAGAACAACGAGAATTGATTTTAAACCAATTCCAAAATTACCACTCGCAGCAAAAAAAAATAGCAGAAAACTTCCACAGTTCAAAAAATTATTGAGCGCTTCATCCATGAACATCGAGTCCATAACAAAGAAAGTCACCTAATAATATGTTCGATGTGCATGATAAGCAAAACATTTTAAGAGAAACAAGTGAAAATCCAACACTATCAGCTTCACAACTGGCCTCCAAAGTGGAAGCTGACCTGGGTAAACAATGATGCGTTGAAACTATTTGACGTGTTTTGCGCGAACACGATTTTAATGGCCAAGTTGCACACAAGAAACCGTTTATAAATTCGAAAAACAGACTGTGCAGCCTAAATTTCGCCAAAGAACATGTTTGCAAGGAGGTTGCATTTTGTAATTCGCCGATGATTCTTAGTTTAACATATTCAGTTCAGATGGCATGTCGTAAGTTTGGCGGAAACCAAATTCAGAACTCAACTAAGAAAACCTAAAAGGTAACAGTGAAGCATGATAGTGGTAGTGTCATTGTTTGGACGCGTATGTACGATCCAATTCACAAATCGGGTGTTATGCAAACGTGACTAATATATAAATGTCGCCATTTGATGACACCACCACCACAGTCGCCGGACCTTAATGTTATCGTTAGACACAAAATTTCTTACAAAAACGATTAAAAAAAAGCTATTGAAACAGTGGTCGAATATTTCCCTAAGTATTACCCAAAAACTGGTCGCATCTATGCCAGATCGTCTTGAATCGGTTGTAGATAATTAATGCTATCACACATAAAATTTGATCGTGTAATAACCAGTTTTAAGTTCAAGTTTTCGGAACCCATACGTGCCTGCATAACGTAAAACACGAGCATTTTTTTTTTGTATGTTTTTTAGTTTAAATATATTAAAATGTAAATTTTTGCTAATGCAGCTTTGATAATGTTAAATATCGCACCTGTTCAACAAAAGGGTATTAACTCAAAATTTTGAAATTTTCACTTTTTATTAAAAAAAAAACGATACATAATGATCTACTCTACCTACCAGTGTTGCCAGAAAATGAAGTTTAAAATATGCTAAAACTTGAAAAACTAAGTGCTAAAATGTTCTACAGAAGAAAAAAAAGTGCTAAATTTTTTCACAATTTTTATTTCAATGTTACAAATATAAATTATAGTTTTTTCTAATTTTGTTTGTAACAATTGTTGGCTTGTTTAAATAGATTACATTTCATATATTAATTAAAAAATTTCCGTGTTCATTTACTTACCACACCAAAAGAAATTTAGTTGAAATATTAATAAAAATAATTTTTTTTCTCCAAAAGTATTTTTTGGAGTAAAATAGTAAAAAAAATTTTCGAGAAAAAAATAGTTTTTTATTAAGGAAATTATGCTAAAAAGCATTTAGCACAATTTTTAAAAATTTCAATGCATTTTCGAGAAACAAAATTCTAAATCTAGCACTGAAATTGCTAAAATGGCAACACTGCTACCCACTGTACAAATCTCCCATTATTTTGTCTTTTCGTCAAAAAATATCGTTATGTTACTATTCATATCTTCAGAGTTACTATTTATATATCAACTGAAAAATAGAAAATTTTGAGTTACTACCCTTGTGTTGAACAGGTTTTGATCAATTAACCGAAAAAAAATTTATCGTTAGATTTCCCTTTATTTAAAAATGAGTTTTTAATATTTAAATCGATTAAAATTTGTTTGCAAAACATTTAAAATTTTCTGCTCAATCATTTTCTATCTAAAACAAATTCATTGGAACAATAAAAATTTAGCTAATATAAAATAAAAAAAAAACTGTTGTTATCAAAATAATCTCTAATTTATACTACGTCAGAATTTCTCGTATCATTTTAGTTCCCTAATAAATGTAACGAAGCCAAACAAAACTGATTTTACTGATATATTGCTCGTAGTCACTAGGGTTGCCAATCCCGAAATCCCGGGATTTAACAAGTCCCAAAAACTTTTTTGTTACAAAATCATCAACAAAAATTTTAGTTTAAAAACATTTGTCGAAGAAATAAAGGTGAAATAATTAAAATTAATTTTGGATTGCCAAACTCGAACGTTCGAATTTCCCAAGCAGCTCACTACTTCCGGTCTTATACCAAGTATCCACTGGTAATGTCTGTCAGACACCCGTCTGTCGACAGCTAAAGTGAGAAGGCACACAGTTGAGTAACCTGAATGGCATGCTAAAAACCGATGCGTCTCAGGTAACTAGGTGGCCACCGAAATGAAGAGGCACTGAAATGCACCTGTTTGACCTGCCTCTAGGCAGCCCCAACACTAGGATCGGATTAGAGGCCTAATCAGTCCCTTAATCTTAAACTGAAATGATTACTGAAACCGCAACAAATTATAATCAATGCGGCCCTTTGTTCCTACTAAGAACCACAGGACATAATATATATATATATATATATATATAAACTCGAACGCACTATTTGATGTGTCTACAGTTTTTGGAAATTGGAAATTTTTATATAAAAAGCTCTAATTGATTTAACCCTTTCAAAATTGAAGAGTGAATTTGATAATGAGATAGAAATGTTTGGTATTAGAAATTAATTTTTTAATTTAATTAAAAAACGAATAAAATAATGTAATTTAAATATGTAAAACCTAATAATGTCGGTAATAATATAGAATAAAATATTGCATAAGAATTATATGTTTCGGAGGGAGGGTAAGAAAGGATTGTTTGTATTTATTAATGGCTTATAAACTATTAATCTGTTTAAAATTTTTGTTTTCAAACATATTTATATTTAACATAAGTAACTTTTTTGAAATAAATTGTTATTATTTATAAACTAAATCCCGAAAACAACAAAAAAATTCGGAAATCCCTATCCCGGGATTCAGTTCTCGGGATTTGAAAAACCAGTTCCGTTTGGCATCTCTAGTAGTCGCTAATTTTTGCTCGTAATTTTGAATGATTGTTATAAATTTAATTAAAACCATACACAAATATTATAACTATATGGTATATCAAATAATTAACTGAACAATTAATCAGTTAAGTTAGAATGTACTTGAATCTGGGAACAAAGCAATTAATTAGTGCAGTTAAATATAAGTAATTGTGTTTAGCACACAGATACAACAGTTTCGTTGTCTTAAGCGAAGTTGTTGCCAACCAAATGACTGAATTTTCAAAAGTAAAGGGTGATTTTTTAACAACTTTATTTTTGGCAGCTCAGCTGTTTTCATGTAACATGCTCTGTTTGGTTTATTATTTAACACTTGCAGATTATCTGATTTTATTATCAAAATTCATGATCTGTTAAGAAAGTGCATCGTGCATTTAACGTCTTTAGACTATTTTTGTGGGGCTACGTTAAGGCTCATATATATAGGGATAAGCCCGCAACGCAGTTAATATTGAAGAATTTTTTTCGTGAGATATCAGCCGATATGTTGCAGAGAGTAGCCGCGCTCAACATTTACATGAAATCATCTTTAAATATTGAATTATATATAATCGTTCTATCGACTCCAATAAAGATTTCATACATTTCCCTAAAGTTTATATGTTTTTATACTCACCACCAAAATGAGGGGAGATATTAAGTTTGTCATTCCGTTTGTAACACATCGAAATATTGGTCGTATAACCAAAAATATCTACATATATATTCTGGGTCCTTATCAGATTCTAAGAGGATCTAGTCATGTCCTTCCGTCTGTTGAAGGCATGATAGATGTTCGAAAAAAAGACTTAGAACAATCAAATTGTTCCCAAACTTTATTTGTTTTACCGAATGTATGGTATTGAAAATGGTCAACATCGGTCCGGCAGGATCCAAGTTATAGACCAAGGTTTCAGAAACAATAAATTTATTGCAAACTAAATTTTCCGATCGCATAATTTAACGAAATTCAGCTGATTATTGGCCGCCTGATTATTATTTGTAAAATTTTTGTGGGACTTTATTAAACACAGAGTCTTTACAGATCCATTTGAATCTATTATAGTCTTAAAACTTCTTGTCCACCTTCACTAATCAAAATATCAGCTTGAAAAAATACTGTTTTTGACATTTGATTTGCAAATATCTATGAGCTTAAATTTATTTCAAGAACTTGTAACATGATTTGGTTTGTATTATAACTTTCTAAACATGCTTCTGCAACAAAATTACATAATTTGTTTTAGCACTGAAATTCTGCCAAATATTACTCGAATACCGAATTATTGGCTATTCCAAAAGCGAAGCCGCATATTCGCGCGAACTCTAATAAATTTACAATATTACTATTATTCTGCCAGCAAATTCTGAAGCGCATGAAACGTTTTAAATAAATTTCTTGTTATTTTCTAGCAATTCGATATTTATATTTCATATATTATTACGCTTATATCAATAGTAATTAAATATCGTTTTTAATATTTATGCAAATAAAAAAAAAATATCTCTGTGAAAAGTTTTCTACATTAACAAACAGATGTAATATTTCATCTGCTGCAATTTGATAGGTTCAATTTAATGACAATTAAATACAAATTCTTTAAATGCTCAAGTATGTATTAAACATGTGTAATAAAATTTGTTTAAATTACAAAATAAAAAAAAAAACATTAATGAAGGCTTAACGGACCATAAGATACATACGAGGTCTGATCAAAAAAATAACCGTTATTTTAAATTTTTTCAAAAAGTATTTATCAGGTAGGTTCTGAAACTCACTTTTTCGTAAAGTTATTTGAAATCACTGAAAAGGTGTTCTGTGCACAAAAATTATTGAAATCTCTTGATTTAAAACCGGTCATCTAACAGCCTAATGATTTCAAATCACTTAGAGTTTTTTAAGCATTTTTCATTGAACTCTTGTAATAAAATTATCACATACACTTAAAATCATTTGTTCTTTATTTGTTTTTGAAATAAAACTAACTATTTTACACAGAAAAAACTTAAAATTTACAAATTTAATAAGACGTTGTATTGTTTGCGGACTACTTTGTTTGCGTGGTTTACTTTTACTTTTTAGTAGTCAACACAAAGAAAATCAGCTGTTAGCTCGTGTTTTAGAAGAATCAAAATCACTACTAAAAATTAAAAATCTCGTGATTTACAGAACACCAAAATAATCCTCCCGTGATTTCAAAATCGTTCATGATTTAAAATCACCGTGATTTCAGAACATGCCTGTATTTATTCATCAATAACTATCTTGTCCCCTTCAAAGTAATCCCCCTCAGGTATAATATACTTATTATATCTTCTGAAATGCGCGTTTTAGTATCGCCAAGAGCTCCTGTTTCGATTTTTTTTATCTCCTCAATCGTAGCAAAACGCTTTCCTCTCATCGGTGTCTTCAGTTTTGGGAAGAGGAAAAAGTCAGCGGGGGCCAAGTCCGGTGAATACGGTGGTGAGACATGATAACGGTTTTGTTTTTGACCAAAAACTCACGCATAAGCATCGATGAAAGTAATCATAATATGCTCTAAAGTAATCATATTATGATTTAAAGTAATCATATTATGATATAGCTGGTGCGTTATCATGGTGCAAAATCCATGATTGGTTTTTCTAGAATTCTGTGCGTTTCTGACTAATTGCTTCGCGCAAACGGGGCATAACTTCAAGGTAGTATTCCTTATTGACCGTAGGTAGGACATTGTGGCAAGAATTCTTGATGCACCACGCCATTGCAATCGAAGAAAACAGTGAGCAAAACCTTCACATTTGACCGAACTTGACGTGCTTTTTCGGTCTTGGCTCTTCTGGACGTTTCCATTTTGATGATTGGGCTTTGGTTTCAATGTCATAGCCATACACCCATGATTCGTCACCAGTTATGACCTTTTTGAGGAAATCTGGATCGTTGTTAACGATGTTCAACAGCTCCTGAGCGATATCAATGAGACGTTGTTTTTGCTCAAAATTTAGCAATTTTGGAATAATCTTCGCTGCCGCACGTTTCATGTCTAAAACATCCGTAATAATCGCTTGGCATGAGCCGAACGATATGCCAACATCATCAGCAACCTCTCTGATAGTGATTCGACGATTATCCAAAATCATTTTCTTCACTGCTTCAATGTTTTTATCGATTGTTGACGTGCTCGGGCGACCAGGACAAACATCGTCATTTACATCTTCTCGGCCTTCCTTAAACCGATTATACCACAATGGAACTTGTGTTCTGCTCATAGTAGGCTCGCCAAACGCCACAGTCAACATTTAAAATGTCCATGCGCATTTAATTTAATTTTTTACACAAAACTTAATACAGTTTCTTTGGTCCATTTTTTCGAATAGTAAAAAATCGAAGAGCACACCAAAACACGACTAACCTTTTTATCTGTCAAAAACAAATTGACAATCCAAAATGGCTGATATTACAGACATGTGTACCAACATAACAGAAAAAAAATGCGAAAATCGAACATACGTAACTCGAGAAATTTGAAAATAACGGTTATTTTTTATCACACCTCGTACACTGGTTACTAGTATATAACGAGAATTTTGGTTTTCAAAACAAAATAAAATTGATGTCGATTCCGTTATTAAAATTTTTTGATCAGATTTTGCCGAATTGGCGCATCTAATTCCTTATTCAGGTTACGGTTATTAAGTTTTACGGCTGCAATGGATTCGATTTACTCAGTATAGACTCTCTGCCGTATTCATAAAAAAATAAAGTAGGTTTGAAGTGTACTTTTAGACAAAATTTTCATACAAAATTTTCTTAAAGTACATTTGAAGTCTACTTTAATTTTTTCTGAATAAGACCCTCTATCTTTAACATAACCCCACAAATTTCATAATCCATCCAACGGAACTGAACCAAACTGAATTTAAAAAAGCATTGATCTTGGGTTTTCAAATGACTACTGTGGCAAGATTATGTGCCGAATTCGTAAGAGCGTTCTCAGAAAGACGATAATATTGACCGAAAATATTACGAAATATTTTATTTTTTATTTTTTTTATATAAATGTTTTATTGAATCTTGTTTTATTACGTAATATGTACATAGCATGAGATTTTACCATAAGTATTACAACATTTAACAGCTAAGTAACTCAATAAGGCAACTAATATTAATATCACAGAAGATAGGGAAATATTTCAATAAAAAACCCTGTAACAATCAATATACAGTAAAACTCCCCATTGCGGACACTTCTTATAACCGGACACCTTCAATAACCGGACAAATTTCGTGGACACAACCATTTTGTTAGTTTTTCAATACAAATATGACTCCATTGTCTGGACACTCTAATAACCGGACGCGGACACATACTTCAAACTATTTTGACCAAAAAATCCCTCATAAACGGACAAATTTTAAAAAATCCCAAACAAATTTTTTAAAAATCTGGTAATCCTTACAAAAGAAATCGCATTTGTGCTGATAAAACCAAAATTGGTGATTCCCCTTTTCACATTGCATTGATAAACACGAATTTGATGATTCCCCTTTTAACATGTAAGTATGCACACATTGTTAAAACTTGTTGCGCGTTTGAAACAATTTGCCAAAAATGATTTTGTAGCTTTTCAATACATTAAAAATATCGAGACACATTTTGAAAATGAACATTTTAAATCACAATTTAAGCAATCAACCATTAGAAAATTTTTTCAACCAAAGTAGTAATGAAATGTAAAAACTTGTACAGTGCACATACATATGTATTATTAAATATTATTCATGAATTCGTACAAAATATGAAATACACGACAACTTCTAATGATTTGGAAGCAATTTAAATAACATTTTTTTGAGCTCCCTTCGATCACCCTCCCTATAAGCGGACACCTCCCATAACCGGACAAAAACACTGCGACGGTGAGTGTCCGGTTATGAGGAGTTTTACTGTACCTACTTTAAAGTGTAGTTAAAATATTTTATTGTTTTAACAAATAAAGTTTTGTGAATTTTCGTGTAGATTTTTACATATAAAATGGATACATGGATATATTTTTTAAATGCACATACATATATATTTTTTAATGTAAAAATAAAGTTTGTTGAAAGCATTCAATGCTTTCCAAAGTTTGTAATATGTTTAGTTATATCTTGAAAACTGTTTTTAAACGATATATATATATATCAAATGATAGGTATTTTAAAGAACTTTTCAAAAATATATAACATAATATACATATATGAACCATCTAAAAAGATCAAATGTGAGTATGTAATAAATTACAAAAGTTTAAAGTCAAGAAACTAAGCTTTAATTCAAGGTATAATAAGAGATATTAAAGAAAAATTATGACATTTCACCATAAAAATTACAATAAATTTGTACTATGCGAAGCCGGTGTTCTGTGTACCATAGAGGAGAACATCTTGCATTTAGCTAATTAAACATATAACATTTGAAATTTGATTTCAAAGTATTTATACTAAAGTTTGGAAACTATAATTTAAAGAAAAATAATTATTTTTATAATTTTTCAGAACTTATAAATCTGTGATTATAATACCTACATAGTCTACCTTAAATTAAAGCTTAATGTCTTGGCTATAGACTTTTTTTAAGATTTTTTAGATATTAAAAAAAAATTGGATAAAAAAAGATATATCTCGAATATAACCCATAGTGGATCCATATTTAATAAACATGGTATATTTCGTTGGAAATATATTCTTTATACCTTTAATTTAACGTATCACAAATTATCAGACACCGAATAGTAGAAAGATATAGGCTCATATATTTGCAACTTTGAAGACCCGCTCACTCGAAAATAAGCGTGACCGACAAAGAAATTTTATACTACTTTTATCTTCTCTAAAAGCCCTATTTGATGCAATTTTTTATTTCGAGCGCTGTCACTGAAACCGACTTGTTCCAATTTGTATTTATATAATACAAACATACAATCAATCAATATAAATAAAGCTCGTTTTTAAAATAATCGCTTTTAAGTTAGGAACAACTAAGCGTATTTATTATTTTAAATTATGATATATGCGGTTAGTTTATGTTTTTATGCAGCATAAATATTATTTCACATATTAATATAAGAATAAAATTTCATTTTATATTAAAAATATACAAAACATTTCAAGATATCCGACTATCCAAATGAACCAATAATCGTTGTTTTACATCATTAATGCTTAGTTGTCACTATGTCATTTTTGTTGTCATATGACAACCCGTTTTCATACAATTGCCAACAATTTGGACAATTTGACAACAAAAATGACATAGTGAATACCAAGCATAACTATAAATATACAAAAGAGAGTGATGATGTTGCCAGTATCAACATGAAAAATTAATTGATGTATGAAATAGTTAACGTACTGTTTTTGCATGTGATTTTTTAACATAGATGTGTTAGCCTTAAAGTGTCTGTTAACTAACGTGAACTTCAATCCTCAAATAAGAATTTTTTTTTCATAAGGCTGTTACACTTTTAATAAATTTTGCACAGTTTTATACAGCGTCGATGGATAATTTGTGTCCGATAAAAAATTCATGGAACAACGAAATTTTCGACAGTAATGCCAATTCATAATACAAATTTTACATTCGTTAGTCGATTTTCGATAGCCAACGAATAGCGATTGTCGAATGCAGCTCATAATAGGGACCTGAATTTTAATTCGGTTACTCTTTTATCTAATATTTATGTACTTCTTTGCAAAGTCTAACTGCTTTTTATATTTGCAGCTCATAGAAAAGGCTTTTTCTTAGCGAACGTACTTTTTAGACCGCTCCCGTTAAGCCTTCATTTGACAGTTTGAGTCAAAATATTTAATTCTAGTTCCTCCTTTATATCTCTGGCTGCCGTAAAATAATTTATTTTTGCTAGAATTGCTTGACGATTATCATAGCTTCGTGGTCTTACGTTTTCTGTCACATAAGTTCTTTAGGCTTTCGTTTGTCTCTCTTATTTTATACCAAGCAACTATTTTTCTAATCGCAAATTCCGACAACGTATACTTAGAACTCAAAGCTTTGCCAACAAATCTTTTTCCTTTTCGGTCAAACTCCTCATTTCGAAAAAGTCTTATTTTGTGGGTATTTAAGTAATATTTAATTAATAAATAAGTATGTACTTCACTATAATTTACTGTTTTTTAAAAGCTTACTACAAATTTAAACATAATTAGGAATACAACATTCGTCATCAGAAATATAAATGTATAAAATTGCAATGTTTATGTAAATAATTTAGATACTCCAACAAATAACGGGACTGTGCATAAATAGTAAATAATAAATGTATAAGAAAAATATCAAAAAGGAAGAAGCTTTCAAAACCGCATTTTGTTTTGTCCGACAGTGTAGGTATGAAAGCAACAAATTTAACAATAAAGCAATTCACTGCTTTCTTAATTAGTTGCTAATTGCACAAAAAAACGTGCTTAAATTTAAACTATTTGAACTATTTACGTACATATGCATTATTTTTACAGCTGTTGAAACTTAACTAACAAAGTATTTATGGGGAATTTGAATTTGTCAGAAGTTTTGTAAAAGCTACATTTCGTAATATTTCGTAATATGAAAATAAAGTATCTAGGTGTGATACTGGATAAAAAGCTTACGTTTAAACAACATATTGTAGGCACTTGTAAGAAAGCAATAAGATGTGGTTGTGCCCTTTATTCATTGTTAAACAGAAAGTCGAAGCTTAACTTGAAAAACAAAATACTTATTTATAAAATGTGTGTTAGACCGATAATGACATACACATGTATGCCTGCCAAGTTTCGTTTCATAAAGTCGCTAAAAAGTACAAGAAGAAGCTTATTTATACAAAATAAAAATGTGAAAATAATTCATAATTTCACAGACCGGTTACATAGGAATTTTGAGCATAAGTTACTCTGTACATGCACCAAGGAACTGACTCTGTCCTTCAATGGAAAAGGCAGAGTATCTGACTTCGAATTGATAAGAATTTTGTTAAACAATCACTAGTGAATCTTTCGTAAAGAAAGATTTGGATAGTGATTGTTGTTAGAAATTCTTATGACTTACATACAGTAAAACTCCTCATAACCGGACACTCACCGTCGCAGTGTTTTTGTCCATTTATGGGAGGTGTCCGTTTATAGGGAGGGTGATCGAAGGGGGCTCAAAAAAATGTTATTTAAATTGCTTCGAAATCATTAGAAGTTGTTGTGTATTTCATATTTTGTACGAATTCATGAATAATATTTAATAATACATATGTATGTGCACTGTACAAGTTTTTACATTTCATTACTACTTTGGTTGAAAAAATTGGGTGATTTAAAATGTTCATTTTCAAAATGTTGAACTCTGGTGCTTGGGTTTTGCCAATGTTGAACCTTTGAAAACAAAAAATTAAGCACAATTTAATTTTTATGGAAATTAAACTTTACCTTTTTGCAATTTCACGCACAGACAATTTATCTTTTTCCACCACATTAATAATTTCCATTTTTTTCTTTAATGGACAGTACTTTTTTCTTGATACCATGTTATTACGAGTTTATTAAAACACAATTCAAAATTACCTTTTGTATTTTTGGTGCTTTTTTTAATTTTTGTGCGAAAAATTCCTCAGTTAATGCGCGTTGCGCTTTTTTTTAATTCCGGCGCGTTTTTTTTAATTTTTCCGAAAATATGATTAAATCTTTATTTTTACTATTTTTTAATTGCAGTTTTTTTAACAATTAATTATTATGAAATCTATGTATACAATGAAAATGGACGGCATTAAATTTATTTGAAATACGAATGTATGATAAATTAATACATACTATCAAATTGGTCACATGAAGGTTGTTGCTAAATCTGTGTTTGAAAATAAAATTAACATGACGGTTTGGTTTACTGAACTGTGGACGAACAACCAGGGAGCCCTAACAAATTTTATTGAAAAAATTCTAATAGAAGTACTCAAAATAGAAAACAAAAATAATTTAATAAAAAGTACCAAATATGTACTGAAATAAGCCCTTTTCACCAATTAGTACTTCGGTTGTGAGTTAAATGTTGAGTTGTTAAATGCTTATGTTATATTTATTCGTTTATTAAAAAAAAAGCTTTTACCATTAATACTTTTACTATTAATCGCTGATCTCTTTTTCAAAAGTTTTATATAGACTTTACGAAATTAAAAAAATGGTACAAAGGAATACAAACAAATTTGTTAAGCTTATTTTTTATTTTTGTTAAGTTTTATTTATTTCTTTTTTTTTCTAAAAAGACTGAACAGTCTTCTACACTGTTTTATTATTATATTTATAATAAAAAAATATTATGTAAAATTAATTCAATAAGCATTTTAAATAAGAAGAAATTCTAAACTTAATGCGTTTTTTTAATGGCGCGTTTTTTCACCATTTTGGTGCGTTTTGAAATTTTAAAGTTGACAACGCTGCTTACTTTCATGGGCGAAAAGAATATATTATAAAATTATCTAAAGAATTTGAGGCTCGTTTATATGTTTTTTTTTTTTTTTTTTGCTAAATTCAAACGTTTGGTTTGGTTGTTCTTGTATATAAAGGGCATCTTACGTGGTACAATGTTTTTCTAAAGGTACTCGGGCTTACAGGTTTTCCTGAAGTTATCGTAATATTTTCAGTTATTTTA
The DNA here is from genome assembly GCA_950370525.1 of Bellardia bayeri. Classification (NCBI taxonomy): domain Eukaryota; kingdom Metazoa; phylum Arthropoda; class Insecta; order Diptera; family Calliphoridae; genus Bellardia; species Bellardia bayeri. The sequence continues at coordinate 68,446,069 of OX493265.1, forward strand.
TCAGCACTAAATGTTGGGTATAATGTTACAGCTTTTATCATAGATCTTACTTCCGAGATGCCTTTCAACGATTTTAAATATTTCACGCAGAGATTTACCTCTTTTAATGATAAATTATAAAACTTGAACTTTACCGATTTAAAATTCTTTTTTTAATAATATGTGGTGTTGAACTTATTTTGACGCTCACAGTATTACATTTTAACAAATTTTAAATAATTTTCAAGTGAGACTCAATAATACTAAAGTTTGTTTCATAAAGAGTTACACTTTTTTTGGGCGGAAACAGGACCAGAAATTAATCAGTTTCAAGTATATTTGGCAAACATTTTAATCGAATTTGCAACTGAACTTTGTCTAAAGATAATTTCACAACATTATCAGTTATCAATAACTGATAAATAATCGTAAAAGTGTCAAGGTTATTAATTCTTAAAGCCAATTAAATTTTTAAATATTTAATTTGGTATTAATAGTTTGTAATATGCGTATTCATGTTTCTACAGTTAGTTAGTTATTTAATTATAATTAATTAATTAACTAACTACTAGTTTCCGCCTTTTGGAAACACATTCAATTGTGCAATTAAATAAATTAATTTATTAATTTTTTGTTTTAAACATTGTCGTAATAATTTATATAAATCTCTTTTTGCACAAAAAACACTTTTTTATCAATTTAATTTAAAACATTTTTAAATCCACTTACTAAACAAAACTAATTTCAATTATTTTGTTGTTACTTTAAAAAAAAAATCAAAAAAAAAATAAATTATTTTCGCTAAATTTCAAATTCACTCTTCTAACGATCAACGACTACTGAAGAATTTCTTTAATGCGAATCGCGTTTTTCAAACATTGTACACAAAAACACACACACATACCAACAAAAAAAAATAGAAATAAATAAACTAATGAAAATTTGTTTAAAATTTTTATTTACAAGTTCTAATCAAAAATCAGCGAGAGATAAACGTAAATTGGGTGAGGTGTCTGGGGTATACGGAATTGTAAAATTTTGTTCATGGTACTCAAACATTTAAATTAACTACCAGTACATAAAGAGGGGTTTGTTAGATTTTTCAAAGTGATTTAATGAAAACGCAAAAAATAATGTTTTATAACGGCGGCAGATAACTGAACTATTAAACAAAAGTGTGCGTAAATAAAATATAAAATAACCACGAACAACTTATATACATACAGTGTGTCCCACAACTATATGGCCTACTCATTTTCAAGAGAAATTTGTTTTTCATTCAAACATAAAATTGCAAAAAAAAAAACTGTTAAAAATATATTTTTCTTTTTTGCAGTTCTGCAAATTGGGAAAATCCAAAAAAAAATGTAACAATTTCCTTTTTTATACCCTCCACCACCATAAGTGGTGAATGAGGGTATATATGTATATGTAAGTTAGTCATTTCGTGTGTAACACTGAGAAATATTCATCTCAGACCCAAAAAAAAGTATATACATATGTTCTTGATCCTAATGAAATTCTCGATTGAGCTATGTCTGTCTGTCCGTCTGTCTATCTGTGTAAAACACTCTCACGTCTAAAAGACACAACCAAAATCAACAGAGTTTACAAAAACCAGTTTATAATTCTCCTAAGCAGTTTGGTATTAAAAATCAGCAAAAGCTCTCAGACCCAACAAAATATATATGTATATTCTTAATCGTAATGAAATTCTCGATTGAGCTATGTCTGTCTGTCTATCTGTGTAAAACACTCTCACGTCTAAAACACACAACCAAAATCAACAGAGTTTTATTTTTTAGCTTTATAAAAAATTTTAGGTTGAATATTTCTTGGTGGTATTATTGTTCGTCTCCCTAGATGAAATTTAATTATTAAAAGCAAATAATCTATTAGGTACCACAACAATAAGTGCTTTGCGAATGCTGTTTTGCCATCGAATGAATTTTGCTATTTTTGACATTGTTTTCGCAATTAAGAATTCCAACTTGCCGCCTTTTCGCATTTCAAATGCGATTGATTAAAAAAGTACTTTTCGCAATAGAGAATAGCAACTGTTCGGTTTTATGTATTTTCGAGTAGTATTTATTTTCACATCGCAATACAGTTAAAAATTCTCCTAAGCAGATTGGTATTGAAAATCAGCAACCTCCATAAAAATTTGCAGATATTGCTATAAAATTTTGTACACGTTATTTTTATGATAAAACAAGAAAGTGTGAGGAAAATAGTAAAAATCGGTCCATGATTTCTCATAGCCCCCATACAAATATCTTCCCGAAATAAGGCGTAATGATAAATAAATGCCTGTAAAATTGGAATATTAATACAAAATTCGGCAAAAATAAATGTTATGTAAAAATAAATCGCAAAAAGAAATTTTGTTTTGTTCGGTCTATGTTTAACCATAGACCCCATATAAAGTCCACATCTAAAATTCACTTAAATACGTATAAATCTGGTGCATATGTAGTTACTATGATATAATTCGACACAAATGATTCTTATAGATATATAATTTTTATACTAAATTGTATGGTGGTCGGTCCATAATTAGTCATAAGGACCACATCCGAAAAAGTCATTAATTTTTATATACATATATCTAATAAATATCGTTATCAACTTTACACAGATCATTTACATATACTACATAAAATCATATTACAGAAATATGTGAATTTTAGTCCATATTCAACATATGGAGCGCTCTTTCGAAAATCACTTCAACAATCATAAATCTCGTATAAATAACGATACCGATCCACGGAGCATTTATATGCCAAAATCAAACTGCTGGATTTTAAAAATAACAGTCCATATCTCCCATTTAAGGTACAATACCGAAATTCAGGTTAATACTAATATGTATCTTAAATTTACTGTTATTATATTGAAATTTAACGTGAGATCCTCATATGCATAAAATTCTCTGTTTCGAAATTTATCGGCTCATGTTTTGTACTCATATATACGTACCACTTCCGAAAAACAAGTTAACCCTCTAATGTCTAATAAATATCGATGTTCAATCAACATTTTATACAGATCAGAAAATGTAATCCATAAATCACACTAATATCGGTTATATGGTAATAATGCTAGTGAATTTTGTAGCTGTTGGTCCATATTTGGCAATAGCTCCCAAATTAGAGCTAGATTTACACGATTGAAATTTTCTTCAAAATTGCTCTTCAAAATGCTTCAAACTCGTGTAAACAGCAAAATTTCTTCAAAATTTATTTATTTAATAAGTATTAATAACTATTAAACAAATCAATTTTGAAGAAATTTTGCTGTTTACACGAGTTTGAAGCATTTTGAAGAGCAATTTTGAAGAAAATAATAATAATAGAACCAAATCTTATCCTTTTTAATACCCTGCTTCTTAACTTGTGGTGAATATGAAAAAATGTTTTTTTAATTTTATAAATTATTAAATTACACTCAATATTGTTATGAATATCAGACAAACTCTGTAAAACATGGTGAGAATTGATAATTACATCAAATTTAAATGGTCAAAATTAGATAAAATTTCTAAACTTTGGAAATAAATTATGTTGTTCGTAAAATTGCCTATTAGTTGAAAAAAAAACCTGAATAAGGATATTTTAGTCCTACAATCAGTGTAGTTTTTGTGTTTCTGTTTATATTTAGGTGAAGGGTATTTATTGCACTCCAACTTGTTTTGTTTAGTTGTTGTTGCATTTTATCATCACAAATTGCAGGTAATTTTGCATTTAGAAATCCCAATTAATTTTGTTGGGTTTTGCTTAATTGTTCTTGCAATTTTTTATTAAAAGGATGCATGACATTTATTTATCCATTGTTATTAGTAATAATTTTGTCCTTGCTACGCACTGGTAACATTTAACATTTCTGATATAAAAATTATTTTACAGCTTTAGAACTATTACTAATAAATTAAAAATATTTGTTATATGTTTAGTAGATGTTGTCAAGCAGTCAACAATTTAATAAAATGAGCTATAGTAGCGGAGGCATTTAAAACTTACCATAGAATGGTTGTCCAAAATAATGAATTGCAGGGATGGAAAGACTAATACTTAAAGAAACCCGTTTAAATCTGCATTTATCTCGACCAGAGATTAACGACCAACTAAAAAGAACAATATATAATCAACGAAAAATCAACAGGGTGCTTAGAGCCAGAAATATATACGGTCGTTTGGAAAGGTAAAAACAATTTGTTTTGAATATTAACAGATTGATGAGGTTATAATTCGCTGATCCATGAAAATAAAAAATTTGCGTGTCGGCAATATGTTATATTTTTTGTCGAAAGCAAATGCAACATTTTTGGTTCAGATGGTCGACGTAGGGTCTAGTGAAAGTCAAATAAAGCCGTAAGTAAAATAATACAAAATCCAAGGTTAATTATGATGGAGGTGATATGGGGCTGTTTTTCTGCCTATGGAGTTAGTAATCTTGTATATACTGATGATATTATGGATTATGGATCAACATGAAAACTTGCCGATTGCAAAAGCAAATCGTAACTCCTAAAAATAGATTTACAAAAAAAAATTATAATGACGAATACACAGTTTTAGATATTAAAATTCAGCTTTTGTACAGTACCAAACACTTGCCAACACCTCCTTAATGCGCGGACCTGTGGCCCATAGAAATCGTATTTTTTCTCGGAAATGTTTAATTATTTTTCCTTCGGCATATTTAACATAAGGATATTAAGAATCGAGGTTAATAAAGGAAAAATTATTACTAATAACAATTGGAATATTCGAATAAATTATAAAAATTAAAAAAAAAAATACTTAAAAACTAAAAACATAAAAAATAATTTAAAAAAAATGCTAAATTATGAGACAAATTAATAAAATGCAAAAATAACTAAATAAAAATGACTAATGATTAACTAAATAAAAATTCTATATAATATCTTGTTATTTATAATTTATGAAAAACAAATTTCGGTTAAAAAAGAATATGGAAAATAGTTTTGCGATACACTGTACATGGAACACGTGAAAATAATAAATCTACATACTTATTTATTTATAGATATTAACAGAAATTGTTTTGTAATTTATAACTATAAAATGTTCTGCTCATAAAGTTTAGTTTTTAATTCAAATTATTTAGTGTCTAGGTTATAAAATAATAATTTTAAATACAAGATAATTGAATAGTTGCATGGTTCAACTTTCACAGTTTATCAAAGAGGATAAACATAATTGACATGTTAATAAATATTTGCATAACAGAACCCTCCTCCCTTCTAGACATGCCATAAATTTGTTCACTTGGCGAACAATTTCTTGCCGGCACAATGAATGTATCTGGTGTAGACAACACTTGTCGATGTTATTTTCTTGTTCGAACAACATTGTCAGAATATTTGTCTTGACATACAAATATGTTTGATTACATTAAAATTCATTTTCATACAGAAAATTACAGAAAAACTACCAAGAAAAATATCTACACATTTCCCGACATATAAAAACTTAATCAAATTTGTGCCTGTATTTTTGCAAACATCAATACGTGGTGCAGAATTCAAGCAAACATATTTATTATGAAATTCGCCATATATTTGCACGAGTCCTGGACAATCAAAATAGAAAAAAAATCTTGCATAAATTCCTTTAAGATTCGACTTTGTCGGCATCAACGATATTAAAGCTTTCAAAAAGTATTGTAAATTATGTTATAAAACAATACTAGCACACCTTAAGCACACATAGGTCACAAAAATCAAACATAAATGTTATGAAAGAACCCAGGAACTTACAATGTAAATACTACTTTCAATTAAGCATAATCTGGGTCTCTAAAATGACCATTTGCAAAATGTATGACTTATTACGGATGATAAAATAAACTTTACGTTTTTACCTTTTAAAAACGGTGGTTTAATTGCTTTAAATAAAGTAAATAAAGTTCCAAAATAAAAGCGTCAAGTAGTTTAAAATTATAACGAGTCTTTATTTATTCAAATGTACACAAAATAATTTAAGTAAACACTCTCTTTTTATACTCTTTTACAATTTACTTTATCACACACTTATGGCCATTTTTTAACTTAAAATCCAAAGCGTTTTTAAACTTAAGTTCTTTTTAAATACCAAATTCGTTTTTATAGATCATATTTAAATGTAACTTAAAGCACTGACTACGTACATTTAAATACAACTTAAATTGTTCATACTACCATATGATTTTGACAGTTCTGCAAATTATGAAAATTGCGCTTTGCGGTTTTTTTTTATTATTTGATAAAAATATTTAATAAATAAACTCGCCGCGAATAAAAACATTGCGCTATTGTGTCATTAATATCAACTAAAACAATGAATTCAGATGAAGAGAATATGAATGATGCAGCTTTTGTCCATTTAGTTTACAACAATTTGTAAACATTGTGTAAAAGCAAAACAAAAATGATTCTGCAAATGTCAGCCTGTATTTACAGTGTAAAATTTTCAATTAGAACATGTTCTATTTTCATCTATTTCCAGACGTTTTTCAAGTCAATTGTTTATGGCGCCAAGAACATAGTGTTCGTGATTCAGCGTATTTATATTTATAAAAATTGTATTAAACAAAACAATAAATTTGTATTAAAATATGTATTTAAAAAACGTATTTATACATATTAATTTTTATTTAACTTAATACAACAATTTTTGGCTCCACGTGACACATTTTCTATTTAATTCTTGCTTAATTTTTTTATTTTATAGAATCTATTATTGAATAATGCTGCAAGTTAAAACTGTTTCTTTTCTTAATCCATTTTTTCAAACTATATTTGCAAGTATACAAAACTCCCGCGAAAATATTAATAACAAAGATAGCTGTTGTTTTCTATAATAGATTATGTTAACCGACGTGTGAAAGCAAAAATTATAAACTGCCTGTAAATTGCCAATTTTGACAGACATGCACAATTACATATGTATCGTACAACTGACAAGTACACTGCAAAATACATACCGTCTAAAACCAGCATTAACGATGACTCACAATCATAGTTGCCAGATTTGCTATTTTTCAATCAAAAAATCGTCAATATGACGATTTGAAGATTTTTTTCATTGAAATTGAGGATTTTCTGAAGTATTAAAATTTTCTATCATTTGTCAGCTGTTTTGTGCCGTCACTTACAATTACTTAGCAAATTTTTGTTTTTAACAGGTTTGTCCGCAACGGCACGGAAAGTAACAAAACAACTAACGACTTCTACACATTTTCTATTTAACAGAATCAAGTCAGCTGATTCGGAACGGAACAGAAAGTAAAGACTAATTCTGCCTGTAGGCTACACGCAAATTTAAAGTAATTTATTTTCAAAATGTCGTGAAGTAAACAACATGTTTATTAATTAAACTTTAATTAGTGCTTTTTAATTTGGTGGATTATTATATTATATTATTTATAAAAAAGCAACAACACAACATACAAATTTATGACGCCAGACTGTTTATAAAGAAAACCCAAAAACAAATGTTTATTAAAATCGAAATTAACTAAAGGACCTTTTATTAGTAATATTGAATTAGGAAAAGAAATAAATAGTAATATAATATAGATTTAAGTTTATGTACGTATGTGTGTTTAATATTAATGTTTTATTTGTAATAAATATGTAAAAAAAAAATTTTTCCAATATGTGTTACTAATTATTTTGAAAATTATTTGAATTGAATTATTTTGAATTTTGTACAAAGTTATAAATGTTTAAAAGTAGCAGCCTCAAAAAAATTTCTTTGGTCCATAACTTGAAACTTTTAAAACCGGTTTTGTTATACACTCATTTTGTAGCACCGTGTAATTTTTTGTTTATACATTAATTTATTAAATTGCCTTTTTCTTGTATTAATATTCAGACTAATAGGGGTTTATATATATTTCCTATTATTATTATAAACTTTGTTTCTTTTAATTTAATACTCATTGAGATTACGAATTTTGTTATTTATTTATTTGTCATATAAATATAAATATGTAAAAATTTTCATTCAAAAATAATTCCTCAAATCATAACATTAAAAATATTATTTATAAAATTTAAATTTTAATTCTAATAATTTAATATAAAATAATATAACTCACACAGAGAAATTTCGGTATTAAGTGACCTTATTCTAAAGTACATATTTTTATTTCTTCTGCTCCTTTGATTTTTTTTGCTTCCGTCATATATGTTTGCAAATATCCAGTTGTAACAATTTACATACGTACTACATAAATATATCCATTTAACTTTAAGAAAATGTCATCGTATAATGGAAACACTGAAACCATTAACGATTTTTTTTTAGTTTTCAAGCCGACATACTGCAGGATTTCGCGCTCAATTTCATCATTTGAGTAGTACGTCGTCTTTGATGACAATAAAGTTAATAATAAACACGTTACCCAAAGCTTTCTTTGTGCTTCATATTTGGGCTTATCGAGCCATTTTTCTCTGCTCATCGCCAACATTAAACAGTTTCATAGTTCTCATCATAAAATTTGTAAAATCTTCACTGTTGTGTCTCAAAATAAGAGGTATCCAAGACAACAAAGTCCAATCTATCTATCTAAACCTATTGAAATACCATTAGGATCTAAAACCCCCTTGACATTATCTTGTCATCAAGTTTTATTTCACCACTAATCCCTTTCAGATATATGACTCTAATATTCCTGTGTAACACCAAAGTAGGAAATATAGCTACGTGCAACTAATTAAGGACACGATACTAAAATGTTAGCTTAAGCAAATAATACGAATGGTTTTATGATATTCTTAAAATCTGTCATAATTTAGTCTATTTAACTCTTCCTCCTAGAAAATAACTGCATATTGTGTCAAATTAATTATTATTTATAAATCTGTGAGTCATATTTTCAAATAAGATTAATATCATTCGTACATATAATTAAGGACATACCACAAATTTTACAAAAAAAAAGTATTTATTTCAAAATAAATCAATATTTTATTGCGAATCCATTGTTATTGGTAACAGCTTGACATCTGTGAGGCTATCAAATTTTTATATACACTACTACACTACATCATTAGAATTCTTGCATACTAAAACTTATCCATATTTCCCTCAATTGTGTGCAGGGGCCCAACACCACATGACGACATAGCATCCCAAGGCATTATAGAACCTCCTCTATGCTTCAAAGTGGCGCGGGTGTACTTAAGACCAAATTATTTCGGTGAACATATTTTTTTTGTTTCGTCCGAAAATAATACTTTTTCCATTTTGCATCCTTCTAATGGAGGTACTTCTTGGCGAATTCAAGTCTCTTCTTTCGGTTACGTTCAGATAATAATGGCTTTCGTGAAATTCTTCGAAATAGTCCAGGTGACCAAAATTGTTAGATCACATTGCTACTGAACGATTAAAATTCTAAAAAGGCTTTGGCAGCCAACGTGTTAAGAACTGAACAAATACTGAAATACACTCTGTGTGATCATAATTTATTTAATCTAACTTTTAAAAATTACCTAAATTTGAAAAATGTTAATAAATTTAACACTGTCCTTAATTTAGTGCATGATTAATTTATTTCACAAATTGAAAAAAACATCACAAAGAAAAAAATAAATACAAGTGCTTAATTTTAGCATTTTATTTAATAAATATACATATGTATAACGATTTAAATATTTAATATTACTGTCCTTAATTGGTTGCACGCAGTTGTACATTAGGGTGTCCCAAAAACTTTTTTTGTCAGAGGCTCAAGCATTAATTGAAAGCTTAAAGGGTCCATTATTTGGTGATACTTTTTCGTTATAATTTTTGTATATTTCCATAATTTTTTATAGTTGGGTCTTTAAGGTGATTTCTGCGAATATCATTTCAATTTAATCCGCCGTTTAATTGGTTTAATATTGAACAGAATATATGACAGAATATAATATGACAAAAAAACTTGCAGATAGAAATAAAGAAATTTAACAATTCATTTCAAAAGCCAGTCTAACTTTTTTTGAAGCCTTCAATATTTCAATCGATTTTTTAAAAATATATGCAGAATATTGGACATTTCAAGAGGCAAAGAAAAAAGTTCAACAATTACAAGTGGTAAATAATGTGGCAGAACGAGGTGTGGCTTTGTCTAATACTTATATTAATGACAAAACTTCTGAAACTGATTTCCAGAATTTATTGCAAGGTATAGAATTACATCGCAAGAACCTCAATAAATGATTTTTCACAGAGCAAAAGAAAAGTTTTTTTTTGTTGATTGGTGATCTGGCAAACAGCTTATAATAACATATACTGGGTATAAATATGAAAACGGGTATAACTCAGGAACCGTAAGAGCACTTAAAAAGTTGTAAAGCGTTATTACAAAATTTTGGAAAAAAAATACGAAAAATTGTAATTTAGGGTATTTAAATGAGTAAACTCACCACCAAAATTTATATGTTTTTCACACAGGAATAAAGCTTGGATACTTTTCTTTAAAACTGTTTCCTCAGGAGTGAAGAAACCCGGGGTATTAGCCAAGTTATGAGTAAAGTTAAAAAAAGACCGAAAACTCCGGTTTTTTATGAAAGCTCCATTTACGCGACCTCTAAACCTATTCCGAAAATTCTTGAAAAATCAAATCAAAAATACTTTACCCTATAAGCTTTTAAATTCCCAGAACCCCGCTCAGCATGTGCCCAATCAGATCACAAGCCTTTGTTAAGATATATTCGGTAGTCAGTTTGGATAAATATCATGCATTAGAGCAATTAAAACTGAATTGAGAAAGCAAAACTCACCTGTTAAGAATACAATTAATCCTGATTTTTTGTTTATAAACATAAGTTTCTTACATTTTTGAAATCAGGGCGCTCTTTAAATATCAGATTATTCGTTCAGAATTTAAAGTTTAATAAACGATAAAACGACCCTTCAAAAAAACGAATTTTACCGAATATTCGGTCGAACTCCACAAATCGAAAATCTTGTTTCACTTCATACGTTTATCCCCATTACATGAGTCACCTTGTGAAACATTTTGACAGATGACTCGGCAAAACAAATTATTTCATTTGTCAAGCGAAAATAGCCAATAGAGAAATTAAAGACAATTAAAATTACAAAACTATTTAGCTTGCAACTAAATAATTCTTTCCAAAAACACATTTATAAATAAAACATGTCGGCTGACAAGGAAAAGACCACTAAAGGTGATTTGGGTTTATTGGAGGAAGATGATGAATTCGAAGAGTTTCCCGCTGAAGGTAGTATACTTGCCAACTTTTTTCTAGCATGTGTGTAAAATTTGTTTGCATTTTTAGACTTTAATGCCGTGCAAGAAGATGAGGATGAAGTAAACGTTTGGGAAGACAATTGGGATGATGATAATGTCGAAGACGATTTCAATGTTCAACTTAAGGCACATTTAGAAAAGCAAGCAATGGAAACGTAAAAAAATTAAAAGAATGTAAACACAATTTTTTTTTGTAATTTAAGCAGTTTTTGTAAGTTTATTCAAAATAACAAATAAAAAAATAAGAATTAGAACTTGATTAATTAATCTTTATACGATTCCAAAATCTCCGAAATATTTTCCACCAAGTATTGAGCTATATCTTTTTGCTCTTCCAGTTGACACTCTGAAATGTGCTCTTCTTCCTCCAATTGTGTTATCTGCTTCTTTTTTTGGGTTAACATATTTTGTTTAGAATTTAGTGTTTTCGTGTGTTCATTTTGCTTGACTTCGTATTCTTGTTTTTTACGTTGTTCTTCCTGCTCTAGGATACATTTGGTTTGATTTTCTTCTTCAATTTCCTGCATCAGGTTCTTATGTTGGAGTTGCAAATCGTGCTCCTCTTTTTGAGCTCTTGACAACTGCTTATTAGTTTCTTTCACTTGCTGTATCAAACGCAAAGGTATGATTTCATGGGCTTTTTCAATTTCTTTACTTAAATCTTGAAACTTTGCATAGCTATCTTTACACTTATTCAAATTCGTAACATTCGAAAATTCTATTTCCTTTTGTTCAGCAATTTCCAATTTCAGCTGCTGCAGTTGTTTAAACAATTCCTGAGATTCTTCATCGGCTACAACACGTTTGCGTAAAATTTTCTTTTGCTCTTCCAAACGATTTAGTTTCTCCTTAAGTTCTTGATAAGTGTTATTCAGCTTTTGGAATTCTTCTTCCTGTTGTGCACGCTTTTTCTCAAGTTCTTTATGTTTGCAACGAGCCATGGGAACTTCTTCCATTAAATTTTCTATGGTAGATTTTATATTTCTGTTTTCCTCTGTTCTTAGTTCATTATCGCGACGTTTATCATCTACAAGGCCCATTAACTTATCCAATTTGTGTATGCTTTCACCAGCCATTTTAAAAACATTCTCCTTGTACAAATTGTAGTAGTAATAATAATTAAGAAGAATATACAACATGTGTGCCGTCTTTTTAGGAGCTATAATAAAAATATTTTAACGTGTAATGCCTTAAAACCCTTTAAAAACTTACTTGGCCGTATTAAATCATAATAGGTAAACGAATAGATTTTATCGGTGATTTTTAAGAAATGATCAATCTGTCGAGCTAATTTAATGAGAAATAACCGAGACTCTCTATTATTTTCTTTATTTTCAGCATTTAAATTAAATGGAGGATCTATCTTGAAACCAAAGTGCCGCAAATAGCCAACCAGAGCATTGGTAAGAAAATTTTCAGTTGGATTGCTTAAATTTGTTTTATTTATTTGACAATCTGGAAATAATTCATTCCAACTATCAACATCATCCTTGGTTAACATTTTGGTGAAAAGATTATAATTTAAAATTTAAGTATTTTTATTATTTTATAGCGCGTTATTTTTCAAACATATAAACAATGTAATTGATTTTTTTTTGTTTACTTCTTTATAGAGTTGTATGTAAGCAGTGATGCCAATAATGGTCGGACATCGCATACAAACGTGCTAAAATCGCTAGAAATATTAAATTTAGGGAATGAAGAAAAAAGTACTGTCCGTAATTTTTGTGTATGTGGTAAAATATTTTCCAAAAACAAAATAAATGATGAATGTCAATTGAGAAAATTTTAAACAGATGTATTATTATTATAGCAACTACGACCTTACATTGTCAGCCTTATGCTTCGGATCATAACAAATTATATTTCAAAATATCCAAATCGTCCAATATCCTTTCAGCAAAGTGTAATGCGCCAGAGAGACCCCAACCCATTAGCGAACCACCACCATGCTGATACTTTTACATTTTAAGTTATAACTCAATTTATTACTTACATCTTCATAAATTCCTCCTTTGTAACAAATTAAATATTTTTTTAATTTTGTCGGTTTTCAATGCCGATAAAAATTATCTTATTAAAAAACATTTTGCCAAAATTAGGTTCAAGTCGTCATAACTCCTAATTGGCTTTATGGATTTCCATGGTATGGGTACTTATTGAAAGCCTACTGCAGCGTGCTTGAAAGCGTACTGAAGTCAGCTATCTGATAAAGTATGTTTCATTTAAGCACGTCCAATAGTTATAGAGTAATACACAATTTTCTATTATTTTACGCTTTATCTCCCGCTATGGTAAGCAATTAAAATTGTTTTATATTCAGAAAAAAGTAAAATTCCTACGCTTTCATTGGATACCAATATCTTCAACATTAATTCAGCCGTTTAGAACTTATAAGCGTTTAAATATTTTCATCATGCAGTTTCAACCTACTACTGAATTCTGTTCTCCTGGTACCAAAACATTTTCCGGCCGAAATTTTTAAAGTATTGTGGCAGATCAAAACATTCTCGCTCAGTTATTAAGTTTAAGTCGTCATAACTCCTAGTTGGCTTTATGGATTTCCATGGTATGGATACTCATTGAAAGCGTATTGAAGTCAGCTATCCGATAAACTAATTCTTTCCAAAAACACATTAATAAATAAAACATGTCGGCTAACAAGGAAAAGGCCACTAAAGGTGATTTGGTTTTATTGGAGGAAGATGATGAATTCGAGGTGTTTACCGCTGAAGGTAGTAAGTATACTTGCCAATTTTTTCTAGCATGTGTGTAAAATTTGTTTGCATTTTTAGACTTTAATGCCGTGCAAAAAAAAATGAGGATGAATTTCCATGGTATGGGTACTCATTGAAAGCGTACTGCAGCGTGCTTGAAAGCGTACTGAAGTCAGCTATCTGATAAAGTATGTTTCATTTAAGCACGTCCAATAGTTATAGAGTAATACACAATTTTCTATTATTTTACACTTTATCTCCCGCTTATGGTAAGCAATTAAAATTGTTTCACATTCAGAAAAAAGTAAAATTCCTACGCTTTCATTGGATACCAATATCTTGAACATTAATTCAGCCGTTTAGAACTTATAAGCGTTTAAATATTTTCATCATGCAGTTTCAACCTACTACTGAGTTCTGTTCTCCTGGTACCAAAAAATTTTCCGGCCGAAATTTTTAAAGTATTGTGGCAGATCAAAACATTCTCGCTCAGTTATTAAGTTTAAGTCGTCATAACTCCTAGTTGGCTTTATGGATTTCCATGGTATGGATACTCATTGAAAGCGTTGAAGTCAGCTATCCGATAAACTAATTCTTTCCAAAAACACATTAATAAATAAAACATGTCGGCTGACAAGGAAAAGGCCACTAAAGGTGATTTGGTTTTATTGGAGGAAGATGATGAATTCGAGGTGTTTACCGCTGAAGGTAGTAAGTATACTTGCCAACTTTTTTCTAGCATGTGTGTAAAATTTGTTTGCATTTTTACACTTTAATGCCGTGCAAAAAAAAATGAGGATGAATTTCCATGGTATGGGTACTCATTGAAAGCGTACTGCAGCGTGCTTGAAAGCGTACTGAAGTCAGCTATCTGATAAAGTATGTTTCATTTAAGCACGTCCAATAGTTATAGAGTAATACACAATTTTCTATTATTTTACACTTTATCTCCCGCTTATGGTAAGCAATTAAAATTGTTTCACATTCAGAAAAAAGTAAAATTCCTACGCTTTCATTGGATACTAATATCTTGAACATTAATTCAGCCGTTTAAAAGTTATAAGCGTTTAAATAGTTTCATCATGCAGTTTCAACCTACTACTGAATTCTGTTTTCCTAGTACCAAAAAATTTTTCGGCCGAAATTTTTTAGTATTTTTTGGTCTACGCAAATCAAAACAATCTCGTTTAGCTTTTTGCATGAAAACTATTAGGTAATGGTCATAACTCCGAGTTGGCTTTATGGATTTCCATGATATGGGTACTCATTGAAAGCGTTATGAAGTCAGCTATCTGATAAACTAAGTTTCGTTTAAGTATCTCCCATAGTTGTCGAGTTATATACTATTTTCTACTATTTAACGTTTTATCTCCCGCTTATGGTGAGCTATTAAAAATATTTTTACATTCAGAGAAAAGCACAATTCTCACGCTTTCAGTGGATGCCAAGATCTTAAACATTAGTTCAGCCGTTCAGAAGTTATAAGCGTTTAAATATTTTCAATATGCAGTTTCAACCTACTACTGGATTCTGTTCTTCTGGTACCAAAACATTTTTCGGCCAAAATTTTGGACGTAAATCAAAACAATCTCGTTTAGCTTTTTGCATGAAAACTATTAGGTTTAAATGGTCATAACTCCGAGTTGGCTTTATGGATTTCCATGATATGGGTACTCATTGAAAGCGTTATGAAGTCAGCTATCTGATAAACTAAGTTTCGTTTAAGTATCTCCCATAGTTGTCGAGTTATATACTATTTTCTACTATTTAACGTTTTATCTCCCGCTTATGGTGAGCTATTAAAAATATTTTTACATTCAGAGAAAAGCACAATTCTCACGCTTTCAGTGGATGCCAATATCTTAAACATTAGTTTAGCCGTTCAGAAGTTATAAGCGTTTAAATATTTTCAATATGCAGTTTCAACCTACTACTGGATTCTGTTCTTCTGGTACCAAAACATTTTTCGGCCGAAATTTTGGACGTAAATCAAAACAATCTCGTTTAGCTTTTTGCATGAAAACTATTAGGTTTAAATGGTCATAACTCCGAGTTGGCTTTATGGATTTCCATGATATGGGTACTCATTGAAAGCGTTATGAAGTCAGCTATCTGATAAACTAAGTTTCGTTTAAGTATCTCCCATAGTTGTCGAGTTATATACTATTTTCTACTATTTAACGCTTTATCTCCCGCTTATGGTGAGCTATTAAAAATATTTTTACATTTAGAGAAAAGCACAATTCTCACGCTTTCAGTGGATGCCAATATCTTAAACATTGGTTCAGCCGTTCAGAAGTTATAAGCGTTTAAATATTTTCAATATGCAGTTTCAACCTACTACTGGATTCTGTTCTTCTGGTACCAAAACATTTTTCGGCCAAAATTTTGGACGCAAATCAAAACAATCTCGTTTAGCTTTTTGCATGAAAACTATTAGGTTTAAATGGTCATAACTCCGAGTTGGCTTTATGGATTTCCATGATATGGGTACTCATTGAAAGCGTTATGAAGTCAGCTATCTGATAAACTAAGTTTCGTTTAAGTATCTCCCATAGTTGTCGAGTTATATACTATTTTCTACTATTTAACGTTTTATCTCCCGCTTATGGTGAGCTATTAAAAATATTTTTACATTTAGAGAAAAGCACAATTCTCACGCTTTCAGTGGATGCCAATATCTTAAACATTAGTTCAGCCGTTCAGAAGTTATAAGCGTTTAAATATTTTCAATATGCAGTTTCAACCTACTACTGGATTCTGTTCTTCTGGTACCAAAACATTTTCCGGCCGAAATTTTTAAAGTATTGTGGCAGATCAAAACATTCTCGCTCAGTTATTAAGTTTAAGTCGTCATAACTCCTAGTTGGCTTTATGGATTTCCATGGTATGGATACTCATTGAAAGCGTATTGAAGTCAGCTATCCGATAAACTAATTCTTTCCAAAAACACATTAATAAATAAAACATGTCGGCTGACAAGGAAAAGGCCACTAAAGGTGATTTGGTTTTATTGGAGGAAGATGATGAATTCGAGGTGTTTACCGCTGAAGGTAGTAAGTATACTTGCCAATTTTTTCTAGCATGTGTGTAAAATTTGTTTGCATTTTTAGACTTTAATGCCGTGCAAAAAAAAATGAGGATGAATTTCCATGGTATGGGTACTCATTGAAAGTGTACTGCAGCGTGCTTGAAAGCGTACTGAAGTCAGCTATCTGATAAAGTATGTTTCATTTAAGCACGTCCAATAGTTATAGAGTAATACACAATTTTCTATTATTTTACGCTTTATCTCCCGCTTATGGTAAGCAATTAAAATTGTTTCATATTCAGAAAAAAGTAAAATTCCTACGCTTTCATTAGATACCAATATCTTGAACATTAATTCAGCCGTTTAGAACTTATAAGCGTTTAAATATTTTCATCATGCAGTTTCAACCTACTACTGAATTCTGTTTTCCTAGTACCAAAAAATTTTTCGGCCGAAATTTTTTAGTATTTTTTTGTCTACGCAAATCAAAACAATTTCGTTTAACATTTTACATGAAAACTATTTGGTTTAATTAAGTGTTCATAACTCTGAGTTGACTTTATGGATTTCCATGGTATGGGTACCTATTAAAAGCGTACTGAAGTCAGCTATCCGATAAACTAATTCTTTTTAAAAACACATTTATAAATAAAACATGTCGGCTGACAAGGAAAATACCACCAAAGGTGATATGGGTTTATTGGAGGAAGATAGATGATGAATTCGAAGAGTTACCCGCTGAAGGTAGTAAGTATACTTGCCAACTTTTTTCTAGCATGTGTGTAAAATTTGTTTGCATTTTTACACTTTAATGCCGTGCAAAAAAAAATGAGGATGAATTTCCATGGTATGTGTATTCATTGAAAGCGTACTGCAGCGTGCTTGAAAGCGTACTGAAGTCAGCTATCTGATAAAGTATGTTTCATTTAAGCACGTCCAATAGTTATAGAGTAATACACAATTTTCTATTATTTTACACTTTATCTCCCGCTTATGGTAAGCAATTAAAATTGTTTCACATTCAGAAAAAAGTAAAATTCCTACGCTTTCATTGGATACTAATATCTTGAACATTAATTCAGCCGTTTAAAAGTTATAAGCGTTTAAATAGTTTCATCATGCAGTTTCAACCTACTACTGAATTCTGTTTTCCTAGTACCAAAAAATTTTTCGGCCGAAATTTTTTAGTATTTTTTGGTCTACGCAAATCAAAACAATCTCGTTTAGCTTTTTGCATGAAAACTATTAGGTTTAAATGGTCATAACTCCGAGTTGGCTTTATGGATTTCCATGATATGGGTACTCATTGAAAGCGTTATGAAGTCAGCTATCTGATAAACTAAGTTTCGTTTAAGTATCTCCCATAGTTGTCGAGTTATATACTATTTTCTACTATTTAACGCTTTATCTCCCGCTTATGGTGAGCTATTAAAAATATTTTTACATTTAGAGAAAAGCACAATTCTCACGCTTTCAGTGGATGCCAATATCTTAAACATTGGTTCAGCCGTTCAGAAGTTATAAGCGTTTAAATATTTTCAATATGCAGTTTCAACCTACTACTGGATTCTGTTCTTCTGGTACCAAAACATTTTTCGGCCAAAATTTTGGACGCAAATCAAAACAATCTCGTTTAGCTTTTTGCATGAAAACTATTAGGTTTAAATGGTCATAACTCCGAGTTGGCTTTATGGATTTCCATGATATGGGTACTCATTGAAAGCGTTATGAAGTCAGCTATCTGATAAACTAAGTTTCGTTTAAGTATCTCCCATAGTTGTCGAGTTATATACTATTTTCTACTATTTAACGCTTAATCTCCCGCTTATGGTGAGCTATTAAAAATATTTTTACATTTAGAGAAAAGCACAATTCTCACGCTTTCAGTGGATGCCAATATCTTAAACATTAGTTCAGCCGTTCAGAAGTTATAAGCGTTTAAATATTTTCAATATGCAGTTTCAACCTACTACTGGATTCTGTTCTTCTGGTACCAAAACATTTTTCGGCCAAAATTTTGGACGCAAATCAAAACAATCTCGTTTAGCTTTTTGCATGAAAACTATTAGGTTTAAATGGTCATAACTCCAAGTTGGCTTTATGGATTTCCATGATATGGGTACTCATTGAAAGCGTTATGAAGTCAGCTATCTGATAAACTAAGTTTCGTTTAAGTATCTCCTATAGTTGTCGAGTTATATACTATTTTCTACTATTTAACGTTTTATCTCCCGCTTATGGTGAGCTATTAAAAATATTTTTACATTCAGAGAAAAGCACAATTCTCACGCTTTCAGTGGATGCCAAGATCTTAAACATTAGTTCAGCCGTTCAGAAGTTATAAGCGTTTAAATATTTTCAATATGCAGTTTCAACCTACTACTGGATTCTGTTCTTCTAGTACCAAAACATTTTTCGGCCAAAATTTTGGACGCAAATCAAAACAATCTCGTTTAGCTTTTTGCATGAAAACTATTAGGTTTAAGTGGTCATAACTCCAAGTTGGCTTTATGGATTTAAATGATATGGGTACTCATTGAAAGCGTTATGAAGTCAGCTATCTGATAAACTAAGTTTCGTTTAAGTATCTCCCATAGTTGTCGAGTTATATACTATTTTCTACTATTTAACGTTTTATCTCCCGCTTATGGTGAGCTATTAAAAATATTTTTACATTCAGAGAAAAGCACAATTCTCACGCTTTCAGTGGATGCCAATATCTTAAACATTAGTTCAGCCGTTCAGAAGTTATAAGCGTTTAAATATTTTCAATATGCAGTTTCAACCTACTACTGGATTCTGTTCTTCTGGTACCAAAACATTTTTCGGCCGAAATTTTGGACGTAAATCAAAACAATCTCGTTTAGCTTTTTGCATGAAAACTATTAGGTTTAAATGGTCATAACTCCGAGTTGGCTTTATGGATTTCCATGATATGGGTACTCATTGAAAGCGTTATGAAGTCAGCTATCTGATAAACTAAGTTTCGTTTAAGTATCTCCCATAGTTGTCGAGTTATATACTATTTTCTACTATTTAACGCTTTATCTCCCGCTTATGGTGAGCTATTAAAAATATTTTTACATTTAGAGAAAAGCACAATTCTCACGCTTTCAGTGGATGCCAATATCTTAAACATTAGTTCAGCCGTTCAGAAGTTATAAGCGTTTAAATATTTTCAATATGCAGTTTCAACCTACTACTGGATTCTGTTCTTCTGGTACCAAAACATTTTTCGGCCAAAATTTTGGACGCAAATCAAAACAATCTCGTTTAGCTTTTTGCATGAAAACTATTAGGTTTAAATGGTCATAACTCCAAGTTGGCTTTATGGATTTCCATGATATGGGTACTCATTGAAAGCGTTATGAAGTCAGCTATCTGATAAACTAAGTTTCGTTTAAGTATCTCCTATAGTTGTCGAGTTATATACTATTTTCTACTATTTAACGTTTTATCTCCCGCTTATGGTGAGCTATTAAAAATATTTTTACATTCAGAGAAAAGCACAATTCTCACGCTTTCAGTGGATGCCAAGATCTTAAACATTAGTTCAGCCGTTCAGAAGTTATAAGCGTTTAAATATTTTCAATATGCAGTTTCAACCTACTACTGGATTCTGTTCTTCTAGTACCAAAACATTTTTCGGCCAAAATTTTGGACGCAAATCAAAACAATCTCGTTTAGCTTTTTGCATGAAAACTATTAGGTTTAAGTGGTCATAACTCCAAGTTGGCTTTATGGATTTAAATGATATGGGTACTCATTGAAAGCGTTATGAAGTCAGCTATCTGATAAACTAAGTTTCGTTTAAGTATCTCCCATAGTTGTCGAGTTATATACTATTTTCTACTATTTAACGTTTTATCTCCCGCTTATGGTGAGCTATTAAAAATATTTTTACATTCAGAGAAAAGCACAATTCTCACGCTTTCAGTGGATGCCAATATCTTAAACATTAGTTCAGCCGTTCAGAAGTTATAAGCGTTTAAATATTTTCAATATGCAGTTTCAACCTACTACTGGATTCTGTTCTTCTGGTACCAAAACATTTTTCGGCCGAAATTTTGGACGTAAATCAAAACAATCTCGTTTAGCTTTTTGCATGAAAACTATTAGGTTTAAATGGTCATAACTCCGAGTTGGCTTTATGGATTTCCATGATATGGGTACTCATTGAAAGCGTATGAAGTCAGCTATCTGATAAACTAAGTTTCGTTTAAGTATCTCCCATAGTTGTCGAGTTATATACTATTTTCTACTATTTAACGCTTTATCTCCCGCTTATGGTGAGCTATTAAAAATATTTTTACATTTAGAGAAAAGCACAATTCTCACGCTTTCAGTGGATGCCAATATCTTAAACATTAGTTCAGCCGTTCAGAAGTTATAAGCGTTTAAATATTTTCAATATGCAGTTTCAACCTACTACTGGATTCTGTTCTTCTGGTACCAAAACATTTTTCGGCCAAAATTTTGGACGTAAATCAAAACAATCTCGTTTAGCTTTTTGCATGAAAACTATTAGGTTTAAATGGTCATAACTCCGAGTTGGCTTTATGGATTTCCATGATATGGGTACTCATTGAAAGCGTTATGAAGTCAGCTATCTGATAAACTAAGTTTCGTTTAAGTATCTCCCATAGTTGTCGAGTTATATACTATTTTCTACTATTTAACGCTTTATCTCCCGCTTATGGTGAGCTATTAAAAATATTTTTACATTTAGAGAAAAGCACAATTCTCACGCTTTCAGTGGATGCCAATATCTTAAACATTAGTTCAGCCGTTCAGAAGTTATAAGCGTTTAAATATTTTCAATATGCAGTCTCAACCTACTACTGGATTCTGTTCTTCTGGTACCAAAACATTTTTCGGCCAAAATTTTGGACGCAAATCAAAACAATCTCGTTTAGCTTTTTGCATGAAAACTATTAGGTTTAAATGGTCATAACTCCAAGTTGGCTTTATGGATTTCCATGGTATGGGTACCTATTAAAAGCGTACTGAAGTCATCTAATAAACTAAGTTGCATTTGTGCATGTCCAATAGTTGCAGAGTTATACACAATTTCCTGCTGTAGATTAAAACAAAAATAATAATAAACAAATTTGGATTACATACAATTCACAGTTTTCTTATCTGTAAGTTAAAAAAAATACTTGAAAGTTAATTCAAAAACAACTTGAAATAAATAAACGCATTTCAGACAAATTGACCATAGTTTTTTTCAGCTTTTATTGTTGGTTTCTGTTGTTTCTTTTTTAACATTTTAAACATTTATGAAGATTTATATGTTATTTTGTATATTTGTTGTTATTGTAGGAGTTGAAGGGAAAAAAGAACTATTTTATTAGGTATTTTATTTTGATTTAGTAATTCGATATTGTAAATTATTATGTATGTATTCTTTTAATTAATTAATATTGAGCTAAGCTGGTTAAATATGTACTATTATGGTTCTATTTAAAATTTCAATTGATAATTATTGCATAAAAGAGTGTATAAAGTATACGCGGAACTATGTGTTCTTAGTTATTTCTGTATATATATTTTTTTTGTTAATTGTTAATTTAAGTGCATTTATTAAGTAGTGTTTGACATAAAAAAATAATAAGATTTTTTCCCCCAGACATTAGTTGATTTGTTTTTAACATAAATATTTGTTTGATATAATTTTGAATATAAAAATACAATTTTCCAAAAAGTTTTTATTTTGTAATATTTGTTATTTTAAATTTTAAGAAAATAAAGTAGTTTTTTTTATTTATATACATATACATATTTTGTTTCGCCAAACATATTTAAAGGTAATAATGATTTGTTTTCCACTTAATACTAAATAATAATTTTATTACATATATATTTTTGTTTTGTTTTATGTATATATATATATATTTAATAATTTTTACTTTAATTAAACATTCAACATTTATTTTTAATTTTTTTACGAAATTGTATTCAAATAAAAAAACAGGACTGTGTTTCCTAATTAAAATTGTAGTCGTTAATCTTGTAAACATATAAATACTTATATGTATTTTATTAAGAACTTGTAAAACGTATTACTAACATTTATATTTTCTAGAAAGCAAAACCATTCTTAGGAATAAAAAGCTTCTCATAGAAACACAGACCCGGACAACAAATAAATCATCTTATCATTGTAGTTATTTTAATAAGAATAGAATTAAATAGATTTTTTTATAGTTACAAAAAATATAATAAGTTAGTTAAATATTAATTAGTGTGCTTGATTTTTTCTTAAATATTTCTTTATTTGTTATATTTTCAATACATCACAGACTATCTTTAACAAAATTCATTTTAAATGTTTATTATCAATCAATTATTTAACAAATATGTACTTTAAAAAAGGATGAATAAGAGAATTGGTTTTAATGCTTTAAGATATAAAACATGTATGTTTGTTTTCAAAATATAAATTAAAAAAAAAAAAGTTAAAAATGTTTTAACATTGAGCGTAATTTTGTATATTTTGTGCATGAATTGTTGCGTTAACAAATATCGTATATAATAAGGAAATAATTGATTTACTAATTGAACATATATGAAATTTATTTAGTAATTGTATAATAAAATTAAAATAAAAATAAAACATATCACAAAAGTATTAGGAAGTACATATGTATAATAAAAGACAAGTACAGCGCATAAACTAGTAAATAGAACATAAATACATATATTCGTATGTATGAAGAGATTTAATGCAATTGCCTGTAACATAAAAACGATTAAAAACCAAACAAATTACTATCATAAAACATTTTTATATTTAGCGATTAGTCAAACAACTGATCCAGGTAGATATTTTTTCTGCTTAAATTGTGATCAATATTTTATTGCACTGGTATCGATAAACATAAATGTTAACACCAAAAATTTCCTTTAAAAGTAGTTTCTTTCATTCATTAGATAGCACACTGTTTTAAAACCTATCCGAATTTGCAATAAAGCTTTTTTAGAAAAGCACATATATTTTTATGATATTCGAAGCATGACAAACAAAACAAGATTAGTGATAAACTGTTAAAAAAAATTAATAGTAATGGAAGAAATTGTTTTTAATCGTTATTCTCATTTATTCCTGGTAGATTTAGTTCAACATTTACCATTTATATCGATGAATTCTTTATAATGAGCTATTTTTAGTTAGACTCAAGGAGTTTGTTATAACAGAGTTTTACTGTAGTCAATATACATACATATATAATTATGTTATTAGTTTTTCACTGATACCGAATATTAAGAAGCAAATCACTTACAACGTTTTCGACTCTGAACAAGTTATCTTCAAAATGGGAGAATAAATATACATAAGAAAAAAACCTAAAACATATGTACATACATGGAAAATCAAGGCTAAGTGGCTAAAAAAGGTATTAGCAATATATGTTGAGCGACAAGGTCCATTTTATCTTAACAGATACATATGTATATATGTAAATAATTAGTAGCTCGATTATCGATAGCAACCAAACTTCAGTGGTGTTGACAGTTACCAGCTGTTAATTTCAGTGGCCAAATAATAATTATATTGGCAAGCGCATAACGTGGTTGCTTTGATTAGTAATTTAGTTAGTAATTTTATTGATAAAATAATGACATTTTCAACAGAAACATTTTTTTTTTGTTTTTTTCTTTTAGATTTGAAAAAATTTGAAAAACAATGCCCAACAACATGAAGACGCTTTTGTAAACGTGGTTAACCTTGGAATCCTGCTATCAACTTACCTACTGTTACGGATTTTTTTTTACAGTCACTGTTCATGTTAAACTTAGTGATTTCTACCATGCCCAATACATCATACCATATTACGGTACCATCAGATTTCAATTCTTTTATGTCCATATATGTACATACATACTTGTACACCTTGCCTTCTTCCACTTGTTTGCACATACCAACGACATATTTGAAATTCCTCAGTTTTTTTTGTTAGTAACAACTCTCTTTCTCGTTGCTAGGGATTGGTAGTTACGTATTTAAAACTGAGTAAACAAAAAGAACGTTCTAGAAAGAAAATGTAACGTGATTGTCGTGCGCACTCATATGTTGTTTCTTTCTCACCCACAAATATACACTCTCATAATTGCGTCGTGTACTTAACATGCATTGTGTAGAGATTTTTTTGCATCAGCTTTGTTGATACACACACACACATTCTTACGGTGGAATGCCAAAAATGCAAAGAATGTGGAAACAGTTATGTTTTGTTTTTTTTGCCATTTTCGTTGTTATTGAGCAAAAGCGCATTTTTCGGTGAAGTTGTACAGGCATCAGCGTAAGTTGAAAAAGTTAGTTGCCAGAAAACAGTCGAAGTCGTCAGTCGGAAAAGGAATATTTTATTGTGACGCGAAAACAATACATGAAAAAGTCAAACACAAACCGAGAAAAGTTTATAAAAACGCAGTTTTACTACTTTTGTTAAACAAAATTAAACAAATGCTTGTTTATTTATGTGTCTCAAAATAAACCTAATTACAAATAAAAAAAAAACGTTCTTTTTAAACTTATAAATAAAAAGTGAAATTTTTCTTTAAATAAAACTTAAACAAAAAAAAAATATTTCTAAATTATAAAACAAAAAAAACTATCTGTAATACAACTAAAAAGAGTATTAATAAATTTTCCTAGAAATTTTATTAAAAAAAGTGGAAATTCAAAACAATTTACCAAAACAACTCATGTTAAATGCATAAGAGGAATAAAAAGTAACAGAGCAAACTAGTTTCAAAGGTGTTAATCGTGGCCCCAAGCAACTTCATTTTCTGTTTGGCCCAGTTAGGACAACACTACAACAATAACTAGAATATTATACAAAACACAACAACAATATTTTTAAATGTTTTATGTAAAAAAAAAAAAAAAAGAAAACACATAAAATTTCAATTAAATTTAGAACAAAGTTCTTTTTGGTTAAACAAGTAAATAAATAAAATTAAGTTTTTCTTTAATTGCTGGTAAAATTGTCACAAAGAAGGCCATACAGTAAAGTTAGTACTAAAATGAAAAAGTATGTAAAAACGTGCCAACAATTTTCACACAATTTTTATGAATTTTAATTTGATTTTCATAAAACTCAACTGAGATAACAAAATGAACAAATTCGGTACCAAAATAAAAATGTAAAAAAAAAATACGAAACAATTTTAACAAGAACTACAAATTTAAAAAAAAAAAAGAAAAAAAAATTCATTTATTTTAATAAAATTTAACCCAAACAATACAATGAAGTACCAAAATGAGAAAGGAAAATAAAAAAGTATTTGATATCAATATTGGTACAATTGCATTTACAAGTATTAACAGTTTTCACCGTTCTAACTTTTTCAAACGCAAATTTTCTAGGTGGTTATCATCTTGTTGTGTCATTACTCAGAAAAACCACATAATTGGTGTCAAACCCACTCAACTACAAAGGCCAAAACTTCCCAACTTCACATTCTAACATCTTTTCTAAAGGTTAAGAGGTATAAGAGTAACTGAGAAAAGTTTACAGGAAGACTCTAAGGACCCAATACAACTATGATTAGAGCATCCACATCACTCGCAGCCAACCAGGAGATTAAGGGAGCTACCTTCAAGCCCCTACCATCACCAAGTGAAGAGACCCTCTTTCTTCGAGCCTGCCCTGATTCTGGAACAGATTCTGCGGAAAGGCTTGATTGGACTGATGCGTTGTTTCTAAAAACCCATTGTCCCAGTGTCAAATTTGGAATGCCATCTACTGCTCAAAGACGCACATCTTATTACAGATTGATTCGATTCTTAAGTGGCGCCTCTGGAGGCATATACAATGGAATATTTGGAGACATTCATGTGGCGCTACTAAGCACTCCTTCTCCAAACAATACTAACGAATTATTGTTCTCGGAACTAATTGATGAAGGAGCAGAGTATAAAGGGCAGGTAGAAATACAGGAGACAGAAATTATCACCACGGTGACTCCAAACCTCTCGAACTATGTCAAACAAAAAATTACTGAACAAGCCAAGCAAGTGGGTCACGGATTGGCTCAAGAGGTTGTGGAGAACTTGGATCCTAGTGGAGAGGAGGCGACAAATTTGTCCCACGATGCCATTGAGGGGTTTTGGAAAACCATGTCCATCAAATTGTGTGGATCAGCCTCTCAGGGAAAACTCCCTATGGATGAGGCATTATACAGAGCTGCATTTGGGACTCTTGCGTTGCATCTTTTAAAACTCTTATCTAGAACACCGGAATCCGTCTTCTCCTCGATGTCTCAACGTCTTGACAAACACTTCAGGGCTATATATCGACCGGCAGGCTGGACATTGGAGTTAGTTCCCCCTCACTTTTCAGCTATTGATGCTTTATACAAGTCAATGGGAGTTCAAGATCCTGAGGCACTTAAACTATTAAGCATGATCCTAATTAAAATGATAATCACAAACGCATCAGATGTCCCTTCCGTGTCGATAAAGGGTCTATTCTTTGGATCATGTTTAACTCATGTTAACATGTACGGATTGGCTCCCATTAAGTACTTGGAGCAAGCTGCCGCCTCCATAGGCAAGTTAACAGGAGAATTCGCCCAATTAATATTTACAACAGTGACCAGGCAATCAATTTTGAACTGTGTTCAAATGTTATCCACCATGGCAGAAACATCACAGACTGTGTACATTTTTGGAAAAGAGTATAAAGTGTCTAGCCAATTCACTTGGCGTTTCAGTCGCCTATACAACAGCTCCAACTTTTCCAAATTCAAAACCAATGTCAACACTCGCCTCATTATTAGATGTGCGGCCTTTATGTTTGCCTCGGGAAAAGCTCCTCTGATCAAGGGTATGCAACTCCTTTCAAATGAAGTCCATTACAGCTTATTTGCAGAAGATCTCCAATATGCTCAAAAGCACCTTGGATTAGAAAGAGCGGTCTCTGATCTTCCGCTAACAGATTCTGCACGCCAATTATATCAAACATCCTCTCCTGGACTTGACAATGTAATGGTATAGATTTTCAAACCATTCTTAAAACTTTGACATTTTAAAAAAAAAAAAAAAAAAAAATGAATTTAAATAAAAAAAATTTAATAACAATGAAATTGTAAAATTTTTAAAATGATTTGCTAAATTTTTTTTATGGATGCTAGGAAGAACAGGGCTATGGTAAGCATAATGTAACTAACGATTGTTTTGTAAACGGGACAGGTTAAATTCAGGGTACTTCACCAGTCATAGGTTGGGGATGGGACCAGTGTACCCCTATATGGCAACCATCTGGCCATATTAATATAATCAGTCCTTCCTTTTCCTTAGGTGCTTCCTTTTTTTTTGAGATTCCTTTTCGATATTTTAAACATACTTCCTGGGGTGTGAAGTATGTTATATGCTTACGTGCCAAACCCTGGTTGAGATAAACTTTGCTTAATGAACTAGCGGGCCAGCTTTTATACCCCCTTAACCGGTCATTTGGATCGTTATTTAAATTTTCTTTGAAAGTATTTAACGGCGCGTAACATATATGGCGCCCAACGTAAAGCCACCCGTAGGGTGACAATAATTCTTTTTTTTATAGAAACCTAGGAAAGCACTTTAAGGAAAACGAATTGATTATATTTTCTTTTACAAATTCGTAATTTAATTTTTTTTTTGGAAGCATTTAACTAGCTATCGGTTGCATAAGACTTGAAGTCTGGAATCTTCTAAACCGGATTCAACTGCTATGAAAACCATGATAAGCACTGAAAATTTTGTGGCTGTTTTTTTTTTCCCACCTAAATTTTGTTCCTGATCATAAGGATTATTGCAAGACTGGTACTGATTCCCCGTAGAGGTCAGTATTACTGCGGCAAAAATGCTGTGCTCGTGGGACTTAATGTTGCACCAACCTTAATTGTCTAAGTCCATGCCTGACTATCTCCTTTAAAAATGGTAGGCATGTTGCTAGATAATCAAGGTTTGGAATCATATAGTAACAAACATAGTTTTTTTTAAATGCTTACAAAAAAACAAAAAAAAAAAAAAATAAAAATTTTGGGAATGACGTTGAGACATCCTATTCTGTCACGGAAACAGATTTGATTAGCCAACGGAGTATGGAGAGACATGACACCCAAGAGTATCATAGCCTCCGTACGCATATTTCACAGATTTTTTTTCTTCATTTACGAACAATTTAAATTTATTTCCTTACAAAACAATCGACACATGTACCACTGCAGTTCATCCTAGCATCCAAAAATTTCATGAAATCATACGCATACATAAAACATCATTAAAATACTTCATCATAATATAAGATATCGTATAGAATCTAAAACATTAAAACATATATGACAAGAAATCAAAAATTCAGTCTTAGCTGAAAACATTAAAATAACATAAGACATTTTTTTTTCATTAGAATTGAATTTTATTAATGTACCTATAAAAGAGACAAAATTTATTAATATTTTTCAAAAGAAAAAAGGAAAAACTTGGAAAAGAACAACTTTTAAATATAGTACGGTTTCCAAATTTCTCCTATTTTCTTTCAAATCATTCTTCCGAGCATTTTTGTAACACTTCTCACATTTTAACACTTACGTCCTAAAATTCGAACATTTCCCTTTATTTTGTTGAATTTGTTAAACCTCGGGTTACGGCTAATTAAATTAAAGCGCCTAGTAAATTCTTTCCTGCTTCGCGTGCCTGTACAACTTAAACACCTTGAGCATTTTGTTTCAAAAATTTTTTTTTCTCATCGTTCACTTCGCTCCACTCGTAACTCAATTCGGTATATATTTGCCCCCTGCAACAATTTTTTTTTGCTTGAAAATTTATTGGTTAGAAGTAGCCCCGCTTTTCTTCTGTAGTTGACTAGTGCATTATGCACAAATATAACACGCGATCAGGCACAGATAAAAGCGATAAGAAGAAACCGGTTACACGAAATACCAACCCGAATCAGGCAACTTCTAGTGGGAGAGGTAGGATTTCCACAGGAACGCAGGACATTAAACAGATTACAGTAGTTACGGGTCGTGGTCGAACTTCGTTAGGTAATAGATCGAGTAGCACAATTAGTCTAGGGACTTCAAAGTCTGATACCAGTACTAAAGCAATAAGGACCTCCTCTGTTCCGAGATCTCTAGAATCTAGCGAGCTCTCTAACACATCCTTGCGAGACACGACACAAGAGGGTTTAAATACCAGCATAATAATGGCGACACAAGACAATACTGGTCTTCCACCGCCGCAGCCAATTTCGTCCTCACCGAATAGCGATGCCATGGACACTCTGATAGCGTACGTAAGGGATACCATGAGAAACACACAAGAAGAGTTTAGGAGAGAGATGGAAGACATTAGGAGAAACTTAGGTCAGTCACGTGAAAATCGAGGTACACAACAATCCCCGGGTATGAACTCCCAAGCTTCAAATGTTCATTCAAACGCCTCCTCGGCTTCCTTCTTCATAAAACTAAAAGACTGGAATGTCTCATTTAGTGGAGATGAAGATGTATCAGATTTTTTATTTAAAATTGACACACTCACTGAACGCAGCCAGTGCCCAGAAGATTACCTAATGGCAAATTTTCATATTTTCCTAAAAGGAAAAGCTGAAGCCTGGTTCTGGACATACATAAAGCAGAATTCTAGGGCAACCTACCCGGTTTTAAAAAGGGCCATTATTAAACAATTCGGTACCCTAGAAAGTGATTTCGACATTTTAATGAAGATTTCCGCTAGGAAACAACAGCTGAAGGAAAGCTATGATGACTTTCATTCAGCATTGGTTAAAATGAACCTAAAGTTAGAGAGACCCTTAGATGACGACTCCTTAATTAAAATAATAAGGAAAAATATCAGGCCCGAACTTTTAAATATGACTTTCGTGTCTCGACCCAATGATTTGGATTCGTACCGAGACTTACTTAGGGAAGCTGAAAGATCACTAATTGCAAATAATGCGCTCAGGTACCCAACAAATCGACCTCGACAAGTTGAGGAGATTACGATGGAACCAGTAGGTGAATCGACAAGTTGTGATGAGGTAGACGAAGAATTCGATCCACAAATAGAAACGTTAAGACTTAATAAGCAATACGTTAAGGGGGACTATTCCAAAATTAAATGTTGGAACTGTCTGAAAACAGGACATAGCTACATCTATTGTCCCGAAACCACACGCTCACTCTTCTGTTTCAAATGTGGACAGAGAGGCACTACGACTCCGGAGTGCAACAATGCTCATCCGGGAAACAGACGTCGGAGCGAGCAAGCGATCGGGAGTGCTCGTTCCACGAGTTAAATCCCGAAATTTGCTTAGACCTTGAGAGTAAACCCTCACAGGGGGATTCACTCTTCGGTCCCCATCCAAACCCTGACGTTCAATCACCTCGATCACACCGAGCAACCAACAATTTTGACTTTCACAACCCTGAATTACAAGCACATCCTCGAATTTACCCAGCAACAAGTAACGTTGATTTTTGCAAACCTGACTTACAAACCAATTCTCGATTCTACTCGACCCCAAACAACTTTGACTCTTGCAAACTATTCAACACAAAAGTTTCTCGGCAAATCATTAAATGTAGATCTCGTTATGCTCTTAGGAAAACTTTTAGAAAGACCCTGGAAACAACTTATTTGACAAACTCTGATGATGGTAGGCCCTATGCTAAAATCCAAATTTTTGACAGTGAACTAACTTGCCTCTTAGATTCTGGAGCAAACGTGACAGTCCTAGGGAAAGGAAGCTTAGAATTCGTAAAAAAATACAACATCGACGTGAAACAAGTTAGGTCAAGTATTTCAACTGCAAACGGTTCCAAAAATCAAGTTTTAGGTTATTGTTCACTCCCTGTGAATTTTAAAGGAGTTATCAAATCGATAATATTTTATATAGTGCCGACTCTATCTCAAGAAGGATACCTTGGAGTCAATTTTTGGCGCGCTTACGCTATCGCCCCACAAATATTTCCCAAAATCGAGTGCATAGAGGCAAACAATAGCAAAACAGAGGCAATTTATCATGATTTAAATCCAGAACAAAAGCTTAGACTTGAAAACGTTATTCTGAACTTTCCATCATACGAAAAATTAGGACTCGGTTGCACCCATCTGCTAGAACACGATATAAACACAGGTGACGCCACTCCTGTAAAGGCAAAACACTACCCATTGTCCCCTCCAAAGCAGGCTGAAGTATTTGAAGAACTGGATAGACTACTAGAATTAGGCGTAATAGAGGAATCGAACTCTCCCTGGTGTAGCCCCATTGTTACCGTACGTAAACCAGGCAAAATAAGAATATGTCTAGATTGTCGCAAACTTAACGAACTGACGAAAAAGGATTCCTATCCGCTCCCGCATATTAACGGACTACTAAGCCGTCTTAAAGACACCCATTTTATTAGCGGGGTAGACTTAAAGGATGCGTACTTTCAAATTAAATTGTCAGAGAGTTCTAAAGAAAAGACTGCGTTTGCCGTGCCTGGTAGGGCACTTTATCAGTACCGAGTTATGCCATTCGGTGTTTGCAATGGTCCACAAACGATGAGTCGACTGATGGATAAAACCATTCCATCCAGGTTAAGGGACAACGTCTTCATATACCTAGACGACCTCCTTATATGTAGTCAGGATTTTGATAGCCACATGCGCATATTATTTGAAGTTTCACAGTGCTTAAAATCGGCCGGCCTCACAATAAATGTAGGGAAAAGCAAATTTTGCCAACGCGAGATCAAATATCTCGGATATAGAATTGGTGGCGGCACTCTCAAAGTCGACCCAGAGAAAGTGGCCTCGATGGTCCAATTTCCTATACCCAAAACCCCTCGCCAAGTTCGACGTTTCATAGGCATGGCAAACTGGTATCGTGCGTTTATTAAGAACTTCTCAGATCTAGCAGGTCCACTTACCGACTGCCTACGTAAATCCGTAAAACCGTTTCGACTGAGTCCAGAAGCTATTAATTCCTTCAATAGTTTAAAAGCTGCTCTATCATGTGCCCCCGTCTTGGCCCAACCAAATTTTTCTAAAGAGTTTACGATTCAGTGCGATGCGTCACGAATTGGCGTCGGCGGAGTTCTATTCCAATTAGACGACGACGGTAGGGAACACCCAATTGCGTTCGTGTCCCAGAAATTGAACAAGGCACAGCGTAACTATACTGTGACCGAATTAGAATGTTTGGCGGCTGTGATTTGTGTAAAGAGATTCAGACAATATGTGGAGGGACTCCCATTTAAAATCATCACAGACCATTCGAGCTTACGTTGGCTTATGAGCCAGAAAGATTTAAATGGCAGATTAGCTCGATGGAGTCTAAAACTCCAAAATTTCGTTTTCACTATTGAACATCGTAAGGGTTCAATGAACGTAGTGCCAGACACCTTATCACGATTTGACGTGGACGAAATACAAGTTTGTGAATCAGCTCCTGAAATAGACCCGAAATCACCGAAATTTAATGACCCAGAATATGAAAGAATAAGGGAGGAAATAATTAGAAATAAGGACCGATTACCCGACTTAGATGTCATAGAAGACCATATTTACAAACGAGTAAAATTTCGAAACGGCGATGATAACGAAGAAAGTCCTTGGAGGTTGTGGTTACCCAAAACCTTAACTGCTGACGTTATAAAGTCTGCTCATAGTGAAGGCTGTCACGGCGGGTATAATAAGACACTGTACCGCATCCGACAAAAATATTTCTGGCCTCAGATGGCACGTGACGTCAAAATGTACGTCAAGAATTGCAACGAATGCAAAATAATAAAACCTTCAAATCAGACCCTACGTCCACCTATGGGAAACCAAATTATAACGACCCGACCTTTTCAGAGGTTATACTGCGATTTTTTGGGACCCTATCCTGGCACAAAATCAAAAAACTGTCAAATGTTCATAGTTATCGATCACCTCAGCAAATTTTTGTTTTTAAAACCTATGAAATCGGCTACGGCAAGTAATGTTATCGAGTTTTTCCAGAAGGAGATCTTTTGTACCTACGGGGTACCGCAATATGTCCATAGCGACAATGCCAAACAATTCACGTCTAAGGAAATTAGGGAATTCTTTGAAGTTTACGGTATTACTCACATAACAACCGGATTTTATTCACCTCAGGCGAACGCATCCGAGAGAGCTAACAGGGAAATTATTTCTAAAATTCGTTATTTTGTCAAAGACGAGTCAGATCATACAAATTGGGACAGGGACATTCATAAGATACTGTCAATTGTACGTAGTGATTTTCATACAGCTACCCAATGTTCGCCCTACTTTGCCGTTTTTGGCCAAAATATGATCCTACATGGATCCTCGTACCAACTGTTGGAAAAATTAAATATCATGTCTGATGATACTGTGGTGAAACATTCCGATAAACTTCAACATATAAGGGAAAAGATAAGGCAAAACCTTAATATCGCCCATGAGAAAGCCTCAAGAACATATAATATGAGATCCAAACCCGTGAATTTTATTGAAGGTCAAGAAGTTTTTCGCCGGAATCACTCCCAAAGCAAGTTCAAAAGAGGAATAAATGCTAAATTTAACCCTAAATTTGTAAAATGCCGAATAAGGAAAAGGATAGGCAATGCCTTGTACGACATCGAAGACCTGCAGGGTAGGTATATTGGCAAATATCACGCCTCTGACATTCGTGCCTGAACGCTCAACGCTCAGTTTAGTGTTGCCCGGCTTCGTGGGTCGTGCCACACGTATGTTTGTACATATTCTTTTTCATATTCTGATCGCGCCGAAATCCTGCCTGTTCAAACCAATTATCTTAGATGTCGATTTGAAGCAGGTTTGTTACGGATTTTTTTTTACAGTCACTGTTCATGTTAAACTTAGTGATTTCTACCATGCCCAATACATCATACCATATTACGGTACCATCAGATTTCAATTCTTTTATGTCCATATATGTACATACATACTTGTACACCTTGCCTTCTTCCACTTGTTTGCACATACCAACGACATATTTGAAATTCCTCAGTTTTTTTTGTTAGTAACAACTCTCTTTCTCGTTGCTAGGGATTGGTAGTTACGTATTTAAAACTGAGTAAACAAAAAGAACGTTCTAGAAAGAAAATGTAACGTGATTGTCGTGCGCACTCATATGTTGTTTCTTTCTCACCCACAAATATACACTCTCATAATTGCGTCGTGTACTTAACATGCATTGTGTAGAGATTTTTTTGCATCAGCTTTGTTGATACACACACACACATTCTTACGGTGGAATGCCAAAAATGCAAAGAATGTGGAAACAGTTATGTTTTGTTTTTTTTGCCATTTTCGTTGTTATTGAGCAAAAGCGCATTTTTCGGTGAAGTTGTACAGGCATCAGCGTAAGTTGAAAAAGTTAGTTGCCAGAAAACAGTCGAAGTCGTCAGTCGGAAAAGGAATATTTTATTGTGACGCGAAAACAATACATGAAAAAGTCAAACACAAACCGAGAAAAGTTTATAAAAACGCAGTTTTACTACTTTTGTTAAACAAAATTAAACAAATGCTTGTTTATTTATGTGTCTCAAAATAAACCTAATTACAAATAAAAAAAAAACGTTCTTTTTAAACTTATAAATAAAAAGTGAAATTTTTCTTTAAATAAAACTTAAACAAAAAAAAAATATTTCTAAATTATAAAACAAAAAAAACTATCTGTAATACAACTAAAAAGAGTATTAATAAATTTTCCTAGAAATTTTATTAAAAAAAAGTGGAAATTCAAAACAATTTACCAAAACAACTCATGTTAAATGCATAAGAGGAATAAAAAGTAACAGAGCAAACTAGTTTCAAAGGTGTTAATCGTGGCCCCAAGCAACTTCATTTTCTGTTTGGCCCAGTTAGGACAACACTACAACAATAACTAGAATATTATACAAAACACAACAACAATATTTTTAAATGTTTTATGTAAAAAAAAAAAAAAAAGAAAACACATAAAATTTCAATTAAATTTAGAACAAAGTTCTTTTTGG
This sequence comes from Bellardia bayeri, assembly GCA_950370525.1. Lineage (NCBI taxonomy): Eukaryota > Metazoa > Arthropoda > Insecta > Diptera > Calliphoridae > Bellardia > Bellardia bayeri. The sequence goes on from OX493265.1 coordinate 68,482,054, forward strand.
TTAAACAAGTAAATAAATAAAATTAAGTTTTTCTTTAATTGCTGGTAAAATTGTCACAAAGAAGGCCATACAGTAAAGTTAGTACTAAAATGAAAAAGTATGTAAAAACGTGCCAACAATTTTCACACAATTTTTATGAATTTTAATTTGATTTTCATAAAACTCAACTGAGATAACAAAATGAACAAATTCGGTACCAAAATAAAAATGTAAAAAAAAAATACGAAACAATTTTAACAAGAACTACAAATTTAAAAAAAAAAAAGAAAAAAAATTCATTTATTTTAATAAAATTTAACCCAAACAATACAATGAAGTACCAAAATGAGAAAGGAAAATAAAAAAGTATTTGATATCAATATTGGTACAATTGCATTTACAAGTATTAACAGTTTTCACCGTTCTAACTTTTTCAAACGCAAATTTTCTAGGTGGTTATCATCTTGTTGTGTCATTACTCAGAAAAACCACATAATTGGTGTCAAACCCACTCAACTACAAAGGCCAAAACTTCCCAACTTCACATTCTAACATCTTTTCTAAAGGTTAAGAGGTATAAGAGTAACTGAGAAAAGTTTACAGGAAGACTCTAAGGACCCAATACAACTATGATTAGAGCATCCACATCACTCGCAGCCAACCAGGAGATTAAGGGAGCTACCTTCAAGCCCCTACCATCACCAAGTGAAGAGACCCTCTTTCTTCGAGCCTGCCCTGATTCTGGAACAGATTCTGCGGAAAGGCTTGATTGGACTGATGCGTTGTTTCTAAAAACCCATTGTCCCAGTGTCAAATTTGGAATGCCATCTACTGCTCAAAGACGCACATCTTATTACAGATTGATTCGATTCTTAAGTGGCGCCTCTGGAGGCATATACAATGGAATATTTGGAGACATTCATGTGGCGCTACTAAGCACTCCTTCTCCAAACAATACTAACGAATTATTGTTCTCGGAACTAATTGATGAAGGAGCAGAGTATAAAGGGCAGGTAGAAATACAGGAGACAGAAATTATCACCACGGTGACTCCAAACCTCTCGAACTATGTCAAACAAAAAATTACTGAACAAGCCAAGCAAGTGGGTCACGGATTGGCTCAAGAGGTTGTGGAGAACTTGGATCCTAGTGGAGAGGAGGCGACAAATTTGTCCCACGATGCCATTGAGGGGTTTTGGAAAACCATGTCCATCAAATTGTGTGGATCAGCCTCTCAGGGAAAACTCCCTATGGATGAGGCATTATACAGAGCTGCATTTGGGACTCTTGCGTTGCATCTTTTAAAACTCTTATCTAGAACACCGGAATCCGTCTTCTCCTCGATGTCTCAACGTCTTGACAAACACTTCAGGGCTATATATCGACCGGCAGGCTGGACATTGGAGTTAGTTCCCCCTCACTTTTCAGCTATTGATGCTTTATACAAGTCAATGGGAGTTCAAGATCCTGAGGCACTTAAACTATTAAGCATGATCCTAATTAAAATGATAATCACAAACGCATCAGATGTCCCTTCCGTGTCGATAAAGGGTCTATTCTTTGGATCATGTTTAACTCATGTTAACATGTACGGATTGGCTCCCATTAAGTACTTGGAGCAAGCTGCCGCCTCCATAGGCAAGTTAACAGGAGAATTCGCCCAATTAATATTTACAACAGTGACCAGGCAATCAATTTTGAACTGTGTTCAAATGTTATCCACCATGGCAGAAACATCACAGACTGTGTACATTTTTGGAAAAGAGTATAAAGTGTCTAGCCAATTCACTTGGCGTTTCAGTCGCCTATACAACAGCTCCAACTTTTCCAAATTCAAAACCAATGTCAACACTCGCCTCATTATTAGATGTGCGGCCTTTATGTTTGCCTCGGGAAAAGCTCCTCTGATCAAGGGTATGCAACTCCTTTCAAATGAAGTCCATTACAGCTTATTTGCAGAAGATCTCCAATATGCTCAAAAGCACCTTGGATTAGAAAGAGCGGTCTCTGATCTTCCGCTAACAGATTCTGCACGCCAATTATATCAAACATCCTCTCCTGGACTTGACAATGTAATGGTATAGATTTTCAAACCATTCTTAAAACTTTGACATTTTAAAAAAAAAAAAAAAAAAAAATGAATTTAAATAAAAAAAATTTAATAACAATGAAATTGTAAAATTTTTAAAATGATTTGCTAAATTTTTTTTATGGATGCTAGGAAGAACAGGGCTATGGTAAGCATAATGTAACTAACGATTGTTTTGTAAACGGGACAGGTTAAATTCAGGGTACTTCACCAGTCATAGGTTGGGGATGGGACCAGTGTACCCCTATATGGCAACCATCTGGCCATATTAATATAATCAGTCCTTCCTTTTCCTTAGGTGCTTCCTTTTTTTTTGAGATTCCTTTTCGATATTTTAAACATACTTCCTGGGGTGTGAAGTATGTTATATGCTTACGTGCCAAACCCTGGTTGAGATAAACTTTGCTTAATGAACTAGCGGGCCAGCTTTTATACCCCCTTAACCGGTCATTTGGATCGTTATTTAAATTTTCTTTGAAAGTATTTAACGGCGCGTAACACTACTTTATTTAGTAGAAGAACTATGCTTAATGTAACATTTATTTTCAATATAATTAATGACGAAGTCTGCTGTGAATTCTTTGTAAATAATGTCACTTTTAACATTCCTCAACAATTTACACGTCATTTCAAGTATGCCCAAGCTGTTCCATTAAGATTATATCGTGAATTTAACAATCTATATGAAATCATTGATTATGAACCGACTGTTATAAATAAAATTAGGTGTTATGATATCTGTATATTTTTATAATTTAATTTATAAATGTGATTGGGGAGTTTTATGTACAACTTATTTGTGACGAAATTTGTTTGGATATCATGCACTTATTACCTATAAACTCTTATTTCAGGAGGACATTTTTATGGGGGCTAGGTGAAATAATGGACCAATATCTTCAAAAGTGCGACCTGTACCCCGCGCTTAACCTTTACATGGACAACCAGTCAGTCGACGGACGGATGGATTTCGTAAAATCGATTCAGAAAGTGATTCTGAGTCGATCGGTATACATTAGGGTGGGTGTTGGACTAATATTTATGGACGTTACAAACTATGGTGGTGTTGGGTTTTAAAAACGCTCATATGCTCTTGGATTAGAGATGGGATCCTATCACCAACGAAGTCTACGGTAACACTCTTCACCACCTAAACGAAGGAGTTAAAGAATATTGGTGTCGTAGTCGATGGAATAAATATTTCGACTTTGAACTAACCAAACATTTTTGGGCCACCTTGGACAGAGTCGTCCTCATAATGCTCATGCAACCGACAGTTCTTGAGTCATGGATGTTGGCTACCTAGAAAATTATTGGTCAGTCTATGGTTAATTACGTGGTCACCTTATATTATATTATATTACCTTTTAGTGTGTGCTTTACTTAGCCCGGCAAAAAATAATGATTATATTCAAATATCATTTTCATTGCAATAACAAGCAGTTAAAAAACATTTATCATCCACATTCATCCTGAGATTTGATTCTAAATGTTTATTGGTACATCAAAAACAAACTAACTTTTATACCTATTGCAGAATACTGGATGACTTGTTTCATATGACTATCACTTGTAAAACTCAGTGGATTTTGACTCGAAATTGTACAACCACATGTTAAATTGCTGCAGTAATTTTACGAACGTATCGTGTTTAGCTTGGCGATTGCAGAAATTGTAAAAAATTCAAATCCTTACGAAAGTTTATTTTAAACGAAATAAAGATAAATAATTTAAAAAAATACATACATATGTATATATATTTGCAGGTAAACATAAATAAAAACTGAAAAATATGTAATATATAATATATAGAAAATAAAGTAGTTTGTTGAAACATAAAAAATAAAATAATTTGAGCACCATAAAAATCATGGAAAGATAAATAAAATTTTGTTTTTCTTAAATTATAACAAATATATAACTAAAATATTGGATAAATAATTACAAAGGGGGTGTGCACTGGCAAAGAAAAACATTTACCCTTTTAATTTTTCTTATGTTTAAGAAAAAAAAAACTTGTTATATAACATAAGAGTAATACGCTGGGCGTTACACTAAAGAATTTTATAAATTGAAGAAAATTAGTATTAAACCAATATGTATACTGGTTTTAATTGCTTAAATAAATATTTAATTCTTTTAACAACTTCCAGTTTAGACTTCTTGCACAATAGTTAACAAAGTTTTTGTTAAGAAAAAACATGTGTCTTCTCTCATTCACTCTACCGATTTTTCTTTACTTCCTGCAAACTATAATCCATTATTATTAACATATACCCACTCCCCTATAGATTTTTAAAATTTCTATCCTTATTTCTTGTTTGTTTGTAATTTCTCTAAAAAGCCTACTTAGCAAAGATTAGTTTGTATTTTTTTTCGCCTGAAAACAAACTTACCACTGGCACAGCCCGCTGTCACAGCAGCAATTATTACACTGAACTCATTCCCTTCTTGTACGTTTCGGCCGAGAAACTGCAATTGAATCGCCCGCTGTTGAGGAATCTGTAGTACTTGATATATTAACTGTTGAATATGTAGAATTTGTAGTATGATTACCTAGTTTATCAACGCCACGTATCTTTTTGCTCGCTACCGATTGTGCGGTGACTTGTAACGATATCGCATGAGTGTTTAGTTTTTCAGCCAGTAGCAGATCTTTTAAACCTTTCATTTTTTGACTATATAACGTTATAACTGGTCTCTTGAACATGTAGTGCAAAGGATCTTCTTCGTCTATAACAGGCGTCGGTGTCGTCAGAATTTGTGGTATTAATGATGACGATGATTGTTCTGTTCGTGTATTGCTCAAATTACAGTCTGTTGGTGTAGTTTTTATTGTTGTATCTGGATTTCCTGAGGATATGACCGTTGGTGTCTCATTTTTTGAAATTTTAAATTTCTTATCTGTACCGTTAGTGGTCTCGTCATGTTGATTGTTTAATTTTTGTTGTTCCGCAAATGGTTGACCACCACCTTGTAGTAGAAAGTCGGGATTAAGAATTTTTTCTCCACATGCTGCCGTTAAATCTGCCAAAGTTGTTGGCATTTCACATTTTTTGCCATCATTTAATTTCTGGAAATGTTTTGAAAAATTAATGTAATTATTATTATGGGTTTAAGGAATTTTATAATTATGTCTAAATTTCTCTAATAAAGTCTCTTCATTCAGTGTTTTTAACTTAATATTTTCTTTTTGAACCCACCTCATCTTTCTTAACTAAATTATTATTTCCCTCGATATGCTGTGATGAGCTCGTGTCACTCATGTATGATTTTTGTGCTTTAGCCTCATTTGTTGTATCTTCCTGTTGATTTTCCGCTGTTGTTTGTGCATTCGAACCACGAACCGCCTGCGGTTCATCTTCGGGTACTTTAATAACAACCTGAGAACGTACATCATAATCAAATTTACATATATTATTCACTAGAGGTTTAGCCCAGCCAATATGCAGAATGGGCGTTAAACTATCCTCTTCCCACTGACAAATACCATCGTAAAATCGTAATAGATTTGCAAATACTTCAGAATCACGCAAGATGCTGCGAGCCGAATGACCAGAACTTTCTGTCTTCATAACATACGGTATCATTTCATTTGCTATATCTAGAAGTTCTTTGTAGATTTCTTCATCGTCACGACACTGATAGGTGTAAAGACGTATAACATCGGCCGCATTGGCCCAAGCAGCAAAAGCATCACGATACTTATTTAAGCGATTGTAATAGTTACCCTGATAGGTATACGGATAAACATGATGGTTCTTATAGTGTGCCTTGGCCGATTCAATAGCCTCTCTGTAAAGTTGTTCGCAGGTAACCCGTTTTGATGTAGGATTTATTTCTTCCAATTCACCCAGAGTACCTAAACAAAACATAGACATATTACTTACATATATTTAAATTAATGGTATGTTAATAAAAATGTAAATAGCCCACCTAATGCCATAGGATATTTTCGTAAGTGACCCATATCATAAAGCAACCATAATAATCGTTGTTGTAGTTCTTGCACTTCAACACAATCACTGTTGGCAGATAATGAAATATTTATAGCCGATGCTATGGCTGTAACTTCCATTGGCTTATCACATACCACAGCCAGTCCACCTAAATATAACCAAGATCCCGATTCTATGCCAGATGTTATATCCTGACCGCGTTTATCTTCACTGCCTTTACCATGCCAGGTTATTTCTATAGTTTCTAATTTTTTATTACCGAAAACAACCCAAGCGTGATCTTCTGATATAGCTAAACGTACATCTCTATATCCTAAGAGCTGACAACCAGCTACAACAGCCAATGCCACACCAAAACAATCCAACTTGTTGCCGGACAAATAACTGTATAGATTTTGTAAGTGTGCACGATCTTTATAACTGCTGCGTATCAAGGAATGCCAAATTACATCTGATACCTTTTTAATAACTTCCCTGGTAGCCTGCCGACTATTGCAGGTGGATGATATTTTTGGTTTTTCCACAATCGAGAGTATACTTTGAAATTTTTTGTATAGACCTGACACTAATTCGTACGTGACTTCGGGAAATGGTACAGAATTTCCAGTAATTATATCGCTGTTGGCTGAAAATAATTTTTTTAACTCATTAAATGTTCGGTGTTTTATTTAGTAGTTTTACGTAGAAATTGGTCAGCTACGTACAACTAATTAACAGTAACATGTGAGTTTGGATCAAATAATACGAAAGGTTTAGTCAATTAAACTGTAACTTCTAGAAAGAAACTGCATATTGAGTGAAAGGAATAATGAATAATTTAGGCCCAATTAGCTTATAAAAGAAATAAATATAAAAAACTTCAAATATAACATCTTGGCCATGGTGCAACTAAACAAGGTGAGTGCAAATCGACAACAATAACAACACAAAGCAGAAACAACAGGCATTTTGTTTGTGTAAAATAATGTACTACTGTCAAAAATACTTGAAAAAGTATTACTTTTGACATAAGTAAATTGTAAACAAAGTCAGTCAGCTGGGCTACTGCACTCACCTTGTATAGTTGCACCATGATCTTGGCCAAAAAATAAATAAATAAGATTATTATTTATGAATATGTGAGTCATATTTGTATATAAGTGCGTAATCAAGAATATACCACAAATTTTACAAAAAAAAAGGATTTATTTCAAAATAAATCAATATTTAGTTGCAAATTCATTGTTATCGATAACAGTTTGACATCTACGAGGCATTGAGGTCACCAAATTTGTATGTACATTACTTAGAATGGCTTTCTAAGATTTCTTTGTTTTAAAAAATGCTTATTTTTACAGAGCTTGCATGGGTTTCTACAACATGTCATTAGTTCTCAATCGGGTTAAGATCAGGTCTGCATGAAGGCCAATCAAGAACAGTTAACGAATTGTTAAATAACCATTGCTTGACGTGCTGAGCCGTATGCTTCGTTATTTTGTTATCGTTATCTTGTTGAATTATCCATCTTGCTGGCATGTTCTCATCAGCATATGACATTATTTTATCGCTTAGAATTCTAACATACTGAAACTTATCCATATTTCCCTCAATTTTGTGCAGGAGCCCAACACCACGTGACGACTTAGCATCCTAAAACATTATAGAACCTTCTCCATGATTAAAAGTGGCGCGGGTGTACTTTGGATCAAATTCTTTCAACTTTAACCGGTAAGCATTTTTTTTTTGTTTCGTCCGAAAATAATAATATCTAATGGAGGTACTTCTTTGCGAATTCGAGCTTCTTCTTTTAGTTACAATAATGGATTCTTTCGTGAAATTCTTCGAAATAGTCTAAGTTCTCACAATCGACAGACGGTTTTGTTTCATTTAGACTGCAATCCGAATCTCTTGCTGATTTATGCAAGATTTTTCCAGTCGGGAACAATCTTTTTCCTTTTCTGTAGTCGAATGCATTCGGAAATATTTCACCGCTTGAAACCCCATTGTTTTTGAAACATTCAATGCTGTAGCGATTTCCCGATAAGTGTTTTCATTCTGAAGCATGTTTACAATAGTCTTTCGAGTACTGACATCACAGGATTTGTTTTTACCCATGTTAAGCAAGTATTAAGAAGTTTTAATTCACTGAAAAACACTCTTTGTGTTAAAAATTACCTGAATTTGAAAATGTTAATAAATTTAACACTGTCCTTAATTTAGTGCACGATTAATTTGTTTCTCAAATTATAAAACACACCACGAAAAAAAATTAAAAAAAAACAAAAAATAAACGTGTTAAATTTTAGCGTTTTATTTAATAAATTTTACCTTTAACATAACGATTAAAATATTAAATACTACTGCTCTTAATTAGTTGCACGCAGCTGTGATGTTCAGACATGCATTTTTAATTTAAATTTTTTAATTAATGCCCTAATTAAATTTAATTATCTATACAAATTTTCAATTAAGGTAATTGCTTCATTGTCAGTTAATTGTTTTAATAATTGTTAAAATTAAAAATACAACCCTGTGTTTAGTTGGCACAATAATAATCAATAAACTGTTGAAATTTGACAACTCAAATTTAAATAAATGCAAACAAAGAATGGCGGGTCAAGTTGAATGTAATGGTACGGTCACACTTGGCAGATATTTGGCGAAAAAGACGTAACTACTAAATAAAATGTATTTGAACTATTTATTTTAAACAACTTCGTTTATTTAGGACAAGACACAACAAATATTTAGTTTTATTTTATTCGATGCTGTTTGGTCTTGCAAAAATCTTGTAAGAGTAAACAATGTCAAACAAATCTGTTCTAAAATAAGTGGTTAAGCTTTTTTGAGTAAATATTTGCCAAGTGTGACAAGAAGTTTGTAATATAAAATTTGTTAAAAAATTGTAAATAAATAAAAATTAACCATTTATTTTTTTTTTAGAATTTTCAAATTCTTATTTTTTTCTTTTTTAATAAATACGAACTTTGAATCAGAGTTTACACAATTAAAATATAAACAATTTTTTTGTCAGCTGCTGTCAAACGCTAATTTAATTAGCAATATTGAGGAAGTGTGAACACTTTTTAATTAACCAATAATTGACTCAAATAAAAATGCATTTCTGACCACCATATAACGTCTACTTTCAGCTTTATAATAAAAACATGGCAATATTTCATGAGGAACAAAAATGAATTGAAACGCCTTGAACGTACGAACAAAAAATCTCATTGATAACAAAAGTACCTATATGAAATGCATAAAGCAAAAAAATAAAAAAATTAATACACACCTGCCGCCAATAAACCACTGCCCACAATACCAGCCAAAGATGATGGTGTTACTGCATTTGATGACGAGGAAGATGCATGTTCGGCCGCAGAAGCAGCTGCTGCCTGGGCAGCATCTCCGGTTGTAAGAGACAATTCAATGTAGCCAGCTACAATTGATAACAATGTCAAATCAGGCTCCAAATTTTGTGTATGGTACAGTTCCAATGAGCGTTTAAAAAAATTCACAACATCATTGATTGATTTTAATGGGAACAAGCTGGGGTCCAATGGTGAATTCAATGATATCAATGGACTGTTACTAGCACTACGCGTAACTGTGGCCATGATAATAATAATATGAATGATGAATGTTCCTGAATCCTTTTTCAAAATAACAATCAACAAATATTTCTCTGTTGTCTTTAATTCTCTACAATTTGGCTTAAGATGATGTGATATCAAACAAAAAAGTTATACTAATGTTCTTTTGCTCCTTCTAGCCACAATTGATGCAATGCAACTGTTTTTATTTCTTACTTATTTTTTTTCTGTTTAGTTCTTTCAATTATATACATATATTTTTTTTCTTATTTTGTACTTTGTATACAGGGTTGGCTGAGTGGCTGGTTGTTTGGTTATTTGGCTACCAGTTGACGACGCCACAAGTTGACAAACCGCTTTTGTTTCGCCTGTTTTGCACCTTGTTCGCCAAAATTGCAATGCAACTTTAGCGAGCGCATCTGTTTCGTTAAACTCCTTATAATATTACTTTATTGCACAAATTGTTAACATTTAAGTTTTTTAATCCTTTTACTTAACATTGTTTTCATTTGTTCTATGATCATATAAGTAGATTTATATTTTAATGAGTAATTTAGTTGTAGTTTTTACGTGCTTTTCAGCATGTTGATTGTAGTTTATCTATGATTCACGCAATGACAAATTCCTTTACGAAATCACGACGACGACCCTTTTGACCATGTAACACCCCCCTTTTTGGAAAAATTACTTCGCACACTTTTTTATTTCGTGTTCCACACTTTCTCTTGTTGTAAAAAACAACAAACGAATTACATGTCGTTTGAAATGTGATTTTTTACAACCAAATATGATGAAATTATCTTTTTGTTATTTAAACATAACATCACAAATTTTCCCTTTTATTTATTAAATATTTATGTTTTTGTAAGTTTTTTCACTGATTAAAACTTTTTTTAATATTGTTTTAATTGAAAATTTTACAATTTTCCACTTATTACGTCTTTGTTTTCCTGCTGCGGCGTGTTTACAAACATAATATATTTGAGTATGTGTTGCCATATTTTACAATTTGAGAATTATTGCCAGATTGTAGTAAATGAACACATGTAAAAGGCAAATTTTAGGAAAGAATTAATGAACAAATAATAAAATACTAACTTCAAATAAGTCGAAACAACTTTACGATTAACTTTGAAAACTGATTTGTTTATATTTATATTAATTTTAAACATTTCCATTTACGCAAAATTTGTTTCTGAAAATTATATTTAAAATTAACAAACTAAATAATCATATAGCCATGGTGCAACTATACAAAGTGAGTGCAAATCGACAACAAATACAACACAAAAAGAAACAACAGGCGTTTTGTTTGTGTAAAATAATGTACTACTGTTAAAAATACTTGAAAAAGTATTACTTTTGACATAAGTAAATTGTAAACAAAGTCAGCTGGGCTACTGCACTCACCTTGTATATTTGCACCATGCGTATAGCAATTTCATGAAACGTTGTTTTTTAACCCCCTTATTCAAAAACGATTATTAAACTTAACAAACGTTTATTATGACAGATTTGCATATAAAAATTTGCTTAATAAACGTTTGTTAAATTTAATACTCGTTTTTGAATAAGGGGGTAAGTCATTTAAAAAATTCACATACACAGTGTTTAATGAATAGACGGCTTGACATACAAAGCAAGTGGTCCGTTTGGTTTTGAATCAAACTTTGATTGACTTTGGGATAATATGAGTTCAAAGTGTTTAAATCTAAACCATTAAGATTTTAGAAGAGTATTGTCAACAATACAGAACATGTACAAGAAAACACTAATGCCCTTATTCATAAAAAAATAAAGTAGACTCCAAATGTACTTTAAGAAAATTTTTTATGAAAATTTTGTCTAAAAGTACACTTCAAACCTACTTTATTCTTTACGAATACGGCAGTAAAGCCTTGTACAGACGGTTGTTAGATCTTACAACCTTGTCAGAAAAATGTTCAGAAAATATCTAACAACCGTGTGAGCTTAAAATTTTTGTCTTCCAACGTTGTAAGAAAAAGTATTGAAAATTTACCTTTTGCTAACAATTTTTCAATGTCAGTACATTGCTATCACATTGTTAGATCTGATAACATTGTATGATCTGACAACCGTCTATACATAGCTTAAGAGATGTTTTGAACGATTCACTGCTTTCTAAACAATACGTTAGTCCACAACTGCCACTTTTGTATTTTTTTTTTGAGCAGCAAAAGTGGCAGCATGTGACCTGGGACTTAAATACATACGTTTCTGTCAGTATTGTATTTATTGTATAGGGTAGGTCGTTCAGAGAAATTTTATTTTTTGACATTTCACTTTGTGGTCTTTCCGATTAGCGTATAGTTATAAAAAAAATTCTTAAACACAAGTCGCAGTTTTCTTATAAGTTGTTTGTTTTTTTCAATTCTAAATAAAAATTAATGCAAGATATTGAAAAATTAATAACAGTTTATTACAAAACATGAATATTTAAAAATGTGTTATTACATGTATAAATACAATGTAAAACAATTTTCAAGTAGAAATTAATAAAATTAACAAATTAAGAAAGGTGAAAAAGCGAAAGCTCAATTAAATTCCAATTGGCATATTTAAAGTGGAAAATAATATAAGTATGTAGATGTTATTTGTTATAAAATAAAAAAATACAATAATATTAAAAAAAAATTACGTGAGACGTTGCTCGGGTTGCGGTAGCCATTATTTTTTCGTATGCGTTTTTTCATGCCCGATTAGTTTTGTATAAGTAAATGAGAATAGAAGAAGAAAATAAGACGAAAAATTACAACTACAAGCAAGCGCATATATACATCAATTGATTGTGTGTGGAGTAAGGAGTGGTACTGCCTGCATTCTAATTGGTATTTAAGAATGAACAAAGTGGAATAGAAAATTAAAAAGTATTAAATTTATTTAGCAACCAAATATTGCAGGTATGTATGTATTATGTACAAATATTTTTTATTAAAAATTCGCATTTATTTTAAACTATTTAAAATATATATTTTTTAAACATATGTTGGTTAAAAATGCGCGTAAAAATCGTTAATTATTTTTCGTTGGACATGCGTTCCTAATATTTGCATTTGTGTTGATATTTAGTTTTCCATCTTTTTATTGAAGTGTGAATACATTTTAATATTGAAGATATATTAAAAATATATAAATACCTATTTTGTAAGTTTTTAAGTTCTAAATTTGCATAAAAGTAAAATGTGTTCATACAATTTTCTTAATAAAAACAGAAAAACTTGTTTATAATTTGGTTCTTGTTTAAATTCAATAGCAAGCACATATTTTCTTTTATTTTTATATTTGTAAACAAAATAAATTCAGTTTTGTCCCCTTTTTTTAAAATTCACCCAAAAAGTACATTTAATAAATCAAATAAACGCAACAACGTACTACACAACAACAAACAAAAATTCTTATTCGTTTTGTGCGCCTTTCCCAATTAGAAAAATAGAAACAAAACTATATATACTTTAACAATGTTGCAAATTTTTCAGAATATTTAAATCACTTGTACTTATTTAATGATTTATAAATATGCTCGTAGTAATTTTTAAATCTTAGTATGAAATTTAACTATGAGAGTTATTATGGGACAACTAAACATTTGGAACTTGGAAGTTAAGATCAAAAATATGGTATGGATATTGTTGTTAAAATTTTCTCACTGTTTAAAAGTGAGTGCCAATTGACACTGAAATTTCAGAGTACTCCCAATTGACGTGTGGTCGAGTCTATTCAATTTATAGTCAAAATTTATTTTTAAATTGTTTTTTATATTTTTCCTTACTACATCCTATTTAAGAATTTTTTTTCTATTCGGAAATACATATATATGTTGTCGCATGTATTTTCCTCAGTTATGCATGGTACCAATGAGTAAATATTGAATTGGTTTTAGAAATATTTTGGCATCTATTTATTTTCAATTATAAACCTATTAATGCATATTTTCGAATTATTTATAAGCATATTTTGCATTTTTATATCATATATGTAGATTTCGTTTTTTTTTAGTTTATATATGTAGAGTGAATTCCATTATTGAAATATGAAATATTGTTATTTTAATTAATATGGAAGAGCGACATTTTTGGAGAAAAAATGTCTTAATCTAAAATGGATCTAGTTTTAGAAAATAGGTATATAATCGGCTAAAAACAAGGCAAGTTTACTTTGAAAATATCTTAGTTTCAGCTGTTACAATTTCCAAAAAAAATGGCTATTTCATTCAAGCTTTTAGCAAGAACATTTTTTATAAAAGCACCAAGTTGACAACGTTGGCCGCTTGGTGTAGTTTCCCTCTTCTCTTTTCCAATAAGCACATACATATTATGTAGCGAACAACAACAAGAAGAATAATAATAAGCTAATACCATCATAAAATTCATTGTGTGAGGTTTCGTGTTGTTCGTCTCTGTGTATTCGGCTACGTCTCGTCATCAACATTGTTCAGATTCGGTGCCTTGTAAAAAAAATCTCATTGACTTTAGCAGTTCAATATAGTCTACGCACCTTAAATCGCGCCTCACCTCCGCTAACGTACTGTGTGTTGTCTTCATATTATTCTGCATACAAAATTAAAAAAAGAAGTACATATTTTGATTTTTTCTACTTTGACTGTTAAACGTTCTTCGTTTTTGCAAACATCCACTAATTACTGGTATATTTTTGTGTATTTAGGTAGAAATTAATAATTATGAATATAATAAAATAACACATATGCATGTACAGATACAATATAGCTACTACATATATAAAAAGCTTTAGATATTGTAATTCAAATGACGTATTATTTATTCTATAAGAATTGTATACATATAACATACAAAATTATTTAAGTATTGAATAATTTTTATTAACAGCTGCTTAAGCCATTTAAATTTAATGAAAACTTATTTTTATTCAAATTTAAATTATGTAGGTACATACATACCTATATTGGAAAAAACTTAAAACAAGAAAAATTCTATATTCAATTTAATCAGTGCATTAAATATGTGTACATATTTGTCATATATACATATGTATAAAAAAATTAAGAGAGCAAAGTGTAAATTAGAAAAAAAACGAACAAAAAATTTCAATTGGAATAAAAATTAGACAAATAGTGGAGAATATATACAGTATACGAAAGCTATGCATATAAATAAATAATAAAAACACACACAGAGAAAAACAAACGAAAAAGTATAGCAAAGCAAAGGCAAAATCAAAAGTAGCAGTCAAGCCAGCAAGAAGCAGGCAAACAGCAAGTAAAAACTTATGAACGTCATCGTGTCATTCTAAAGCAAAAGCAATAATTGTAAAAAAAAAAAACAAACAGACAAACAAAGTGTATATTTACGAGTAATGTCAGTGTTTTATTTTTTATTTTTTTTATAATTTTGTTTTTGTATTTGCATCTTGTCGTTTGAATGTTTTTCAAGTGTATAGTGACTTTTATAGATAGGTATATATATGTAGATATACATATATAATTTAATACATTTAAATTAACCATTCGACTAATTTGAGTTTCTCTGAAATTTCAATTCAAAATTTTTCTTACAACAGTTAGTGGAGTAAAACTTAACAGGATTTATTTTCAAACATAAATTTTTAAAATAACGCATCTATTGTTATTGTTAATTTTAATAAACAAATGACTTTCATTTTTCAATTTCTAGGATTTATTTTAATAATACTGGTAAAAATTTCAACTATATTTTAAAAATGATCTTGATTCATTTATAGTGACTCTTACATAGAAACTATTTCTATTTCCTAATTTTAAACGTGTTTATAGGTACCTACATACATATGTACATATTTAAAATAATATAATTTTCATTCACGGGTTTAAAATTTCACCATATAATTAAAGAAGCGCAAAACAACTGATAAATAAAATCAAACTATTCTTCTAAAAGAGAGATAACCAATAAGGGAAATAAATAGGCAAACAATTTTTGATAAATTTTATTTGATTATAAATATTCTACCTATGACAAATAATTACATGTACATATTTGCAATGTTTTGTAGTGAATTATTATTTAAAAACTTAAAATTTTTTAATAATTATTTTATTTTTAATTATGTGGTTTATGGTGATTTCAAATTATAAAAAAAAAAATTTTTGCTTTTACTTAATAAAAAACAAAACCAAAACATAATATGAACTTCATAGACAATATTTATGCATATGTGCATGAAATAATTAATATTAACTAGTTTGCAACTTCCTTAAGATCGTGTCAAACATTTGGGAAAATTTTATTTACTTTCCATAATTGGATGCACAAAAAGTCGTTACATAGAAGTCCAAAATGGTTTAAGTGATTTTTTAAAAGTTTATAAAAAATTTCACAAATTCAATTCTGGAATTCCAAAAACAGCATCTGATAGCTGTTCCCATTGCGCACATATCCTATATAGTGGTTATGGATATCTTTGCTCCATTTGCCCACTTTGGCCAAAATCCCTCATAGAAGTCCAAAATTGTTTAAGAAGAACTTCATAATTATATCAAGTTTTAAGTAAATTGTTTTTTATAACCATTTAAAATTTCATGCCCAATTTAAAATAAATTTTTTCATTAAATTGTTTTTTTGGTCATAACGTATTTAAAATTTATTTTAATTTGTATTTTATATTTAAATACGTTTGCCATTAGTCGTTACGTCAAAACATATTTAACTTCACACTTAAATATGTTTTACGTAAGTCGTTACGTCAAAACATATTTAACTCGGCATATTTATCTTCACACACATAATTTTTTATAATAATTGAACAAATATTAAAAAATTACCTGAATTTATTGAAAAATATAATACAAATGAAAAATTATTTTTCAAATTACATTTAAATCAAATTAAAATACATTTATAAACATGTAAATAATATTTATTTTCTTAAAGGAGTAATTAAATTACAATATGTGTTTATGTAATCCTTTTTATCGCTTTTGAAATTACAAGCAACTTGCTCATACTTAACGATTTGATTCACTTCGTGAACTTGCAACTTCAATTTATTTTGTTCTTGTTTTAAAACTTTTACGTTGTCAAAATCAAACTCATGCTTTTTTGATCTAGCATGTTTGGCTAAGGCTGACAAATTAACTTTTTTAGTTAAACATTCGCAGTCATATTCATGTTGTTTCAATCTTTTCATCAACTTTTGAGTTGTTTCTCGAATATAAACTATATTACAATTTTTACAATTAATTTTATATACAACATCAGATAACAATAATTTTTTTTATTTTATTGGATTTAAAGAGGCAACACAAAATAAAAGCTTAATAATATAATTTGATCCAGCAATACAAAATATTAATCAATAATTTCTCAGAATTATTTATTTAAAAACAAGTAAGTGTGCTATATTAGGCTATGCCGAATTTTATATACCCTTCACCTTTGTTTTAATTGCAAAATAAAAGCGTCAAGTAGTTTGAAGAAAATATAACGAGTCTTTATTTATTTAAATGTACACAAACACAATTAAAAAAATGAACACACTGTCTTTTCACACTTATGTTACGGTTTAAGAACACACTTAAACAGCGCTGCCAGAAGTAAGATTTTTCCTTATTTTTAAGATTTTTTAATCTAACAAAGATTTTAAGATTTTTTTCCCAAAATAAGATTTTTTGTTTTGTCTAGACGAAGGTTAGGTTCAATTAAAAAATCTTCTTTGTTCCCATTTGAAAAATTTTAAACTAATCGATCTCAAAAAATGTACAATTTAGTATAAGAAAATGCATTTTTTTTGTTATTTTTTGGTTACTGCTAAACCAATTCATATGTTTTTATTATTTATAATAAAAAAACTACTTATGTATTTCCAAAAATAAGAAGCCGGCAATCATAATTTCTGGAAGGTTCGAAACTAAGATACTAGAATGTTCGTGACTACAAGTCTAGAATGTTCGTGTCTAGAATATTCAGCCAAAGTCGTTAAAACTCAATGTTGCCATATTGATATGTTTATAACAGTTTATAACAAAAATGTTTATAAATCAAAACTACTACAAATGCAGTATGTAGTATGTCGATAAACACGCCATCTGTTGATGAATTTGTTCGTAACAATATTAATACACTTTGTTTGTCCAACGCCATCAGTTGATGAAATTATTCGTAACAATATTAATACACTTAGTTTTTTTGATGAAATTTTCAGAGGTTGTCTCGGATTTTTGCTAATATCTCCGTTATTTATGGACAGATTTTGCTGATTTTAAATAGCAAACTTCTCGAAAGCATGTCTGACAGAATTATTGAAGATTTGGATCCCGAAGATATCTGTAGACTTCAGAACATTGATTTCAACATCCAGACAGACGGACATGGCTTAATAGACTCCGCTATCTATAAAGATCCAGAATATATATGTATACTGTATAGGGTCGGAAAATTATATTGTGGAAATTACAAACGGAATGACAAACTTATATATACCGTTCTAATGAAGGTGAAGGGTATAATAAAAGGTGATTTTGTTTTATAATTTAATAAAGAGCAGATTTTTTTGAGCACCATACAGCACATACTTATGTATACATAAGTAGTAAGCATTTCGGATTTACATCCACAAATCGGACAAATGTTTGACTCTGACTGTCGTAATAGGTTTTTAGTTGGATTGAGATCCAGAGATTAGGCTGGGCATTTCAAAACATCAACGTTATTCTTTTCCAAGCAACTGCTCACAGTGCGTGCGGTAAGTTTTGGATCGTTTTTGTGCATAAAGCTCCAACTATGTGCCATATTGTCATCAGCGTATGCAATCTGATTCATTCGGATAGCGATCTTATGTATAGGATCAACACTATGCCTAGAAAACGCAGTTAGTTTTTGAAAACGGGTTGTGCTGCATGATCCATCAGATATTCTTCCACAAAATTATTGGGTTTTCTAAATGTTCAAGGGCAAAAGAAATCCGGGACTGTAAGTTCTTGTTTGAACAATGCATCCACGCAATTTTTTTCTTGAGTGTTCATCTTATAGTTTTGGTGGAGATGTCAATATCGAATTTTGTTGAAAGATCTATTTTAATTGTATTGGAGCTATTTAATGGGACTGCCACTGAGGCTTTGTAAATTCTTTAATTTTTAATCACTACTGGTTGTATTTTTACGTCGTTGCAGCCTGTGTAACATTTGGCCTTATGCGGTGTAGACCATCTTCCATGAGAAAATTACAATACTTGCAATCTCGCCAATGGTGCTCCCTCTAGAGTTCTACTGGTAAATAATCTTATGCAGTTCCTCTGCGTTCCACTTTGTTTTAGCCATATGTAAATACTGTTTTATGGCTTTGCTTCATAAAATATATTTTCGAAATTATTATTTCCTAAAAACTTACCGTGAAAATCTATCTAAGTATCCATCTACCGTGAAAAACTAACAAAATATATAAAATTACTTAATTTGTTTTTGTGACCAATGTTTATAATTATTATAATTTTTAAGGAGTTTCCTTCAGGCTAATTTGGTCAAATGTTTGTTTCCAAACGTAAATAAAAAACTTGTTCGATTTTTATTTTTTATTTTATTTACCCAACGTTTCGTTAGTTTTATTCTAACTTCTTCAGGGGTCTCGTTCTAAATAATAGCTTTGATGTTTTTTATCATTGGATATTAATTTTTATTATTAATTAGTTACTAAAATACTAAAAAACGGGACATCGCGAACAGAATTTTGGTATAAATAATCAAATAATTAATAAAAATATAATATACAAGAAACGACCACAAAACTTAAGTCAAGTTTAACTTAAAGCTAATATCACAGAACTTTACTTTCACGTTCTAAATTATTGTCGAGCTCAATGGTAAAAAATTGCAGTTAATATGCAATTATAATAAAAAAAAAAACAAAAAAATACCTTTAAAAACAACATATGAAATGTGCTTACCTCATGTCCACCACTGTATAATACAAGAGAATCTTTTAAATAAAATATGAATTGTGTAATGAATTAAATCGATATGTCTTCAAAATTATAACATTTAAAAATGTAAATATTTATATGGCTCTATAGATTATCAGTCTTATTCAGAAAAAATTAAAGTAGACTTCAAATGTTCTTTAAGAAAAATTTGTATGAAAAATTGTCTAAAAGCACACTTCAAACCTACTTTATTTTTTATGAATACGGCAGTATATATGTATGTATGTAAGTGGCAAACTTAAACAAAGTCTGAAACCCATGGTCAAAAATAATTTTTTTTATAAGTCAATCAAAAAAATATTTGGACGATTTTATGATAAAACTATAATAAAATAAAAACAAATACAGTGCTTAAACTTTTTTTCCCAAAATGATCAAGGTATGTTATTTTGAGAACCAAAAAAAAAATACATACCTACATATACATATGTATGTATGTAATAGTTATATAAATTGTATTTAAGGGGAGTATTAAATAATAAATATTATGTGATAAAAAAGTTTGTGTAAATTAATGGGGATGTAAAATGTGGTCATTTGTTTGGTCAATATACATACATACATGCATACATTATGCAAATAATTTCGAACATACATATCACTTTATAAAAATAAATATAATTCAATGCAGGCAGAATTGTATTAAAATATTTAGTTTAATTATAAGTAATATCGAACACCGAAAACATTATACGAAAATTATCAATGCTATAGTATTTATAATGTATTTCAACTTTGCTATTTATTTAGCAATTATGAAGTGCACTCTAATTAAAACGAAACCAAAAATATAAAACAAAATTAAGCAAAAAATACAATATAAATGAATAAATAACAAAGCAGAATATACAAAAATATATGTACATACATGTGAATTTATATGAATATAGAAATGTGTGGATGGATGTATATTTGTATTTGTATGCATGTACAACACTACATATATATATACATATATCAAACATTTATCACTCACTCTCTTAGAGCAATTAAAACAAAAATAAAAATTTCAAATTTCTCACAATTTTATAAAACGTTTATCATTAAAATTTTCTCTATCCTGCGCTTTTGCAAGTTGACTTGCATCATATGGTTGCTATTTTTTCTTTCTGTTTTGTTAGTTTTTGTGTCTATAATTTTGGAGCGCATTTTTAAACAAACGTCTCACGATTTTCTTGTGGGGGGACTTGTCCCATACACAAACAACCAAACAAACATGCTAAATCTTACTAATGTACTGCCAGCCAGTCAGCCAACCAACCTACCAACCAGTCAATCCATATAATGTGGAAGAATGATGTTTTTTGTTCTGTGCTTTTATTTTAGCTTTAGGCGGCGGCATTGGCAAGAGTGAAACGAGACCTTTGTGTGGTTTTCTTTTTTTTAATTTTTCTTTTTGTTTGAATTTTAATGGAAATAAATAAAATACAATATATGAAGTAAATAAAGAAAGAATGAACGATAGAGTAGTTGGAGTGGTACGAAGTGCTGACGAGGAGTAGATGGAGAAAGGAACGAAATGAACTGAACGTACTAATGAATATGTTTTAAAACAACAACAACGACAATAACAGAAAACGAGATGTGTATTATCGTTATATGCCGATGTTTAATCTATAAAGTATAGTGTATATCGTTTCATTTTACTGCACTTTAACATATACAATTGCAATAATTCTCATTAGGTTTATTTATGTACAGTGGTTAATTTATTAAAACTGCATTACATGTATAATTTTTATAGCTTAACAATATTTAATTTAAATAATTTATTATTACAAACAAAATTAAAATCATGAATATTTGATCTGGGAATGTTAAAATAGGATAAGTGTCACAAAATGTTTGAATGTCATTACTCAATTCAAATTCTAAACATTTCCTAAAATAATTATTTATTTGGGAATTTCGAAATATATTTTTTAAAATTATTTACAATATTTAATAGTTTCTTTATACAAGCAATATGGTCACTTGAATTTTATATAAAAATATTTAATTTATTTATACATATATATTTATTTCCAATATTTCGCTATCACAATGAATAGCTTCTTCAGGGATAATATAAGTTTTGAATTATAATAAAATAATAATTGAAGTATGTATAAAAATGAAAAAAATTTTCAACAGAAAATGAAAAGCTTGTAATTATGATATACAGTTATGATATATATATGTATATAAAACTTGTTTGGAATAGTAAATTAAAAATTATGTATGTAATATTTTTAGTTTCTAAACTTATTCTTATAAATTAAGTGTGTAATTTTGAGCTACATAGTCTGTATCTGTTTTAAAATTAATTCTCTTTTCTATCGGTACATTAATAATCTGTAACATTTCTAACATAAATCGTCTTTTATAATTTGTTTCTGTATCTAATATAGTGGTATTTTCAAAATCTGGAAAATGATCTAAATTGTAACAATGTGATGTTAATGCAGTTTTCTGAGAAGAAGTATGTTTGTGTTTTTGTTTTTTTTTCTCAGAAAACTGCATTAACATCACATAGTTACAATTTAGATCATTATCCAGATTTTGAAAATACCACTATATTAGATACAGAAACAAATTATAAAACACGATTTATTTACACATACCTACTATTATTCTGTAAAAAATGTTATCACTAGTAACATATATTGTTGAGCAATGGAAAATCAAAATCGAAAATAAATCGTATAAAAATTTCTTAAAAATCCTACAATATCGGGTTCAAAAATTGCAAAAAAGCTTTCAAAAAGCACTGCAAATAAAGTTCACTGATCATAATCAAAATTTTATGTTGCACAAAACCTCCCAAAATATAAATCTACAAAAATTAATAAATTTGGTAAAAAAACAATGGTTTGACAAGCATTTTGCAGTTGTTATATGAAAAGCTCTACTTCTGTCACCTCTTCAATTATGACTTCGGATATTTACATAAAAAAATGTCTACAGAAACGTTTGCTGCTTCTTATTAGACATCAAAACTCTTCCATAAAGTTTTATTACAATTTAACTCTACGTCATTATTCAAGAACGGCAATTAATTTGTATCGAAGAAATTAGATCGACGTAATAGAAAAATATATTATAATCATAACAGATTCGGTCAATTGATCAATATTGAAATATTGTCAATGGAAACGTAAAGCGAAATATTGCTGCAGTCTTGAAAATAAAAAATATATTAGCGGTTTGAAATAATTATGCAGTTTCGAATGAATCTAGAAAAATGTAAAAATCTTTATTTAACAAACTTTAGTATGATTTAACACGCGACATATTTCCGAGTTGTTTGTTGTTGACACGACAAACTTTGAAAATCAAAATATAATTTTTAGTATATTTATTAGATTCAGAATATTGTTTTTATTTAAAGTTATTAAATTTTAATTTCAATTTTATGCCCCTTGATCTTAACTATCGCGGAGTACTTATAACAAACGATGATTGACTTTCCAGAACGCGACATGGAAGAATGAAGATAATTATTTTTTATATCAATTAATACTGAAGAGAAGACATCAAAAATTATTTTAAAAATTTAAAAAACCATTTCTATGAGAATGTCCAAATATATGTTTGTTTATGTTATTATATTTAATGCAATTTCTTAGCATTCCCAATACAGTATTTGGTCATTAAATACCATCAAATCAACTAAACTCATTAGTAATAGTAAGTTACTAAACAAATAAACGTCATAATACTCGTACAAAAATTGTGATTAATATAAAACTTAAAATCTATTGAAGCATACAATTGTGCTCATTCAATTAGAATATTAAAAAATCAAAGTTAAAATATAAAAAAAACGATAATAATTTATTTATTAATTTTTTAATTATTTTTTTTTGCATATTTTAAATGTACTATAATTCTAAAACATACATACATATGTATATGGATTTTCTAATATACATACATAAATCTTTAAATGTTTTTACATAAACATTTTTTAAAACAATTTTAATTTGTATTTTTAGCAAAACCTGTTAATTGCAATAACAATGTTGCCAACTTTTACTAGGTTGCTGTTATTTAAAAAATGAATACTGATAATGCAATTGCTAATGCAACAACTCCTGGTGAGTCAACAACAGCGGCAACAGCAGCAACATTATCAAATACAACTACAACAACTGTCTCAGGAGTTGCAACATCAAATGGCTATGATCCGCAGCAGCAACAAAATCGTCATTCGCCTTTGCAACAACAACAACATCAGCAGCAACAACAATCCCAATTAAATGAGGTAAACAATATACTAAAACGTTTCTTGCATGCTTCATACTATACATTTGTATATGTAGTCATTAATTCATTTTGTGTTAAAATGCATATACATATGTATGTATAAATGTAAAAGTTAATGTCCTACACTTACTTATTTCTTAATTTTAATATTCATATTAGCATTCGAACATAGAGTTTTATGCATTTTACAATTAAGATGTAGGAATTAGGTTTATTAAAATAAATAGGAATTAATTAGAATTAGATAAATGAACCACAATAAAAATATGATAATTGTTATTAAATAAGAGTTTAAATGTCCACAATTCGACATAATAATGATTTAAAGTCTAAAAATCGTATATTGCATTATTGTGTGATATATGTATGTATACATACATACTTTCAAATTCAAAAATATAAAATTTTAATAAATTATAACTTATGACCTTTTTATAAAAAATAAAAAAGTTTGTTTAAAATTAAAAATATATGTATGTACAAATACCATGTACGAAATGATTCATAAATATAATTTGCTGTTTTGGATAAAAAAGTTACGTTAGGTTAAGAAAGTTCTTATCAAATACGTACACACACACACACCCTCGAAAAACTTTTAGGAATCATTGTGATTCATTTCGAGAATAGAGTAAAGAGAAATTATAAAATATATAAAGCAGTAGACTTACTCGTATGCTTAATTTAGAAGGAACATTTTCAAAAATAAAAGCAACTATCAACCAAAAATAACTCCAGTAATTAACACACTCCTGTCATTTATCAACCTGATTACCGTTGTGAATAATAAAATATCCCCTAGTTTGCAAAGAGTTGTCATCCAGTCTAGCAAATAAGCAACTGCCCAGACCAATATCTCTGCAGCATAGGACAATGACAAAAGATGCATTCTATTGTTTCTATTTTCACAACATCCTCACGCATACTACAAGAATCGGGCGTGCTGCTGTTTAAAGGTGCTATCAGACGGGATGTATTTTACATATGTACTGTCAAATTTTCCATCTGTAAAAGTTGTACACATCATGTAATACAAATGAAACTTTGCATATGTAAAATTCATGTGGAAATACATATGTATGTAATTTTTTCGCTGGTTTGTTTTGTAACAAAATTGTTTGAAAAAATATATTGTAAAGAAAATGGATAATGGACATGGAAAAATAAGTATTTTTCGATTTTTAATAAATTAAATTATGTTTATTAATTTATTGCAGTTATATTGGCCAAAAGAAGCAATTCTTGAAATTTATATACGTTAAAAAGACAGCTTTTGTTTACATTTATAGGTTATGTCATACGGAAAAACATAAGCAGGTGTGATAGCAAAAATTATGAATCGTATGTAAAATAAAAATTTTGACATACATACGTAATTACATATGGGTAAGAAAAGTGACAGTATATACAGGGTGGGCCAAGTTTGACTGACTGATTTGAACTGCTTATAACTTTTGTGGCTCTTGCGGTATGAGCTTTAGCTCCATCTTGCTGGAACCATATGTTACGATTATTGAGAACTATCGGACGTAAAAAATTTTCCAACATGGTCCGGTATACCACCCCAGAGACGGTTTGTGGTTCATTAAGCTCATTTTCGAAGAAATATGGACCAATAACTTTATCAGCCATGATTCCACACCAAACAGTGCATCTGACAGGGTGTAATTGTCGCTGATGCAATGCTCTTGGATTCTCTGTACCCCAAATTCGGCAGTTCTGTTTATTCACATATCCATTTAAATGAAAATGTGCTTCATCGCTCATAATCAGATTATCCAAAAAATTGTCATTTTCTGTAGCTAGCAAAATCAATCTATTGGCATATTTTTTTTACACGTTCTTCCACTGAGTAGATGACATTATGAAATTTTATAAAATTCTGTATTATCTGCAAAAAAAAAAAAATTAAAAAAAATTAAAAATGCAAAAGTTATAAGCATTTCAAATCAGTCAGTCCAAGTTGGCCCACCCTGTACATATGTAAAATACATCCCGTCTGATAGCACCTTAATTTGTAGTTCAAATATATTACGACTGATTAATTTTTTTTTGACAGATAACTAATTATGTTTAAAAAACATGACCGGATTTCTTGTGAGCGATGCCTTATATATGTCGAATATGTATGTATGTACATTGCAAAATTGACAATGTATAAATGAATGAAAAACTAATGCAAATTTGTTATGTATACTTTATTGAAATAGTTTTGCTACTAATTATTAATATGTACCTATATCCTTAACAAAATGGGAACATTGCCCTTAACGAACATATACATTTATAATTTAAGCATAGAATGAGTTAGAATGTGTTGGAATAGGAAACATATTGAATGATTTAAAACAATGAACCCCTTTTTGTTATAAAGAAAATAAAATCGATTAAAATTTTGAGTAGTGGGTGTGAGATTTTGCTGTTCGCGTAACATAGTATAATTCTATTACATATATAAATGCATAGATAAATATGTACATATATACGTATGTATGTATACATAAAAATATAACTACAAAGTTTCACTAAAGTACCAAAATCTTATGTCTGTAGTATATGGATTTATTGATTAGAATTAGCCTAAGTATGGGTTTTAATAACCATTGCATTTATTTATGTGTTCATTTGTATATCTATGTATATATTATGTTTAAAACTTATTTAAATAATCATTTAAAATGTTTGTAATATAAATATCATCATCATCTTCATTGATTATAACTTACATATATGTATGTTCTCTATTAAATGTAATATCACAAATAACGTGTGTGAGGAGTAAATGAAACATGATATTGGTTACTGTTACTGTATTCATATTTAGTTTTAAGACCCTCCTTTGTATTTAAGATAAAAAGAATACATTGTTCTAATTTTGAACAAAAAACTTGACTTTAGTGATGTT
Source organism: Bellardia bayeri (assembly GCA_950370525.1). Lineage (NCBI taxonomy): Eukaryota > Metazoa > Arthropoda > Insecta > Diptera > Calliphoridae > Bellardia > Bellardia bayeri. The sequence continues at coordinate 68,508,757 of OX493265.1, forward strand.
TTATAGAGCAATATCGATTTTTGTTTGGATAGAGTTTATGAGTGGACTTCTTTCAACTCATTACCTATTAACCCTGCAAAGCCTAAAGCCATTATGTTTGGTCCAACTAGTCATTTCTTTCCCGACATTAATATAGTTTTGAGCGACGTTCAAATAGCCTTAGTTGATCGTATTAAGTGTCTAGGTATACTTTTGTGGTACATTACGTAAAATTTATTCTAATAAATTATATTTACCATTGCGAATTAGGTATAATTTGGCTCATGCTTTAATGTTTTCACAAATCTTATATTGTCTTGAGGTTTACTCTGGTACTGGCTCTATGCGATTGAGAAGGATTTTTCGTATATTTAACTTAATAGTGCGTTTTGTTTATAATGTTAGACGCTATGAACATATTACGAACTTTGCTTTTCGTTTTCTTGGATGTACTTTTAATAACTTTATTAAATGTCACAATTTGTTTTTGTTTTATAAAATTAAAAAAAAATCCCAAACCTCCTCGGTTATGCAGAACTTTTGTTTTTACGCGATTTACTAGAAATCCAAAATAAATTTACAAAGAATCTCAACATATTTTTTTTTTTAAATCTTTTATTGTGCGGATAGCAAGACTTTGGAACTTTTTGCTTATTACCTTACGTATTTTTTCTTGTTCTAACAATGCCTTTCTTTTAAAAATCTTAGACTTTTTAAATACTCAAGTATAGCTACTGATGGACAATAGTATCATTATGATATTTATTAATACATATTTTTTTAATGTGGCTGGGGATCCTTAATCTAAGTGATAAATTCTTTTGTTTTTATTGAATTTATGAATTGAAAATAGTTATAAGAATCAGGTATTATTTACTTGTAATACTGTTATTTTGGCCTATAAGGCTTGATGTTACATAAATGAATAAATAAATAAAAAAACAAAATTCCTAATATTCTCATTTCGTGTTTAACACAATACAGATGGTATTATAGTTGCAACCTCTTTTTCTATATACATGAAGGAGTTCAGCCTTATCAGCTGAAATGACAGCACCTTTGTTTTTAGCCCAAAAGTTAATTTCAGAATCCAAGTGATGGCCAGTTTCCCGCTGACATCCGGATGCAACTGCAAAAATATTATCAGCGTATATACCCACGTAGTCAATACCGGAAAGATTACATATGTACAGCGTTAGCTAAAAAATTGGCGTAAATAATATTTAGAACCACTGACAGTGGAGAACCTTGTGGGACTCCATTGTGAGAAATGACCATCAACTTTGACAATGAATTTGCGATTATCAAGAAATGATTTTAATAACCGTAATATTTGGTTAGGTACACCTCATTCGTTGAGTTCAATAATAATGTGTGTTGATATCACTCGATCAAATGCTTTCTCCAAATCTTCAGAAAGGACAATGCTATGACTTTTCTTTTTAAGGTTCGTACGTAAGGTTTCTTTCAATTGATGGCAAATGGTATGCACGCCATGCTTTGGGATAAATGCGTGTTGCATGCTAGAGATTTTATGTCTAGAATATTTCCAAAAGAAGGAACTTATCAGTTATCACAAATTCACGAATTTAAACAAATGGAAAATATAAAAAGAAAGAAAAACAAACTACCATTAAACACTCAAAATAAACTTTATTCAATACACAAGCGCCCCGCGGCAATTGCATGCCAAAGACTGTGATTTTATACTTAGTTAAATATTTCACTAAAGTGTGAATCCGCCAATAATGGTATTTTAAAGAAAATTACAAAATATAGTAAAATTTGGCCACGAAGAGAAAATGTGAGAATAGACCGATATTGCAATTTCTAAAATATACATATTCTAGACAATAGAATTATAGTATTCTGAAATAGTTTTATTACTATTGATACAGAAACTTGTACAATTAAACAAAAATTGCCAAAAATTATTGGTATTAATTTTTTAAATTTGTTTTTTTTTTAATGTGATTATTTTTATTACCAGGACAGGTTTGACAATAACTTTAAATGTATTCAATAGTGATAGCATTTAAACATAGAATTAAATAATGAACATACTATAAATAATACCACATACTACAGGTTTATTCACGACATTTGCGATTACAAACACACACATTGTTTCCATTGTTGTAATACCTTATGCGTATACATATACTCGTATAGTGTAAAAATATGTACATTAGTTTTCAATTAACATGCACTTTATGTACTAAATCCATTTATATCGCATAATAAATTAATAATTACTTACATATGCGCGCATATACACACATTAATAGAAAATCTACTTTTTGTAAAAAAACAAAAGAAGAATTTCATAAGATGCATATTGTTGTCATAATAATCTTAACACATTTCAACATACATTATTTTAATTGCTGCCAAACTAATAAAATAAAAATTAATGTTGAAAATCTTAATATACATATGTACATACATACATATGTATCGATGAAATCTAAAATTGTTACAGTCGCATCATATTTTAACTATTGTCCAGCAAACAAATCAAACATCTTCACACTATATGTCTACGTCAAATGCTAATAGTAACCAAAGTGGAATGGGTGGTGGTATTAACCACATAACGACCACTCCGATAACTTCAACTTTGTCCTCAACAACGACAACAACGCCATCAACAATTGTTGAGCATAAACATGTAATAACCCATCAACCAACTATAACTTCCACAAATCCGATAACAACAACACCATCGACTGGGGATGTGGCTTCTAGTTCGGTTGTTGTGCCCATGAGCACCACTTTAGTGTCTGAACATGACACACATTTGCTGCATCATCAGCACCATCAGCATCACGTACATCAATCGACAGGCTCGCCTTCGTTGCTTAGTAGTTCTGGTTCTACAACACAAACGCTTGCAACGGGAACACTTTTAGCCAATAATGCACAAAATGTAAGATCTAAATCTAAGATTATTTAGCATAAGTATGTTAAAAAAATTATATATAAGAATTGGAATCCACACACGGTGTTTTTGTGATATAGAAAAGTATTTGCATTTGTTTAGTTTGATATCAAAGAAAAATATTATTTTAATCTTTAATTTCCTATAAATTCTCACTAAACTCTAAATCTATATATATATCTAAATAAATATATAAATATTGTATATTTCGTTTTTTTTTCAGTTGGGTAAATATTGGGTTGTGACAAACTTGTTTCAAGGTGCGTCAGGTCAAGCGGCTCAATATAACGACGCAGGTATAACACACACACAAACATCTATAGCAGGAGTGCCTTCATCAACATTAGTGCGTGCTATATCTACAACTGCCGGCAGCCAAACCGTGGTTACAAAAACTGAAGCAGTTTCTAGCAGTGCGGGAACGCTGCAATTACCACAAACCCAAATGTTATCTCAAGCGGGAATAGGACAACAATTGCCAAATGGCACCATTATAACAACCCAGACACAGCAACAACAACAGCAGCAGCAAAGACATGTAGCAGAACATCAGCAGCAGCAGCAACAACAGCAACAATTGCATGTTCATGGTAAGTTTTTTAAACACAAAAATTAATATGGGTATATTTAAACGTTTGTTATATTCTTATCAAGCTTTAAATAATGCAGAGGATAATCGTCAACAGCAACAACAAATGAGCCAACAACAGCAACAACATGTTGCTGTACTACAATCAAGCGATACCATAAAAGACGAAAAACCATTCGCCTCCAATGGCAAAATAACTGCAACCAATCAACAGATCATTATGCAGCACATATCAACTGCAGCATCATCTGGCAGCCCGGCTACCTCTGGGGCTACTACTATAACATTAGGTGCACCGAAAACAGAAATTAAAGATGATGGTAGTGTAGTCATGAGCGGTAAATTGCATCCCGGCATTGAAATGTATAAAGTAAATATCGAAGATATATCTCAACTATTTACCTATCATGAGGTTTTTGGTAAACTTCACGGTGATGTTATGAATCATCCTTTGGCAGCAGCCCATGCATCCTTACCAGCTGCTGCAAATAGTAATATTGCTGCAGCTGTTTCAGCCACTACCACAAGTGCCGCTGAGGTCAATAATACAACTGGAATTACTGTGGTAACCAATAGTGTCCCTATAACAGAATCCACCAGTACAAGTACTGTTGGTTCCGGTGGTGTGGTTGCTACAACCAGTGCAGCGGCTAACTTAACAACAGCCATTGCTACTAACGCCAATACTGCAGTAACTGCTACTGCGACGACTTCTGGTGTGAGTGCCGGTGGCTTGCTAATGCCGAAAATGGAAGGAGGTATTGCAAATGTAGACCAAAATACTGTTACTTTAGCGCCCGATGGGACGGTGGTCTCTACCGGGGAACATGTTTGCGATATATGCGGGAAAATGTTCGCCTTTCGCTATCAACTAATAGTTCATCGTCGTTATCACACCGAACGTAAACCTTTTAATTGTCAAGTCTGTGGTCAGGGCTTCTTTACCTCTCAGGATCTTACACGACATGGCAAGATTCATATCGGTGGACCAATGTTTACTTGTTTGGTGTGTTTCAATGTCTTTGCCAACAATGCCTCTTTGGAGCGTCACATGAAGCGCCATTCAACCGACAAGCCGTTTGCTTGCACGATATGTCAGAAAACATTTGCCCGCAAAGAACATTTGGAAAATCATTTTCGTTCGCACACTGGTGAAACTCCATTCCGGTGTCAATATTGTGCTAAGACATTTACACGCAAAGAGCATATGGTAAATCATGTGCGCAAACACACGGGAGAGACTCCACATCGTTGCGAAATTTGTAAGAAATCATTTACGCGCAAAGAACACTATGTTAATCACTATATGTGGCATACTGGTAAGTAAATGGAAATAATGTTTACACTCTGTTATTTATTGCAAAGCATAGAATTAAAAAGATTTGGTATTATACTATGGAACATTCGCCTATGTTCTATATTCAACTACAAAGTGAAACTGAAATCGTTTTTAATTTCATATTGACAATTTTACGGTGTTCTAGACGACTAGCGAAACTTTTATTCTACGATTAACCAAATTGGAAATGATATTTTGCTTTTTAAATAATTTCTACAAAATAAGGAGCACAAACTTAATTAAAAGTCCACTTCCAGTCCATTTTACAAATATAGAACCCAGGTGTATATTTTTGTATTTTCTATTTATAATACTATGGTTTCAAGACCAATATGAAGCTTAAACAAAATTGTCATAATGCCGAATTTATTGTGAATTCAAAATTCTAACTTTATTTTAATTTCAGGTCAAACACCTCATCAATGTGAAGTATGTGGTAAAAAATATACACGTAAAGAACATTTGGCAAATCATATGCGTTCACATACAAATGATACACCATTTCGTTGCGAAATTTGTGGCAAAAGTTTTAGTCGTAAAGAACATTTTACTAATCACATATTATGGCATACAGGTTTGTTAAAGCATTTATTTTGTATTCATTACCAAATGCAATATTTATTATTTAAATCATTTATGTTTTAGGAGAAACTCCTCATCGCTGTGATTTCTGTTCGAAAACTTTTACACGTAAGGAACATTTATTGAACCATGTACGTCAGCATACCGGGGAATCACCGCATCGTTGTACATACTGCATGAAAACCTTTACGCGCAAAGAACATTTAGTCAATCATATACGTCAACATACTGGTGAAACACCTTTTAAGTGCACTTACTGCACCAAAGCGTTTACGCGAAAAGATCACATGGTCAATCATGTGCGTCAGCATACAGGTGAATCGCCACACAAGTGTACATTCTGTACAAAAACGTTTACGCGCAAAGAGCACTTAACGAATCATGTGCGCCAGCATACTGGCGAATCACCGCATCGTTGCAGCTATTGCAAAAAGACTTTTACACGGAAAGAGCACCTTACGAATCACATACGTTTGCATACTGGTGATTCGCCGCACAAGTGTGAATATTGTCAGAAAACATTCACACGCAAGGAGCATCTCAACAATCATATGCGTCAACATTCTAGTGATAATCCCCATTGTTGCAATGTCTGCAATAAACCATTTACGCGCAAAGAACATTTGATAAATCACATGTCCCGCTGCCATACCGGCGATCGGCCATTTGCATGTGAAACATGTGGAAAATCATTTCCGCTTAAGGGTAATTTACTTTTCCATCAACGTAGTCATACTAAGGGTCAAGAAATGGAGAGACCATTTTCGTGTGAAAAATGTCCCAAAACATTTATTTGCAAAGGTAAGCCAGTGACAGATTGTATTTTTAAATATTTGCTTTAAATTTCATCCCATGGTGCAACTATACAAGGTGAGTGCAAATCGACAACAAATACAACACAAAATAGAAACAACAGGCATTTTGTTTGTGTAAAATAATGTACTACTGTCAAAAATACTTGAAAAAGTATTACTTTTGACATAAGTAAATTGTAAACAAAGTCAGTCAGCTGGGCTACTGCACTCACCTTGTATAGTTGCACCATGTTTCATCCTGTCTGAGGAAAAATATGTCAAAAATCCTAATTGATAAATTTTCAACTATTTTACAGAAAAATTATTATTTTTATTAAATAATTTTTAAGCTTGAGGTCACTTTTTGTTTTTTATAAAAGATTTTTTTATTTTTATTTATAATTAATTCGATATTAATTATTCGATAAAAACAAAAAGTGACCTCAAGCTTAAAAATTATTTAATAAAAATCCTACGAAATGGTCGAAGAAAATAGAAGAAAAATTATTATGTTTTCCAAATTCATTAATTGTTTAATTATCTAATTTCTTTTCAATTTAGGACATTTGGTATCCCACATGCGTTCTCACTCCGGCGAGAAACCGCATGCTTGTACTTTATGCAGTAAAGCGTTTGTTGAAAGAGGAAATTTGAAGCGTCACATGAAAATGAATCATCCAAATGCTCCAATGCCACCACCCCCAGTGCCACATCCAGTTATACCAGCAGGAGTTTTGCCTCAAATTAAACAGGAAATTAAACCAGTTATAAGTGAATTAAGTAAGTTTAATAATTTTTTTTTTATATTTAGTTATACTTGAATACAAAAGGCAGTGATTGAAATTGTTGCAAAAAAATATTGAAAGCACTTTTTTAAGAGGTTTTCAACGAGAACTTTATTTTTCAAAACTAAATTATTATTTTAAAAAGTAAAATGTCATAACTTGCATGTTATTTCAATAAGTTTTTGCTGAAAAAACCGATGCGACAGCATTTGTATTTTGAAATGTTTCTGCTTCTACAGTAAAATTTAAAAAATTGTATTTACGTGGTTTTATATTTAAATTACCGATAATGGCTATAGAAAATTAGCATGCTCGATTTATATTGGCCTACCTCCCGTGCAAATCAGAATAACTTTTTGATTAGTGTTAACGATGTCAGTTTCAGTTCCGAGAGTTATTTTCTGTTAAAAAAAAAACGTTGCGTTGAACAGCACTAAGTTACAGTAAGAATCGTATCGTTCCTGTTCGTACATCGTACAGTTCGCAATTCTGAAGATATTTCGATAAATTTGCCACATGTTTTTTTTTTTAAAGAAAAGTGTATTTGATTATACATATACTCAGTATAGGGTATTATATTGTCGGGTTTGACCGTATACACTTTTTAATAGTTTATTTTTGTAGGATCTACTTTTATTATTTATTTATATTTATTATTTTATTAAAATATATAAATATCATAAACATATTAGATCCTCTACAAACTACAGCTCCAACCATGCATACCATACAACAAATAACTGCAGGAGCTACGGCAAATACAGTGCAACTAGCAACGGGTTTGACGCCTTTAGTAACATCAACTATAACATCGCATGCTACACAAAAACAAGCGACACAGCCGCAAGCTCAAGTACAGCAACAACAGTTACAACAACAGCAGCAACAGCAAGTGGTTACAACGCACCAACAACAGCAGCAACAACAACAGCAACAACAGCAGCAACAACAACAAGTGACAGCTCATCAACAAGTTTTACAGCAGCAACACCAGCAAAATCAATTATTACAATTGTCTATACAGCAAGCAGCTGCCGCTGCAGCTCATCAGCAAATTCAACAACAGCAACAACAACAGCAGCAGCAACAACAACAACAGCATCAAGAACAACAGCGTCAACATCATCATCAACAGCAGCAGCAACAGCAAGCCCATCATCAACAGCAAACAGCTTCAAATGTTACTGTCGTTGCTGCCGCCCACCAACAGCAGCAGCAGCAACAACAACAGCCATCTCAACAACAAACTCAACAGCAACCACCACAAGTGCCAATCGCTTTAATACAAACCGATCAGGAAGCTTTGGCCCGTGCCACAATGCAACAATTGCAACATATGCCCGCTAATGTTGAACAACATCCCGTTGTTTACTAACAGAAACATCAACCGCAACAGCAAAATAACAATTTAATTACTTGGTAGCAAATTATTAAATCACACAAAGTCTATAAGTTGTTTTATAATTTAAAGAGGTATCTATTATTATTAAAAAAATATTATTTCAATTCTTGAAATTACGATCCACCACCTTTTAAATTTCAAGTTATGTATATACATACATACAAACAAAAATGCGTGTCGTCAAACCCTTTTTATCAATGATAAATTGCTATTTTTATATTTTTTTCCAAGCAATCTTAATTGTGTACTGCGTGATGTTTAGAATTTCTTAATGTTCACAAGAAATATCAAAAAATGAAGACTTGTCGTTTTGAATACGCAGTTCAAAGACATTTTTATTTGTCATCTACATATATTTGAATGTCTAATGGCCTTTTAATATTTTTGTTATTGCTTTTATTTTATTATATAAAAAATGGATAGAAGTAAATCAAACATATATTTGTATGTCGAAGATTACTATAAACTTGTATCTCATTTCTGCAATTTAATGAGTTATACTACGAAACTACTTTTGAATTTTTTTAAATATTTCTATAACATGTGTTGACTTTAAAAATACTAAATATAGGTATATAGTGTTAATAAAAAGTATTTATTTCGTTTTTGCTGTTGGGTAATGTTTTTTCGTATTTTACGACATGTAAAAGTATTGTAGTGGTCGACTATTAATTTTTGAAACTATAACTTGTATAATATATTTTAATATATTAGTTGATTACTTTAATATTGTTGTTTTCTACAAAACATATACATACTATAAAAATTTTTGTTAAAAGAAAATATAATTTAATAATATATATATACATATATATATATACATATATATATATACATATATATATATACATATTTTTTATTTAAATCTTAATACGACTTTTCCATTTGTGTTCTTTATAATTTTTTTTTTTAATGTGAAGCTACAAATGTCAAAATTATATCTAAAGGAAATTTTTTTATACTAATATTTAAAATGTTTTTGTTGATTTTTGTGCAATAATGCAATAATAATTCATTGTTTTTTTTTATTAATTTTTTCCACAACACTTAAATTATTTTTCGATTACAAAATTTTGCTTATAATTCATAGTAGCTGGGCTACTATTGTTGAAAGAATTTAAAATTTTTTTAAATATTTAAGTATTGTTTTTATAAACGGCAGTTATAAAAGGCCATAATAATCATTATTAGAAAAATATGCAGCAGATTTTTCCTTCATTAGAACACAAATGGTTGAAATGTTTATAATAACTAACCCCATTGTTTTTTTTAACTTAAAATATGCTTTAAATATTTTTAAAATTATTAAATGATATGTACTATATACAGCATAATATTAATAAATACATACTTTGAAATATATTATAAGAGATATATAATATAATTAAAACAAAACAAAAAACCTATTAGATTTTAGAAAAACGTATTTATATAAATATTATAAATTAACAATAAACCCAAATGAATTAAAAATGCATATGAATATTAAAATTCATCAACCACAATTTTGTTTAAACTCATTTGCCCCAATAATATGTATATGGTTATTTTCATAATTATTATTAATTTTTTTCCTTTTTTTTCAATTATATTTTTAATCTCTCTCTCACAAGTTCACTTATGTCATAACAAAAAAAAAAAAAAACAAATATAAGTTGTTAAATGCAAACATAATACCACTAAAAAATAATGTATTTAAACTTGCATTTTATTTATTTCTAAAGAAAAGTTTCAATTTTAAAACAACAACAACAAACGTATCTACAGATTTTGATTTTTTAAATTTATCTGTTTATTTTAAGAGAATTGCGTATTACACTTTGTTAGATTTAATGTTTTTCAATAAATATTATCGGTAATAAATGTAAACATTTTACTTTACATACAAGTTAAAGAAATTACATAATCCCGTAATTATAATGAATATATATATATATATATATATATATATATATGTATATATATGGCTAACTAACGAGTATGAAAGTACTTTCTTAGATGTAAATCCAGAGACCGAAAATAACTCGTTCACAAATTTAAGCTTTAGATATTACCACTTATTGTGAATTATATTTATGGAACATACATAAAATAATGCATGCTACTTTCATGCGATTCCGTAAGTACTTCGGATATTTGGAAATTTGATATACAGTGAACTCGCAGAAACGTAAACTAATTTTTATCGAGGGTGTTCACGTTTTAGATTGCATTTTTTCTTTGACATATTTTAGTCTCTTATCTTATATTTAATTTAAAATAAAATATTTACGTTATTTTTCACCTATGAAACATGTTTTGATGCTTTTGTAAGTTCCTGCCTTATTTTAATATATTACATACTCGTAGCTACTATGGTTTGCAAAAGGGTTTCTAAGATACTAATTTCTAAATTATGTTATTGAATTCATCAAAGGTTAGCTGAATTTAAACTACGATAACTATAAATTTGTTTATTTAGTTTATATTGAAAAGAAGCTACATACTTATCATGCAACAAAAGTTGTTTACAACAAACAAACTACGAAATTCTTCTGCGGGGAATCCCAAAAAAGATTACAAAATCTAATTTTAACGTTCGATAAAAAGATCACTGGGGTTACTCTCTATTGCGATGCGAAAGCAAATTCGATGCGTAAGAGTATCAATTTGTACGCTTGTCGCATCGAAATTGCTTTCGCATCGCAATAGAGTAGTCAATGTAAAAAAAATGTTCAAGTTACTGGATGTTCACGTTTCTGTGAGTTCACTGTATATATGTATAATTTCGCTTCAAATTCAAACGAAGCCAGGTGTTTAATTCTCTTATTCGTATTTGAAATTTATTTCTTCGAAAATACATAACAAGCTGCTAAATTTTGCCCACAAATCTAAGATGTAAAATTAGCATATTTTGAGTTACATTTATACATATATGTAGTTTCAAAACATATTTTATGTATGTTTGATTTTTCCAGAGATTTCTAAAGTACCTAGAAGATTTAGCGCTTCAAGACCTAACGGAGTTCGGGGCTAATTCTCTAAATCGTAATCGATATAAATTTCTTCGAAAACTTCTTACATTACTAGTAAAAACTCGCAAGGCTACATTAGAATAATCGCTAGTTATAAAGGTATATGGTAGCTAAAAATTAGGCCCCACATTTTTTAATTTTTAGGATACTTCTAGCTGAAAAAAAGGTTATAAACTAATATAAAATAAATCTCATAAAGTAGCAGCAATATAACTTATTTTTATTTATTTGTTTCACAGAGGTTCGATTGGTATTTATGGTTTAGCTCTGTGATCTATTCTCATTCACGTTTATACCTATATACTTATACAGTGGTTTCCCGGTTTAACGAATTATATATTGTCAGGCCCATTCGTTATATCGAAAAATTCGTTAAATTCGTTTTAAAATATGTTTTATTAAATAAAAAGTCATGTTTATTCTAATTCATAACAAAACAAAAAAAATTATAATTAGTTCAAACAAAAATTTTGATTATGGTGCGCGAAAAATTCCTTTGCATACAAGTAAATTTTTCTCTTAATCCATTTTTTTTCGTAAATCGTCTCTTAAACATTGTACATATGTAATTGCAATGACTCACTTTTGATTTCATTTATTTTTTAAACTTTTTTTGCAAAAATTCGTTAAACCGAGTACATGACATTTTCATTTGTTCGTAATATAAGGTACTCAGGTACTCAATGGAAAGAATATGACTGTTCGTTAAATCGCGAATTCGTTAAATTGAGTATACGTTAAACCGGGAACTGCGTACATAAGTTTATGTTTTTTTCTAACAAATAAAAATTTGACGTGATTTATTCAACCATTTTCTCACATAAATGTTTTTAAGACAAATGATAAATATAACTTATAATCTTTTGAAAGTAATTTGACCTCTTATATTCAGTAACTGATGTAAATTCTCATATTAAATTAGCAAACATTGCAAGTGAGAGGAAAATAAATCGATGGACGATTACATCAAGTAACTTGTAAATTTATTAATCAGTGAAAAGCTAAACTAGGTTTAAACATTTGAAAGTGAAATATTCAGTCTTATTATGAGTGTCGTTTTCTTTTTACGACAACGACTGTTTCGTAATAGATTAAAGAAACAAATTGAATTTTATCTTTAATCTATTACGAAAGAGTCGTTGTCGTTAAAAGAAAACGACACTCATAATAAGGCTGATTGTTTAACGTGTTGCAGAATTATTATGTGTCTTAGTCTCTAATTTATAAAAATAAGCGAACTTTTTAAAATAAATCTGTTATAAAAGCATATAAGCTTCAACAAATTGTGGTAAAATATTTTAGGTTTTGTTTAAGGTGAGAGCAGTAGCTCAGCTGACTGACTTTGTTTACAATTTACTTATGTCAAAAGTAATACTTTTTCAAGTATTTTGTACAGTAGTACATTATTTTACACAAACAAAATGCCTGCTGTTTCTGTTTTGTGTTATATTTGTTGTCGATTTGCACTCACCTTGTATAGTTGCACCATGGATTATTTTGTATACAAATGACAAACAGATATATATGTGGCTGTGTTTTAAAAAAAATTTGTTGGTTCGTTTTACAGTAACAAGCAGTACAGAATAATAGAATAGAAATGTAACATTAAACAATGAAAAATTATATGAAAAACCATAAATTTCAAAATATTTCACTTAAAAAAATGAAAACTCACGAGTTTATGAACTAAAGACCTACAAAAGTTGACTTGTATTACTAAGCGACAAACATTGTCAACCCTGTTAGAATTCTTAAACGAGGCGACACATAAGGTCAATGACAAAAGCAGTTCAAGCTAAATGTATCATATTTTTCATTGTTGTTTTCTTATAAATGGACTTGGCAAAGATTTTTAATCGAATTTAAATTTTTTAGTATTCTGTAAATCGAATACATATGATTTACTTGTTTTACTTTCTAGTAAGTAAACCTGTTTAAATGTAAAAATCTTGCGATTTAAAGAACATAAAGTTTATGGAACAGAGCCGGAAAATGAAGTTTATTTTTTTAGTTTAACTTTGAGTGTATAAACAAGAAGAATGCGCCCTACTCTTTAAACCGTAACAAAATCAAGTTTTGTTAATCGAAAACATGATTAATACGTTTTAGTTTGGAGTTAACCGATCTGTTTCAATATACAAAATCGTTCGATATGCAGAGTATAATAATACATACATACATATATAAATAAAATGTAGCTTCGTTTAAAAAAGCATAGAATACAGAGTTTTTATTAAAATTTCAAATCTCTTAAAGATTTCTACAATCTACAATGAAAATATTTAAAGACGTGAGGTGCTTCATATACAGTGTCAATCTTAAAACTTCGTAAATGTTATATTATTATTTTTTTGAACAATGAAAAAAACTGACTTTTTCATGCTAAAGCACAAAATTTCTCTTCAAATGAGAATAATACCTGAAATAATTCAATTGGCTGCTGGTCGAAACGAATGTGTTGTAGCCAATGACTTAAATATAAGTATAGGCCAGAGCTATATATCAAAGATTATATGTAAAATAATCGATTTGATGGAAAGTATACTATGTTCGACTTGGATAACACTTAAGCTGATCGCAACAGAAAAAAGGCATCAAAATTAAATTTTTTTGATACATTTAGTAGTTAATGGCATCCACCATCAGCAATTTAAAATAAATTAAATATACTTTTATTTAATTTTGTTATTAAAATTTATTTATTATTAGAAAATCTTTTAAAACATCTTCCACCAAGCATAACTGTTTCATTGGCAATCTTTCAAATGATCAGTTCAACTGAGCCACTTCATCTTTAGTTAAACGCCTGAATTACTTATTTGTCATATAATTAATTGATGAATAAAGGACAAAATTGTTTGCTACGATTTTCAATGAATTTGTCGAATATTTTCACAAATTTATATACAAAATAAATTTTTCTGAACAAGCATGATTTATTTGGCTGTGTCTGTTTTAAATATCCACTATCCCCGTTTCCAAAAACTTTTCTACAAATTAAAAAAATATATACATATGCATACGTACATACATACATATTTCTTGTAACCTATTTCGCTATACATACATATATGTATTTGTTGTCATTCGCTCCATATACCGCTCCATATACCGTGTTTTTAACAGCGCATGTACGCAGAGGTCGGTTAACGTGTTTTCATGTAGTTTTATCCATAAATTTTAAACCAATTACACCTATCAACAAAAAATATGAATGCCAAATTTTGAACTAAAATTCAGTACAATTTATAATTTTTTAAATAAATATTACCTGATTTCAGTTTTCCCAAATATTAACAAGCGTTAGTTTCGTGAAATATATACACCTTTTTCGGGTTATTGTGGTGCGTAGAACCGGCTATCCTGATAATGAACGGTTGATTTTACCAACAACTCATTTTATTGTTGTTGCTTTCAATGTTACCGAAATGATCCAATTGTTGTGGGAATGGCATTCCACAACGGCACGGTTATTAGTTGTAATACGTAGAGAATTTCTTTTCATTGTCGAAACTTTTACATATAAAGGGTGAATTTTTGGCTATTATCTTTTTGGCAACACTAGTTTAAACAGCTGACGCACGTTTCGTGTTTCGTTTCACTGTCAAACATTATCAAAATGCGTGCTCTTTTAAGAAAGTTCATCGCGCGCTTCTTTGTGTGCAGCGACGAAGCTTATTTTTGACTCAATGGGTACGTAAATAAGCAGAATTGTCGATTTTGGAGTGAATATCAGCCAGAAGCATTGCAAGAGCTTGACTTGCATGACATGTGGTTTCAACAAGACGGTGCCACATGCCACACAGCACGCGCAACAATGGACTTATTGAGAGGCGAGTTCGGTGAACATTTTTTTCACGTTCGGGACCGGTCAATTGGTCGCCTAGATTTAACGTCTTTAGACTATTTTTTGTGGGGTTATGTTAAAGCTCATGTCTATACAGACAAGCCCGCTTCAATTGACGCATTGGAAGACAACATTGAAGCATTTATTCGTGAGATACCGGCCGAAATGTTGGAAAGAGTATGCCAAAATTGGTCTAAGCGTATGGAGCATTTGAGACGCAGTCAAGGTCAACATATGCATGAAATAATCTTCAAACATTAAATTATATGGACCGTACTATCGATTCGAATAAAGATTTCATGCATTTTTATGTGTTTTTTTTTAAACTTTCCTATAGCTTTTAAAAAATCACCCTTTACATATGTTTATTGTAAGAATAATTCAAAAGCCATACATACATACATATACATATGTATATAGATATCAACGCTACTATGGCATCAAAGTCACCACACAATACAGAATTGTTTCAAATTCTACACAATTTCAAGTTGAAATTGAGAAAATACAAATTGTAATTCAGAAAAGCAAATTAATATTGAAAAAAAAAATAAATAGAAATTATAAAATCTTAATTAATATTGAGAAAAAACATACTGAAATTTAGATACATACCAATATTAGGAAATACAGTCAATGCTGTTGGAAATTACTAAACTTGCATTGAATTTATTAAAAGTGAAATGTGTTTAAATTTAAAAGTACAGAGACCATAATTAAAAATGTAAATTGTGCTAGTTTTTAAAGATTGCTAAAATTATCCACCAATGCTTTCATATGGTAATATGATTTTTAGAATAAAAACTAATTTTCTTTTTAAAATCAGCAGGGATCAAAGTTTAATATTTTTTAAATTTACTTCTAAAAAAAAACAACAATAGTATAAAAATCATCAACTAACTTAGATTCCTAGATGCAATAAAATTAGAACACCTAAAAAAATTACATATTTACATACATCAGAGAGAATACAATAATTTATTAATATTTTATACATTATCAAATATATACATACATACATACTTGCATACAATTTAGAAGAGTGAAATATATAGATATGTATACATAACACTACACTCGTAAAATATACCTATAAACAATACAAAATTGCACTATATACATACATATACATATGTAGATATATATAAATAGTATATATAAAACATATTCATACATTTGTAATATCGTGAAGAAAATCAAATGAAATTCACTTCATATATAAATTCATATAGTATATATAATCCTCATTTAGTAACCACAGGTTAACAAATACCAATACATATTGATTAAATAAACAAATCGTATACAATAATGAAAAATTACATAAAAAATAGATGATATACCTTAAATACATATACATGGGCCTATTATATATTGGTAAATAACACCTTAAATTAAGTATTAATGTACTAATAGTCTACTAGAATATACATAGTATGTTATAGAATATTCATGTAAAAAATATAATACCTATACATAGAAACAAATAAAGAAAAATATATTAACACATAAAAAAATATCTGTAAAGAAGTTTAGACGAATATATGTTAACTGAACGTAAAAAATATGTGTTTAATTTTAGCTTAGCAACGAGAAAATACAAATTGTAAGTGAGAAAAGCAAATCAATATTGGGAAAACACAAATTAGGTAATATTAAGAAATCCAAATTAATTTTGAGAAAATACAAATTAAATTCAGAATAGCATAATAATATTGAGAAAATACAAAATGAAATTAAGAATTACAATTTAATATCAGAAATCGAAATTAAGTTTCAGAAAATTAAATTTGAAATTGATGAAATATAACTTGATGACGAGAAAATCTAAAACAATATTGAGATATAAAAAATTTCTATTTGGTTTAAAATCAGAATCACTTTCTGAGTCGATTTAACGATGTCCGTCCGTCCATCTGGCAGGCTGGCTGGCCATGTAAAGCTTGTGCGCAGAGTACAGGTCGCAATTTTGAAGATATGTTGATAAAATTTGGTAAGTGATATTTTTTCGGCCCAAGGATGGATGGGATTGAAACTAGTGGAAATCGGTCCATTATTTCACCTGGCCCTCATACAAAAGTCCTCCCGAAATTGGGGTTTACCGCTCATAAATGTTTGAATTATGCAAGGAAACAAACAAGATTCATCACAAATAAGTGGTAAATGAAGCCAAATCACATCTACAAATTTTGTGCAGATCGGTCCATAATTAGTCGTAGCTCCCATATAAGGCCCACTTCCGCAAATCACTTTAAAGAGCATAACTCTCTCAAAAATGTTGGTATCCAAATAATTTTGAACACAAATATGTTTCGTACACATACATATAACATGGTATAATTTTATGACAATAGGTCCATAATTAGTCGTAGCTCCCATATAAGGCCCACTTCCGAAAATCACTTAAAAGAGCATAACTCTTTTAAAAATGTTGGTATCTCAATAATATTGAACAAAAATATGTTTCGTACATATAACACGGTAAAATTTTATGACGATCAGTCCATAATTAGTCGTAGTTCCCTTATAAGGCCCACTTCCGAAAATAACTTAAAAGAGCAAAACTCTTTTAAAAATGTTAGTATCCGAATAAAATTTAACAAAATTGAGTTTCTTATGTACAAATAGGATGACACCTAATTTTATAATAGTCAGTTCATAAATAGTCAAAACTCCCATATAAGACCCTCTTCGTAATTCACTTTAACCTCCATAAATCTTTTAAAATTATTTACATTGAGATAAAGTTTAACACACATAATAAATATTTATATTCACGGAAGTCTTGGCATTAAATTTTTGGATGATCAGTCAATATCTCCCATATAGCGCCCATATCTGAAAAACTATTTTATTGATATACTGGGTGTAGGGTATTATATGATCGGGCTTGACCGACTATACTTTCTTACTTGTTTTTATTGAAAATGTTTCATGCCAACCGGTCTATTATAATAAGAAAGACCACCAGTGCCTTTGGACCGAATTGTAAATCTAAACCACACGGGGCGCCACCCAAACGCATACAAAAAAATTTATGCAAATCGGTCCAGCCGTTTAGGAGGAGTTCAGTCACAACACACGTACAGTAGAATTATATATATAAAGATATTTCATCTTATATTTTAGAATGTTATCCCAACATTTAAATATTGTTTAGAAATTATGCTCTAAAATTTGCATTTAAATCAGTAAACTCAATACCTAACAACAATTCTTCAATCAATAAAAACTATGTAGGTTGTTTATAGAAGAAAGAATAAAGTTTTGTAATTCATTTCAATTCAAACGAAAAACATTTTAGTTTTTTCCTTGAGTGAACAATACAGCGAATATCCTTATTAATTAAAACCCTTAAAGTTTCTTTATAAATAATATATAACATATTGTTAAGGAATTGTATATCAATTTAAATTTAATGTTTTGTAACGGCTGGTATAATCATACAGCAGGTTTATCAACATACAACATGATAATTAATATTTGAAGTTTCTATATGTATTATCTTAGCTCCGAACCATTCACAGACTATTAGAAATGATGTTAGTGTATAAATAGATCAACCTGGCCAAGCAGTTAGTTTATTGTGTGCCATCATTGAGTGAACATTGAAATGTAATACCAGCACTTACTTGTGCTGGTAAAAGACCATTAAAAGACAGAGTGATTATCAAAATTATTTTGTACATTTTGATATACATAAAAATACTCCTTATATATTTTAAACTACTTGACGGTTTTATTTTGCAATTAAAAAAAATCCGGTTTATTAAAAGTACCACCACCGTCCTAAACGCAAAAACGTAACAATATTGTGTACAAATTTTGTAAATCGATTTAGAAATTGTTATTTTAAAAACAAGAATTTTTAAAAATTAATAATTGAAAAAATTTATACTCTGCAGATTGCACGATTTGTACATTGCAACAGGTTTCTTTACTAGAAACTAAAACCAGTAAAAGTCATGTATGTATGTCTATGGGCGGAAAAATATTCCATTAAAATTGTCAGGTTATCCCACGTCGATTTAAGTAAGTCCCAAATTGAAATATACCTTCATATAGAAAGCTGGGACGTTTAAATCTTGTATTAAAATAATTTTTATCTATGTTGTAAAATAAAAACGAAACCGTAACGCGGTACAGTTAGACGACGCCAAGCTTTAACCAATGCAAGAGTGAGCCGCAAATCTCTCGAAAGCAGCGAAAAAATTACGGCCTATTGCCCTCAAGCGATAATGACAATGACACGCGAGTTCTTCCTCCACCCAAAGCTGAATTACGAATGATTCTAATTAATAGATCAACCAAAAAAGCCCTAACCATGTTTAAAACACTTTAAAATGATTAAAACTAAAATTCGTTTCGAAAATTCGAAAACTTCACTTGGATTCAGTTTATAGAACAGGCATGAATATCTTTAATAATTTATACAATTTAAATACATCAAAATACAATATATGTATATTATACTTATATATGACAGACCGAATCTAGTTTTTCAGTCCGAAAATAATCCTAATACTTGGCTAACTCAAAACCACCTTGACCTTTTTCAAGGAACTAGCCGATATGATTGTCTTCTTTTTCAATTCAATGCAATTCTTTATTCTTTAATACATAGAAAGCCTTGTGGCCAATTATACATGTATCTTAAGAACTATATTCATGTCATTATATAAGTACATATATTATTTAATTATATTTTAATTAATGAGATTATAATAAAAAATTTAGATTATATATAATGGTTCCTCTTTAAAAATATTAAACTATATAAATTTAGAAGTATAAATGGAATTTAACTATTAAAAGAAAAGTTAGCAGCTTTTACTTGAACATCATAACATCATACTTCTGTAATTGGAGTATTATTCTCATTTCTATCATTAACAGTGATAAGCCTCTTTTTGGCTTCAATTAAAGAATAAGGGTAAAATTACCTAAGATTAGGTCGAAACTAATTACAATTTATCGCTTCATATTCAAAATTGATTGAAAAATCAATACTTTTTGAATGCAAATCAAATGTTATAATTAACTACAATCCTAATTAATTTGATCAATTTAGTATACCTTGATTTCATTCATAATAAAGTCCTAATAATAAAATTCAAATAAAAATAATTGATGTAATTGTTCACATTATTAAATTAGAAAATTTAATAATTAAGATTCTTAGCTTTTTAATTATAAAATTTTCGGTAGTCGGAAACATTTTTAAAGAATAAACCCGGAGTTTTGTTATACATAATTCAAAACAGAACTTTTTAGCATTTTATTTGTGGAGATAAAATTTTAACGAGTTTTAGAATTATTAAACCGTATTCTGTAATTCGAGTAATTTCAAAAACGAGCGATATTCGAAAATTAATAACTGACGTGTGGATTTAAATTACAAAACGTCAAAATATGAGAATTCGTTAAAGACAAAAATGTTACTTGCGGCCAGCTTACAGAGCAGGCAGCTTCTTTTAAGGGTCTTTAATTGGTAAAAGAAGTAAAAACTTTTTTATTTATTTTTTTTTTATTTATTATTATTAGTAGTATTTGAAATACTTTTATGCTTTTTACATTTTTTACAAACTACATCTTTTAACTTTGGTTTACATTGTTAGTTTTTACAAATGATGCAATTTTTCTTCTAAGTATGTTTGAATTTAATTAATTTTTAATATTATATTATTTGTATTAAAGAGAGTCAGTCCTTTATAAAATAGTGATCGTTGCATGGTGTTGTTATCCGCTCGTTGAATTCTAAAGTCTAAAGCGTTTCTTAGGCTATATGGTTGTACTTCACCCACGTATCTTAGTTGCCCAACCAAATATTCAGGTGCATTTCCTACTTTCAGCTTTTGAATAAAGTTCATTGTGTTTAATTCCAGTCTTTGTTTTATATTTAAGCGTAGATAACATACATATGTTCTATTGATGTATGTATATCGATTATATTTATGTAAGTATTGAACGCATAGATTTATTTTGTAATTTCTGCAGTCTTGATAATTGCTGATCTGAACAGCATGTGTATAGCACAGTTGACCCATATTCAAAGTGCGGCTTTAAAATTGTATTATATATATTTATTGCTGTTATAATAGATAATTTGTTTCTTAAACGTTTAAAAAATCCAATTTTTTTACATATACATATATTCAATATGATCTGTTAATTTTATCTCTTTCAGCCCAATCATGAATAAAAATTCGCCGGGAGTTTTTTCCCTTTTCTCATTTTTCCTATTCAAATTCAATGTTAAAAAAATGAAAAGGAAAAAAACTCCTGCGGAATGACATCCGCACAACAAAAATTTTTTTGGTTTATAACAACAAATTTTCAATTTCTTTGTATTTAATTAAGTTTTTGTATAAAATCTATAAAAATATTAAAAATAAACGATGGATGACGAAAAACTCATTACTTTAGTCGAAAGTAATGACATATTTTACAATAAAAAAACTTTGATTTGTATTATTAATTTTAAATGTTATATTAGTGTTCATATTTATTTCCATTATTTTTGATTTGTTTTCGTTTAACTTTAGTTTATTCATTTTTGACCATATATTTATGTGTCCATATCATTTCTTAAATTGCTGTAACATATCTCCTCTGTAGCTGTTTCTGTGAAGATTAGAGTATTATCTGCGTATACGACAATTTCACATTTATCTAAAACTTTCTCCATATCATTAATATATATTCACCCCTATCGTGAATAAAAATTCCACATGAAATTTGTTCCCTTTTATTTTTTTAACATTGAATTTTAATAGGAAAAATGTGAAAAGGGAACAAATTTCATGTGGAATTTTTATTCACGATAGGGGTGATTATAAATAAGAGTGCTCCTAATATTGATCATTTTCAATATCATTTGATAATATATTGTTAACCCTTTGTTGACCGATTATTTGTGACTTTGTGATCTGTCGACGATTATTTAGATATGATTCAAACCATTTAATAGTATATTCCTATCTATTGTTTCAAATGCTCTTTTAAAGTCCAAAAAAAGTCATTGGTCATTAAATTTTATTTAAAAATTTACAAAATACAAATACATATAAATCTAATACAATTGACATACAAAATTAATAAAGTTATCAAAAAGAAAAGAGTTAAAATGTTACATGTTATAATTGATATATGTATAATCACCCCTATCGTGAATAAAAATTCCACATAAAATTTGTTCGTTTTTATTTATTTTTAACATTGATTTTTAATAGGAAAATGTGAAAAGGGAACAAATTTCATGTGGAATTTATAAAAGAACACAAAAAATTAAAAAAAAAAGAAAACTTTTTGTTTAAAATACATTCATAGAAAATACAATAAATTTGCTAAAGTAAAACTTCAATCGCGGTATTAACGTATGCTCTGACGAAATACACTTTGTTTAGCTTTACTGTTAACTGATGTGGACTTTTTAGCTGTATGAGGATCCGGTGCAAAACAATTCCATAAACGTAAAGTTTCATCAGCACCAGCACTAATAACTGTACTGCCATCTGGGGACAACGCCATTTGCAACACTCTCGAGGTGTGACCGGTTAGTTCAGCTTGTTTTATCATCGTTGGATATTTCCATATTGTAAGTTGGTTGTTAGCAAAACCATGTGCCGAAATAAGTTCCTTAAAGTTGTGAGACCATAACAAAGCACATACCTGGGACTTGGAATCAACTGAATTTATTAATGATCCATTATTAATATTCCAAAACTTAATACATCTATCAGCAGTACCGCCTCCGGATGCTAAAATATTAGGCTGCCAGGGGCACCAAGCTAAAGCTCGCACAGCTGCTTGATGTTGGTTTAGAACATGCAAAGGATCATTACCAGTATCAACACCCCCACTAACAGCAGTCCAAACATTTACCAAGTTATCATTGCCACCACTGGCGAGGTATTTAAAGTCGGTAGACCACTTTAGACCGCATACTTCCTGGGTGTGTCCAGCTAGATTGCCTACTTTATGCTCACGGGCCCTCACATCATGATGTATAATTATACCATCACGACTTCCAGATGATACCAAAAATGAATTCCAAGCTAAAGAACCTACACGTGCCGAGTGGCCATCCATTACACGTAGGCGTTTTATTTTAGAGCAGTCCCATAGCTCCACAGCTCCCGTATTATTACCAATGGCTAAAATTTGTCCCTCTTGAATCCACCCTAAAGAACAAGCGTGATCACCCTCCTCGTATTCAACTAATTGCTCTATATTACCGGTAACAGCATTCCAAAGATAAACTGCATTTCCCAAAGCCACTGTTACTATGTTGTCAGCGCTCCAATCCAACAGATTTAAATCTGTAGATATTAATACATATACATAGGTATAAAGTATTCAGTTTATTTCACTTGTATGCATTATAATATATACTTACAATAATCATTAATAATGTCCGGTGCATCCAAAATGCGGTCCGATGTCGAGGGTATATAACGGGAACCACTTTTAGTCGATATGGGAGTTTTAATGGAATAAACTACCTTCAAGGGATTAATATGAGACTCAGGGGCTGCTGGCGCCTTATTTTGATATGATAGAATGCGTGTAGTTTTACTATCAGCTACTTGCATAGAGTCCGATATTAATTTTTGTCTTTCAGCCTTAGCTGGTGTCATTTTGTTGGCATTATTTGAGTTGCTTTCATTCTCTACGTCATTTTCGGACTTGTCCTGTTCTTGTTTTATCTGAAATATGTTTAATAAGCAATTGCGTGTACTAATTTAGGACCTCCATACTTACCAAGTAATGACCTAATTCGAAATTTGTAGTGCCACGATTGGGTATAAATCTGTCACCTCCGCCTGGTGTCTTAGAACCTTTATTTGGCGTTGGCGTCTTTTTACTTTTGCCCTCAGCATTTTTTCCTGGTGTTTTTGTGGGTGGATTAACACCCGAAAAACTGGTGTTATATGAGATTGAAAGTACGGAACGTGTAGCATTTATGCTGCCATTTAAACTAGCGGTTGATGCTTCCAATTTCTTTTGCCACCTAGGAACAGGGCCACGAGTTATCTCTCCATCCAATGTAAGGGCACTATTAATTTCATTAAAGAAATTAAACTGAGACATATTGTTCAAATTAAATTAGTTTTTTTAATATTAAAGTAAATTTATAATTTTTTTCTGTATGAAGTATAATTATAATATCTTTCAGATATCCAAAATTGTCTGCTTTATGTTCTTTTTAATTTATACTCTGTGTTTTTAATAATGGCGTTTGATTCTTAGCGCTTTCAAAAATACAGTGTTGCTTTTTTGTTTTGAAAACACTATTATCGACAAATATATTAGCATTGCCATTTATTTTGTTTAATATTAATAATTACGTTCAAATTAAAAAGAAAAATTCCCATATTCTTTATTTTTTTAAAGTTCGCTATATATACAACGAACCCGGTCTTCTTCTAAAGCTGTGTTCACATTGTGTATTTGTCGTGTGGAATGTCACTTTTCTACTCATATGTAATTTCATGTGTATGTCAAAATTTGAGTTTTACATACGGTTTATAAATTACATGTTCATATGTTGGTTATGTCACATACATATGTACTTACATTTGTTAACTCCTTTTCAAGTTTTCCCTCCATTTTCAATAATAAATTTGTCTAGTTTCTTTTTTGTATTTTTGTTTTACTTTAAAATTTCAATTAATTTTTGCCGTCACAAAATTTTGGTTATAAAAAACAGTTGATGTCAGATGGTTTGTCACTTGAAAATAGAACTCGTTCTAAATACAAAAATGTCATATGTATTGTACACAGAGAAATAACACATGATATTGTTTGCAGGTGTTCAGACTATATGTACAAATTTGGCATGCGAAAAAGTGACAGTCCACATGACAAATACACATAATGTGAACACAGCTTAAGAATTTCAACGGCCACAGAACCAACAACGACGACGACCGTCGGAATAGAAATTTTGAGTGCATGAGGAGGAGGGAAGAAAAGAAAAAAACAAGTAAATTTCTAGCGGAAAATTTTTTTTTGCTCGTTAGAGAATGAATTTAAAAATGTGGTGAGTTATTATAAATTCACCACAAATACCGTTATTTCACTGCTGCACAAGCGGCTAGTAATATTTGTATATTAATTTTTTTTATTTAACGATTTCGATTCAACACAGATTTTTAAATATTTTAACTTTTATTTTTTTTCGATTTAAATTCACAAAAAAGCAAAACATATGTGTTTTGTTTACAAAAGTACATTAGCTACACGTCAAATTCTCCGTATGAAATAATTAATTTTGCTCAACATTTTTCCCAAATTTGAACAGAAGCCATGGTATTCTGTTCGTCATTTCCTGCGAAATACTGTCAAGAGCGAACTAAAAAGAAACTGTGAAGCGTCTGCTCATATCGGCAGTACGAAAAAGAAAAAATATATAAAATTATATACCACCATCATTATCTTGCATATACTAAAATTAATATTTTTTTTGTAGAAAAATACGACAGTGTTATCTAAAACTTCATATCTTAATGAAATGAGAGCAATTGTTTCAAAGGTGGCTGATGTAATGACAACATTGGTAGCGGTAGTGTTTTTTATTTCATAATTTCTTAATGAAGTGCTTTAATTTTTAATAGCTGATGAAAAAAAGAAGAACTTGATTACATCTGGTTCAAAAAACAAATTTTTTTAGTTTATTTTTGTATTGTTTGAATACTTTTATAATATTATATTTTTTATGTGAAATTATTTGAATAAATAAAAAAGAAAATCTAAATTTGCTGCGATGTTTTTCAAATGGCGCGTTTTTCTCTCCATGTTGGTGCGTTTTGTAATTTCAAAGTTGACAACGTTGTCAATATCACAGCTGTTAAACATATGCAAACGAAAAAAAACTATTATTTAACTCACCGAATGAAAACAACATTGGTTTAGCGTTATAAAAAATTAATAATTTTGACTTAAAATGGGATTCTTTACTAAAGCAGAATCGAAATCTCAAGAAGAAATACCAGGGTTAGATTTGAGTTCTGCGAATCCACCAAAAAAAATAACTCCAGAAGTGGTATCAGAAAGTAATAATGAAGAAACAACCAGTGAAAAAAAAACAAAAAAGGAATGGGGCTATGATTTGTATCCAGAACGTCGTGGCGAAGAATTCAAGCCAAAATGGTCAAGGATTTTAATCGGCATCGAAGGTCACGAGAATATGGATAAAATTAAATGCGAGCGCAATGTTTATTGGTGTGTTAAAAATAGCCCGCTTGTTAAATTAATGATGGGCGCTTTAAAAAGTTCCGGCTGTCCAATTGATTTAAGAAGACACATTTCATGTGAGGTATGCGATTCTTCTGTAACTGGAGGCTATGATCCCGTACTTAATCAAATTGTTGTCTGTCAGAATATGGCCAAAAAAGAAGGCATGGTACAAGGTGTTTTAACACATGAAATGATTCACATGTTTGACTATTGCAATAACGATCTGGATTTTCGTAACATAGATCATTTGGCCTGCACTGAAATTAGAGCAGCTAATTTAGCACATTGCTCTTTCTTAAGTGCTATGATGCAAGGCGATGCATCCTTGTTCGACATCAAGGAGACTCATCAGGTAGACATACATATGAATAAAATGTATTTTTTGATTGACTTATCTAAATTGAAATTTTCATTTTACAGAACTGTGTTAAATCAAAAGCTTTGGCATCTGTTTTGGCTGTTCGCAATGTCACAAGAAAGGAAGCTATTGAAGCTGTTGAAAGAGTATTTCCAAAATGCTATAATGACTTGGAACCTATTGGACGTCGTATTAGACGTAATTCACCGGACCAACATAGAGCGTATATGGAGGGACCCATGTATGGTTATGATGTTTATTAAGTCAATTATTTAAAATTATAGTTGTGTATTTGATAATTTGATAAATAAAATCTAAAATACGGTTTTTTTTAAATTTATACGAAAATGTTTTAAAGTAATTTAAAAAACAAAATTATACAACGATCTGAAAGATCAAAAATGGGAAAAAATAAATATTCTTGTCCATTTAAATTCTCTTAAAAATAAATCGCGCGAAAATGGCTTTTGAAATACCTGTCAACTGATATACATATGTATGTATGTACGTATTATCAATGAATAATAAAACTTAGTATTATAAATACACTATGCTTAACCGATTTAGCAATTTTCAATATCGTAAACTTCGAACTAATGTAAAAAGCATACATTATGTATGTATGTATATCGTAAATAAATTAAAAATTTACTCCTTATAGTGAAATATAAATAAAATATGTATAATAAAATTTAGACTGAATTCGTAAATTATTAAATTGTATTTATTTAATAAAAGTAGTTGGCAGCTCTTTTCCATTTACTTACAATATACTTATTTCAAAAGTAATACCTTTTCAAGTGTTTTTGACAGTAGGACATTATTTTACAACAACAACAAAATGCCCGTTGTTTCTATATTGTGTTGTAACGAGATATGCGCACGCGGAATCGTTTCTAAGTTAATAATGGAAAACTGTACTGTTTTTTTTATCATTTTCTGAAGTTTGTTGCGTAATAACTTCTAAGCTACAGTATCTTGAAATATAAACTATATCACCATCGATTCGTATTTTTGTGTCCTATCGGTTACAATTAACGAGATATGCGCACGTGGAATACTTTTGGGTTTATTATTAAAAATATGAAAATAAATGTGATTGGAATTAGTGCGCATTATTAGCAAATATGTAGTTAAAATGTCGCAAGTGACAACCCGGAAATCTGATAACTGGGCCATAGTACTGATTCACGTTTTTTAATTTTATTTTCCTTTAAAAATGTCCTGTTGGTAGTTACATTAATTTAGCTAAATTTTGTTCATATTAACTGCCGTATTTATAAAAAATAAAGTAGGCTTGAAGTACAAGCATACAAAATTTTCTTAAAGTACACTTGAAGTCTACTTTAATTTTTTATAGATACGGCAGTAATTGTTTACATTAAAAACGCACGAGCTAGTGAAATACTACTTTTTATGCAACTCTGCAAAAAGTTTACCAAAACAAATTATGCTAAAAAGTTTGTGTTCTTCAGATGTGTACTTGACAAAGTATTACTTTGACATAAGTAAATTGTAAACAAAGTCAGTCAGTTGTGCTACTGCACTCTGTCAATTACCCCATTATTTGTATCATGGTGAAATAACCCTACAAGGTGATGGCAATATTACAACAATACCAAAGCAACAGAAACAACATGGTATTTTTGTTTTTACTTTCATGTTTGTAATGTCAAAAATAACTGGTTATTGTTTACAAACATTTTTGCAGGAAAAATAAATACATACATACAATTTTTTTTAATTTCAAGATGAAAATAATTTATAAATTTGTTAATTTATGGACAATTGTTTTTTTCACTTTTTTTTGTACAACTTGATACGTTTGTTATTTTTTTAACACAACTTGAGCATACATACATACATATGTATATAAAGTTTGACATAACGAACATGACTAAAAAAAAAACAGCTGGCGTTTCAACACCACCTTTTAGAGATATTTCACCATGATTTGTATCGTGCATCATCGCATAAAAAATATTCTCATTAACTAGTTTTATAAACCCGGGAATCACGGATTAAATGCTGCCCAAATCATCTGTATCAGCTATACAGGAATACTGTGCTAAAAATAAACTCCCACCGCCAGTCTACGACTACATTGATTCTGAAGAGGGCGGTGCATTTATATGTCGTGCCAATATAATGGATATTGAAGCTGATGGCACTGGAAGATCCAAAAGAGACGCAAAACATTTAGCGGCTCATAATTTAATTAAAAAGCTACGTAAAAAATTTCCGGATATAGATGAAATACAGCAGGTGGAACATATGGAAATACCATCAACCGATATGATTGTAGCACTTCGAGACTATTGTGTACAACATGGACATCCACTGCCGGTATTTGAAATTGTACAACAAGGCGGCACGCCAGACACTCCAGAATTCGTAGCTATATGCAATTTGGCATCTATTATACGTTATGGAGTATCTGAGAAAAAAAAAGATGCGAAACAATTGGCTGCAATGGCCATGTTGAATGTCGTCGCAGATGTAAGCAGTCATTGACAAACTTTTTTATTACGTATAGCCAATAACTAATGTTTATTCTATGGTATGTGGTCTTATTATCTATGAGAACAACCATATATTCCGAGATTCGAGTTCAAATTATCAAGCTTTTGTATTTGAATCAAAAAACTTCGACGCCTTGCCTTTTCGTATTGCGTACGGCGTAAAGTGTTGGATTGTTTTCTTTTTATAGTTATTTCTTGAGAAGCTTCTTTTTCATTTGTCATTATCGCTTAGGGACAATCAATCCGTCCTTTTTTCGAGAGATTTGCGTCTCACTTTTGCATTGGTTAATGCTTGGCGTCGTCTAACTGTACCGCATTACGGTTTTTCGAAGTTGTACATTAGTCACATGCAAAATTCTTTTTAATACAAGGTTTAAGCGTTCCAGCTTCCTATATGAAGGTATAGGTCGATTTGGGACTTACTTGAGTCGACCGTGGGATAACCTGGCAATTTGAGGGATTAATTCTCCGCCAACCAAGTTTATATTAAAAAAAAGCTTTTTTAACTTCCGATGAAAAGAGTTTATTTATAATAATTTATAATCATAATAAATTATGAATACAAAAAATTTTTACATGGTACGAACAACTAAGGATTTTGGCCTAATATTTGTTAAATAAGATTGTATATAACATTATAGTCTTTATGTTTTCTATATTTACAGTTTATAGGAGATCTACTAGGCAAATTTTACCGAAAAGATTTATTTGAGCTTGTTTTATAAAATTACATCAGAAAATTAAATGTTCTGTGTTTAGTGTTGTATTACAAAGTTGGCAATGGTTTTGGTTAGTGTTATTAAACAAATGTTGTACAGTTAAGCGGGTATGTCTTAATCTAATATATTTTTGAAGATCACTTCTTTTTGCTTCATTAGCATATATTGGTGGAGTTTTATCTGGGTTGAATGTTTTGTATATGTGTTGGTAGTTGGCCCATTCTTCAATTTCAGCTTTTTTAATTGATGTTTGAAATTGCTCTTTTGATATCGTACTTATTTGATGAGACATGAAAAAATTGGTGCAGAAGAAGCAAATTTTGCTGCTTCGTTCGCTATTGTGTTTCCTTTAATACCAGAGTGGCCCGGAATCCACATTATTTTAAATTTGGTGGAGTATTTTATTAGGAAATGTCTTATTTTTGAGATAGTTGTATTTTTATGTTTTGGGTGTCAGTTATTGTAGATTTTGAGTCTGAATAAATAATATATTCACCACGGAGATTTTTATATTTATTGAGGGTGTAATAGATAGCGGTTGATTCTGCAGTAAAAATTTAACATTCACTATTTAAGCTAGCAAGAAATTCTATTTTTAATGTTTTATCTATTACTGCAAATGTTGCAGAATAGTTTGTTATTGAGCCATCTGTATATAAGAAGTTCCAATTTTTGTATGTTAAAAGAATTTCTGTAAAGAGAGAAATGTATATATGATTGGATGTAGATTCTTTAGGTAGGTACTTTTCAAAAAGAATTATTATTTTTAGGCTTACATTTTTGTTGGATATATGCCACCGACCGTTACATTTTTTTTACCATTTAAAATCTAAGATTAGTGATACATATATGCATTTTATGAGAGAAGCTTTCAGTTATGGAGTAATAGAGCTTTAAATCTCATATATATATATGTATATATACATATATATATATATGTATGTATATATATTGCTATATCTCTACGATTTCTAAACCTATCCGCACAATATATATATCATTTGAAAGTGCTTTGAAATGCCGACATAAATATGGACTATTGAAACTAGACACTTCTCAAGATCATATTTATTTATTTCATTTATTTGTAATATTAAGAATATTTATTTTAAAAAATTTTTCACTTTTAAACCTAAATATCTTCATTTATAAAGATATAGGTATATACATACATATATCTATAAAAGATATATCAAATGAAAGGTTAACATGTTGTCTATTGATCACTAGATACTTTTTTATACCGTTTTATTGTGCTTTAATATGTGTTATACATCATTCGAAAGACATTTCAAAGCATTTTCAAATGATAGGTATATAAATTGTCCGAAACATTTATATATACATACCTATATATATATGTATATATATATATATATATATATATGTATATATATATATATATATATATGTATATATATATATATATATATATATGGGCAGAATTTAGAATTTTTTTTTTTTGTCTGACATCATTGTCGATTTGCGTGTATATAAACCGATATTTGAGCATGTGAAATCCGTTCGCGTTAATCATTTTTATTGCGGTTTTAAGTTAAAAAAAATATAAAAATTACAATTTTTGAGGTTAGAAAATTTTTTTTCCACCATAAAATTTTAAATCTTTAAAATTTTTTCGTGCGTTTTCAGTTTTAGTATCAAGCTTAATAAAGTCTTCTATTCGATGTACGTTTCAGCGCAATTGATACAGCGCTTTAGTTGTCACAAAGCGAAATGTGTTTAGTCCGTCGCGAAGAATCTATTTAGATACCTAAACATATTCCCATGCAATGTTTTGAAATAAAAAAGCTTAAAAAAAAATGTTTTTTTGCAAAAAATTTTAAAAGTTCATAAAAACGGAATGGATAAAAAACTGCAAGTTTCAAGTCGTGTTTTTAATTTTTCGAATTTTAGATGACCACCAATTCTTAAGGTAAAGACTTCAACGTAAAACTTTGCACGTCATATTCTTCAAGTATAGTCATCCAAACCCTGTACAACGTTTTTTTTTCAATTCATAAAACTTAACGGAATAAGTATATATATAATAGCCACTTGCACCCAATGGTATTGAGTTCAATTTTACCACTAATAGAGTTTAAAGTTCTGATTAAAATAAAAAAAAAAAACATTTCGAGTGAAGCCTATTTTCTAGTGGGCGGTGCTCCAAAGTTTGTAATATATTAGCTATATCTTGAAAACTACATTTCTTTATTAGACGATAATATTCGTGCCATAAAAAGTTCGTTATCATCTCACGATAGCGAACACCATTCACAGTAACTGCCTGACCGGCCTCATTTTGGAAAAAATACGGCCCAATGATGCCGCCAGCCCATAAACCGCACCAAACAGTCACTCTTTGTGGGTGCATTGGATTTTCGACAATCACTCTTGGATTCTCATTCGCCCAAATGCGGCAATTCTGTTTATTGACGAATCCACTGAGGTGAAAATGTGCCTCATCACTGAAGATGATCTTCTTCGAAAATTGATCATCCACTGTTGCCATTTTCCCACCCATTTTCATAATAAGTCTGGATAACTTTAACACGTTGTTGGATTGTGTATCTCTCCATGGTTCAAATTGAGTAAGTCTGAAATAGAGAAATGTCAAATAAAATTCGGAAAAAAGCTTGGCGTTTAGGTGTGGTTCACATTCAACATCGGTCCTTACAATTTAACCACCCTTTACATACATTTATCATACGATACATTTAGGCAATTGATAGGTATTTTAAAGACCTTTCCAACGATATATAACATGACCTATTTTATGGACAATCTATAGGTCAGTTTCAGTAAATTTATTTTTGTTCCGATATTAAAAAAAAAAATCTAAAAAATCCGGGAAAAAGGGGTATATGAGTAAATAAATAAATTACAAAATTTAAAAGTCAAGAAATTAAGCTTTAAGATCCAAAGATATTAAAGAAAGATTATGACATTTTACAAGACTATGCAAAGCCAGTGTTCTGTATACCATAAGGGAGAAAAGGAAATCTGTACTATGCGAAGCAGGTGTTATGTATACCATAAAGGAGAAAATCGTTTCCTGTATACTAAATTTTTAAAATTTAAGGAAAAATATTATTTTTTAATATATTGTATATAATTCTCTATTAATAAACTGAATAGCATTTATAGGTATAGACTTTTTTTAATATTTTACCCATAGTGGGTCCATATTTTATAATCACGATATACATATATCGTTGGAAATGTTTTTTTAATATCTTTAATTTGACCTTTTTTAACTAAATAAAATTAATTTCAAGGATTTCCAAAATGTGTGAAATTTTTCATTCTGTTCTTAATTGAAATATTTTGTTTGAATATTTTCTTATTGATTTTATCATTTTAGATATGAAAATAAATACCAAAACCGTGAAATTGTTTAAATTATTAGTATGTTGTGTATGATTTATTATTATGCTACTTGTTGTAAAAGTACTTTAAGGCTATAACATAGAATAAAACACTTATTAGCTTGTCGACATGGTTATCATTGATTGTTGTGTTAAACTCGATCAATAGATTTCATCGGACGTGTCGGCAATTTTTATTCATTTAAAAGTTGTTTATTATGTTATTAATACCAATTCTAATTTTTATTAAAGAACACTCAACCTTTGGACCATCAAATGCAAGTCGCCTCAATGGATTCTACAATGGAGGATGCCGAATACGAACGTTACCATAAATTTAAGACTTATCGTGAACTTTCCGAATCAAATATGGGTGACATAGCGCCAGGCATACTGTTGTCCGATCGTCATAATTATTTTGTAAGATTTCACAGCCATTTGAAAAACTCAGCATGGGAAATAATTAATAGCACTGACTATGAACCAAATGATGAAGAACAAGTTATGAATCTGTTCCGAGCATTAAAGATAAAACCACGCGTTACATCATATCCCGGTTTAAAAACTTTAGAAAAAATGATACAGATCGACGTTGACTGTGAATATGATGCATTCTTTGTAGACGTTCAGAGTAAAATTTTTACCAATGTTATTAATTATTTTCGGGATATGCTGAAATAAGTGTGAATGCCATGCTATAATCATAATTAAGAATATTAAAGCTCTTTATTCCATAAATACGTTAGCTTCATTAAAAGGTTTTTATTCATATATATATTCATATATAATATATAATTAATATATCTGAATTAAAGAAAAATCTAATGATTCTAAAATAATAAAAACAATACGTTTCTACTATTAGCTACTTAACCCTTATGTGGCTGAATAGGTACACTTAGGTTTTGAAATTATTTTTTTTTTAGAAATTGGTAACTATCGTACTTGAAACTTCTTGAGAGCTCTTAACTTTTGATATTTTAGTGTATAGGTATAACATTTTAAATTTTGTTGCAAAATGGATTGTTTTTCATAAGATTTGTATGAAGGAGGTACTCGGGTACCTTATCGTACAAAACAAAGTTTTCTTGTCAATCACATTTTAAACATATGAATAAATTTATTATGTTACCAAATCAAAATTAAAATGATATTGAAAATTTAATTATGAATTTAATATATGGTAAGATTGTTATATACACAAGTATGTATGTCTGTATATAAAGTGATCGATACTCGATTATGTCTAAATTGCTTAATAAAATTGTTCTAAATTGTTTATTATTATTATGATTTGAAAATAATAAGCTTCCTGTATTTAAAACGATTATTTTGGCATCGAATATTAACAAAATAAAGTATTCAAAGGTTTATACCAATGTATAAGTTTTAAAGAGGAATCTAAATGAATACGATAACAATAAAAACTTTTACAATCATCACTATCTCAAGAATGCCGTACGTATTAGTTGCTTTTTTAAATGCGCTTACAATAATAGTTTATAGGCAATATAGGTATTTTTGTCGACAGTCAGGCGGCACTCCTCTCACTTAATGTCTACACAATTTGATCTTCACTAGTTAGGCAATGTAGGAATCTCTGTGAAGGTTAGGTCGTCTATGTGACATTGCCTGCCTGCGCATAGGAACCACTACGGCAATGAACGGGCAGACGAACTAGCCAGAACGGGATCTGCCTTAGATATCTCCGATGTGGTCTCAGTAGCAATTCCACTGGGGACTATCAAAGGTATCATCTTCAGATATTTTCTTACAAGAGCACATGTTGGGTAGCCAAGTTGATGTGGCCATCTTTTAACGAGAAACGTACTATGCAACTGATAACCCGGAATAGGAAGGATATATCAAGGTTGCTGGCAGTATTAACGGGACACTGGATGATAGGCAAGCACGCAAATCGCCTGGAACTCCCTTTTAACGACCATTGTCGTAGTTGTAAGGCTACGGAAAAAGAGGAAACGATTTTCCACCTTTTCTGCGAATGCCCAGCCCTGAGTGTCAAGAGACATAAATTAATGGGAAACTATACATTGAACAACCTTGGTGAGGTAGCCGGGTCAAAACTCAATGACCTATTGAGATATCTCACAGCTACAGGTTGGGTCTAGCAAGACACGACTTTTTTGTACACATCTTAGCTACAGTATGTTGTATACGACATTAAATCTGACGAGTGGTGTGGTTTTTAAAAACGGGGTCTCTTCGACTCTAAGTGTTCGCACGTAGTGAACTACCACGTAAACCAACCAACCAATAATAGTTTATTTAACGTATTAACAAGTTTATATAATAAGTGCTTTTTGTATTCATAACCTATTGCTTCTAAGTGGCTCATCTCATACAAAAATCATGTACTCTTAATGCGCATCAGTAATTGATCTCGGATTATCATCTCCCTTACGAAATTGCTTTCAGGCAAGCAGTATTTTTTGCTAGGATGTTGAGTATTCCTTAATTCATGAAGGAAAAAGTTAAAGATGTAAACAGTGATGTTATGTAATAGTTTTTTATTTTTAATCAACACAATATAATGAAACATAGATAGATATTTAGAAGAGATGCTTAAGAATGCGTCTTTCAAACGCTTCAAAATTTAACAAAAAGTCTTCATTCAATAGTAGTATCGAATTTTTTTAAGTACATATTAAATAAAGTGCGTACAAAAGAATGTCTAACAAAAAGTTCAGTTATTTTTTTAATTTTCTGAAAATCACTTTTTCGTAAAGTGATTTGAAATCACTGAAAAGGTGTATTTTTTGCGGACCATTTTTTATAGCGTTTTCTTTTCTGTCAAAAAAGTTACACGTTTTTCGCATTTCGCACCATTTTTAATTTTTTTGTGTTCTTTTCTGAAAAAATGTCAACACTGCTATAAATATCACACTATAAATTTAAAAAATTTTACACCTTTCACACTCTGTATTTTTAGAGGTGGAGAATCGCACGATAAAACAGCTGACATTTGTTTTTGTGCTGAAAAAATTTTGGATGACTTGTTGGATTCATCTTCATCATCTAATGATGATGAAATATTTGATATTATGGAAAGAAATCCACAATCGCGAGTGAAAGGCTTTGTAGAAAACGTTAAAACGTTATAAAAATATACATAATAAAGGTGTAATATTTTATTTCAGAAAAGAAAACACCATTAGATTTGTTTACATTTTTTGTGATTTGCTTTTACTTTTTAGTAGTCAACATAAAGAGAATCAGCTGTTAGCTCGTAATTTAAAACAATCAAAATCACTACTAAAAATCTCGTGATTTTCAGAACACCAAAATATTCCTCCCGTGATTTCAAATCAGAACATGCCTGATTATTAATTATGATGCTGTAAAATCGCATTGTAAAAATTGGTATTTTAGAATCCTTAAAATTTCTTTAAAAATAAAAGATAACTTGTTGCGCAAAAACAATTGTCTACCACTGTATTTATTATTAATTTCTATTAAAATCTAATAATTTATGATGAATAGAATTAAATGCTATGCTATCTATATATAACAGAAATTTTTAAATGCATGTTTTATTAAAATTTAAACTTTGCTGGACCTAAAATAAAATTAATGAATCAAACTTGTAAATGTTATATAGGGTTATTATATGTACATATATTATATTTTATTTGCATAATAATTTATACAAGCATATAAATATTAAATTGCTTAATACAACAATACATAGTGTTTTATATTTATTTATGCTTTTAGTAACAATTGCTTTGGGCTTTCACGCTTTTCGTTTTTATTAAAATAAAAAATATCACTTATTATACCCTCTTTCTTTCTGTTGAGTAAATTCCAAAAAATCGCATTGAAACTATAACAAGACAAGGCTTTCAAATAATTTAAACTAGAAAAATAATTGAAACATAGAAATACATACAACTTATTTACATACATACTTAAAAATAATAGGTTTTAAATTTTGTTAAGATCCATAATAATTTTATTATTATTCACACCACCTTATTACTGTTGTTCAACAACGGTCACCTCTATGGGTGGTATAAATTTCCACACGTGTTCTTGCTGCTCATGGTAGATTTGAGTACCAACTGTTATATCGTTTAGAGTAATATGTAGGCTATTCTCTGTGGGTTGTGGCACGGGACACGACCGGGAGAGATGAGTGTTGTGTGTAGTCGCCGTTACTAAATTTTCTGGTTTAGCATGGCATTGTATGCTAGTCTTAAAACGTCCAGGTGTAAAAAATAACACAGTGCATTCATGATTGGCTTTTTCATCTTTACGTAAAATTGGTATACGAACTCTAAGAGTAGGAAATATTTATGTATTAAATTTTATGATGCTAACTAGAGTAATTACCTGTTGGGGCCTGAAATAGCTACTCTTGTTTCTAAATTATAGTTTTCTGTGCCATTTAAATAGTCCTGATAAAATTTTATGGCGAGTGTTAAGTTTTTTAAGGGCTGCACCGATTGATTGCAGACTGTGATACTGAGTATGGAACTTTGGCCTGCTGTGCATATAACTTCAGATTGGGGTTGTACAGGTTGACTTTTAAAGGAGACATCTAGAATAATTAAAAAATGATTATAACATATATTTGTTTCTTTTTTAATAATAACTTACTCCATTGTAAAGGCGATACCGTGCACAAATCAATCATAGTAGGCGTCAGTACAATACCCTTCAAAGAAGCTATGCCCTGTATGTCAGTGCCGGTTAATGACCAGTTAATGTTAACTCTTTCCGCAATATGTTTTGAACACAAACGACTTACAGAATCATTAAAGGAGCCCATGTCCGTACGAAAACAGAGTTCTGTAAAAAAAATTTTTAATTCATTTAAAATGATTTCAAGAATACATCAAGTCCAACCTTTTTCCATATTTTCGGCCATTTCTGCTTCTCTGGCAGCCCATACTTGTTCAACAGAACACCTACCTACCGGTATGGGAACTCGACAACTGTCTTTAGCCTCCATTGAAATATTTTTATTATTTGTATAATTGAGCGTCATCTCTTGAGCAGTTAAATTTGTAATATCCAAAACCAAATAAAATTGTGATGGCCTGCAAATAAGTAAAAATGCGTATTTGTATGTGACGAATTTATGGCACCACCATTAACTCAAACAAATTTATACGTGATATTGGCGTTTCTCTCTTAAAAGGTAAACAGCTGATTTTATACAATGTTCACTTAGTTGCCAAAGAAAGATGGAAAAAGAACCCAATTTCAAAGAGACCAGAAAAAATCAAGCACAGTATGAATAAATATTTTAGATTTGAATACTTATTGTTAGGCCTAAAAAAATAAGGCAGATTCAATAATTAATTAAAAAAAGTATATAAAAAAAGTATGAATAAACAGCCCAAATAAACACTATTTGCCATAAATACCGTGCTCTCTTAAAATAAAATTATTTAACGTAAATACAATTTTTTGAAATTTGTTTTTTGTAAAGAAATAAAAAATTCGTTCGAAAAACGGAATTATAATTAAATGTATATAATTTGTACTAATAGAAACAATTATATATCATAAGGAAAGCTGTAATTAAGTTTTATTCCACATTGTTAGTCCGAAATAATTATTTTGTCTTAAACCTTTTATTATTTAGTTATCGGCTCATTTATCTTAAGGAAATACAAAAACTTTGCGGTGGTGGACTATTTACGGGGATAGATAAATTATAGACTAAATAGTATATTAATATTACGAGAGGACTTTTGGTTGGATGGTAAAATAAATAAGGAAGTAAATGCTTTTAAAACTTAAAAACAAGTAAGAAAGTGTTGTCTGTCAAGCCCGACCATATAATACCCTAAACTGAGTATGCGTGTAAAAATAGTTTTTCAGAAATGAGAGCGCTCATAGTAGCGTGACTTCTGTGCATATACAAATTATTTGCATTAAATTTTACCTCGATATCAACACTGGTAAAGGATTTATGCATGTCAAAGTTATTTCAGAAGAGGGTCTGGACTTCCACTCGGAGACCCTGTGGTCCATTGTGATTCCCTTCAGTAGAAAAAGAGTAGAAAGATAGATTTAAAATGAAAGAAGAACCAAAACCGCCTGATAAGGGGAGAAAGAAGGAAAGAAAGAAATATCCCCTTACGGATTTGGAGTCGCCATAGAATGTCCCTTAAATAGCCACCCTATTCCCCTAATGAAATCCAAAATGTTACTCGGTTTGCAGCCAGCAACATTACTGAGTTCGTCCAGGAATCTATTTCCTAGCTACCTAAGTCTATGACCCTGCAACCTAGCACAGTTGCACATGATGTGCTCTATTGTCTCTGGCTCATCTGCATCCCCACACACCCTACAGAAGTCCTGTGTGTTATTATCCCATTTGCCTCTAAAGGCCCCAATCGAACAATGACCGGTTATCACTCCTACCAGAATCCTGAGACTGTACCTGTCCAATTGTCCAATGATAGTTACAGTGATTTTCGAAAGTGAGCATTTTATGGTAGCTATGGCTATCATAAAATTGAACCGAATGATTTCTGTATACATTAAACATATTTGTGGTGAATATTATTTGGATACCAACATTTTTAAGTTATGCTTCTTAAAATGATTTTCGGAAGTGGGGCTTATATGGGAGCTATGGTTAATTATGGACCGATCTCCACAAAATTTCTAGGTCTGATTAGACTTCATAAACAACTTATTTGTGGAGAAATTTGTTTGGATTCGTGCATGAAACAAAGATTAATGACCTATAAACCCTATTTCGGGACGACATTTGTATAGAGACTAAGTGAAATAATGGACCGATTGCAAATAAATTAAATCTCAACAACATTTGGGTAGACTGTGCTCTGCACATAAGCTTTCCATGGGCAGCCAGCCAGACAGAGAGACATCGTTTAATCTATTTAAACGTACTTTATAAATTCCTCTGATATTCTTGTCTTTTAAACACGAATTATGAATTCTGTGAGCAAAAACTCGGATTTAAAATTTTTTAGCCAATAAAATAATAAATCGCTTAAACGTAAATATGGCTACAAAAAGAGAAATAGGTTCTGGTTATTCTCTTTGTATTAAGCTGAGAATCCATCTAAGAAAACCCATAGCGATCTGTTTACATGCACAAATAAATAATTTGGAGATCTGAGACAGCGAATTTGTGGTCAACAAATATTTATTGACATAACCAATCTATCAAGATGTGATTTGGGTAAAATCCAGTAACGAATAAAAGTAATTTCGCGTAAATATTTTATAATTAAATGCTAGTTTTCGATTCTGAGAGTTAAACCAAAAAGATTTACAAATAAAAATGTTGTTCATAAGGAAACATATTTCATAAAATTGCTAAATAGAATCGGGAACATTTTTTTTATCAATACGATATAAATGAGGAAGTAGTTTGAACAAAAAAATTGCAGTGTCTTATAATATTGTGATGTGAAATTAATTAAAACTTATATAAACTATGGAAGTTATGGTTCCATCAAGAGGATTAACAAATGTAACATTACGTTAAAAATATCTAATAAGCTAGGTATTGGGCTAATGGAGTAGGATGCGGAATGTGCAAGGCATGTATTGATTTTCAAACAAACATTTATTATTTTTCTATGGTTAGTTTAAATTTTAGAACATACATATTTTTGATTTTTAATGAGCATAGAAATATTCATGGTGTAATTATATGTAGGTATATGCTCAAAAAATCGTATACGAACTCTCCAAAAATGTGTAATCTTAATACCTAACAGTATTGCTGCAGTCAATAGAAAAATTATGTAGGCTATACGTTAAATATTATGAAAGGAAAAATACTAACAAAGTGAGTACCAACGAATGTCTCACAAAAATTTGAGTCTTCTTCTACCACTGTATACTCGTTATGCAATGCTATAGCATTTACGAACGCACTCATTGTTAAATTAACTAATGATACAAGGTATACAAATTTAAATAGTGAAAACATTAACTTACACTTCAGCCGGCAAAACATCCCAACTTGTTATTTGAGCACTTTGTATGAGTTCAAGTTTAAAATAAACTGAACACTGGCGGCAATATCCTTCTTGCATTGCTTCACCACCTGAATATTTTATACGAAATTGAGCTTCTACATGTTGAGCCTGATTGCTAGATGCATTTGTATCTGCCGTTGTTAAACTCAAAGCGGCCAACGAATGTTGAGCAGTTGAAGTGGATGTTGTAGAACGAAAACTGCTGTAGGCTGTATCATTGCGACGAGTTGATGAATGCTGACTGGGGGAACCAACACGTGATGGCAAACTTGTATGACTGGATGCTGATAAATTCGAGGAATATTGCAGGGTATGAGAATGATCATAGGGATGCATATTTGTGGAATGTATTGAAGAGACTGTATGTGGATTAACTATGGGACATATAAAATCAGCTTCAGCAAAAATGTCCACCACAAAATCTTTGCTGCTTCTGGGAGCTATTGGTAGTTTAGCCTTTTTTGAAAATAAAAATGTATAAATATTTTAACATTTAAAAATATTGTTCTTAATTACCTGCAAATCTTCATTAATTTGAAATATTTTCTTTTGTATGTCCTGTTCAATATTCGATGTTATATTTACTTCCAAATGTTCCACCGGTATTTCACTATCGTTTGTTATTGTTATAATGCACGTAGACGATTCGCCATTATAAAGTGTCAAGCTTGCTGTTGTTATCACACTCTCTGCCCCCGTCATACTACTAAAGGTAGCTGTTTGTGGTAGAGAAGTTTTAACTGTAATCGTTGGCAGTGCTGGTATTACATCGACCAAAAAATTCTGAGGAAATTTCCTTTCTTTCATGTGTTTCATTCGGCAATTGGACTTTACACCCAATGTGTGAGTACTATAACCTTGAATCTCTAATTGTCCCACTTCAATGGGGGTTCCATGTAAGGTTACAAATGTTGGCACTTGTGGTTGTAATACTATAGTTTGTGGTAGAGATTTAAACACTATACCATTGGTTAGCAAACGCATGTCGCAAACGGTCAATTCGAAAGGTAATGGATTTCGCAGTCGCACCGTTACTTCGCTTATATTGTTTTGTACCCAAAAAAATGCTGTTTGAAATGTTTTATATTACCTAACTCTGAAATATTTCAAATCGAAAACTTACGTATTTTATGTTTATCTTTATTTTTATCCCTTCTATCAATAGAATTAAATTGCAATGGAGTAAATAAAAATGGGCCACTGTCAGCTTTGGCAATTTTTATACGCTGAGGTTTTAAATGAGCTGGTAAATCCTTTACCACAATATCCAAACAGAATGGTAGGTCTGTTAAATTTGCTGGGGGTATAATAGTACCATTTTCCAATACTAATGGAACAGGGGAGCCTTCACACTGGGCACTTAAATTCTGAAAAATTATAAATATACCATAAAGTATAAAATATATTTATAAGTTAGTACTATATATATTAAAAACAAATATAGAACCTGCAGTTGTACAGCCATTTCACTTTGTTCCGTGGGTATCATATTATGCCATTGTGTTTGCAATAAAAATGTCATGTGTCTAGTGGCTAAAGTCGAATGACCTAAACGTTTAGCTGCTGTGATAAGGGACTGCAATAGATCAATTTGTAAACAAGGCCAACCCGACTTGGTTTCAAGCACTTCCAAAGGATCTAGAGATAGCATGTAGCCAGGAAAACTGGACAACATGAGTCGATACGTCTGAGACCAATCGGGATTCGAGGAGTTCTGGTGAACGTGTTTTAAAGCTGCTAAACGTTGAAAGAATGCCGCTTTGCGTCTATAGCCGATTTGCAGGTAGAGTGAAGTCATCACCTCAAAACTTTTAATACGATCTGCTTCGATCATTGAGTGATTAATATATAAAATATTTTGCAAACACATGGCCACATCCAAGGGACGATTTTGTTCTATAAATATGCGGGCTGCTTTAAAGGCAGCCTCAATCTCTACTATAGCGGCATTGCGATATTTGCTATAATTTATTATGGCATTTTTAAAATAAATCAAAATTTCATCAGGCTTTAGGATATTGCCAGGCAAATCCGAATGTCCGGGACGGTGATTGGCAGCTGATATTGTGGATGTGGAAGACGAAGACGATATTGAGTTGGTAGAAGCTTGGGACAAGGTGGATGTAGTTAGTATGGATGAAACCGATGAGTTAGAGGCCGAATGT
Organism: Bellardia bayeri; assembly: GCA_950370525.1. Classification (NCBI taxonomy): domain Eukaryota; kingdom Metazoa; phylum Arthropoda; class Insecta; order Diptera; family Calliphoridae; genus Bellardia; species Bellardia bayeri. Next base: position 68,552,399 of record OX493265.1, read on the forward strand.
GGCGGGTGCTGCTGGTGAGAAGGTGATGTGGCCATACTTTCGGGATGTTCTTGTAAAGACTTTTCGCTGGCATTATAACGCTTAGTTATTTCACTTTGTCGCCACTTTTCGGGAGTACCTTTTAGAGGTGAGCCCTCTTGTAGGGAAGCATTCCGATGTAAAGTCTCATCCGCTCTCAGTTGAGGATAAAGTAAACACACCGATGCCGAACAAAGACCTTCTTCAGCAGCACCTTCCCATAGGAGATCGTTAATTGACCTTAAAGTGTCACAGGCACTGTGGTACAAACTTAAGGCGTCTTCTAGTAAACCAGCTTGTAAAGAAAGATCTGCAAGATTTTTTGTGACTCTGCCTACAACGCGCTTACGATTATTCCTCGAATCCATGTCTAAACCAACAAAATCACGCTTTTCAAAGGGGGCTGTTAAAAGTGAACATTTCTCTACTTTCTCTCTCGAACGCTCCAAACGCCTCGATTCCAATACCCAAAATAAAGCGTTAACAAAATCAGTCATATGACCTTCTAAATCGGCACACATTTCATTTTCCCTATAGAAAAATGCTTGAGCCTTAAAGTTGGACGGTGTGGTAAATTCATCTTGTAAACGTTTTGGCCCGTTGCTCTGATTTATTTGCAATTGATTAGGATCATCTAAAACATCATCTACATGATTAGTAATTGACGCTACAGTTGCTTTGTCATTCTCCAAGTGGGGTGGACCAAAAAATATTGCTCTCGAATCATATAAAGTGCTGCCATAACGAACTTTGAGCGATTCGTGTTGTCGACACAATTCATTTAACTCCTGTTGGCTGTCAAATTTTCCTATGGTAACAAGGCCCAACAAACGTCGATGAGTTTGAAAATCACCCCAATCGTTATTCTCTACCGGATGATCGTGGATATAACGTATCCATATATCTCTTGTAAGGCCACTAGAATCTAAAACAAATATATATGTACATAAAACAACCATGACTTAAGTGTATTACTTTATTCTTATTGCCATAACATACCAATTATTTTCACATTGCTCACTCGCCTGACCTTGTCGAAAGCTTTTTGTAATGTTCTGGGTTTTGATGGTCCCACACCTCTTAATAGTACTAACAGATAACTGTGATGCAAAATGGTTTGTTCATAATCCGGACGAGACATGTTTTGGTGTCAAAAATCACTTTTTTCTTAGTTATAAATTTATGTATTTATTGAACAACACACTAACGGATAATACTTAAAAATATTTATATTGTAAATAAGCATCCCTTCCACAAGAACACACAAATTTGTAAGCTCAATTCTTTTGTTGAAGGCGTATTTTTTAGTTTATTTGTGTAGTACGTGGTAAAGATTTTCATTCGTCTTCGAACTTGCACAATTTAGTTATTTCTAGCAATTCAAATCACTATATTTGTATGTTTACAATACAAAACTACTTTAGTATAGCGTACTTTTAATAAATTTGTATTGTGTTTATTATTAGTTATTTTTTAATTAACGCAATACAAAAATGTTATAATTTTCATAAAAATTCCTATCATTTTTTCCATTCCTTGATTTTTTGAGTTGTCAATAAAATGTCAAAAATTTTACGTATAAGCCATGGTGAAAATATATAAGGTGAGTGCATGAGCACAGCTGACTGACTTTGTTTGCCAATTACTTATGTCAAAAGTAATATTTAGTCCAGTGTTTTTGCCAGTGTAGTACACTATTTTACACAAACAAAATGCCTGTTGTGTCTATATTGTGTTGTATTTGTTGCCGATTTGCACTCACCTGATATATTTACCCCATGCTATAAGCTGACCAGCTTTTGAACAAGCAGTTAGTGTATACATATAAACAAAATCGTGTATATCTATTTATAATATAATTATTGTATAATACCCATTTGTTTTACCAGAAATTATTATATAAATTAATCAAATTTGTAAATGATATTCAAAACTAAATTTAGGAAATTATCATGATTTTTCTATCTGTAACTTGCCGATAATCTGGTTGCTCTCTCTGTGTAGTAACGACCATAAATGACCGTAATTACGACTAAGTGGTAAACTTTACATCTGTAGTGTTATTTCATTATTATTATTATTATTTCTTTATTATTATTTCAACGCAAAAAAAATTCCCATAAGTGGTATTAATACCTAAATCATACTTCGATAATAAAACCTACTTTATAATTGGCGCTATTAACATGATGTTGGGGAGTTTTGAGGACCATTAAACGATATCTGGGGACGAGAACTGAAAAAATACTGGCAGCACTGCTTCAAACGCATGTGTTTGTTTCCATTGAACAAATTTTTGTTGTTTAATAAATACACAATTTATAAATAAAAATAACATATTTACCATGAATTTGTTGCCAAAATCTCATGAAGAATTCGCACAAACGGACTATTGGAATGCTTTCTTTAAGAAGCGTGGTGAAAAAGCCTTTGAATGGTAGGTGTCAATAGACTTAAAGCTTCTTAATTAAATTTTTGTTTTTAATATTTTTAAGGTATGGCGAATATTTGGAATTATGTGAACAAATACACAAGTATGTTAAAACCAATGATAAAATCCTAATGCTAGGTTGTGGTAATTCCAAACTAAGTATGGATATGTACGATTCAGGATTTAGGTAAATATCTAATAAAGATAAATATACATACATAAATACAAAAATTCGAAATTGATACAATTTTATTTTGTAGAGGCATTGTCAATATTGATATCTCCGCAGTGGCCATTAAAAAAATGCAGGAAATCAATAGCCGTACTCGAGCCGACATGGAATTCTTGCAAATGGATGCTACACAAATGTCATTCGAGGATGGGCAATTTTCGGTGGCTTTGGATAAAGGTACTCTAGATGCATTGTTTGTTGACGATACTCAGGACGTAAAAGAAACAGTAGAAAAGTATTTTAAAGAAATTAGCAGAGTTTTAAGAACAGGAGGTCGTTATTTATGTATTTCTTTGCTGCAAGAACATATTTTGAAATATGTTATTGAATATTTTCCCAAAAACTCCTTTATGCTGCGCATTGTTCACTGTTTGGATACAGAAAAAGCAAATCAGGAGAAAAATTCCGATAATCCAGATGCTATTACAATGCCAGTTTTTGCTTTGGTTGCTTCCAAGTTTAAAGCGCTGCCCATGCCGGTAAGTAACTTATAAAATGCATTTTGTGGGAATGTTCGAAAAACATAAAACTAAAAAATGTTTATGTTGAAAAGAATTTTGTTAGTATTTAGTGGTTTATTCAAAACGTTTGTGTATTTTTATATCCTACACCACCAACAAATACTGTGCAAGTCGATGGAAGCGCACAAAGAGTTTGTGGGTCGGCATTATACAATAATAATGTACATATTTTTAGGACATAAACAATTTCAAATATTCTAAAATAACTACTTACAAGTAATTTTATTTCCTTATAGATTTTAGAATACAGTTCCAGCAATGATACAATTCAACGTCTAAAATCAGCACAGGAATTGGAAAATGCTGTAGCATCTGTACAACGAGCTGCTTTAGTATGCAATGGTTTGGCGCGCAGTAGTATAGCTGGTCACAATGAAGTTACAATGGAATTATGTAAGCCAGGCGAAACAAATCCACGTTATACCATACACATATTAGATCAACCACCAACAAGAGGTTATGGCAAATATGCTGCATTTATTGTGCCACAAGGAAGGTATTAAATAATCACAAAATTATTTTATTTTGTATATACAAGTTATTTCTTTTTACAGGGAAATCGAATGGATGTTTGCTACAACGGAAGGCCGCAAAAAGCTGCAGGCTTCAGCTAAATTTCAACGTATGGCCGTCGTAACATTACACCGAGATCAAGTATATGAGTCTTTAGATGCAGTCAAATCGGAATTGTCGGACAATGTTAAAAGTTTGGCTCCGTTAGGGTTAAAAGAGCAGGTATTTACATAATTTTTCTTTAGCTATTTTTAATTCGAAATGTATCACTAAAACGTTTCTTTATTGTTTTTATATGTAGATACCTTTCTTATCACTTGGTTCAGATGTGGGTAAACGTGAGACTTTGGTTTGTGGATTTTCTAAAATGTCTGGAGATTTTCGCGTAGAAGAAATTACAGATTCTGATGGCAAACTTTTACGACGTTTGGTATTTTTAAATAATCAATTTGTAATACAGTCAGAAGCTCTTGTTAAAAGGAGTAAGTACCAAATAATATTCTATAATCGATCAAATATATACAAATTTAAATCTTGTGTTAATTGCAGTAAAATCAAAAGATCAAAATAAATTTGACCGCAAAAAAATCGATTTTGGTTATTTGGCGTGTCAACATCATCTGTACATGTCGGTGGGTGTACAAATGGCTGCCTCAGGCCCTAAACAAAGCAGTGAACTTAAAACTGTTTTAGTTGTGGGTTTAGGTGGGGGAGGTTTATGTAGCTTTTTACATGCTGCATTGCCGTAAGTAGAATTTTTAGGTGCCGCCACAAAAAAAAAATGTTAATTTATAAAAAATATTTTAATAGAAATGTAAGCGTTACGGCAGTTGAAATAGATCCCATTATGTTGGAAGTGGCCGAACAACACTTTGAACTTAAACAAGATAAACGACTACATGTTGTTATAGATGATGGTTTAGTTTTTCTAAAAACTTGTAAAAAGGAAGGTAAGTATTCTAAAATATGCTTATGATTTAAATATTTATATAGTATATATTTACAAATTTCTTTAAGGTCGTAACTTTGATGCAGTCTTATTTGATGTAGACAGCAAAGATTTATCGTTAGGGATGAGTTGTCCACCACCTACATTCTTAACCGATACCGTATTATCGAATATCAAGAGCATTATTGGTGATAGAGGCCTATTTATACTTAATTTAGTTTGTCGCGATGAAGCATTACGTGCTAATGCTCTTGAGTCCCTTAAAAAAGTTTTCCCATCATTGTGCACCTATAAACTTGACGAGGACATTAACGAAGTTGTTTACTGCACAAATAATGAGAAATTAACAAATCTAAAAAATTGGAGGAAATGCTTAAGCGCATCGGGCAGAAATTTAAATACAGCTGTGAAGAACACCAAACTAAATCATGAAGATATGTTGGATGTGACTGATTTTATGAATGATTTGAAATTGTAATATAATTGTAATAAACTTTACTTAAATTTTTCTAAAATTATAATTGTAAATGGATAAATAAATATTTATCAGTGCTTCCAAAGGGGATATTTTTATGTGTTGTGTATTATTGATTATTATGGTGCAACCATGGTGTAATTATACAAGGTGAGTGCAAATCGGCAACACAATACAGAAACAATAGACATTTTTTTTGTGTAAAATAATGTACTATTGCACTCACCTTGTATAATTATAGCATGTTTAATATCATGTTGAAATCAGATGTGGTCCATGGCTGATAAAAGGCTTATATTGCACATTAAAAACGTACTAGTTTTTATAAAACTGTATACTTACAGAATTACCTGCTGTGAGTGACATTTTAAAACAAACAGACTAAATCTGAAATTTCGATTTAAATTTGGAAGGACTTGTATTGAAATTTTACACATCTTTTATATTGAAATAACCACTGTTATGGATGATGAAACATATGAAAAAATGGATCTCATATAGCTTCTGAGGCTAACATATAATGTAGCATTGCAAGAAGAGAATGACAATCCAAATGATAAATATACAAAAATGGATATATGTATTTGATAAAAAGACAATGGTTTTGGTACGTTTTCAACTATCACTTCGCATATACATATATAAAGAAAATGTCCGCAAAAACGCTTGCTGCCTCTTGTTAGACTTTATTCATTATTCAAAATAGATTGGTATCGAAATAATGTGGTCGATGTAATTTAAATCAGCCCAATCATGAATAAAAATTCCGCTGGAGTTTTTTCCCTTTTTATTTTTGTAACATTGAATTTGAATGGGAAAAGGGAAAAAACTCCCTCAGAGTTTTATGTTATATGAATATATAACCAAAAGAAAGTTAAAGCGGAGTAGTACTTTATTAGAGGTGATTAGTTATTTAGTTAGTTTCTGAAGGGTAGTGTACTATGCAAACTTCTACTCGGAGAACTTAAGGTCTATTGTGAATCCCTTCTAGAAAAACAAAGATAGAATAGTTTAATTTAGAAAGTATAGATATGATCCCAGGTGATTCTATAGGACAGACCGCATTAAGAAATTAAAGATTCGCCCTCTCAAAACAGACATTGTTATCTACCATATAGCCATCTTAATCCGATTACCCACGCGAATATGTCCTCTGTCTTGCAGACTACGACATCTTCTTATCCATTGTGGAATTTACTGTCTAACCAATATATACCTATGGCGCTGAAGTCTCAAGCAGTGGCTCCACGGTTTCCAACACCTTTTCATCTTCGCATAGTCTATAGAAGTCAGGAGTGTTGTTCGCAAATCTATTTGTCCTTAGCCGTTCCGTGATCAAACCCATTATTACTCCAACACAACTTTTATCTAGGCCCAACAGAGTGCTGGTATATCCTTAACAGTTGGTTCTACCTACCCATGACCGGTAAGTACTTGGTACGACTTTCTTTAATATTATACTGTGATAATAGCATAGTGGTGGTTTCACTGTTGCTTCTACTACATCCAAGGATAGTTCAAAACACTCCTCGCTAGTTCATTTGCTATTTCTCAATTAACCCACCTCTTACAGTCTTTTACCAGCGTTGATAGAGCTAAAAGAAAACGACACTCATAATAAGGCTGATTGACTTTTAGTTTCTTTTTTTAGCTTTTTTTTTTAATATTATTTATAGAGTATCGATTTGTGGTTCAAAGTATTCAATATATTATCTGAACAACATTTTATTAAAGGAAGCAAAAGAAAAACATTTATGCTATTAATATGTAGTCTGTTTTGTTACATTTTAACTAATTTTTCTATTTGTCACACATTTAGTTTGAAATGATTTCGATTACAAAATAAACCACCACTTACCACAGTTTCATGCTAAATTTTTCCAACTTAAATTATAATTATGAAGTTAGTTTCCGGTTTTTAAATTTTAGACCAACAGAAATTATCTAATTTATGGGCAAAAAAAATTAAAAAATCTGATTTGATGTCATGCTACAAAATGTTAAATTTTTAATTAAAATGCAAAATTTATTTATTTTAAATTATTTAAAAATTTTATTATAAAATTTTTCGTTTACAAAGAATAATTAAAATAAACTAAAAATTCAATTGAAGAAAAATACTAATAAATAACTTATAGAATATAATAACAAATAAGAAGAAATGAAAACTGATGATACAAATTTTACATAAAAATAATGAAATTTTAATAATAATTCTAAATGTTATTTATTTATATGTATGTATGTATGTGTAAAATGTAAAAATGAATAATATAGGGAGAATACGTAAACCGCAGTCAAATGTATGAACAAATAAAAATTAATTTTAATATTTTATTTTGGGAAAAATAAACAAGGAACTTAAAACAATCAGTATTCAATTGTTATTTTATTATAATAATAATAATTGTGTATATTTAAATAAACAATAACTTGTATTTAATACATTATTTCGTTTAAATTAATTGGAATAATGTTTTTTTTTTTTTCATTTCATATTGCTCACTTCTTGAGGTAAGGAAAAATATCAAGTTTTTAGTTTCGAAAATATGTTTTATTAACAACAAGTAAATATTAACAATCGTTTGTTTGTTTTTGCCTTAAAGCCATTAACTACTTACAAAAAATGCACTCAAAATTTGTTAATTTTAATTATGTTTATTAACACTAAGGAGACAACTAAGGATTTTTAAATTAGATAAAATTTGTTTTTGGTAATTACAATTTCAGTTTTTTCTCTTTCGTTTGAAGTATTTATAAGTATATGTATGTATGTATAGGTAGTTTGTTTTACGTTTTACTTAAGTCACCAACTAGAAATAAAATAGAAAAATCAAATAAAATAAAATAGTATAAACTAAAAACAATTTATTATAAATAAATAAACAAGAATTTTGTGTTAATATTAAGATTAATAAATGATTTTAGAAAAGTATGTTATACAAATTATCAGGCATGTCACATAATTCGATCGGAATGGTTTCAATTCCGTATTTGCAAATCGATCGTTTTTACTTTGCGTTCTCTAGATTCCGATCGATTTTGTTTATTACCAAAACAATTTTTAAATCTCGATTTCTAACCTAAAAACAAAAAACATTAGTTTTTTGTAATAAAAAGTGTAACAAAAGCGAACAAAAAAAAAAAAAACGCTAACAAAGAAATTTTAAATAAAAGTCAACAAAATTTTCTAAAAATGCCCAGAATTTCAATTGTTGCTGTTTTAAATGAACAAAAACATCAAAATGCAGTTGAAAAGCTACGAAGAAGAAATTCATCTGTCATATTCCAGTGCTGTGTAAATATTTTTAATTTTTGTAATTTTTTGACAAAAGTTTTCTTGTTACTGACACCAACTTTGAAATTTTTAAAATTTAATAGAAGTATCAATGAGACAACTAAAAAAACAATGAAATAATAACTTAATTATTTAATTGTCATTATAAATTAGTAGTATGAGTTTTTTTTTCAGTATGAAATCATAAAAAATAACAATTCCACTTTAGAAATCTAAAGTGGTTTCATTCCGAAAAAAAATTAATTTTTCGTTTTCTAAAGACTCAATTTACCGAATCAAAACCACATTCGATCGGAATTGAGTTCTGTGACATGGCTGTATAACTACATAAATTAAATGTTTAACAATGATTTGCTTAATAAGTTTATTTAAATATGGCAAAATATGCATGTATTTATAGATTTTCATTGTATTTGAATTTTCTTATTGTTAGTTTTAAATAAGCTGAAATTAAAAAGAAAACGTTATTTCTTTATATAGGTGATGCCATTATTAGTAGCCTTTAAAGCAAATATGGAAATTGCGAGAAAATGGGGAATGCTATTTGAACAAAGTAATTTACTATCTGAAGTTTTTTCTCGCCAGACTTCGCCGGACGCTAATATTACCTAAATATGTAAAAGTACTACTAAATAGAATGTTCCAAATCGAATAGATAAGAGCAAACTTAGCTTAAGGTGATTCAAACAAAATTGTAAAATGGGAAAATTATGCACATCTGAAACAGAGTCAATAATAAACCTCAATGCAAAACTCGAGGTATTGTTAAAGCTGGCTCCCGTAATCTTTAAAACCAATTTGAGTAACTATTTAATGTTTAAAACCAATTAACACATTTTGGTGTTCCCAAGTATAAAGATCTCTACTACATAACGCCGCTCACTGACTTTGGTAAGATGTTCAGAATAATTATTTCTGACGGATTTGGACAAAAGTATACAAAGATGCTTCAAAGATGAAGTGTGGTGTTGAATCTGGCCTCTTCTGTGATGACCTCGGATAAAAGAACTCAATACACCACCTTTCAGATAAAGTTAAGTATATTTGTGGTTGAGATATTGACGATTCGACAAGTATGTAGAATTCTGTCTGCAGGAAATGTTCGCTGCAGCAATGAAATTTTTGTCGACCACCAGGTGGCCATAATGTCACTTATGGGTCGATTATGTATAGCAACCAAACTGGAGTTGGGTTGCCAATTAGACTGTAAAAATATTAATAGTTTAACAATATAATAACTAACATTTAAAATTTAGAACTAAAAATAAAAACCAAGCAACCACAAATTCTCGGTTGTCATGTTCGGCAACTGAAGTTAACAGCTTACAGTTGTCAGTTGCTACTGAGGTTAGGTTGCCATCCGTAATCGACCCATTAGGCTCTATTTTATTATATATACAGAAGGCTGACGAAATGTGGCGAACATTTTAAACATGCTGGACTGCTAGAAAATGAGAAAAACAGTACAGGGGGTTATAGTGTATTTTCGAGATGCCATGTATAAAGTATATAATTTCGAACGATTTTCTTTTTGTAACGAGTGACAAAATAACCCCCAGAACTCCTGAAGAACAAACGAAAGGATATTTCCAGACTAATAGCTGGACTGCTGACTCGGACATCGCCTCAACAGCTAATGCCGATTTAATTTGAACGCGGAAATGAAGAAATCATCTCCTCTGTGAATGCACGCACGGCTCTCCATCTGCGAAGACACACACATTTTTAAATATAAATATACTGAATGATCTATGAGAGATCGGGTATCAGATTGTGGAATATCTGAACGCGTTAGGTTGTATATACAATATTACTCGTACTTCTTAGCATCTGTATTTGAACTAGTTTTCACCTATCTGAGTAGTGTGTTCTTTTTTAAAACATAACCAAACAGATTTTACTTGAGTCCTTGTATGCTGCGAGCAAACACGTCAACCAACCAACCAAACAAAATCTTGCAATTTGCATCAATTTGTCCAATATTCGTTTTTGAAAATCTCCACTTGATTGGATAAAATTTAAACGGTTTTGGTAAGAATTTATTTCTTTGCTATGCAATTTCAGTCAATTTCGTTATTTATGAACTAATGCCGACAAAATCGAAATTTACAAGCTATAACAACCTCTGTAAGCCTTCAATGATTTCCAATTATATTGAATAAACATTTACTTTACTTGAAAAAATCTACTAAAAAAGAACTAGAACTTTTATTAATAATTAAATTAGTAATTAAATGGCGATAAATGATAATTAAATATATGTTTATCTAAAATAACTTAACGAAATGTTTCGAAAGGAATGTTTTATTTTTATTTTACAAAATTAAATGTTTAATAAACACAATTCCAATAAAATGAAAAATTTAAAACTAAATTTAACATGTATTTAACTATACACTGGGTTATATTTTGTAGTTATTAACAATTGCTAACAGTCTTAAATGTGTAAACTGTTTGTTTTTAATTCAATAAAATTGTGTATATAATGTATGTTTGCATGTATGTATGTATGTATGTATGTATATATGAAAAGGTTGCAAAAGAAGATTTAAAATAGAGATTCAAATCAATAGAAAAATCTTTTAATATTCATATAATAATATCAAATATTTACAAAATATGCCTCTATTATTCTCAGTGGATTTTTCAATTTTAACGTTCTATCAGTTTTCCACGCTTAAAATACTTTACGGAAAATTTTGTTAAAACTTCGATTTTTCTTTTTCGATTGTGTGGATGAATTTGAACTTGAACTACGATTACTATTGCTACTACTGCTAATGCCATCCGACGACGATTTTTTACAGTTCGCTGCAGCTGCTGTTGCTGGCGTAATGGCACTTTCACCGGATGATAAAATGGCTTCTTCTAATATGCGAAATGAATTTTCGGTTGAATTAGTGGGGAAATTAATTTCGGACAAAGAAGATGAATCCAAGCTGGCGTTAGGTGAGACACGTAAAAATGCGTTATTAGTGCTATTAGAAATGGAAGTGGTCGCCATTTGGCCACCACCACCAGATGATGCAGATGAAGCTGATTTTTTTAAACGATACCATTCCCATGATGTGGACTCATGAGCTGGATTTGATTTATTACTGTTGGATATTTTACCTTTAAGACTTTTTGTAAATGGTGATTTGAAGAAAACTGGCGAAGATAAACGGCGTGATTTTTTCAAGTTGCTATCCACCGACGACTGTTTGTTGGTGGATGATTTTTTCGGGGCAGGATTGTTGGCATTTGAAGTTGGATTTACGCATTGATAGCCACGTGGGCCATCGGGCATAAACTCGTTATAGGCTAGATCAGCATTGGGTATGAAATTATCTAAATCATCTTCATCTAACATAAGGCGTTCATCGAATTCGGCACCTTTTAAGTCAGCTGAAGCAGATGTATTAAGTTGGAGAGGTGTTTCGACTGGTGAGGATTGCTGGCGTCTAAAACTTTGTAATTCCTTTTTCTTTTTTGATTTACCATTTAAGGCAGTAGGCTTCTTAACCCTCATTGATGAATTTTCTGCAGAATCTTTACACAAAAAATTAAATGATTTTTTTTTCTTTAGTTTTATATTATAATATAAATGACTTACCTCCTATGTGATCTTCAGCATTCAGTTCTTCCAAGTGCTGCCAAGCTTGTAACTGAGCTTGAGCTGTATTGGGCCATGAGTGTTTTTCACCTTTACGCTTAATTTGGGATTTTTGAGGATGTATGGGTGGTAGGCCGGCACTTTGATTATTTGATTGATTAATATTACTATTACTACCATAACATACAGACATTTTACGCTGCCGTGTTGTTGATGTGGCATTATTGTGGTTTGACACCTCTCCTTGCTGCAGCTCAGTCTTATCGTGTATGCTATCACTTTTACACTCTTTTAAAATTAACATGGCCTGTTCACTAGGCCTTCTAAATTTCTCAACATAACTATCACTCATATTTGAGGCTTCCTGCTCGCGTTCCGAAAAATCCTCAAAGGATTTTCGACGATTTACTTTCTTTTGTGTGTTTGTTGTAACGCCTGCCGTCGCCTCATTTTTCTTCTTACTACCCTTGTCATAGATGGACAATACTTCCTTGGTTTCTCTTCTTAGCGCACGATAGAAAAGTATGCCCACCATTAGTACAAAAAAGACAAATGTTCCCACAAATATTATGACCACAATACAGGCATGCACATGTAATTTCAGGTCATCCAATTCACTTTTGAGTTGTGTATTCCGTTCGGCATATGATTGCTCCAGTTCATGATGACGTCGATTTTCTTCCTCCAGTGTGCGTACCGTTTGAATTTGTTGTGTTAGAGTCTGATGCAACTCTTCGACTTGTTTCTTATAGCGACGTGATAATTCTTCTAGGTATTGGCCAGACAGAGACATGTTACGCTCAAGAGCCTAAAAAAGTGGTAAAATTGAGTAAAACGAAAGTTAGTAAAATAGAGAATAATAATGAAGTTTAGTAACAAAGTCTAAGGTCTTCAAAGAACACGCATGCAAATAAGAGTTTCGTAAACCTAATATTATAGAAACTGTTTGTTTGTATGTTTGTCTGTTGTGCGATAGTCTAGGAAAAACCTTTTGTTACATACATATGTAAGTAGTTAAAATGCTGAGGGTGAGTAATATGAAAATGTGAAAAGAAGGTTAAAATTGCACAGTACCGTGGCATGATAGTTATATAAATTGGAATAAATTCGATCAATCAGAAAGTACCTCCAAATTTCCGAAAAGTTTTATTCTTATTTTTAAGTTTGACGTTAATACAAGGTGAGTGCAGCAGTTAGATACGTCTAGCATTAACCAAGCCGCAAATCTCTCGAAGACAGCGAAAACAAAGACGGACTGATTGCCCTTAAGCGACAATGACGCGCGAGTTCTTCCTCCACCCAGAGCTAAATTACGAATCAATTATTAAAAAATGCTAAATAAAATGACAAATGCTAAATGTAAAATTTTCCAGCTACATAAAAAAAGTAAACTGAATTTAGCCGCAAAAAAGCTAAAATGGTCAAATTGTTTCTGACTCTTTTATTTTTTTATCTCTAACTGTCTCTTTATTTCTTATCTTTTAAGGAAACACAAAGGGACCAACTGAATGTACCCAAGTAAGCTGTACGATTGGACCTGTCAAAATAGTTCTAATTCGTAAAAAAATATCTTTATTAATATTATAGAAAATTATTTGTAATACATAATAATTTGTAAAAGTTTATAGTCAATAACTAAAGGATGGTTAAATTTGAGGCTATAAAGTAACTTAGCTGTCAGATGATGAAATGTCAATACTTAAACTGTCATTCTATCAACATTGTGTTAAAATATTGTATTAAAGACGGATTCATGGTGCAACTATACAAGGTGAGTGCAGTAGCCCAGCTGACTGACTTTGTAATACTTTTTCAAGTATTTTTGACAGTAGTACATTATTTTACACAAACAAAATGCTTGTTGTTTCTGTTTTGTGTTGTTGTCGATTTGCACTCACCTTGTATAGTTGCACCATGGGCGGATTCACCTTTTCATATGAAGTTTGACGCCTCTCTGTTTAAGAGAGAGAAAATATTATTTACGAACAGCTCTTAGCGTGAATGTCCGCTTTTAAACTCTTCAATTCTGACTCGTCAAGGCAAGTATTTTTGGATGAGAGGAGAAAAGAGAATAAAAGGGGTACAAACTTTTTTTTCCTTTCATGCATGTTTATTTGCATTAAAAAGTACGGAAATTGACGTGTGTTAATGAAATGAAATGGCAAGTTTAAAAGAGAATGAAACAAAAACTGGTCAGCTAAAACTGAAGAGTGTGAAACAGGACAATTGGTTTAATTTTATATTTTGTCTGAATACAAATGAACTGAGTTGCCAATAGATGTACATTTGTATCTGCGGTGTTTGTGAAATTAAATTATTCATTTCATTAAAAATTTTGTAAATTGTTTTTGAAAAATATGTACACAATATTTTAAAATAATTTAATATTTGTTGTTTTTTTTTTGACACTTAAAAACCAAACACAAATAAATCAATGGCTGCAGTATTACCACTTGTAAAACTAATAGATTTTGTTTACATATGGCAGCTTTAATTTTCCAGACAAATCGTTCGAAATGGATGAATCGTGTTGCAAAAAACTCTCAGTAAAAATAATTTTTGTTCAGAACAAATAGGTGAATCCACCTTAAGATATTCTAATGTTGACATCACTGATCTTTGATTTCTGCATGATGGCGTCACAAGTCACGCAACCGGACAAACAATTCCGTTATTGCATGAACAATTTAGTTAATTCTAAGATTTTTTAAGTAAATTTAATACTAATAACTTTTTTGTATTACTTGTTGAAAGCGCGAATGAATTTATTTCAACGAAAAGAATTTGGGTCTAATCACCAAAAATCTAATCGCAATTTTGGCATTATGACATTCGATATCGAATCAAAAGTATAGTAATTTTAGATGATGGTATTCGATATCTAATAATCAACTAAAGCAAAACACAAAATTTTACTTTGTAACGTTTTTCCATTATTTATTTTTATTTGTTTGTCTGTAGGCCCACTTTAATGTGACCCTCACCAGAGGGTCACTGAGCTGCTCCACCATATTTTCAAAAAATGCTCAAAAATTATTACTCCTGTTCATATTTTTTATACACTTTGTTTTTTTTTTTTTAATTTATGCCCGAAAAATCTTTCAATGCAATAATTTGTTGACATGAAGAAAACTTATGTATGTTTCTAAATCTTAAAAATTACGATTCGATACATATCGAATGCATATCTGATACGACTCGTATCGTAATATTATTGGATACGATAGTATATACGCTATCGAATGCTGCAATTTGGCCCTTGTTCTTTATAGAAGCTTCGGATGAAATAATCGTCACTGTTTTCATTTAATTCATTCACCATTGGCAATTCAGAATTATAAAAATCCATACAGAAGAAATTGCAACAGAACCACTGTAATATTGACTTGTATATCGTAATAATTTCAAATAACTTTTCCGTTTTTTTTTGACTATTTAACTTGGTAACTAAAATCAATTTTCCTTATTTTTTTAAGAAAACCCATAATAAAATATGTGTATGAAAACACGCAAATTTCCTATTAACCACACACACACCTTGCAGTATTATAGTTATGTTTAAATAAGAATATAACAAAAATAAAAAGAAAACATGAAATTCCAAGTTCATCACATCGTAAGGTGAATATATAACAAAAAATTCAAAAACGAAATCATCCTTACAAAAACTATGTCAGGGTAAAAAAGAAATAAATTTAAGGCTGAAAATAACACAACAAATCACTATTAAAAAAAACCAACCTTAATTCGGTTTGAAAGACGTATAAAAACACTTTCCGACTGAGGACCATTTGAGTTTTTCGGCTGGTTATATTGAGCAGCACCGCCAGCAATAGTAGAGGGTACAGTTGTCAATAAATTATCTATGTTATCCCATGAATTTGAATCTTCCTCACTTTTAGGTGGTGCATTAACCGGATCTAAACTAGTTGCAAGCGTAGGAGAGAGCGTTGTAGTGATTGGAGTAGTAGTGGCGGCTTGTTCAAAGTTTTCAACTGAAGTAGGGGTATCGGTGTCGGCAACAGGTACTTCATTCGCTGTGGATGATGGTTCATCGGCAGGTACATTAAATATATTAGTATCAGGTAAGTTAGGTTTTTGTATAATTTTAGGCGGTAACGTAGTAGCTTCTAATTGTGCTTCAGGTTCCAAGGGTCTAGGCAACTGTTGATTATCCTCTAGATTGATTTCAGTTGATGTTTTCACAATTTCAGGTGTATGCTTTGTAGAGGGTTTGGTTGTCTCGACTGGTAGGGTGGGGATTTCTGGTTTTATAAGCTTATTTTCGGGATGATCCAGTAGATTCAAATCTTCCTTGCCAAACTTTTTATCAATTGTTAAATTTGAGGGCACTTCAGTTGCTTCATTATGTTGATTTGATTTCTCAACATATGAATTGTTCGGTTTTTCGCTAAGTGTTTTAGGCCTGGCCAATAGTTGACATAATGCCCCCACATATTCGTTTGGTAAAATGTTGACATAAAAACTCTTCTTAATGTCTTTTTGTGTCGCTAATACTTGTTTAGTTTCAATACCATAGAGTTTGGCACATATTCGTGTTTTTAGCAAATCATTTCGTATACCTTTGTTGCTCAACAACGAATTCAGTTGGGAGAATTCACACGTCAAAATATTATTTACCTTTTCCACCAATGAGTTCGAGCAGTCTGCACAACTGAATAAGCCATAGACGGGAGTGCGACAGACAACAGACTGTGGTGGTGTTTTAAATGTTTGATTTTGATTATTTGCTGGTTTCCCCAGCACTTCAGTGGCTTTTTTCACAATGGACAACACGGCATCTGAGGCGGATTTAAATAGATTTGATTCGGCATGTTTAACCGTGTTCTGTTCCAATAAATACTCATCGTCAAAATCATCTAAATCATCATTTGGATGATTCTCAGTCTCAAAAGCTTCAAATTCTGAAGTGCCAAATACACGAAATAAAGACAAAGTACAGAAATGTTCTTTGGAATAGTGCGAGTTTATGTCGACACGCACAAATTTACCAAATAAATGAGGATGCAAATCGAAACTCTGCACAGTTCGTTTATCTTCAGCCTCAAATCGTCCCACATTCGACCATTCCCTGGTGGGAAAACGCTTCGAAACAGCCACTGTAAAGTTCTGCGGCGATGAAGAGTAAAGCTCAAAATTAGCAAAATCGATTTTTTGCGCTTGTATAGCTTCACATAATTCTACAACAAACCAAATACGATTGCCACATAAACTTAACATGTACTCATCTTTCGATGAACTCAAAACGGCGCCAGCATTGGATGTGTAAGCGCTGGAGGCTATAATTTTTGCTCCACAATCGGGAGAGGCGTAATTTTTCGCTCTTATCTTAAGAGCTGCCGGTTTGCCATTACCATTTGTATTGTTTTTACGCTGTGCCGAATTGTTGACAGTTTGCTCCTGCTCGAGAGCTTGCTGTTTTTCAGCTGCCTCCATTTGTTTTTGTGCCCACTCGGAGAATACCGGCATTGGTACTTCTTCGGCAGCGGTGAGATTCACTTGACCAGCGGAGGTCGTTGAACTGGCATTTTGTTGTTGTTGCTGCTGTTGCTGTTCAACACTAGCATTTATTGATGATTGTGTTGTGTTTATGTTATTTGTGTCTGTTGGAATGTTATTCGCTG
This sequence comes from Bellardia bayeri, assembly GCA_950370525.1. NCBI lineage: Eukaryota > Metazoa > Arthropoda > Insecta > Diptera > Calliphoridae > Bellardia > Bellardia bayeri. The sequence continues at coordinate 68,570,076 of OX493265.1, forward strand.
ATGAGATTATTTCTTGGTCGTCTGTTGTAGGTGTTGGAGTCGTTGGTGTGTGTTGTATTGAATCTGCGCTACCTTCACCACCGCCAGAATCGTTTATTTTCACGATTTGTTCATCTGTAAAAAATAGACATTTTTAATTTGTTATTATTTTAAATAAATTTTATAATACATATGTGCGTACATATGTATGTGTGTATTAAAACTATTTTCGATATTTTTTCACATATTTTTTGTGTATTTATTTTATAAAAATAAACCAAAACTTTTATTAAACAAATAAGAAAATAATTATTGGTTTTATTTGGAATTAAAAATACATATCGTCAACGAAAATCCAGAAGGCCGTAACTACCCATTTTACATTTTACAGGAGAAGCAAAAAACTTTATAAATTTATGACTATTTCATACTTATTGGCTAAATTTCAGAATAAACCTTGCGGATTTGGTTAAAAAAATATGTACCTAGTAGGTTTTTATCAATTATATTTAAGGCCTTTTGGCATCGTTTTTTCTGAAACCAAAAAGGCGCAACAACAAAAAATTTTTTAATAAAAGTTAAAATTAGGATGAAAAAAATCCGCTTTTCACTCTTACTAAACATTTTTTACTTTTTGTTGTCTGTGTTTTGAATATAAAAGATACAAAACTCATTACAACGAGTTTAATGAATTCGAGAAAAATATAATATATTTAAGAAAAGAAAATTAAAAAAAAAAACGAAATTTCATAATTGTATACATGAAAAGAAAAGTTCATATTGCGAAATAAAATTTATAAATCTGAGTATGGTAAATTATCGTAAAAACTGTGTCAATTAGCCGGAAGTAAACATTTAAGTTCCCGGAGATGGCTCCATTTCTTTTTGAATATTTTAATTTTTTCTTTATGGAACCGAACTAGTTCGACAAAAATATCCACAGCGTACTTGTTACTAATTTGAAAAAATTTAACTTTTAACTAACAGTTAAACAAGTGCTAACTTTGTTTTAATATATTTGTTTTTTTTTCTTTTTTAATTAAAAGTGTAGTTACGACTCTTTGGTTTATACAGTTATTAACATTGTAGTTGCGGCCTTTTGAATATTATTAATAAAATCGACGTTTTTCGGCATATGAGAATAAAATTTTAAAGAAAGATGTAGTTTGATTAATTACAAAATAATCAATTAAAAATTCGATTTTTAATTTTTTGTAGTTACGGCCTTTTGGTTTTTAGGTGACGATATGTAATACAAAATGTTACCGGTCGCTAATAAACAATGCACCCTATAATATATTAGCCCAAACCTAATTGTATGTAAAACTTGTTAATAATACTGGTAACAGACAAATCGGCACCTAATGAAAACGAATTAATATTTTAAAAACAAATTTGTTTTTCTTTTTATTGTTTATTCAATGGCTACAAATCTAAGAACAATTTATTCTCAATGACTTCCGTTTGTCTTCCAGCACGACTTGAGACGATGTGGCCACTTATTGATCGCGAGACGCACTTTATGCATGGGAAAATTGTTCACTGCATGGACAAGGAGTGGATATCGAGTTTTTGTTCTACTCACCACAACTTGTAATCCAGCGGGTTGAGGTCTGGACTAGTAGCTGCCCAATCATCCGTCGATATGAAGTTATTTTTGAGCCACAGTTGATTTCTTTTTGCTTTTGCTTTATAAGACTGTTATGTAATTCACGATAACTACCCATTAATAGTTTCAGTTCACGTTGAAATTTCGCGGTTGTTTTTCGTACCAGACGATTTTTAGTGCTGCCAACTATGTGTTTAATTTAAAATTCTCCAAAACCAGTGCGTTAAATCAAATTCGCGTAAAAACAGATACACCTGGTATATAGAAATTATTTGGGCCAATTTTATGATGATAGGCGCATATTTACTCATAGCTATCATATAAGGCCCACATATGAAATTCACTTTAACGACCATTAATCTCTTACAAATGTTAGTATCCAAATAAAATTCAAGACAAATAAGTTTCATATATACAGAAATCATGACACCTAATATTATAACGGTCGGTCCATAATTAGTCAAAGCTCTCATAAAGATCCCCTTTGAAAATTACTTTAACATGTATAAATATTTTAAAAGTGTTTTTATCCAGATAAAATTTAGCACAAAAAATTTGTATGTGCATAAAAGAAGTCACTATTATTTTAGATGATAGATCTATAATAAGTCAGAAAAAAATTGCGGCCATTTCTGAAGAACTGGGGGATTATTGAGTATTTCGATTCGAAAGCAAAAGAAATACAATGTAAAAAGTATACAAATTCGAACAATTTTGTTTTCAAATCGAAATACACAATAACCGCCCATTTTTACACATATACTTGGTGTAGGGTATTATATGGTCGGGCTTGAACGATTTTTTTTTCTAAAGTTACGGTCACACTTAGCGAATATTTACTAAAAAAAAGCGTAAACACTTATTTTAACAAAAATTTGTTTGACGTTGTTTACTCTTACAAGAGTTTTGCAAGATCAAACAGCATCAAATAAAATAAAACTTAATATTTGTTGTGTCTTGTCCTAAATAAACAAAGTTTTTTTTAATAAATAAACGAGTTCAAATATATTTTATTTAGTGGTTATGTCTTTTTTTGCAAATATTTGCCAAGTGTGACCGTACCTTAAGTTTCGTTAATTTACAAGACATGCAGTTAATTATGCTTTCAACTTACCTTTTTGAATTTCCTCTTTTGTCTCTGGTATAACCTCAATTGTACGATTGACCCTTTCTTCGGAAGATCTATCACCACCATCATCAATTATAACAGAATCCAAGGTATTTTGCGGTTGTTGCAAAACTTCCAATGGCAATTCCGTTACAGTAACTGTGGGTATATCAGTGATATCAGGTAAACTAAAAGGATAAGAATAAATAAAATTTATAAGATACGTGAGTATGTATATTAATGATTGTTAAAAGATAAATACAGTATTAAATATGTTGCAAATAAGTTGTATTGTAAAATTAAGAATTAATTAGTTTATATTAGTTTATTTTATTCCGAAATTATATTCTTCTACAAATAATTTTATAATAATAATAATAATAGTAAAGATATTTTTACCTCATAAACATGGTAGAAATGGCTAAAATCTGTGAAAACCATATAATCCAAAAGAAAATCAAAAACATGGTTAAATTCGTTTTGATTTTCTTAAACTCACAACTTATGAAATTCGTCAATATTTCTATTAACATTTTGGCACAATAAGATTTCTTCACGTTTCACGTATGAAAAAAATTCTATTCTTAATAACAATAAGAAAAGAAAAAAGAACACAATATCGTGTTAATTTTCAGAACCGATTTGATACACTTCACATTAGTAAATAGAGCCAGCAAAACAGGTGAAATTAAAAACTAAATACTCCCGCTTACTAAAAGCCACGTCAGGTATTTTTGTTGACTTTTTATTTTTATTATTTTCGTTTCAATGTTTTGTTGTTGTTTGATGATAAGTCATGAAAAGTGGTATATTAAAATAAAATGAAAATGTTGAACATTTAAATGCTATTTAGTAAATTAAGGTACTATGTACTTAGTATTTTAAAAACTTCATATCAGTGCCAAACCACACAACACCACCTGTTGCTGTTACAACCTACTGATGTATTTGCTGCCAGCCTGTTTTTCCTACAGAGCAAACAAAAATCTTGTAATTACATTAAATAAAAAAGTATCTGGTATTAAATATTTGTACTACAAGAAAACTAAACAAAACAAAACAGAAAAAATTTCTTTTGATAAGTTTTTGTTACTGTATTTGCTGTTATTGTCACCAGTGCAAAGTGTTTTGTAAATTAACAATTTTGTTTGTAAATACAGATGTTGAAGCTAAATTTTACCTTTTTTGGCTTTTAACGAAACAGTTTTTGTTTTATTTTTTAACGCAAAAATTGTTTTGTTTTATTTTGTACAAAAAAAAACAATAAACTAAAAATATAGGTAATATATTGGCTTTTTACTCGTGCATATCAACAACTTTAAAAATTAAATAAAAACATGTTTATATAGCTGGATAAAAATTAAATACCAAGTGCTAGTAGTTTTTTGTAAGGTACGAGGGTGTATTTTCAAATTATTGTAATTTGAGTGAATTTTACTTATTTTTAAACTGGAAAACAATTATTTTTCACAAAGCACTCGTTAGAAACTAATAAAATCCCTAAATCGGCGGTCTCACACTGGGCCAGAATCAAAATATTTTAGAAATAAATCTGACATAACATGATATATACTTTAAGTTTCGACGAGGAAGTTCCACAGTCACCTAAAAGCCTAAGACAAGCAACATTTTTTGTTTGTTCAAACTCTTACGTATCTTATATAAACGGGATTTTTAACATGAACTACTGTGAGCGTCAATATAAAGTCAACAACACATATTATTAAAAGAAAAGCTTATTTTTAGTAATATAAATACATAATATTATATATGAAAATTATATTGCATTTATGTATACAGTGGCTCACAGCTTATTTTATGCAGTGCAACTTCTTTTTGTTTGTTTTCATAGCTCCATAAAAAGGAAACTAACAGAAACTCAGAAAAGAAATTGGTATCATTTAAAGGAAAAACATTTCAAAGTCTAACAAACAACAATAATTTATTGTATTACAGCTTATTTTATGCAATTACAACAATAATTTATTGTATTACAGCTTATTTTATGCAATTACACGATTTATTGTTTCTTGTGATATAATTTATTATACAAAAAATTTAAGGTGTTTTGGCATACATATATGCGACCAGTTTTTGGGTAATATCCAACGAAATATTCGACTACTGCATCAGTAGCGCTTTTTTAAATCGTTTTTGTTAAAAATTTGGTGTTTTTTATATGCTGATTTCTAAAATCAGTCTGGCGACTGTGGTGATGGTGTCATCAAATGTTGGCAGTTGTGCTTTGGATCGTTATCCTGGTTATATCGAAAATCTGATCTTATACCCAGGTTCTCTGTGTCTTCCAATAAGTTGGCTTTCAAAATCTGTAGGTACTTAAAGCTTACCATGGTTGTTTCAAAAAATGTTATATTCATAGTACCAGCAGCTGACATAAAGGCCCAAACCATGGCACTGCCACCACCATGTTGTCGCAAAACTGAATTTTTCAATAGGACAATGATCCTAAAGCTAGATTAACACGATTGAAATTTTCTTCAATATTGCTCTTCAAAATGATTCAAACCCGTGAAAAGGCAAAAATTCTTTAAAATTTATTTATTTAATAGTTATTAACAGTTATTAAGGTTATTTTGAAGAAATTTTGCTGTTTACACGAGTTTGAAGCATTTTGAAGAGCAATTTTAAAGAAAATTTCAGTTGTGTAAATCTAGCTTAAGTTCCAATTTATACGAAGCAATTTTTCTTGAAAATGTTGAACAAACTTTTTTCTTGAAATTTCTTCGGCATTCACACGGCACAATTCTTATTGCTTAAATCGCTCGTATTTTTATTTCAGAGTATACACACATTTATATACACATATGAAATACGAATAAGATTGTAACAAGAATTGCTAGTACAATCAAGTGTGTACTCGTCTTATCTTCCCCTTACCCCGATGTTCGTGTAAATTGGAACTAAGCCTCCAAAATTGTGAAAGAATGGTTGCTCAATTATTATCCAAAACCATTAGATTATCCTTCATACCTCAATTCAATTGAGCACTTGCGAGATTTAGGCAAAGAAATATTTCTGTCTAGAATCCTACAAACAACATGTTAAATACAATGGTTTACAACATTTTAAAATATCTGGTACTTTTTAATTATTTGTTTATGTTTCTTATATTTCTAGTTTTTGTTAATGAGTTATATTTTGCTTAAGATATTTATGAATTATGCAATATATTTTGTTTTAAATTTGTACTTGTAATATATATAATAAAGCATTTTTTAGGTGTTTACTTTATATTGACACTCACAGTAAGTGTACGTTTTGACGAGGGACTCCACAGACCACTGGCTGTGTGTTTTTAAGTATTGTTCCTCAGACAAGCAACATTTTTGGTTTGTCCAAATTATTAAGGTACGGTCACCCTTGGCAAATATTTACTCAAAAAAGCGTAACCACCTGTTTTAACACATATTTGTTTGACGTTGTTTACTCTTACAAGAGTTTTGCAAGATAAAGTAGCACCAAATAAATTAAAATTAAATATTTGTTGTGCTTTGGCCTAAATAAGAAAAGTTTTTTTTAATTAAATAAACAAGTTAAAATATATGTTACTTACGTGTTTTTCGGCAGATATTTGTCAAGTTTGACCATACCTTAAGTACAATACAAACTAGGTATCTACTAAATACTGAATTTTTCATAAATTACTAGAGTTTGACCGTGTATTCGGTTTCGTATTTAGCCAAAAATCGGCTTAATACCATTATTTGGTATTCGGTCATAACCGACATTTTTTATAAAGGAAAACATAGATTATGGAATTTTTAGGGTGATACAAGTTTTTAACATAACTAATTGAATACAAAAATTTATAGTTTATTGTAAAATATATAAGAACACGGTAAAAACTGTCCCTTAAAAAATGTATCTTTCAGGATGAAAAGAAAACAAGATTTATGTAATACGCAATTTAGTATTGGTACTTTAGAGGCAAGTATTATTGGATGAGAAGGGAAAATAGAATAAAAGGGGTACAAACTTGACGGTACTAGTCAATTTTCTTATTTCCTTTTTTCTTGCATGAAAAAGTACGAAAATTAAATTGACGTGTGTAAATGAAATGGCAAGTTCAAAAGAGAATTGAAGAAATTGAAGAAACAGTTCAGCTAAAACTGAAGAGTGTGAAAGAAAACTAGTTTCGGTTCGGTTTCGGACTGCAAAGAATGGTTTCGGTCGGTCTCTATAAATTACTGTAAATATTCTAGTGAATTTTGCGTAATGTTTTTAGTTTTGCTCATTTTATTTGTTTATTTAATTTATTTTGTTTATTTTTGCTTAAATTTTAATCTGTTTTTATTTTGATAAAAACGTATTCAAATAATTGTGATAATGACACATTTGTTTTTGTTTACTTGTGTTTTTTTTTAATTTTTAAATTATATTATTTATTCATGTTTAAAATAATTATCGCTAAAAGAAACCTTGTCATATTTATACTATTTAAACATTTCTTTTACTTCGATATAAACATACATACATTGTTTTTTTAAACAATTTAAAATCTATAAATAACTTTGTACGTATATGTACATACATACATATTTTTATATTGTATTGTTTAAACGAAGTATTTCATGCTGTAAACTTTGAGAGAATAGAAAAAATATGTTGGTATTTTAAAAGATGATAACAAGAATCATTGGAGAATATTTATTGAATATTATCTGTAAGTAAGTAGAATTTACTGCTTCTGGTGTGGCATCAACAAAGTACATAGCAGCACTGTGTTTTATTAATAGATATAATGGAATTAGTAAGAACTTTTCTAAACTGTTTTAATCAGCCATGTCACAGAACTCAATTCCGATCGAAAATGGTTTTGATTCCGTAAATTTAATCTTTAGAAAACGAAAAACGAACTCATAATACCAATTTATAGAGACAATTAAATAATTAATTTTATTATTTTTTTAATTATCTATTTGATATTTAAATAAAATGTTAAAAATTTCAAAGTTAATGTCAGCAACAAGAAAACTTTTGTCGTTTTTAGATGCATCCCTTAAATTTCTTCTTCGTAGCTTTTCAACTGCGTTTTGATGTCTTTATTCATTTAAAACAGCAACAATTGAAATTCCGAGCATTTTTAAAAAATTTTGATCACTTTTATTTTGTTTTTGTTTTTCGTACCAACTGTATAAATAAAATGTACTTTTTAGACCTCCATGGTACCATTTTGAATATTTGTTAAATAATCATAAAACTTTACCACAAATTTACTTTATCGAAAATTTGATATATCTTATAGCAACATTATTGCGTTAATTGTCGCGATTATCTAAAAATATTCTTATTTATGAAGTATCGAGTCATTTGCGAAAAGTTAACCTTGGTAAATATATATATTTCCAAAATAACTAGAATTATTATTGTAAGAATAAAAGAAATAGAAGAGTTAACTTTTAACGATTTTGAAATCCTGATTAACTACATTTTAAGCTTTAGTTTTTGAATTCAGCCTCAAAATCATTTAATGTATATGAATATGTCAAAGGCTCATATTGTCCGATAATTCAACCAAAAATTTATTGTCGTAATAATCATCTTATAGATAAATTCTGTGACATGGCTGATATTTATCTGTTTCATCTGAAATACCAAATGTTGATGAAACAGTATTTTGAAATTGTACCATATGACTCGTGGTAGTACCAGGATACCAACTGTGTTTAATATGTATCAAAAAAAAAAGTACAATTGTACCATGTTGGCCATCAGTGCTGTATACTAAATATTATTAGCATTTTTAAGAGAATTTTCTCTTTTGTTAAATAAAACTTATAGCATATCCTTCATTAAGAGAAAAAGATAACTGTCTAATAAAAGTTTGTCTTCCGAAATATTTTTATATAAATAAAATTTAAAAATATAGGCTTCTTTTAAAGATATTATTCTTTATAGAAATTATTGTTCGCTATATACTAAATTTTGATACTGACTGTAACTATTTCACTTTTTCTATAACTTACAAAATTGAGAAAAGTTTTGTTTATTAAGATTGATTTAAAAATAGCAAAATTGTTTACTGGTATAAATGTAACCAAAATCAAACCTAAATAAGTCTGAAAGCCTACAAGTATTCCATTTCAAGGGCTATATTAATAAATATATTTAATAAATTTATTTCATTTAAAAATGTTCTATATGTCTAAAATTAAACTTATATGTAAGAATTATATTGTTTATTTTAAATGTTGAAGTTAACAAAAAGTCTGCTGGTATTTAACATTGTTATCATAAATTTCTTAATAAAATGACAAATATTTCTTTGCAAAAATATAATTTATTAATTTACAATAGGCGTAACTAATTTAAAAAAACCTTAGCCACACACTATATTAATGTATTAAATGATAGTGAATTTTTGTTTAGGTCATTATCAATGTAAACGTATTAAAAAAACTAGTATCTGTTTTTTTTTTCATTAAAAAGAAATAAATTTTTTTTTATTAAAATAAAATGGATTCAATTAAAAGTTTATTAACCCTAAACTTAAACTTATATACATATGTATGTATCTTGTATTGTGATTAGGAATGCCAATCCCGATCCCCAAAAATCGCGTGATTTTCGGGATTTGAAAAATTTGTTTTAAAAAATCCCGGGATTTTTCGGGACTAACAAATCTTAAAAACTAGTATTTGTTTACAAAGTCATCAACAAAAATTTTAATTTTAAAACGTTTGTCGAAGAAATAAAGGTGAAATACCCATATATGTATCTTATATACATATGGGGTATTTCAAATTTTTTGAGCACCTGCTGAAACCGACATACTGTGGCTCTTATTCCTTTAAGTTTTATGAATTGAAAAAAAAACGTTGTACAGGGTTTGGATGACTATACTTGAAGGATATGACGTGCAAAGTTTTACGTTGAAAAGTCTTCACCTTAAGAATTGGTGGTCATCTAAAATTCGAAAAATTAAAAAAAGGACTTGAAACTTGCAATAGTTTTTTTATCCATTCCGTTTTCTTTGTAATAGTTTTTAGCTTTCAATACAAAATATAGTCACTAGACTTGGAGGATATATCCACAAAAAAAAATTTGATATCGTTGCATGTGGTTTACAAGTGAAGCGAAAATTTTCCGAATTTTGAACTTTTTGAAGATTTTACATAGGGTTTTTGCGCCGTTTAATAAAAATGAGTTTTAAGTGCAGAATTAAAAAAACTGCGTAATTTTATAAAGTTTGAGGTATATCAAGTTGGTGTCAGCGCACCAATAACGGATCACGGAGATCACAAACTTAAAAGAAATTAGCGTAAATTTTGTAAAAATGTATCTTTTTTGCGTCTGACAATCTGAATTGTCTTTAAAGTTGGGTAGTGTATTGGGTGATGTGAGTAACTTCATAAAGGGTACCTCCGAGGCGAAAACCCATGGCATGGGAACATGTTTAGGTATCTAAATAGATTCTTCGCGGCGGACTAAACTGATAAAGTGCAAAAAAGGAAAATAATTTTTTTTCAACCCGGGCGCGTGCAGCGGCAGTTTTTCCCAAACACATTTCGCTTTGTGACAACTAAAGCGCTGTATCAATTGCGCTGAAACGTACATCGAATAGAAGGCTTTACTGAGCTTGATACTAAAATTGAAAACGCAAGAAAAATTTTAAAGATTTAAAATTTTATGGAGGAAAAAAATGTTCCTAACCTCAAAAACTGTAATTTTTATATTTTTTTTAATTTTTAACTTAAAATCCAAAAAATTTACTTCAAATAAATAGATTTAGAGGAGTTAGTCCGCTTTCACACGTTTCAAATCTGACTCTTCAAGGCAAATATTTTTGGGTGATAAGGGAAAAGGGGTACATACTCGTACTTGAAGTTACTAGTCAATTTTCTAAATTTATTTATTTTAATATTTAACTTCACACTTAAATATGTTTTACGTAAGTCGTTACGTCAAAACATATTTAACTCGGCATATTTATCTTCACACACATTGTTTTGGAAGGTGAGAAAGTATTGTTTATGCAATCAGAATACAATAATTTGCTAACAAATTTCTCAACAAACGATGTAAACGATGTTTTTCGTCAGCTTCATTCATATATTGATAACAAAATTAAATCCAGATTCTCTTTACTATAGATACATTAATATTTTTAAGAAGCTTTTTGTTTTAATATGCAACAAAAATCCCGAAAATTCCGATCCCGGGATTTATTTATGAAATCCCGAATCCCGTGATTTGAAAAACCAGTCCCGTTTGGCATCCCTAATTGTGATACCTTTTTTTTATACCCTACACCACAATAGTGGGGAGGGTATATTAGATTTGTGCTAATGTTTGTGACGCCAAATAATGTTTTATTTTTTTTTATTTGTATTAGTTTCGCAGTTTTGCATTCTCTGACTGTTGGAATCAACAGCATAACGAGAACTGTCTGAACTGTTGCTGCGTCTACGCCTACGATCGACTCAGAATCACTCCCTGAGTCGATTTAACGATGTCCGTCCGTCCGTCCGTCCGTCCATGTAAAGCAGAGTACAAGTCGCAATTTTGAAAGTTTGGTACGTGATATTTTTTCGGCCCAAGGATGGATGGCTTTGAAACTGGTGGAAATCGGTCCCTTATTTAACCTGGCCCCCACACAAATGTCCTCCCTAAATATGAGTTTAACTATCATAAATGTTTGAATTATGCAAGTATCCAAACAAATTTCACCACAAATGAGTAGTAAATGAAGCCAAATCGCATCTACAAATTTTGTTAAGATCGATCCATAATTGATCATAGCTCCCATATAAGGCACACTTCCGAAAATCACTTTAAAGAGCACAACTCTTTTAAAAATGTTGGTATCCAAATATTATTGAACACAAATATGTTTCGTATATATACAAATAATATGATAGAATTTTATGATGATCAGTTTATAGTTAAGTACCATAAATTTCTTAAAACTGTTGTTTTCCAAATATATACAAGTATTTATATTGAAATAAAGTATAACATACATAATATTTATATTCACGGAAGTCATGGCACTAAATTTTTGGACGATCGGTCCATAATAGGTTATATCTCCCATATAGCGCCTATTTCTGAACAACTGTTTTATACATATTCTGGGTGTAGGGTATTATATGGTCTGGCTTGACTATACTTTCTTACTTATTTTAAGATTTAAATGTGCTTAGGCGTAATTTATTTGTTTGAAATAAATACAATAAAAATATTAATGATCATTATATAAAAAACAAATTTAATATTTTTCAAAATTTAACACACATACTAATTAAAAATCTATTTTTAGCAATGCTTTATATTTTTTTAAAATTTTTTTTGTTTGTTTTCTTTTTTGCTCAAAATTTTGGGGGTTAATGCACATTTTATTGAGAAAGGTTATTTATTTATCATTTTGTGTTGACAAAATTTTATTAGTCATTACGACAAATAAAAAATTAAATAAATATATATGTATGTATATAGTATATAAGTTAATTTAAAAACATGTTTATTTGGTTTTCAATTCCTACACACGCTTTATGAAAATGTATGCCAAAAATTATTGTATGTAAAGTAAAGTAAGTTTTGTAGTATATTGCACTGTAGAAAACCTGCTTATTATATAAGGAAGTTTTGTAAAAAAAAATTTGAAAATATTTAGTATTTTTATATTGTAGATTTATTTTTGGTGCTAGCAAAACTGTAAAAGGGAAGTAACTATAACTTAGTAGTTGAAAATGCTGCCAGTAGCATTTTAGAAAAATGTTATACTTTGTTAATACTTTTCTAAAAAAGTAGTAACTTTTATAAAATTTTTAATGAAATTTAGAAAAATTATAAAAGTGAACCTGAAATTATTATTATTTTTCAATATTAAAATAGCATTAGATATACATACTACTTTTTCATAAAAGTTTTGAATTCATTACTTTTTTGTCTGCAACTCGAATTCATAATTTTTTGTCTACAATATACATTACCAAAATTTTAACTATAAGAAACTGAAATTTGTTATAAAAATTTTGCAAAAAGTTCTAAATTATTTAGTACTTTTTAACAAAAAGTAGTAAATTTACAAAAAAAAAATTAAAGGAATGCTTAAAACGTGTAAAAGAAAGTTTAAAAATATAGTTAATTTTAAATTTTAAAATAGTCGTGAAAATACTACTTTTTAATAAAAGTTTTAAATTGATTATTTTTTTTTATTTAAAATATATTTCCGCAAAATTTAAACTTCAAGATAATGTATTTTTTTTTGAAAGTAATTGCAATAAGTACATAGTACAATATTTAGCACTTTGTTTCGAAAAAAATAATAAATTGCATAAAATGTTCAATGAAATTTATTAGAATTATAAAAGCAAACCTGCAGACATTATTATTTTTCAATTTTGAAATAGTAGTAGAAATACTACTTTTTCATAAAAGTTATGAATTTATTATTTTTGTATACAATATATTTTACCAAACCAGAAACTGAAAGAAAATTATATTTTTTTTTATAAAATGTTGGCAATGAGTACTAAATTATTCAGTAACTAATTTAATTTAGTACTAAATTATTTGGTACTTGTTAACAAAAAGTAGTAAATTTACTATAATTTTTAAATTAATGTTTTCAGCATAAATTTTCTAAAACGTTGGAAAGCATTAATTATTATTATTAAATTTTAAACTGGTAGTAGAAATACTACTTTTTTTAAAATTTTACTTTTTTGTCTAATTTTTATAAAGAAAATATCATATATGAAAATGTTATAAAATCTCTCTCACGCCACTTTTTACTATTGTTTAAAAAGGTTACTTCCCTCTTAAAAGCTGTCAAACCATGAAATTTAATCTTGTTTTATGCAAACATTGTGTTAATATAGTCTGTGTATTTAGTAATAATGCAATGTTTAATGTAAACACAATTAGAACATGTAAACAAAAAAAAAAAAAAAAAAAATCTGCAATCAGGTTTATGCGAATATTAAAATACCCTACATGAAAATAAACAAAAATTGATCTAAATTAGTGGTCGGATAATAATTTACGAATGCAAGCGACACCTGTCAAACTCCTCAAAAGGTAAGAAGATTGTGCATTGAAAACACAATCAGAAAATTAGTTTTATGCAACATTACAATACATTTACAAAAATGTGTCATATTGTGTTTTTTTTGAACAACCACTGGTACAAAGGCATAGAACACAAATTTAAGTTTGATCGAACAAAGTGTTGTCAATAATCTTTAATTTGTAGATCACTTTATTACAACAGCCACACTTCTAACCTCCAAAGTTGCAACATATGTAACATACCTATATGTTATATAACCTAATACTTAACAAACTTTACCCCACATACAGTATACATAACGTGACCAGACGGTTTTTTTTTATAAAAAAGCGGGCTTTTAAGGATGAAAAAGCGGGATTTTGAAATTATGATATAAAAAGCGAGTGTTTTAAATTAATCGCATATTTACAATTAAATTTTAAACGTTTTTTTTTATTGTAAAATCATTATTTCTAGAACTAGCTTGAGAATATTTAATGACAGCGTTTTAACAAATATGTGCCGCAAAAACTTAAACAAACTATGCCAAGGAATCGTAGTGTAGGAGTGTTCTAGTGATTAAAAACGAATTGTTCAGATTAAACCAAAATTTTGATTTCGACCGGAATTCTTTTAAAAATTAAAACCTTATTAAAGGTTTCAGCAAACCAATACATAGTTTAAATCATTCGGATACATGATGGAACTAGAAATAAAACAATTTTTCAAATTAAGTATTTAAAACATATATTTATATTTTGGCGGTTTAAAATTTATCAAAGTTACCAATTGCTTGCCAAATTGATTTGTGGAAAAACTTTAATCTTTCGAAAAAAAACCTTTTAAAAAAACATTCGAAGTTTTTGATCTGAAGCACTTCAAAAAAAATAACATTTAAGAAACCGGAAATCAATAGCAGAATCAATATTTTTTTAAAATAAATCAGCCATTTGTAAACGTCTGGCGATCCGGACAAAATTTTACATGGGCGTAGCCAAGCATTAGAGTTTATGTTTTGAACATGGGCGGTCACACTTGTGGGCTTGAAGCGTGTGCTCTTATAATTTTCAAATTAAATGCATTTGAAAATACAAATTTCAAAATATATATATATATCCTCAGACCTACTTTATTGCTTAAACAGCAAAATAATACACAGACACAATATGAAACCAATATATTTTCCCAGTCAAAAAATATAGTTTAGGCCATATGTTCTAAAATGCCAAAACTGGGTATACAAAACGATAAACTATTTTGAAAACCTAAATGTATGTATCGAAAGAAATGTGGACATTTGAAAAAATTCCATTTGTAAAAAATATATTTTTGTGAATTTCGCCTCATTTTTTGGGAATTACTGGATTCAAATATTATCATAGTTTTTATTTTAACATTTCCTTTAAAATTAGCAAAAATCTGAAACAGTAAAGCGCAGGATTTTGGTTTAAAAAGCGGGTTGTAAAATCGAGGCGGGATGAGCTGTAAATAAACGGGATAATCCCGCCAAAAGCGGGATGTATGGTCACGTTAAGTATACAGTATGAAAGGGTTTAATATAATAGAAAAACGAACACACATTTAAACAAGTTGCAAATCATTATAACCGTCTGTTAGTAAATCATCTAATCGTCTGCTAAGCATTTTAGTTTACAACATTAACTAAACCCCAACGATTTATAATGTTGCACGAGAAAAACTGCGCTTAAATATGAAGACCACAAAAGTGTGTGTCTTTTTTTTTAACAGATTATGATGGGTATGGTAAAATATTATGCAACCTGTTGTAGCAGGCTGTTAAAGAACAACAACAACAATATATAAAAAAATAAATCACTAATTGAAACACTTATTTTTTCCAAAGCTCATAATTAAAATAATTTATGACGAAAATTTTCTTTCAGAAAAAAAGCCAGCGAACTGTGAGCATGAATTATGAGAAAAATGTGTAAAATGTATTAATTTATACTCATTTGTAGTTCATACAAACAGACAGTAATGCCTAGAAAATTACTTTAAACGGAAGCGCTTAATAAACGTGTTAACAAAAGAAAATAAAATGTGTAACAATTTTGCAAATGAAAATGAAATTTTATTGTAAAAGTTTAATGAAGATATAATTTTATTAATATATTTATGTAGGTGCAATATAATTATACAATACACCACCATAGTGGAGAGAGTATATTGAATTTGTGCAGATGTTTGTAACGTAAATATTAGTCCACCTTAAATTATACCGATCAACTCAGAATCACTTCCTGAGTCGATTTAACGATGTTCGTCCGTCCGTCTAGCTGGATGGCAGTCCAAGTAAAGCTTGTGTGTAGAGAACAGGCCGCAATTTTAAAGACATTTCGATAAACATTGGTACATTAAATTTTTTCCGATGGGATTAAAATTAATTTAAATCGGTCCATTATTTCACCTAGCTCCCATACAATGTCCTATCAAAATAGGACTTTATCGGTCATAAATGTTAGATTTATACACATATACGTTGGATTGACTTTTTGAGTATGACTGAAGGTCTTGGAATTTCGTTTAATAATTCTTAATTTTTACTTAAATTTGGTGTTTTGTCAACTATCCGAAGAAATTCTTCTTTCTAGATTGTTGTCTATTTTTCTTGGACGGCCAGTTCTTGGTTTGTTTGCTATTGTTCCGGTTTTTTTTTTGAACTGTTGAATTTCGTACTGAATGGAAGACGGTGGTGGTCTTTTTACAATTTCGCTTATTTCAGGTATAGATTTCCTTCATTCTGCAGATTAATTATCATTTTTTTTCTATTCATTGAAATTTGCTTATTTTCGCACTCCATAATTATATTATTTTTTTAAATGTCACTTCAGTCTAGAACAAACAATATTGAAGTTAATTACCAATAGAATTTCGATTTTAAAAAATCCGTTGTTAGTCCATTATGATGCAAAAAAAAAAGTTGTACGGAAACTTTTTTGTGTGAAAAATAGTATTGCCACATTAATAAATATATAAATATTTTTTGTGTTAAATTGTATCTCGATATAAACACTTTTAAAAGATTTATACATGCCTTTATGAGAGCTTTGACTAATTATTAAAATCATCATAGTCTGGGGTTCCCGCAATAACCTTCAAAGTTGAGACTTTGAGCTAGTCTATGGTGGATTCTGAGAGCGCACAACAGCGTGTTTATATGAATAATGTCGGATTTCAATATTTTCTTCATGTGCGATTGCGGGAAAATGTCTGTTAAGTTGGCTGTTTCGTCGTAAGGTTGGTGGAATGTCTCAAGTAGCCGTAATCCTCCCAAATAGTCACATTGCCGTCATATACCGGGATATATTTCGAGTGTGAGTAATCGATAAGCTTGGCTGATACTGATGCTAACAAACCTAAAAAATACAATAAAGTCTTAAAGTCCTACTATTAATTTATCTTATATTGTCCTTATGGACCACCCTCCCCCCAATCAGAACCGTGGTTCCTAAGTCATCTTGTGCTGTTTTCTCAGTATACAGTGGGGTGAGCTTATTTCCTAATCGTTTGTTGTTCCTCACCTCTTCTCCTACTTCAAAAATGCTATTTTTCCTTGATGGGTTATGCCTTTCTAACTGAATATTTTGAGCTTTGATAATTTTATCTGTTATCACTTGCTCGAGTTCGGACATTGTGACATGGATTACTTCTACCGGCTTTTTGTTAGTAACAGAATGAATTGTCTGATTATAGCTGCCAGTATCATAAGTTCAACTGTGTCACTACTTTTTCCCTCAGTCTTAAGACATCTAGACATTAAGACATTTAGGACATCTAACCTGTCCGTTAGAGGTACTATGGAGTAGATTTTCTAATAGACATAATTGTCTCGGATTTTAATGATGGCTCATTTTGCCTTTGGAAAATAGTTCATTATTTGCATGACCGCAGTATTGTGTGAGATGGTACGGGTTGGACTACTGCAAATTTCAAGAGTTTATCCACACATGTAAAGAAATGTTTTCGGTCTGTAGAAAAGACGTTTTAAAGAAATTTATGGTTGTTAAAGTGACTTTCGAAAATGTGGGAGCTATGAACAGAAGAAAGGATATCGTTAAAGCGACACAGAAAGGGATTCTGAGTCGATCGGTATAATTTAAGATGGGTTGAACTAATATTTATGGGCGTTACAAACATCAGCACAAATCCAAACACCCTCACAGAAAAAATTAAAATTGATTTTCAATTAAAATATTCGTATATTTAATTAAACATTTAATTGAAAGTGGACCGATGAAGGAATTTGTAGTATCAAATAAAATATTTTGTAAAAATTTAATTAAAAGTAGTTTTAATTAAAAAAAATATTATATTATTTAATTGAAAATTGTTTTTCAACTAAAAATTTAATTGATATGATTAAAAGTTTAATTAAAAATCAATTAAGACTCAATTAAAAGTTTAATTAAAATTTGTCGGGCAATAATTTTTTCTGTGCTCCTTATTATGGTAGTGTAGAGTATAAAAAGTTCTCACCTACAAAATCTTCTTTTTTACTATTACAACTTCTGCAAAGATTGTACTAGTAATTTACATTACTATAAAATGTAATACCATTTATTTACCAAACAGCCCCACTGTGCTGTCTACTAATAGTGTACATAAACAATTAACATTATCGTCATTAATAATGTCTTAAACTTTTTAAAGTATTTCTCAATTAAAAGCCATATTTTTTCCAAAAAATCACAAAATATTCTTATCCATATGATTTATAAAAAACATAATAACAATTTGTACATACGCAGCTATAAATTAAGTACCCAAAAATAAATACATAAAAAAAAATCTGCCACCTACAGCATAAATATATAACCTAAAAAAATAAACGAAATTTCAACAGAATTCCTTACAGACCCAATCCAAAACCATACAGCCATAGAAGACAAGAGTGAGTACTAGATTCCATTATGCAACAAGCAGTTATCGCTATTACCACCAACATATGTTCTACGGAAACAAAAACGATTAACAAGAAAATTTACAACCAATAACACAATATTTTAACATGCAACATGAGCAAGGAATTCATTTCATTTATTCTTTCATTCAAATTCACAAAAGGCTTGTCATTTACTTTAGCTTTTGCTTCTACAATAACGTAGAAGCGAGCGAGTGTGGTATCTATCTAAAACACCCCCAAAAAAATACAAAAAAAAAAAGATATAAAACATAATTTGCAATTTGTCTTGAATTAAATCAACAAAAAATTTATGGAATTTTTACAGAAAAAAACTTACTCTCTCATGTAGACACCAAACGCAGCTGTGATAAATGTTTAAGGTTTTTTAATAATTCTTTAATAGATTCTAGAAACTCATATTTATTTTTATATTTTAAATATCATGATCGTTATTATTTTATATATTTTGTTTTATGACCCATTAACAAACTGAAACTATTTAGAAAACATGTCTAATGGTTTATGGAACTGTTTCAGTATGTGTGTGTGGTTTTTTTTTTTTGTATTTATTTAAAGGTAAGAATTTAATTTATAATTTATTACTCAGGCAAGATCGAAATATTTTATATCTAAATAACAACAAAACAATGTTTAATGAATATGGAAACATGGAGTGTTAAAAGAATTTTGACAAATTTTATCACTGGCGACATGTAGAGCAGCAAATATTTTGTGTTTTTTAGTTTTAAACATATTTTGTTTAATTACTATAATTTTAGCATTTGAAAAGTGGGATAAATTGTCATTTGCAGATAAATAAGATAGAAGTTGTTGTAAAATTAAAAATTAGAAATACGGAATGGATTATTTTGTTTAGGATTTTGAATACGTTTATTGAAATATTAAATGTATCACCCACCCCTATCGTGAATAAAAATTCCACATGAAATTTGTTCCCTTTTATTTTTTTAACATTGAATTTAAATAGGAAAAATGTGAAAAGGGAACAATATTCATGTGGAATTTTTATTCACATATACACCCCATGTATATGATTCAGAGCAAACAAAAATCACTTTTAATAACTTTACAGAAACTGTAGTGGTCCTTACACCTTCTTGCACCACCATAGTGGGTAGGGTATATTGGCAATATGATTAGTCCAATATTACCTTAACATATATGGATCGACTCACAATAACTTTTTGAGACGATTTAACGATGTGTGTCCGTCCAACTGATAGTCGAGGTTTCTTGCCCAGAGACCGAGAGTTTAAACTTGTCGAATTGAAAATAGATTGATATTCCTCATACAAGTCACCTGGACTGATGATATGTAAAGCTTGTGCGCAAAGTACAGGTAGCAATTTTAAAGATATTTCGGTAAAAATTGGTACATAATATTTTTTGGCGGCTCTAGGGCGATTGGGATTGAAATCGGTCCCTCATACAAACGTCCTTCCGCAATAGTGGTTTATCGGTCGTAAATGTTTGATTTATTCACGTATCCAAACCAACTTTGCCACAAATAAATTGTACATGAAGCTTAATCACATCTACAAATTTTGTACAGACTGGTACATAATTGATCATAGCTCCCATATAAGGCCCACTGCCGAAAATCATTTTAACGACCATAACTCTATGAAAAATGTTGGTCTCAAAATAATATTTAACACAAATATGTTTTACATATACATACACAAATTATTCGGCTCAATTTAATGATGATCGGTCTATAATTAGTCATAGCTCCCATATAAGGCCCAATTCCGAAAATCATTTTAACGTCCATGTCTTAAAAATGATGGTATCCAAATAAAATTCAACACAAATAAGTTTCATATACGAGTATGTTGTAATGATATTAAGATAGTTAAATAGATAAATACTTGGGGGTGGGTAAACAAGTTAATGTGGCCCGTTTTTAATGGAAAACTTATTACAAAATTTATAAACCTAAGCCGGAGGCATATATCAACGTTGCTGGCAGTAAAAAAGTGTTACTGGGTGCTGGTAAAATCGACTCAGACTCCTCTTTAACGACTATTGTCTCAGTTGCAAGCACACAAAACAAAAGAAACATTTTTTTACTTTCTCTAAGAACACCCAACCAACCCTAACTAACAAGAGGCCAATTACAAACTAACTAATCTAAATGAGTCATCTGGCTCCAGACGTAATGACCACGGCTACATGTTGGATGTAGTACATTCCTCATCAGCATACATTAAGTAACTAAGGAACATTACATCAGATAACTGGTGTGGTCTTGTCAAAACACGGTAATAAGAATAATCGAAATTATGTGAAGTTAAGTGCTTGAAAAAGGTAGTTGATGGATTGAAGCTTCTGGAAAACTGCATTTTAAGTTGTAAACCTAATGACTAAGAAACATTACATCAGAAAGTTGATAGGATTTTCTGAAAAACTGAGCATTTTGTGTTGTAAACTTGTCTCCGAGTACTTTTTAAATTTTTAACATACGCATTTGCTAACTGGCTTCGGAGATTCCCAATTGTTTAGTGTTGAAACAATTTCTCACTATGTGCTTCTAAAATAAATCGAGTTTTCAAATAATTGTTTGTCGGGTCGTGTTAAGGAAAAGCTTCAGATTTTTAAATTGAGATTAGGTACTTTTTAATAAGAATTCGCCTTTAATAGTTATGAATAAAAAACTTACAGTAGCTCCAAACGAAACTCGTACAGCAAGACCTTTTGTATATATGTGAAAAGAGAACAAATTTCATGTGGAATTTTTATTCACGATAGGGGTGATTATTTTTCTCTATCTAATTTTCAATGTAATGTTATTACTTTTTTAAATAATTAGCTAATGGTTTCTAAAATACAAAATTAGCTTTATAAACTTTTCGTAAATTTAAAAATTATCGCTATTAGGACAGAAAATGTTTATTTTCAAACATATTTATATTTAACATAAGCTACTTTTCTGAAATAAATAGTTTTTATTATTATTATTAAACCAATTTGTCTTAATAAGATACCAAAATCACGAAATCCGGGATTTGAAAAATCTACTCTCGTTTGGCATGCCTACTGTACAGTGAGTAGAGCAATTCCTAATAATTGAACTCTTTGCAAATTACCAGTCGATGTCAGTTCAATTAGAATTCTTACAGGAAATCATTGTAATGCACATTTGTTTGGCTGTATCATTTTATAAAAACTTTCCAAATATACTAGTTCGTATAAACATTTTAATACCTTTACTTTCTTTAAAAATGCAGCTTCATTTTTTTAAGACCTTTTTAAAATTTAATTAATTAAATTTTTATTTCAACTTTATCTGTGTATGATTTAATAGAATGACAAAAAAAATGTTTTAATTGTTGTACAGACACTGCAGTATTTAAAGAAAATGTACAAGTACTTTTTACTTTTTTATGTGAATAATAAAAAATTTTTTAATAAATTTTTTGTTATAAAATAGTAATTACTGTATTGATGTTTACCATCATATATACATAAATATATAAAACAAATACACAATAAAAATCTCTAACCAAAAGTTGCGGCTATGCAAATTTAAAATTTTATAGCGCTGAATACATTTTGGGACAATTTAAAGGTGTAAGTGTAACTCTATCATTTTAGGAGGGTGTAACTTTAATAAAGTTGTCAACCATAAATCCAAATATTTATTACCTATAACTTTGGTGGGGTTTTTCTTCTCTGACAATTTTTTTTATTGCTTTATTTGAATTCACATATTTTAAACAATGTTTTTCCTAAAACTCATGTAAAAATTGTTGTAAATGAAATAGTAAGACGGGCGGCATATGGTTACATTGTTAGATGGATGGATAGACCATGAGTAGTAGTTTGAGATGAAACCAAAAATTTCCTTACAACGAAAGTAAAATAACAACTTTTATTAAAAAAGTGTAAATTATACGAAAAATTGTCTGTACGTTAGTTAATTTTGTTGCTGCTGTTGCTGTTGTATCTTTTTTTTGGGACAGATTGCTGTCTTATATTTTTATGATCGATTTTTTAAATTGCTTGTTTTTTTTTTGTTTAGCAACTATCAGAAAAGTTTACAGTTTTGTTTTTTTTTACAAGATTTAAAATACATACATATGTACTAGGGATGCCAAGCTCAAAATCCCGATTCCAAAAATCCCGGAAGTTTTTCTTTTTATTCTTCGAAATAAAGGGGAAATAATTAAATTAATTCAAGTTTCGAACTTTTCATGAATAATAAATAAAAATGCTTTTGTTTCAAGCTCGAGGCCAGTATTGAAAATAAATTTTATTTTATTTATTTTTATTATATAATTTCATTTTATTTATTTTTATTATATAAAATGGCAATTTAAATTAATTTAAATTATTTCCAATAAATAAAAATACTCTTGTTTCAAGCTCGAGGCCAGTGTTGAAAATAAATTTTATTTTATTTTATTTATTATATAATATAATAAAATTTAAATTAATTTAAATTGTCAAACTCGAACGCACTATTTACACTATTTACACTATCTACAGTTTTTGGAAATAGGAATTTTTTATATAAATGGCTTTACTTGATTTAACCCTTCTTTGCATGATTTTTTCTCTATTGGTGTAATAAAACAAAGGGATATACCAAATTCATATTCAAAATTCAAGGAAAAATGGTTAAAAAAATCTTTGTATACCTATATGTATTTAAATTATGTATAAATTTAGCAAAAAACAATACTATGAAAATTTCCATCATTAGTTAGATCATTAGCTTAATACTAAATAGAAATAAATGAATGCATTCAGTGTTATGATGGAAATTTCCATCATTATGCAAAGAGATGAAAAATTGGTTTTACTTAAACAAATAGTTGTCATTTTAAATCCGATTAAAGTAACAGACAAAGCTCTAAAAATCTGTCGATGTTGCCTTTTTATTTATGCTCAAAGAGATATCAAAAAGTGATCTGCTGAAATCTCTCTTTAAAAGAAACCAAAAAAAGAAGGATGATTTACTTACACAACACTTTTAAATTTTTGGAAACACCCAAACAAAATTGAAGAGTGAATTTGATAATGAGATAGAAATGATGTTTGTCATTAGAAATGAATGAAAAATGTTGACTGCGAAACAAATGCAATAATGAATGTAATGTAAATATGTAAAATACCCCCATAACATCTAACAATGTCTGTAATAACATGGAGTAGAATACCGAATAAGAATTATTTGTTTCGGAGGGTAAGAAAGTATTGTTTATCCAATCAGAATACAAGCATTTGCTAACAAATTTCTCAACAAACGATGTAAACGATTTTTTTCGTCAGCTTCATTCATATATTGATAACAAAATTAAATCCAGATTCTCTTTACTATAGATACATTAATATTTTTAAGAAGCTTTTTGTTTTAATATGAAACAAAAATCCCGAAAATTCCGATCCCGGGATTTATTTATGAACTCCCGAATCATGTGATTTGAAAAACCAGTCCCCTTTGGCATCCCTAAAATGTACGTATTATGTACATACATACATATTTAGGTATATTTGTAAATACATGCAAAGAAAAAATATTTACTTTATTTTAATAATGATTTATGAAATGGGAAAGTTTGTAGTAAGCATATTTATTCATTAAATAATTGTTGTTGACTGTAACCTATATTTAAAAAAAAAAAAAAAACTACAAAAACAAAAACACTGCTGTATTCTAAGCTAAAAATCTGTGTTTGAAATTTCATTGTGGCAACTAAATTATGCTTGTTAGCTTGGTTTGTGTGCCAAACATGAGTTAGTAGGCTTGAGTGGGTCTATAGTACTATCAATCTTTAAAATCTATTAGTTTTTATTAAAACTACACTATTTCCTATTGTGTTTCACAAAAGTTTAAATTATATTTTAGACATTTCTCCTTATATTTCACAAATTTATTTGCAATTATAAAATTCTTAAAAATAATAGAAAATTTCTAAAATACAAATATAAATTCCTGATATATTTCTTTTGCTACTTCTTGTATTTTCTAAATAAATAAACACACAGCGATAAAATTTACAGGATATTTTTCATTAAACAAACAAATATCTGACAAGTATTTGAACAATTTGAAAATTTAAAATTATAAGGACAACAAATTGGTTCTCTATGTCCCTATCTCTCTAAATTTTAACTAAACAAATGATGATTATAGACTGTAGGAAGACTTAATTTAAAGCAAAATTTGAATCAAACAAGTACCTACGATTAATGATGGTTATGGACTGTAGAAAGACTTTCATCAAAGATAATTATGAACTAAACAAGTACCTACGATCAAAGATGAATTTAAACAGTATTGGGATTAAAGATTAAGACTAAATTTTGGACTGTTGTTGGGTGGGAAGGTCCATGGGGACCTTTTTAATTTTCAAACTGAAATTACTCCTTGATGGTCAATGAGAAGTATACCCAACGCCCACATGTATTCCAAGGATCGTTTATCTAGAATCGTCTAAAAAAGTTCAAGGCGAACCGACCAAGAGTTTAGTTTCTATTGCTATTTAAAGGTGTTTAGTACGGGAACGTGTGAATAGTTCGCTGGGACCTTGTACTGAAATTTCAAGAAATCATTAATAAATGCATGTTCTTTTGGCCTGTTTTAACATATCACAAACGTTTTCCTTGAATTTCAGTTACTTTATGGATTATTTTATTGTGCCTTTTCTAGAAAATATAAAAAACTTTCCTTTTTCTTTAAATTTTATTTACTTTTTTTGCAAATAGAAATAGGTCGTTGTGGACCTTGTACTTCGTATAAGGGCAACGAGTGACTCACTCATCGGAGGGTTAACGAAGTGCAATTACATAATAAATACCTACGACTAAAAATTCAAATTCATCTGTATAAAGTCAAAGTCTTACAAATAAACTAAAATATGGACTGTATAAAGTCCTTTATTGAAACAAAATTTTGATTATATAAAGTTGTATGATAGGAGCTAAATTAAGGCTGTATAGTGTCCTAAGATTGAAACTAAATTTTGACTGTTTTTTTTTTTAATTTATTATTCTAAAGGGGACAAGAAATTGCTAAATTGCGGGTAATTGGAATTTTTGCTCAATTTATAAACCAATGGAACTGAAATTTATAAATGTACTGCCATTCATTTTAATTCTACCAATTTAGTAAACTTAGAAAAGTGAAATTAAGCAAATATTTTCATAACTAAAGTAGTGATCCTCAAAAGAGAACATAACGTTATGTTCTTTGCATGATTATTTTTTTTTGTGAAAAAATCAAGGTGATATAATTAATACATGTTTAAAATTAAAAGAAAAATGGTTAAAGAAGGACCAAGGTCCTTTTTCAAGTGATTTTTTTGAAAAACCGTTATAATTTCCAATAAAACAAACTGTTAGAACTTGTGTTAGGCATTTATCTAGGAATCGTTCCCAATACTTTTTTTCCGGCCACTCTCAAAGAATTGTGAGAAAAGGACCAAAGTCCT
This sequence comes from Bellardia bayeri, assembly GCA_950370525.1. Lineage (NCBI taxonomy): Eukaryota > Metazoa > Arthropoda > Insecta > Diptera > Calliphoridae > Bellardia > Bellardia bayeri. The sequence goes on from OX493265.1 coordinate 68,596,173, forward strand.
TTTTCAAATTTCAAAAATCGTTATAAAAATGTTTTTAGTGTAATATTTTTACTTATTTGAATTTGCTGAGACATTTTTCATATGCTGAAAAATGATAAGTTTTTTGAATTTTTTCGAACTATTTTTGTGTTCAAAATTCAATAGTAAAGTTATATATTGAATTTTGAAGCTTTAGCATTGTCTCTGTTAAATAGTTAACATGACTCTGTTAACATAAATGCTTTGTGTCTAAATTATCTTCACGCACATTTTCTATTCACCCTAAATAGTTTGCAAAGACTAAACTTCAGATGACAGAGAACACTGGGACAAAATTGAGTATCCAATAGATTTATTTTGTGGCTAAAGTGTAGTACCAAATATGGATTACTTAGAGATAGTAAAGTGACAATTGACTTTACGATAGATTACCAGGGATGTACGAAATAATCAATAGGCTGCTTCTCTTTGTATTACGAGATAAATGAACCCAAAATTATATAAATTAATTACAGCCAAGTAATCAAACTTTTGTATAAAAAATATACACTGATTATTTGTAAAACTGCTGGGGTTTGTAATAACGTTCGCAAGACTAAATACTGTTTTGTTTGGGATGGATGGATGGACTGTATAAACTGAGGGATCGTTAAAGTGTTTCGAATAATTAATCTGAATAATATATATTCCCTGCTAATCTTACTATTTATTAAATTTGACAAACAATTTAATAAAACTCTCTTGTATAAACTTTTGTTTATTTAAAAGAAGTACATAGTTAGAAAGTCTAGATTGGAGAGCGAAAGTGATTATCGGTAAAAGAAGATGTGTGACAAACTGCATAATCGTTCAGTGTACTTCAGAGTCTATTTCGACCGCGTACAGGAGAGGGCGAAAGTGATTGTCTATGAGAGAAGAGTATCCAATACAATTAACTTATTCAAACATATTTCTATTTACTACTAATAATAATTCTTCACAACTGCTTATTCTTTTGAGGTCGATGTCCCTATGAATTATACCTCTATCTTAACAATATAAAAACAAAGAGTTTCTAAAAAGAATCCACTTTCTCTGTGTACTAAAAATTGTTACAACTCTATTTCGCAAAGGATTTTTAAACTTAGCTCTTAACGCACAAAGTAATTGTTTCAAACTTTTACTAAAATTATTTCTCATATATTCCGCCACCATTAAAAACGGAGTTTTAATTTTTTAATCTCAAATAACTACACAGTTATATACATATAATAAGCTTATTATTTCATGTTTTTGTTTGAGATTTTCCACTAAAAAATTAATATTTTTTTTCCAAATCTGCTTTAATAATATTAATACTCGTAAAACTCCACAGGTTTTTTTTTACACATGGTGTTAAACACAAATGTAAGACGAAAACAAACAGTAGTGGTTTTGTATTATTTTTACATTAATTTAAATTAAATATTTGTTTTTTTTTGTATTTGTAAATCATATAAAAAAAAGCAGCAAAATAAAAGTAAGTGAAATAATAGAAAAACGTATATACGAGTATTATGCCGTTAAATGGTCATAATTGTTTAAATAATATGATTATACACCTTAAAACACTGTATTAAATCATAACAATTTGTTTTTTAAAGAGAGAAACAAAAACATCATACAAAACAGGTAAGCGGGTATTCCAATTGGCAGTAGTGAATTTTTGTTAAGCTATGGGAATCATAAGTTTGAAAAATTAAGAAAAACTTAATTGGAACACTACAACTATTGTATATCTTGTGAATTGAAGAATTAATTCGATTACGGACCAAGCATGTTGGTGCTCATGGTTCGGGAGCAGAACTTCAATAAAACGTTTTATCCAGATTATGTGACTACGAGGTCTGATAAAAAAATAACCGTTATTTTCAAATTTCGTGAGTTACGTATGTTCGATTTTCACATTTTTTTTTATTTATTTATTTAATAGAAGAAACACATTTATCCCTTAGATACAAGTATAAAATATTGCACAGATTTGGCTTAGCCTGTTATATGTTATATGTTGGTAATGTCAGCCATTTTGGATTGTCAGTTTGTTTTTGACAGATAAAAAAGGTTAGTCGTGTTTTGGTGTGCTCTTCGATTTTTTACTATTCGAGAAAATGGATCAAAAAACCTGTATTAAGTTTTGTGTAAAAAATAAAATTAAATGCGCAAGGACATTTGAATTTGTTGACTGTGGCGTTTGGCGAGTCTACTATGAGCAGAACACAAGTTCAATTGTGGTATAACCGATTTAAGGAAGGCCGAGAAGATGTCAATGACAATGCTCGTCCTGGTCGCCCGAGTACGTCAACAACCGATGAAAATATTGAATCAGTGAAGAAAATGATTTTGGATAATCGTCGAGGTGGCTGATGATGTTGGCATATCGTTTGGCATGCGGCAGCGAAGATTGTTCCAATATTGCTAAATTTTGAGAAAAAAACAACGTCGCTCAGGGGCTGTTGAACATCGTCAACGACGAACCAGATTTCCTCAAAAAGGTCATAACTGGTGATGAATCATGGGTGTATGGCTATGACATTGAAACCAATCATCCCAATGGAAATGTCCAGAAGAGCCAAGACCGAAAAAAGCACGTCAAGTTTGGTCAAATGTGAAGGTTTTGCTCACTGTTTTCTTCGACTGCAATGGCGTGGTGCATCATGAATTCTTGCCACAAGGTCGTACGGTCAATAAGGAATACCACCTTGAAGTTATGCGCCGTTTGCGCGAAGCAATTCGTCAGAAACGCACAGAATTGTGGAAAAACCAATCATAGATTTTGCACCATGATAACGCACCAGCTCACACATCGATGCTTGTGCGTGAGTTTTTGGTCAAAAACAAAACCGTTATCATGCCTCAACCACCGTATTCACGGGACTTGGCCCCATTGACTCTTGCCTCTTCCCAAAAGATGAAAGACACCGATGAAAGGAAAGCGTTTTGCTACGATTAAAGAGATAAAAGAAAAATTGAAACAGGAGCTGTTGGCGATACCAAAAAGCGCGTTTGAGAAGTGTTTCGAGGACTGGAAAAAACGCTGGCATAAGTTATTATATCTGAGGGGGATTACTTTGAAAGGTGATAAATATATTATGTGGCATCAAAAAAATATGAAATTTATGAAATAGAAAATTCAATTATAACAGCTGTATTTTTCGTCGTAATAGTGCTTCATACGACCAATTTACACAGCGAATTGTACCGACTAATTCGTCGTGTTATGCGAAATTAGACGTTCGTCCCAGTTGTGTTTTTAGAATGAGTGCCTACAATCCATCATTTGATGCTAATATTTTAATTTGAACTGTATTAAAGTTAAACAATTGAACCTAAATTTTGACTATATAAAAAACTAAATAAAATCAAATTTAGGCTGTATAAAGGCCTACATTTCGAGCTAGATGATTGAAACAAAGGTTCGACTGTATAAATATCTACGATTGTATTTAATTCTGGCTGTATCAAGTCCTGCGATTGAAACAAAGTTTGGTTTTTATAAAGCCCTATGATTGAAGTTATAGTAAAATTTAGGCTGTATAAAAGCCTACGTTTGAAGCTAAATTTAGGGAGTATAAATCCATATGATTAAAATAAAGTTGTGACTGTATAAATGCCTGCGATTAAAGTTAGAAGACCAACGATTGCAAAAAGTTTTATTTGTATAAAATCCTATGGTAGATTTAGACCTGGGATTTGGTTTGTATAAAGTTGTACGATTGAAGCTTAATTTTAAAAGTATAAAGTGCAACAATTTATACTAAATTTGGACTGTACAAACCCTTTGATTAAAACTAAAATTGTAAATGCATAACTGCCTACATTTGATGCTAAATTAAGTCAGTATAAAGACCTATGATTGAAATATAGTTTTGACTGTATTTAATTTTAACATTGAAGATAAATTTAGACTGTTTAAAGATTTGCGCTTGAAACAACGTTTGGTTTGTATAAAGCCCTAAGATTTAAGTTAATTAAGACTGTATAAAATCCTACGCTTGAAGTGTAATGGGCAACAATTTATGCTGAATTTGGAATATGATTAAAGCTAAAATTTTATTAGAATAATTGCCTAAATTAGAAGCAAAATATGGACTACGTAATGTTCTGTATTGAAGCTGAATTAATACTGCAAACAGAAAAACATTTGAAGCGAAATATGAATTGCATAACAACCTAAAATAAAAGTAAAATTTGCACTGCATTTAAGCCAAAATATAGGCTACATAAAGATATAAATTTAAGTTAAATTTTACTGTTTAAAAATCTTCGACTAAAACACAATTTGGACTAAATTAGAAACATGTTATGGGCTGTATAGGAAATAGATTAAAGTTTAGTTTGGACTGTATAAATAATTTAAGCTAAAAATTGTCTGTATAAAGACCTAAAATTTAAGCTCGACTTTGACTGTATAAAGTTGATAAATTAAATCTAAATTTGTAGAGTTGTTGTTTTACCGAATTTTTGGATGGAATTTTTAAGGTGATACACGTTTTTAAAATAAAATTGATAGAATACAAAAATTTATATTTTATTGTAAAATATTTAAGTCGGTACTTTATGGCACCTTAAAATTATCTAAATATGTGATAAACTATTAATTTGTAAATTAATATTTTATTTTAAAAGTTTGGATTTTTTGGCCGAAAATTAGTTTCGGTTCTGTTTCGATCTGAAAAAAACTTATTTGGGTTGAATACTATAAATTTAACTCCTATAAAAGCCTGAAGTTAAAATTTTACAGTACAAATTCTTACGATTAATGTTAAAATTAAGGTACGGTCACATTTGGCAAATATTTGCCGAAAAAGACTTTACCACTAAATTATATATATTTGAACTAGGTTATTTATTTAAAACAAAACTTTTCTTTTTTAAGCCAAAGCACAACAAATATTTAGTTTGCTGTTTGATCTTGCAAAACACTTGTAAGAACAAACAACGTCAAACAAATTTGTGCTAAAACAAGTGGTTACGTTTTTTTGAGTAAATATTTCCAGACAATTAAATAAAGCTTATTTGGATTAAATTAAGACCTGTGACTGAAGCTAAAATTTGACTTTATAAAAAACATAAATTTAAGCTTATTTTGAACAGAGGCCTAAGATTAGATCAAAAATTTGACTGTAGAAGACCTACGATTAACGAAATACATGAACTAGAGTATAACCTCTTTTTTATTATACCCTACACCACCATAGTGGGGAGGGTATATTGGATTTGTGCTGATGTTTGTAACGCCCAGAAATATTGGTCCAACACCCACCTTAAAGTATACCGATCGACTCAGAATCACTTCCTGAGTCGATTTAACGATGTCCGTCCGTCCGTCCGTCTGGCTGGCTGTCCATGTAAAGCTTGTGCGCAGAGTACAGGTCGCAATTTTGAAGATATTTCGATAAAATTTGGTACATGATATTTCTTCGGCCCAAGGATGGATGGGATTGAAATTGGTGGAAATCGGTCCATTATTTCACCTGGCCCCCATACAAATGTCCTGCCGAAATTGGGGTTTACCGATCATAAATATTTGAATTATGCAAGTATCCAAACAAATTTTATCACAAATGTGTGGTAATTGAAACCAAATCACATCTACAATTTTTGTGCAGATCGGTCCATAATTACTCGTAGCTCCCATATAAGCCCCACTCCCGAAAATCACTTTAAAGAGCATAACTCTCTCAAAAATGTTGGTATCCAATTAATATTGAACGCAAATATATTTCATATGTATGGAAATAATACGGTAGAATTTTATTATGATCGGTCCAAAATTAGTCGTAGCTCCCATATAAGACCCTCTCCGTAATTCACTTTAAGCTCCATAAATCTTTTAGAAGTATTTATATCGAGATAAAGTTTAACACATAAAATACATATATCCACAGACATCATGACAATAAATTTTTCGATGATCGGTTCACAATAGGTATATATCCCATATAACGCCCATTTCTGAAAAACTGTTTTATACATATACTGGGTGTAGGGTATTATGTATATGGTCGGGCTTGACCGACTATACTTTCTTACTTGTTATTATTATTTTTTTTATTAATATTTTAGTAATTGTTCAAGCTTAAGGTATTTTTAATAAATTTTTTTTGGTTTTCGATATTTCGCTACGTCTTTGTGGAGCATCTTCAGGAATTTTTTTTATCGAAAATAAAAAATAAAAATTTTATTAAAAAAGACCTTAAGCTTGAACAAGTACTAAAGTATAAATAAATACATTGAAAAAATTACAATTACAATTCTCGTATGTTTAAAATTTTAACAATTCAGGACACTTTTTTAAATTTCAATTTGAAAAATTTATTTATTAACTTTTAATTGCTAAAGATTTCAATTTACTTTCGATTTTGGCACATACTAATTTATACCACTTTATTTAACGCTTTTCGCAAACTATGTGATAAACTTAATATTATCTTTTAAAAAACATAGAGGCGCGTATTACAAGTTAACAGCTAGAGCATGTAAAAACCACTCAAAAGATTAATAGGTGACTTTAAAGTATATTTATCTGAAAAGTAATTGAAATAAAATACCAAAACATGTACTCGTCGTAGTAAGTATTTATGTTTTGTGTTGTTTTTCTCCTTTTTTTTTATAAATATCTTCAAAGCTAAGACTGTAATAAATATTTTAATTAAATGAGGGGAGTTTCATATAATCAATTTATATAAAAATGGAAACTCTACACTAAGGCAGTTGAAAATTATTACACAATTCGAAGCAAAAAAAATTTTAAATAACTTACAAAACAAATAAACACAAAAACAAAGTAACAAAATTTATAAAGACACTAAATTTTATGAAAAAAAAAAAAAACAAATCAACAAGTGTGCCTGCCACAACATATGTACAATGACATTGAAAAATGTTATTTTTAATCCTCAATGTAACAACAACAAACACTGCAGCAAGGAAGTCAGTCAGCATGAAACAATATGGCTTTCAGTAAGGAGCTCGCTCTATCCACAACAATTGTCACTTACAAATTTTTTAACAATTTATAAAATTCAATACTTTTCTGAGTAACACTCTTTACACTTGAAAACCGAAAACAAACAAATAAAAAACTTGTGCACAGCAGGCACTCACTTTTTAATGCTTAATCAAAGGATCAAATTAAATCCTTGAAATAATTCAATTAACAACTTTTTTTCTTCTTAACGTATGATAATAAAAAAAAAGAATAAACTTCAACAAAAAATGTTCCGTTTACTATGAACAAAAAATAAAAAAAAAATATCCTTTAGTACATGTGTGTTTATAAACCGTTAAGGATATTTTATAGCCGTATTGTTTTTTTCTTTTACTATGATGCTGCAGTTAATAATAACGAACGAGCGTACGGTTAACGACCGGTGGTAGACCGACGCACGTACGTACTGAACGTACGTAAAACTAAATGAGAACTGAATTGTTTGAATTGGTTTTGTTGCAAATCAAGTGTATTTGAGTATGAGGCGAGACACCATCAAATGCACATACTTGCTCTTACATCTATCTTTCTATCCATCCATCCAGTCTGCCAGCCAGCCAAACAGCCACCACAACACTCTAGATACTAGATACGACACAACAAATGCACTTTTTCAAGACAATTGGACGGACGACTAGACAGACAGACCTAACGATAGATAGACAAACAAGCACTCTAGACAGCATAGACTATAAAAGCAACTATGTATGTTGACATAACCCAACATGTAAATAATGTTGAATGAGGGAGATATGAACAATATTAATAAAGACCTATTAATTAAGGTTAGTTAATAGTCTTTATGTAGTCCAAATTTAGCGCAATTCGTAGATCTTTAGTCCGAATTAAACTTGCATCAAAAGCCTTAATGTGGAGTCAATACTAGATTTTATTAGAAGTATAAGGTAAATAATCTAGACATTTCTAGATTTAATTTAGATTTTGGATTGTCACAAAATCTACTATTGCAGCTAATTTTGGACTGCTGAAAGATCTACGATTGCAGCTAAATTTGGAGTGCATAAATACCTAGATTGAAGCTATATTTTGATTCTCGAAAGACCTACGATTGTAGCTAAAGATCTACGTACGAAGTTAAATTTGGACTGTCAAAAGACCTAAGATTAAAGCTAATCTTTGACTGTTGAAAGACCTACGTATGAAGATAAATTTGGACTGTCTAAAGACCTAAGATTAACGATAACTGATGTTAAATTTGGACTGTCTTAGTGAAGCAAACCCCTACAAATGATGCTAAATTTGGACTGTTTAAAGACTTGAGATTGAATTTGAATTGTCTAACATACGCTAAATTTGGACGGTGCAAAGACCTACAGTTGAAGCTTAATTTGGCTTGTGCAAAGACCTCCAGCTAAAGCTAACTTTAGACTGTCTAAAGATCCAAGATTGAAGATGAATTTGGACTTTTGTCTCACTGTAGCTTTGCACAGGCAAAGACCTACAGTTTAAGAAAAAAAATTCGGACAGTCTAAAGACCTATGATTGGACGTAAAATTGGACTGCAGAAAACCCTAAGAATGAAGCTAAGTTTGGACTACATAAAGATCTATAATTGAAGATAAATTAGTCTGTCTAAAGATCGAAGCTAAATTTAGACTGCCTAAGCATCTGCAATTAAAGCTAACTTTGGACTATCTAAAGATCTACATATGAATTTAAATTTGACTGTTTAGAGACCAACGACTGAATATAAATTTCCGCTATCAAGACCTAAAATTAAGCTAAATTTAAAATATCTAAAGATATGACATCTGTCTAAATGTGTACTGTAGGTCTTGACTACTGTTGTTGTTGTCTAAAAACTAAAGATTGAAGCTTAATTTAAACTGTCGAAACAAATAATATTCAAGCAAAATTTTTACATGATGAATACCTGGGATTGAAGATCCGAACTCATATGCATAAAGAATTGCAATTGAATCTAAATTTCGACAATTAAAGCTTAATTTTTACCGTGTAAGTTTCACGATAGAAACATAAAAGTGCGACTTTAAGTTCAATCGTGTGTTTAATCTGTCTGAAATCAACTTCAGTCAAATGTTAGGTGCATATTTAGTTCAGTTTCTGCTTCGAGCTGAAGTCTTTACCTAGACAAAATTTAGATTCAAATTATAAATTTAGTTTCAGGTCTTTATTTAAATCAAATTAGGTTATAATCTTAAGGTTTTATAGTTCAAAGCTGCGATCATATCTTCTATCGTGAATAAAAATTCTACATGAAATTTGTTCCCTTTTATTTTTTTAACATTGAATTTTAATAGGAAAAATGTGAAAAGGGAACAAATTTCATATGGAATTTTTATTCACGATAGGGGTGATGAATTAATTAATTTCAGCTTCAAGTGCAGCTCTTTATTTAGTTAAAATTAGGTTACCTAGTAGGGTGTATACAGTTCCAAATGGCCTATACCATAGGCCTGTCTCTGTATTTATTCCAAATTCTACTTCAATCTTAGGTTCCAAGTAGAATTTGGTTTCAATTTAGCTTTTACCACAAAGTCTTCATATTTCTCAAATATGCCGGTAATTCAGATCAATATACGTGCTTTAATCTTTGATGTCGAAATTTATCTTTAGTTAAACATTTTCATGCATACAAATTTAACTCTTATCATAGGCCTTTATATAAATCGAATTTATCTTTAGTCAAAAACCTTTATACATTTCATATTTCGCTACAATTCTAGAGGTTTGAATAAAAAAATCTTGATGTCGTAATTTCTAGATTTGGCGATGTCAATTTACCACCTCGTTTTTGGTATTAAAAGCCATTGGACAGTTTTATTTACTCGAACAAACCTCAAACAACTGGTGCTCTGGAAAATGCAGATATGCTGTACTGAAGATAAACGAAGCATTGTTGGAAAATTTGCTTCAACTTCACATGTGGTAACCTCACAGTCCAAATGTTGATAAGTCTAGTTGTATAAATAATCTACATATGTTTAGATTCTGTTAAATTTCTTTATACAGTTGAAATGTGATGCTATCAGTAATTTTGATTCAATTTAGGCCTTTATATCCAGCTTCAGCTAAAGACAGTTGATTTTGCTAAAAACATAAGAAGTAACCCTCGTATACTATTCTATGTATCCCTATAATGGTATAATTTTTATAATTAAATGAGCAGCAACAATTGGAAAATATTTATTGGGTGGCCTCATATTGAAATGGAAAACACAACATTCAAGTAAATATTGTAAGAAAAACACACTTTTGTTTTTGTTGTAGTAGTAGTTGTTGTTGTTGTTGCTGCCACAGCCGGTGGAGTTGTTGCTGCTGTTGCTGTTTCGTTTTAAGGCTGCAGCTGCTGTTGTTGAAGTTGGGAATGCCGGCACATGATGGCAGCAACCAAACAACCAGCAGTAGCAACTGGAAGTTGAGTGCAAATGAGTAGGTCTGCATGTCTACGAGAAACAATTCAAGACGACGAAGGAAAAAACAAACACATCTACTGAAATAAAATTATAGTTAAATGGAAAACAATTTAACAAATTGTGATTTTTTTTGCTATTTTACAACACAAGTATTCAAAATGATTTGTAAATAAAAGTCCTAATATCAAATTAGATCCCTATAAAAGCAACAACACAAATTTAAGGTGTTAAACAAAATTATACGTTTAAATAAATTAGTAAATAAACAAATCATAAAAAAGAAACAACAAAATTATTATATAAATGTCTTTATTAACAAAAAAAAAACATAAATATAAACTTTAATAATGAAAAGAAAAGCTACTGAAAAGCATTATAATAAATTCACCTTCTGACTCCCTTTTGACATCATTGTATCTCGATATGAAAAGCATTAACGAATATATATCTATGAAAAACATACAAACCAACAATATTGGGTAGTAATAGTGGGTTGCAAATTTACTACCCATATTTTAAGGAAATGCCATGTCAAACATTTGTATGGAATAATAGAAAAAATAACTATTTACACATTTGTGGGATGTATGTGTGTTTTTAAGTGTTCTGCCTTTGGATTTTCTTCATTTTTTAAATTTTACAAAAAAAAAATTGAATTTAAAAATCTTTGCATAAATGTGTATTTATTATATACACATGTGTGTACAAACAGCATTTGTATTTAACAAATAAATATAATAAGTTAAATATTTATACGCATATTGAATGAACATCTGTAAAGGTGAATTGATATGTTTGACATTTGGTCAATTTGTAAATAAATGTAATTAAAGAAAAGGTAGGTGTTTGGGTTTTTATTTTCTTTTTTCTTTTTTTTATAATATTTTATACCTTAAAGAGAAAATTAATATTGATTTTTTTTTATTAAAATAAGCATAAAGATTAAAGATGTCACAATGAGTCTCAGTTTTCTTTTGGGTTTTCTTACAGTATTTCCATGAAAAATTATGTGTGTGAAGATAAATTCGAATTTGAGTAGCAAAGACAAAAACCATATTTGCTAACATTGATAATGTTACAATCAACGGACCACTTAACAGTCAAATTTACTTGCATTTTGAAAAATGTAGCTTTTAGGATAAAATTCTCTAGAATAATTTGGACAAATATCGAGTTACACACGTATCCCACTATATAGAAAGGGTAGTTCAAAGGGTCCTAAATGAGACTACATTAGTCGAATTTCTGAAATTTATTTTTAAATAAAAAACTAGCAAAATCGGTCCAGTATCATACGAGTAATAGATAAAAGTTTCAGACAACCTCGACATTTTTAAGATATTTTATTTTGCTATTTTCTTCAAATATAATGCAGGATATTTATATTTATTGTGTTTGTCTAAGAATGTTAATATGTGTTTTAATTGTATTATTGCTTAAATTTTATGTTTTTAATGAAATTTAATTGATCAACTTTGAAGTTGTTTGTTATCTGCAATAAAATTGTATAAATATAAATATAAATGCATACTTATTTTTATATAGAAGGCGAAGTCCTATTAAAAGTGGAATATGGCTTTATGGTACATAAATGTCTATAGCAAAGCAGTATCATTGCAAACTTCAGCAAAAATAAGTTTCATGCTACGAGAAATCTCAAAATAATATTTTAATTCTGAAGTCCTCTTTAGAAAATCAATTAAATGCGACTCCATCATATACAAACAGGTATTCAATAGAGACGCATCTGCGATTTTTTTTTACAATGGAAAAATTAGAAATTCGTGGTGTCATTAACCCCCTGGCCCACGATATCGAACGATAGATAACTTTCGCTTAGATAAGATTTAAGACACAAACTTGATTGTGGAATAAACAAACTTGATTGAGTAAAAAATAGATACGACAAAAACTTTGTGTTTAAGTCTTATCTAAGAGAACGTTATAGTTCGACATCGTGGGCCAGGGGGTAAATATTTAAATAAAAAAGGTTTATCGGGACAAGAAATTCATAATGATATGGTGAATGTGTTAGGTGAAAGTGCTCCTTCATATGCAACAGTAAAAAATTGGGTTGCCGAATTTCAACGTGGTCGTACAAACACTGAGGAGGAACCACGTAGTGGACGTCCAAAAACAGCAACAACAACAGAAATTGTACCCAAAGTACATGATATGGTATCAAATAATGTGTGTGAAGATAAATATGCCGAGTTAAACATGTTTTGACGTAACGATTTACGTAAAACATATTTAAGTGAAAATCACTTAAACGCGCATAAATCTCTTATAAACATCACTACCAAGTTAAAATTCAACTCAAATTATTCACATAATTATATAACTTCATGCAGAACGGTTCATAATAGGTCATAGCGCTGTTATCGAAACGAAATTTTATACAGATCAGTTATAAGTATATAAAAATTATACTATTGGCTTTTGTGAAAATTAGTTCATAATAGGCCATGGACTCCCATACAACGTCCACTTCCGAGAATAATCAGAGGAGACAATTTTGACGTTTAAAAAAGTCAAACTCAGTTTTCTTAAGCTTTATGGTATCTATTTTATTGTGTGTCAAAGTAACTCGTTACACGCTGCAAAATATAAACAAAAGGTAGTTCTAAGAGAAAGAGATTAAATGAGAATTATTCCTCTTGTGAGTATTTGAAAATTTTTAAAAAATGTTTATTCGAAGTTTTACTTCAAGTTAAATATACAAATTGTTTGAAAAAATTGAAATATACAAAAATAAATTGTAGTGTATCAATTGTATACAAACAATTTCAAACAATTTGTATATTTAACTTGAAGTAAAACTTCAATTAAAAATTTTTTAGAAAGAGATTAATTTAAAATGTTTGTTTTCAAGTTCGTTTCACATACATACATGTGGAATAAACTTTTGTACTTTTTTTAACTTACAAAATTGAGAAAAGTTTTGTGTATTTATAGTTATGCAACGCAGTATCTATTAACATTGTTGATTGAAGGATTGGCTCAAAATGAGAGCATAAGAATAATTGCTATCAAAGTATCATCGATTTTATCTCACGACCATATTCTACGACTTTACTAAATGTCAAATTGGCATTTCATTTACATATGTATACCAATTGAGGGGTTTAGCTGCGTTTAGGTCTACAAAAACAAATTTAATTTTGTATACAATATTTACTAATTAAATTAAATTTTGACACACCCCACAAAATTTTTACAGCAACATAAGTATTATGCAATATTAAAATTGATAATAAATTTCAAATTGCTGCCTGGATTTGTGGTCGCAAAGTATCTTAACTCTTAAAAAAGTGCATTTTAACAAAAACAGATTAAATAAATTTATTACATGTAATAATTAAATGTTCATTTTATATTTGACATTTTATTACCCCTAAAACTCTGTTATATGACATTTTTTTTACCTATTAAACGTCTCATCTCATGACTACATACACTGCTCGTGGTGTATTCACTCATACTCTTTATAATTGAATAACAAATAGTTTATTTGATTAAAAAGTTTTATGCAAATAATCATCTAATCAAATCAGATTTTTCATGTAATTCAAATTAAATAAATCCATCTTTGGCAAATGGTTGCTTGCAATATGCTTTATACTTTTTTCTTTAATATTTTTATTTTTTATTAATTATTTTTGAAAAGAGACAAAATTTTTGCTTAGAAATTTGTTAGAGCGTATAGACAGACAGACAGAGCTCGCTTGTATCTAAGTCGATTTCGAGGTGGAGTGCTAGTGTTTGCTGCTGTTAAGAGATGCTGTCTCTGGTGGCATTTTGTGGATGCCTACATATGACAACTACTAAGATTATAGATACTTTATTGCACGTAAATCGATTTACGAACAAACATTTTTGTGTCTGTTAGTGGCAAATTTGTTGCGTGAAGATGAAACATTGATTGTCAACAAGTGTCGGTTGTTAATTTTATTTATACTCGTATATATACATTTTTTCTTGTTATTTTCTTGTAGTTGTTGCTATTTTCATAAGGAAGTAAGATTAAAGACATAGAAAAAAAATTATGTTTTTAAGTATTTATCTATGTCTTATTGTGTGCCTGTCTGTACGTCTGTCTTTGTCTATGTTGTTCACATAATAAAACGTTTTTTTTTTATTAATTCCTCTATTGACTATTTCATATGAAAATTGTTATTATTAATTTTTATTTATATTTTTGATTAACAACATTTGTTAAAAAATGCACAAACAATCATAAATTAGATAAATTTTGTTTCATTCATAATTGTATAATATTGTTATTAGTTTCAGCAATAATAGTTTCAAAAATCAAAATCTCTAGAAATATTCTTTATATTTTATGTCTTATGTTCAGTTCACTACTCCCAAATCGTTAAGTTTAGTCGAAAATACTCCATTTTAAAAGACCAAACACTATTCAGATTTAGTGTTCTTTACTTTATAATAGATGCTAATGGGGAAGGTTCTAAATCAGAGGTAGGCAAAGCGTAAAATGAGGTTGTGTGTGTGAGCGAACACCCAGCAAACATAAACATAATTATATAAATTTTACAAAACAACTTAGATAGGAAACATACACTCACAATATATTTTTCGTAACATATAAGAAATTAACAACGAGATTGATATATAAACGGAACTTCTAATACTTCAAAAGCTGATTACATGCATGTTACCAAATGCATTATCAATCATAAAATATTTTTCGTAATTCATTATTAATTTGAAATGTTTGTTGGGAAGTATTTCTGAAAAAAATATAAAAGCATCCGCCGCATGTGCACACATTGCTGTCTCAATGACGACTGAATGAAAGAGATTAAGTGTATGTGTGAAGTGCTCTCTGCACAATTGTGCTATAGGATGCAGACCTATGTTCTAAATCCAAACTGTAGCAGTGAAATATCTAAATAGGTCATTAAGTCTGGACCCTGCTAACTCACTAAGATTAATTAGTTTGTAATTATCCAGGGTTCATAGTCTCTTGTCTGATGTAGTGTTCTTTACATCATAATGAATGTTAATAAGGAGGCTACTAAATCCAACCTTTAGACGTGAGATATACAGTTTGTATTTAAGACATCATTGTATTTTATTGGGTTATATACCCTTAAAAATGCGGTATTCATAACAGCTAGCGTAGCTTCTGAACGCAGTTTTTGTCTTTAGTAACTTATATATACTGTGAGCGTCAAAATAAATTCAACAGTACATAATATTAAAAAAAAAAAAACTTAATTATATTAATATAATTAATATTATATCAGAAAACTATATTGCATTTTTTAAGGTAAAATTGAATTCACAAAAAAAAAACAAAATCAATATCGCATACAAATTTAATCGATTTATTGCTAAAATAAAGTAATTTTTACGCGTCAAAATAAAGTAAACAGTGTCATCAACCTTATGCAAAAAACCCCTGACATTCCGAAAGCAGAGGTAAGTTTTTAAATTTATCTTGGTTTGAAAGTATAATGGCAAAGTGTCTTACAAAATAATTGCAAGTTTCAAAATTTATTATTCAAAGAGATCAAGTTGTGACGTTAAGTAGTGCAAAATTTACAATGCGAAGACAAACATCAATTGAGACTTGGAAAATCATAATACAATTATATAGAAAAGGTAATATTGGTGAAATCGTTGGAAGGCATCACTATACAATAAACAAAATTATAGAAAAGTATACCAAACACAATATCGTAGAATATTTTCCTGCTGCAAAACGACTAAAACGCCTTACAAAAACTAACGTAAGAGAATTAAGAGCAAACCCAAAAATCTAGTGCTGTAAAAATAGCTGAAAATGTTAAGAAAACTCTGGAAAACCTGTAAGCACGAGTACGATTACTAGATCTTTGCATCATGGTAAAGTGCCATGTAAGAAGTTCTTTACAGCTGTAGCTTAATTGGTTAGCGCATTTGATCATTAAGCATGAGTTGGTGTTTGTAGCCCGGGTTCGATTCCCACCCGCTGCCACTCAAACAAAATCAGTTTCTGATAATTATTAGTTTTCTTTCTATCCATCATAACTAATATTTATCACGGCGCCCTCCTTCGGTGGTATAGCATGCAAACACTTAAAAAAGCTTAAAGTACACCCAAAACCCATTAGCCCTCAACATATTAAATAATAGTGACTAGAGGGTGCTGTAGCTTAAGTGGTTAGCGCATTTGATCATTAAGCATGAGTTGGTATTTGTAGCCCGGGTTCGATTCACAGCCGCTGCCACTCAACCAACATCAGTTTCTGATACTTATTAGTTTTCTTCTATCTATCGTAACTAATATTTATCACAGCGCCTTCCTTCGGTGGTATAGCATTTAAACGCCACCGAAGTAAAATAATTAAATAAAGGATATAAAATCAAGATTTAACATTAATGCACCTACTCACCACCAGAGGCGTTGCAATTCTGCATTAAAAACAAACATAATGCGCAATTGCAGAGTTGTGATATAAAAATCTTTCTTCTTTCATCACCTTTACTTCTTCAACTATCCCCTTTCCAAAGAAAGTAACGCAAGTATATATAGGCATATTAATTGCCTGAGTGTTGCATCTCTTTTTTAAAAAAAAAAAAAAAAAAAAAGAACAACCAAACCAAAATTTTGAATTTCGCAAAAAATATATAAACGAGCCTCAAATTCTTTGGAAAAACATTCTTATCACCGATGAAAGTAAGTTTGACATATTTGAAGTAAAAAACTATAAAAATTTTGGCGAAGCCTTTAGTAATAAATATGTTACCAAGACAGTAACATGACGTCAGATCAGTAATGGTCTGGTGTTGTTATAGTGTATCAGGGTTTGGTAATCTTACATTTCGAGAATTTAAAATAAAAACAAGATTATCTAGACAATTTAAAACCCATGCAACCTCTAGTGGAGAGCAATAAGAAGTAGAGCATAAATTAATTTCCCAACAGGACAATGATCATACCTTTTGAAAGCGTGTTTGCTTAATCATTGCACAAAGGCTTTAGATCATACTCCGCAGTCCCCAGATCTCAATCCAAATAAATCAATGGGAATAAATAGATATAGACAAAAATATTAGGCAACTTTGCAAGGATAACTTAAAGACAGTAATACAGGATGAATGAAAAAAAATTTCGGCTGATTTCACTAAAAAACTCGTTGATTCCATGTCTAGAAAATTGTCATCTATGATAAAGGTAAAAGGACTACAAACAAAATATTAAATACAATGTTTAAATACATGTTTACTTTATTTTGACGCAAAAAAACTGGCACTGTTCCGTTAAAATTTAATTATTTGTTTTGTTCCTTATTTATGTAGTTTTTGTTAATATGTATTGTTTTAAATTTGTACTTGTAGTATATGTAATAAAACATTTTTTAAAACAATATTAGGTGTTTACTTTATATTGACACTCACAGTAATTTTAAAAGGTATCATATCTGTCCAACTAAACATGTTTCTTTGGCTTCGAAAATGTCGAATTTTATGCCAAGATATCGTAATATGCGGGAAGTTTTGCTTTACTTCTTTAATTTGAAAAAAGTGCCGCTGAAGCACAACGATTGCTTACCGAAGCTTATGGAGAATGTGTACAAGAGATAGTTTGTGTGGCCCAGAAGTGGTGATTTTGACACGAAATATAAAGATCGCCCAAGACAGTCAAAAAATACCACATATTTGAATACATTAGCCTGCAACATCATTGGGAGCCAATGAAAGGATCAATTTGAAAGCGTTTGTGAGCAGCAGGATTCCTCCAAAAGCAGGGAAATTGGGCACCATATGAACTGAAGGCGTGCGATCTTAAGGCGATTTTACGTGTCCGAAATAATATTTGTAACGAATCATTATGAAATTTGGTTCCATTACGAAGGCATTATTTCATGAAGCTTGTTTTCAAACTCAACAATGGCTTGCAAAATCATTGGGAGCTATTCAAAACGTTTGCCAGCAGCAGCATTTCTCCAAAAGCAGGGAAATTGGGAACCATATAAATTAAAGCCGTGAGACCTCGAAAGTAAAAAAAAGAAATTGGACAGGCCATCAAAGGGAACCTGCACCGTATTCATTGGCCGAAAAACGCCCAGAATATGCGGTCAGATATAAAAGCGTAATATTACATCATGACAATGCTACATACTTGTTAAACACTATTTACAAAGAAGTGGTTGGGAAGTTTTGCCTCACCCGCCTAATAGTTCAGACCTTGATCCGACCGGCTACTATTTGTTTTGAAAACTCTCTCTGAGATAAGCTCACTTCAGAACGAGGAATAGGGATTCAGGCTTGATTCGTTCTTATCCTCAAAATGATGCAGTTTTTTTTTGGCGCGGAATGCATATATTGTCAGAAAGATTGGTCATAGCCACCGCTACCAGAAGAAAGATTTTACCTTATTTTTTAAGATTTTTTAACCGAAAAAAAATTTTAAGATTTTTTTCCAAAAAAAAAAAAAAAAAAAAAAAAGATTTTTTGTTTTGTCTAGACGAAGGTTAGGTGCAATTTTAAAAATCTTCTTTGTTCCCATTTGAAAAATTTTAAACTAATCGATCTCAAAAAATGTACAATTTAGTATAAGAAAATTAATTTTTGTTGTTATTTTTTGGTTAGTGTTAAATAAAATATGAATTGTTTTAATTTTTTAAAAAAAAACTAATTATTTCTAAAAATAAGATTTTTTGCTGAAAAATAAGACTTTTTTTTGGCGAAATTAAGATTTTTTGCTGAAAATTTCTGGCAGCCCTGGTCATAGCTAACAATGATTAATAGTTTGAATAAATTTACATTGCTGAAATATTTCAAAATCTCTGCTCTTTTTTAGAAACATAATATTTGAAAAGGGCAATTTAATATTTATCAAGCTATACCCTTAATATTATACAAACAAAATGATTTGATAAAATTACATTCTGCTGGCAATTAACTACCAGCAAACCCAGCTCAATTTCTACACTCACTTCAGAAATTACCCCACTCTATAACAAACAAAAACAAAAAAAAAAAAAAAAAAAACCCCAAGACATGTTAAAAAAGGTACTTTGTACTTTAAATGTCTTTCTCAACTTAAGTACAGACGACGACTGTGTTGTTCAACTTCCGTTTGACCGTTGCAAACGTTATCGAATAATTGTAATACCCTGTAACATAGTATTTTAAAAGCGAAAAAAACTAAGCATACAAATATGTTAAAAGTGAAAATGAAACACTTGATGGCGGTAAACTAAGAAAATAAAACTAAAAATTAAAAACATTAACAAAAAAACAAATAAAATGTTCGAATATGTATATCTTGACAAAATGAAGTATTGCATGAGCACATACTTAATGTTTTCTTGGTGTTTTATTTATTTGTTGACTGCTTGCAACAAATGTTCAATGAGTTCAAAGTATGCCTGGGTAGTACGTACGTACAACATTATTGCTATTGGTAGTAAAAGTTTTTAAGATAAGCAAAGAAAAAAAAAAAAGGTAAATAATTTTATTCCTAAGATATTAAATATGGCTATAAGAGCAGAAAAACAAAAACAATGGAATGGGAATTTATTTTTGTGTTGTGATCAAGGTCAATTTTTTCCCGATATTTCTAAGTATGTTGTGTAAAGAAGTGGTGAAAGCATTTGAACTATTTCCATAAGATGATTTACATTTTTATTGAAAAGAAAAAAAAAACTTTTCAGTTTTAATTATTCAATCGTTGTAATAAAATAAAAATTAAAAAAATGCAAGCAAATATTCTGTTCGCAGTTATTGTAGGGTTTCTGTGCCAATGAAAATGGAAAAATAAATCAAATTTTTAAAAATTAACATAATTTGTAATGATTGAGCCTGCAGTACACAAACAAAATATTTTGAAAAGCAATCTGCAATTTCTAATTAATTGGTCTGTAATTTCTAACCGGCTGATCTGAATGACATGATATTTCACATAGGCGTAGTAAAGAAGCATTTGACTTAATTTTTAGACGATTGGGGCTCAAAGATAGGGAAGGGTGTATTATTCGTAACAGAATTGAGATTTAAAATTGTCACGAAATTCAATTTATTAATTGATCTGAACATTTTTAGCTGTAGCTGTTTGTATACATTCAACTTGTTTGAGTGGCAGCGGCTGGAAATCCTGCTAACCAATTAAGGTACAGTACTCTCATTACGAAGACAATGTGGTTTCTGATCGTAGAAAAACATCGGTAAATCGATTTTCTTGTGGATAACTAAATGCACCATAAGGCTTTTAATGGTTAAGGTATGGTCACACTTGGCAAATATTTACTCAAAAAAGCATAACCACTTGTTTTAGCACAAATTTGTTTGACAACAGTTTTGCAAGATCAAACAGCATCAAATAAATTAAAACTAAATATTTGTTGTGTTTTGGCCTAAAAAAATAAACGAATTCAAATATATTTTATTTAGTGGTTACGGCAAATATTTGCCAAGTGTGACCGCACCTTTACTGTCGAACTCGTCAATCTTATCAAACTAACCAGTGCGACATCTTCTCTGCCCCTGTGTATTTTTATGAAATAGTTCACCGGATTTTCAAATTCTAATCCGGTGTTCTTGGATCAAGGATTAAACTACGGTTTAATTCATACATCAAGGAATTACAATGCTTTACACCATCAATATCGCAATAGCGAACCTGGAAATATTGGTGTGAGATGTTAAGGATAATAAGCGGACCTAATTAATTACAAAATTTATGTATTTTATATACTACTACCTCTAAAAACACAAAATAAACTTCAAAAATCACTACCTAATCCCACACTCTTTCAATGTCCCCTAAAAAAAAAAAAAAAAAAAAAAAAAAAAAAAAAAAAAAAAAAAAAAAAAAAAAAAAAAAAAAAAAAAAAATCTTGTCCCCATTACAAAACCCTTAATCAAAAAGGAAAATAATCGTATCTACGTATACGTACATTTAACATACTTCAACTATATGTATATTTTTGGTGTATTTAATTTTTCTTATCCACCTACAGACTTTTAACAATATCTGCATTTTTGCATTTTGAACGGAATTGTAGGTTCCTTCGCCTGGTTTATTCAATCTTACTACGTTCATTCGCTCACTCGTTTCTTCATTTCATTCAAATCTGTTCAACTGTTTCGTTGTCTTCTGTATGTCTGTCTGGTTTCGGCTGGCTGTCTATGTAAGTGTCTAGAGGTAAAATAAAAGCTAATCAGAGATGCCGGCTTAAAATAAAACTATGTATGTAATAAAAAAAAAACTAAATAAAACTGAAATTATACATATATTTGTATATTAAAAAAATGCCGGCATGATAGTCATTTATAAACAATCGTTGAGTTCAGTTAATATCTCATACACTATTGCTGTTGCTGCTAGATTGTTGTGGAGTAAAGTTTGTGTGTGGAACCGGTCTGAATCAACAAAAAAATAATAAACAAACATTGCGGGAATTTCTGTTTTTTTTGGGAAGAAAAATTAAATACAAAATGTGCAAAAGACGAAAAAAAAACCAAGACTACATGGTCAAGAAAATTTTTGAGATACTAAACATACTGTAGTATTGAAAATTGAAAGAATGAAATCGTGCTCTGGAGAGTGCGAGACGTACATATGTGTGTGCAAGAGGTCATGCTATGAAAGTTAAAGAATTTTAATTTTGGAGGATTGTTTTCTATATTTTTAGATCAATAACCTGGATTCTTAGTTTTCCTAATTCATTGCTTAAAACACCAGCGAGGCAACAAATATTTACCAACGGTTACCATCTTCATACAATACAATAATAATTGGATCATTCAGCCAAAGATTGTCGACTCATCGACAACTAATAATCGGACTTATTAGTTGTCTCACACTTCATCTTTATTCTGGATCACATCCTTAGCATTTCTAAATGATTTCAGAAACTATCAGCAATATAACCTCAAATATATACCAACTTTTTCTAGCTTTCCACGATAATTAGATCTATGGATCACTCGGGAAAATAGTATCAAGCCAGTGACAGCTAGTTATATATTTATTCATGCTTTATAACTTATGTATCATTAATTTCTTAAAAATCCGGTGAAACAGCATCAAACATTTACCAACATTTTCCACGTACATACTTTCCCCCAACAATTGGATTTTCGGATCATTCAGCCAAAGATTGTAAATTTAGCGACAACTGTTTCTTTATTTTTTCCTTCTTCTTTAGAAGTTTAGGAAAATTCGCGATACAACATCACACATTTACCAACAGGTGCCACGACATTTGGATCATCGGATCACTCAGCCAAATATTGTCAAGCCAGTTATTGCTGTTTCTATATTATTTCATAAATTATACTTCAAATGTATTTTCAAGTTCTCTATTATATCGTTTGTGCTTTTAATTTAATTTTAAAATATCAACGACACAGAAAAAATTATTGCCCGACAAATTTGAATTAAACTTTTAATTGAGTCTTAATTGATTTTTAATTAAACTTTGAATCATATCAATTAAATTTTTAATTGAAAAACAATTTTCAATTAAATAATATAATATTTTTTTTAATTAAAACTACTTTTAATTAAATTTTTACAAAATATTTTAATTGATACTACAAATTCCTTCATCCGTCCACTTTCAATTAAATGTTTAATTAAATATACGAATATTTTAATTGAAAATCAATTTTAATTTTTTTTGTGGATACAATATCAAACATTTACCAACAGTTACCTGGTTTCTATTTCCGTACGTTTGACCAAAATTTGTTTACTCAGCGACAGCCGGATCATAGCTTTAGTTCCGGTTAATTTTCTAATTTAAAACATCAAACATTTCATAACAGTTCCTAATTTCGCAACGACAATTCAATATTCGCTACGCAACGGCTCAACTTAAGATTGTCAAATCTGTGACAGCTTTATCAACCGAAAGTTCTCAGTCGGCCTAAAATTATCAACACAAATTTTACTGTATTTTTTTTAGAAACGGAACCGCATATGTACATGGGCATTATCACATTGAAACTTCAAATATCAACTAGCTAATTTTATGTGTCATGTATGCAAAACTTCACTCTTGGATGTTTGAACAAAACGTGGAGCAAAAGAAGATTCGAACCCTGAATTAGTAATATCCTTTGTGATGGTAACAAACAACACAACGTAAGCGTTTTGAAGAGTTTCTGTCGGTTACAGATTGTCAACTTTAAAAATCTATATAAATCGTAAGCTTTTTTTTTTTTGTTTGAACCAGCAATCATGGGATGACCCCCACTTATGCCATACATTGTGTTGGAACTAGGAAGATAGGTTATGGGAGGGAACATTTTATGTGAATTTTCCTCTATTGAAAGTGAGAAGGAAAACTTCTGTAGGTAGTTTATTCCACATACCGACAGTAGGGCTAAAGGACGAGTTTTTCCTGTAATGTGTTGTACAATCCACTGTCCGACCATGAATAGATGAGTCGTGACTGCAGAACTGGTATTATGAAAAAAACTATAGAACAGTAAAACACATCCCACATCGCGTTTATGCTCCAGTCAACCAATAGAGTTGGATAACCTACTATCACCGATGAGTACCTCCGACCTCTCCTGTACAAAATTTTGGTTAAGTGCAACATTTATGTTTTGCCTCATTTCCCCAATCATGAAAGGGCTTGGTCTATGGTTGAATAAATATGAATGGCAAGTGTTGCTATCATCTGCGAAAGAATAGATAGGATTGAAAGTTTGACGTAAAAAGATAAGAAATAAAGTAGGAGAAAGAAAATAGCTAGAGCTTAAGTATTTGGAGGTATTTATTTTCAAAGCACTATTTTTAGGATCTTTCACTCCGAAGTGCTACGGATTCGACCTACTACTCACAAATTTGTCAAATCTTAAAGCAAACAAACAAACCTTTGACCATTCTCTATTAAACATCTTAGTGAAGAATCACTTCCTTTCAATCTCTGCCTTATGATATGTAGTTAAAATTTAATAGTTGCGATTTGGTAGTTGTGGGTTGGTGTTGGTGGTAGTGGACAAACTGTTAACTCCATGAGACTCAAAGTCTGTCTGTCTACTAACTATTTTAGTTGTACCAGCGGCTAAAGTAGTAGTATTTGTAGTAGAGTAGAAATAGTAGTAGTAGTCATTAGGAAAATGAAAGGATTTGATAGATGAATGAACAAATGGTGATCTTTTGTATGAAAATGTATGAAATAATGATGTGATTTATAAACAAAACCGAGAGAAGACAACTACAAAGATGAACAAAAAAAAACTTTAAACTAAACTGAAATAGTTTTTATGCGAAAAACCATTAATAGGAGGAAAAAGTAAGTTAAATAAGTGAGTGAGTCTGTAATTTCAAGTAATTTTCGTATATTTTCTTCGTTAAAATATTTATGGTGGAATATATATAATGGTAGTCGTCGTCGTCGTCATCATCATCATCATTATTATCATCATCGTCGTCGCACAGTTGATTTTATTTCAAAGTAAAGTTGAAATACATACAATAAAAAAACTAATAATATATCAAATCATGTGTCAAAATAGACACATAACTTAGACATTGATCAAAATTATGCCCGCTGAGAGCGAGAGATAGTTAAAAGAAAAAAAACATTAAATAATCGACAAAATAAATAGACTTAATTATATTATCGGTGCAAGTCACTTACTTATTTATTTACTTACTTACAACTTACCAACGAAACAAAAAAAAAACATGAATGAACCAGCCGAAAAATGAATGAAACAGAAAAATTAATCTATATAATTTAACAGTGTTTAGAAAAATCAACGTAAAATTAGAAGGAGAGACCTTAAATAAAATTCAATTTCTAAGAAACTTGTGTTTTCTCTTAGATCTATATTCTCTTTAATTGAAAATTGTTCTTTTATTCTGGACTTAACACAAAAATCAAGGTTTTATTGTTACAAATCTAAGTGCATGTAGAAGATTTTAATTTTATTAGAACATTCCGTATGCTAAGTTTTGAACTTAATTTTCAATTAATTATGGTACATATTAAAGCAAGGCCTATGTTGGGATATCAAGCTCAGTGTTTGTTAATTTATAGCGTGGGATGATTATGACAAAGATTGTCAAGAAAAAAGTTTTACATTTTGATTTTACATAAATTCTATTAACATAAAAATTATGCACTACTGAAATAACATATAAAAAAGGGAGAACTTACTAATACGTTGATAACGAAGTAACTAAAGCATACACAAGCAGACAAGTAAGTAGAAAAAATATTGAAGTGATATTTGAATTACTCAATATCTCAAATAGAATATAGGGAATTTTGAACGATTTGCCAAACTTCTTCACCACTCAACATTGATGACCTTTGGCTAACGAAGAAGCTCAATAAAAGAACAATGAAAGGTTATAAAGACAACAAGGCTTAGCCATCTAGAAGTAACATGTAAATTGTAGCAATAAAGAAAAGAAACAAGTGTTTCTATTTACATTCCTTATCAAAGCATGCCTTACATATCCGTGGACTTGGATCATATCCTTATATTTCTATTACATTTCTTAAAACATCAACAATACAATATTAAACATTTACCAAGTGTTTTCACTTACGAATGTTCTCACAATATGTCTTATATATTTGTCTGGACCAGAAATCCGTTTTTTCATTTCATAAACTATCTGCAATGCCAACAGTTCCCAGGTTCCCAAGTAAGTAGATCTTGGTTAACGAAAGAATGAAAAATAAAGAAATCTGTAACATTGTAAAACTTCCAATGTTATGTCACTTGTCGTTAAATACTCTGGGAGTTTTATTATGCAGACATCCTAAAAGTCTTCTCAGTTTAGATTTGTTTAAACAAAAAACACAAAAAATAAAATATATAAAATAAGTATTTGTCATTAATGGAGAACTTCACTCTTGATTGTGTGAACTAAACGTAAAGCATATCATTGATCTCATGTAGAAAGGCCCTAACTCGCTATTTTTTCGAAATTAGTTTTTTTTTGCGATTCCAATGCATTTAACGCAAATACACCTCCTCACAAAAATTTATTGCAATAGTGTAAAAAATAACGCTTTTATAAGCAGTTGTACAAAAAAAGTTACATGTTGAATATTACAGTTTCTTCTGTAAAGTTTCAAATATGCGAGTTAGGGCCTTTCTACATGAGACCATCGATATGTAAATTCGGACCAGAATTGGTTATAGCCTTCATAAGTGAAATCTAATTCAACAAAGGAATGATATTGAAAAACAGATCATTGCAGACATCAGACTGAAGGTCTAATATATCGTCGGTTGATTAGCCAAGCAAAATTGTAACTGCAACAAAAGATGATACTAATCATTGTTGAACAAACCAGAAGATAGAAGCAGCCCTTTGAAAACACCAACAATAGAGATTATGATCCAAGACAGTGTTTGAAATTGTAAGTGATGATCCTCATAGAATGACCGCAATAATTTCACTAATAAGAAAAAAACACTGGGCGATGACGGCATACCAATACTATATTCAATACTGATCTATACAGAAAACCAACAAGACGGCAATAAAAAACTTAATAAATCGAAATAAAGGGAGATGGATTGGACATACTTTTCGTAAATAAATCTAAAGTAAATGTAAAGATGCGCTGGAGTGGAATTCACGAGGCAGTAATGCCGTCTACTGGTGGCGACCAAGAACAACATTGCGACAAACAATCCCGATGAATATAGCATAACTGGACAAGTCATGGGAAGAGGTTAAAACATATTGTAGAAATATAATTAGATATAATAATCTTGTACAAGCGCCATGCTTCCTGGCACATTCATACCGTAGGTAGGAACAATTCATCATAGTAAGGCAAAGTATTACAGACTTATCATTCTGTCATATTACTAGCTGAAAACTCTAGAGAGGATAATCGAAGATCATATAAAAACAAAGATGCTAAAAATTATATTTTCTCCTTATCAATACAAATGTATTAAAGGGATTTCAATCGACATTTCGTTTTATATCAAGAATAGAATATTCCCATGCCGTTAATTTAGTATGCTTAGGTTTCTTCGTGCGGTGTATAAATATTCAGTGGACGTTTAATATTTTAAAAACTCAAATGATTTTTTGTTGACAGTCTTTACATTTCTATTCTAAGTTCTGTTGCTAAGGTACATTTTGTAATGCAGTATTGTCAATCAAGTAATTACTTAAGTTGTCTGATTATAAAGATGTACGCATGTCTCTTAATAAATATAAATTAAATAACATGATTTGATTACTTTTAATTATGTTTAAGTTACAAGTTGGTAAATTAAATGGTGCTTTGCAAAAGTATGTTCAATTATTAAACGCAGTGTACTTAGAGGTTTAGGTTAGGGTGACCCTAACTGTATTTCTGATAAATACATATTCTTCCGATAGCAATAACATAAATAATTAAAAGTTCTTTAATTGTGGAGTGTCGAAACAATAATCCAATATAAAATAATAATAATAATAATATATGCTATATAAATTATTTGGATAAAGAAAAGACTTATAGCTAGAGGGACACTAAAAAGGTCGCATAACAGATTTTTGGGGTATATTGACTGATTCTACCATTTTAATAGTATACATATCTATATACTAAAGAGATCTTTGACTTCAACATGATATTTAACTATGAATATTCCTTTAAACATTTTTTAAAATTCCAACGCTGTTAATTATATGATATATAATTTTATCATAAGTCCTATGTTCACCTAGACTATTAAATGTCATGACATACGACTCTGGAAATTTTTATGTCGATCCTAATGTCAACTCTTACTTCTCAAATATAAAAATACATTAGAAAAATGTATTTAATCGCTGACTTGTACCTTAAGGAATATAGCTTGACAGTATTTTTCCAAAACAAACTAACTTCATTATTAAAACAAAAAATAAACCCAATTTCAAGTTTCACCCTAATCTAAGCGCCTTTTTTTTGAAATGTGAAATGGCATTTCAATCAAACGTTTGATCATAAAATTGTGTATTTTGTTTTTCATTTTGCCGATCATTTGCATTTGTGACTTACAAATAAATGCAGTCACAATCGATTAAACATCATATAGAGGAGAAAAATTGCCACTTAACGAACCGGTAAAAAAAAGCAATACCAATACCAACAACAACAGTGACGGCGACAACAACAATATCAAAATATTAACATCATTCAACGAAAAATATTTAATGACAGTGTAAAGTAGAAAGAAGACAAAAAAAAAACTGAATTAATCGTATTTCTGTTTGGATTAACACACACAAAAAGGTGATTACAAATCAACAGGAAGGATATACAGTGGTGGATGAAACATGTATTTAGTCTGTTTGACTGGGATGTAAAACTAGGAGTTATTGCCATACAGCACATGAAAACTAAACTCGTACTTGTTATGTGAAAGTCAGGACTTTCGACCGATCGATTTTAAGAACACTGTAAGTTTTTTAAATAATTCTATATAATAAGTAGAGTTTCAAACTGAATGTCATGCAACGGGTAAAGAAAGCTACAGTTGGGCGCTGGCTTCAAAGATTGTTCACTGTGTTGACTATGCAATTATTGCTCCAAATATTCTGTATGAAGTTATTATGTGATGACAGAGAATAGCCTCAATTTTTGGTAATATTTTTTGCAGAAGCACTTTTAAACCTACAGCTACTGTTGCTTTTAAAAAAGGTGGTGTCAATGAACTTGACAACTCATCTACGTTGTACTTCGTCATAGACTGGAAATATTTGCGGCAATTTAAATATAAATACTTAAATTTGATGTTTGGTCATGCATCCAAGGTCTCTCAATACGATATTGATATTATGCCGTTATGATTGCCGAAATGGCACTACTCCTTCAGTTGCAGTTTCGAACTCACTGATTTTAGATTCATTAGGAAAGAAAGTAAGTGGTAAGTGAAATCGACTATTTGTCTATGTTAAACTTCACTATACACTAGAAATTATATATACTTCCGGGATCTAACTCTCTATATATCAAGGAGGCTGCCGAAGGAGACTGTGATCGCTGTGATCGCACAGTCCAAAAAACATTGGTAATACATTTCTCTGTCGCCAAATGTTTTCGTGTTCATCACAGGGTAAACAGAGGTGTCACGAAAAGGAAGATAATGAAGTTTTATATTTGTCTTTCTTTGAGAACTGCCTTCTTGTTTTTTTTTATGTTAATATTTTGCTTTATTTTTTTGGCACAATAAAACTCATTTTTGGCACAGAGTATTTTTGTATTGTTTGATACAATCATAAAAAACTGCGTTGATATCATCTAACCAATGCACAAACACCACAAAGTATAACAATTATTAAAATATAATTTAACTTATTGAAATCACAAGCATACGAGTAAAAACAAAATTTCAATTTAAATATTCTAACTCAATTAGTTTTGTTTATTTTGTTTAGTTCACAAAATTCTTGTTGCTTTGCTTTTTCACATTACCAACATACTACCACAAAATATTGTCTTTCTCTTTTTAAGAAAACTGCCTTATAAGCTGTGTTTGTTACAGAATATAAATACGACAGTTTAGGCAATTGATCCTAGCCAATTCCCGCGACGTCCTACACGGTTAGCTTCAAGTTGCACAATTATACGATTTCAATTATAAACTAGGAATCTAAATCTGTACTGTTTTCATAGAGAGACATAGAGAGTTTCTGACGATTAAGTGGCGGATATTGTCTAAAATCGAATGTCTTTTTCTTAACTGCCCGTTCCGGAGTCAGCACTGGGATCTAATAAATCAGAACTAGTACGAACGTACGTAGATCGTATGCAAACACCGACTGTCTAAAATTCGTTTCGTAAACTATCGTACTAAACTACGATCAATTGTATTCGTTAAACTGAACCTACGGACATAGAATTAGAAGATATTATGAGCTTTATAACAAGATCGGGTTCTTTCCATGCTGGGTATTATGCATGAGCAGTTTATTGTGGCATCACAATGAAAGAAATATGTATGTCTAAAGGCAAATATTTACTAAAAAAAAAGCATAACCACTTGTTTTGCCACAAATTTGTTTGACGTTGTTTACTATTACAAGAGTTTTGCAAGATCAAACAGCATCAAATTAAATATGACTAAATATTTGTTGTGTCTTGTCCTAACTTAACGAAGTTTTCTTTAATAAATTAACGAGTTCAAAAATATTTTATTTAGTGTTTACATCTTTTTCGGAAAATATTTGCCAAGTGTGAACGTACCTTAAGATTGGTATGATTTACTATAAAAACAAATTTCAAGAAACGAGAAATATTTAGAAGAAATTAGAAACCATTGTGACATTTTGACACTTGCTAAATTTAAAACAGGATGAATAAAAATAAAGTTTTAAAAAAAGAACATTGCAGCATCCACAGTATGACAAGGGCAGGTACAGTTATTGTATCTCTAATATTAAGTCTAAGGCCGCGTTTTCACTATGTCATTTTTGTTGTCAAATTGTCCAAATTGTTAGCAATTGTATGAAAACGGGTTGTCATATGGCGTCATTTATGTTTGCAATCATGAAAATCATGATATGACAATCCGTTTTCATACAATTGCCAACAATTTGGACAATTTGACAACAAAAATGACAGTGAAAACCAAGCATAAAAGGTGAACTGTGAAACGAAGATCGGAGAAAGAAAATTTAATGCCTGTGCCAACTGACAAATAGAAAAGGAACAATATGTTATCCTACAAATCGATGTCTAACCGATTTGAATCTTACAAATTTGCACTATTTTAACACCAACTGTAGCAGCTGCAAACGCAACATAACGTTAATAGCAACAACAAGAAAAAATATAATCATCATTTAGCCAAGTTAAGATCATAATCATTTAATTTGGTGATAATAAGAAACAAATCGTTAAAACAAGATCACACTGAAGGATAGTTGAAGTAAAAAAAAAAACAAAAAAATACAATGCAAACAAACTGAAACCAAAACAACAAATAAATATCACAAGAAAGTAATTTTTGTGTAATAATTTCAGTTTTGTTCAGCTTGTATTATTTATTTCTTCATCTTCTCCAGATGGAAAGTGTTAAATTGTGTGTATCAAACAAAACTTTAAGGATTTTAAGTTTCTAAGAAAAACAGCGAAAAAAGTGAAAGTTTTGACAAACAGCAAACGACAACAATAACAACAAAATATTCATAAATGTACAAGTGTAAATTAACTACAAAGAAATAAAGCTTTAAATAATTTTTGCCTCTCTTTGTTCATCAAATTAAATTACGAATATCCTCCGAAAATACACACAAAAACCAAAAAAAAAAAAAAAAACGCGAAAGTGTAATACGAACGTAAGAAAGAAAAAAAAAACAAAATCTTATCCAGACATGTGTAACATGACGATTTTTTTTATTTTACTTATTAAAATTTCTTAATTAACATGGTAGTTAAAGTTATAGACTTCAATTTTCATTTGATAAAATACAAGCTGCAAACAAAAAAAAAAAAAAATAGGAAAATGCCATGTATGTATTTAAAAGTGTAGTGATAAATTTGACTGTCAAAATCATCTTTCAATTTCAAATCAAGCGCAACTCTTTTGCACACAAACAAAAAACATAAAGAAAATAGGAAAAAAAATCGTTAACATCACTTACAATTGAAAGTTAAAATATACATGAACACATTTATTAATACTTTTACATACATTTATACCTAGTGGAGACATTAATAAACATACAGACATATCTACACATATAGTATGTATACATACATATAATGTATATTCATTTAGTTAACGATTTAACATTTGTATATTTCTATGAATTGAAAAGATGGATGTCTGGACATTATGCCACATGTATGCATTTATGTACAGAGAAATGCAATATTTGTGCAACAAGTTTAAGTAGCACAATCGGTTCTGTAAAGATACTGGGACATTTATTTGAAGTCCTCTTAATTGTGGAATGAACTAAACTTTATGATACTCTACAAGTATTCTTCAGTTGTAAACTTCACCTTAATGGCGATACAAATACAAGAGTACTTTCCAAGCTAGTGCATTTGGAAAGGTAGTGGCAATGAGCTAGACAATTTGTCTACGTTAAAACTCGCCATTGACTGGAAATACCTGTGGACATTACAAAGTCCTGGGTACTATAGATTGGGATTGTATGTTTGATTATACTTCCCCATTGGTGATGCACGTCTCTATTTGACACTGATATCAGATAGTATATAATTAGGATATTTACAGATAGTTCTAAGTTGCATAATAGTGTGACCTAGAGATTATACTTCCGGAATCTATATGTCCACATATCAAGAAAGATCCCGAATCATTGTACTTTCAGATAGAGTTCCTGGAGATTAAGGATGTTGCGAGGATTGGTTAGAATTAAATGTTGTCTCTTAAACTGCGCTGTAATCCTCGTTAATGACATCCCCCTCCCTATCGGAAATATTTTTTCTATCGAAATGTTTTCCCATTTCCTCAAATTGCAATCGTGAATAATATTTCCCCGAAATGTTTTCCTTTTTTTTAACAATTCACTGGGGAATGATATTTGTGAAAAAATGTCACATTCAAACAAAATTTCCTTTATCATGAAAATATTTTTCCCCACGAAAAAATTTTCTTATTCCCTTCATTTGGTTCACTTTATTTTTGCTGGGGAATTGGATTCAAAATGTAAGTATTTATTTCTTTTAATAAGAATATTATAGATTTTATTCTGTTATTTTAGGACTAGAAATGTTAACAAAGTATAAAACGACATGATGTTCAACAAAAAGCAAAATAATAGATCTATAGCCTGTGGTTTTGTGAAAATTTCAAAAGACATTGTGACTGAATTTTGGAATTCACTGACAGAAAAGTTGAATAGTGCTAGGCCTCCAATGGATAATGTCTCAGAGTGGAAAAAGGTAATAATATTTTGTTTATAACATGGTATTGAAAAATATGTAACAGGAAGAGGTCCAAATCAAACAAAATGTCTACATATATGCAAACGAGCAGTGCATATATGAGCTTGTTTTCATCAAAGAATCCGTAGAGGGGTTGGACAATTCTTTAACGTTTGGTTTGCTAGAATCAGATGCATGTAAAATTGAGAAACAGTTAATTGAAATTGAAAAAAATGTTGTAATATAAGTGCTTATTTTCCTTTGGAGCTACAATATTGATGTGGGTTCCATCAATACATCCTACAACACCAGGTATTCCAAATTTGCTATACAACTCTTGAGCTGTCACTCTACTTTCCTCCTCGGTCGGATAAGTTATCCACTTACCACAAAGATTTTGCTCTACAACATTTAACACTTGTGAAAGCACTTCGCTGAATGTTGATTGTCCTATTCCAACTTCGTAATCTCTGGCTACTCCTTTCTGATATCCGCCCTCTGCAAAGACCCGCAAGCATGACAAAGTTTTATTATTGGTGTAATACCAAATGATTTTTTTTAATGGAATGGATTTATCATGCTCTTCCAAAATATACATAAATGCATCTTTATTGACCCTGTAATGTTGAATAAATCTAATATAACATAAAATAACTTACAATGTATCAGGTAACTCCAAGGGGTTAGGCCTCAGTTAGCCGACTGTAACGGAATGTAATGTAATGACGTAAAAATGTAAGGAAATTCTATTTCTTACAGATTCATACATTACGGTGTTGCGTTACCTTTACATCTCCCTAACCATTAGCATTACTTTACGCATAACAATATCCTCCATCAGTTGTTTTTTTACTGTTGCAGTTACATTCCGTTACAGTGGGCTAACTGAGGCTTTAGATTCATCACGCAAACGTCTACGAATAAATCGATATTGTCTACATTGATCTTCCTGTAGTAAAATTAATGATCCGATTCCAAACATTTTTTTTTTCAAATTAAAAATTTTTATACTATATTTCTTCTTCTTCTTTATATTCAATTTGCACTGGTATCTTAATTAAATTTTCACGGCAATATCACGATACCAAATTTCCCTTCGAGGGAAATCAAAAGTTCATGGGAACAAAAATTTCACTTTTATGTTATTTATATGTTTTACGAATTCATTTTGGACTATACATTCCGATGAGCTCCTAAGCCTACTGCTACTGCACTTATTGAGGAAGGAGGAGATCATGATGCCATCCCTGGATTTTTATAGAAAGAAGAATTCATAACTTTTACACGGATGGATCCAAGTTGCACGATCGCATTATGATTAGCATTATGATGATCCTGACGAATAAGGAAGTTTGCAGAGGCCAGCTGAGGTCAAATGTATGTATGGTAGGTATGTTAACAGCTTATTGCTATGTATTCAGCTTTAGAGTCTGCATCATTTCTGAATATTAAACCACACAGGCGACACTGTCGTGTGTAAAAAACAACCTAATCATCTTCGTACCTCTTATTCCATGTCACACCATTTTTAAGTTCTCTATTAGCCAATGATTGAATATAGTTTATAAATGGCAATTTCAAACGAATCGTTGTAGTAGCAGTGTATTACATTAAAGTTGAGTGTTAAAAATGATGTCCCATAATAAGTTGAGTCATTACGGTAACATGAATAATTTATATACTATATTACTAATATATTCAGCTGTTGCTTTTTGCGCGCCATATACTTCGTAATGGTTTAAAAAATGTACGTACACAAATTTAAGCAATATTGATTGATTTATTTTTGTTTTTTTGCTTTACAATAAATGTGGGTGTTTGTAAGAGCCACATTTTCAATAAATTGGAAATATGCAAAACAAATGAGGATGAACTGTAACCACCTCCCAGTACATACAACGAGTATATGAAAGGTGGAACAACAAAAAAAATATATATATTTTGTATGTATATCTTTGCAGATTGTTAAAGAGGGGTAACGAAATAAATGCCAATCAATAAAAATACCACTTGTCCCTAGTATTGAAAGTGTTGAGGTGTTATTTTAATTCATTAAACATGTTGTTATGTTGCTGTCAAATCCGTGACAACACAATGAAAATAATATTAATTAAATAAAAGCAATAGGAGAGAAAGATAGTGAGAGAAGTTATATTGGATCAGATATTTGTAATTCTTGGGTATTACCAATATTTAATTTTAAAAATTGTACAGAAACTAAAAATTGTACAGAAACTAAAAATTGTACAGAAACAGACAATCTACAGAACCTTCTAACACGGGATAAGTTAGACACGGATGGATATCGTATTGCAATCCTGGATAACTAACTACTCCTATAATATATTGTAAAAACAAGCTAAGATTCAATTAAGAGCTAAAAAAACATAAAAATCCTACAGTTAAACAAAGATTTGAACGTGGTTAATCTCATTTATTGTGTAAACAAAAAAGTTTTTTTTTTTCATTTATTGTGTAAACAAAAAAGTTTTTTTTTTGCTTTCAAAATGCTGCATTTTGTGCCAACAAAGCGTTATATGCGGGAAGTTTTGCTTTACTTCTTTATGAAGTGTCGCTGGAGCACACCGAATGCTCAGCGAAGCTTATGGTGAATGTGTTTCATCGGTATGTGCAGTTCTGATGGAGTCATTTTGACATGGAAGAAATACTTACATCGCCCAGGTCAGCCAAAAATGTTTGAGATCAATAATTGGATCCAATCAAGGAGCAATTTCAAAAAGTTTGCGAGCAGCAGGATTTCTCCAAAAGCCGAGAGACATTGAAAGACAATTGTATATGTGTGAAATGCTGCTTAAATGTTTTTCCTATCTGTTGGAAGATTACTAATGTAACGCGGGTATTCCTAAAATGAAAGAGGCTACCAAACCTGATCATTTTTACCCATTAACAAGTTGCTCTGCATTTTCTAAAGTTATGAAAAGTGCCGAGAGACATTGGAAGACAATTGTGTATGTGTGAAATGCTGCTTAAACGCTTTTCCTATCTGTTATATATCGGCGTTACATTAGTACATTACATTAGTAACGCAGATATTCCTAAAATGGAAGAGGTTACCAACCCTGATCATTTTTACCCAGCAACAATTTGCTCTGCACTTTCCAAAGTTATGAAAAGTGTGGTAACTTACCATCTTGTGGCTATCGTAGTGGACGCTTTACGCCCTTTTTCCTACTTTATTTCTTATTATTCTGATCTTTCAACCCTAATTATTATTTTACAGACGATAGCAACACTTGCCATTCATATTTATTCAACCATAGACCAAGCCCTTTAGTGATAGGAGAAATGAGGCAAAACATGAGTGATACACTTAATCAAGATCTTGGACAATCTTCGAATGGGCTGGTGCGTATTAAATCGCTTTTAATGCGCGTAAGACACAATGTTGTATATTAACAAACAAACGCACGACATATAATGTTGCTTAATATGTTTTTATTGGTGATGGAAATAAAACGACTAGAATATGTGGGCAGGCATGACAGTGTAATATTCCATAATCGCAACGTTAAAAACTGTTTAGAAAGAAGTGGTTAGGAAGTTTCCTAGAATTTGCCCTATCCGAAAACTATTTTTTTTATCAATGCAAAATGCTTTCTTTGGGATACGCTTCACTTTAGAACAGGGTAACCGAAATTGGCTTAATTCGTTCCTGACCTCAAAAGATGAGCAGATCTTTTTGCTTGGATTACAGAAATATGCCAGAAAGACGGAAATATATAAATATATAAATTCATATTGCAGAAATGATTTAAAAATAAAAGCAAAAATAATTTAAAAAAATTTCCCATTTTTAAAACATACACCCGATAAAAAACCAAAAGTATTTTAACAAAAATAACTACTTAGACTTTGTTAGTTTTGTTGCCAATACATTCTCATTTATTTAAAGTTCAAGGTCATTTAATGGTTAACAATAAATATTGTTTAATATTTACTTTCAATTTACCTTATAAACAGACCGTCATCGATTGCTATGAACTGTATTTATTTATTTTACTACCACTTTAGACGCTATTAGTACATTGAAATAATTTAATATGCATGCGTCAAAACAACAGAAAATAAAATATGTATAAAAAAAAACACTTTTAAAGATTGTTGGTTTGTTCGTGTTTTTAATTTTGTGCTTAAAAAAAATTATTGCTAATTTGTTTGAATTTGTTTTCCTATTATTTAACGACATTTAAAATCCATATGATTGATGGCATAATTGCTTTTTTCCTATAAAAGGAAAAGTTTTTCTGTTTTTCAGGGGTATTCCTTTCTTTTTGCAGATTATAATGTCTTTGGCAAAGCTTTATAAATAGGGGGTTTTTTTGCATAAGAGACTTAAAAAATAAATTTATTTCAATTGTATTAGGGAAATTATAATTTGTATTTAATTATATTTATGATTTATAAGTTGGCTTTAAAAAAATATGTTTACGGACAATCAAAAGTTATAACGAACAATTGTAATAAGCAATTTTTACTAGAAACCGAAAATAATATACTTGTCCACAAATTCTAAAGTGGAAAAAATTAACACTTATTGTCAATTAAAAAAATGATATACAGTAAGCGTCAATACTAGAAATATACAAAATATACGAGGTCTGATCAAAAAAATAATCGTTATTTAAAATTTTTCCAAAAAGTATTTATTTATTCAAAGTAATCCCCCTCAGATATAATAACTTAAGCCAGAATTTTTTCCAATCCTCGAAACACTTCTGAAACGCGCTTTTTAGTATCGCCAACAGCTCCTGTTTCGATTTTTCTTTTACCTCAACAATCGGAGCAACACGCTTTCCTTTTATCGGTGTCTTCAGTTTTGGGAAGAGGACAAAGTCAGCGGGGTCCAAGTCCGGTGAATACGGTGGTTGAGGCATGCATTATCATGGTGCAAAATCTATGATTGGTTTTTCCACAATTCTGTGCGTTTCTGACGAATTGCTTCGCGCAAACGGCGCATAACTTCAAGGTGGTATTCCTTATTGACCGTACGACCTTGTGGCAAGAATTCATGATGCACCACGCCATTGCAGTCGTAGAAAACAGTGCGCAAAACCTGCACGTTTGACCGAACTTGGTCTTGGCTCTTCTGGACGTTTCCATTGGGATGATTTAGCTTTGGTTTCAATGTCATAGCTATACACCCATGATTCGTCACCAGTTATGACCTTTTTGAGGAAATCTGGATCGTCGTTGACGATGTTCAACAGCTCCTGAGCGCTGTCCATGCGACGTTGTTTTTTCTCAAAGTTTAGCAATTTTGGAACAATCTTCGCTGCCGCTTGCCAAACGATATGCCAACATCATCAGCAACCTCGACGATTATACAAAATCATTTTCTTCACTGATTCAATATTTTCATCGGTTGTTGACGTGCTCGGGCGACCAGGACGAGCATTGTCATTGACATCTTTTTGGCCTTCCTTAAACCGGTTATACCACAATTGAACTTGTTTTCTGCTCATAGTATACTCGCCAAACGCCACAGTCAACATTTCAAATGTCCTTGCGCATTTAATTTCATTTTTTACACAAAACTTAATACAGTTTCTTTGATCCATTTTTTCGAATAGTAAAAAATCGAAAAGCACACCAAAACACGACTAAAGCTAGATTTACACGATTGAAGAAGAAAATTTCAATCGTGTAAATCTAGCTTAACCTTTTTATCTGTCAAAAACAAACTGACAATCCAAAACGACTGATATTACCAACATATATAACAGACATGTGTACCAACATAACAGAAAAAAAAATGCGAAAATCGAACTAACGAAATTTGAAAATAACCTCGTATTGCATTATACGAGTACATAAGTAATATAAAAAATAATTAAATTTTAATTTAATTAAAGTAACAGATTTCTCGCATCAAAATAAAGTTAACAGTTAATATTTTGTTTGTAGTCCTTTTGCCTTTACCACGGCTGACAATCTTCTAGACATAGAATCAACGAGTTTTTTTGTCCCCTTCATCCTGTATTACTGCGTTTAGGTTATCCTTACAAGTAATATTTCTTGCCTAATTTTATTTGTCCTGATATTCCCAAAGGTGCTCAACTGGATTAAAGCCTGGAGACTGCGGAGGATGATGTAAAGTTTTTGGACAATGATTGAGCAACCAATCTTTCACAATTTTGGGGGTATTCTTAGAATCATTGTCCTGTTGAAAAATTCAGTTCTGCGCCAGTTATAATTTTGCTACGCTACATTGTTTTTTTTTAATGTGAAGATAATCTTTTTATTTTTTCAAAGACTTCTTTTTCGGTTCACCATAATTTTTAGGAGGGTTTTTAACTTCAAATATCTCAGACTTACTTTCATCGAATATAAAGAAAAGAATAGTATTCCAAACACTTTTAGGATCGTTTATACACATATACATATTTTTTTTTTTGGCAACTTCAAATGATTGGTTTGGTTGTTTTATATATAAAGATATAAAGGGCTTCTTATGTGGCATTCTACCATGTATGCCATTTTGATGCAAGTATCTTCTTATTGTACTCACGCTGATGTTGAGTTTGCTCTTATTGCTCTCAGGCAAATTTTCTACTGTATTGTATTTGGTATACTTGTCTATTATTCATATCCTTTTTTCCTATGACAAATAATTTTTGAAATTTATAAAAATTTTTATCCTGAAGAAGCTTCTCAAAGAGTAGCGAAATATTGAAATATTTTATTAAAAATATCTAAAGCTTTAATAATTACCGAAATCTTAATGTTGACTTTATTTTGACGCTCACAGTATATCTAAAACATTTGAGTATTATTAAATAAAAACATAAAAATTCAAGCACTTGAACATTTAATTAAAATATGACTTGAATTCTAATATAATTACATATATATTTAATTTTAAAACTAACAATAAGTTTTTCAAATCTCATATCTAAAAAAATTTCAATTATTAGTCCTGGCTGGACGAAAATTGTTTGACCATTGTTTTTTTTTTATTTATTAAGTTGGCATTCTTCCTTCTTGTCTTTTTACTGGTGAATTATGGTCTAATACAACTAGGATAATTGACACTGGCCTCTATTACACTGTATTCCATGAAAAATGCTTATTGGGAAATTGTAAATATTTGTTTCGAAACGCTTACTCTTAAGGTGAATTCACCCATTTGTTTCGAACAAAAATTTTGTCTGGAGAAAATTTTTTTCACTGAGAGTTTTTCTGCAGCACGACTCACTCATTTCGAACGATTTTTCTGGAAAATCAAAGCTGCCATATGTAAACAAAATATATTAGTTTTACAAGTTTTATTTATTGATTTATTTTGCTTTGGTTTTTAAGTGTCAAAAAACAAACATTAAATTATTTAATATTAAAAATATTGTGTGTATTCAAAATTAATAAAAAAAGAAAAGAAGCTTTTGCTGATGGCCATAGAAATACATAAGGCATTATTATTTGTATGAAAAAATGTAACCTATTGGCAATTCAGTTCATTTTTGTCCAGACAAAATAAAAATTAAACCAATTCAAGCTGAGAGTTGTTTGTAAAAAATATTTTTTTCTCTCAAAAAGGGAGACGTCAAACTTCATATGAAAAAAACTTTGTCCGAACAAATATTTTGTTCAGAACGAATGGTTAAATCCACCTTAAAGATGTCTGCACATTAAAGAATAACTCCTGATAAATTCTACTGCACATTGATACAATTTATATACTACATATTTATTTAATAAAAATAATTTAGAACGAATTCATTCATCTCTTCTTCAATTTATCTTTCACATCTTCTTTTTATTCAATGAAAAACCCCACAAGAAAACTAAATGACATATTTGTATACACAAATTAGTTTAAAATAACAATTAATTATTTTAAAAGCAACAATTTCATTAACACCAATTGTAACAACAAAACAAATAAATAAAAACTCATTAGTATTATTAATGCTTTAAATGTTGTTTGCACTGAAAACACGACATTGACTATGAATATCTTCAAAAAAATTTATTAAATTTATGAACTCAAGCCAAATAAAATTTTCTCTAATAATAATTTTTCATTAAGAAAAAAACAAAAAGACTCTAAAAATTAAAAATCGTCAAAAAAATTTACATTGAAATGTGTTCTCTTAAGCAGTCTAGATTTTTTAAAATTTCCCTTTTCAAGAGTTAAATAATTAAAAGATTAAATACTTGTAGTATTAACAACAGTTCAAGTGCGTTGTGCTGATAAAAATTTCTAGCAAAAGTAGCTCTTTAATAATGAAATAGTTTAATACAAATCTTTAAACATATACATACATATGTACATACAAAACAAAATTCAACGGATGTTAAACTAGTTGGTATAGAGAAAACAAAAAGAAAGAACATTTATATTTCAAAAATTCTTAAGTTAAAAAACAAAGATACTAGACTCCCACAGAAAGCAACACTCTTAGTTAGGAATATTTTTAAAAATAGAATTCCTTACAATAATAACAAAGCAAACAACAACTAATAAAAGAAACGTGTGTTTCTTTCAACAAAAAAAAATAAATAAATATAAATACTAAATAATAAATTAAATTCATTATGAGTTGCTATATGTACATATGTACATAAATAAAAGCCTAAATATATTAGTAAATTTTTGTGGTAATGACTTTGACAGTAGTGTAAACATTGGTAAAAATCACGGAAATTGTTTTGAGTAAATAGCCTATACTAAAATAAATAAATACCTTTTAGCTTACATTACACTTTAGTTTAATTTATCATAAAAACTTAATTGTTCAATTCACAGGTGATGTTGTACATCGTCGTCTGAATTTACAATAGTTGTACAAATGTTGTTGGTAATTTCTACATTAATATTTGGTACAGCATCTAATTTTTACATATGTTTTTCGAATGTTGTATGAGAGTTTAGATGTTGCCATTTAAACTAAATATGTATCTCAATCAAAAAATTGCTCATTGTAGTTAAAAAAAAAAACAAACGGTAACACCCAAATCACGACAGCCGGTTCTACGCACCGGAATGAAACGAGATCACACGGCCAAGGGCTATCAACTCAGCAATTACTGCTGTTACAACAACAACAACCCAAATTATAAACTGTTTGACAAATTTAAAACAAGAAAATAAAATTAATAAGCAACAAATTTAAATAATTTAATGTAATTGTATTTAATTTATGAAAAACGATCATTCATTTTTACTTACTTGTCTGCATTATATTTTTCACGGAATGCAGAATTTTTTTAGTTTTTTCTCACTTTTATTATTAATTTTTAATATTTTTAATATTTTACTTTTGGCATTTTGAAGGCTTTACTCATCAGATAGTTGTATCATACAATGTACAACGTACAACATTACCTGTGAATTGAATGTAACACAAATAATTGTTTAACACGAAAATGTCACACAGCTGTTTAAAGATAATTAAAAGTCAGTTTTTAAAGTTTTTAACTAAGCACAGTCAGAAAAACTATTTGTTTTCGATTTAGCTGAAATTTAATTTTAAGTTCAATTTGGTTGTTAACTTCTGATTATTTAACTATAAGTTGATCTAAAATATTTATAACAAAAATATAGCAGATCCTATTGAGGAGAGTCAAAGAAAAAAATTATACTATACAACTATACAAGGTGAGTGCAAATCGACAACAAATACAACACAAAACAGAAACAACAGGCATTTTGTTTGTGTAAAATATTGTACTACTGTCAAAAATACATACTTGAAAAAGTATTACTTTTGACATAAGTAAATTGTAAACAAAGTCAGTCAGCTGTGCTACTGCACTCACCTTTTATAGTTGCACCATGCATTCGTTCTTAACAAAAAATTTGTTCGAACAATATTTTTTTATATGAAGTTTGACGTCTCTCCTTTTTGAGAAAGAGAAAATATTTTTTACGAACTTGAATTAGTTTAATTTCATATTTTTTCTGGACAAAAATGAATTGAGTTGCCAATAGGTCGCATTTTTTTCATACAAATAACAATGCCTTATGTATTTCCATGGCCATTAGCAAAAACAACTTTCTTTTTTCATTCATTTTGAATTTATATCTGTGATTTTGAATACACAATACTTTAAAATAATTTAATATTTGTAATTTGACACTTAAAACCCAAAGCAAAATAAATCAATGACCTCACTTGTAAAACTAATGGATTTTGTTTGTTTTGATTTTTCAGAAAAATCGTTCGAAATGGGTGAATCGTGCTGCAAAAACTCTCAGTAAAACAATTTTTATCTAGAAAAAATGTTTGTTAAGAACAAATGAGTGAATCCAATGCTAATAAATTTTTTTTAACAAAAAAAAAAATTATAAAAATTACCTTCTCAGAAGAAATATTGTAATTTAAAAAAATATCAATTGTTAGCGGGAAAATAAAATAAAAATGTGGAACTCATAATACAAAAATCATGTCTCTGTTCATTACGAACTATAGGCAATGGTGGCTTCGGATACTAACATTTGCTGCAATGGAGATGGTGTCCTGGATGTCGTTAGGATAACATAGACAGTCAATCCTTATGTGTTTTGGAAGAATATTCTGAATTAGTATTTGATGATTGGGGTGACAAGCTAATAGAAACTGTCTGTCAATAAGAACATATTTTTGCCATATCGATGCATCCTGGTATACAAATGAAAAACTCCAACTGTATGAGGTTGTCATGACACACATTATCATAAATGAATTATGCATATAATGTTTCACAATCCGTGATTTACATACGAGATGTGACATACATTTATGCTACGTTTTGCAGCTTTAATTATTTCTGCACTGGATATCACTTAACTAAATTGACTAAAAAAGTGCAGCTTCGTAATTGACCATGACAACTTCCGCAATAACTTTTTTACTTTGCATGAGCTGAGGAGATAACGATTTTGTCATAGGTAATTTCCAAAATTGTACCTGTAATTTTATAAAATTAACGACGAGTTCCACCACCTGGATAACTATCTTGCCGCGATGTGGTGGCTTAAATGCTGGCTGTAGTGTATGTCTTGAAACTTGAATCGGCAAATTTAGCCGGTACAAGTTAGAAGGCATAAGCTCTAAGGCCAGCATGACCAATGG
Organism: Bellardia bayeri; assembly: GCA_950370525.1. Taxonomy (NCBI): domain Eukaryota; kingdom Metazoa; phylum Arthropoda; class Insecta; order Diptera; family Calliphoridae; genus Bellardia; species Bellardia bayeri. Next base: position 68,640,466 of record OX493265.1, read on the forward strand.
TTATCCATCCTTCCAACTCCTATCCCATTACCCATTTCCTATCCACATCCCATTTTCCCATATCCCCCACTTTTAAGGTCAAGGTGGTTGATAGCAGTGCCGAAGACCTGAATGGCTAGTTAGTGGTTAAAGAAACTAGTCGCGAACAGCTTCCCTCCGACGCCAGGGCACGGGTCGGTTGTAAACAAAATTTTGCCTAATCCATGTACGCCGTCACTGCATGGATGGTCCATTCCCATACGTGCATACTCGTGGGACCAAAATTGAAGGAAAAAGTAACAAAAAGAAAAGAAATGATGCGACTCTAGAAGTCGTTGCAGAGAATGTCTCTGACAACTCGGCAGTTTCGGGGTCAAATCCAGACTCCGATTGGCTGGGTATCCACAGGGATATTCTGTTGCAAGAGGGTCAGTTACTCACAGAACTGACAGAAGAAGTGGAAGAAATGGAATCCACAGTTGGCTCACCGTCTAGAACTGGGGCCTCTGAAAGACTCGTTGGTCTAACTTTGAGTTCTGATGATGAGCATGAAATCACAGTGATTCAAGCTCATGATCAGAACCAGAAAGCTAGAACTTCGGTTTCGGGGGTCACACTCGGAATGGAGAGCGGACTGGGGAGTCCATTAAAGCCCGTCGTTCGGCAGGATGCGACAGAACAGGTCACATCAGACTGTCGAACAAGTCTTGAAAAAGCCAAGAGTGGTGTGAGAGTCTCCTTAGCCTTTCTAGAAAAGATAGCTAAGAAAGACCCCTCGCTGCACGATGGGCGGGATAGGCATCTACTGAGGAAGCACCGAAAGAACGTGTCGAGATTCGAACGAATCCACGGATCTATCGTTGCTATCCTAGGTATTCCCTATCCTGCGGGATACACAACAAAGACGGCTGTTGATTCAAATGTTGTCAGAAAAGACAATGAATCCTCAGCAGTTTTTGCTGAAAAATCCTTTAAAAAGGCAACGGGTGAGCAGGAGGAGGGTAAAGGCTTAAGGCCTGGCAATCTTAGCCGCGACAAAACAGTCACGGCTGGGGGAGCTAAGCCTGTAAGCGAATTACCCACCAGTAGCCGCGCGATTAGGACTGGGAATGTCTTGATAATCTCCAACAGTCACTCCCAAAAGGGAGTCACTAAAGGTATTATCAGGGCAGACCAGTCAAAATCTGCAGGGAAATTGGGTGATCATCGACCAAACTCTGCTAAGCCCCCCAACAAAGGGGCAGTTAAAAGAGTTCGGTCTGATGATGACCAGAAATCCCCAGAGGCTAAGAGGACTGGTCAGACTGGTGTTGGCCCTCTTGTAGATTCCTGTAAGGAAATCAGCAGGAGGACTGGTTCCAAAGCTGACCAGCCCTCAACGTCAAAGAAGCTAAGGGATTCGTCGGGTAAGGACGGTATTCTGGCAGCTGTCATTGATCGTATGGATCCCGATGGTAGGATCAGCGTTGAGAAATGGCAGGTGCTAGAGAACAAACTTCTCGACGAAATCTTTAGCGTGAAAGGAAGGCCGGACGAGGTATCGTTCAGAGGGGCCGACTGGGCAAGAGGTGTCAAAATTGTCAGTTGCGGTACTCAAAAAACCTTTGAGTTTTTAAAAGCTGCAATTGGCAGGTGTGGCAGCACTTGTCCGGAGGCCAGTCTGGACGTTATACTTGCGTCGGAATTACCACTGAGGCCGGTAGTCACAGTGTGGATACCTCCACCTATAAAACCGGTGGAAGTCATACTGGGACTACTGTCCAATCAGAACGAGGGACTCATTACAGCACAATGGAAGTTGATAGCTTCATTGGGCTGTAATGAGAACCAAGGGAGGGACTTCAGGTTCGCAGTAGACCAGGAGTCTCTCAAGAAGTTGAGATCAATGGGAGGGGTTGCAGTTTTCGGGTTGGGGTCTATCAGGTTTAGGTTTCCTAAAAATGATAAACCCTAAGAGGCTGAAAGTGGTGCAAATAAACTTGCATCACTGTGAAGCAGCCTCAACCGAACTAGTAACCCATCTCATTGACAACAACGTGGATGTGGCTTTAATCCAAGAGCCCTGGATTAACAAAAACAGGGTAGTTGGATTAAAGGCCACGGGGTATACATTGTTTGCACCTCAAACCGATGAGAAGGTACGAACATGTATACTAGCAAGAAATGAACATAAATTTAATTTATCTCATTCTTTCAGTGGTGGAGACCTCACGGTCGTGACGGGAGAAGCCAAGGACAGAACGGTTCTGGCTCTAGCATCGGTATACTTGCCATACGAGGCTACCGATCCTCCTGGTGGAAAGGTAAAGGAGTTGGTGAAGCATTCGGGCAGAACAGGCTCGAAGCTGGTACTGGGGTGTGACGCAAACGCACACCATACCCAGTGGGGAAGTACTGACATCAACAAAAGAGGTGAGTCTTTGTTTGATTTTATTATTGCTAACAATCTCTATATCTGTAATATGGGGAATACGCCAACATTCAGGAATAGGGATAGGGAGGCAGTAATAGATATTACGTTGACGAACTGTAGGGAATTAGTGAAGGATTGGAGGGTGGCTCTGGAATTCTCCTTCTCTGACCATAGTCGTCTATCCTTCAGCCTAGTGTTTGAAAGATCGAAAAGGAGTCCGTATAGGAATCCGAGAAGGACGAATTGGGATTCTTTTTCGGAATTAGTGGTAGATAACCTTAGGGTTACACACGAGTGGAGGTCGACTCCGACCGGAGTGGAACGACTGGTAGGTACCTTTACGGAGGCACTAATCAGTAGTTATGAAAGATCCTGTCCGCTGAACTTCCCGGGCAGACGCGAACAACCACGATGGTGGACGGAGGAGTTGAGGACTCAGAGATCCACTGTGAGAGGGTTGTTCAACAGGGCGAAATATACGCGTAGGGAAGAAGATTGGAGTAACTTTAGGTTGAGTTACAATAAGTACAAGAAAGACATTAGGAGAGCTAAAAGGGACTCGTGGATCAGGTTTAGCGAGTCAGTTGAATCTGTAAATGAGATGTCCAGGTTCAGAAGAATCTTATCCAAGGACCCAGCAGTCCCAGGATTTATTCAGAGACCAGACGACTCTTGGACAGAATCTAGCTCTGAGACCTTATGCCTTCTTATGGAGACTCACTTTCCGGGGTGTGTGGATCCTGGGGCGGGGGAACGGGTTGAGAATGCCGACTCCTTCTCAGGGCCGCGCTCAGGCGACGAGGCAATGGAGCCAGTGGGAGACATGATCACCTTGGATAAGGTAACATGGGCGGTCAATACTTTTGGGTCTTACAAATCGGCAGGACCAGACGGTATCTTTCCGGCGATGCTACAGAATATCGGGAGATCATCTCTCCTACTGTTGGTGGAACTTTTTAGGGTATGTATATTGAACGGATACATCCCTAAAGGATGGAGAGAGGTTAGGGTCGTGTTTATACCCAAAGCAGGGAGAACCGGTCACTCTAAACCTAAGGATTTTAGACCGATTAGCTTGTCGTCTTTTCTTTTGAAGACACTGGAAAGACTGATCGATCTATATCTGAGGACGAGGATAGACGCCGGCATAATCAGTTGCGCTCAGCATGCCTACCTTAAGGGTAGATCTGTGGAGAGTGCGCTGAATGATGTGGTGGGTTTTATAGAGAAGGGACTGCGAAACAAGGAATACACCTTGGCGGCATTCCTTGACATAGAGGGTGCCTTTAACAATTTGAGAGTAGAGGCTGTTAGGCAGGCACTATGTGACCTAATGGTTCCGTCCTTCCTGGTCGAATGGATAACTCTGATGCTTAGCAGTAGAGTCATTCACTCGGACTGGGGAAACGGACGCATGAGGAAACTGGTGACCAGAGGAACCCCGCAGGGGGGTGTTCTCTCTCCCTTACTATGGCTCTTGGCTGTCAATGTCGTTCTGAGACTTTTTGACAGAATGGGTCAGAAGGTCGTGGCCTACGCGGATGATGTAGTTATTTTGGTATCGGGCAAGTTTCTGCCGACAATTAGTGAAGTCATGCAAGGGGCACTGGGCGAACTGTCAACCTGGGCTAGTGAAAAGGGCTTGGGAGTTAATCCGGAGAAGACAGAGTTAGTTCTGTTTACTAGGAAGTACAGGGTGGAAAGTTTCAGGCTGCCGGTACTGGGAGGAGTAGAGCTTAGGCTATCGGATAGTGCTAAGTATCTGGGAGTTTTTCTGGACAGAAAACTGTCTTGGAAAAGAAATACTCAGGAGAGGCTCAAAAGGGGTCTCAATGCCTACTATACTTGTAGATCATCGATAGGTAAGAGTTGGGGACTTCGGCCGTCAGTGGTGGGATGGCTTTACACTTCGGTGGTCAGGCCCATTCTTACATATGGATGCTGTGTTTGGTGGGAGACATTGAGATTGGCTAATCGAAGAAGCCTTCTGTCTAAAGTTCAGAGGTGTGCTTCAATCGGCATAACGGGGGCCATGAGAAGCACTCCTCAAGCGGCTCTGGATGTCATTCTTCATTTATTGCCTATAGAGCAGTATGTGATGGGAATGGCAGCCAGAAGTATTCTTAGACTGAGGGAGCTGGGACTGCTAAAGGGTCACATGCAGGGTCACTCGCGAATCCTGTGTGAGATTGAGGCAGGTGGAAATTGCCTGGGATCGCCTGGCTCTACGGATTATGTGAGCACCTTGGTAGACTTTAGGCGGTTGCCGGAGGTGACATTGCCGTCTAGGGAGAGCTGGTCTGGAAGGGGCAAATTGTATGACGGATTTGCCATCTTCACGGACGGCTCAAAGATGAACGGCACGGGCGCAGGGGTCTATATTGAGGATCTGGACATCAGAATGTCATATAGGCTGTCTGACGACTGTAGTGTCTTTCAGGCGGAAGTTCTAGGGATCTTGAGGGCCGTGGAACTGATGAGGGACAACATCGACAGAGGCTCGGAGGTCACGATATATGTGGACAGCCAGGCGGCCCTTTTGGCCATAAGGGGCTGTTATGTGAACTCCAAGCTAGTCGACAGTTGTAGGAGGGCTCTAGAGGCAGCCTTAGGGTGTTATACGGTCAGGCTGTGCTGGGTACCGGGTCACTCTGGCATCGCCGGTAATGAGGTGGCCGATGAGTTGGCAAGATTGGGCTCAAGCACAGAGATGGATGACCGTATGGAGGTAGTCGGGCCTCCAATAGGCTTCTATTACGGAAGGATTAAGGAATGGATTGTAAACGCAACCAATCAAGCCTGGGGGAACCGAACAGACTGCCAAGTCTCACGGACGTTATGGCCGGTGCTTAGGAGGTCTGAGTCGGAACTGCTGTTGGGCAGAAGTAGGATCTGCGTTAGGACCATGATTGGCATTATCACGGGCCACTGCATGATAGGCAGGATGGCGGTGAGAATGGGATCCGAATTGTCGGATATGTGCAGGCTATGCGAGGACCCGGAAGAACTGGAGACAGTTGAGCACATTCTGTGCCACTGTCCCAGGTTACAGGGCAGTAGAATGAGATGGCTGGGTAATAGATTCTTGAGCGAATTAGGGGATGTCTCGAGCTGTGGGCTTGAGAGTCTGATAGGATTCGTAATGGGAATGGCCTGGTTACGTACCAATATACGGAGTGCGGGTCTCATAAATGGAGGACATACGTCCGAGTAGGTTTTTGGTCAGGTCTTCTTCTTCTTCTTCTTCTCTCTATTCTAAAAATCTAATATTCCTCCTCCTCTTCTTTTCTTTACTTCCTATTTCTATTACTTCCTCTATCAAGGCATCGCAATGGGCCATATTGGTCTCTGGGTGAAGGTGTGAGGTGACTCACACCAGCCTTATTACCTACCTACCTACGACGAGTTGATGTCTTTTCCAAACATTCTGGTCGTAGATGTTTTGTTGTGCTGGCAATAAGAAGAAAACGAGATTTCTAACAAAACTTTAGATTTGACACAATATTTGCAGTTTTACAGTGAATTTTGCTTCTATCTGGAACAAATAGCGCAACTTTCATTACCTTAAAAAGATGTTAAGTACTAACAAGCAAATAGCGCATTGGTGAAAAACCTTTTAAAGCTCACAAATGCAAGGGACATCGGAAATCATTTTGCAAATTCCTAAGCAAACGCTCTTTTGTTTCAAATTCATTGATGTACTTTTTACGAATAAAATGTTCTTTTTCTGCCAAAGGAGAGGAAGCAGTTTACCTCTTTTTCAATGTCGATTGAGTAAATACTTGGCTCTTCGTATAATAATAAGTCATTACTTTGTAATGAAGTTTTCTGTGGTGATTGAATCTTCAATATATTAATGCTATTTTATGATTTTTGTCTTAGTGTAAATTTCGCTGTAGATCTCTCAAAAGTCGCAAAAGTATATCATTGATTATACAAAATACCATTTTAAGACGAGTCAAACAACAATAAATTTTTGTTCAAAAATCATTCTGAATAAAATGGTAGTAGCCATCAGAGAACAGACAATCCGACGCATTTCGAAGAAAATAATTTCTATACACAATCAATTGTTTGGTAAAAGACTTTAGAAGGATAAAAAAAATCCAACGCCAAACTTAGTGTTGGTGAAGCACTAAATGTGTGGTACCTTTTGTAAGATTGCTTAAGAACGCTAAAAAAAAGTTGATGAATCATTGACCTCTCGATTCTTTAGCCGCTTTAAGTTTTAAATGCTATTTTAAAGTCACATCACTTGAAACTCTTGTAGAGATCATTGATCTTGATAAGAAACAATTTGAGCAACACATTCTAATAGTTTATTAAAATCAAAAACTTTTCAATTTTAAAAACATTTTCCTAACAGACTATCGGTTTTGCATTTTATTTCTCTTGTTATTGTTTTTGTTATATTTGTCTTACTAATTTGTATCAATAACCATTTTTATTTTGCGTCATGCCAAAAGTGAATTAATTTCATTTTTTAGTTTGTTTGTTTTTGATTTATATATTTACACTTTGAGTTTTGATAAAAAAAAAGTTTTGCCACACATTTAAATAATGTCTTTGGATCATGACATTTCCCATGACAATGAGATCAAAAGTGATTTTCCCTCCTTAAAATACATTTATTATTATGTACGTTTATTTAATCGAAAGAGAGAAGAAATTATTATTATGAAATAGATACTATATTTTGAATATACAGTGGCCTGAAGCTTATTTTATGCAGGGTATTTTTTGTTTTCAAGGCTACATAAAATGAACATTAGTAGGAACTTATAAAAGAAATTGTAAACAAAAATAATTTATTGCAAAAATGTACATTCACGTCACAGCTTATTTTATTTTATATGCGGCCAGTTCTTGCTTAATACTCTGCGAAATATTCGACTAGTCCGTCAGTAGCCCTTTTCTTAAATCTTTTTTGTTACAAAATTTGTTTTTCCTTATGCTGATTTCTAAAATGAAATAAATTTTCGATAAAATTAAGGTCTGGCGACATACATGGTGGCGGTGTCATCAAATGTGGGCATTTACATATTAACCACGTTTCCACAATACCTGATTTGTGCTGGTAAAATCGGAAATCTGATCTTATACCCAGGTTCACTGCGCTTTCCAGCAAGTTGTTATTCAAAATCAGAAGGTACTTGCCCAGGCTAGCTTCAACTTCGGAGGCCAGTTGTGAAGCTTGTTCATTGAAAATATTATCTGCTGCCTTTCTGCCTTTGTTATGGACCCGATTTTCATAGATGAAGCGCTCATTGATTTTTTGTTGTGAATAGCCATTTTGGAAATGGTTTAAAGCCAATTCTCGTTGTTTTAACATTGTACGCGGGTTCTTTTAAACTATTTTAAATTGACACGACGTTAAAAAATCGGACTCACAATTCAACAGAAAATATTGAGAGAAATGAAAAAAAGAAATACCAAAAATCAACAACGCTGCTTTGAGCTATTGGTACCGTAGAAATTGACTGTATAAAATATATAGTTTTAATATATTAAAATGTACGTTTTTGCAATAAAAAAATCACACCAATTCCTTTTAAAAACAAAAAAATTCACTGCATAAAATAAGCTGTGAGCCACTGTATGCACATAGACAGACATACCAATAGATAGGCAGGCAGACAGACATATCGATAGAAACACAAACAACACTTTATGGGTGGCTTAAGGGTTTAATAAATGAATAAAACATAATAATGTTGAGACGAACAAAAAATAAATAAACAATAATTTTGTCAGTACGGCCGAATATTGAAAGAAGATATAGTATGAAAAGGAAGATATTTATTTTTTTATAAACAATTTAAATGTCTGAAAATAATTAAGTAATTTGGGGAAATTGTTAGAAGTTGTATCAAAATCACTTGTACTAGCTAAAACCACTATAATCAAAGCAACTTCCGATTCGCTGAACCAATGATATTGCAACAACTTTTAGACGCTCTAACGTATCTAAACCACTAGTAACTAAACTTTGTCTTACTGTTTAAACTTTAAACCTTCAACTATGAAAAGTTACAGTTTGAATATACGTATGTATACACGGGCAGAGCATACAGAGGTATGTGCAGGATCCATTTGATCGCAGCTTGTACATAACAGCTTTGAACGACATTTATAGTGACACCACCAATTCCGCGCACGAATGTCGTGTTTAGAGGTCGCCCACCGCCGATAGCAGACATCGAGAAATTTCTGACAAAAGTCATTTTTGCCCAACTAAGATCTATATGGAGCAATAGGATTAATGCCTTCTGGTCCCGTCAACACCGTGCCATCCTTAATACAAGCCAAGGATGTGGTCACTCACCTCATGACACCCTCCACATATTCAACTGTTTAGCCAGCCCTACTTCGATATGTCCAGAAAATCTGTGGACTCAAACATTGGAAGTAGCACGATTCCTTGAACTGGATATGGCAGCACCACCATGATTAAATTTTATTTCAAAATTATTTTCAAGCTCAAGTCGAATTCAAAAATTCGGTGGAACCCAAAGAAAAAAATATCTATTTGTTGATACAAAGAAAAATTGCATGTTTTCCATTTTTTTTCGTTTTGCAAAATCTCTTTTAGATTTAAATTCAATAAATAATTGAAATTTATGTTAAATTTGTATAATTTTGTAGCTGTTTCGGTTGTAGTTGTTGTTGCTGTTTTGCGCAATAACCCAAAGCAAATGCAAAATGAGCCAAGAAATAATAAAAACACAAAAAAAAAAACTAAATAATAATAAAACGCTACAAACTGCAACAATATTAGCACATCATTGGTGTGGGTCAGGTTTACGTTTGATACTACTACGGGGATCACTAAAGCAGTATATAGTGTTATGATTATATGAGATCAACCTACGCCACCTTTAGTAAAGCGTGTGATTTTTATTCGACTTTTTTACTTTCCAATTTTCTATGCTGGCAAGGTGGCGCGGCGCGGTTTTAAGTATTATTTAGTAAAAAAATTCATTGTTAAAAAGAAAATAGTCAGTTGTGGTGGCTAAACACAATGCACATACATACATATACACTCGTACAAAAAAACTAAGTTGCTTAAAAAGCGAAACCGCCGCCGCTGCCGCTGCAGCCACACCAACGCACTTTTCTTAAAGGCAGATCCTTGGAAAAACATTTTTCATTGAGTGAAATTGTATTGAAAATAATTATGTTGTGTTTTGACATGGCCTTTATGTAGGTTGAAAATGAATATAACAACAACGACATCACTGACGACTGACACTAGCGCACGGACTGGCGCTGTATGATTGTTTATGACAATTATGCCTTCTGGTTAAATCTCCCTCCTAACATACAACAACTGCCAACTAATAATAATAATACTCGCTCTCAACTCCAACGTATTTATCCAATAATTTATTAGTTGGCAAAATTATGCAAACAATGTTTAACAATATTGATTGCAAAATGCAAAATAATATGCCATGTAAAATACTATTTATGTATGTATGTATGTGTGTACTTACATATGTATGTATATATGCATGTATGTATAGGTAGTATAATATTATTAAACAAAAACTAAAACAAAATACATCCATTGAATTTAAAAAATCAATTATTTTGTCGCAAGCTTAAGCATCAATGATTTTTTAAAAGGAGAAAGGAAGAAATTATTGTTGTAAATTATAAGATTTGTGTAAAAATATTAAATGTATTTGTTAACATAAATATTAACTAAGTAAGGTTCAAATAGACATTGAAACTAAAGTAGGAGATAAAAAGAATTTTAAAAATATTAAAATTCTTTCCCTTGTTTATTTGTTTTTCAAACTACGCCTACTATTAGTTGGTAAAGTTTAAATTTCGTTTTCCATTTTATTAATATAAAAAAGGGTTTTTGTTGGACATATAAAGCACGCCTACTACTTGTCAGTATTTAAATGTGTTTTACTTGTTCATTTTATTATTATATTTGACTGAATGTACTATATATTGTAAAAGAGAAATTGTATTAGAAGCATTTTGATAAAAATGTATTTTTAACTTAAAACATAAAATGATTCATTATTAGATTAGCGTAATGTTATAAAATGTGAATAGAGTCTTTGTACTTGAGTTTTGTTTAGCCTAAATGTACAAAGGGTTAAATATATAATATAATTATTCATGGTGCAACTATACAAGGTGAGTGCAAATCGACAACAAATACAACACAAAACAGAAATAACAGGCATTTTGTTTGTGTAAAATAATGTACTACTGTCAAAAATATTTTAAAAAGTATTACTTTTGACATAAGTAAATTGCAAACAAAGTCAGTCAGCTGTGCTACTGCACTCTCCTTGTATAGTTGCACCATGATAATTATTATTTTGGTAATTATTAAAGCTTTAGGTCCTTTTTCTAAAAAATTTAATTTTTATTTCAAAAAAAAAAAATTATAAAAAAGACCTAAAGCTTAACAGTCTTATTCAGAAAAAGTTAAAGTAGACTTCAATATACTTTAAGAAAATTTTGCATGCAAATTTTGTCTAAAAGCACACTTCAAACCTACTTTATTTTTTATGAATACGGCAGTAAATAATTACCAAAATCTTAATAAAAAAGGTCAAATAAACAATAATAAGAAATATATTATAATATAATAATCATGAATACAAAGAGTTTAAATGATAAAATTTAATTTCTTGATAAAACTTTTTCAAATAGCAATTTTGGTTATTAAACATGGTCATTAGATTTTGAACTATTCTGTAAACGATTTTGAATATTTATAATAGCTTCAAACTAAGTGTATTTCAATGAATTTTTTTATCGTTTATTGTTAATGTAGTCTCATTTATGATATTTTGGAATATAGTGGGTATATATAGAGAGTGTAGTCCAAAAGGTCCTAAATGAGACTACATTAATCATTATAAACATTTCATTTTTTTTTTTTTTTCGAAATCGTTTTATACAAATTCCAAAACTATTTCAGAAATTCGACTAATCTAATCTCATTTAGGACCTCTCTATATAGTGGGGTACGTGAGCAATTGCATATTTGTCAAAATTCTTCTAGAGAATTTCATCCTAAAAGTTACTTTTTTCAAAATTTCTAAAATGATGACTGTTAAGTGCTTAACACTGGTCTGTGTGCCAGTTGACTGCAACATTATCAATGTTTAAAAAAAAATGTGATTTTGTCTTAAATTCCACAAATTTATCTTCGCACACATAACAATATCTGCATGATGCAGATAATGATGTAATCATTATCAAATTTTGGAGAAAAATGTTGCTTGATAGATCTTAACATATGACCATAGATATGTTAGAAGTCTCCTTGATGCCAAAGGCCTGCTATTGTGAAAAATATTATAAATTGTTCAATATCAAAACAAATTTATTGTAAATAGTTTCCTAAAGAAAATCCCTTATTAAATTAAGTTTAACTAATGGATCAATAATATGTTTGTTTACAATTCTGGAAAACTATCATTGTTTAAAATGGTTAAAAATAGTGAAAACTCTTTCAAAAAAGAAAAATTATTTAGTAAAACTAGAATTCTCATTTTAGCTGCGATCCATCAAAACAAAACCACAAATTTTTGTAATAGGAATTGAAGTTTTGTTTCTACTTTCGGGTTAATCCGGTACCGGACGAAACTTTTGGTTTCACTTTTTACTTTCGCAGCACATTCCACTGCAATAACGCACAAATTGCGAAATAGGAACAAGATGCTAAAAGCGCAAGCCGGCAGCATTTAATGAATAAATTAAATAAACACTGCTTGCAATTCACAAGATGGTTGGTCGGTCAGTGGTTAACTATGCTGCTCCAGTGCGGTCACCTTCATTGAATGATACATGGTAGAGTGCCACGTAAGAAGCTTTTTTACGAATTGAACAGAGTTCACTCGACAACATGTGAGTAGCCCTCAGTACAAAGCAATTGCTTTTGTAATGGTACATTTATAAAATGATTGTATCTTTGGAATATATACTACTGAGTAAATACAATAACTCAAAATAATTTAGTTAGAAAAAAATAACTTTTAGGAGCTTGCAAAAATATTATTTTGTAAATTTTGTAGCTATTTCATGATTTGTGCCAATTATGAAAATAATAGCACTTAAACTACATATTAAGAAGATTTTCTTTTCTTGCGTTTTAATAAATAATATTTATAGAAATACTTAACTGATTAATACTCTAAAGAATGTTCAATCGAATCAGCATATTATACAAGCACAATATTATAGGTAGTACATATTTTTATATTTCTAAAACAAATAACCAATAATATAAATATCTCTAGTATGTACTATAATTCGAACACAATGGGACCAACAAGATGGACCCAAGTGAGCTGTTCTCAAGAAAGGCTGCCCATGGAACCTACTATAATACGGCAAATCATTTGTATATTCGTATATTACACATCGTAGCAGTCAGCATGTTATCGCTAAAAATTTAGTGACTGCATACCTATCATGTTTAACTAATTTTTATCTGTGGTCATAAACTTACCCATTTGCCATATCAGCATTGTCATCTTGTACGTGTTGCTTTATTATTATTCCCTGTTCAGCTGGTTGTTCCACGTCAGGCACTTGTTGTGGTAAATTTGTATCACTTGGCTCCTCAAACGACGAATGAATTTCATTATTTGCTTTAAAATTTTCTGATTCTGCTATTGTATCAATTGTATTGAATACATTTTTATTTTCTACACTATTATTACTATTAATATTACTATCATCCCCATCAGCTAAAATACTATCACGAGACTTGATTATTTCATCATTCGTTTCCGAATGTTCAACACTACTCTTTACAAAAGGCAGAGATAAAATGCGAGCTTCTGGGGGAGAGGGCTCTGATGGTACATCAGAAGCAATATTATTATCACTTTGTAAACTTGTAGGTTGTTGTTCTGTTATCAATTTCTTTACTTTTTTATAATTTGGTAGAATTTTATCATTTGTATCCTCATTTAGAGCAGTTTTATCATGGTTTCTTTGATCATCTGCTGCAGGTGCGTTTGATACAATGGCAGATTGCAATGTTGGTGTATTTGTTGCCGCGGTTGTTGATGACGTTACAGTAGCTGGTTGGGGAGGAGGTATGTGGGTATTGGCCGCCATTGAGGCGTCTCTCAGATGTTTTGTTGTTACATATTTTGCATTCTCAGAGGCAACAACATAAAACAGGAAGCAACTGCAAAACAAGAAATACAAATTATTTTCCACGGCAAAATACAAACAACAACAACACATCAAAATGACAAGTAATGAAGAAGAGTTTAAATGAGAGAGATAGAGAATAAAACTACAGCAACAACATAATTTTGCATAGTCTGCATTTCTTCCTCTTTTTCATTATTATCTATCATTAGCAATTACCTTGAAATTAATGTTATAAACATCAAACTCCAATGAGTAAAGTGTAAATTTAACCGCATTTTATTTATATTGAAAAACAATAACTGTTTTTTTTAATACACTCTTTACTAAACAGAAAACATTAATTGATTTATTTTTCTTATTGACTTTTTATTTTTAAGCCCATTGCAATTTTTTTCATTAGCTTTTTGGCACTTTACTCTCTCACTCTTGGCATTTCTGCTTTCACTTCATATTTCTTTTCGTATTACGAACAGAAAAATCAGAAATTTCTTTGTTTTATTTAGCACATTTCTTCTTGCACTTTAATTGATTTCGATGCAGCAAAAGATATTTAAACAATTTCTTAACAAAATAATGAAAATTTTATAAATTATTTAGACTATTGTTGGCGTATACGAACGTGCTATATTTCCTCGGTCGCGCAAAAACAACTAAATGAAAAATTCTCTAAAAAAATAAATGTCAAAAATTCTGACAATTGCAGAGAGTAAACTGACGTGTATTTTATAGGTAAACAAATAAAATAGTGTTGGTAAACGTTACAATGGCACAGTAGTAAAAAATTAATTGAAAAGGTGTCATTAATAATGTATACTTAATATTTTATACCTTACATAAATAATTAAAATTAAGCAATATGTTTATGTTTTAATAGCTCCTCATAAAGTCCAAAGTTCAATTACATACAGCTAGTTTTTAAATAAGAATGTGCGGAATTTCATCCGGAAGATTTAAGCGATTTTAGGTAGACTTATTTAAAAGCTATATATGCTTTTAAAAATTTCTTAATTGTTATTACCAATTCTGAATATATCATAACTATACGCCTTGACGGCAACATTGACAACAGGAATTGTATAATGTTCATCAGTGTAGAGAAGAAGTGTCTTTAAGTAATTGCATTAACAATTGAAGATTTTTTTTATTATAAAATGTTAATCATAAATTATATAAAGTCCAAATTTATACGAAGGCAATCTTATTAAAAATATTGATACAATTTTTCCTTGAAATTTTTTGGGTGTTCACACAGCACAATTCTTATTGCTTAAATCGCTCGTATTTTTATTTGACAGTATACATAGGCAATACGAATAAGAGAGTAAAACGAATAGCACGTACACTCATGATTAGCTGCAAGAATTGCTTCGTGAAAATTGAGACCATGGTGTATCTAATTATATCTACACCATGATTGGGACTAAGAAATTAAAAATGTAATGTTTTTCTAATTTGAATAAAAAAACTGTTATGAGACTACTTTTTTTAAAATCACACTTTACAACACACTTTTCAGCTGTGTTCAGTTAACAAATGATTGACGGCAAATTACTCACTGAACACGTCCCACAAACAGTTGTTCCGCCACTTTATTCGGAGTGATTTTGCAAATTTTTGTTAAGTTTTCAAATTCTATTAAATGTAACGTAAACGGTTGAAATAATGTCGGAAAAGTGTACTTTAATTCATTGGTTCCGTAAGGGATTACGTGTGCATGATAATCCAGCGCTAAAAATAGTTTTCGAGAAGGCTCAAAAGGAGCCAAACAAATATTGTGTACGGCCGATATTCATATTAGATCCTGGTATAATACAGTGGTTAAGTGTGGGAGCCAATCGTTGGCGTTTCCTGCAACAATCACTTGAAGATTTGCACCAACAGCTCAAGATCTTAAACTCGCGATTGTATGTCGTCAGAGGAAATCCCAACAATGTGTTTCCTCGTCTCTTTGAGGAATGGAAAACAGAGCTTTTATCCTATGAAGAAGATATTGAGCCCTATAGTATTAAACGCGACAAAGAAATTCAAGATTTGGCTAAACAGTTTAAAATTGAGGTTATAACCTACTGCTCTCACACTGTATACAATCCTCAGGTGGTCATACAAAAGAATTTGGGCAAAGCGCCACTAACTTATCAGAAATTTTTGTCCCTAGTGGAGAAACTAAAAGTTGCTGTTCCACTAGACAAACCAGAAATTTTGAAGTGCTCTTTACCTCAAAAGGATTCATGGGAAGAGAAAGATGAAACATGTTATTGTGTGCCTTCTTTGGGTGATTTAGTAAAAAAGCCCGAAGAATTGGGTCCCTTAAAATTTCCTGGAGGTAGTATTTGTTTGTTTGCTATAATATTACATTAACTTTATTTTATTTACAGGTGAAACAGAGGCCTTAAAACGTTTGACTTCCTCTTTAGCAAACGAAGCTTGGGTGGCAGCTTTTGAAAAACCTAAAACTCATCCCAATTCTTTGGAGCCTAGTACCACAGTATTAAGTCCTTATTTAAAATTTGGCTGTTTAAGTTCTAGACTGTTTTACCAAAAATTAAATAATGTATTAAAACGTCACGCTAAACATTCCAAGCCACCCGTTTCTTTAATGGGTCAATTAATGTGGCGTGAATTCTACTACACCGCTGCTGCCTATGAACCCAACTTTGATCGTATGATGGGTAATTCCTTTTGTCTACAAATACCCTGGCAAGCCAATGACCAACATTTACAGGCTTGGACTTTTGCTCGCACTGGCTACCCCTTTATTGATGCCATTATGCGTCAGCTAAGGCAGGAAGGTTGGATTCATCATTTAGCTAGACATGCAGTGGCCTGTTTCCTGACACGCGGTGATCTCTGGATCTCCTGGGAAGAGGGTCAGAAAGTTTTCGAAGAACTTTTACTAGATCAAGATTGGGCTCTAAATGCCGGCAATTGGATGTGGCTGTCAGCTTCGGCATTTTTCCATCAATACTTTCGTGTTTATAGTCCGGTGGCCTTCGGCAAGAAAACAGATCCCTCCGGAGCGTACATACGTAAATATGTACCCGAGTTGGCCAAATATCCAACAGGTGCAATTTATGAACCATGGAAGGTTTCCCTAGCAGATCAGCGTAAATATGGCTGCGTTTTGGGTACAGATTATCCACATCGTATTGTTAATCATGACATCATACACAAAGAGAATATTAAACGAATGACAGCGGCCTATAAAGTGAATCGTGAAGTTAAGACAGGCAAACAGGAAGACGATGATGAAAATAGTGAGGAAGTAGTGGGTAAAAGAAAATTGAAAAATTCTGCAAGTTCTTCTGCGGCTGGTTCAAAGAAGAGAAAGAAAATTTGAAAAAGGTAAATTTTTAATGTCTCTTAATTTTTATACATCGAAATAATTATTTGTTATACTACTTTTTCTATATTTTTGTTTTAATTAAATAAATAAAATCTTTCACTCAATATTTTTGTGGTAAGTTTCTTAGATGTTTAAATTTCACATCAAATATTTCATTTTTAAAAATATTCACAGTGGTTTTGTTCAGTAACTAATACATATTAGTAATTATTATTGAAATGGCGTTCAAGTACTCTAAAAAACTTGGACAAATCTTTACATTTTTTTGTTATTGAACAGTAAATCTCTATAATTACTCCATTTACTAACAAATTACTTCTCCATTTTGTGTTTTTTTTTTTAATATTCATTTATTTAACTTTTTAACACTGTTTAATTATTAACTTTTATCATTGGGTTTTTAATGCGTCTACCATTCCTATATTTGACACTAAAACTAAACTGACTCAAACATTTTTTTTTACAAAATTTGCTTTAAATTGCTTCTCTTTGTGTTTCTGTATTTATTCTTTGAAATTAATTTATACATTCTTTTATGCATTTCTCTTCAACCTTTCATATTTTTAATCTAAACTAATGTTTAGTTGAATTTTTCTCATTAACAGTTAAGTTAATTCAACATTTATTTAAAACAAATCTATTTTTGTTGTCAATAAAGAAAAAATGCAAATATTAATATGTAATAATGTACATTTTCTTGCAATTAGATTGAGCATTATAACCTTTAAACCCCATCATAGTCAGAGTGAAATTAATTAATTAAATTTATTAATACTTAAACATTTTATAATACAGATTTAAATTATAATCATTTTTTGAAAACTTAAAATCATTGTATTATTTTAATTACAATAATGTAATGATGAATGCCACTTGCACATTCACATCTAGCTCTATTGGTATAATAAATTACACAATCTGCAGAACGTGTGAAGAAGGGGACGAAACGTTAGAACACTTTATGTGTAACTGTTCTGCTTTTAGACGAATATTTACACGTGTACAATATACCAAACCTGTAGTATCTTAGGAATTCAAACTGGTAGAATCTAAAAAACTATTTCGAGGAGACTAAGTTCTTAACATAGTCAATGTTACCTATAGATTAATATTTAAAATAACACAAAGTCGAAGCGTCATATGCGTAAACCCGAAACGTTATGAACTATTAGTAGCCTCTCTACTCAACCTAACCTAACCTTCATAGAAAAAAAAAACACACACACACATACAAATCTAAAGGTGAACTCTGATATTTTTGTGCAAATCGCTCAAAAGACTCGCTTTTGCAAAGGAAAATGTAATTGACCACAGAGATTAACCTTTAAACATACATATGTATAACAAAACGATTTTTGCTGAAAATAAAGTGAGCAAAGATTATCCTTTATTTTCAATTTAAAACATTATTAGAGAATCTAGAGCCAAAATTTTTGTTAGGAAATAAAAGGAACGCTTATTAAAAATCCATTTTTGTTTAGAAATATGAATAATTTGATTATGGTTTGATATCAGCAATTACCAATTATGATTTTTTTTACAACATGTACAAAAATTAATTTTTAAATACAAAAATCATCTAAACAAAGCAATTAACGTTTAACATTTTCATACAAAAATTTAGCAAACGGTTTAAATTTCTCAAATTTACAAATGCGTATATCATCCGGCAATGTTTCCTCCTCCCCCTCATCCAGGCGATAACGATAGGTGGCTGGTGTTAACATTTTCTTAGGCAGCCATATCTTAATACCCTCAAATTCATAATAACCCGTACGTTCTTTAGGAGGTTCGGCATAATGTATTTCTTCTCTCAATTTCTCTACATATTGCATATCGACAGTACCACCTTTCTGCAATTCCTCATCAAGCCATGGATCGACATCCACTGGAGCCACAACATCTGCTAAATTCGATGTTGTTTGTTGTGTCTGGGCTTCATAATTGTAATTCGAAGCAAGCTCATCATCTTCATTAATCATTTTATCGATATTTACATCAACAATTTCAAAATCAGAGGGCGAGCTGTTATGGCTGTAGCATTGTTTAAAACTCGAAACTATTCTAAAATTTTTCGAGAGTTTTTTGAATATTGTGGTTTGATTTGTAATAGATTTTACTAAACAACATAAGTGGGTAAACATTTGTTTGCTTGCTTTTCTTTCTTTTTTTAATTTTAATTAAATTTATTTTGTACAACAATATTTTGTGGGAATTGAAACCACAACAATTTTTATATGAAATTTTATGACACATTTTGTAAATGTTGTCATTTGGTTGTGTTTGTGTTGTCAAATTTGTTGAGTTGATTTTTCTTTAAATTTTATATTTAATTGAATATCAGAAAATGTTCTACATAGGGACAGTGGCTCACTTAGCTTATTTTATTCACTGCATTTTTTTGTTTTCAAAGCTCCGTAAAAAAGAAAACTAACGGAAATTGGTGTCATTTAAAAGAAAAAATGTTATTTATATTCTAAAGATGGATTTACCCATTCGTTCTTAACAAAATATTTGTTTGGGCAAAGTTTTTTTCATATGAAGTTTGAAGTCTCTCTTTTTGAAATATAAAAAATATTTTATTCGAACAACTCTCACTTTTCCCAAATGAGTGAATCCACCTTAACAAACAAAAAACCTTTATTGCAAAAATGTAAATTTTAATACATATATAAACACTAAACAAAAAATGCCTGTTTTTCCCGTCACAGCTTATTTTATGCGAAAACGTATGGGTTTCTAAAGCATGAAATACAAACTGACAATTAATTATCTGCAAAAGATTTAGAGCGTTTGGCATATATGCGACCAGTAGCACTTTTTTAAAATTGATTTCTAAAATTGACCATCAAATTTCGATAACATTAAGGTCTTTAGAACGTCAATCTGATCTTATACTCAAGTTTTCTGCGCTTTCCAACGAGTTGTCCATGGTTGCTTCAACAAATTTTAAATTCCCAGTGCCAGCAGGAAATGGGTTTAAACCAATACTCGTTGTTTTAACATTGTTCGCGGACTCATTTGAACTATTTTAAATTGACACTTAACGTTACAAAATCGGACTCACAATTTAACAGAAACTATTGATAGAAGTAGAAAAATAGAGAAAAACGAAAAACCAACAACGCTTCATTGAGCTATGGGTACAGTAGAAATTGACTGCATAAAATAAGCTGTGACGTGAAACAACAAGCATTTTTGTTTTTTTTTAGTTTTATTATATTAAAATTTAATTTTTTACAATAAATGTTGTTTGTTAACAAATATTTAGTTTTATTTCATTTTATGCTGTTTGATCTTGCAAAACGCTTGTAAGAGTAAACAACGTGAAAGTATTTGTCATGTGTGACCATACCCTTAGACAATAGCATTTTTGCTTTTGAATGACACCAATTTATATTTAAAGTATTGAAAACAAAAAAATGCACGTCATAATATAAGCTGTGAGCCACTGTACATATAATTTAATTATAGTTCTTTGATTAATTCAACTTAAATCATTTGCTTAATTAAACATTGAAATTTCTACAGCTAAATAAAGGAGAAATTGTAAATAAATAAATGGATTTAAACAGGATTTAAAGGTGGCCATGGTAGACACTTTCCAGTAGACTATTTCTCATGGTGTAACTATACAAGGTGAGTGCAGTAACAATTCACTTATGTCAAAAGTAATACTTTTTAAGTGTTTTTGACAGTAGTGCACATTATTTTAGACAAACAAAATGCCTGTTGTTTCTGTATTGTATTTGTTGCCGATTTGCACTCACCTTGTATAATTACAACATGCTATTCTGGTAGGAAAAAACTACTTGATTAAGTAAAATACAAAAAAAAACATTAAATTAACTACTCCCTAGACTACCTAGAGACACTATAGAGACAATTAACTACATGATAGCTTTCCTGGGATGCATAAAGTAACCAATTAACTTCTTTCTACATTTGTAAGATATTTTAACATAGTCGTCTTAAAAGTATCAAACATGATAAACAGGAGTCTGCCAAATAGTTAGGGAAATCTTAAAATTACTTAACTCTGTATATTCGAATTCATTAAGATGCTTTGCTTATATTCATTATAACTTTATTTGCCTATAAAGGCAATCATCTTTGCTCAACTACTTTACAAAATTAACCATTAACCAAATTATCCTTATCACATACCAAATTCGTATGGTCAGTCTTAATATATGACAAATGCAAAAAGATCTTAAACAAAAACGCAAAAACAATTCTCTGCAATTAACATTGGCATAAGTCAGTTGGTCCACAAAATCAGTTAATCCTAAATATCAGCAGTATTTACACTGGTTGGTAAGTAGGTTAAGCCTACAAAATATCATCAAAATACGAGTATATTATAAAACATCTTTAGGAAATTCTACAATGTCTATGGCATTACTTAAAATGCTTAAAATACCTAGATTTGTTTAAAAGGTAAAGTGGGTGGAATGGAATCTCCTTAACATACAAAGTCTATCATCTTATTCAGACAACAATAAATATATGCATGTATACACACACAAACACATGCATTCACAGCCAATGCAGGAGTTAGATTCATGAATTTGAATTAATGTATGCATGTTGTATGAGTTTATATTTAGGAACTAATAAAAATTTATGCAACATCTTTTATATACATACATATGTACATCGTATGTACCATATATGTCAAGTTATTCATTCAGTCAGTCATTCAGTCAGTCATTCATGTATGTATGCTTCATCCTAGGAGCGTGTGTTCTTTCCTGTTTGTGTACAATGTAGGTTTCTGTGTTCTGAGATTTCCTTATTATAGGGAAATGTAACTCTACTGGCTCTATGTTTCATTTGAATGTTTTAAACAGTTTGTTATGTTTTTTTTAAGATTTAGTTTCAGTCTTTTTTTATCAGAAATCTTTAGTTGGTCTAAGTTGTATATAATAGCGATCCTAATAAAACCTAGCACATATTACAAAAATCTTGTCTTAAGTAAAGCTCGAGACAATGAAGCCTGAACCAATTGTGCTACATGTCAATACTGTTAATTTAAGTCTTGTTTTCTCACGATATTTGGATATTCGACTCGGTATAATCCCAGCCTTACTCGGTAAATTATTGTCAACTACAGAATCAGCAATTTGTTCACTTTGTAAAAACGTAAGACATGATCGAATAGAGCTCTCGAACTAGATATTGGGCTCAAGCAATCCTGTTATAAGACTGCTCTTACTTTACACGACACACTCCTAGGGTTTCACCCGCTCAAAATGATGGGAGAAAGTTTATCGACTGATCGTAAAATGATCATCCTAGTCTAGACATCGATGCTCACTGATAAGCATGTTCTTTTCATTTGGATATCCATAGCCTGGAAACCGTTTTAGCCACAGTGGAGAAAAGATTATCTATGCGGAGACAGCTGCTTCATTTGGAAGTTTGTGTGCAAGGTAAGAACTTTCAGCAAAGATGCGGATCCCGAAAATCAACAGTTTGTCCAATATACAAAAACGAAAAAGATGGCCATATAATTTTATGAACTACATATACAACTAGCATTAATAATTTATAGTCAGTAGCAGCATATTTATAACAAGTAAAAAAGTACCCTACACCAAGAAAGTACCCTACATAAATGGAAGCTATATGGGAGCAATGACCGATCATCTAAAAATTTAGTGGCATGACTTCTGGGCATATACTCGTAAATATTATTTTGTGTTAAATTTTATCTAGATGTAAACACTTTTAAAAGATTTATAAATTTTAAAGTGATTTTCGAATGGGGTCTTATATGGGAGCTTTGACTAATTATGGACCGGCCGTTATAAAATTGTTTATATGAAACTTATTTATGTTGAATTTTTTGGATATCAAAATTTTCAAGAGACTTAAATGGATCAATCATCATACAGGTGGACCGAATGATTTTTTAAGAGAGTTATGCTGTTTCCAGTGAAATGGGCCTTATATTGGAGCTATGACCCGATCTGCATATATGCAATTTGTAGTTGTGATTAGATTTTATATTCCACTTATTTGTGGTAAAATTTGTTTGGATACCTTCATAAATCAAACATTTTTGACCGATAAACCCGGGAGGATATGTGTCTGGGAGCTAAGTGAAATAATTGCCCGATTTAAGACAAATTAAATTCCAACCGTCCTTGGAATGAACAAGTGTTATACTAAATTTGATTAAAATATCTTCAAAATTGCGTGCTGTACTCTGCGCACAAGGTTTACATGAACAGCTAGCCAGACGGACAGACGGACGGTCATCGTTTAATCGACTCAGAAAGTGAGTCATGTATATTTTACCAGTCACATTAAAGAAACGCATAAACCTCAAGTTTCTTTTCCTAGGGGAGCCAAAAACGGACTATAACGAAAATTAACAGTTTGCCCAATGAAGTGAAAGCGGAAGTTTATGAACTAGATAACAGCTGCAACAATAAAAAGTCTGTAAAGAAATCCCAGCATGAAGAGCTATTCTTTAAAGAGTTGCAATGGAGATGATAAGCATTCAATTTGAATGGAATCGTGCAAGCCCTCGCTCTGGATCTTAACATGATAAGGCTCATGTTATTGCGTTGATATCAGGCAGTAGTCGGAACCAAAGACCTTCTTGTTATAAGAACTTTTTATGATTATTACTCTCCCTAATCAGTTTTACACACACCTAGAACTCTTGAAATCAATCATTAGAAATCAATGAATATACGATCCTTTCATGGATTCATAGATGGATTTATGAATTCATGTAGTGTAGTATCCCAGACTGGATCTCAATACGTATTACTATAAAGTTAAACACACTACCATTTTTGACACAATACTTGGAACTTTAGCGTTTCAATAATTTTTCGAATCCATACAATGTCGACATATTCTACCAGTTGAGACAGCGATACTCGCTGATAAGCATGACATTCTTACGAGAATTGAATATAATCACAGATACTCAACACAAGGACACTTCCATCAATCAGAAGTTTTTCTTAGAAAAGATCTTTTGAAGTATATAAATCAACATAACGTTTAAGTGATTTGTGACAATGTGACAATATCGTGTCTTTATAATATCCATTGTAATTTCGTACTCTTTTTAATTCTTCTAAAAGGACTCGAGTTGAAATGAAGAACAGTTTTAGTAGTTCATAATTAAGCTTAATCCATAATGATCCATGATAAGCCAGGAAAATTCGGGTAGGAGGATGTCCTGCACACATTTCAGGTTTTTAAAGGATTCTGCATATTATTCAACCACCATCACCACTTACATTTATTGCAACTCTCTGCTAGGACCATATACAGTCCGAAAAACTTTGGAATATAAATTGTAAATTAAAGAGATTTCTAGTTGTTTCTCGACAATAAATACGGTAGCTTAAAACTGCATATAATTAAACTACATAATACTCAAAGAAAAGTATCTAAATAAACATGACGTTAAAGTGATTTCGAAACTATCCAGATTTCCGGCTATAAACTGTCAAAGAATATATTTGACAGGACATGCGGTGTCTTCATATAATCCAACAAGGAACCAACTCGTACTTCATTGGCTTAGACGATTTAAAACATGAACAGGGGGGGGGGGTATAAGCGTACAAATTGATACTCTTACGCATCGAATTTGCTTTCGCATCGCAATAGAGAGTAACCCCCCTAGTTTCAAAGATTAACAATTTAGCTAAATCATTTTAGACTTTAGACTTTTATGGGATATCCATGCTGGTCTTTCTTACATAGGTAGTATGATCCCTGTAGACTTAATTCCTTCCCCAACTAGTCATATATCACTCAGTTTTTACCATCAAGAATTTTTTAAAATCTAAAATACAGTGTTATTCCACAGGATTATATAGCACTCCTTGGGAACTATTTGTTATAAAGTATTTAAGTGAATGAAATACCCTCTTCGACTGTAGGGAATACTCAAAAAGGAACCATGTTACTAATTTTATTTGCTTTTCAAAACTAACAAGATGCATAAGTCAATTGAAAAGATATTTGCGGCATCTTTAAGCATCTACAGTAAAGAAATAAGCATTGAATAGAAAATTAAAATCGAAAATCAGATTTCCAATGCAAAATTATACAAGAATGTATTTGGCAGAATATTCACAGCCTTTATGCAGTCCACAATGCACCTTGCACTAGTTACATTGAGGAATTCAACGTCTCTGAAGATATTACTAATCATCACTACTTGCACATGCCTTCTTCATTAGCAGGAAATAAAATGCTTTGCAAGTTATTTTCGTTTATATTTGTAGAGTTTACCTTAATTCTACTTACCCCAGCAACTGCTCAAATAATTGTTATTATCTATTTTATGCAATTCTTGGTAAGTCCATCGCCTACAAGTTCATACCACTTACGATGTTCTGCATACTCTTACAACAGCTTTATGTGGCATGCAACATTGCTGTTAAATCGCCACATTATCTATTGCATCGGTTTGTCTGCCACACACTCTCACAGCAATGCAGTAACAGTAGCAGTTTAATAGCTTTGGCTTTGGCTTTGCTGGAGGTAGTATAGATGGGTTGCTTCACTCTACTTGTTCAGTACGAATATGTTCCTTGGAAGATTTACATCATTATTTTATATCATGCGATGATGGAAATCATATGCTGTATATAATGTTTAAGTAGCACGCACACATTTTACATAAATATATTTATGCTTATGTAACTGTGTGTGTTTTTGTGTATATGTATTTCCATCTATGTATCTGCAAGCTGTATTTCATTCTTATGTGCTACATGAACAAACATGAGGAATATTGTTAAACTAAATGCTTTACAAAATTTGTTTTATATTAATATTAAAGATTTTTAATGGGGACTAATAACTACTACCCATACATGTACAGGAAAATTGTGCAGTGTTGATTTGTTGATTCATTCAAAAAGGATGTAAACTGTAAGAAACTTTGGTAGAAGTTTTATTAAATGTTAAATGAGTTGCGGTTTTTATGGATACTCTAGTAATTTCTATGATAGAGAACAAGAGTAATGTTTAACAGCAATTGAAAAGGTCATTAAATTTAACTCAATTGCATAACGATAGATTCAAGGTAAACTAGGCTGTGGTGTAACTAGTTTCAAAATACAATACATATACAAATTTTAACTAAGCTCAGCATTATGACCTAAAGAAAGTTAACTACATTTTTTCAACTAATAACAAGTATTCCACAAAGCTTTGTATCTGTAAGTCAAGAAGGTTTTCAGTTCACTAAACAATATTTACAACATTTACAGTTCCCACAGGAGTGCTTCAGGGCTTCGAACTAGAACCAGTACTCTGGAATGTGATGTATCAGTGTAGGGACAGAACTTAAATATTATGCAGATGACATAGATCTCGTTATAAACCAACAAACTCCCCGAATTGAAAGAGATAGTTGCAAATTATGGTTTATACTGTTGTAATAGATGGTTGTGGAGAAATAAACTCCTATTAGCTGTGCCATAAAAAAATATGTCTTCAAGCTAGTGAAATACTCTTTAGGTGAATTTTATGTTACTTAGGTGTACAATTGAATGACAAGCTCAACTTTCGACAACACGTACTGAACGTTTGTGACAAAGACAGGCAAACAATAAATTCACTGTCCAGAATAATGTCAAATAGCATATAAAGAAATAATGCTGCCCTACCATTTATCAGAGCACTGAAATTAAAGTACAACATAAAGGAAGAAACCACAATGAGTTACCACTCCCTACATCAAATCGGCTTATCGCACAGTATCCCCAAGTGCAGCTTTGAATATCGGAAAGATAGGAGGTATACAGTGAGCGTCAAAATAAATTAAACACCACATATTATTAAAAGAAAATCTTAAAGGTTGGAAACGAAAAAAAAAAATTACATTCTATTTTATTTTTTATTAAATAATTTTTAAGCTTGAGGTCACTTTTTGTTTTTTATAAAAGATTTCTTATTTTTATATATAAATTACTCGATATTTCACCTTTAATTATATTATGCATAATTATGTCGATAAACACGCCATCTGTTGATGAATTTGTTCGTAACAATATTAATACACTTTGTGTGATCAACGCCAACTGTTGATGAAATTATTCGTAACAATATTAATACACTTAGTGTTTTTGATGAAATTTTCAGAGGTTGTCTCGAATTTTTGCTCATATTTATGGACGGATTTTGATGATTTTAAATAGCAAACTTCTTGAAAGCATGTCTGACAGAATTATTGAAGATTTGAATCCCGAAGATATCTGGGGATTTCAGAAAATTGATTTCAACAGACAGACAGACAGACGGACATGGCTTAATAGACTCCGCTTCCTATAAGGATCCAGAATATATATACTTTATAGGGTCGGAAAATTATATTGTGGAAATTACAAACGGAATGAAAAACTTATATATATATATCCTTCTCATGAAGGTGAAGGGTATAATAAATAAACTGTGAAAAACAAACAAAATAAATAAATAAAAAAAAAAACAGAAAAAAACCAGTGACAAAATAAATAACTAAGAGATTGCTTAAACAATAAAGATTTTGTTTTTATGAGTGTTTTAAGCCTAGAGCGTATTGAGCGTAAACAAAAAAGAAAATAATAAAAGAATTGATGACAGCGCATTTTTAACTGCCAAACCTAGTAACCGCGCACGTTCCAGAAAACTGGTTGAAGCAATGGAGGATAAAAGTTAATGAGCAGAAATGCACACATATAACTTTTACATTGCGTAGAGAATCATGCTCTCCTATTTATATCAATAATCAAGCAATAACACAACAATCCAAAGTTAAATACCTCGGCATACACCTCGATCGACGCCTTGCATGGAAATCTCATATAAATGCAAAATTGATTCAAATTAAATTTAAATTGATCCAAATTAATTTACAACTCAATCATAAAACCTATATGGTGTTATGGAATCCAGCTATGGGAAACAGCCTCTGCTTCAAATGTAGACAGAATTCAAAGACGCCAAAACAAATTGCTACGAATGATCACAAATGCCCCCTGGTGTATAAAAAATTCGAATATCTACAAAGAACTAAACGTGCCTTTGGTAAAAACTGAAATCCAAAAAAATGCAGAAAAACACTTAAAAAAGCTTGAAGTACACCCAAAACCCATTAGCCCTCAACATATTAAATAATAGTGACTAGAGGGTGCTGTAGCTTAAGTGGTTAGCGCATTTGATCATTAAGCATGAGTTGGTATTTGTAGCCCGGGTTCGATTCACAGCCGCTGCCACTCAACCAACATCAGTTTCTGATACTTATTAGTTTTCTTCTATCTATCGTAACTAATATTTATCACAGCGCCTTCCTTCGGTGGTATAACATTTAAACGCCACCGAAGTAAAATAATTAAATAAAGGCTATAAAATTAAGCTTTAACATTACTGCGCCTACTCACCACCAGAGGCGCTGCAATTCTGCACTAAAAACAAACATAATGCGCAATTGTAGAGTTGTGATATAAAAAATAAGCAATGGTCAAACAATTTTCGTCCGGCACTGGCTGGACTAGTAATTGAAATTTTTTAGATATAAGATTTGAAATACTTATTGTTAGTTCGTTTTTAATGAAGATACAATAAATAAATAAAAGTACAAAAAAAAATTATTTATATTTTATTTAGATTGTAAGCCTTTAGGGCCTAATTAATCCAGATTATTCATATGTCAAATACAAAAGTATTATTTAATATAAAAAAAAATCAAACATTTCTGTATATATAATTTTAATCCCCCTATTGCACAAATGTTGAATTAAAAGTAATAAAAAAAACAATTTCAATTGTGGTAAATGTTTGCAGCCACTTTCTATAGATTTTCCAAAACAATATATTTAAATTTCGATATTGAATACGAAAAAGTTCGTATAAGCTACAATAGAATTCCATAATCTTGAAACTCGGACTACAAATGATCTATTCATAATGAGGGAAGAATAGCATAATTAATGAACTAGTTCTAGTAGACAAGCCAAAATTAAATCTGTTGAAAAGGTACATTGGCTTGCCAATTTTAAAATCTTATAAAATTGCAACAATATTCTAAGGTCAATAAAACTTTCAAAATCACATTGCAGAATATTAATAATTAAAGATGTCATATGTATATGAGAACCATATTTTAATCCAAAGATATAACGAGCTACGATATTAAATCATTGTTTAAGTTTTCTGATACCATTTTGTGATATACCCAAATATACCTCCAAACCATTTAGGAATATAGGAAGACACAATGCAATAGCTACTCGCCTTTTTTACTTCAGCAGGTAAATACACACCAATATTATATAAACGTTTGAGAACAAAATTAATCCTAAAAATAACATGATTCACATGGAAGTCAAAATTTAAGTTGTTATCAAGGTATAAACCTGAAGTCTTGTAATATGAAACAAATTCAATCACATCAGTGTCTAATATCAGCAATGTTTTACTAATAATTTGTGAAAACCACATGCATCGCGTTTTAGAAGGATTCAAACATAAACAATTAATATCAGAACACTCCTTAATAAGCCTCAAATCCTAATTAACGTTCCGTTCCAAAAAATATAGACCAAGTCCCTTATCATCTGTCAGCAATTGAACGTCATCTGCATATGTGTAACATTTACAAAATCGTTCGATTTCGGTACAAGTCGTTCGATTTCGACATTTGTGTTTTGGTGGTTAGGGACACATTATATCGGATAACTGTCCGCTATCATTCTGCATTTATAATTGACATGATTTTTATTTTCGAAAAACAAATTTCTCGCTGAAAAACCTGATGACATCATCCGCATAATCGAAATTTTTCCGCCATCCAGTCTGTTCTGCATGTGACTCGGGCTTTATAATCAGCTCATGTTCTTGATAAACTAATCTCTTCTAATCTTTTTGAACTCTTTTAATTATAACTTTATATTTCTCTGAGTGTCTGAATATTATAATTACCCAATAAACTGTTTATGCCAAAGGATGTGTGTGTAAGCTGGTAAATAACCAATATACATTTACCTACACACACATACGAGTACTCTGAATTACTTACATTTTATAGAAAATATGTTTAAATATTAGAATATGACAACCTGCAGCTTGTACAACTCGTAAAGTACAGTTGTAGCCTACAAAATACATGTCAATTTCTCTGCTCCTTAATGATGCAGACAGAAAATTGATTTTAGAAGAAATGTTTGCTTATTTGTCCCATCTAACCAAATATTGAAAATTTTGAGATTTTGGGTTTTAAACAAATAAATTCTACTGCACAAATTCCAAATGTATGGACCGCCGGGTATATTGCTAAAATACATTACATATTCAATAAATGAAATGGTTGAAACTATGTTAAGAAGCAGGCATATACATACTCGTACATATGTACATTGATTTTAGAATGTTTTAATAATTCTATTTATTAGTTTAAAATAATTTACATACTACGGTCCTTAGGCAATGATAAAGAAATAAATAAACAATTTGTCATTCACATACAATGATACAGCTAAAATTTTAAAATGTACGATTAAAAGAAATATATAGAAATAGATTTCAAACTATACATCATATTTTTTTTTTCCAAGAAATACAAAGAAAGCAGCGATGATTGCTATTGTGACGATCAATTTAAATAATATTTACTGTAATGGCACCCAAGGGAAAAATTAACCGATTTATACAGCAAAACAACAACGTTGTTGCAGCGCACTGCAACGATCTCGTTCCAACTTTAGAAGCAAGTTTCGAATTCAAGCTATCGCCATTAGAACCTTACTAGTTGGTGACGCATATTTGATCCTAGGGTAATACATATAATTCATACCATTAGCCCTGGTACTCAAACCTGGGAAAAAATTTTGCGTTGTTGCCGCAACATTTGACCTAATTTTATGCAGTGCATTTTTTTGTTTTCAAAGCTTCATAAAATGAAAACAAAGAGGAACTTAAATAAGTAAGAGTTTATATTCGGGCTGTGCCGAATCTTATATACCCACCACCAAATCATTTTGGAGATTTATAAGAGATTTATGAGCATTTATGTGATTTTCGGAACTGGACTTTATATGGGGACCACGGTCAAATATGGACCGACCATCATGAAATTTGGTACGACAATATAAATGTATATTTTGATTATGCTGGTCGAATTTCATTTTGATAGTCATTTAAAAAAAAAAGATTTATGTTCATTTAAGTGATTTTCGGAAGTGGTCTTTGTATAGGACAATGTCAACATTATGGACCGATGCAAACAAAATATTGTTTTAAGATTTCACTTTGCATGAAACTTTTTATTGCAGAATTTTGTTTAGATACGGCTTTTCTATAGACATCAGTGATGTTATATACTTTCTTCAAAAATCTTTACGCAGCTACAAAAAATTCCCTATTTTTTCGTACGCGCCCCAAAAAAATCCCTACAACATTTAATAGTTAGTTAATTAGTTATATTAAAAGCATTAAAAATTTATATTGCTAAATACTAATCAATTCTTTTTATAAAGTACTCAAAATTAAATAAAAACAAAAACATAAAAAATCAGTGATTTATATCACATAAAATCACATATAGAGTTCATTGGTTTAAAAAAGGAACATAGAAAAATTTGACTTAGATTTTGTTTTAATAATGAAGAAACAAATTAGTCAGTTTTGTCTGACGATATCATGTTAATCGTATAATATTATGGCCAACATTTTTTTTAAAAAAATGCACCGAATGCACTGGAAGGTGTAACAATTTTTACTTTCATCTTGCAGGAAGTAGCGGACAATGCAAATTGATGTTAAAATTTTATGACTTATCTTATTTCTCTTCTTTGTGTTCGTCGTCCACTTTTAGTAGATTTTTCTAAAGCATTGAACAAATGGCGAAGCGGGAGTTTGTAAAAATGCAACAAACAAACAAACCAATGTAATGGTTTATTCAACGAAACTTCAAACTTTCGTATAATTTTATTTTCAGTTCCAATATTGGTGGGTTCCCCATCGCAGCAAACTCCTATCAAACTTGAAGAACTCATATAATTGCAGTTGTTTAGTACTGGAGTCCTCAGAGTCAACTTTTATGTGACCTAACAACTTGATACCCGGCTCTTTAATAATCACTATATGAGACTCCTTTTGCGCTCTCGGATGCTATTTTCCACTAATTTGTTCCCGTGTCAGTGCATAATTTTTTCTGCCATCAAAAGAAAAAGCTATTAAGGCTGAATCAATGTTTTGCATACGACGAACGGACTCCCTGCTTTTAATTTTTTCACGACCTACTTTGGATTTATCCATAATAATTGGTTCCCCATTTTCGTCAGTAAAGCCAATGTCTTGAAATAAAGCTGTAGCGAAACACGCAGCAACTCTGTGTGAAACGCCGAATCTATCACACATCATAGCAAAATTAATTGAGTCGTATCTCATAGCGTATTGTCCCCTTTTGTTCATAATCGGCTCTTTTGCAGCTGGCATTGCAAATTCGATTTTAGACGCGCCATCCATTTGTGAAGAGTCGAACCTATATGAAGGATCTAAGGTAGCTAGGAATTCGCTGGACAGTTGGTCTACTATATTTAACACGCATTCGGGAATTGTATTCTTTCTGCTGGTGTGTTGGTCAATCATGAATGCTTTGAGATGATCAGAAATTAATCCACAGGAGCATGGCATTGTTTTTGTGCAACCTCTTGATATGTATTTTTACCTCTTTATGATATCTGTTGAGAAATATATTCAGTTTACTTAAAATGCTTTTCCTATTTATCAGTGCAATATTAATTTTTCCAAAATTTCAATTATTTTGTTTGCAATTATCGGAGAAAATCTTGAATACGATTGTTGTTTTATTGATTTTTCTTTTTCGCGTTCACTTAAGATTTTCATGGTTGAAGCGTTCAATGATTTTTTGGATTGTGTAAGCTTTAATGTTAAACATTTCTGCTATATTTCGCTGGAAATGGTTTAAAATCGATTTTCGTTTTTTTAACGTTGTACGCGGGCTTATTTGAACTACTTTAAATTAACACTTAAATTGACGTTCGAAAATCGAACTTATACTTCAATAGAAAATATTGATAGAAAAAGGGGGAAAAAAATAAAAACGAAAAACCAACAACGCTGTCATGGTGCAACTATACAAGGTGAGTGCAGTAGCCCAGCTGACTGACTTTGTTTACAATTTACTTATGTCACTTATGTACATTATTTTACACAAACAAAATGCCTGTTTCTGTTTTGTGTTGTATTTATTGTCGATTTGCACTCACCTTGTATAGTTTTTTTTTTTGAATATAAATTAGGTTGGCGGAGAATTAATCCCTCAAATCCAGGTTATCGATTTAAAAGTCCCAAGTCGACCTATACCTTCATATAGGAAGCTGGAACGTTTAAATCTTGTATTAAAAATTTAGCATGTGACTAATGCACAACTTCGAAGAACCGTAATTCGGTACAGTTAGACGATTAGATTTGCATTAACCAATGCAAAAGTGAGACGCAAATCTCTCGAAGGCAGCGAAAAAAGGACGGCCTGATTGCCCTTAAGCGATAATGACAATGACGTGCGAGTTCTTTCTCCACCCAGAGTTGAATTTCGACTGACCTTGTATAGTTGCACCATGAACGCTGTAATGATCATTTTTTGGGGTGCCCCAAGAAATTTTACCAAATGATAGTTTTCAAACTAGTCTCTTGTGGTATTCCATGGAGTATTCACATCAGAGTAATTTAAAAACCAGTCTTTTGTTTATATTCCGCGGGGTAATAGTATAAAATGGTTTCCAAACTAGTTTTCTGTGGTAATCCATGGAGTAGTGACATCAATTAATTTCAAGACTAACCCTGTGTTAATAATGTGCGGAGTAGTTACTTGTACTAGTTTTTGGATTACTCTGACGTAATGTTTTTTTGGATTACGTGGTCCTCTCCTAGGACATTGTAATGTAAAATGGAGCATGTTTTTCTCATATATTTGGATTACTTTTGGACTAGTCCTGGTCCCTTGTGGAGTACTCTTTACACGCGTAAGGTCTCCATTTCTGCAGGGCAGGTATCAACATTTTTTTTTAGTTTAACCCTTTCAGGATCAAAAATAATTTATGGCGAGATAAAAATCTGAAAATTTGTATTAAAGATAATGTGATGGCATTGACCCTTAAAGATACATATTGTTGCTATGTACGTATATCTGCCAAATAAAAAAAAAAAATTATTTTTTACCATTTATTTAAATGTTTTTGGTTGGAAATACATAATAAAACTATTAATAACCACAAAGTTTAATATTTTATTTTTTATTAACTTTCCTTTGATGGAAATGTTCGAAACAATTTGAATTTCTTTTCACGGAAAGAAAAACATTGCATTTTTTTTTTGCAAATAATGAAAGAGCTTTTGTCAAAACCTTGCGCCTTGCACCGACCAGCGCTTTTAACTTGCATCAAAATTGGTATGTGGAGCCTCTCGTCATGAGATAGAATCGGTACCTTCTGAGCTGTCGAGGCTTTGCAAGTCTGAAGTTAACGCTGTTGTGGGCTTATATTAAGCACGATGGCCACGTATCAAACTGATTTGACAAATAATATGTATGCATTGGTAATATTTAGTTTGAAGTAGCGGCGGCAGTGAAATCTAAATTGTTTTGATTTTCGTCAAACTCACATCAACATATACGTGTGAGATTTTTTTCACTAACACAATCAAAAAAAACTGAGTTTGTCAAATCAGTTTGTTACGTGGTCATTGTGCTTTAAACAGTACATTTTTGCAATATATGTTTTTTGTTTGTTATACTATAAGATTTTATCTTTTAAATGACACGAATTTCTCTTATTAAATTCCTCTTAATTTTCTTTTTTGGAGCTTTGAAAACAAAATAATGCACGCCATAAAATAAACTATGAGCCACTGTATTTCTTACAGTTTCTTGTTGTTGTTGGTTAAAAATAAGACAATAGTATTAATTGATACAAATTTTAAAATATAAAATAAGTAAATGAAGATATATTGTACATAAATTCTCTCTAGGCACATAAAAACAAAATTCCTTCAATTCATAATATTTGCCAAACTTATTTAACATGTATTCACAAGGTTCCTTGTTGTTCGTTTCGCTTGTCAATGAGATGATTATCATCTGTTCATAAGGTTATAAATCAACTGATTTTCTGTGGCTTTTTTGTGTTACACAAAAAATGTTTTTCTTATTTCATCTTTACTTTTGTAATTTGTTTTCTTAAATTTCTAATACGTTTTTTTTGCTGTCTTGAAGTCCCTTGGCAATTTTCTTTTTTAAATTGTTTCATTTCCTTAATGTACTTAAATACAAAGTAGAGTCGATCTTTTATGTGTAGTTTTATGTATGTATATATATTTGCTGGTTTTGTTGCAGTTTTTCTTTGTGTGTAATATAGACTATAAAATAATTTTTCTCTAGGGTGAAAGGATTTTGTTGAAAACAAAAAAAAAGGAGTTTCTTTTCTTAACGTCTTAGTTTATGTTATTTTATGTTGAGTTGTTATACATATATATCTTTAAAGTACAGTGCAGTAGAAAATTTTATTTTTACTTTTATTTATAGTATTAATAAGAACGCTTGGATTTTATATAAAAAAATAATATAAATATCTAGCTATTGCATTGTAAATGTACAAAACAAAAGAATCTTTGTAAAAAATTTCCGCTTGTAAGTCAAATTTTCTATTGCACTGTAGTTACTTTACAACTATGACAAATGATGTCTAAATATTGAGTAAATAATGACTCGTTGAAGTATGTCGTTTAAATCTATTGGCTGTATTCTTTTTTCTATGTTTAGTTTTTGAAAAGAACAAATTTTATGATTTTATTACATTTATTGAAAGTAAATATGCTTTTGGTTTAGTTTTTTTTTTTTTTTTGCATTAAATAATAAAAGTTTTTTTTGACAATTTTAAATGTTATGTCTTAAGTTTTGGATTGTTAAGGAAAACTTTATAAATTTATTAGAAACTAGTAAATCTATAAAGACGTAATAAAACCATTTTTAAGACGATAAATTTACGAAATAAACTTTTTAATACTTTTGTGGCCTGCTTTTATAACTTGTGGAAAAGTTTTTATATTGGCATATTCGGCTGTGCCAAATCTTCTATACCCACCACCTACATATATATCAGTAGTGTAATGTATTCATAGTGAAAGAAATTTGTGTAACATTTTGTATCGATAACGATGAGAGCTATTATATGTTATGGGACGATCGTTAGGAAATATTTTACTGTATTTGAGTCTTATTGTGATTGTGATTTAGTGGTTATTACCTTTATTGTCGAAATGGAAATGATCCTTATATGGGAGCTATGTCCAATTTTACAATAGTAAATATTTTATTTACATGTAGCAGAGTTGTGTAAAATTTCAGTTCGATATCAAGGTGGTTTCGGAAGTGGTCCCTATATGGGAGCTATGACCAATTATAGGCCGATCACCATAAAATGAGTTACAATGATACAGCTATGGACAGAGAAATAGGACACTTTATTGTTTTAGTAGTGTAACTGGGACTGAATTCTTGTTTTTTTTTCAATGTTTTTTTAACTGAGAGTTTTTTGCAGCACGATTCACCCATTTCGAACAATTTTTCTGGAAAATCAATGCTGCCATATGTAAACAAAATCTATTAGTTTTACAAGTGGTAATACTTACAAGTGGTCAACAAACAAACAAATTTTAAAATATTGTGTATAATTTTTTTAAAAACAATTTACAAAATTTTTAATGTATAAATGAAATGAATAATTTAATTTTCTATAAATTATTTTTTCAAGAAATTAGGTCACTTTTAATCTATATATATAAAATAGGATGTATGTATGTACTATATGCATGTAACGTATGGACTCCAAAACGGCTGAGCCGAATTTTGATGAAATTTTCACAGCATGTTACTGTGACTCTGGAAGGAATAATAGGCTATATGAAGTTTTGATTGTACAAACGGGGGTGGCACCGCCCATATAACCCAAAAATTTAAATCGCCATATTTTGGGCGTTTTTTGACCTACGTCAATGATATGTGGTACATATAGTATTGGCATAATTAGGAATACGTACCAGGAGAAAAGTGGGTGGGACCACGCCCCTTTTAGGAAAATTAAAAATCGTAACTACTAAACCGATCGTCATTAAATTTTCACAATAGGATATTCTTACGAAATAATAAATTCTTGACTATGTAAAGGGACAAAGGGGCATGGCCTCGCCCACTGAAATGCATCGCTCATATGACGCGCTTCAGTATCCTATTATTTTTCTATATGGAGATGATGGATATCACTTTGAAATGCGTCAAATCAATCAAGCAACCCGTAAGACCGTTAATTATCCTGTTGAGTTCTTAAATTTACTCGATGTGCCAGGATTTCCACCACATGTGCTACAACTTAAAATTGGAGTGCCAATTATTTTACTGCGTAATATCGATCACCATGGCTTTGCAATGGCACTTGACTTGCAGTAAAAAAACTGAGAAATAATTTAGTAGAAGCGACCATTATAACAAGAAAATATAAAGATTACTACTTTTGCTACGCATTCCAATGCTACCAACAGATTTATCATTCAGTTTTAAAAAAATTTTCCTGTTCGGTTAGCTTTTGCGATGACTGTTAACAAATCTCAAGGTTAATATCCCGTGTATATGTGTATGCTCCAGATGGGCAAACTAAACCTGAAGCATTGCAATAAATACCCAATAAACACAAATTTTTTGTGAATTCCAATTTTGGAATTCCAGTGTGAATCCAAGCTTGAATTACATTTGAAATCCATCCTCTTTCCAGTCTGTTTGAAGTTTGTTAAAAAACAACAACAAATTTGTTTGGATCACACTGTTATTCATAGCAGGAATTACACTGTAAAAGTACTGTTTTGTTCAATGGTTAATTTTGCTGGATTCGCTATTGAATTCAACTGTGTTTCAACTGTAATTCAACACTGAATATGGGAAATTGTGACTGGATTTCAAATGTAATTCCACTTGAATTCCAGCCAAAATGCTTATTGGGTACATTAAAATTAAATAAATAAGTGTTTTTAAATATATAAATACATACTTACGTTTTATTTTATTTTATAACGAGGGGGGGTAGCGAAGCACACCGGGTTTAGCTAGTATTTATATAAATATATAAATATAAAAAGTGACCTAATTGCTTGAAAAAATAAATTATAATATATTGACAAAAAGGTTGAATAAAAGAACTAAATAATCAGGCATGTAATGGAAATCGATATCGAAAACGAATCAGTTTTGTAAAATTTTTGTTTTAAGATTATCTTTAGTAGCCCAATATCTTTATATTTTATGTGATAAAAGTTTTTCAATACAGAAATACAGAAAAAATTGACTTCTAAAACTCATTCCTTTTCTATATCGATTTCCAACACATGCCTGAATGAATAATTTAATTTGACAAACACCACAAATAGAAGTGTAACCTATTGGCAACTCAGTTCATTTTTATCCAGACAAAATATAAAATTAAACCAATTCAAGCTGAGAGTTGTTCGTGAAAAACATATTCTCTCTCTCAAAAAGAGAGATGTCAAACTTAATCACCCCTATCGTGAATAAAAATTCCACATGAAATTTGTTCCCTTTTCACATTTTTGCTATTTAAATTCAATGTTAAAAAAATATAAAGGAACAAATTTCATGTGAAATTTTTATTCACGATAGGGGTGAATATGAAAAAAACTTTGTCCGAACAAATATTTTGTTCAGAACGAATTGGTTAATCCACCTTAAGAATGTACTTAATTTGTAATGGCACAATCACAATTTTTTATATCTAATTATCATGATGAATCACAATTGTTCCTTAAAATAACTTTTCTTACATTCATCCACTCATTACTTTTACACCCTGGCCAACGATGTCGAATGATAACGTTCGCTTAGATAAGACTTAAGACACAAACTTGATTATGGAATAAACAAACTTGATTGAGTAAAAAATAGATACGATAAAAAGTTTGTGTCTTAAGTCTTATATAAGCGAACGTTATCGTTCGACATCGTTAATGTTTAACATTGTTAGCAATACTATTTGTTCTCCAAACATTTTCCAAATAATGTTAATTATTCAATGTACAGATACATTTGTGCAGTCTTCTGATTCTGAAATTGATGGTCATGAATAATGAAATTAGAGTTATCAGGATTAACTTTTGCAACAACAACCTTTTGTAGCTCGCAACTACGCTTTTCTTTTCGGAAGGTCCAATTTTCGATTATTCTATATGCAATTGCTACAGTTAAGTCGCTTATTACGACTCCTCTCAGTATTGCTAGCTAGTACGATATCTCGTGAATTGACTTCACATAATCTATAATAAAAAACTAGAGGTGTGATGTCACAAGTTCTATGTGGTCGGTTGGCAGCTGCAGCAAATGAAAAAAAGGTCTAAAATGATCTCAGACTATATCATTATTTTTCATGAGGTACGAAAGTAGTCCAGACATAATATGGATATTTAGTTCAGTGTTGTACAAGTTACTTTAATGTACCTATACAAATTTTTGATTTCTTATTATCATGGACGCCAAATCTTCTTTGGCACTTGAACACTTACGATGAGAATTCATGAAGCCTAAAAGTTCTTTACCTTTTAAAGTTAGTATTGTTCAATTCACTAGTGTTGTCGTATGTTGTACATTGTATGATACAACAGTTTGATTGTAAACACAATTTTGAGCAAAGTCGTATGCAGTTACACCATGCAAGGTGAGTGCAAATCGGCAACAAATATAACACAATATAGAAATAACAGATATTTTGTTTGTGCAAAATAATGTACTACTGTCAAAAACAATTGAAAAAGTATTACTTTTGACATAAGTAAATTGTAAACAAAGTCAGTCAGCCTTGTATAGTTACACCATGGTCGTATGTTTATGTTGTTAAACCTTCAAAATGACAAAAGAAAAATATATTAAAAACAAATATACAAAATATAAATATTTTCTAAAATTAAAATATTGTTTATAATTGTATTTTCTTGTTTTAAATTTGTCGAAGAAGAACTTGTTCGAAGTGTAGTAGGATATTTGTGTAGGATATTTGAAATAATCTCGGGATCCGAGTATATTGTACCTGAAAATTTAAATTTTTTTGAAACGAAATTCTGGACAAGATTTTTGACCATTTTGGAAATGGTACCCATACTACACTATACAGAAGTGGTGGTACAAGGTTTACTTATTCGAACTGTGTTAATAGAATATATACACAGAAATAATCTTGGAATCTGAGTAATTTATGTTTGAAAAATTTAATAATTCTGGTGAGAATTTGTGACTAGTGGTGGTCGAAGAAGCACTTGTTCGAAGTGTAGTAGTGGGATATTTGAAATAATCAACATGGTTCGAATAATCCCTCTTCTTTATCACCTGTTTGATAAAGAAGGTTGAAATTCAGAAACCTTTTCGAATAAGTATGCTTTACTTGTTGTTGAACCGCGAAATGTTCAAAATTTGCGAAATATTTTTTATTTTTTTTTTTATAAAAATTCCTACCTTCAGAAAAAATAATTCAATGAAAATTAAATTTAATGAACTCGAGCCCGACTAAAAATAAAATATCAAAAATTTAAAATTAACAGTTCGAATAAAAAATAATAAATTGTTCTTTGCGAAATATAATATAAAGGTTTTAAACAATTTAGATGATTATTGGTACGATTGCATCTTTTAGAAAGCATATATCCATAGCCATATATTAAAAATAGTCCGTTCTCGCATTAGGCGATGGAGTTTAAGTTAGTTTTGGTTAATATACAGATATGAACTTTTTGGCAAAACTTAAACTTTCATACAACGTTTGAAAAACATATGTAAAAATTTTGTTGATGTTGTACAAATCATTTATGTATATGGAAATTTAATACAGCATTGGTACAATTATTTCTTCAATTCACAAGTGATGTTTCCTGTTGTACATTGTTTGATATTTTAAAAAAATAATATGCAAAACATAAAGTATGAATATTTATCAAAATTTAAACATACATATTCATTATTAACATTTCTTGTTTCAAATTTGTCAATCAGTTTATAATTCGAGTGTTATCGTTTGGTTATTTTTTTTTTAAACTAAAATGAGTAATTTTTTGATTGAGATACATATTTTACTTTTTGACAATAGTTAAACTTTCAGACAACATTCAAAAAACATGTGTAAAAATGTCGTAGGTGTTGTACAACATATTTATATAGAAATTACCAACAACATTTGCATAATTATTGTAAATTCAGATGACGTACAACTCCTCTCTCTCTAGGACATTTTGGACTGTCTGTAACTCCCCAAAAAGTCAGTGGCCTTAACAAAAAAAGTTATTTTAAAAGAAACGGGGTTCGATTAGTTTTTAAATATTATTGGCTTTCTAAGAAATTTTCCAAAAATGCGTAAATTCTTAGGTTTAAGTTATGATATTCTTAGTTTTCCTTAAAAATTTCACAATTTACATTTTTTTGTTACACTTAATTCTTGACCTAATTGGAAACCCAAACAAAATATTCAGTCGAACTCTGCTAATTAATGATCTCTTTATATATTGATATTTTTGAGATACTCACACTTGGCAAATATTTGCCAAAAAAGAGTTAACCACTAATAACATATAACATACCAAAGCACAACAAATATTGAATTACAGTTTATTTGATGCTGTTTGATCTTGCCAAACTGTTGTAAGAGTAAACAACGTTTAACAAATTTGTGCTAAAACAAGTGGTTATGATTTTTTTAATAAATATTTGCCAAATGTGACCGTACCTTTACACTGTTGTTGTATTTTTTGCGCGTTCATTGTCAGAAATACCCCAATTATTTGTAAATTCCTTTACATTTTTATTTACGATCTGTGCTTAAGTTTTGCTTGTAACGTTTTATAACATAATTTGCAGAACTTTTTCAAAGTATTAGCCAATTAAATATTTAATAATAGCAATTATAAAATTTAATCCAATCAATTAAATTTTTGTTTAAAAAACCCCTTAGGTTTTTGATACATAATGCGACTGTAAAATTTGATTAGACACAACTTAATGAAAATCAATCTGTTTTTTAAATTTTTTTTTTTTGTTTTTTTATAAAAATTTTTTTTTTCATACGAATTTTAATTTAAGACTTATTTGTTTTTGTTTGATTTCTTAAATTTAAATTTGTAATAAAATCTAACATTTTTTATTTCTTTACAGATAATATCGTATAATAAAGATAAATCTTGTTGCTGACTCCCGGTAAGTAGATTTTACAAAATTCTTATATTTATTTTAAACGAAAACATTTAAAAATCTTCTTTAAATTTAAAATTTTATTAACATTCAATTGCTTTGCTACAATTTATCAGGGAAATTGCAATTTAAAACAAAGAATTTTTTAAGTTTTAACAACAACAAAATAATAAAAACCAAACAATTCATAAAGTTATTCATTTGCCTCAAACTCGTTAAATTGAAATAAAAGAGCACCTCAATAATAAATGTAGATGATGATAAAATTTTATGAAAAACAATAGTAAAAGTAAAAAAAAGACAAAAGCAAAAATAAAACGTAAAATTGATCTTCTTTCAGTAAATTGAAAATATGGAAAAAATACAATAATAAATTTAAAACAGAGCAAAAAACATAAAAATCGCACACAAATTGGTTACAATTGAAAATTGAAATATTGACAAACACATTTAGTAAACTCATTTCGTTTCAATTCATTTCATTCACTTACATTACAAACACATACATTCGATAAACTCTCATGCACAGACATTTTTATTAGTTTTTTTTCCATTTTATTTTATAAATTTTGCAGTAAACTAAGAACTGAACTTTAAAGTAATATTGTTTTATTGTTTGCACTTATGCATGTATGTACTGTCAGCATCAAAATAAAGTCAACAGCACTTCTTATTTAAAGAAAAGATTAATTATATTCATATAAATAGTTATTATATAAGAAAATTATAATGCATTTTTATATACATACATATGTCGTTATTTAAGTAGAACTGATTCACAAAAAAGAAACAAAAGCCAGCATATACAAATTTAAATGATTTATTGTTAAATTAGACCAATTTTTACGCGTCAAAATAAAGTGAACAGTGGCATTATTTTTATACAAAAAAATCATGTCATTCCAAAAGTAGTGTTAATTCTTTTAATTTTTTTGCTAAAGTGCGTTCCAAATAATTGCAAGTTTCATAATTTATCATTAAAAAAGATTAAGTTGTGAAAAATTTACAATAAACAAAGTTATAGAAAAATACACCTAATTCTCTGTTTACACGGTAATTAGTTCCGGGAAACTTCGTGTAAAAAAAGACATTGATCGTATGCAAAATGGGTTATTGCTTTCTTATCTCTAAAACCTATTCAAATTAGTGAAAAACATAGATTTTTTAAGAACAACAATTTAGGTTTATAATATTAAATCACGAATACAATGTGTTTTGACACATGCATAGTTATTAAAGAAAAAATGATATGCATGATTGTAAGCACTAAAAGGAAATTCCCCTAAATTTGTGCTATTTACAATTGCTCTGACCAGTAAATTTACTTGTATCCACAAAAAGGGAATTCCCCTAAATTTGTGATATAAACATATTGCGCAAAAATTAAATGTAACAAAAAAATATAAGCCCAAAAGATTTTGAATCGTACTAAATGGAATATAATTGTATAAAAAACTTTTAAATTTGTTTATTTTCAAACCGTGTTATATCAAAACCGTGAAAAAAAGAGCGATTAAAGTAAGTTTGAGATATTTTTAGTAAAAACATAAAAAATATGATAAACTAAGAAAAAAGGCTTTATTAATAAATATGTTACCAAGAAGGTTAAACATGATGGCTGGGGTGATATGGTGGTCTTAGGAGTCGGTAATCTTACATATACGGAATCTACAATGAAAAAGGAAGATTATCTCTAAATTAAAAAAAAAATGTAGAGAAATTAGAACTAGAGCCGAACTGGATTTTCCATCAGAACACTGATCCTAAGCATGCCTTCAAAATTGTGAAATAGTGATAGTTCAATCATTTTCCCAAAAAACTATAGTCTATAGACCTAAATGCAATTGTGCACCAGGACAAAAAAATTAAGCAAACTATTTCTTGCAAGGATAATCAATCTAAAGGCAGTAATAGTAGTATAGGATGAATGGAACAAAATTCAGCTGATTTCACTAAAAAACTTGTTAATTCTATGTCTAGAAGAGTGTCAGCGGTGTTAAAGGCAAAAAGAACTAAAAACAAAATATTCACCCTTATTCCATTTAGGGTCGTCGTCATCAATTTATTATCAACATCAAATTTATCGACGTCGGCATCAATTCGATACAAAACTTGTATGCCATAACAGCAATGTAACGATGTCGATTTCTTATCGTTTTTTAAAGCACATCTCCTATAACTTGGACAGTTAGTTAGTTAATTTTGTTTACAGTTTTTATTAAAATATTTTCTTGATAACTGGATAATATCTAAAATGTTTCTTGTTCCCCTTTGTACTTCCGATCCAACTAATATTTTTGGAGCAATTCGTAATGGTCGTTAGATAATACCGGTTTCTTCAACGTATATTTTTCCTTTCCTTTTAAAGGGGAGCACTCTTCGACGCTCTGAAAAGAGGTTGAAAGTGCCAATATTTGACTATCACTTTTTTTCATTTTATTTAAGAAAAAAATCAAACTTTCAAGAGCTTCATCATACCTTTTGCCAACCGTCACCTGCTCTATTTGTTGGAATAAGAGCATTTAGTATCGTTGAAATTCTTTCCCACTGATCTTTAAAATCACAAGGAAGACAACCTTTGGCAAGTGAAGTGTGATTTTCTTATATAAATTTTTACTTATTGAATTTTTTACTTATTGAATTGGCCAGTGCTTGTATTTTTTTTCTTTTA
The DNA here is from genome assembly GCA_950370525.1 of Bellardia bayeri. Lineage (NCBI taxonomy): Eukaryota > Metazoa > Arthropoda > Insecta > Diptera > Calliphoridae > Bellardia > Bellardia bayeri. The sequence goes on from OX493265.1 coordinate 68,685,293, forward strand.
CCATTTTTTAATTCCCGATTATTATTGGAAAACCCCCAAAAGGAATAAAACTGCTTCGATACAAATAAGACTGACGACAAAATCAGAGTCAATTTACGGAATACCAAAAATACATCGACTCTTATCGATAAAATTTAATATTGATAATGGGCATACTGTTTTACAACAGTCGACACAAAACGATATCGCTTCGTATTGATAACGCCAAATAGAATAAGGGTGATTCAATACAATGTTTTACATTTTTTCAATATACCAGTTTACTTTGTTTTCCCAAAAAATTGAATTATATTTTTTATGTTCCTCATTTTTCTAGTTTTTGTTAATGAGTTATAGTTTGCTTAAGTTACTTATGAATTGTGCAATATATGTTTGTACATTTTTTAAACAATATTAGCTGTTTGCTTAATATTGACACTTACAGTATGTAGTATGTCAGTATGTGCATGAGAGAAGAAAATTTTGTGCTTTTGTCTGATGATTTTTCTATATCTTCTGCAGCAATTGAAACACTCAAAATCATTTTTTACCGCTTCCTAAACTGTTGTTCTGGCTGTTTTCCTTTTGTTCTTGAGTTTTTTTAAGCAGAAGTGAAAGGAGAAGATGAAAACTGTGCTTCAGGAAGGAAAAGTATTAAAAAAATGCAACGATTTGTTTTCTTTTTATTATTATTTTCTTATCTTTTTTCTTGTTGTTGTTCTTTTTTAGTTTAAGTTTTTCGTTTTACTTCATTTTCCCTTAAGATTTTTTTCTCCATTAATTTCGATTTCTTTGCACTTTTATCGAAATTGAAAATCATTTTATATGTATGTATGAATGCCCGACATTTTTTATAATACTCTCTGCATGCAGTATGTGTCTATTTAAAAATGGATCTGTTGCAGTTGTTGTTGTGGGTGCATTTTTTTTGTAATATGTGCGAGGAGTTTCATAGTAATTTGCAAAATTGCTTACAAATTGAAATTCTTTTGAAGGCTAAATTAACCAGAGTTAGAAGTATAAAAAGAAACTAAATACTGGTTATTTTATAAAATTATTAATTAGTTGAATGATTTAAAAACTAATATTTAATTTACCTTTGATTCTCTTGCTTAACTAACGTATAAGCAATATTTTAAAAACATTTGTATTAAATATAACTCATACTCTTAGTATGTTACAATTACACACAAATATGTAGTTGTAAATTTCGTTATACAATTTTATTGCCTATTTTTAGGCTTAAAAAAATAATTTTTTTTTGTATGCAAAGTGTGCATTGAATATTTTAAAGCTGTGTTCCTCGCTAGTATTTTTCAAAATACGAAGATTTTCGGCTAATTACATGTACACAACACGATCGCAAACAATACTCACAACAAGACGCACAGTGGGTTCGATGACACCGAAAGTGGCGATTAATTCACGGGAGCCGTAATTTAAATTTTTTTTGAAATTTTCAAATCGTTAAATATACATAAAAAGGCATATTCTGAAAAAAGATACATTAAAAAATTTTTTTACGATTTGTTTGTTTGTTTCAGAATTTTCGCCGTAATTTTAAAATGGAAAATGATTTTTTTAAAACATGAGAAGCAAACCAAAGCTTATATTGTCTTCTTTCTAAAAAATAAAAAAAAATAAATATATATTTTGCATAAATATGAACATAAGTTTAGTTTAAAGTCTGAATCTGGATTTTAAGGGATTTCGAGAATTTTACAACTTTTTTAAAAAATTAACGAAACAAATTTTTATAATTTTTTTATAATTAAACAAAAAACATTAAAAAATAATTTTTTTTTTGTCTGTTTGGGAACGTTTTTTCAATTTTGTGGGAAATGGGCTAAATTTACAAATTTTATTGTAAATTTAAAATAGAAAGTTATAAATGATTAAATAACATTTAAAATTAAAATATCTACGTATAGTACACGACAAAAAAAGTTCGATTTGCATTTTTTTGTAAAAATTATCGGAAATGAAAAAAAGTTGGTGCATACAAATCTATTTTGTAAAGAATACAAAAAAATCTCTAGAAAAGTTGCGTTAATTATTAACAAAATAAGGCTGACATTAAAGAAAATAAAATAACATTACAGAAAGGTGATTATTTAGTTAGTTGATAATAAAAATTTGTAAATAAACGATGGAATTATTTACTATAATTTGTGGTCTTAAGACAAAAAAAGCAGATTATGTTGAGCCAATGGAGCAAACTTTTTCAATATTAAAGTTATTGTGACACAAGTGAGCTGTGGAAGTTTTGCAAATAATGCATGTACTCGTAAGTAAGAAGTCGTATGTTTAGTCACAGTATTACAAAGTGTTCAATCACTATGTACATACAAAGAGGCATTTAAAGAAGCAAATTGGGTAAAATTGCAGCTACGTGCAACTAATTAGGGACACACACTAACATGTGAGCTTAAAGCAAATAATACAAAAGGTTTTATGGTATTCTCAAAGTCTGTCGTAGTTTAGTCAATTTATTCAATGCATATTGTTTCAAATTAATTATTATTTGAAAACCTGTGGGAAATATTTTCAAAAAAAATTGATATCAGTATTGCATATAATTAAGAAAATACCTCAAATTTTACAAAAAAATATTTATTTAAAAATAAATTAAGACAAATTTTTACATACTCGTACACTAGTTGAAATGGCTTCCCAAGCTTTCTTTATTTCGGCAAAAAGAGCATTAAAATCGCTCATTTTCACAGAGCTTACTTTGGTTTTTACAACTTACTATAAGTTCTCAATTGGGTTAAGATCAGGTCTGTATTAAGGCCAGTTAAGAACAGTAACCGAATTGTTAAAAAAAAACCATTGCTTGATCGTTAACTTGTGGAAAAATTCATGTTACTGGCATGTTTTCATTAGCATACGACAATTGGATCGTTTAGAATTCTTGCATACTCAAATTTATTCATATTTACCTCCTTTAAAGTGGCCCGGGTGTACTTTGTATCAAATTCTTTCAACATATTTTTTTTTCCAATTGAAGAGAGAATCGAATGGAGGTACTTCTTTGCGAATTCGACTCTCTTCTTTCGGTTACAATAACGGCTTCTTTCGTGAAATTCTTCCAAACAGTCCAACTTATCGCAATCGACGTTTTACTGTATCTACAGATGATTTTGTGTCATTTCATTTTAGCTTAAGATTGCAATCCGAATCTCATTTGCTGATTTATGAGGATTTTTTTCGACTCGCATCAGCATATCAGTGCAACTTTACGATCTGTCGTAATATGACCTCTTTTTACGGGCCGCCTTCTTTGCAATCGAATGCTTTCTGAAATATTTCACCGCTTTAAAAACCATTGTTTTTGAAACATTCAAGTCTGTTGAGTTTTTTCCATAAGTGTTTTCATGCATTTGTACAATACTCTTTCGAGTACTGACATCACGGGATTTGCTTTTACCCATTTTAAGAAATTATTAAGAACTTTTTATATATTACTCAAAAACACTCTGTGTAATCATAATTAATTTAATCTAAGATTTAAGATTTTACAGAGAATGCAATAACAAACGGGACAAAAATTACAGTTAATATTTTTTTTTGAATATGAACTTGCTTGGCGAAGAACTAATTCCTTATTATTAGGGAATACTTAGGATTTCGCTCGGCTAGTAATTAGGAACAAATTATAGCTGAGATAACATCTTCAGTTGTCTTCGGCTAACTAGGACAAGGCTAAGAGTCGAAGTCTCGGTCGGTTATATCTACAGTATTGATCATTGTTAGCTGTGACCTTTTCCCATCTTTGTGGAAGTATATGGATTCCGTGTTAAAAGAACTGCTAATCTTTTAAAGCCAATTTCGGGTACCATGTTCTGAAGTGAAGCGTATCACAGAGAGAAGGCGTATTATATCAATCGAAACAAATAGTAGTCGAATGGAACAAGGTCTGGACTATTAAGTAAATCAAAACTTCCCAGCCTATTCTTTCTAAATTCTATTCTATTGCACCATGTGGCCAAGCGTTGTCACAATTGAATATAACGCTTTCATTTATCAAATGTAGCAGTTGATTTGGGCACATGTTCCCTGTGATGGTCTGGCCAGAATCCAAAGGCTCATAATAGATGTAACACTTTTGATCCCACTAAATACAGATTCATAGGTATGTATTTGGTATCAACTTGGCTTTAGATGCGATCGCTGCGCAAACCATCGGAAACATTCCATATACCATCGCAAATAATGACTCTGTGCAAAAACTAGTTCCTTTTATAGCGTTTAAGCACAATTTGGTACATTTAAAATCGTCTTTCACGGTCTCTTGGATTCAATTTATATGGTACCGAATTTCCTAACTTTTGAATGAATCATAATGCTTGTAAACGTTTTGAAAATGCTGCTTGAGCAGCTGCCAATGATTGTATGGATTTTTTTTTAAGGGAATAATGTCTCCAATTCTTCATCTTCAATTCTTATTGGCTAGCGTGGGCGATTTGTTAAAATCACCACTTCTGAACCGCACAAATAATCTCTCGCATGTTGAAACCAATTGAATACATTTGGAAATATTTTTCCGAATATCTTTGGAATTATCACTAAAGAAAATTTCTTCACAATAAAATCCTCCCTAAACTCGTATGTCTATTTCCCGATACAAAATTAAAAATTTTTCTTATCCTTTCAACACAACGAAAGAAGTGTTTAAGCAGACAGCAAAAAAAAAAAAACAGCATCAATTGAAATTTAATATCCTGCCGGCATGCATTTGCATTTGAAAAAAAAAACAACAAACAAAAAGGAAGAAACTATAGTCTGCCAAGCAGAACTATTTAACACACAGGGCTTTTAAAGCTGTGTTTACGACCGACCCACTATGTTTATGGTAAAAAACATATTCCACAAAAGTGTAGAATCGACTCATTTTTTTATACAAACCAAATAAATTGTTAGTGAGAAATATGAGTGTTTACAGATAAAACTTAATTTTGCTGAAGTGCCTGTAGTTTTGTAAAAAATCGTATTGAAATGAATAAATACAGGGTTATGTAAATTTAGCTCTAGGGAACTTGAATTTATTTTTAACGAGGCCAACAATAAGAGTATGAATGCTGTTTTTTTTTCAATAAATAAATTTTTCTGCCTATTTCTTTGTATTTTATTTTACAAAGCAGAAAGTTGGTAAATTGGCGTGGCATTGAAATAATGAAGCATGAAAGAAGTATAGTTACTCCTAAACCTAGTTATAGTTATATTATTCATCAATAAACTCAACACGACTCTATTGCTCATTCAAACAAATGATAAAATCAACTTTCATCGATTAGAAAATGCAGTATTATTAAATGATTTTTAAGCAATATTATTTTTCTCATTAAATTAAAATTTGTTACACAAAATTCCTCCTTAAATCTCAATTACAAATCATTTACATGTTGAATTCTTTAAACCGAACAAACATTTCATATACTTTTTTGAATTTTACTGCATAGTTGGTTTAAAACCACCGACAATGTCATTGCAAATAAATATCTTCAAGTATAGACAACTGCAAATACTTATTCGTAAACATAATACAATACAAACAAACACAACACAATACAATACAATACAAGTGTAAATTGTGTTGTCTCAATCATATCGATAAAAAGTCTCAAAAAGAAGAGCAACGGCAGCAGCATCATCAGCAACAATGACAAGAATTTAAGTCCCATTAACAAAAGGCTTAAAGCAGCATTACAATTTTGTTTGCCAATAAAGACAAAATAAAACGATATAAGACGTCGACAAGGCAACAGAAAAGTTCGATTAGTTGAACATAAAAGTGAAAGAGAAAAAAAAAAACAAAAAAATTAAAATACAAATTGTTATTTAGCAGTAAATGGTCAAGTAATGGGACAGACAGGTTGTATATATACTTACATACATATATGTACATTAGGGTGGCCCCGTTGTATGGAGAAAAAATAAGGTATCGATGTTCCCGACTAATATGAAAATTTCATTCATTTTAAGACTACGTTTCTCAATTTTTTTGTCCTGGGGTCATTATTTGGTGAGCTGGATCCAAGAATAAATATGTTCTTTTTAGAGGTTTTTTGATTTTTTTCACATTTCTTCCAAAGGAATTATATGTAAATTTGGTATCATATAAAAGGTCTTTGAGAGGCGCATTCCATGGGTTATCAAAAATTTAAAAAAAAAAAAATTTTAAAATCAAAAATTTTCAAAATTTCAGAAAAAATTTTATTTTTTTTTATTTTTTCATAGAATTTACTTTAATAAATAGTTGAAATATCTTGATTATAAACATCATGCAAATTAACCCAAATGGTTTTCCCCGTTTTTTTAAATTTTATCTATTTAAGGAGTTTTCTTACGACTTTCTAATGTCACTGCCATAACTCCTTCGCGATTCTTTTCTATAACTCGTTTTGAAACACTCGTTAATAATTGTACATGTCTTTCTGTTCCTTGTATGTGCATTGAAATTTATGGATTAGCCAGTGGTGAATTATTAAAATCTAAGTATTGTACCAAACAGCTCTATCCCGTATTGCTTTTCGATCATCAAATAATATTTTAAAATGTCACATTTAGTAGGCAAACTAACATCATTTAAATTACTTGATACACCAAAAACTCAAAACTTGTTGATGTTATTGCTTCCATTTGCGAAGACACCGCAGACGTTGTTGATGGTTCTTGATTATCCATAATAACTTTGATATTATCACTGCAATCTTTGATTGTGTCACACTAAATTAAAAAGCAATCTTGGCAACGTTTAGTGTTGGTAAACGTCATTATTTTGTAACGATAAAAAAATTATAAAATAATGATAAAAATACCTTTCAAACAGGCCCAGATTGAGAAATCTACTATAATTCTGTCCGATTTTATGACGAATATATGGAAAAATATTTATTTTGAAATTTTGGGGGGCTCCAAATCTGACTTAGAGCTATGGTCTCTTGAGAAATTTCTGAGAATCACCTATAGATTACGTTTTTGCTATACGCTTCATCAAAAAAAAAATCGTTTCATATAATTTGACCCGCCCTAATATATATGGGCAGGTCGAAAAGTGCCAACATGCTTATTTTATACAGTGCATTTTTTGTTATCTAAGCTTCATCAAAAGAAAACAGGATCTTAAAAAGAAATTGGTGTTATTTGAATGGAAAAATGTTAGTGTTAAGCTTGAAATTTTCTTCAAACTTGCTCTTCAAAATGCTTTAAACTCGTGTAAACAGCAAAATTTCTTCAAAATTTATTAAACAAAATTTTTAAAGATTTAATTGATGCCGTGCAAATAAGCATCAAAATCGCATCTGGCAATATAACTATAACTAACTATAAATAATTTAACAGCATGTTCATTCTTTTGATTCAATACATATCAGCTGTTTTTATTGTGTTTATCTACCGTTTGCACTAACGTTGATGTAAACAAAATTGTAGCTCGCGTCCACAAGCGGCATCAAAACAATGCTGTTTTTCTTTTTATAATTGAAATATGTGGAAATACTCTCCCATTCCTCCTGTGTTGCTGGCATCTGTACGAATAGATATTATTTTTGATATGTTTATTTATTTAATAAATTAGGTTTTACCTTTAAAAATTCATCTTCTAATACTTTATATAATGCAGCGCAGACTTCAGGCACAATATTGCATATCGATGATCTTGATCTTTTAAACAAGAATATCAGACTTGGGTAACTGTCCCCAGTCGCTAAAAATCTCAAAGTAATTGCCAGGCGTTCTCCGGGGCATATAGATTCCCTGCATTTTCTATTGGTGGGGTGACGAGATTAAGCAAATAATCAAAATCGTCTGATGACATTCGCACAAAGTTTTTGTATACGTCGGTATCATTCCTTATCAATCCCTCGCTAAGAGATACATACATACATACCATTACCTTTCAAAAGAAAAGGTCGAACTCAATGTTTGATGATACGTTTATTTGACTTGAGAAAATAATGCATTTGTTGATTTTAGTTTGGTCGCAAACATCTTAAAATTGGTAGAGACACGTACGAAAAGTTAACGAATAATAATCAATTAAAAACTATGATACGTACTTTGGTTTTTAAACTAAGATTCATCGGCAAAGGTGACCGGATTCCAAAATGTAGATATTTTGTTCTTTGACGAAAATTTGCCTGCACAGTCTGTTTATCGGGTTTATAAACGTTTTCTTGGGTGCAACTCGGCCATTAAAATCATGTTGGCGCAAGGCAGGTCAAACAGTTTCAACGCAGCATTGTTTACCCAGGTCAGCTTCAACTATAACTTCGGAGGCTAGTTGTAAAGCTGATGGTCTCGGATTTACCCCGATTTTTCTCAAAATGTTGTTGTAATAGCAGTGGCTGCTGAGTTGGCAGCCTTTGGCCCTTGATCTTACAAAATATAAGTTCAAATAGCGTCAAACAAATTTGTGCTAAATATTATGGTTACGCTTTTTTGAGTAAATATTTGTTGTGTAACCATACCTTTAAACTTTAAACATTTTTTTTTTAATGACACCAATTTCATTTTGAAGTTGCTGTTAGTTTTCTTTTTATGGCGCCTTTTCAAACAAAAAAAAAAATGGACTGCATAAAAAAAGCTGTGAGCCACTGTAAAAGCATAATGATTTTCTCAGTCTATTCTAGTTCTTAACGTTCTATTCCCACATTGTTTTATTGAATTTAACATTTGTTTAAAAAACTTTTCAGATTCCTGTTATAAAAGATAACACAAAACAACCACAAAATTGTTCTGTTTCAAAATCAGCAAAAGAACTAAAAAAAAACGTATAATAGGAAATTGTTTAGCCTTTTATGTTACTTCAAAAAAATGTTTTCCTATTGAATCTTGACACACAGGATTTTGCATACACTGACACATACTTTTACACACATTATGATTACATTAACCATTTTGTCCTTAAGGGAATGTCATTTGCTCCCTGAAACACTTTCCTTGTATAGAATAAACGGTCTCTGCGTCTCACTCTCTGCTGAGTTAAGACAGTAGCAATAAGTAAGGACAGCTTTGGTTGGTGGTGTGCGTGTTTGTAAAGAGTTTTGTTTGAAATGTGCAGAACAATCAAGACAGTTAATTATGTTCTCTGAAAGTGTTTGAGAATGTGTGTTACTGAAATGTTCAATGGAGACATTAGTGTAGTACGTTTACACGATTATCTGGCCATTTTTTGATGTTTGATTTGAGCACAGTGGTGGTTAGGGGTATGTAGTGAAAGATGTCGTGACTTAAAAAAGGGGAAAAATTGCTTGTATGGAGACAAGACATGAAGAGCCTTAAAAGTGTCATTGCATTCTGATTTTTGTTTAACCTAACTATGAAGGTAGTCTTGTATTAGCACAGTGCCGGCAAAAATAATAGCAACGTCACCTAAATGCAGAATAGAATTTACAATTCACATCTAAGACGGTAAAGCATGGAGGTTCTAGCATTATGGTATGCTGATGCTTTTCATATTACAGACTAAGGCCAATACATTGCATAATAGATAATGTTATGCTTCTCTATGTAATGGACGTAATGCCATTGATATGGTCTTCCAACAAGACAAGGACCCAAAACATATAAGCAGAAAAGCACGTCAGTGATTCATTGACAACAATATTGGGGTCAATCACCTCACTAGAATCCAATAGAGAATCCTTGGGCTGACGTAAAGAAAAGTTTATCTCAAGTAAACCCCACTAGCAATGAAAATCTTTGGACTGTAGTAAAGGAGTCGTGACCGAAAATACCTAAAGAAAGTTGTGAAAACTTAACTAACTCTATGCCAAAGTTCTACGGCGCCGTTATTGGCAGCAAGGGTCATGCTACAAAATAAAGCGTGATCCATTTCGAGGTTCCCTACTTTTTTAAAGAAAAAAACACAGAAAATTCAAATTTAATGAGGGATGTTTATTATCATTTAAAAGAACATTCTTTGGTATTTATTTTTTGAACATTATGCCAGTCAAATGTTGGCCATTGCTGCGTCGCAGATGGTCTATCCGTTGAGTCCAAATCTGTTGATTGATGCGATGTCGACGAGGTCACGAGCTTCAATTTCAGGCATCAAATAGTCGGTTATTATGGCACGAAAACGGTTGCCATTGACGTTCGCACCAGCATCATTCTTAAAGAAATATGAACCTATGATTCCACCGGCCCACAAACCACACCAAACCGTTGTTTTTTCTGGATGAAGTGGCAGTTCTTGAATCTCTTCAGGTTGCTCTACGTCCCAAATGCGGCAATTTTGTTTCTTTATATACCCATTGAGCCAAAAATGAGCCTCATCGCTGAACAAAATTTGCCTCGAAAACGTCGGATCTTCTTTTCAAGAGCCCATAGAGCGAAGCGATGTCGCTTGGGAAGGTCGAGCTGCTCCAGTTGTTGCACAAGCTGTATTTTGTACGATTTCAATTCGAGATCTCCACATAAAATGCGTCTAGTCGTTCCATACGTCAGTCCGAGTTGCTGCGAACGGCGTTTAATCTACTCTCCACGGTTTTCGTGTACACTCTCAGCTACAGCCGCTATATTTTATTTACAGCGTGCTGGAGACATGGTCTATTCGATCGAATATTATCCAATAATGAATGCTGAGTCTCAAAATGGATGATGGTGTTGCGAATAGTACGCTCAGTATTCCGATTATGTTGACCATAAGTTGAGCGACGTGCGCGAAACACATTCCTCAAATAACGTGAATTTTCGTATTAAAGTTGAACGATTTGTAAACGTTGTTCTTTCAGTTATGAAATGCCAAACAATACTAAACAAAAATAACATGACAGCATGTGTGTCATGACACGTGATCTGTCAAAAAAAAAAATGCTATTTTTTTATCGCTAAAAGGGTATAACACAACAGTAGGGGGTATATTGGATTTGTGCTGATGTTTGTAACGCCCATAAATATTACCCACCTTAAAGTATACCGATCGACTCAAAATCATTTCCTGAGTCGATTTAAAGATGTCCGTCCGTCCGTCTGGCTGGCTGTCCATGTAAAGCTTGTGCGCAGAGTACAGGTCGCAATTTTGAAGATATTTTAATCAAATTTGGCACGTGAGTAAATGAAGCCAAATCACATCTACAAATTTTTGTGAAGATCGGTCCTTAATTGATCATGGCTCCCATATAAGGCCCACATCCAAAAATCACTTTCAAGTCCATAACTCTCTTAAAAATGTCGGTGTCCAAATAATATTAAACACAAATATTTTTCGTATATATACAAATATTATGGTACAATTTTATTATCATCGATCCATAATTAGTCGTAGCTCCCACTTTCGAAAATCACTTTAACGACCATAAATCTCTTAAAAATATTGGTATCCAAATAAAATTCAACAAATAAGTTTCATATATACAGAAATGATGCCACCTAATTTTATAATTGTCGGTCCATAATTAGTTGAAACTCCCATATAAGACCCTCTCCGTAATTCACTTTAAAGTATTTATATCGAGATAAAGAATAACATACATAATATTTATATTCACGGAAGTCATGTCACTAAATTTTTGGATGATCGGTCCATAATAAGTAATATTTATAGTTTTTTACTTTAAATACAGTTTAATTTTTAAATTTAATTTTTGATACTTCACCTGAAATTGTAAATCTTTTCAATAAAAAGTCAATAAATGTTACACAAATCTTTTTTTACTTTGAATAAATGATTGACATATTTCAATTATGTGTCACGGCAATAACTAGCCAACTAAATCCAGAAAAATTCATACCTACAGACGAATCCTGCCTGCAGTGCTATTTTTTTTACTACAGCTGCATATGTATCTTAAACTTGCTTATTGTCGTTTTTGCCATCACCATTTATTGTTTGTCCCTGTTTGCTATTGTTCACTAAGTCTGTTTTACTTTCAGCTTGAGGGTTTTTATATCTTGTTTACGTTAAATGCTGTTTGGAAGATCCAAAGAACAATTTGTTGCAAATTATTTGCTAAATTAGGCAATTTCAATTCAACACATACAACAAAAGCCAACACGTCACTACATACATACATATGTTTACAAACTAATGCACATGTAATACATTATATGTATTATGTACGAGTATGTTAGTGAATTAGTAAGTCCAGGAAACAATATTAAATAGCAGTGATCTAAAAAACTCAAACAAAGAAATACTAAATTTCATGTTTTCAATATTGTTTTACCGCCGCCTGAGATGTGTGTGAACGGAAAAGAGATGTAGTAATATCACTGTTTTCGAATAATAAACACTTGCTTTCTTATAATTAAGATATTTATCGTAATTACATTAAATTTCGCATTCAATCTAATTTTATCTTTATCATAAAATTCTATTGAGTGTTACATATAAAGTAAACTAAATATAAGTGTATTTGTGTATTGTTCAACAGAATTTCTTGAAATACTTCAAAGTATTGTTGTAGAGATACATCAAATAGTTTAACGCAGATTATAACCATGTCAACGTCTTCAATTTCAGCTGTTTCCAAAGTATCGTGAGTTTATTCCAAAATTAAAGATACAGCGGGTTGTGTTAGTTCAAGATGAAATCATTACCAACACTCGAGTGGTATGAACTTTGACCTTAATATTGTTGCTAAATTAAATATGTTAGAGATTGATGTTGAGCGAGTTATATTTTTCAATAGTCTCAATTTGTTTTAACAAAATAAAATGACGGTTTGTTTAATCGTAAATACGCAATAAATCTATATAAAGAAAAAATCTCCAAAGACGCAGCAAATTGTTGCATTACTTACGTGCTGTCCGGCAAGTTGAAACGGATGATATTTGCCTCCCAACTTTCCTCTGAAGCTTAAGCTTCAAGGTAGAATTAGCCGAACGTCCACGTCTCCCTACTGTAACGTACCGTACTATAAGCACGTTTGTGCGATTATAGAACATTTAAAAACGTGCCGTACGACAAACAAAAAAATATAAACAACACATGGTACAACCATATTGTATTTTGTATCTATATATATTTTAAAACTCAATTAATCTCGATTATAATGTATTCGGAGGATTTATTTACTGATTTAATGTGTTTACAATTACTAAATATGTCCAGGAAAAAAAAAACAAAACATATAATAAATAAACAGTCAGCTGTTCGAAACAGTGATTGTCATTGTAAAGTTTCTTTTCGTACATGCTTGCTTGAAAAAGTACCAAAATGGCTTTAATAGGAGTAAAATTGTGTGTGTATGTGTGCATTTACTTTGATAGTTATTTAATTTAATAATTTAAATTAATAATTAAATGTATGCATTAAATTTGTTATATTTATAATACAGCCCAATCGTGAATAAAAATTCCGAGGGACTTGTTTCGCTTTTTATTTTTTTAACATTGAAATGGAATGGAATGGAAAAATGGAAACAACTCTCGCGGAATTTTTATTCAAGATTGGGCTGATATTGTATGTGATTGTTTTTTTTATTATTTACATATAAACATATTCATATATGCAGATGTGTATTATATAAAACGTGTTGCTCAATTTCCACAAATATTATTATTAAAGAAAAGTACCAAAAAAATAGGGCGAATTTACCCCAATACAATTTAACATACAAACAGCCCATCATAGCTGTACAAATGTCACGCAAGAACGTAAGGAATTTCTATTTTATACAGGTTGAGACGTTCCGTCAACATGATATTAATATTCGGTAAGCATTTACATTTCGTTACAGTACAGTACGGGACGTAGACGTTCGGCTAATTCTACATTCACTGAAGTCAAACAAAAATAACATTTGTTTCTCGAAAACTTAAAAAACAAAATAATTCAAATGAAATGTCAAAATAAATAGGGAAGACAAATATTTTTTTTAAAAATAATATGTATGTCGACATCAACACATAGTCCTAAATATGGTGCAACTATACAAGGTGATTGCAGTAGTCCAGCTGACTGACTTTGTTTACAATTTACTTATGTCAAAAGTAATACTTTTTCAAGTATTTTTGACAGTAGTATATTATTTTACACAAACAAAATGCCTGTTGTTTCTATTTTGTGTTGTATTTGTTGTCGATTTCAAATCACCTTGTATAGTTGCACCATGGTCCTAAATTAATACCGATTTATTGTCGTTGTTGAAGTTGTGAAAAAAATATTTTTAACACTTAGGATGTGCAGATTTATCGCTCTTTGGCTGTTCTAGTTCTGCTCTAGTAATGTCCTAGTTCTGCTCTAGTTCTGTCCTAGTTCTGTCCTAGTTCTGTTTTAGTATGTTCTAGTTCAGTTCTAGTTTTTTTCTAGTTGTGTTCTGTTCTAGTTCTGTTCTAGTTCTCTTCTAGTTCTGCTCTAGTTCTGTTCCTGTTCTAGTTCTGTTCTAGTTCCGTTTTAGTTCCGTTCTAGTTCTGTTCTAGTTCTGTTCTAGTTCTGTTCTAGTTCTGTTCTAGTTCTCTTCTAGTTATTTCCAAGTTCTGTTCTAGTTCTGTTCTAGTTCTGTTCTAGTTCTGTTCTAGTTCTGTTCTAGTTCTGTTCTAGTTCTGTTCTAGTTCTGTTCTAGTTCTGTTATAGTTCTCTTCTAGTTCTTTCCTAGTTCTGTTCTAGTGTATTCTAGTTCTGTTTTAGTTCTTTTCTAGTTCGGTTCTAGTTCTATTTTAGTTCTGTTCTAGTTCTTTTCTAGTTCTTTTCTAGTTCTGTTCTAGTTCTGTTCTTGTTCTGTTCTTGTTCTGTTCTTGTTCTGTTCTAGCTAGTTCAGTTGTAATTTTTCGCCTAATGCACTCTTACGATTTTATTTTATTACGATTTTATGCAGCATTTTTTCCAAAACTTAAATCTAGGCAATACTTATGTTTGCTTTTCAATAAACTTTATTGTCATAACTTGGCTACCTGACACTACAACAATGAACGTCATTGTCACATTTTTCTAAACAAATTTTTATTGTCGTATTTGCACATACATATTAAAAAGAAACCTCAAGTTATGATTGTTATCCTGTTCAACTTTTATCCTGCATACAAACATCGCAAAACTTATTACTAACGCTGTCAAGAAAAAATACTTAGTTCTTTCTACAGTTTGCAAACAATTTTTTTTCATGCGATTTTAAGTTGTCAGCCATTTAAAAAAGAAGTTTTGCTATTGTTCGTTTTCTGGGCAAAAGCAAAAAGAAATATATACATGTATAAAAAAAATCATAATATTTCTAATGTAATAATGACTATAATAGACCTCTCTAACACAAAAAGTGCCAAAAAAGTTTCAAGGTTGAATATAATACTTTTTTCCACTGTCTTGGAAATATTTCGCATTTTTATTCTGCTATTTGTACTCTAAAAACACTAAAGTTTAGTCTATACACTATGAAACGCAAAAAAAAAACAAAAAAAAAATCGAAGAAAATTCTTTGTTCGTATAAACCTAAAAAATATTTTCTACTCATTTTTTGCTCTTTTGAAACTAGGAAATATTGTGCAATTTATTGCTTCTAACTTTCATTTCAATAACAATACAAAAAAATTCCACAACCATGGCATACGGGCTAAGAAGAAAAAGGAATTCCCAATAAACAGTCCAAATTAAAAAAAAGCGAAAAGAAATGTTTAAGAATGAAAGAAGAAATCAGGTTTTCTGTTCTTAAATGGTGGGTTTCAAAGTCAATTGCAGTGTAAGAGCTATATATATATACAAGGGGCAATTGTATATACCCTACATAAAACAAGTTCAATTATTGATCTACAAGCAGATTAACAACTATTATTTAGTATAATTGTTTAAGATTTTAAACAAGTAGAAAAATTACACAGTACTAAAACAGAACTAGAACAGAACTAGAACTAGAACAGAACTGGAACAGAACTAGAACAGAAATAAAAAAATAACTAGAACAGAATTAGAACAGAACTGGAACAGAACTAGAACAGAACTAGAACAGAACTAGAACAGAACTAGAACAGAACTAGAACAGAACTAGAACAGAACTAGAACAGAACTAGAACAGAACTAGAACAGAACTAGAACAGAACTAGAACAGAACTAGAACAGAACTAGAACAGAACTAGAACAGAACTAGAACAGAACTAGAACAGGATTAGAACAAAACAGAACTAGAGCAGAACTAGAACAGAATTAGAACAGAACTGGAACAGAACTAGAACAGAACTAGAACAGAACTAGAACAGAATTAGAACAGAACTGGAACAGAACTAGAATAGAAATAAGCTTCATTTGAGAATGAAAGGGTAGTAAAAATTCCACCTATTATTAAAATGTTGATAAGAGTTCTGTAACATTTCGAAATCATTACTACTCTTTAATCTGTATAGTTCGAGTTCTATAGGTTTTTTTCTTTTTATTTACGTATGTATTTATGTTCAATGCTCTTTGTATAGTGTAGACACTTCTAGATAGTGTTTGTTTATTTGACCAGCAAACAACTATTTACGTTTAATTTCAAATTCCGTTGAAAATTACCACATTTCAGAAGCATATTTGTTGCAGCTGCTTTATTTTTATATTTTCTTTTTTTAGAAAAAAAAATCTCTATACAATAAAGTCTTAGGTATGAAGATGGATTAGGATTGTTGATATTGGTTTTGTTTCGTTTACCATTTTGTGTATTTTATCGATTTTGTCTATTTCCAATGAATATAAGTCTATGGTCTTGGCAGAAATACTTGTTACATTTTTGCATTGTGTGTAATGCTGTTAATGTATATCAACAGTTTTGTGGTAAATCTTTAAATGAGATTTATTAAATTTTTCTTTTTAGGATTAAGTTGCGATACAACACAGAGTTTAAATGCGTTTGTATTGCTGGAAAATTAAGAAAGTATAAGTATAAAATTTGCAATTTATGTTTTGTAAACAAGTAAAGCTATTTACTTAACAAAAGAAAAATATATTGGAAATTGTTTTAATTTGGAAATCCATTTGCCATATGGGTCAATTTCAAAAAAAAAAAAAAAATATGTACACAACGAGTTTTGTTTTGCTTATTTTTAAAGTTTTTTTCAATTCGCCTGTAAGAGTGGACAATTTATGTAGAAATTGATGAAGAATCCCCACCGGATTTAGGCTCTCAAAAAAAAAACAATATTTTTGGATTTTTTTTTTTAGGTTTTCTATGATTTCTATCTTGAGCGTCACACACCAAATATGTATAAAAAATCGCTAAAAATGCAAAAATATTTGAAATTCAAGCTTACTACGATGTTCTTTTGTTTCTCAAGATTGACTCTTGCGAAAATCACCTTTTCGATATACCTTGATTTTTAATTTTTTTTAAAGTTATTTTAAAATTTTAAGATGAAAATATGTAAATTTTGATTAAAAAAGACTTGAGCTTGAGGTTACTTGCAAAGTAATGGACTTGTAACAATGCATTTAAAAAAACTGCAATTATAAGCGTTTTAAGGAAAAAAAACTACGTGTGACGCTCAAGATATTTTGTGACGATCAATAGATTTTGTTACACGTAAACAATATATAATGCCAAATTTAAAGTTTAACGAAAAAAGTTGATTCTTTTACAAAAAGTAAATAAAAAAAAACAAAAATTTTCATACAAAACTGAACATGTACATATTCTTTGATGTCTTTAACAAAAATGGAAAAAAGGAAGTAATTCTTGAAGAAACTTATACACATATGTAAATATTTGACACAAAACAATAACTTAATTTGATTTATAAATTTTCATTCGAATTCTTATTCTGAATCTGTATAAACTTCATGAAATGATAAGCGGCTTTGTTTTTTTTTCATTTTCATTAATTTTTACTACTTTTGAATTAAGTTTGTGGCAAAAACAGAATCAGTCAGTAACAATAAAAACTAAACTCAAATATACCACGATTATACCTTTCTTTCTTCTTTCTTTTATAATCGGCATTACGCGCTTTATCGAGCTTTTTTTCTCTCGATATCACCTCTTTAAGCCGCCGTTAATTTTGTTGTTTTACTCTTGAAAATTAAAAAATAAAAAAAGCTATCAAGCAATATATTTCAAAAGTGATACTCATGAAATATTTGCCTATTTTGGTTTTTTTTCGTAGGCAATTTATTTCTCAAATTCACAAATTATAAAACAATGAGTTGAAACCATGTAAACAATGATTGTCAACTTATATTTTTTACATTTAATATATTCACTTTTAAAAAAATTAGCGTAACACTCATGAAATTTTATGGTGCCCTTACCATGGTGTTAACAAAAACTACGCAAATGCACACTTTTTTTAATAGATTTTTTTTTCACTTTTGTAATAATTAAAGTTTGTACTTTCCTTACGTTATTTACTTTTTTTAAACTTCAAATTGAAAACTAGTAATATTATTTGATTTATAAAAAAGTGACGCTCAATGCAAATTGATTGGACAACCTTTCTTTGCAACGCCAAATTCGCACTAATTAAGTTTTGAAGACTATAACAAATCAGAACACAAGAAAGAAACGCAATAATTAGAAAACTGTTATTATATGTTGCTTATTTACTTTTTGCTTGATTTTATATTATTTTGTTTACTAAAAATTCTTACGGGGGACACATGTTTTTGTATGGAAGCAGTCAGAGGGAGAAACAAAACACCATTCTGAATAAACAAAAAGACAAACATACAAATTTGAGAATTATGTTTTTTTGTTACATATTCCTCGCTGATCACTCTACATTTTTGTTTTTTTTACCTAAAATAGTAGTGTAAAGTGCGGGACACAAAAATTGCTTTTTTTTTTAAATTGACCCATATATTAAAATAAGAGGGATTATTATTTTTTCTTTTAAGTCTATAATGAACTATGTGTGTCATGAATATTAGTGTTCTTTAATTAAGAGAATAAAATAATTCAATTCTAAATACTTGGATGCCTACACAATAAAAATATTAACATCATACCAATATAAACACTAAACTGCTATATAGTTGACAATCATTCTCAATGTAATTTCCACCTACTTACTCCCCTGAGAACGTTGACAGATAATTTAGAATATAAATTGTTTTCCGAACACGGAACAACTAAAAAAAGTGTTTTGTTTGGAATGAAAATCAATTTTACTCCATGTACATAATTTAATTGCTTAAATTGTATTGTATACCATGAAGATGAAATTGTTTTATGACATTTTTAGGATACAGCAGCAGTGAAAAAGTTGAACGAATATACAGACAGACACAAACATTGAGCTTGTATTTCAACGAACAAATTGTAACTTAATTGGAATTTTAGATGCCATCTGTATAGGAGTATGTTTTCATATATGGACGTATGTATGCATGTATGTATGGATGTATGAGTGTTTGAGAGTGTGTATGAATGAATGAAACAATTCTACATGAATGGATGGTTGGACTCACAAGTACAGGTGTCTGTGAAATGTAACTGTTCACAACAATCTGAACAAAAACAACAGCATAATAGTTAGAGGAGGCGTAACAAAAAAAAACAATCGGATCCTTCAGTTGGCTAGATATTGATGTTGCCACCAGCTTTTTATCAAGTTCAACAATTGTCTATGTATTATAATAATAACTTTTAAAGAAGTGGAAGAGCGTTGGAACTTACAATCAAGAAGTCAAATCTTTAACGAAGGAGTGTATTATTTTCAAGTCATTAGTGAAGAGTCATATGTTATTAATGGCCATTTGTTGCCAAATTTAATCTATAGTCAGAGCCTGTAAGAGGCCAGTAACTTTAAACATTGCTATTGAATTGCCTTCCTGGAGCTTCCGTAGATAAACCGCAATTCCCGTTCTGTGCGTATTCATATCATATAATTTTCATTAGGAGTACTTTATTGTCTCCGTGTTATTAATAGTTTGCCACCATTGTTAGATAAATATATGTAGCAACTGTTATCAATGCGTTCCAGTGTAGATCTGACCTTTGTAAGTGAATGAATGATCGATTACGGAATTCACCATCTCTACAAGAGACAGCGGACGTTAATAAATAATTTTCGATGTGATGATACATGTTAGATTTTATAGGGTCCTAACGGCCACCTGACTTTCAGTAAAGCCACCTGAGGCGTAGCTCTCTTGAGTCCAAAGTAGGTCTCGTAATGATAAAATCAAACATTCTTTGCAAATCTCATTTTGTATTAAGAATTTTTTTGCAGAGACTTTGCTCTCTTTGTAAAGTCTTTGCAAAATGAGCATTTAATCATCTTTGCATTTCTGTTTTATCACTTTTCACTCTGCATTGCTAAATACAAAACTTAAAATAAAAATATTTGCCGTGTTACATGTTATTAAAGAAAAGAAAAACATTTTATTTGCTACTTTTTAAAATATCAGTTTTCAAAAATATAGAACATATTAATGTTTACATTTCATTTCAATTAATTTGGAAACGGGAATCTTTTTTTAAGAAGATGACCGTGCCAAACCTATTTTCAATTATGCGCCGTTTTTTTTGTGGCAATCAATGAAATCCTCTGCTATTTCGGTATCATAATCTGGTATCAATTAGTTTTTCAGTCCGTAACCACTATCACCCAAAACAACAACATCCGGTAATGGAATCCATCCATTGATAAATTTTTAACTTACTGCCGCATTTACACTGTAAAATTTGTAGTCTGGCTTGTATATCATCATCGCATTCAATTAGTGGTTTCCATCCCGGTTCACATATTCTTCTTCGTGTAATGTAAACAGCAGAATTATTTGCAAATTAATCTTTTTCAATATTAACTTTGCACTTTGCACAAGAGAACGTGAATGGAACAGAAATTGCAAAGAGAACTTCGAACTTTGCAGTCAAATATTGATTTTTAGCATATTGTTTATATGGCTTTTTGGCTTTAAATCGTCGACTAATTGATATTTTTTAAATCTGTAAAAGCCAAATTAAATTTTAAGTCTTGCACAGGTCTCTAGCAATAATTTGGCTTTTACAGATTTGAAAAATATGAATTAATCGACGAGTTATAGTCAAAAACCATACTAACAATATGCTGAAAATTGGCATTTGACTGCAATGTTCGAAGGTCGATTAAAAAAAATTCGAACTAACCTAAATAAACGCCGCAATACGGGTCTTCTAAATTAGACTCTATTTTCACCCCCTACTCTGAGAATCGACCTAACTTTTGCTAACCATTTGTTTCACAGTGTTACACTTACTAATTTCAACTTATCACTTATTAAAGAGCGTAATTCTGATGAAAATAAAGTTTTGCAAAATGGCGAAAAATTGCGTAAGTGCAAAGAGAAAAGTTGATAAGTTGTTTTGTGAAATAGGGCCCTGTATCCTATTTTTTCATAATTTGTAATGCTTTGCAATCAAAAATATTAAGAAGGATACCCTTGCCGATATTTCTCGACTTTTATAGCCATAATTTTGGCTTGAATTATTCTATAGTAATCTGATGATTTTTATTAAAGAAAATGAAAAGCATCACCATTCTGATTTTCAATTCTTTTTAAATATTAAATTGCACGATACATCTAAAAACCAGCATCTACATGTTGCTAGAGTCCTGGATTTTACTTTAATCCTTGTAAATTGCTGGATTTTTTAATTCATATTTTTGTTTTATTTTGTACTAAATATTTTCAAGTTAGTTGGAATTAATTCCAATCATTGTTAAAATTCTATAGAGAATTAGCTGGTAATCTCACACATCTGGCCATGCTTACAACAAATAAATTGACAATAAATATGAATGTGTGTCTGTCTGTTTCTGCATTTGTGGTTGTTACACCTTTTATAGCTAAAAAAAATAGTAGCTAGATAAGTTAAAAAAAATATTGTATAAATTGCGTTAACAACTACATACATAGATTTTTTTACCCCCACTCTGGGCAAAAAAAATCGTGTATGTGCGAAGCAAACATACAAACTCACCCACTTACTCTACATGATAACGGTTGTTTGTATAAGAATGTCACTATTTCTGTCATGTGTTTCAAGCATTGTTCACATAAAATCTGGCCACTTCACTTTATTTTTTCAATGATTTATTTAGTAAACATAACAGTTGGAATATATTGCTGATTAACAAAAAAAATCTAAATATATAGAGGATCGTGTATAAAATCCGCAAAATTATTGTCCAAATCACCGATTACAAAGTGCTAAGGATTCAATAGACTACTGTGAATAATGTTATAAAACGATACTAACAAACCTTATTTAAGTAGAGTAAAAATGCAGTTAAAATTTTTTTAGAGAAAATATTAAACTACCGATAGAAGGAAAAAGTCCGTTGGCAAGGAATCACGCAGGATATTTATGCAGGAGACATGAGTAACGTATTTAAATTAACTCCATCCGAAACTAAATTACCCAATTCATGATTAAAAATCTAACAAATGTTTCTATATCGTGATATCTTTATTATTTACTTCGATCATTAGACTATGAGTTTTTCCAACCTATTGGAAAATTGCTCAGATTATCATTATAATTATAGCTAGTACAACTTCATCAATTTTATAAACAGTCCACAGGCATACACTTGGAATTCTTTTTCTCCAAAAGACTTCACATTGCTAATTGGTGACCAATTAAAGTTCAGCCTTGATTATTAAATCATTCTGTATATGACCATCAGAAATGAGTATATTGAACGCTTTTTAAACGTTCCGTTAGACTCTCCACCAATTTTTCAATTTGCGCTAAGCCCGCTGTCAAAACTTGACCAAATGGGTTGGAGTTAATCGATATTGTTCCAGTTGTATCTTTACGTTTGACCACAAATTCTCATATTTGCTGGCTACTGTATCAAAAGAAAAAATTTGCTTTAGATCACCATTCAACTGAAAAGTTCTTATCTACAATTTTGGGAAAATGAGTTTGCAAAATACAGCTAATTTTGTTTTACACGGTCTTTTTTACAAGGTTTGGATTTAGTACGGTTTGAAAATAAAACAAATTTAAATTTTTTTACATGATTTTATTCCATTTAGCACGATTCGAAATCTTTTGGGTTTAAATTTTTTTTGCTTAAATTTAATTTTTGCGAAATATGTTCATATAACAAATTTAGGGGAATTCCCTTTTTGTGGATACAAGCAAATTTGGTCCTGTTTCACACTCTTCAGTTAGAGCTGACCAGTTTTTGTACAATTCTTTTAAACTTATCATTTCATTTAAACACGTCAATTCAATTCTCGTATTTTTTCATGCAAATCAACATGCATGGAAATAAACAAAAGGAAATAAGAAAACTGACTTGTACCATCAAGTTTGTATTTTCCCTTCTCATCCAAAAATACTTGCCTTGACGTGTCAGAATTGAAAGCGGAGTGTGAAAGCGGACTTACTGGTCAGAGCAATTGTAAATAGCATAAATTTAGGGGAATTCCCTTTTTTTGCATACAATCAAATGAACTTGTCATACATCTGTTTTACATTACTTTTAAGCTTGTGTAAAAACACATTGTATATGTAAATAATATTATAAACCTGAATTGTTGTTCTCAAAAAATCCTTGTTTTTCACTAATTTCAATAGGTTTTAAAGATAAGGACCCAATCATCTATTTTGCATCACTGGCTTTTTTTACACGGGTGTTCCTGGAACCAATTACCGTGTAAAAACAGAATTAGATGTACGCAGTTTTTTTTCCTCATTATTCCTACGATTCTTTGCTGATTCGAATCTTTGATGATTCTCCCATTGATGTGATTCATTGGTTCCTTTACATGGTGTCTTTAAATTTTCTGGGCTGTTCGGCGCCAGATTATCTTTGGATTGATAATGATTAAATTTGGATTAGTTTGACCAGCCTAAACGTTTCCAGTCATCTACTGTTCAATGTCTGTGCTCTTTGGCAAACTTTAACGGTGTCTTAACATTTTCTATGGACAATGCGGGCTTTAATTTTTTTACTGCTGAGATGTAACCAAGAACTCGCCTTGCTACCCATCAACTAATTGCTTTGTATATTGATATACAAACACCTTTTGCGTTAAACACTTGTCTCTTTTTATTATTATTTTGAGACGTGCAACCTCTAATTTGTAGTTTGGGAACAAAAGAACGCCTCTTTGGACCATTATGAGGACCATTTATAGTAGATGGCCAATGTAAGCGGCATGTGGCCGCGGGCAGCGACAGAATTACCAGTGAATAATTTAGATCAACTTTTTTCTTAAAACTGATACCATACACATATACATAATAT
The DNA here is from genome assembly GCA_950370525.1 of Bellardia bayeri. Taxonomy (NCBI): domain Eukaryota; kingdom Metazoa; phylum Arthropoda; class Insecta; order Diptera; family Calliphoridae; genus Bellardia; species Bellardia bayeri. The sequence goes on from OX493265.1 coordinate 68,709,365, forward strand.
GTGACATAGAGCTCCTATGTCGTTTGAATTAAAATAAAGTGGAAAAAATCGACTATATAGAAATCAATTTAATTTTTCGACATTTGCCGCTTTATATATGCCGCGCTCCTACAAAAAGTATAAGCGGCAATAAAAAAGGCTAATTTCTGTCCGCGTCCGCATACCGATTACATTGGCCTTCTACTATTAAGCTGTTTAGTTATTACTCGCGTAGAATAGCTACTTTTTGTCATTATACTCATATGGACAATAATTCTTTATAGTTTAATATTATTTTATTATTTATTTTAATTTGGTTTGTGTTGGATAATTTGCAAAAAGTGTTTACCACATGTAATTAAATTATTAGCAAATTACTGTTTTTTGTATTATAAACAAAGAAAACACAAAGAAATCTAACGCTAAATTTTGATATTTTTGTGCAAATATTTCAAAAGACACACTAGAGCAAAATTGAGTGCATGCTAGTTTTGTATTGTAAATTATTTAGTCTGACAATAAACTCAAAATAAATGTCAAAAACATTTGTCAATTTTCTTTATTAGTTTTAGTTGTTTGCAATAAAAGTGCACAAGGCACAAACATGTATTCGTGTGTGCTCCTCACTGTATACACTGGCTCCCAACTTATTTTATGCATTGCATTTTTTTTGTCTTCAATGCTCCATAAAAGAAAAACTAAAAGGAACCTAAAAAAAGAAAGATTTTTAATATATTTTGCAGTTGTTTCTTTGGCCAGAGTGATGTATTTAAGAATGTTATTTTTTCAAGCTAAAATGACCTAAATTTATTCAATGTAAATAAAAATCCAATTTTTAATTACAATATTTTCCCGACGTTTCGTCGATTGTTTGTCGACTTTTTCAAGGAATTGTCTATTTAAAAATTATAAAACAATAAAATAAATAATAAATAATAATGTAATACATAAACAATATAGACTTACAATATTTTTTTATAATTTAAAAAAACTAAAAAAAAAAAACAAAAAGTGCTCGTTTTTTTTTATATTTTAGCAATAAATTATTTTTGTTTGTTACGGCACGGTCATACTTGGCAAATATTTGCCGAAAAAGACGTAACCACTAATTTGAACTCGTTTATTTATTAAAAAAACTTCGTTTATTTAGGTCAGGACATAATAAATATTTAATTTTATTTTTTTTGATACTGTTTGATCTTGCAAAGCTCTTGTAAGAGTAACCACCTTCAAACAAATTTGTGCTAAAACAAGTGGTTACGCTTTTTGGAGTTAATATTTGCCATGTGTAGCTTGCCATGTATAGCTTTCGACTGTAACGTTTTTTCTTTTAAATGAAATCAATTTTTTTAAGTTCCTGTTAGTTTTCTTTTTATATAAAACATAAAAACGAACTGCACAAAATTAGCTGTGAGCCACTGTAATTGCTTGTAAGTGCTATAGTTTCCGAGTTTAAAATTATTCAATCTAATATTTTGTTACACAAGTTTTAAAGGCGGATTTTATATGAACAATGCTTTAGTTGAAAAATGTCTATATTTGTCAAATAGTTTTTCTCGCTGTACAAGTGCCAGTAGTGAGTGCCCGCTTAGGGAGAACAGCAGGCGTCTGTGTAGAGTGAGCAGCAAAATGAAAACTGTCAACACAAGGACCTCAATGTACATACATATGTATTTATGTATTTTTTTTGTTCCTCGATGTTTGAGTTTTTCTAGAAATATTGTTAAAGGTGTTTTGTTTGGAAAAAAATATTTTTTTTATAAAAAAAAAAAAAAATAAACGTGTAAATGTATAGATAAGTGGAAGAGAGTGTTTATTTTATTAGGCTGTGTAATTGTATTTGTGTTTTAGAGCGAAATTCCTACTTTTACAATTTAATGAATGCTAAAAGTGCCTATAAAAAAATTAAGCTAATTGGTTTAAAAAAAACACACAAAAAGACTTCAATTTTTTTTTAAAGTAGTTTTTATGTTTAGTTGGTTTTTATTGACTGTTTGATTCTATACAAAATATTCTGAAGTTTACTGAAACTGAAATCTATCAGTTTTAGTTCTCAATTGTTGTTGTTGTTGTCTGTAGGTTTTATGTTTGCTGTTTGTGTGATAAAGTAACCTAAATTGTATTTCCCAACACAAAAAAAAGTTGCACACATTTCTACACACACCTTAGAAAGTTATACATACGAGTATGTGTATGTTTGATTACCGGTGACCACCATTACCTATCTTTTGTTGGTTTCCACAGCAAAAAACTGTTTGAAGTCGCCTGGCCAACAAAGAAAACATAAAATATAGAAAAACTGAAAAACTTTGCAAAAAAGAAACTAATATAAGAAATTTCACAAATGATTTACTTTTTTAACCCTTAAATGTGGTCTCCATATTTTTTTCGGTCTGGTTGTAAAACTTTGAAATTTTTGAAAACAATATTGTGCTTTTGTACAAAAAATTAGTTTTTCATGAGAATTGGCAAAATATTGATTGATGATTGAAAGTCGTTACTCATAAAAGAGGTTTTCTTTGCAGATTTTCTGTATATATCAACTATGAGTGATGGGAAATTTTTGGAAAAAATTGATTGATGAAAGAATTGCTTGTAGGAAGTAAATTTTAGCTGTTCAGTTTATATATTCATATAGACGATAAAACAATATACTGCCTAGGTATTTTCAAAATGTTAATAATAATTGAGTTTTTTCAGATCAGTCACGGTCGAAATTGAAATTTCCCAGCACATGTGATTGGCAACAAAATTCTGCTTAAACAATGTTGACACACGTATACACTGTTCCCAGATAATTCGGCAACTGGGCAAAATATTTTTAAAATCATCCAAAAATCGTAAATTCGAAAATTACAAAAACTGCAATCCAATATTTAAGTAATATACAACTGACGTTGTATGTTGTACATTGTATGATACTGACTATCTGATTTTGAACATAATTTTGAGCAGAGTCGTGTGTTTATATTGTCAAGCCTTCAAAATGCCAAAAGTAAAAGATGTGTGAAGATAAAGTCGAATTTAACTAGCACAGACAAAAATCACATTCTTTAACACTGATCAACAGAGCACTGTTAAGCACTTAACAGTCATAATACTTGAATTATAATACAAAAATATATCTGAAATAATTTCAGAATTAAAAAAAATGTAATATTTAAATCTTAGTAATTTTGATTTAAAAAATATATTTTATATTATACTGGTGGTCTAATGAGCACTTGTTCGAAGTGTAGTAGTAGGATATTTAAAATAATCTCGGGATCCGAGTAATTTGTACCTGAAAATTTAAATTTTTTTGAAACAAAATTCTGGAGAAGATTTGTGACCATTTTGAAAACTGGGTGAATGGTACCCATACTACACTATACAGAAGTGGTGGTTCAAGGTTTACTTATTCGAACTGTGATAATAGAATATATACACAGAAATAATCTTGGAATCTGAGTAATTTATGTTTGAAAAATTTAATAATTCTGGAAAGAATTTGTGACTATTTTGGAAACTGGGAAAATGGTACCCATACTACTATGTCGTTTGAAGAAGTGGTGGTCGAAGAAGCACTTGTTCGAAGTGTAGTAGTGGGATATTTGAAATAATCAACATGGTTTGAATAATCCGTCTTCTTCATCACCTGTTTGATGAAGAAAGTTGAAATTCAGAAACATTTTTGAATAAGTATACTTTACTTGTTGCTAAACCACGAAATGTTCAAAATTTGCGAAATATAATAAAAAGATTTTAAACAATGTAGATGATTATTGGTACGATTGCATCTTTTAGAAAGCATATATCCATAGCCATATATTGAAAATAGTCCGTTTTCGCATTAGGCGATGGAGTTTAAGTTAATTTTGGTTAATATACAGATATGAACTTTTTGGCAAAACTTAAACTTTCATACAACTTTTGAAAAACATATGTAAAAATTTTGTTGATGTTGTACAAATCATTTATGTATATGGAAATTTAATACAGCATTGGTACAATTATTTGTTCAATTCACAAGTGATATTTCCTGTTGTACATTGTATGATATTTTAAAAAAATAATATGCAAAACATAAAATATGAATATTTATCAAAATTTAAACATACCGCAGTATTTTCAACAATATTCATTATTAACATTTCTTGTTTATTATTTTATTTTCTTGTTTCAAATTTGTCAATCAGTTTATAATTCGAGTGTTATCGTTTGGTTATTTTTTTTTTGAGCTAAAATGAGTAATTTTTTGATTGAGATACATATTTTACCTTTTGACAATAAACTTTCATACAACATTCAAAAAACATGTGTAAAAATGTCGTAGGTGTTGTACAAAATATTTGTATAGAAATTACCAACAACATTTGCACAACTATTGTAAATTCAGACGACGTACAGCTCCTACTACACTATAACATTACTTGTGAATTGAACAATTGTAAATTCAGACGATTTACAACTCCTAAGACACTACATAACCAGTTGTGAATAATAGTATAAAATAATTTAAATAATTAAAATTATCTAATAATTTTGTACAAACGTTTAAAATTAATATTTACTTATAAACTATATATTGACACTTTGATGTAATAAAAATAATTTATGCCTTCATACATATGGGAATTTAATTGTTGTAATATTTATTAGGTTTTATTAAGCTATGAAAGCAAATTGATTTACTTAATTTTAAATACAACAAATTTCCTTTGATTGTTTCTTTGCCTATTCGATTTTCTAGAAGAATGTGGTAGACTTGATATTTTTTGAATAAAAATTGATTATTTCGGGAATAAGAATTTTTACTTAAACAAATTTAATAACGGCAAACCATTGCTATTTTTTCTCACAAGTTGACAAACAGAAAAAATAATAGTTTCCTTTTTTTTTTATTCATTAACCAAGTGACTAAATTAATTATTCAATTATTTTTCCTTTGGATTTCAGTTTTTATCAATGGAACGTTTAGATCCTTATGAATATGCGAATATTTTATATACCAGGGGTAATGTGTGAGGTACGATTGTTTGTTGGCATATCAGATTTATATATCAAGAATAAAAAGGATCCCAGGATGTTTCAGGGACTCCTGCTTCAATAGGTTGTGCGAATCTTAAAAAATCTTCTTTAAGCTTAAATGCTCGACCAACATGCCAGACTCTATCAAACGCTTGAAAAATATCGATAAACAGAGCAAAACAATATTTAGTTCCTTTAAATGTTTTCTCTTACGATATTAACAAGTCTATGGGTTTATTCTATTTTTCGGCTTAGGCATCATGGTAACGAGTGAAACTTTTCATTTTGGTGGATATATTCAAGGCGTAATATAACATTAAAAATAAAAAGTATTACTTTCACTGCTATCCGGTGTATTTCCATAAGCATCTTGTTACTGATTTTATCAATACTAAAGGTTTGCTTAGAGTTTAAATCAACAATAGCCTTTTCGATCTCTCGAATCTCAAAACGTAGGGGTGCAGCTGCTCCTAAATGGTGTATAACTGGTGGCAAGTCAATTGTTTAATTTGATGTGTTTGTGGTAAATTCATCTTCTAAATGATTAACAAATAGATTCCGTTTTTCAGTGTCATTTCTTGCCCCACTACCACTTAAATTTTTCAAAGGTGGCATACATAACACAGGTCTTTTGAGTAATTAAGTAATGAGGAGTTGTGTCCAGATATCGTAAATATTTATTTAGAGTTTCAGTTTTCCGATATTCCAAGAGCTCTTTAAGTCTTTTTATGCAATCTTTTAGCATAGATTTGAGTTGTGGCGATATATGCAATTGCCACTCTCTTCGAATTCTTTTTTTTTTCATTCTGTAAAATATCTGATTAGTCGGGGAGTTTGTGTAGCAAGCTGAGCAGCCAGTGTAAGATCATTATTTAAATTGAGAGTAATCGATATTTTCTGGTGTTCTCAGCGCTATGTTTTCAGAACAATGTGTTATGTGTATTTTCTATATTTAATCCAATTTCCTCACTAGAAAACAATCGTTCCCTTGAAAGAGTAAATGTTAAATAAATTAACATACATTTTTAAATATTGTTTCCTTTGGGTTCTCTAATCATCACTTTATTATTAAATTTCCGTTTAAGTGTTTCCAGCTTCCTCTGCTTAGTTGCAATTTAATGATTTTTTTTTTAACAATAAAAAAATTTACTCAACTCCAAAACAAACAAAAAATCTAAATAAGTAATATGATACTGGATAGCAGAGTGTTTGTTTGTATAGCCAACAGGTAAACAATAGCTCACTGGATATTTTGTTCTGCAAAGACTCTGTGTTGGAGCTGACATGCTATTGCTATTGTTACTGTACGAGTATGTGCTGAAACAGCATTTTCATAGCACAAACAAACAAATAACTTTCAAATTGCAAACACTCTTCCACTGCTGTTATAAAGATTGAAATAAAAATTACCTTAAAAAAGTATTCCAAAGCAAAACAAAAAAGAAACGAAATCCTTTTATATGCAAAAGCATTTCCATAAAACGTACCAATAATAAACAGAGTACGCAAAATAATAATAAACTTTAAATATTTATGTATGTACATATGTGTAAATTTTCTCTATTGCCTTCCAGGAACAGACATCAAAAGAATTGTTATGTTTGTTACCGCAAATAATCCTTATATTGTCTTTAAATACATGATGGGGAAAAAAACTAGACACGAAAATAAATTTCGCCATTATCGTTACTTTTACGATATTCCTCTGTGTTCAATCAGTTGCTGTTTGATTTTTCTGATTTTTTGCTTGACATTTTATTTATATTACTTTTATCACTCCATTAGTTAAACATAATGCGTGGCATTTTCTGCCAGTTCCTGCGTTCCTGTTTAGTGTGTGTGCACACGATTAAGGCCATTTGTTCCAATAAAAGGGGGAATTGAAAGTTCCTGCTTAAATTGTGCAAAAAAAAGAGGAGAAACAAACTCTTTTGCTTACATTGTTATGTGTCTAATTTTGTTGCTGTAACTTACTTTGTATTGTAATTTTTATGACAATTTTTTTTTTTTTTTTGCAAACAAAAGCCGAAGCAAATTTAAGGATGATGAGATACAATGATGAGAACATCTTCATTTCCGTTTATTTAATGACATCGGTAATCAACATTGAGAACAGTGGTGGTGTGTAGATTTTTGTTTTCTTTGTCATGAAATTCACATTAATATGTAAAAAAATGATTTTCGCACATTAAAACAACTTAAGTTGTAACATTTCTTACGTTAATGTGCATTCTTAAGAGATAATACGAGTTTTTTTTATAATCTGTTTTTGATAGAGAAACTGTGTCAGTTGTTTAACGCCAATTAAGGGCAAATTAAGGTCAATTGTAGTTTTATATTCCATAATCATAGTTATTTGTATATTTTAAAATTATCATGAATTGTAATTTGTTTTATATTTGAAAACTGTCTTCAATCCAAGTTGTCTTTATGTTCTAAAACTGTCTTCCAGCGCAGTTTCTTTTATATTCCAAAACTGTCTTCAATCTTAGTTCCCTTTATGTTCCAAAACTGTTTTCAATCGTAGTTTTCTTTATGTTCCAAAAATGCCTTCCACCTTGGTTCCTTTTATATTCCAAAACTGTCTTCCATCGTAGTTTCTTTTATAGAAAACTGTCTCCAATCTTAGTTCCCTTTATGTTTCAAAACTGTCTTTAATCATAGTTCTCTTTATGTTCCAAAAATGCCTTCCACCTTGGTTCCTTTTATATTCCAAAACTGTTTTCAATCTTAGTTCCTTTTATACTCCAAAACTGTTTTCAATCTTAGTTCCCTTTATGTTCCAAAACTGTTTTCAATCGTAGTTTTCTTTATGTTCCAAAAATGCCTTCCACCGTGGTTCCTTCTATATTCTAAAAATGCCTTCAATCGTGGTTTCTTTTATATTCCAAAACCGTCTTGCATCGTAGTTCCTCTTATATTCCAAAACTGTCTTCAATCTTAGTTCCCTTTATATTCCAAAACTGTCTTCCATCATAGTTTCTTTTATATTCCAAAACTGTCTTAGCTCCCTTTATGTTCCAGTACTGTCTGCAATCGTAGTTATATTCCATTATTATACTTTTTTATATTCCGAAATTGCCATCAAAACAGTTTTCAATCGTAGTTATCATACGTCCTTTTATATATAAAAGTAGCTATCAAAACTATCTTCAATAGTAAGCAGTTCCTTCTATTTTGGATTTATCTTTAATTATTTATTGAGATAAGAGATTATCTTAACAAACCATATAGAAACTATTGAACTCATAATAATAAGTAAAATTCCAACACAATTATACGACTAACCCTAGATAAAAGAATATTGAAGTTATATGAGTAGTTAGTTTGGGAATAGGGAGCGTTTCCAATTATTTCTAGCACATCATGTAATTGATGAGAGAATAAACTTCTTGCAGAGATTCTGTGACATATTAATTAACATAATCTATGTAAAGTTAAATAGTCATTGAAATAAAGTTTGTTTTAACTCAGTTATCTTTCTGTCAAGAGTGGACCACTGATAAAACGTTGGAATATATTTGAGTTAATGGTGTGGTGGGATTTAAATGAAGTTTGTGGTAAATCAGGTCTTTTGCCCTCAAGAGAGAAATGTCAATATCACGCTTAAATTTTTACGAATTTATTGTGGTTTCGGCTTTTGCAGAGTGTTTCTGACTTGTTTCTTATAATGTTTCTTTCAATGTCATGGCTAACCGATGAATGCTTATATCCTCTATAGACCTTCGGTATGCTTGGACAATTTACGATGTGGTATACACACTATTCCAGGGATCTAATGGCGCTTTGCTAACACTAAATATTGTTATGCGCTACATTTACTGCCATTATTTCGGCTTGATTATGCTACAGTAGGTTGGTAGTCTAAGAGTCTTTCTTAGTTCTTATGTAATCTGGTTTCGGTTGTGAATTTTTGGATGTCGCCTCATATTCGTTACTAGTTTGTTTGGGCTGATACACACGGTACAATAAATTAAATTTTCTTTAATAATAAATGTTTTTCAAAGTATTTCAATTTCCCTTCAAAATACTATTAAACTATAATTAATATTATTTTTTCTTTATTAAATACTAAAACAATTAACTTTGTAATTATTTTTAACAATTAAAATTTTAAATAAAACTAATTAATAAATAAAATCTAATTAATTTTTATTGATTCCCGCAGAAATCTTTTCAATGTAAAGTAAATAAGCTTTAAATTGTATTCCAGGTACACTTTCCAGTACTTTTATAACTGCTTTATTCCAACTTTAATTGCACTATCGTAGTCTGGTAGTTTAAGAGACAGTCCCAGATTCAGCTAGTCCAAGATGAAACCATTTTTAGAAATGCGTATCACGTTTATTTCTTAATTCTGCTACAAGGGCGGTTCGGAAACTTCTTAGCTTGGAACAGAAATCGCGTTGTAAACAGAAAAAAGAACACATGTTAAATTTCTTTTCAATCTGGCAACTACTTCACATAGAAACAGGTGTTCGAGTTTTTTACAATGGAAAAATTAGAAATTCGTGGGGTGTCATTAAATATTTAAATAAAAAAAGGTTTATCGGGACAAGAAATTCATAATGATATGGTGAATGTGTTAGTTGAAAGTGCTGCTTCATATGCCACAGTAAAAAATTGGGTTGCCGAATTTAAACGTGGTCGTACAAACACTGAGGAGGAACCACGTAGTGGACGTCCAAAAACAGCAACAACAGCAGAAATTGTAGGCAGAGTACATGATATGGTATCAAATGATCCATGAATAAAAGTGCGTGAAATAGCTAATATCATGGGCACCTCAAATGATCGAGTTCATTTAATTTTCCATGCAGAACTACAGATGAAAAAGCTTTCTGCTTCGCATTTGCTAACAGTCGACCGATAACGCATAAGAATGAAAATTTCTCAAGCTTGTTTGGATCGTTTTAAGAAAAATAAAATGGATTTAAGGCGTCGTTTCATAACTGTTGATGAGACATGGATTCACCACTATACTCCAGAGACGAAAGAACAATCCAAGCAATGGACTGAAGCCGGAGGAAGTGCCCCAAAGAAGGCAAAAACAATTCAATCGGCTGGTATGGTTATGGCAACAGTTTTTTTTTTTTTTTGGGACTTTAAAGGTATTTTGTTGATTGACTATCTGCAAAAGGGTAAAACAATGAATTCAGAGTACTGTTGCAACATTTTGGATCAATTAGATGTAAAAATTCGAGAAAAACGTCCTGGCTTACAACACAAAAAAATAATTTTTCATCAAGACAACACACCAGCGCACAAGAGTGTTTTAACATGGCTAAAATCAACGAACTAAAGTACAAGTTGCTGCTGGACCACCTTATTCTCATGATTTAGCTCCCACTGACTTTTACCAATTCCCAATCCAAACAAAAATCCTAGCTGGCAAACGTTTTACCTCAAATGAAGATGCATTTACACCACTATTTTGAAGGCCTTAAGGAAAACTATTTTAATCAAGGGTTAGAATTGCTAGATAAGCGTTGGAATAAGTGTATTGAAGTTTCAGGAGATTATATTGAAAAATAAAGGTGTTTTTGAAAAACTAACTATTCTTTTTCTGTGCTAGGCTAAAAAGTTTCCGAACCGCCCTCTTATTTTAAATGAAAATATAAAAGTCCATTTTCTCGGAGCACTGCAGCGAAATGCAAAAAAATCGGTGATTCCCACAAATTCTTCTATTGTAAATGAAACTATCCATTTAATTATAAATATTTTTTTCTAAATAGTTCTACATTCGAACAAAATATTTGTTCGGACAAATTTTTTTTGATATGAATATTTTCTCTCTCTTAAAAATAGGACGTCAAACAGGTTATGCTACATGTGGTCGAGTGTGATGGTGTGGTCAGCTTTAAGCAGCGTATAAGCATTTTGTTGGTTCTCACCAAAAACGTAACCCAGCGCCATGGTTATTTGGCTTTAGTGGCTAGTCGGCTGTTTGGCCGGGCTTCACATACGATCTCTTACGCTTCGGGTTAAATTACAAAAATAATTTCCTTTTATAGGCTTCAGAACAGCATTACGAATTTGCAAAGTAGTTTTCAAGGTTTCTCGGTTTTAATTCATATTCATACTAAATTTCTCTGCGTTTTAATGAATCCTGCTGTTCCGAAACATTTTATAATTGCTGCTTGATCACTTCCAATAATTTAGCAAGCTCATGTTGAGTTTGTGTAATGCCTTAAGTTCTTGGTCCTCAAACATTTTCGGCTGCTCTGGAAGATTTTTGTCTTCCTTATCAACATTACTACTTCTGAACAAACATTTCATCAAAATTTTTTTTTATTTTGAAAAAGAAAGTTCGTGTTGAAAAAAATCTGGTGCATATTCAAGAAATTCCGAAAGTATTTTTAGATCTTTCTTCGTAACTATTCGCAAAAGCAATTTTTTTTCAATGGATTTTTCTAGTGCGTTAATGTAAAGGTTTCATTACAATGGCGTAATATTCCTTGTGGTGTCACCGCATCTCCACTTTGGAAAAGCTTAAGGCGACGCCCTACAGTAAAAGAATTTTGACAAATGGTATGAGCGCAGGATTGCGTTAATAATCATTTTGTTTTAATATTATTGAAGGCAACCGCTGTATCAAAGAAGGCATGTAAGATAAAATAATTTTTTAGGTGTATTACTAATTAATGTGGCTTATTTAAATTAGATCTGGCTTGTGTGTAGGCATGTTGAGCCTTTGATAAAGATTCTGATCCGAGGTATAGTCAAGTATAGATATTAATGAAGATGTATTTTTTCAACTAGTTACAGGCCCAGAACGTTTTAAACAATGATTAAAAATAAAATTTATTAAACCTTTATTCATCTCAAAAACCACAGTACATATCAATGAATTTGCAGCAAACATCCAACAAAAAAATTCACAAGTGTTTTAACTAAGAACCTCGTTGCCTTTAACAGCATGTGTGTGAGTGTTTTATGTCTCAATGGAAGTTGTTTCTACTGTCATGGCTTCTGCGTTTTTATTTTCGGCAAATCTTTTGCTGGCTTCTATTCTTTTACAAATATGGAAAGCTGCTAAATGGTAACTAAACTCTAAGGTGTTTTTATTGTTAATTATTCACTAAAGAAGCACTTGAAAATAAAGTGGAGTTTAGAGAGGTATATTCACACTTTCATTTCTTTTCGACTTGTTTTTATTATTCTACTGCTGATAGCTACTCATGTTTGCCATCACAAGCACTTGCTAATACTTTCCGTGCTACACTGTGAGAAAGCCATTTTCGAGATCTGGCTTTAACAGGTGTTAAAATGCGTTTGCTATTGTGAAGGAAATTTTATGAGTGTTTTGTAAGACTGTGTGTGGAAGTGTAACTTTTAAGTACATTTGATTTCTTATACTTTTTAACACTTATTTTTAGTTTTTTTTTTTGAAAAATAAAAGAACAAAATTCTGTAAAATTGTTTTGCTGGTTGATGTCCTAAAAAAAGTAAAATCTGTGCAGAAGACAACACACAAAGTTTAAAGTGTTTTCTTGATTTTTCTGGTTGTTTTGTTGTTTAAAAAAAAACAAAAAAAAAAAACTAAAATTGAAAATTAAAAAGTTTGAAAAAGCAAATGTTCAAGTTCAGCTAACTTTGAAAAATGAAATTTTCTATACAAGGGACATGTGTGTTCAACTGTCATTAGAGTTACACAAGAAAGTCAAACAATTGCCATTTAGTAGCATAATTTGTTGACAAAGAACTTTACTTCCTAATTTTTAATATTTCGAAACATACAGTGGCTTACATTTTATTTTGCCGTGCATTTTGTTTGTTTCCAAAGCTCTAGAGAAAAAACGAACCGGAACTTAAGAAACAAATTGCTGTCATTTAAAATATAAAATGTAGTCTAACAGATAAAAACTTTTTGTTCCAAAACTGTAAATTTTAATAGATTAAAACTAAAAAAAAAAAAACAAAAAAATGCTCGTTTTCCACGTCACCGCTTATTTTATGCAGTCAATAATATGCATATTCAGCTCACTCAGGCAATGAAAAACATGTTTACCTTTGGACCGAAAATGCTGATCTTCGCAACCATGCATCCTATAGGAATTTGGATTGAATTTCTGAAGTCAGCGGGCGGAAATATAGCTTAGAGTCGTTTCCAGCTTATTTTGGCCAGTATTTTCCTAAAGAAATGTAAAAAACATAAATTTAGGATTTTAAATATTAAAACATGAAAAAAAATAAGAATTTTCTTACAAAATCATAATTATATACTGTGTATGTATGTAAATGTTTTTGGCATTTATCTTGGAAAATACTGCTGCAAATGAGCTGGAATTGGCTCTACGCTATATATACATAATTCCACCCGCTGAGTTCAAAAATCCAATCGAATTTTTCTAGGACCTACCAGTTCTAAGATCAGCATCGTAGATAAATTTGGATTAGTGTTTTGAATTCAGCTGGTTCAGCAGGATTACAGTTTCCAGCTCTTTGGACGATTAGTTTCCAAGGTAAATGCAAAACACATTTATTTAGGATTTCGGAAAATAAAACCAATAATGAGTGTGACTTTTGCCAAAATCTTAATTAAAAGCTTTTTGCATTTATTTTGAAAACTACCTGTCCAAATGAGCTGGAAACGACTCTAAGCTGTAATCCCCCCCAGTGAGTTCAAAAATCTCTACCAATTTAAGCTGGGATGCACCGTTTCTTAAATCAACCCCAGTCGTCCAAATGTAAACAAATAGTTCTCTTAAAAGTTAATAGTTAATAACAGAGAACTTACGTACATCCATATGTATGTATATATGTATGTACTCATTAGTGATGGCAAACATGGTACAATTGTAGTTTTTGAATACATTTTAGACACAGTTGGTACCGTCGTAGTACCACCAAATGACTGGTACAATTTCAAAATGCTGTTGTATTAAAATTTGGCATTTCAGATGAAATAGATAAATATATCATTTAAGTTACTATTTGTGTAATAGTGGAAGCCAAAGATATTTTATTTTCGATAAAGTAACTTTGTAATTAAGATTTATTATTATTTAACAAATACATATTTTAAATGGTAATGTAGAGGTCTAAAAAGTGCATTTTATATATATAGTTGGTACGAAATCCAAAAACCCATTTTTCATCACTGGTTCTCTTTACAACAGAAATAAAAGAGTAAAGTCTAAAAATAAAAATTAACCTTAAGTAAAGTTAGTAAAGAGTGATGTTATCTTATAAATACCAATTTAATGATAATTAAAAAAAAAAATATAATTTTCAAGGTAAAGCGAATGAACACTTTTTCCCATCCAATTGATGGTGAGTGCAGTAGCACAGCTTACTGACTTTGTTTACAATTTACTTATTTCGAAAGTATGTAATACTTCTTCAAGTGTTTTTGACAGTAGTACATTATTTTACACAAATAAAATGCCTGTTGTTTGTGTATTGTGGTGTATTTGTTGCCGATTTGCACTCACCTTGTATATTTACACCATGCAATTTACTTTCTATTGAATTTTCAATATTTTGACACAACTTTACTTGAACAGGGTTTGAATACTCAGAATCAAAGTGGTAAATAATAATTTCCCTCTTTTTACTTTCATCTTACTAGGATTTATTGCCTAATTATTTTAATAACCTGTACGAATTTTATTTAAATAAAACACATTATATTTATTTAATTATATTTTTTTTAAATTTATTAAAATGTCACTTTCATTAAAAAGAAAAACATTAATGTTGTCACCTACTTAGCATAAAACAATGGTTCCATTTAAGGCAATTCCTTTTTCATAGTTTACTATTTTTTACAGCAAAGTCAATAACTTAAGCAGAGTTTTAGGAATAAAATAAGACATAAGACACTTAAAAACAAAGAAACAATTATATGACCAAGAAGAAATGGTAAAACGTTACACAATTAAATTAAAATACATAAAATAAATTTAAATCATAGAGTAAATACACACTTAAGGCACACAATTGGTGGCAATTGCGATGGGCCAAGTGACGGGTCTTTTCAGAACAACATCCTCCATAAGTTGTTTGATTTTAATAAATTACACTCAAGATTATTATGAACATCAGACAAACTCAGTAAATTATGGTAAGAATTGCATCCACAACAAAGATGAAGGGTATATAAGATTCGGCATAGCCGAATATAGCACTCTTGCTTGTTTTTAAAACGCACGGAATCTAATATCAGTCATTTACTGATTACTGCATTTTTTTACACAAATCAGTAAAATTTACTGAATACTGATTTCTATTTTCAGTAATCAGTAAAATTTACTGAATACTGATTTTTTTTCAGTAATCAGTAAAAAAAGAAAATACTGAAAAAGTACTGGTACTGAAAAATGCCCATCTATGGTCAATATCAACTGTATCGATAGCTCAATGCAGCGTTGTTGGTTTTTCGTTTTCCTTTTTTTTATAATTTTTTCAATATTTTCTGTTGAATTGAAGTGTCAATTTTAAATAGTTGCAATGAGTCCACCTACAACGATAGAACAACGAGAATTGGTTTTAAGCATTTCAACCCACAGCGCAAAATAGCAGAAATGGTTAACATTAAAGCTTTCACAGTCCAAAGCTTCCATAGGGTCCACAACAAAAACAGAAAGGACCCAAATAACATTTAAAATGAGCATGTTGAGCTAAACATTTTAAGAAAAAATAAAGGCATATTTAAAACTATCAGCTTCTCAACTGGCCTCCGAAGTTATCGTTAAAGCTGACCTGGGTAAATAATGTTGCGTTGAAACTGTTTGCGGTGTCTTGCGCCAACGTGATTTTAATGGCCGAGTTGCAAGCAAGAAACCGTTTATAAACCCGATAAACAGACTGTGCAGGCTAAATTTCCTTAAAGAACATGTTTGCAAGGAATTTGCATTTTGTAATTCGGTCATCTTCGCCGATGAAGTTTAAGTTTAGTGATATTAAATATCTTACATATCGTCGTCGATTAACACATAAATACATTTATGAAACAGTAGGATGCTACAAAATATTAAGGAACATGATGAGGTTTCAAAAGCGTTTCCATTGCCAGATTTTAAATATGTAGTTTCGCCATAATCTACAGTCTATCAATTATATGTACATCGTTTTAAGCTGTGAAAAATCAAACATATTTTCAAAAGTTATTCACAAAATTAGCACATCGATCTGTATGCCGTTGTCTACTGAACATTGAGCAATTATAAGTAGATATTTTTTGTAATTATTGTTGTTGCTATTATAATAGTTATTGTTTTAGCTGTTGTTCAATTAAAGGTTATCAATTACACTCCATGGACAAGAACAATTGAAATGTGTGTAAAATAGTTATAAACGTTGTGTTGTGTATATACATAAAGTTATGTCAGCAGTATATATAGAAGATGAACAACTAATTAAGAACAGAATGTGATTGAACAATTTGTAATATTCTAAAGCAGTTTGAAATCGACTGCTGGACAAATTAAATATTCTTTCAAAGTTTTGGTGTTATAACAAAACAAAAGTATTTGTTGAACTTTATGCAGACATTCTACATATCGTCGTCGAAAATCCAAAGGTATGTAGCATCAAAAAGAGTCAAAATCGAGGTTTTGATTGATTCAGTTTTGTTGGTGTCTCTACCAATTTTTATAATAAAATTTTTATATCCATAATTCCAAATAACGTATCAACATTTGCATTATTTTCTCAATTCAAATGAACGTACCACCAAACTTGGGATAAGAAATGAAAATTAAATATTTGAATTTTTAAATAAAAAAGCAAGCATTGAGTTTTAATTAAATTTTCAGACAGATGCTTCTACCAAAATCGCAATGTCTTGTTATCCACTGCTTTGATGTTTTTTAGTGTTGAAAAAAAACATCACTATTGAATATAAATATTTAAACGTAGGCCACACACAAATCTAGTGTGATTCGACTCACTCTCTTATTCAACGAAGAGTAAATAACAAAAAAATAAATTTACCCTCACAACTTGTGGACCTAATACAGGATTTCCGTAAAAATCCATTTCCTTTTAACGTTCCTCACCTTAAACATGTATATTTGCTTGATTATGAAACTGTTCCTAAGCAATACTCATCTATTAGACCAGGTATGCATTATAAAATAAATACCTATAACTTAAAACAATTACATATTTAAAAATTAGGGGAACAAATTGGAGATCCTATGGTTAAAATGAACCGTGTTCTAGCTTATGATGTAATTTATTTTATTTTAAAACTCTTATGAAAGATGATAATGTTGTTTCCCAACGAGCACACAAAAAGTACAAATACACCCATCACAAGCTCTTGCATCCTGAAAGAATAAAAATCTCTAAAAATAAATGGCAGCATTTACAGGGCCTTAAATTAATGCTTCCTTCGGACTGTCATTACTTTTATGATAAAATTCCATTCAAACATTGAACTTGCTTTGCTTTGCTTTCTGTGTACTAATTTTTTATGAACTTGCATTTCATACATATTGTGTTTTGTATTTGATCGAAACTTTATTCCACTTATCAAAAGATAATAATTAAAAGATGTAAAATTATTTATGAATATTGATTAATTTTGTTTCAGAAAACACAAATACGAAAGAACGTAACATATCTAACTTAAAAATATTTCGAAAAATATAGTTTTTTCGCTTGAATTATTTTAGTTGTTGTGTTTTAATTCCATATTCCATTCATTGTTTCTATACCTGAAGTATTTTTTTATTTTACAACATTTTTTGATTCTCCTGTAAAAATGGAAAACTGTAACTTTTATCATTTAAATTGAATTTCTTAATACTGTTGTAACTGAATTTAAACTGTTTATATTATTGTAATTGAATTTAAATTGTTAAAATTGAAATTGTAGCTTAATGCATTTTCGTAGCTTTACATGACGAGCCTTTGAGATCCCGAGCGTATTTAAATACCATTAAACGTTCAGTTCATTAGTAACCAGCAAACCATAAGGCCGGACCTCAATTGCTTCCATCCCAGCACATATATTTGAAATTAATAAATGTAGGTTACACAAATAGAAATATAAACTCTTTCATTTATTTTTATAAGATCCCCTTATAATACTAGAATATATCCACATAATCTTTCCATGTAACCATCCCGGTTATAAAACCTTAACCCCATTGTGTACCTCACACAATACCTTCTTACCAACCTTTAATTTAATTCCTCCAAATAAAGTACAACAGAATTAGCTAGTTCTCATACTAATTCTATTTGAATAAGAATAAAAGCGGCTAACTTTCAGTTACCTTTTATACTTTCCAATTTACTAATGTTCCAATAGATCAGCTATTTCCCCAACTAATCCTATTCAAGAACAATAAAAGCAGCTAACTTTCAGTTACACTTTTATTAATACCACTTTATTTAAAAGTAGCTAATCCCTAGTTACTTAATTAATTACCCATTTATTCCCTTAATTTATCCAAATAATCTCTCAGCTCTAATCTCCCTCAACTAATTCTACTGATGCTTACCCTTTAAACGCTATTATATATGCATTCAAGTTTATTCAAGTGATGTTACGTACTTTTGGGTTCACGACAATGCTATTCGATTAAGATGGCATTTCGTATATTTGCCGGAAACGAAATATAGAACTCAACAAAGAAAACGCAAAGGCAACAGTGAAGCATGAAGATGGCAGTGTCATGGCTTAGGCCTGTATTCAGCAGCTGGTACTGGGAATTTAACATTTGTTAAAACAACCATCGACAAGCTTAAGTAGCTTCAGATTCTGAAGGACAACTTGTTGTAAAGCGTAAAAAACATGGGTATAAGATCAGATTTTCGATTTTCCCAGGTTAACGATGCAAAGTACAAAGCGGGTACTAAGCAAACTTGGCTAATTTACCTATACAAACACCATCACAGTCATCAGACCGTAATATTATCGAAAAAGGGCTACTTACGGAGATGTCGAATATTTCGCCAAATATTACAAAAAAAACTGGTCGCATCTATGGAAAATTGCCTTAAATCAGTTGTAGTTAATAAAGGCTATCATAACAAATATTAAATCGTGTGGTTGCCAGTTTTAATTTCAAGTTTTCGCAACCCATACGTCCTGCATCAATTAAGCTGTGACGTGTAAAAACGAACGTTTTTTTGTTTTTTTTTTATTTTTAATACATTAAAAAGTACATTTTTGCAATAAATTATTTGTTGTTTTTTAGACTATAACATTTTCCCTTTTAAGTGACATCAATTTACTTTTTAAGTTCTTGTTATTTTTCTTTTCATGCAGCTTTTAAAACAAAAGAAAAATGCACTGTATAAAATAAGCTATGAGTCACTGTACAACTTTAAAGAATAACCTTTAACATTTCTAGTCAAATAACTATTTAATTCATCACATTCTTTATTACTCATACGCTGAGATGTATTCAATACAAATTGTATTAATAATACTAACACGCCCTGCTGTTTCCTATTTGCTTTATGGCCGAATTCTCGTTCATTAGTTAACCATTGGTAAACTAAAATACTAACTATTGTTTAACTATTACTTGTTATTCTTATGGCAAACTAAGCATTGCGAATAAAGAATCATTAGTTAGGCCTTTGTCATTAGCTAACTAAAGACTGTGAATTCGGCCATTAATGTTACATTTGCTTAAACAAAGATTCCTTAAACTTCTTTGTTAATAACTTTATACTATTTTCTATTTTCCAAACAAATAATTTCCTTTGTAAGCTTTAATTTACAATATTTTAACAAATATTTGTTTAGCCTACAATGTTATTATTTATCTTAATTTAGCTTAAATTCCTTTTATTTATTACTAAACATTTGTTAAATATGTGCTTGACAAATTATTTATTTATAAATTCTCTGACTATTTCATTTTAAATAGTAATTTAATTCAATTGAAATATATGTATTGAATTAAATATTAAAATAACTTTACTTTCGTTTTCGTTTACAGGTTCTTTTCATTTTTCCTAACATTTCATTAAATTTGCACACAAGTTTATTTGTGGCATTGTTAGCAATTAAATGAATGTAAAATATTTCATTTAATCGTGCATAAAAGATACAAAGCAAATTAATTCTAGTTGTGTTATGGTTTAGTTAGTCATCGTTAACAATTGGGCTAGAATTTCCTGTGATAAATAAAAATATAAATAAAAAAAAACTGGCCTGGCAGCTGTTAGTGGAGGCGGAGGCGATGTTGGCTTTTAAAGATACCGAAGACATTGTTAGATTTTGTTATGCTATGGTTGTGAAAGGCTAGAAAATGTTAGGAAATATAATGATGAAGAATATGAAATTATGTTACAAATTATGAGGGTTATTATCGAAGTGATGTATAGAAGGAAATAGACTGATTGCTAGAATAAAGCAGAATAGAAAATTAATTACAATAATATTCTATGGAGAATATAATGTTAGAATTGGTAGAATTAGCTTCTTTCTATAAGTTCATACATTTAAATATGCCAATATTTACACATGCCATACAGGAATTTGTGAAAGTAGTCATTTTGAATTTGTACTGGATTAATCTTCTCTTTTTATTGATCTTCGAAATTTCTTCAAAAGTGTTGAATTCAACAGACAGCCAGGGATCATGGCGTCCAATGATACAGTGTTCAGTTTACTTATAGTGTCATATTCGAGCCCTTTTTCTAATTTTCAGAATGAACAAAAATCCTCTCCAGATTTATTAAAAAAAAATTAAATTTACAGGTACATATCGCAAAATTATTTCATCCCACTAACCCACTATTATAGTTCCATTTAGCGGTTCTTTTCCATACCATATCTATATTTTAATATGGATGTCTTTCTTATTTTGAAAGTATTTCAGACATTCATTGTAGAAATGTTTATTAGAATTCAAATATTATGACTGTTAAGTGCAAAATGAGCTTGGCTAAAAGTTGTGGTTTTTGTCTTTGCTAGTTAAATTTAAATTTATCTTCACACATGAAATTGTATCATGCAAAAAATATTTCATTAAATTATCCGATCAGTCCAGAGTGAAATTGTCTTCATATACAGTAGTGGCCATATAATTAGAAACGATGCTTTGATATAAAAATATCGTTGTGTAGCTTTTTTAAAGACCTACAATCAACATTGTTGTTGATGCACAACTCGTTGAGTTCTAAGTTAAATTAAAAAAATATAAAAATATTTTTTTCACAATTGTTTTTTTTTGCTGGCTACGTAATTAGAAACGCGCATTATTTTCTTCAACTTTTAAACTTTTTTAAATATTAGTGACAAAGTGAGTATAGTTTGTTAAACAATAGATTAACTTGTAATAATTTTGATACGGTTTAGTTTCGAAAATGGGCAAAAACAAGTTCTGTACTCCAGAAATGTGAGTACAAAATGAAAAACTTGTGCTATTGTACAAAAGTTTTCTTGCTCAAAAAATGTTATTTGGTGCAATTCACTTGTACAAAAAAAAACAAAGGAGTTTGCAACCACAGCTAGGACAAAGACCATTTTAGCAGAAAGACCACTTTAGCAGAAGATAGAGTTATTTGTAGATCCAGGAAAAAATACCCATTTTTATCTTCATTCGATATAAAGTAGAGTTGTGCCTGGTCGTTCATTTCAATGACCGCTCATTTTCGTTCATTTATCCAAGACTGATTCGTTCAATTGTTCACAGCAGCTGAACGAAATTGATCCGTACACTATTGAACGGAAATCGTTCAGTTAAATGACCGGCTCATTCCGTTAAATGAAGTGATCCGTTCATTTTAACCCGTTCGTTCATGTGTTGCCGTTTGCAAGAGAAATGCTCAAAAAATATCCACGTTACTGGAATAGAGTTCTCTGGAGCGACGAATCTAAGGTTAACTTGTTCCAATTGTTGTTCCAATTCTAATAGAAAATTGTATGTTAAACGTCCTCCAAATAAAGCCTTGTTAAAACAGTGAAACACGGTGGCGGGTCTATTATGGTCTGGGGTGCCTTTTCTTGGCGTGCTGTGGGTTCAATTGCACGAGTTCAGGAAATAATGGATCAGCATCAATATAAAAACATTTTGGAAAATGTAATGGAACTGTATTGCTTTGAGAATATGCCCGTCCAATTTTCTTCACGGTGTTGGCTTTTGGATCAAAAAATTAATGTTCTTGAGTGGCCACCCCAAAGTTCTGGGGGCTTACTCTCTATTGCGATGCGAAAGCAAATGCGATGCGATAAGCGCATAATTTGTACGCAATAGAGAGTAATCCCCCTGATCTTAACCCAATTGAAAACTTATGGGCAATTGTAAAAGCGTAAAGGACAAAAATCCATGAAATAATGATGAATTGTTTCAGTTAGTGCAACAAATCTGGAAAAACATATATTTGCAAACAATCCAGCGTTTAATTAAGAGTTTACCAAAAAGACTGGCGAATGTTGTCAAGAACTATGGTTATCCAACAAAATATTAAAGGATAAGTCCGTTTCGTTAAACCTCACTAAAATTTTTTGCATATATTTTTTTAGTTTCTAATTATATGACCAATTTGATATTGCGTTTTTGGTGTTTAAGTTAATTTTCCTTAAAACAGCTGTGAATTTTTTCATTTCAAACTTAATAATAATTTGTTACTTTACTATTTCTAGTTATTAGTTTTAATATGTTGAACTTAATTTTTAAAATATATGAACAAATCTATATGCTGAAAAGCCGTTTCTAATTATAAGTCCACCCTGTACATACGTAAATATTTACTTACAACATTTATCTTTAAAGAAAACAAACAATCATAGAAATGCCAATTAATTTTTAATAATGAAAACAATAAAAAGCAAAATGTTGACACAAACAATCAACAAAAAAATCCCATATATAAATATGTATGTATGTATGTATACAAAAATATAAATTGTAGCTACACAATCAATAACCGCAATAACCGTACGTACAACCCGTAGAAATAAACCTGTCCTCCTGTATTTGTAACCAACACAAAAATCCATATAAAATGTTCCAATTGAAGATTGAAAGAACGATATCGAGTAAAAATCATTGAGTCAGAAACACACACGACAGCTACAAGAAAGTAAAGGAAAGCAAAAAAAAAAAAAAATATATGAAAGAAAACATAAACACACTCTCATGCATTTAGATTTACAACCACTTACTGCTATTACATACACATTCGTTCAAAGAATGGACCGTTCGATGTATAAATGAATCAGAAACATTGAACATTTGAAGTCAAGTTAATCATGAAAATTGCCAATTATAACATGAATTGCACCAAGGAGAATGGGTTTAAAAGAAGCAAGGAATCTATTTGTACAAAAGTACCCCCGAAAAAAGGTATATAACAAAGCACGCAACAAAATTTATAAAAAATGATGAAAAATGGATAAAACATACGAGTATATAGTAGTGCTGGCAAATTCTACTACTTTCCATTACTCAATAATATTCAATACTTTTAATTTGGGTACTCAATACTACTCGATACTTTTAACGGATTTTTTGAAATTGTAACGCATAGTTTTTATCTGCAAATTGAAGTAAATAAAAATAGATCTTCAACTATTATTGGTTTTGCATGTCTTTTATTATTAAATCAAAAATAAATGTAAAGCTAACTTTTAATTCAACGTTAACAACAACTAGACAGCTTTATATCGGCGGTTGGTTTAATTTTGTAGCTTACACATTGTTCTCTTTTTATACAGTGATGTATTTTTATGCACTATTTTACCCACTCAACTTGCTTAAAAATACAACTCAGAAAGTATCGAGTAACTACTTTTGAGTATTGAGTATCTAAAGAAAAGGATACCCATTACTCAATACTTTGCCAGCACTAGTATATAGTATATGTATGTATACAAATAAATAAATATGCAGATACATATTTATAAGTTACGCTTAAGCAAGCATGTATACATCAATAAATATACTAGAATTAAATTCATATTTAGTGTTTTTAAGGACACCCTATGATGGTTCAGGGAAAGTATTGCTGATTTTTAAATATTTTTGACGGATTTTTGCTATTTAGTTTCAGATTTGTCTAGAGATTTGTGTCACCTAGATCTTTGCAACCAATCTCCAAATCGCTCTTAAGGGTTCTGAGTCATGATATGAATAACAAGAAAGATACGTAAATATTTAGTTATTTTGTTAAATTGCTTTCGTTATTACTTTGAAAACAAATACAGTGGCTCACAGCTTATATTAAGCAGTGCAGATTTTTGTTTTCAAACCTCCACAATAAGAAAACTAACAGAAACAAATAAATTGGTGTCATTTAAAAGAAAAAAATATAATCTAAACACCAAAATAATTTATTGCAAAAGTATACTAAAACTAAAAAAAAAACAAAAAAATTCTCGTCATGCCGTATGGGTTTCGAAAACTTGAATTTAAAACTGGCAATTAGCAGAATTGAAAAGAATTAAAAGAAAGAGACCAAAGTCCTTTGACATATTTGAAAAAACCGTTATTATTTAAAAAAAAAAAAACAAACTGTTAAAACTTATAAGTATAATGCATTTATTTAGACAATATACTTCCAATACTTTTTTTCGCCCACTCTCAAAGAACTGTGAGAAAAGGACAAAAGTCCTTTGAAATACTTCAAAAGTGATTTTTACGAAAAAAACCGCTATAAAAACATTTTTAGTGCAATATTATTACTTATTTAAATTTTCTGTTACATTTTTTTATGTATGCTGATTTTTTTGAATTTTTTCGGACTGTTTTTGTGTTTAAATATCATTGGTAAAGTTATATATCGGATTTTGAAGCTTTAACTGTTAAATAGTTAAATAGTCGCTGTTAAATAGTTAACAGGACTCTGTTAACATAAAAGGTTTGTGTCTAGGCATTTTAATTTGAAATTTATCTTCAGGCACTTGATTAATTGGGGAAGATGACCGGTCGGCTTTAACTTCGGAGGCCAGTTGAAACCACAATGAATATTTAGTTTGCTCCCTGCCTTTGTTATGGACCCGATTTGAATGCATGGCTTCATGTTCAATTATATTTTTGAACTGTAAAAAAATTAATGCTAACTATTTCTCTTACTATTTCTCACAACCGTCGTGAGTTTTCTGTCATGATGAAATTTTTTTTTTAGTTGAATGGGATCCCTTTATATCACTACAAGGGCACTTATATTCAACAAAAACATATAGAGTGTCCGGTAAACTATTTTGTAATTTCATTTTAATTGATTATATTTATAAGTTTTTATGCCGCCAGATTTCTGTAATCAACTAATCTCAAATTATCCTTTTATTGCACTAAAAAAGGCGTATGGTAATCAATCCCCCTCAATACGAGCAGTGAAGAGGGTGTCTATTCAAGCATCTGGGTATCAATAAAAATCACGTTTTTAGTGTTTTCGTAAAATTTATAAGTCTGTTCTAAAAGGACAATCAATTAATTCTACTTACAACTTATTACCCCGTTAGATTTCTACAATCACTGGTAACATAGTATCTATTGCGGTAACAGAGAATCTATTGCGTCGCTGCAGGAGACTTATAGTCACTTCAAATCCTTGACATAACAGTTTCCTAACAGTGGGTGTCAATTCGTTCTGAATCGACTAGTCCCTCTGCGATATTCTTTACATTGCTACAGTTAACCTAAGCTTAGCGCTCTTATGAAATTTGACCTTTGACCTTGTTATAAACGACACTCTTTGTATGGAGACAATTTGTTTACCATAACAAAAATGTTTATGTAATTACCAACGGTGGCACAGAGAACTCAAAGCTTTAAAATGGCGACGGGATTTACTAGAATACCTAGCTCTGTGTCACCCTTTATTTAACATTAAGCATTTGTCTCTGAACTCAATGAACGTCTGCCAGCTTTTGCTTTTAGAAGAGGACCTCTGCTGGATTACAACTTATCATAGCTTAAATTTTTTGGGCATCCTCCAAATCTTGTAAGGTCGCAGGGAGTTTAGCTACTCACAAATCTCCTTCGTATTGTTGGGTATTGTAGCATATCCTGAACGAGTGTAGAGCAGAAGTAGGCAAAGCGTAAAATGAGATTGTGTGTGTGAGCGAACTACCCAACAAACATAAACATAATTATATAAATTATACAAAACAATTTTGATTGGACACATACACTCACAATATATTTTCCGTAACATATAAGAAATTAACGATATTGATATACAAACGGAACTTCTACTACTTCAAAAGCTGATTACATGCATGTTACCAAATGCATTATCAAATATAAAATATTTTTCGTAATTCATTATTAATTTGAAATGTTTGTTGGGAAGTATTTCTGAAAAAAATATAAAAGCATCCGCCGCATGTGCACACATTGCTGTCTCAATGACGACTGAATGAAAGAGATTAAGTGTATGTGTGAAGTGCTCTCTGCACAATTGTGCTATAGGATGCCGACCTATGGTGTAGAGTGACTTGCATTGTCGAAGGTCTTTTGAATAGGGCCTCTGCTTGATGAAGCCCTGCAAGATCCTAGTGATTATGGCTAATAATTCTGTTGGTAGTTGATGAGTCAACTAAGGGCAGTGAAGAGCTTCAAAGGTCTTCACTACAGGAGACGGATGAGAACTCGAGTCTCTCTTCGTTACTCCTTGTTTAATTCGTGTTTGTCTTTTAACAAATCTCGTTCGTATTGTTTTGCCGTTTGTTTATGGCCTCTTTTGGTTGAAGCCCTGTAATATCCAAGTGACTATGTCTAATAATTCTGTTGTTGAGTCTGCTAAAGGGGGAGAAGAGGTTCAAATTACATCTTGAATTAATAATGCTCTTTAGTAAGGTTTCAAATTACACTAGGTTTAAAATGGACTTCATGTTCGTCAAGCTGTTTCATCATCAGCATGGATAATCAGCCGTCCTTTGAAGATGGCTGCTGTAACTAAAGTTGTCTATCAATGTCCTAGAACTAATGGACGTGTCTATGGCTGATAATTGTGTTGGTAGTTGAGGAGTCAACTGATGGAACAGATGATCTTAAAATGTTTTCGCTACAGCAGAAGGATGCGAATTCAAGTCCCTCTTGGGGACTACTTGTTCAATTTGTGGTGGCCTCTCAATAAATTTCGTTGGTATTGTTAGGTCACATTGTCGAAGGCCTTTTGAATATGGCCTCTTTTGTGTAAAGCTCTGTAATATACTAGTGACTATGGCCGATAATACCGTTGTTGAGTCAGCTGAGGGGGAAGAATTCAAATGAATTCCTGGTTTAATTATGCTTCTAATTGAGGTTAAAAATTACACTAGCTTCAAGCTGTTTCAACAGAAGTTATCCTTTAAAGATAACTTCTGCAACTAAAGTTGTGCTCTCTTGCTTAATATTGTCTGGCACTGTCCTAGATCTAATGGACGTAATTAAAGATGCTCACTTTAATTTTTGTCACAACAAAAGTCACTACTAGTTAACGCAAGGTCTCCAGACTTAAAATTGGGAATTTTTCCAGGTAAGAAATATAACTACTACGACTAAATTTGAAAAACCATCACACCGAATTGTTGGTCCAAATATTCTAAATATCTATAGTTTGTTGGGTTTTATTGTGTTAAGTCTGTCAGATTTTTAACTCTTAACGATTTACAACAATTTCTTCAACAGCTCAAATTATGAATTATAAAATTCCGCTATTTTAAGAACATAACTAACAACATAAATAAAGAGTTGGTCACTTCCTATTGATTTAGCAATAAGATGTTTGATGCCTTATCAATTATTTAAGCACACTTACAACAGTGTAGAAAACTTGACCTACGTATAGGGTGTACAACAATAAATCATACTACTCAACCTTCTGTCATTGTCATAACTCCCCGGCACTCCCCAAACTTATTGTATAACTATTACATTTACGTATTTGTACTTTAGTCAATTCTACCATTGCGAACATGTTCAGTATCAATATTAATAATTCGTTGTAGTTTTTTTGCTTTTAAGGAATAATGGGGTAGGAGGAATGAGTTTAATGGAGCAGCAGAATCATGCAAAGAAGCAAACGTAGAGAATATTAGAAATATACAAAACTAAAGAACATATAACTACAAAAAGAAAAAAAAGCGAATAAAAGAAATCAATGAATGAATATTCCAAAGAGCAAAACTAATGATGAATATGATGATAATGAAGATTATGATGACGATGATGGGTGTAATGATGAAATTATTATTGTTGCCATTACTCTTTACTACAACTGAAATGACTGGAACTACTTACATACTGCCACTCATAACGAGTATTTCTATGCTGATACTGATGATGACGACAATAATGATGGAATAGGAATTATGAACGTGCTTATTCGTTTCGATTGTTGAACAAGAGAACTTAATCTAACAAAAAAAAATGACAAATTTCAAACCAAAGGCATGAATGTAGAGCTCACAAAAATAAAAACAAACAAATCCCTATGCACTGTAGAAGAATGTACTCGTAAATAGTTGTACAAGTTGAAGTGTATTTATTGTTGTTTGCATTTGATTTGGTTAGAGATGGTCCGAGATGGTTGGTTAGCTGGTTTAATGGCTGTCAGGTTGGTCGTTCGTACAGTTGGATGGTTAGGTTTGCTTAAAGGTTTGGTTTAGTTACTGAGCTGGTTTGTTGGATGAATGATTATTTTGGCATTGACTAGAGATTAGTAGTAACTGGAGGTAAAGATGTTTTCATTGATGTTTTGTTTTTAATGTTTGGGTCGGTTGGGTTGGGGCGTAAGTACCAACATCACTTGATTTAATAAATTTTACTGTCAATCTCCTTGTGTGTTTGCTACAAAAATTTTTTTGGATTAAATGAATAACAATTTCTTTTTATAATGCCATATATCACAACAAACAGTTGGGGAAGAGAAAATAGTTGTGCTGATTTTATTAATATATTCAATTTCAATTAGCACTCAAGCAATTCGTTAACATAACAAAATTAGAAGTCTTAAAAGCTGGTGAAATGTAAACTTATAAATGCTAAGATAAAACAAACACTAGACAATTTTTCTTATTAAAAGTGTTGCTAAAAATATGACTGTAATATGTCTGAAAGTTTTTGTGCTCTTATTTTGTTCTTCTATGTAGTAAGAACTAAGCCTCTGTTTACACAGTCATTTATTCAATTTTATTTCATTGTCAAAAGCATTTACAGCCTATACAGAATCTAGCTAATAAGATGTTTGTATGTCAGCATTTGTTCTTTTCTATATTACAAGAATATTCTGTTATTTTAACAAAAGATTTATTTTAAAGCCAGAAACATTTACAGTGAAATTTTATTTCCAGACAACAAGCTACAGTGGCTTACAGCTTATTTTATGCAGTTCTTTTTTTGTTTGTTTTCAAAGCTGCATAAAAAGAAAACTAACAGGCACTTATAAATGAAATTAGTGTCATTTAGAAGAAAAAATTTTATAGTCTAACAAACAAAAAACATTTATTGCAAAAATGTACACTTGTTGGTTTTTCCACGTCACAGCTTATTTTATGCAGTTAATTTCTACTGTAACGATAGCTGAATAAAGCGTTGTTGGTTTTTCGTTTTTATTTTTTCTACTTACGAGTGTATCTTTTTTCTGTTAAATTGTTTGTTCGATTTTGTAACATCAAATGTCATTTTATAATAGTTCAAATGAGTCAGCGTACAAAGATACAACAACGGGAATTGGTTTTAAATCTATCATCTATGCCAATGAATCTAAGTTTAACATATTCAGTTCGGCATGTCATATGCGGAAACCAAATATAGAAGTTAACAAAGAAATTCTAAAGGCAACAGTAAAGCATGATGATGACAGTGACATGGTTTGGAAATTTAACATTTGTTAAAGCAATCAGATTTTGAAGGATTATAAGATAGGATTTTGATTTCACCAGGTTAACGATCCAAAGCACAAAACGTGTATTATGTAAACGTGGCAGTCGCCAAACCTTAATGTTAACGAAAATTTATGTTCCCTTTTAGAAATCAGCATGAGGAAACAAAAAGTTTCTAACAAAAACGGAAAAGGCGCTCCTGACGGATCGGTGGAGTATTTCATAATCACCCCTATCGTGAATAAAAATTCCACATGAAATTTGTTCCCTTTTATTTTTTTAACATTGAATTTTAAAAGGAAAAATGTGAAAAGGGAACAAATTTCATGGGGAATTTTTATTCACGATAGGGGTGAATAATAATAAAAATACTGTGACACTATATTAAAATGTACATTTTTGCAATAAATCATTTTTCTTTGTTAGGCAACAACTAACATTTTTTCTTGCAAATGACACCAATTTCATTTTAAAGTGCCTGTTAGTTTTTTTTTTTAAATGTGATAATCTTATTCATCTCGTTATCTAAGGAAAACTAAAATTTGTTTAATACTTCTTGGTTGACGATATGATTTTTTTTTAATTTTATGAGAACATCAAGTCTAATTGGAAATAACAACAATACAACAACATACAAGCTGATAGATTATAAATCTAAGGACTTTTTTAATTTTAAAAAGTTTAGAAAAACTAAAACGCATTTAAAGTCTTCTCTTCAAGATGAACATACTAAATAGGATTTTTAGTTATGTGGTTAGAAGATGGAAGAGTAATTAAAAAGGTATTTAGGCTTGTCTGAACAGATCCTTTAAAATATTTGGTTATGTCACTCATGCGGATCATTTGAATCGCCATCAGCCAGGATTTAGAAACTCATAACTTTGTACAGGTTTGATGTTAGACTGCGCTATGTAAGGATTAATATAGACTGAAAAATTAATACAATGAGGCTAAGAGGCATTACAAGTGTAGCAGCTTATTCTTCTGAAATTATAAGAAAAACAACATTAATATTGGATTAATCGATATCAAGACTATCTAATCTGAAGTCTGTCTGACCCTTTGCGTAAGTTAATATTATTATGGACTAATTATACTGCTACAGACTAACTGAGTTTTTGAAACATCCAACGACAAATAAGTTTTACATAAGTATGTCCCAAAATTCACACAAAATTTGAATTTGCCGTAAATACCAGTATATTGGAAATTCTGAAATCCTAAAAATTCGTTAGAAATTCGTTCATTGCAAAAACACGATATTGCATTATAAGGCAAAGAACGAATCAAACTAATTTCGAATATCCTGTTCTGAAGTGAAGAGAATCCTAAAGACAACATTCCGCCTTGATTGAAACAAATAGTAGTAGAGTGGGGAGAGGTCTGGGCTATAAGGCGAAACATCTCAACAACTACTTTCTAAATATTTTTTAATAGTAGTTTTCACAATATGGCCAAGCTTTGCATTATGTCTGGCCACATATTCTGGGTAATTTTCGGCAATACTCGCTTCAAATCGTTACAGGTGCTTTAGAGTGGTTCAAAAAAAAGTTGTGTCAGTTGTGTACTGAATCATTTTTTTTACTACCACGTCAAAGTCTAGTCATGACTTTTAAAAACTCAGTTCGTACCCACATTGACTAGAATTTTACGTGGTAGTAACAAATGACTAAGCACAGGAATGTATGTAGCCCTTACAGAGCCATGAACACCGGTATACAAAATGTTATGATCGGAGTAAAAATAGCGATACCGTGAACAAAATACTAAAAGGGCGGTATTTGTAGGCGTGGCAAAAAAATAAAAAAAATATTTCTGGAATTGTTTTTACATTATCTCTTACCCTAGAGGGTGACTGACACAACTTTTTTTGTATGGAAGGTGCATTCAGTACAGGTTTCCTTTGAAGTTCTTTAATAAGTCGTAGTAGATATAGTACTTTTGGTCGCACAAAATACAGGACTTTACCTTAGCGTCATTTATATTTGGCTTCGGTTTGCATTCGGCTGCTTGCCGGACTTCACAAAGGATCTCTTACGTTTCGGGTTATCGTAATGAATCATTTTTAATCGCAAGTTTTTATAGCATTTAAGCTGTATATCCTACATTCAAAATCGTCTTTAAAGGTCTTTTGGCATTAATTCCCGTTGTTGGGTGAATCCTGCTGCTCTTAAACGTTATACCTATAAAATTGCTGCTTGAATATTTCCTAATGATTTTGAAAGCTCTTGTTGAGTTTGACTTCCATCTTTATGAAGTAATGCCTCCAATTATTGGTCTTCAAATTTATTGCGATAGAAATAAAGAATATGAATTAAGTAAATTTATTTCTTTAAAACTCTGAGTGTTATTTGAATATTCCTTCAAAGCTTTTCTTAAATGTAACTTACAGACAAAATAAAAACCAGCAAAGAACAGGAAGAAAAAATAACAAAACAACGAAATACAAATTAAAAGCGATTTGTTTAAGAGCAAAAACAATTTTTCTGCTGTTTCCGCTTCCCTTACTTTATATTCACTCGTTATTTGAGTTTTGTTTTCTTTATTTTTTTTTAAACACCTAAGTAATACAGTTGGCCTAATGACTGGTAAAGAGTGGGTTGCTGGGGTTGGTTGTAGACTGCCGAGTGTTTGGTGGTGAGTGATAGAGAGAAAAGGAACTGGCCTCAAGATGTTTTCCGTTCGACATTAACAAGCCAATACCATAAATTTAATGCTGACAACAATCATGAAACGATAATAGGAACAGCTTAATTATTACATACACATAGTCTTCTACACAAAATCACTAATAACAGCAGATTAGTAAAATTTCCAAATGAAACAGCGCCAGTAAAGAGTAAGGGATAGGAAAATAGCCGGCAGTCTGATAGGCAGGTAGATTGAAACTGTCTTTAATGGTTTTATTTATCCTATTTTGGCCAGCAGTAAAATATCACCTTAAGCACAACTAGGTCACTATACTGGTTTCTTGGGGCTGACTTATCAAGCATGGGAGATAATAAAGTAACCATTTTATCCCCAAACAAAAAGGAAATGCACAAACATACATACAATCCCTCCTGTTCTACCGCTTCTCTTCTCTCTCACTCTCTTTCTCTGTTTCTGTGTATTATCACAACAAGCTGTTATACAAATATATTGTATCCTTCAGATATTAATACTCAAACACTCACACTTGCCCACATTCTTGAATATAAACTTTTGTACGCATAATATTTAAGCGGATTTATTTATGTGTATTTTGTTGTCTTATCGCATTGTCATCAATTTGCTTGATTTGATTTTGGCATCTTTTAATAATGTAGGAAGAGAGCGAAAAGTTCGAATTTTTCGTAAGTTGCTGTCAGCCAACATTTATTTCTTTGGATTGGATTTACATGGGTTTGGGTAGCCTATGGAAAAGCCTACGGTTATGGTTTACTTGTAGTGCATAAATAAATGTACTCGTATTTTAGAGTATGTCTTAATTATCTTTCGTTTATTTGCAAGGTTTCACTGTGGGACTGATGATAAAACTTAATAAAGTAAAGAAAACTGTGTTTGTTATGAGAAGCGAAATTCTTCTAGTTTCCAGGAACGAATTTTATATTTGTATTGTGCTGTTTCTATCGTAGTTCATCCGACTTTCAGTTGCGATAACGGAAAAAATCTATGTGCACAATCGAATAATTTGATTAGCAACAAATACGGACCATAATCTGCCACGTCATACTACATCTTCATTGAAAAATCGATTATATTTTTTCAAAACTATGGATTTAATCGTCCAAAACTTAGAGAACTTTTAATTTGTTCAATCTCTTTTCTCACTACCAGTAAAGCTAGTAGGCAACAGTTTACCATTTTTTACAGAATAAGTCAGTGTTTTTTGTTTGTCCTTGGTTGGCCGCCAGTTCGCAAAACTGAAAAGCATC
Organism: Bellardia bayeri; assembly: GCA_950370525.1. NCBI lineage: Eukaryota > Metazoa > Arthropoda > Insecta > Diptera > Calliphoridae > Bellardia > Bellardia bayeri. Next base: position 68,743,001 of record OX493265.1, read on the forward strand.
AGAGTCAGTCTGATGCATAGTCTCAAAATGTCCAAATAAAAATCAAGCCTTTATATTCCACGGAGACTCAACTACAGCAACATCAGTGTCAGGTTGTGCTAAGTTGTCTGCAACTGAGACCTCTCCTATAGCAGCGATAACGTCAGGCTCTGATAGTCGATCTGTTCTTAGTTTAATAAAAAAGATAGGATTTCGAAACTCGCATTTGGTACAATGTCAAAGTTGAGGTGCTTTTAAGTTGATATGTACTCGCATTGAAACGTGTTGATTGTTGGAATGAATGCTAGTGGAGTGATGTAAAACTTTCAAAAGAAAGCAATATTTATGAGTCTTCTTAATTTCATATGGAGGGTGTTTGTATGTATAAAAAAGTTAAATATTTAAAACAAACATCTAAGATTAACAGAAGAAAAAAGTAGAAATAAATATAGAGTGTTTTTTTTAGGTGTATAGAACTTTAAGTTGACAACCATTTTGTCAGCCGTCAAGTAATTTATGTTTAGTTTGGTTTGGCATGTCAACATGAATAGTTTTTTTTTTTAATTGACATGAAATTTACTTTATTTGAAAGATAATCTTCTGGCATTATAATTTAGTTATGACTTCTGGCATATGATTGGATCGGACGTATTCTCATCTGGAGGTCCAATTTTCTATGACTTTTCCAACATTGGTGGCCATAGGCAATAACGAGACATATGTGGCCCTCCAAGTGGTCAGTCGTTTCGACGCTACATGTCACACAACTTGTGCCACAATTGATTTATTGAACGAAATGTTTGGTAACCGCATAGTTTCACAGACCCATGAATTGGCCTCCAAGATCGTGCGCCGATTGACTATCTTCTGTGGGGCTATGTGAAGTCGCTATTCTACTCTGATAAGCCCAAAACGATTGACCACTAGGAGGACAACATTCGCCACGTTATTGTCGATATACAGCCACAAATTTCGGAAAAAGTCATCGAAAATTGGACCTCCAGATTAGACTACATCCGATCCAGCCGTGGCGGTTATATGCCAGAAATCATATTTAAATTATAATGCCAGAAAATCATCTTTCTTTGTTTTATTCAATTGTAAAGTTCTATACATCCAAAAAAACAGCCTATATAGGGAAATTAACCATTTTGTGTCCTAAACTATTATTTATTTAAAATAAAGGCTTTGTATTTTTCGAAAATTTAAGACAAATTTTAAATTTGTCTCCACAGTTGGCCAAGTTTGGAGAGGGGCCCGGATTAAGGTCGTAATGAAGTTTAGAACATAAATACTCGTAGCTGCTAAATAACTTGATGTTATTTAACTGCAAAAACTAATATTTCTTTTGAAATTTTTATTAAAAATTGGCCAAGTTTGCATAGAATTAATCTCTGACATCAGGTAACTTTGGCGGATTTTTTATTCATGATTGGCCTGATTATCTTTCTGCATGTAAACATATTTTTAAGAACTAACTGGAAAACGTTTTTATATTGACGTAATAAATGGATTTTTGGTATTTTGTTTAAAAAATTCGTATTATAACCGAGGTGAACAACTTTGAAAATACGACCACTAGCTACGAACTCATGTTAATACAAATTAATTCAAAAATTCTTAACCACTGAGCTATTCATCTACGACGTGGCATTTGTTAACGCTATTTGATTAAACTAAAACATCTCAATCCTATTTCGTAATTCGCCCCACTGTAAGTTTATGTGTACATACATATATATATTCCAAAGTAGTGGAATTTGAGTATTAATGTTTATAAGCGCTTAATATGCCTCAAGTTATAAACGCGTAACAATTTATTATTTTACAACCGTTTGTGTGTGTATTTACAATTATTTTGTTATTTGTATCAACTAATCTGCTACTTTTTTAAATTAAATGAACTATAAATCGTATTTTATTATAATGTTTTAGTACCTCAAACCCCCTCAATACCCTCTATTAAGCCTGGGGTAGTAAAAGGAGCATTACAAAAACAAAAAACATCCCATTTTTCTCTTCCAATGAGAAGTATTAAAATAAATTTAAAAATTTCCCGACTCACAAATCAAGAGTATTTGATTAGAAATTATTATTTCTAATTTAAATTGTGTCTACAGTGTCTGCTGAAATTACTGTCGAAAGAAGGATAAAAGGGTTAAATAGCGGCGGGGCTACTGTAGTCACATAATTAGATCAGGTGACAAATGATTATCATTATAAATGGCACTGTTGAAGAGTGTGAAGGAAAATTGAATTAATTGTAAAAGTTTCAACAAAATTGTCTGCAATATAGCTAAGAAATTGTGAATATGTAATCAACATGATTAATATTATATTTTGTAGTAAATCCAATTGGAAATTTTATAAAGTTTGTAGACAGTGTGAAAGAGTCATCAGATGTTTCTCAGAAACAGTCACAGCAACATATCCGCATATGCAACAATGTTCCAGGTTTTTCAATAGGAAAGACGACTGCCTTTCGGCTTTTAACTTTTTAACTTATGCAGCAGGACTTGCATGGTTCTACATACCGGTTTTAAAAAAGAGAAACTGGAACTTTCATATGTGTACTATATTAGCGATTTCAGCATTATATTACATTATAAGAGAAGGACACTTGTTGGAAAATGCGCTACCATCTGATCACCTACAGTTTGCTACTCGCTATCGTATCTCAGTTGTCACAAGTTTTCGAGGACAATAGCAGGAGATCAGAAGAGCCTAAGATGTAATAGGGGATCCACCATAATCTTGAATGTATTTACAAAGCTCTTATATATGTTTTTCAGTCTTTAGCAGTCATTAAATTGCAACTAGGGCTCGCAATACCGGCAGACCATTATAATAGTTTACACATGTGCGTGAAGATAAATTTGAAATTTAACTCCCTAGATATAAACCATTTATGTTAACAGAGTTATGTTAATTATTTAACAGAGATCATGTTAAAGCTTCAAAATTCGATATATGTACATATGTATAACTTTATATTTGAACACAAAAACAGTCCGAAGAAAATCAAAAAAAATCAGCATATCGATGGCTTAATATAAAAAAGGCCTAACTCAATTTTGTTAAATAAAAGAAAATTCAATGAATAAAGCTTTTCTCGATACCTTAATTAAAACAACATTAAAAAAAATTAAATAAGAAATAAAATGTGTTGGTTTTTTTTTATTAAAAATTGTATTAAAATATTTGTTGTATCTAAAACTTAACGGATTTTTTTAAGTTTTTTTCTTCGTCTGTAAAGTAACAACAAATCGAGTTAGGCCTTTTTTATATTAAGCCATCGATGTATGAAAAATGTCTCAGAAAATTCAAATAAGTAAAAATAGTACACTGAAAATATTTGTTATAATTTCAATAAATCCCTTTTGAAATTTGAAAAAGGACTGGTCCTTTTCTTACAATTCTTTTGAGAGTGGGCGAAAAAAAGTATTGGGAGCGATTCCTGGTATGGTCTAGATAAATGCTCAGAAGTTTTGTTGGAAATTATAAGAGTTTTTCGCAAAAATTCCTTATGAAATTTGAAAAAGAACTTTTCTCACAATTCTTTGAGAGTGGGCGGAAAAAAGTATTGGGTATGCGTTGATTTGAATGATATCTTTGTACATTTCAAAGATCCATAGAAACTGTCCCATAATTCCTATTCGTCTGTTTGACAGACGTAATGCCGTTTTAGAACTTTCTATATTTGAGCAGAAACTACGTTGAAAATTTAAAGATACTTGCTATAGCTAAAGCTTCCATTTAGCTATTTTTTATATTACTTTTTATTTATTTATTGAAACTGCCTTTACTTCATAGGCCTTACAATAAGTCTTCAAATCTCATAACTGAAACTAAGTTTAGTTATGGCTCTCTCTCAGCTGAGGGAGCTATAATGGTCAAATGGGCCTCATATAAATAGGGTGATAAATCAGTCCTGTTGTTGTGCGGGTTGTGAAGGTGTTGCAACTTTAAGATGTATTTCCCACGAATTTGTCTAAATTTGACATCAATCAATGGTACTTCTAAGTCTCTATGGATGTTTTCATTTCTCATGGTGCTTCCATGGCCCTAAAAATTTCGATTGGACCGTCTGTATAAGATCAATACTGGTACCGTTCCTCTTTTTGCATTTCAAATTGAAATTTTCTTGTGCTGTAAGGCAGCCGCTATTTGTTTGTTAATTTAAACTATTAAACTATATATTTAGCAAATCTATTTAATAACAAATTAATGTGATTGCATTTGATTGAAATCGTTACAATTCCCTAAATGGCTTTGTTTTTGTGTGTTTGATCTCGATAAGAAACGAAACGAAACAAAACTAAACATAACAGAATCTGTCCATTATTATTATCTTTTAATAATTGATTACACGAAAACGTGTCATACTTAAAATTCAATTGAATTATCTAATATTTATTTAAATAAAATACATGCACGTATAAGCGAAAAGGGGTTGGACAAAAAACTGTTTACTGTCGACGAAAATCCAAAAGTATGCAACATCATTTTTTCCGTTTTTACAGGAGAAGCTAAAGCTGCATTAAATTAAAAAAAATACAGAAATAATTTATGGAATTAAAAAAAAAACAACTAAAATAATTCAAGTGAAAAAACTGTATTTTTTAAAGTTATATTTGTTAAGATGGATTCACCCATTCGTTGTGAACAAAATATTTGTTTGGACAAACTTTTTTCATTGACGTTTGACGTCTTTTTTTTTTTTTTGAGAGATAGAAAATATTTTTAACAACCACAATTCAGTTTGAATTTGTTTAATTTTATATTTTGTCTAGACAAAAATGAACTGAGTTTCCAATAGGTTACATTTTTTCATACAAATAATAATGCCTTCTGTATTTCTATGGCCATCAGCAAAAGCAACTTTCCTTTTTCATTCATTTTGTATACCCACAATATTTTAAAATAATTTAATATTTGTTTTTTTTTTTGACACTTAAAAACCAAAGCAAAATAAATCAATGCCCGCAATGTTACCACTTGTAAAACTATCAGCTCTGATTTTCCAGAAAAATCGTTCGAAATGGTTGAATCGTGCTCGACAAGATTTTTGTTCGGCACAAATGGGTGAATCCACCTTTACGTTTTTTTGTATTTGTGTTTTCTGAAACAAAATGACGTGTCATCATAAATATATTTTTAACAAAAGTGAAAACGTTAAAAATATGAGCTACGAGGTCTGATCAAAAAATCACCGTTATTTTCAAATTTAGTGAGTTACGTATGTTCGATTTTTGCATTTTTTCCTGTTTCGTGTTTTGGTATGCTCTTCGATTTTTTACTATTCGAGAAAATGGAGCAAAGAACCTGTAGTAAGTTTTGTGTAAAAAATAAAATTAAATGCGCAAGGACATTTGAATTTGTTGACTGTGGTGTTTGGCGAGTCTACTATGAGCAGAACACAAGTTCAATTGTGGTATAACCGGTTTATGGAAGGCCGAGAAGATGTTAATGACGGTGCTCGTCCTGGTCGCCCGAGCACGTCAACAACCGATCAAAACATTGAAGCAGTGAAGAAAATGATTTTGGATAATCGTCGAATCAGTACCAAAAAGGTTGCTGATGATTTTGGCATATCGTTCGGCTCATGGCAAGCAATTTTTACGGATGTTTTAGGCATGAAACGTGGGGCAGCAAAGATTGTTCCAAAATTGCTTAATTTTGAGCAAAAACATGGACATCACTCAGGAGCTGTCGAACATCGTCAACGACGATCCAGATTTTCTCAAAAAGGCCATAACTGGTGACGAATCATATGACATTGAAACCAAAGTCCAATCATCCCAATAGCAACGTTCAGAAGTGCCAAGACCGAAAAAAGCACGTCAAGTTTGGTCGAATGTGAAGGTTTTGCTCACTGTTTTCTTCGACTGCAATGGCGTTGTGCATCATGAATTCTTGCCACAAGGTCGTACGGTCAATAAGGAATACTACCTTGAAGTTATGCGCTGTTTGCGTGAAGCAATTCGTCAGAAACGCACAGAATTGTGGAAAAACCAATAATGGATTTTGATAACGCCAGCTCACACATCGATTCTTGTGCGTGAGTTTTTGGCCAAAAACAAAACCGTTATCATGCCTTAACCACCGTATTCACCGGACTTGGCCCCCGCTGACTATTTCCTCTTCCCAAAACTGAAGACACCGATGAAAGGAAAGCGTGTTGCTACGATTGAGGAGATAAAACTTACTTTGAAGGGACAAGATAGTTATTGATGAATAAATAAATACGTTTTGAAAAAATTAAAAATAACTAATTTTTTTAATAAGACCTCGTGTGTATTTTTTTGATTCCTTTAAATAACGCTTAAAGTTTAACGAAAGATAAAATGCATTTATTTTATTTCTTTTAATTATTATCTTTTAATAAGTGGAATAAATACTAATAATAAGAGTAATAATGTTATAATTTGAATAATACAAAACACAATATGTATGAAATGCAAGTTCATAAAAAATTAGTATACAGAAAGCAAAGCAAGTTCAATGTTTGAATGGAATTTTATCATAAAAGTAATGACAGTCCGAAGAAAGCATTAATTTAAGATCCTGTAAATGCTGCCATTTATTTTTAGAGATTTTTATTCTTTCAGGATGCAAAAGCTTGTGATGGGTGTATTTGTACTTTTTGTGTGCTCGTTGGGAAACAACATTATCATCTTTCATAAGAGTTTTAAAATAAAATAAATTACATCATAAGCTAGAACACGGTTCATTTTAACCATAGGATCTCCAATTTGTTCCCCTAATTTTTAAATATGTAATTGTTTTAAGTTATAGGTATTTATTTTATAATGCATACCTGGTCTAATAGATGAGTATTGCTTAGGAACAGTTTCATAATCAAGCAAATATACATGTTTAAGGTGAGGAACGTTAAAAGGAAATGGATTTTTACGGAAATCCTGTATTAGGTCCACAAGTTGTGAGGGTAAATTTATTTTTTTGTTATTTACTCTTCGTTGAATAAGAGAGTGAGTCGAATCACACTACATTTGTGTGTGGCCTACGATTAAATATTTATATTCAATAGCGATCGATTTTGACTCTTTTTGATGCTACATACCTTTGGATTTTCGACGACGATATGTAGAATGTCTGCATAAAGTTGAACAAATACTTTTGTTTTATTATAATACCAAAACTTTGAAGGAATATTAAATTTTTCCAGCAGTCGATTTCAAACTGCTTTAGAATATTACAAATTGTTCAATCACATTCTGTTCTTAATTAGTTGTTCATCTTCTATATATACTGCTGATATAACTTTATGTATATACACAACAGAACGTTTATAACTATTTTACACACATTTCAATTGTTCTTGTCCATGGAGTGTAATTGATAACCTTTAATTGAACAACAGCTAAAACAATAACTATTATAATAGCAACAACAATAATTACAAAAAATATCTACTTATAATTGCTCAATGTTCAGTAGACAGCGGCATACAGATCGATGTGCTAATTTTGTGAATAACTTGCACATATGTTTGATTTTTCACAGCTTAAAACGATGTACATATAATTGATAGACTGCAGATTATGGCGAAACTACATATTTAAAATCTGGCAATGAAACCTATTCTGAAACCTCATCATAATTCTGAATTTACTACTTTCTAGATTACTTAGAAATAATAAGGTGACTATCTGTCACATTAAAGTAATCAATTGTTATCTCTTTGCATTACAAAGCAAACAGAGTTTTGAACATTAGTTTGAAGTTTTTCTTTGTGTTCCTTAATATTTTGTAGAATCCTACTGTTTCAGAAATGTATGTATTTATGTGTTAATAACAGTGTGCATTTGAGTAAATAAATGTGTGTGTGTGTTTCTGACTATATGACTATTGCCTGTTTTTACCCATTAATTTAACTGTCTATTGCGTATCATTAAACAACAAAAACGTGATTAATATATTCTATATAAATTTTCGTTTCCTGTTCCTCTTGCCGTTCTCCTATTGCCCCCCTTCCTAAGCATTTTAGAAAATCAGTTATTCATCGCGAATTTTTCTGTTTCATCAGCTTGTTTTAATTTCCACAACAATTTACGAATTAATAATTTTGTGAGGCCAAACATGCGTAAGACAAATACATTATTTGTTATTAATAAAGGGTGATTCATTTGTCATACTGTCATCTCTCATATTTTTCTTCTTCAGTATTGTTTGGCAATTCATCGCAGAAAGACTCACACGGACACAAAATTTTATAATCGAACAACATATGGTTGCTTTTGCAGTCAAAAGTCTTCGTCGATAAGCTGGCTACGTTGCAAGACTTGGAAACCAATATTACACGCGTAATTAACAAGATACTGGTAGCAAGCGAAATACTGAAAATTTGATCTAAAGCGTAAGCGTTTCGACCAACCTTTGAATGCAATTTAAAGGTCAGATTATTCTATTGGATAATAACAAAGATTACGGCATCCAATTATATTTTAATTGTTTTATATATAAAATATAAAAACACCCTAAATGCAGCACCCTTTAAATCTTATTATTGTGTTTGCTGTTGCTGTTGGTTTCTCCTGAGTTTTACACAAGTGTTTGAAATGTTTCTGTTGTTGATTGACTCGGGGGTATATTGATTTTATAACTGTGAATGTTGTTGTTGTTGTTACATTTCTAATACAACAATTGAATTGATGATTGAAATGTTGATTTGAAAATGCATTTAACGTATTTAATTATTAATTTGCATGTAAATAATTGTGTGCACTCACACATGCAGACACTTAAGTAATTATATGGTGCAAATTAATACTTGAATAATTTAATTTTACATGATAAGTGCTAATTTGTGATTAACCCCGTAAAAACTTGGCAATGACATGTTTTGTTTTATGAATTAATATGCCTTGTAAATATATTATTTTAAGTATATTGTTGTATTCTTTTTATTACCTGGAAGTAGTTTAGTAATGACTAGCTTGAATTCTAACGGTTGCATATCGTAACGACCATAAACACATAACATAAGTGTCATCAACAGAACATGTCACAACAAAATGGTTTTTAATATGCCCTGGCATAGATCGCAGAGTCTGTGATGATGTCCTCATAAATGTTTATAAATGTGTAGCCGGTATTCGAAATAAACCATTCTTTAATAGTGGTCTAAATTTAAATCGATGGACAATCTGTAGGCACTTCTATACAGTGTCTGTCAGCTTATTTTATGCAGTGCATTTTTTTTATTTTCAAAGCTCTATAAAAACAAAACTAACAGAAATTTAAAACAGAAATTGGAGTCATTTACAAGAAAAAATATGTCTAAAAAAAAACATTTTTGACAAAAATGTATATTTTAATATATTAAAACTAAAAAAATGCTCGTTTTTTCACGTCACAACTTATTTTATGCAGTCTATTTCTACCGTACCCATAGCTCAATGCAGCGTTGTTGGTTTTTTGTTTGTATTTTTTTCTAGTTCCATCAATATTTTTTGCTAAATTGTGAGTCCGGAAATAATTGAAATGCGTCTGCGTAGAACGATAGAACAATGAGAATTGGTTTTAAATCATTTCTGAAATGGCCACTCATCGAAAAATAGCACAAATGGTTCCCATTAAAGCTTTCCCAGTCCAAAAAATCATTGAGCGCTTCATACATAAAAATCGGGTTCAAAACAAAGGCAAAAAGGCACCAAATTAAATTTTCAATGAGCTTCCATTAAGAAAAATAAGGGAACATTTGAAATTCAGTCATCTACGCATCAAAGTTTAACATATTCGGTTTAGATGGCATGTCGTATGTTTGGCGGAAACCAAATATAGAACTCAACAAAGAAACCCTTAAGGCAACAGTGAAGCAGTGTCACGGTTTACCACCATGACCTTAGGAGGGGGTGGGTACCTATATGTCAGCTGCTAGTACTGGGAATTCAACATTTGTTGAAACAACCATGATCAAGTATAAATACCTTCAGATTGTGAAGGACAACTTGTTAAAAAACGCAGAGAACCTGGGTAAAAAATCAGATTTTCGATTTTACCAGGGTAACGATCCAAAGCTCAAATCGGGTATTAAGTAAACGTGATCGATAATTTCGCCTAATATTACCCAAAAACTGGTCTCATCTATTAAAAATCGCTCTTAAATCTGTTGTAGATAATAAAGGATATCACACAAAATATTAAATCCTGTAATTGCCAGTTTTATTTTCAAGTTTTCGAAGTCCATACGTGCTGGCATAAAATAAGCTGTCACGGATAAAACTCATCCACGGAAAACCTTCATCCACATCATCTATCAGTAAAAGCTCAACCAATGCAGTTTGAACATTTAATTCTGGCGTTTTCGATGCTAAGCAAGACAACAATCCAAAAGTTTTGGCCACACCTTTCACGGATTCTCTCATACGAATTTAAAATAGAATTCATTCGTTTATTGCCTCTTCAGTTGCTGAGAAATTTTGCTGCATATTGGGCCTTTCTCCAGTTCCTTTAGAAAATTTAAGGTCACACCTTTCACGGATTCTCTCATACCAATTTAAAATAGAATTCATTCGTTTATTGCCTCTTCAATTGCTGAGAAATTTTGCTGCATATTGGGCCTTTCTCCAGTTCCTTTAGAAAATTTAAGGTCTGGGGCTGCCTTTTGCCGCACAGATTTTTTTTGATCGCAGCATACCGGAAAAATATTGTAAACGTTTAACGTGTCTGTATATTGTAAAGAACTAATTTTATTAGGCATACCTTATTCCACTCACTAATGCTTTTCGATGGTATTCCAGCGGAATTTACTTTCGCCTCCATTAAAAAAATTTTGATTATATACACATTTTTTTACATTTTGTCATAAGAAAATTTAAATACTTAAATTTTGCATAAAAACTCCCTTGTAATATGTTGGCGCAATTTTTCCCAAAAGTTGTTATTACATTCTCCCTTTTTTTGATATTCATAATACCTCTTTTTTCCCATTTTACTAGTTCGTTCACAATAAGCGAAAAGGAAAAAGTTTCCCAAGCAGATTTTATTTAAAATAGGGGAATAGGGAAAAAATTTCCAGGGAATTGTTATTTAGAATCAGGCTGTATAACATTGTTTTCTTTTAAATGACACTAATTACTTACTTATACCCACCACCAAAAATTGCGTTTGTCATTTCTTTTGTAACACATCGAAATAATGGTCGTAGAACCCCTGTCGTCAATAAAAATTGCACATGAAATTTGTTCCCTTTTATTTTTTTAACATTGAATTTAAATAGGGAAAATGTGAAAATGGAACAAATTTCATGTGGAATTTTTATTCACGATATATTCTGGATCCTTATAAGATTCTAAGATGATTTATCCATGTCCGTCCGTCTGTCCGTCTGTTGTTGGCACGATAGAGCTTTGAAAAAAAGACATAGAACAATGAAATTTTTACCAAACATTCTATTGCAAATAGGCAAAATCGGTCCAGTAGGATATGATTTATAGATCAAAATTTCAGAATACCTCGATATTTTTCACACATTTTTTGCTGTTTTCTTCAAATATAATGCACATAATATCATGAAATTTTGCACACTTTATTTCTATTATAGATGGACAAGTTCTGTTAAAAATGGTAGGAATCGGTCCACGATTTCTCACAGCCCCCCCGGTGACCATATTGTATGTGGGCTTAACATCTCTTTAAAATGTTTCCAATTGCCTTCCTGAACCTCAGCCATGTTTGCCCTTCACAGTGGTTTTAGAAGGCATACTTGAGTATTGAAATCACCTACCACAACCTCAATATCATCTTGGTGGACCGATGACATAGTTTTATCGAACTGGCTTCTTTTTTCAGCTTAAACTGCAACTTTCGTGCTCTGGTTCGTAATCTCGCAGTGGTGACTCTATCTTCGTTTGGTTTCCAACCGTTTGGTTTGGTGCATCAGTTGCCATCATTGATATGATGAAGCCGACTCCACTTAAAAGATATGGTATTATTTTATTCTGAACTACTGGGTAGTTTTGCTACATAAAAATATGGTTAGAGTGGATAATTTAAAATTGTCAGCCAAAACAAAAAAACTCTTACTTAAAATAGAAAAGATGAATATTCAAAACATTTAAAATGTAAATAATATTAATGTATTTAAAATCTAGTTACCAAATAAATTAAATTTTTGCCATAAATACTTTTTTAGTATTTTCACATTCCAAAAATAGAAAACATCTAACAAAACCAACAGTCCCACCTCCTGTGTTGCCTTGAAATCAAACAGAAGTAAAAGTAATCGTAATCGTTTTCTTAAGTACTAAGGAACAAAAATTCATTAATTTAAATTTAAGTCTCTTGATAACATTACTTTCATTTAATTCTCTTCTTTTTATATTCCTATTTTTTTTTTACTTTTTTCTCAATAACACATTTTTCTTTTTTTGTTTGTTTGATATTTTCTAATATTCATTATCAAACATGAATTTACTGAACGCGTTTTATACTTTGCATAGCTATAAATTTACTACACAGAAAAAAATAAAAATGAGTTTCAATTAAAATATTTGTGGAATCAATTAAAAATTTAATTAATTAAACAAAACTGTAAACAAAATGATAGTATCGATTAAAAAAAATGTGAGATTTAATTGAAAATATCAGAAAAATCAGAAAAAGTAATTGAAGCAATTACAATTTTAATTGAAAATTATTTTAAAATCAATTAAAGGTATAATTGAAAAAAACATGATTTTTTTTCTGTGTAGAAGAAGTAAAAATTAAAATTCCTTATGGGAGGCAAATTATTTTCCAAAAATACATTTATTATATGAAATAAAAGTAAACCGTTGAAGCAAAATACCAAATAATTTCGAAAAATATTTAAACACACTCACACAAATGCCAGACACACAATTATGTGTGTGTGCTTGGGTGTGTGGGTGTGGAAAATATTATAATTAAAATACCAGCAGAGTGGGAAAATAAGGAAAGTTCACCTATGTTGGCATTTTTTTTTCTTTAGTGGCAAATCTTCATCATTACTACTCGTAATGTTGACAATTCTGCTGTGTCGCTGTTATCTTCGTCATCAGTTTTATTGTATTATTATTAGTTTTTGAAAATCCATGGATGCTTCATGGATGTACAACAGACGCGTATTGCCAGTAAATCTTTTCATCTCTATATATTAAAATTATTCATTTTGAGACAGTAGGGGGTAAAAAATTATTGGGAAAACAAAATTTAGATTGAGTTTTTTAATTTTTCTTAAAAAGTAGCTTTAACAGAAAATACCGAAGAATATATTTATGTTTTCGGGTTCGATTTTAAGCCTTGAAAACCAGCGGTTCGGTTAAAATCGAACATGAAACTGTAATTCCAAGTAAGATTTTCTTCAAGAGTACCATGCTGATGGTAAAAAAAGTACAATTTTACCATGTTTGAACCCTGGGGAGAGATATGGCGACACCGGTGCCATGAGCTTGCACGGGTTCGAAACTGAATATAGTGTCATTGATTTTAACATCCAATGAAACTTGAACCTGACTAGAGTCTCTATCTAGTACTGCGGGATCAATTATAATACCGGGGCTACAAACTGATATGGTTGAGGTTCCTTCGGCGTTCACGTAGTGGCTGTAGTTGATACCCAAAGCGGGGAGAAGAGCAGTTGGTTAATAGACTGATGTTTGTTTGGGCAGTAAATTTCGGTCCACCAAATTGTCCTAGGTGCTGTTGCTGGACAACAATAGAGCCATTGAAATTAGTGGTGACATTTAGCTCTAAGGCTCCAAGGCGCTAAGAAAATGTACTGTTAGATAGTGACCTGTTGCAACCGCAGTAAATTCTGATTTTCGTCCTTGGCAGTAGTGATCGGTCAATACTGCATTGCGATTGCTGCTCTTCTAGTTCTGGGTTATGTTAAGTGTAAGGAATTCGCCATCAAAATACGGATCGCAGCGAGCTGGGTGATTCAAAAACCCGCATTGATTTCTGCTCTTGGCATTATGGCTTCTAGCTACAGTGGTTGGATACTGTTAATTGTCTTGGGTTTTGTTGATTGACTAAGCTACTGGATGGCAGGGATTAGATAGCCTTAATCTCAGCCGTCCATCAAGGTGCTCTTTTTACATTGATCGTTGCAGTCATGTTTCGAGAAATTGCTAATTGTAATAATGTTCATGCAATTATGCTCTTTGTAAGACATATATTCTATGTTTCTTGCTGGACATACAAAGCGATTGTGAGCCTAGTTCACACTGCGTTTAAGTGCCCCATGAGGTCAGGCCGAAGTGGCCCATGTAAATTTTAAACACATCTGTACCATGTTTGAACCCAGGGGGTAATTTGTTCTGGTGTAATTCCATCATCTTGACGCTATTACAATCCTTTGGAAAAATAGCGAAAATGGTGTCATGAAGCACGGAGCACGAAATTGTAAAGAGTTTGATAGTTTCACCCCATTTAGACTCGCAGCTGACTATAGTCTCTATTTAGGACCGCGGGTCAATTAGAAGACCGACAATTGATCTGGACAATTAGAGTGCAGGTCCCCTAACTGGAATTTGTTGAAGTCCCTTCGGGGGCACGTGGTGGTTTCATTTATATCCAAAGCTGGAAGAATGTGGAGTATGTTAAATGACTAATATTTGTTTTAGTGTATTTTGCAAGACATGCTTTTTAGTATGTTCACCCACGTTTGAGTGCAGCGGGACATAAGGCGGTAAGGCAGGAAGTCACATTAATCTTGTACAAATCTGTACCATGTTTGCTTTGCCCTTGGCAAGATGATTTCCCACACCTTGTCGGTATTATCGGGAAGAGCTAGATATGACGATACCGGTGCATTAGTTAGATAGAGTTTAATTGTTTCACCTATTTAAGGCTGACTAGAACTTCATCTACAACTACGGGGACAGTTAAGGGACAAATTTCCGGGCTTCCAATTTAAGGTAGAGGTCCTTTCGGGAATTACGTAGTGGCTGTGCTTTATACCCAAAGATACGGGACGTAGATTGTTGATTTAAGGTCTAACGTTTGCTGGCAAATTGGTGTAGACAGTGGGGATAAAAAGGTGCTGTTGCCATTGAAAGTAGTGGTGGAAAAATTACTTTGTTATCAGGATATGTATTAGAGTGGTGGCTTTCATGGCATGTGTGCTGTGTACAAGCTGTTTTATAGTCCACAGTGATATCTATTTGGCAGCTGAAGCAATTGATGGTGTCGTCATATACGAGAAGTCGCAAATTGTATGTTCCTTGCAAGTCATACAATTGTTTGCTCTTTGGAAGAGTTCGGTTAGAGCGCTGGCCAAATATATGAATTCTATACCATGTTTGCCTAAACCCGGGAACTGGTAATCTTGATGAAGTTTCCAACTCTTGATGACATTTTAATCGAAGGAAATAAATGGTGTTTCTCTAATAGTTTGTTCTTACGTGTCATCAAATTAAGCCTCCATAATAGTAAGAAAATAAACAGCCACTTTATACTGAACAACAATTTTACTCCCTGTTGCCCAATATTTTTGGGAGTTTTTAACAACAGTTTCAATTATCATAAAATATATAGTCCTTAAAATCAAATACATATCTGTTCTTTAATTGAATATGTTTTTCCAGTGCTACCTTTTTATCCCCACTGTCTACTCTATCCAGTAAGTTTAGTATAATTTTAATGTTGGTTGTTTAAATACCATATGATGACATTCCATCTATAGGTACAATACTACTATAAAAGTTTTTTTGTTCTTGTTATTGCTGTACGTATTGTACTTGTTATGGCTGTGTTCGGTAGCACAAAAAATGTATAGTAAAATCTCTAAGGACTTAATGAATTTTTGTAAATATTTTCACAATAAATTATAACAGGAAGAAAGTAAAACATACACTTACTATGAACTTAGCACCACGTCACCTTTTTAACCCCAGACAGGCAAACAGACGTTGGCTGCGATGGAGAAACGTTGGAACAGAAGGAAAGACGGACAGATAAATATACCTACATATACTTACATATATAAATAGAATAGTACAAGTACATGTCTATAGTTAAACAGCTACAATCTGTGCTAGAATAGCACCTCTTCAAAGTATTTTTGTTTTTTTGTAGTATTGAAACCAAGTTACACAACTGATATTTTTAGTTGTTGCTGTCGGAAAATATTTTAAGATATTGTTACTTTTGCTGTTATTTTTGTTATTATAATTTCGAGTTCTAGTTGTCGCATCGTGAGTATTCTTTATACTTTCCCTTAAGGTTTGTCACTGTTCTCTTGTGCTATTTTTGTTGTTGTTTTTAGGTACATATGAAAGTTTATGGAAATGAAGTAGAACATGCATGTCATTGAGTGAACACCCACCATGATTGTGTTTGGAGAATATACAGGTTATAGGCAAGGTTTTCAGTAGTCTATCCATTCGTATGGTTATGTGAGTTTTGTAAGATTGTATATTTAATATGCACACACTGCTTTATTATCATATAAATTTATTTAGTTGTTTGTTTTTGATTGCTTTACTTGTAAATTTACCGGAAATTTTTGTCATCAACATGCAAAAAATAAAAAAATATATTCTTTAGAGATTGTTGAGGTTTCCATATAAGTAAGTAACTTCTTTACAATGGTGGGTAAGAGCTAAAGGGAATTCTTATTTGAAACTCATAATTTGTCTCAACCAAGATATTTTATACTTTGTGAAAAGCCTTGTACAAAACTAATCAGATCTGAGCCATCCAGCTCAGGATTTCTCTAGTTCTGGTTCAGTTCTAGTTCTGTTCAAGTTCTGTTCTAGTTCAATTCTAGTTCAGTTCTAGTTCAGTTCTAGTTCAGTTCTAGTTCAGTTCTAGTTCAGTTCTAGTTCAGTTCTAGTTCAGTTCTAGTTCAGTTCTAGTTCAGGTTTAGTTCAGTTCTAGTTCAGTTCTAGTTCAGTTCTAGTTCAGTTCTAGTTCTGTTCAAGTTCTGTTCTAGTTCAGTTCTAGTTCAGTTCTAGTTCAGTTCTAGTTCAGTTATAGTTCAGTTATAGTTCAGTTCTAGTTCAGTTCTAGTTCAGTTCTAGTTCAGTTCTAGTTCAGTTCTAGTTCAGTTCTAGTTCAGTTCTAGTTCAGTTCTAGTTCAGTTCTATTAACAATTCAATTTATATCGAGAATACTAACGAACTCGAAATTTATAATATACTGAAATCACTAAATGTTAAAAAAAGTGCGGGAATAGATGGCATAAGACCACGGGACTTAAAACAAAATGCAATTTCGTTAGCACAAATAATAACAAATATTATTAACATGATTTTAAGTCAAGCGATTGTTCCTGATTTATTTAAAATATCAATAGTACGTCCTATCTATAAAAACGGTACAAAAAATGACTACAATAACTACAGACCGATAGCAGTTTTACCTGTTATCGAAAAAATTATGGAAGAGGTGATGGTGAGAAGACTAACGGATTTTATGGTTCGGCATAAAATAATTAATGAAAATCAATATGGATTTCAAAAAAATAAAAGTATAAATAAATTACTAGGAAATTTTGCAAATAATATTAATTCATGCCTGAGCGAAAACCAACATTGTCTTGTTCTTTTTGTGGATTTCAGTAAAGCCTTCGATACCTTGAATCACAGCAAGCTATTAGACACTCTAGAAAGAATAGGAATACGAGGTAATTGCCTCAATTTCTTCAAAGAATATTTGAATTGTAGAAGGTTTACAGTTAAAATAGGCGCTAATTTGAGTAATGAAATGGACATTACACATGGCGTTCCTCAAGGCTCAAAATTAGGTCCAATATTGTACCTTATATATGCCAATGATTTAATTAGTATACTAAAAAACAGTAAAACATTTGCATATGCAGATGACACTGCCATAATTGTATCAAACAAAAACCTCGATATAGCAACAAATATTATGCAAAATGAGCTTAACATAGCAACAAAATGGTGCCATGATAATGGTTTAATCATTAATGCTAGCAAAACTAAGATCATGCACATTAAACCACGGCACTTTAGACATGCTAGAATTACACTCAAATTCCATGAAATTAACTGCATTCACGATGAAAAAATAAATAATTATGATAACTGCACAACTATAATCGATTTAGTAAACACATACAAATACTTAGGCGTGCATATAGATCATAATTTTAAATGGCGAACACACATCGATGAAGTGCAGAAGCAACTACGTAAGTCTTCAGTTATGCTTTACCACTTAAGCAATTCGTCTACTTATAGTGTCTTAAGGCAAGCATATTTTTCACTCTCGGAGTCCTATATTAGACATGGCATCACTGCATGGGGAAGCTCTACGTACTGCAATACACTTCAAAACCTACAAAACAGAATACTCAAAATACTTTGGAAAAATTTATTTAAATCTAAACAACGCAACACCACCAGCACAAACAACAACACCAGCTCAAACAACAACACCAGCACAAAAAACAACACCAGCACAAACAACAACACCAACACAAGCAACAACACCAGCACAAATAACAACACCAGCACAAACAACAACACCATAACAAACAACAACACCATAACAAACAACAACACTAGCACAAACAACAACACCAGCACAAACAACAACACCAGCACAAACAACAACAACACCAGCACAAACAACAACACCAGCACAAACAACAACACCAACACAAGCAACAACACCAGCACAAACAACAACACCAGCACAAACAACAACACTATTACAAACAACAACACTAGCACAAACAACAACACCAGCACAAATAACAACACCATAACAAACAACACCAGCACAAACATCACCACTCAAATCATCAATATAAACCAACAACAATATAAATACATAGATCATAACACTAACATCGCCAAGAAACTTAATATACTTAATATAAAAAGTATTTACGAAACAACCTTAATAAACAACTTCCAACATGAAAATACATATCTCAATAAAATAAACCACAATTACAACACCAGACTTCGCGCAGAAGGAAGATACAAGCCGGATACATACAAAAACAATTATGGAAAAGCCAAATTAGATGTAACACTGCCGAAAATACTTAATAATTTGCCAACCAGTATATTATCTATTACAAATAAACAAAAGAAAAAGAATGAAATAAAGAAATTTTACATAAGTTCGCAATAAATAAATAATTAAATAAAAATATAACATTAATAATTAAATAAAAATATAACATTGTTAATATTTAAGGTATTAATATTCAAATAATTTTAATAACATTTGTGTTTTAACATTTTTCTTGACCCACAGACAAGCCAATTCATGGCTTCGTGGGTCCCTTTAATATTAAATGAAATGTAATGAATTACAATAATACTCAATAAAATTCTTCTTAAAAAAAAAAAAAAAAAAAAAAAGTTCTAGTTCAGGTTTAGTTCAGTTCTAGTTCAGTTCTAGTTCAGTTCTAGTTCTGTTCAAGTTCTGTTCTAGTTCAGTTCTAGTTCAGTTCTAGTTCAGTTCTAGTTCAGTTATAGTTCAGTTATAGTTCAGTTCTAGTTCAGTTCTAGTTTAGTTCTAGTTCAGTTCTAGTTCAGTTCTAAAGCGAATTCATATGTCTGTTTAACTTACCCAACATTAAAACACATCCCAGTACCAGCGTGTATATTCTCAGGTGGAGTCAAAAAGTTTTCAAACATGTTCGTGTGTGTCATATTTTGTTCATGCTTGTTTTTCTTTTCAATTATTGTAATAAAAAAAAAATTTTAATACTTTTTGTATCAACAATGTTTTTGACGCTAATTTATACATAATATATCCAATCCATCTTTCCTGTTCCTCAACTATTTACTTCGCATGTGTGTGTTGCTCTTATATTATTTAAATTTTTTTATGAAGCCCTGTTAAGAAGCGGTAAATGAGTTAAACTCTTTAAGTTATTTTAGAATTACTTACTATAAGTTAGTTAAGAAGCGGTAAATGAGTTAAACTCTTTAAATTATTTTAGAATTACTTACTATAAGTTTTATACAATTATTAGTTGAGTTGACAAGTTGCAATACTATAGGAATTTAAGTAAAAATGTTTATGAAATATTTTATTTAAATTTTTTTTAATTTTGTTTTTAAGTTATAAAAAGGTAAAACGATAGTGTGGTTGAATATTTGTGGTAATTTTAGAAAATTTTTTAGGGGGTGTATATATTTATGAGGGTTTTTTTGTTGAGAAAATCAGTGATTAGTTGTGGTTTTGATTGTGGAAATATAATTTTGAAGGGTGAAAATGTGTTGTAGGGCTTAAAGAATATTATTAGCAAATTCTTTAAGTTGTTTGTTTAGTTAGTGATATACCTTGGCAAACATATACAATTTATATATTCATCCTTATCATTTTAGATATACATACATATGTTCAGTTGTTGATATGTTAATTGGATTCATTCATTTGTTACTAAGTGCTGCTGCAGTATATTGGATACACTTTCGATTTTATAGCTATTGAAAGTCGGTGAAATCGCTGTATAAATAATACGTTTAATTAAAATAAAAAATGTGCTTAAATATTGCCTAAATGTTTTCATTTAATATTTTATGTTCGTTCTACTTCAATCGCCTTCAAAATAAATGCTTCGTTGAAACACAATGAAATACGTAATAAAACATTTAAGGAGCTATGATTTCATTACTCAAATTAAGCTTAAAGGAATTTGTTTAGCGAAACTTAAGTACCCTTTAGCTAAAGTTACACACATATTAATCGACGTAATATTGGTGTCTTTCTCACATATACAAGCATAAACAGTGTAGAATATACAACCACTTATTTGCTTATTCAATTTACAAAAGCCAAATCAACCGTAACAATACTGATTATGATTTTTCATTAACAATTTCTCACCTGGGATTGTCTTACATTTTGGACTATAACTTTTTTAGTTCTTAGACGATTTTATTGAGTTTCAATACCAAACTAACTAGCTTAATGCTTAACATTCTAAGTGAATATTACTGATTTTGGTTTTGTATTTTTAGCATGAGAGTGTTTTACACACACAATTCGACTAAGAATTAATTAGCAATCATTAATATTAATGTAATTTATATATTTATAATTTTTATTTTATATATTAATAGTTGTTACACATTCATTACTTGTTTCAGTGAAGATTAAAAAAAAAAACAATAATTTAATTTCTCGTAACTCATACAGCAAAACCCTTACTTTCGTAGCCTACAAACTTTGCATTCCTTTGAAAACTCACAAATACAGAAACTTACTTTCATGGCTCATTTATTTAAGCCAATGCAAAAGAATAAAATAAATAGAAAAATGAAATTAGCACAAAGAAAAAGCACAAATTGAAATTAAATTGAAATATGTTTCTGCAATTATAGCCAATTTTTTTTACAACTAAAAAAACCCTCAGAAAAACACTCCAACACATTAAGCAGCAAAAAAAAATCAGCATCAAAAACAATCATAAGCAAACAAATTCATGAGTAAAATTACACTAACTAATGCAGCGAAAAAATTATTACGAAAAAAATAAAACAAAAAAGTCTTCTAAGAAAAAATCCTCAAACATACTCCTTCCATTTCACAACAAATAATAATTTATTTCGCTTAAATTAACAAACCATAAAAGGTTGGCAAAAAAAAAAACCATAAAGAAACGAATCATACAAACTTGACTTTAGCGCTCTTTATTGTTGCAGAGTCTTGCTCAGACACATTTCCACCAAGAAAAAAAAAGAAGAAAAAAAAAAAAACGAAAGAAAAACAGCGAACCGACAGCTACATATATACTTACAACATCTTACATCATACAGCTGGAAATGAAAATTCTTTAAGCTTTTAAAAGGATATTGTTTCTGTTATTGTTGTTGCAGTTTTGTTGTTATATTTTTTTTGTGACTTTCTGCATTTGATGTTGTATGTGTTTTGTGCTGACTGCTTTCTGCCTCCTAGAATTGTTATGTCGTTTATTGCTATTTGGCACAATGGCCTGTTTCTAAAAAAAGTCAGTATTGGTTTTTAATCATAGTTAAATCCCAAAGATCTTTAATGGACGAATGAAATAATTTTGGAACTTGTTTTGTTTTGTAGGAAATAAGAAAGTTGCATTAAAAGTTTATCCATGTAGTCGCTCCATCATTATTAAGTCAGCCATCTGGTAAGCACTTGTTGCTTTGGTGTCACACCTTTTTTCCTTAATCTTTATTCTGCAACGGTCGAATCGATCATTTATTCAGGCTTTGCTTCTTATGAATGATGCAAACTCTGGTATTAAACAAGTAAGAAAGTATAGTCGGTCAAGCCCGACCATTCAATACCCTACACCCAGTATATGTATAAAACAGTTTTTCAGAAATGGGCGTTATATGGGAGATATAACCTATTGTGGAACGATCATCCAAAAATTTAGTGTCATGATGTATGTGAATATAATTATTATATGTGCTAAACTTTATCTCGATATACATAAATACTTTTAAACGATTTATGGAGCTTAAAGTGAATTACAGAGAGGGTCTTATATTGGAGTTTTGACTAATTATGGACCGATTATAATAAAATTGTACCGTATTATTTTTAGACATATAAAATATATTTTCGTTCAATATTATTTCGATACCAACATTTTTGAGAGAGTTATTCTCTTTAAAGTGATTTTCGGAAGTCAGCCTTATATGGGAGCTGCGAGTAATTATGGACCGATCTTCACAAAATTCGTAGATGTGATTTGGCTTTATTTACCACTCATTTGTGATGAAATTTGTTTGGATACTTGCATAATTAAAACATTTATGATTAGTAAATCCCAATTTCGGGAGGACGTTTGTATGGGGGCCAGGTGAAATAATGGACCGGTTTCCACCAGTTTCAATCCCATCCGTCCTTGGGCCGAAGAAATATCACGTACCAAATTTTATCGAAATATCTTTAAAATTGCGACCTGTACTCTGCGCACAAACTTTACATGGACAGCCAGCCAGCCAGTTAGCCAGACGGACGGACGGACATCGTTACATCGACTCAGGAAGTGATGCTGAGTCGATCGGTATAATTTAATATTTCTGGCCGTTACAAACATCAGCACAAATCCAATATACCCTCCCCACTATGGTGGTGTAGAGTATATAATAAACAATTTTTTCGTGAAGATGATCAACAAAGTTGGTGGAAATAAACACTAAAAATTCAAAACAAACAAGAGTTTTTATATTTTTCAAAACGTACCTCAGGCCGAATTAATAAAATTTCGACCTAGAACCTTAATCTTATTAAGCGCGCTAACGACTATATATAATTGCCGTAGTTTGGATATTGTACATCAATCTTAGTAAGTGGTGTAAAGAGCAACCCTGTGATCAACCGATTAAACTCAGAATTTGAACTGTCCGCGTATGCACCCCAAGGGGTAATATGTCTTGGTGTAATTCCATCACCTTCACGCTGTTACAATTCTTGGGAGAGATGGCGACACTGGTGCCATGGGCTTGCACGGGCTCGTAACTGGTTAGAGTTTGATTGTGTTGACCTACGGGTATCGGTTAAAAGCTCCGGGACTTGTCCCTAATTTAACAATTTCGATGCAATTACCCTCATAACTGGTAATTAGTAAGGCCTCTTCTCTCTAGGTGCTGTTTCTGAAACAAAAGAATCATTGATAGTAGCGATGACCCTTAGCGGGAATTGTGACTTTCATGGCATATGTGTGCTGACGATCCGCTGTGGACGGGGTTACATAACCGCCTATGGCAAATGCAGTAATCTCTCGTCCTTGGAATTAGTGATTGGGCAGTGCGATGTCGCTATTGCTGCTTTTCTAGTAATAGTCTTGGGTCATACTAATTGACTAAGCAATGAATGGCAGGGATTATATAGCCCCAGCTCTTTAGCAAGGTGATCGTTGCAGTCATATACGAGAGATTACAAATAGTATATTCGTGGCAAGTTCCTACAAGTATGCCCTTTGCAAGATATGCATTAGTATGCTCTGTTGAGCTGAGTTCACCTGTGTTTAAGGGCGCCCAGAGTTTAGGCCAAAAGGCAGTGTATTTTAGAGTGGTTTCAAAACAAAGTTGTGTCAGTCATCTCCTAGGATTAAAGATAATATAAAAACAATTCTAGATATAATTTTTTTATTTTTTTGCCACCCCTAGAAATACCGCCCTTTTAGTATTTTATTCATAACATTTTGTATACTGGAGTTCATGGCTCTGTAAGGGCTACATTTCTGTCCTGCATCCTGCATGCTGATTGTGTTTTTTATATACAAACTCTAATTTGTTTCACTTATAATAATATTAAAAAGTTTCGTACGTAAACGTTATGTGATTGATGTACAAATAGTCGAATGCGTTTAGATATCTGGTGGCTATGAGTGTTGTTTCAAATTTCCAGTTATCAACACTATAACATACAGTTCAAGTTGGCCAAAGTTTTGTGATTTTACAATATTAGCCCATAGTGTAAGTCTTAAACAACGAAATACTTTCTTTTGAGTGATGATGCTGTTACTTTACCGCTTTTTCTTGTTGCTTTTATTATTGTTTTATTCCAATCTGAGATATTGTTGCTGTTGTTTCGGAAAATTTGATGATTGTAATGGCCTTGATTTTCTTGGCCCCGTTGTTGTTGTTATAATTATAGTCACAGCCACTGCTGTTGCTTTGTTTGTTGTTATTTTCGTTTATAATCTTTTATTTTACGTACTTCTTGGTGATTTATAGCTTTAAATTATTTTCGTTAAGTGTATACGTTTAAAATTTTGTATTTTCATTCTCTGGCTTCCTTTCAATTGTTCCCCCTTATATTTTCGTAAGGATTTTAACAATTTTCTTGCATTCTTTTTGCCACAGTTTTTTTGTGTGTCTTTTTTTCTTAGTTCGTTGGTTAGTGTGTGTGAGATAATTCTTCGAAAAATCATTTGGTTTCTGTTGAACTTGAAAAGTAAAAGAATTTCCTGGCGTTTTCTTTAAATGCTAGAAGAACTCTGTCTTTTTTAAAATATTTTCTTTTTTATATAAATTTTTTTTCTTGGTACTTGGAAGTATCAACGTAAGTAAGTAAGTACATAATACAATTGTTGGCTGGCAGATTATACCACAACAAAAGTACTGAAGAATTTTTGTGTAAAATTTTATATTTGCGGTACGGTTTTTTGGCATTATGTTGCTTATTTTTTTTTTGTGTAGCTGTTTCTTTATTTCCTTTAATATTTTTGTTGTCTATATTTCAATTACGTTTTTTCACAGTATCTTTTTTTTTGTGTATCTGAAATTTTCTTTCTATGCATGAAATACGTTGAAAAGAAATACAAAACTTGTCGCCTGTTTTTTTTTTTTTTTTTTTTGTTTGTACAATTTGTGGTGAAAATCATTAACACAAAGTAAAGTCAAGGCTACACCAGATTATTGAGTTGAATTGAGTTTTGCGGCTGTTGTAGGTGTGCAAGTGTGTTGGTGTTTAGATATTTTTTGTGCGGAAATTTGTAAAATACAGTGGGTTTAACAGCACTAAACTTTGTGAACAATAGGCCCAGCAAAGGCAAAAAAATTCTGTACGTAAAATTAACTGAAATTGTAATATAAAATAAATGAATATTCAGTTAAAAACCGATCTACTTATTATTCATTTAATTTTAACGAAAAGTTCATTTAATTTTAAATGTCAAAAATTCAAGTCCGAATTCCGTAAAATCAACAGAATTTTCAGTTATTTTATGTATTTTAACTACCAAAATATGAACCGCAAATTCCGTAAAATTAACAGAATTTTCAGTTATTTTATGTATTTTAGTTATTAACTAAAATAAAATTTTATATATGTTAGTTATTAACTAAAATAAAATAACTGAAAATAACTTGAAATAATTTTCTAAGGGTCGGTCTATACATAGTCATAGTTCCTGTATAATATCTACATATACATATCTTATATTAAAATTCACATTGACTGTTTGCGAATTATAACATTTAAAATTAAATGAACTTTTTGTTAAAATGAAATGAAAAATAAGTAGATCGGCTTTTAAGTAAATTTTCAGTTATTTTAAATTACAGTTTCATTTTATTTTACATACAAAATACTTTAACGTAAACAACTGTCAATATCAAATGCAACTGAAAATCCGTATTAATGTGCACTTAGTTTTTTGAATAAATGTTAGATTCAGTTAAAAATACATTTTCTTAGAATGTTAAAAATTTAGTTAAAAACAACTACATGGAATACTTCCTGAATAAACTACATTCCGTTACTGTAATAATATTGTGAGTGTACTTATTCTTGAAGCTTTACTTAGACTATGTAAGGATCTGCGATTGAGGAATAACTTGAAAAAAAAAGTAAATACATGCGGTTTTATAGAAATAATTTCTTACCGGTCAACTATTACCTCGGTAATCATCATTTGGTTCTTGTCGAATCATTTATTGATCTCGGAATCCTACTTAAACTTAATACCTCATATAACTTTAACTGTAAACAAGGCTAGAGGTGTCCTTGCTTTTATAAAGCGGTAGGCTAAGGAATTTTGTGATCCATACATAACTAAACAACTGTATGTATCGCTAGTTAAGCTAATACTGGAATATGGATCCATCATATGGGATCCTTATTATGAGATTTATAACGAACAAATTGAGTCCGTGCAAAAACAATTTTTGCTTTTTTGTTTAAGAAGTTTTCAATGGAATTACTCTAATTTACCATCTTATGCGAGCAGATTAAAAAGTCGCCGTATTATGTTAAATGTATGTTCTATGTTGAATATTGTAAATGGAAATATTAATTGTTAATATCTTTTAAAATTTGTAAAATTTAATGTTCCACGTCGTAATTCTCGATACTATAAGCCTTTGCATGTTAAATTCTCTAGTACAAATTATGCTGATGCAGACCCATTTGTTAGAATATGTAGACAATTTAATTATTTATACCAATTTGTTGATTTTGGTCTCAATTCTAGTATGATTAAATGTAAAATTATTGTCTTCCTCAATTGTTAACTTTCTTTTCTATTTATTTTCATATTTCTAATTTGAGTGAATATAAGTTTCGTTAATAGTTAATAGTCTGTAAGGATTTATATTCATAGACTAACTAAATAATAAATAAAAAAACTTAGACTACGATTGAAGCTTAGCTTAGACTTTATAAGGATCTACGATTGAATCTTAACTTAGACTATGTAAGGATCTAAGATTAGGGCTTGACTTAGACTACGATTGAAGCTTAGCTTAGACTTTATAAGGATCTACTTTCGAATCTTAACTCTGACTATGTAAGGATTTAGGATTTAAGCATAACTTAGACTACGATTGAAACTTAGCTTAGACTATGTAAAGATCTGCGATTGAAGTTTATCTTAGGCTATGTCTATATCTACGATTACAGCTTAATCTAAGATTAAAGCCACACTAACGCTATATGCTACATTTACCCATATTCCTCCGTTTCACACTTTGAAACCACTGTGACTTATTCTGAACTTGGCATTCATACTACTTGTAAATGTGTCCTTTACAAAAAGTCCTTGTAAACGCTGGGTGCAATGCATCATAAAACAAATGTGTAAAAGTGCGTAAGGCAAATTTTGTGATTACTTAATATCTGACAACATACAAAAATGTGAAATAAAAAAAAACTGAAAAAGCACTACTTTGTGAGTTAGATGTAAAAACCACCAGGCAACCGAAGCACACACAAAAGACTGCTGGTTAGAATGCTAAAATGAAAAGATGAGTACGGGTATTTTATTATATGTTGCTGTTGTCAAGTTTTCACATTCATTTATTAAAAACCTTGAATTTTTCTACAAGTGTTAAAGCAAAATTAGCCTGTTTGACAAATTAATTATTTTAAAAGTGTGCGTTTTGTTGCCTTTTATGCTATTAACTGTCAGAGCCTTTTGTATTTTTTTGCTGGCTTGTATTTCTGCTTTAAATTAATTAAAGCTACGAAATATTTTCATAGAAAAGAATTTTTAGCAAAGAGTCTAGTTTGGTTGATGGTACGTTTTTGAAGGGAAATATTTAATAAATGTTAATAATATTTATAAGATTTTGCTTTACGGAGCTGATAATAAATAATCATTCATCAAAATAAGTGTCTTTTGGAATGAATTTAAGTGAAATATTAAAAAAAAAATATGTTCCAGAAATTATTTATTGCCCTGGGGTATTTATAGGATCTTGTAAATGTAGCTCAACTTGGGCCACATAAAGATATAAAAATTATTCTAAACTTGGATTGCTGGCGTTTACCTATGACTAAAGCTAAACTTTGGTCACGATTGAAGAATTGACACCAAACTTAGTGCTCATAATGTCCTATAATTAAAGCTAAACTTAAAGACTCACGATTGAAGTCAAACTTAGTCTACATGAACACTCAAGATTAAAGTAAAACTTAGTCTACTTAAAGACTCACGATTGAAGCTAAACCTATACTTCATAGAGACCCATGATTGAAGATAAACTTAGTTTACTTAAGACTCACTATTAATGCCAAACCTAATTCATAAGTAAAAACGATTGTAGCTGTATTAAAAATGTAGACTAGTCTACATAAAGAACCTGTAAAACTAATCTTAAGCTACACAAAGACCCGCGATTGAAACTAAAGGCAGTTATCGCAAAGGCCTATGAATGAAGCTATACCAAGTCTTCAAAGACTCACGATTACAGCTAAACATTTAAACTAATTTATTCTATTTTAATAATATAATAACTACCAACATTTTGTTTGTACATATGTATGTCCGTTGTAGTGTTGTGTTTTTAGCAATTACTCAACAATATGCCAAACAAACATTTCTCCGGTATTTATTGCTCGCGATTATTTTGTTTAATCGGTTTTTTGTTTTACAATTGATTTCAAAATTCATCAAATTGTTTAACATTTATGAATGGATAAAAGTGAAAATCAATCAAACGTCATGTACAATAACAATTACAAGGCAGCTATTTTCAATAGAAAAAAACACGTTAGTAATTATAATTGAAAAATGTTTAAAATCGATTTAGTTAGTGAGCTGAATGTAAAATGATGTTTATTAATAATTTAATATTTTCAATGTAAAACGTTGAACAGATACCCAGTGGGAAATTTTATACTGATGCTGACAAATAGAAATCCTGACTTCTTAGTCTGCAACAATTGGTCAAATATCAACAATTATCTGTCCTAATAGTCACTCTAAAAGAGATAGCTGCAATTACTCAACCCAACTAGAAAAGGCAGTCTACATATAAGTCCGTTCTTAGTGGTTGTTGACTCATACTTTGAAATATAACGAATTTATTATATGGAGCTGCTCATTCTAAATACCTGTAAATAAAAGTTAAAAGTGACTACAATCTATATTACTTACAGACACTTAAGTGATAATTGACTTCACACTTGATTACCTGGGATGTCTAAGGTAACCAAGGGCCTTGTCTTATATTTGTCAATTTAACCAACAATTTATAAATAGAGAACAGTCACTTAATTACTTAGACATTAGTGGAAATGTAAAGTATTCACCAAAAAGTTCTAATTGGTAATATATTAATTTTACTATTTACCCTTTTAAATTGAAAAAGTCTCCTGTACGAATGTACATAAATGTCAGGCAGATATTTAGTTGATTGCGGCATAAAATAAATACTAATAATTATAACGTGTAAAATTAGTTGTAATTTCGCTGACAATTATAATGAAATACAGATTTTTATATTTACATTCAATTTATGGAGAAAATTTGGTGAAAATTTATAACAATTTCATCAATACAAAGCTAATAAAATGAAATTTATATTCATCAATATTTTAAGTAAATATTTTATTATATCATTTTGTATTTTATTGACAGGAAATCATAATAAATGTTGCAACGGTTGCTTTTTTTTTTTTTGGTAATAAGATACAACAAATTGTGATGGCTTACCAAGAAGCAAATATAATTTGCCTGGTCATCAATTAACTTGACAGATACGTTTAGATTTCCATTTTTTAACCAAAAGTCTGCAGATTAATATTAAGTGTTTTTTGGAAATTCCAACGTTTTAATAAAGACATTACTTTTTGTTACTGTTGAAATGTTTGACTAATAACATTAGGTAAATTCACGGAGACCCGCGATTGAAGTTAAACTTGAACTTCATAAAGACCCGTGATTGAGCATAACTTAGTCTTCCTTAAGACTGTTGATTGAAGCCAAACTTAGTCTACCTAAAGATACACGATTGAAGCTAAACTTAGTCTACTTAAAGATCCATGATTGAAGCTAAACTTAGACTTCATATATACCCTTTATTGAAGCTATATTCTTAGACTTTATAAAGAACCACGATTGAAACTAAAATTGGACTACCTAAAGACACGATTAAAGCTAAACTTAGAGTTCATAAAGACCCGCGATTGCAGCTAAACTTAGACTTCATAAAGACTCAGGATTGAAGCTAAACTTATAATTCATTAAGAACCACGATTAAAGCTAAACTTAGACTACATAAAGAACCACGATTGAAGTTAAACTTAGACGTAATAAAGACCTGTGATTGCAGCTAAACTTAGACTTAATAAAAACCTGTGATTGCAGCTAAACTTAGACTTTACAAAGACCCGCGATTGAAGCTAAACTTAGACTTCATAAAGATCCGTGATTGGAGCTAAACTTAGAGTTCATAAAGAATCACGATTGGAGACTGGAGATTGGAGACTTCATAAAGAACCACGATTGAAGCTGTACCTAGACTTTATAAAGACCCACGACTGAAGCTAAACTTTAAGTGGTATTATTGATTCCGCACAGAAAGGAAAACTAAGCGGAAAGAAATATCGATCGATATGTAAAATGTAATAATTCATTCCTGTGGCATGCTGCAATACTGCCTGTGTAGAGATGATACCGCAAAAAGGAAAAATACCGCAGAAACGGAATGAGTAATTTCAAATTATGCTTCCGCACAAAAAAATTCTTTCTGCAATTGCGGAACGGAATGAATAATTCGATCCTTTGTCTATACAAAGACCTAAGATGAAGCTGAACTGACAACCATTGTTAATAAGGCCAGAACTTAGACAACAACAATGTAGTAAGAAATACCTTGACAATTTATAACTGGCAGACAGTTTTACAAACTAAATGCCTGCCACAAATCAATAAGAAACTGAACAAAATCACACACTTAAAGATTTATTATTTTAAATAAATAAAATGCTCTATGGTCCATTTACTACATGCCAAGAAAATCTCTTGAGTGTTATCTGAATCAAAACTAAACTTGTATAAATGTGTGAAATTTCACTACATTTTTATATATCCAGCTGTTTTTCTTCTAATTATGTATTTGGATTCCCTTTATGCCTAATTTTAGGCTTTTAGACAGTAAATTGTTTTAAATAAAAATGCCAACCATTAGATCAGCTCAAACAATCAATCTATCAATCAAACGTTTAGCAAGTTAACAAAAATTGATAGATTGAAACGATCCGGATTTTGGTACATGCTGTCATGTACAGGTCTCAAGTGCACCAAGTACTTTTATTTAAATGTGTTTTACATTCTAAATAGTAAAAGTTGAATTTATTGGCAATGCGAACTGATGCGAAAAATAAATTTGGAAAATTATAGCAACATTGTAATACAATATTAAATACATACACTTTTTCTCCACCTCTTCAATCAAATTTGTTTAACAACTATTTATATTTTGTAAATAGATTGGCAGACTTTGTATAGTACCCGGGGGTGTAATTACTATTTCAATCAATTTGTTAATTAAATATGTAGTAGATAAAGCCATCTGCTGGAGCAATAAAGTAAAAATGAAATATGATAAAAATCAATCAGTTTATTTATGTATGTATATGTTAACATGTATTGGAGAGGTTTGTTTTTCGAGCTAAGAACTTAAGAACTCAATTGAAACATTTTTAATAAACCATTGATAAATATGTTATAAATGCTAGATTTTAATTCTAGAATTTTGTAAATAACTTCAGATCTTAAATTTATGAGATTGAAGATAAATTTGTGAGCTAAAGATCTGGACATTCATACATTCGTATTGCCGCTCAGATAGTACTGATGCTTTAACATGACTTTGGATTCCTTGGCCTATAAGGCGGTGTTTGGAGTTTATTTGAAGACATACTGTGGCATTTCTTTAACAAATTGTAACATTTCCACTGAGTATCAATCACACTGGTGCAACATAGTTAATCATTGAGTTATCAATCAATAGTATTGTAGGTAGCAAGGTTTCTTTATGGTTTGAGCAACTTGTTCCTTTTTATTATGCAAGATGTGTGCTGAGGAGATCAAAATGGTATCAAAAGTTACATCCAAGATTTTATTCTTGCTTAATTCCATGAACAATTGCCAGTCCCACAGATAATGCACTATCTATCTCTTATGCAGGATTAGTATCCTGTAAGTGAGTGTTGTGTTGTATGTCTTTAAAACATTGTTCAGTGTTATCACATAGAAAAAGATCCTTGAAACTAAAATATATTTTAAACTTATTCAAAATCAAAATTTTCTATCGAAAGAAGTTGAATTTCACTCTCTGTTTTACTACAAATTGTGTCTATTTTAATCATAATTTTATTCGAGCATTTTACACCCTTAACAAAGCTATGTAGCTGCCCAAATAAAGGCGTTTGTCTATAAAAAAAAAACCTTCCAGTGTCTCGAGTGTGGAAGGGAGTGATTGAGCAGGACAATCTTCTCCTTATTCTGTTAACTTACATTCATAATTTATTATTATATTCGTTATCCTGGTGTGCAATCACAAGCAGTGGCCCAAGTTGAGCCGGTAGTGTTCGCTTGACAAACGACATTTATAATAGTGATCTGCTATACAAATCTGGTATATCTCGCGCCTGATTTTCAATCTCCAATTGGATGTCTTATTGACACGCCAAATAGAAAGCTTTAATGCTGTTTGTCTATTAGTATACTCGTATATCAGGATCTCGTGCCAGTACAAACGCAATCTTAATTACGTCATTTACACAGACGAAATATATTCACAGACACTGCAACTTTTCTGGAAAGGATAGCAGTTGAGTGGCTAAATATTGTTACAGAAATATGTTAGACAGGTTTGCGTCCTACGCTGCTACTCTGGAATGTCCTGGATTTTACAGGGTAATCTCAACGACTCTGATTCCGCAGACGACATATGTATTCCTTCTTGTCTACAAACATTCCGTCGTATTCGGATTGGTGGTTGCTGTGCAGAAAACGAAACTCATTGGTGTCTTGTCATATTAATTCGAAGAAATATTAATTAACATTGTAATCTCATTTTGCCATCTGGGCAGTTTCGTCTGCCGAAGATACATATAAATTGCCTTAAAAATAATAGTCGCGCCTACAGCTCCTTTGAGTAGATTTGGAGGTCAACACACAGAAATCTAAGAGTTAAAAAAATAGAATATTCAACGCGAGCATTAAATCAGTGGTCTTATACAAAACTTGGAACGGATTTATTTATCTGTTGCTGGTGAAAAATCTTCCACGTATTTTGTTTAAATACTGTCCACAACGGAACTTTTTGGATAATAACAAATAAAAAGAACGCGTGTATTCGGCGCCACAATTAACGACAATATTAGTCGTAAATTTATTGATTGGATTCCGCAAGGAAGCCTCAGCACAGGACGATTGTCAAAAACATGGAAAAGAATTATGAAAGCAGGTTACATTTGTCTATGAATAAACCAAAGTGAAACGAGTTTGTTATGGCAACTACGGCGAAATATATAAATATTTCCGTTTTCATGCTACTG
The DNA here is from genome assembly GCA_950370525.1 of Bellardia bayeri. Classification (NCBI taxonomy): domain Eukaryota; kingdom Metazoa; phylum Arthropoda; class Insecta; order Diptera; family Calliphoridae; genus Bellardia; species Bellardia bayeri. Next base: position 68,776,688 of record OX493265.1, read on the forward strand.
AAGGGTTAATTTCCGTTACTAATTTGTTTCCTCAACCATGTTGTTTTTAGTCCAATGTTGTTTTCCTATATTTAAGCATAATTTTGATATATTTACTTTATCATCATATTTATTGTTATTGAATATTATTTATTACAATCGATTACAAAGAAAAATATATAGAAAATGTAACCATTTGTATGCTGACCTTTTTTTAAGCAGATGGTGCAATTTTTCTTGTTGCTTTCTCCTAGATAAATAAGCTGATTTCCTCAAAAAAAAAGTAATAATAATAAATACTCTACTACACCATTTCAAATAGTATTTCAGCATTTTATAATTGTATTGCAGAATTTTCCATTTGTATTTCAGGAAACTTCATATGCATTTCTATTAGACATTTTTGAAATAAAATTCTAAATTTCTGAATTACAATTGGAAGTGATGTAGTAATTACTTAGTTAAAGTTAAAATAACTAAACAATTTGAAAACAAGTACAAAAGTATAGTCGGTCAAGCCCGTCCAAATAATACCCTGTCAAGAAATAGTGTTTCAGAAATGGGCGCTATATGGAAGCTATGTCTTATTATTGACCGATCATCCATATATGTATTGTTCATGTGGTGTGACTGCTGTGCATATAAATATTGTTGTGTTAAATTTTATCTGGATGTAAACACTTTAAAAAGATTTATACTTGTTAGAGATGTTCGAAGGAGGTCTTACGAGGGCGGTTCGGAAACTTCTTAGTCTAGAACAGAAGTTAGTGTTTTGGAAACTTCCATCTGTGGTATGAACGCACGTTAAATTTCTTTTCGATCTGCTTCATATAGAAACAGGTGTTCAAAAAAAAAACGCAATGCAAAAATTAGAAATTCGTGGGGTGTCATTAAATATTTAAATAAAAAAAGTTTATCGAGACAAGAAATTTATAGTGATATTGTGAATGTGTTAGGAGAAAGTGCTCCTTCATATGCCACAGTAAAAAATTGGGTTGCTGAATTTGAACGTGGTCGTACAAGCAGAGGATGAACCACGTAGTGGACGTCCAATAACAGCTACAACTACAGAAATTGTAGCCAAAGTACATGATATGGTATCAAATGATGGATGAATAAAAAAGCGTGAAATAGCTAATATCATGGGCATCTCAAATGATCGAGTCCATTTAATTTTGCATGAAGAACTACAGATGAGAAAGCTTTCTGCTTCTGATAGGTGCCGCATTTGTTAACAGTCGACCGATAACACATAATAATGAAAATTGCTCAAGCTTTTTTTTGATCGTTTTAAGAAAAATAAAATTTATTTTAAGCGTCGCTTCATAACTGTGGATGAGACATGAATGAATCCACCACTATACTCCAGAGACAAAAGAACAATCCAAGCAATGAACTGAAGCCGGAGGAGGGCACTTCCAAAGAAGGCAAAAACAATTCAATCGGCTGGTAAGGTTATGGCAACGGTTTTTTGGGACTTCAAAGGTATTTTATTGATTGACTATCTTGAAAAGGGTAAAAAAATAAATTCAGAGTACTATTGCAACATTTTGGATCATTTGACCACCCACCTTGTTCTCCTGATTTAGCTCCCAGTGACATTTACCTGTTCCCAAATCTTAAAAATTCCTAGTTGGCAAGCGTTTTACCTCCAACGAAGATGCAATTACAGTTGTTAGCCTCTATTTTGAAGACGGAAAACTATTTTAATCAAGGGATAGAATTCAGGAGATTATATTGAAAAATAAAAATGTTTTTGAAAAACTAACCATTCTCTTTCTGTGCTAGGCTAAGAAGTTTCCAAAGCGCCCTCGTATATGGGAGCTACGACTAAGGACTATCATCATAAAATTGAACGAAATGATTTGTGTATACATGAAATATATTTGTGTTAAATATTATTTGGATACCAGCATTTTTAACAGAGTTATGCTCTTTAAAGTGATTTTCGGAAGAACTTATTTTTAGAGAAATTTGTTTGAATATGTGCATAAATCAAACATAAATTACCGATAAAACCGTATTTCCGGTGGACATTTCTTTGGGATCTAGGTAAAATAATGGACCGATTTCCACCTATTTTAATCCCAATCATCATTGGGGCGAAAAAAATATTGTACCTACCAAATTTTATTAAAATATCTTCAAAATTGCGTCCTGCACTCTGCACACAGGGTTTACAGCCAGCCAGCCAGACGGAAGGACGGACGGACAGCTTTAAATCGACTCAGTGACTCCGATGCGATCGGTATACATTTAGGTAGATGTAGGACATAAGTACAAATCCAATACATCCTCCCCACTGAGTGGTGTAGGGTATGAATATTCCGATTTAATTTAAATATAATTAAGAGTTATTACTAGGGCTAAGATTTTCATGCACTTGATATTATATGAATTGAAAATATGCGGTTAAAATATGCACTAAAAAATCCAAAAAAATGCACTAAAAAAATCCAAAATATGCAGTAAAACTTTAAAATTTTCAATAAAAAAAAAGTTTTTTTTAATTTTATTAAAAAAAAAAAATTTAGTCTATTGTTATTTAAACGTAAATCTTTTAAAAACAAAAACAACTAATTTAAATTTTTGTTTGTATAAACATGTGTGTGAAGATAAATATGCCGAGTTAAATATGTGTTGAAGTAACGACTAATGAAAATTCACTTAAACAATTTTGGACTTCTATGAGGGATTTTGGCCAAAGTGGCCAAATGGAGCAAAGGCATGCATAACCACTATATAGGATATGTGCGCAACGGGAACAGCTATCAGATGCTGTTTTTGGAATTCCAGAATTGAATTTGTGAAATTTTTTACAAACTTTTGAAAATTCACTTAAACAATTTTGGATTTTGGCCAAAGTGGCCAAATGGAGCAAAGGCATGCATAACTTAAATCGGTAAATACTGCGTTTTTCGGGAAAATAAGCAACCTCTGTGATCACCTATATTTTTGGCCAAAAATCAATTTTTCAGGGGAATTTTCACAAAAAACTTTAAACCTTAATATCTCGGTAAATACTGTGTTTTTCAAGAAAATAAGCAAAATCTGTGATCACCTATATTTTTGGCCAAAAATCAATTTTTTCAGGAGAATTTTCAAAAAAACTTTGAAAATCATATTTTTTGGCCAAAAATCAATTTTTTCAGGAGAATTTTCAAAAAAACTTTAAACCTTAATATCTCGGTAAATACTGCGTTTTTGGGGAAAATAAGCAAAATCTGTGATCACTTATATTTTTGGCCAAAAATCAATTTTTCAGGGGAATTTTCAACAAAAAAAAAACTTTAAACCTTAATATCTCGGTAAATACTGCGTTTTTGGGGGAAAATAAGCAAAATCTGTGATCACCTATATTTTTGGCCAAAAATCAATTTTTCATAAAAAACTTTAAACCTTAATATCTCGGTAAATACTGCGTTTTTCGAGAAAATAAGCAAAATCTGTGATCACCTATATTTTTGACCAAAATCACTTTTTCAGGGGAATTTTCAAAAAAAACTTTAAACCTTAATATCTCGGTAAATACTGCGTTTTTCGAGAAAATAAGCAAAATCTGTGATCACCTATATTTTTGACCAAAATCACTTTTTCAGGGGAATTTTCAAAAAAAACTTTAAACCTTAATATCTCGGTAAATACTGCGTTTTTCGAGAAAATAAGCAAAATCTGTGATCACCTATATTTTTGACCAAAATCACTTTTTCAGGGGAATTTTCAAAAAAAACTTTAAACCTTAATATCTCGGTAAATACTGCGTTTTTCGAGAAAATAAGCAAAATCTGTGATCACCTATATTTTTGACCAAAATCAATTTTTCAGGGGAATTTTCAAAAAAAACTTTAAACCTTAATATCTCGGTAAATACTGCGTTTTTCGAGAAAATAAGCAAAATCTGTGATCACCTATATTTTTGGCCAAAAATCAATTTTTCAGGGGAATTTTCATAAAAAACTTTAAACCTTAATATCTCGGTAAATACTGCGTTTTTCGAGAAAATAAGCAAAATCTGTGATCACCTATATTTTTTGGCCAAAAATCAATTTTTTCAGGAGAATTTTCAAAAAAAAACTTTGAAAATCATATTTTTTGCCCAAAAATCAATTTTTCAGGGGAATTTAAAAAAAAACTTTAAACCTTAATATCTCGGTAAATACTGCGTTTTTCGAGAAAATAAGCAAAATCTGTGATCACCTATATTTTTGGCCAAAAATAAATTTTTCAGGGGAATTTTCATAAAAAACTTTAAACCTTAATATCTCGGTAAATACTGCGTTTTTCGAGAAAATAAGCAAAATCTGTGATCGCCTATATTTTTGCCCAAAAATCAATTTTTCAGGGGAATTTTCAAAAAAAAACTTTAAACCTTAATATCTCGGTAAATACTGCGTTTTTCGAGAAAATAAGCAAAATCTGTGATCACCTATATTTTTGGCCAAAAATCAATTTTTCAGGGGAATTTTCATAAAAAACTTTAAACCTTAATATCTCGGTAAATACTGCGTTTTTCGAGAAAATAAGCAAAATCTGTGATCACCTATATTTTTGACCAAAATCAATTTTTCAGGGGAATTTTCAAAAAAAACTTTAAACCTTAATATCTCGGTAAATACTGCGTTTTTCGAGAAAATAAGCAAAATCTGTGATCACCTATATTTTTGCCCGAAAATCAATTTTTCAGGGGAATTTTCAAAAAAAACTTTAAACCTTAATATCTCGGTAAATACTGCGTTTTTCGAGAAAATAAGCAAAATCTGTGATCACCTATATTTTTGCCCGAAAATCAATTTTTCAGGGGAATTTTCAAAAAAAACTTTAAACCTTAATATCTCGGTAAATACTGCGTTTTTCGAGAAAATAAGCAAAATCTGTGATCACCTATATTTTTGCCCGAAAATCAATTTTTCAGGGGAATTTTCAAAAAAAACTTTAAACCTTAATATCTCGGTAAATACTGCGTTTTTCGAGAAAATAAGCAAAATCTGTGATCACCTATATTTTTGCCCGAAAATCAATTTTTCAGGGGAATTTTCAAAAAAAACTTTAAACCTTAATATCTCGGTAAATACTGCGTTTTTCGAGAAAATAAGCAAAATCTGTGATCACCTATATTTTTGGCCAAAAATCTATTTTTCAGGGGAATTTTCAAAAAAAACTTTAAACCTTAATATCTCGGTAAATACTGCGTTTTTCGAGAAAATAAGCAAAATCTGTGATCACCTATTTTTTTGCCCAAAAATCAATTTTTCAGGGGAATTTTCAAAAAAAACTTTAAACCTTAATATCTCGGTAAATACTGCGTTTTTCGAGAAAATAAGCAAAATCTGTGATCACCTATATTTTTGGCCAAAAATCTATTTTTCAGGGGAATTTTCATAAAAAACTTTAAACCTTAATATCTCGGTAAATACTGCGTTTTTCGAGAAAATAAGCAAAATCTGTGATCACCTATATTTTTGACCAAAATCAATTTTTCAGGGGAATTTTCATAAAAAACTTTAAACCTTAATATCTCGGTAAATACTGCGTTTTTCGAGAAAATAAGCAAAATCTGTGATCAGCTATATTTTTGACCAAAATCAATTTTTCAGGGGAATTTTCAAAAAAAACTTTAAACCTTAATATCTCGGTAAATACTGCGTTTTTCGAGAAAATAAGCAAAATCTGTGATCACCTATATTTTTGGCCAAAAATCTATTTTTCAGGGGAATTTTCAAAAAAAACTTTAAACCTTAATATCTCGGTAAATACTGCGTTTTTCGAGAAAATAAGCAAAATCTGTGATCACCTATATTTTTGCCCGAAAATCAATTTTTCAGGGGAATTTTCAAAAAAAACTTTAAACCTTAATATCTCGGTAAATACTGCGTTTTTCGAGAAAATAAGCAAAATCTGTGATCACCTATATTTTTGCCCGAAAATCAATTTTTCAGGGGAATTTTCAAAAAAAACTTTAAACCTTAATATCTCGGTAAATACTGCGTTTTTCGAGAAAATAAGCAAAATCTGTGATCACCTATATTTTTGGCCAAAAATCAATTTTTCAGGGGAATTTTCATAAAAAACTTTAAACCTTAATATCTCGGTAAATACTGCGTTTTTCGAGAAAATAAGCAAAATCTGTGATCACCTATATTTTTGCCCAAAAATCAATTTTTCAGGGGAATTTTCAAAAAAAACTTTAAACCTTAATATCTCGGTAAATACTGCGTTTTTCGAGAAAATAAGCAAAATCTGTGATCACCTATATTTTTGGCCAAAAATCTATTTTTCAGGGGAATTTTCATAAAAAACTTTAAACCTTAATATCTCGGTAAATACTGCGTTTTTCGAGAAAATAAGCAAAATCTGTGATCACCTATATTTTTGGCCAAAAATCTATTTTTCAGGGGAATTTTCATAAAAAACTTTAAACCTTAATATCTCGGTAAATACTGCGTTTTTCGAGAAAATAAGCAAAATCTGTGATCACCTATATTTTTGGCCAAAAATCTATTTTTCAGGGGAATTTTCATAAAAAACTTTAAACCTTAATATCTCGGTAAATACTGCGTTTTTCGAGAAAATAAGCAAAATCTGTGATCACCTATATTTTTGGCCAAAAATCTATTTTTCAGGGGAATTTTCATAAAAAACTTTAAACCTTAATATCTCGGTAAATACTGCGTTTTTCGAGAAAATAAGCAAAATCTGTGATCAGCTATATTTTTGACCAAAATCAATTTTTCAGGGGAATTTTCAAAAAAAACTTTAAACCTTAATATCTCGGTAAATACTGCGTTTTTCGAGAAAATAAGCAAAATCTGTGATCAGCTATATTTTTGACCAAAATCAATTTTTCAGGGGAATTTTCAAAAAAAACTTTAAACCTTAATATCTCGGTAAATACTGCGTTTTTCGAGAAAATAAGCAAAATCTGTGATCACCTATATTTTTGGCCAAAAATCTATTTTTCAGGGGAATTTTCAAAAAAAACTTTAAACCTTAATATCTCGGTAAATACTGCGTTTTTCGAGAAAATAAGCAAAATCTGTGATCACCTATATTTTTGGCCAAAAATCAATTTTTCAGGGGAATTTTCATAAAAAACTTTAAACCTTAATATCTCGGTAAATACTGCGTTTTTCGAGAAAATAAGCAAAATCTGTGATCACCTATATTTTTGACCAAAATCACTTTTTCAGGGGAATTTTCAAAAAAAACTTTAAACCTTAATATCTCGGTAAATACTGCGTTTTTCGAGAAAATAAACAAAATCTGTGATCACCTATATTTTTGGCCAAAAATCTATTTTTCAGGGGAATTTTCATAAAAAACTTTAAACCTTAATATCTTGGTAAATACTGCGTTTTTCGAGAAAATAAGCAAAATCTGTGATCACCTATATTTTTGACCAAAATCACTTTTTCAGGGGAATTTTCAAAAAAAACTTTAAACCTTAATATCTCGGTAAATACTGCGTTTTTCGAGAAAATAAGCAAAATCTGTGATCACCTATATTTTTGGCCAAAAATCAATTTTTCAGGGGAATTTTCATAAAAAACTTTAAACCTTAATATCTCGGTAAATACTGCGTTTTTCGAGAAAATAAGCAAAATCTGTGATCACCTATATTTTTGACCAAAATCAATTTTTCAGGGGAATTTTCAAAAAAAACTTTAAACCTTAATATCTCGGTAAATACTGCGTTTTTCGAGAAAATAAGCAAAATCTGTGATCACCTATATTTTGGCCAAAAATCAATTTTTCAGGGGAATTTTCATAAAAAACTTTAAACCTTAATATCTCGGTAAATACTGCGTTTTTCGAGAAAATAAGCAAAATCTGTGATCACCTATATTTTTGCCCAAAAATCAATTTTTCAGGGGAATTTTCAAAAAAAACTTTAAACCTTAATATCTCGGTAAATACTGCGTTTTTCGAGAAAATAAGCAAAATCTGTGATCACCTATATTTTTGGCCAAAAATCTATTTTTCAGGGGAATTTTCATAAAAAACTTTAAACCTTATTATCTCGGTAAATACTGCGTTTTTCGAGAAAATAAGCAAAATCTGTGATCACCTATATTTTTGACCAAAATCAATTTTTCAGGGGAATTTTCATAAAAAACTTTAAACCTTAATATCTCGGTAAATACTGCGTTTTTCGAGAAAATAAGCAAAATCTGTGATCAGCTATATTTTTGACCAAAATCAATTTTTCAGGGGAATTTTCAAAAAAAACTTTAAACCTTAATATCTCGGTAAATACTGCGTTTTTCGAGAAAATAAGCAAAATCTGTGATCACCTATATTTTTGGCCAAAAATCTATTTTTCAGGGGAATTTTCAAAAAAAACTTTAAACCTTAATATCTCGGTAAATACTGCGTTTTTCGAGAAAATAAGCAAAATCTGTGATCACCTATATTTTTGCCCAAAAATCAATTTTTCAGGGGAATTTTCAAAAAAAACTTTAAACCTTAATATCTCGGTAAATACTGCGTTTTTCGAGAAAATAAGCAAAATCTGTGATCACCTATATTTTTGACCAAAATCACTTTTTCAGGGGAATTTTCAAAAAAAACTTTAAACCTTAATATCTCGGTAAATACTGCGTTTTTCGAGAAAATAAGCAAAATCTGTGATCACCTATATTTTTGGCCAAAAATCAATTTTTCAGGGGAATTTTCATAAAAAACTTTAAACCTTAATATCTCGGTAAATACTGCGTTTTTCGAGAAAATAAGCAAAATCTGTGATCACCTATATTTTTGACCAAAATCACTTTTTCAGGGGAATTTTCAAAAAAAACTTTAAACCTTAATATCTCGGTAAATACTGCGTTTTTCGAGAAAATAAGCAAAATCTGTGATCACCTATATTTTTGACCAAAATCACTTTTTCAGGGGAATTTTCAAAAAAAACTTTAAACCTTAATATCTCGGTAAATACTGCGTTTTTCGAGAAAATAAGCAAAATCTGTGATCACCTATATTTTTGGCCAAAAATCAATTTTTCAGGGGAATTTTCATAAAAAACTTTAAACCTTAATATCTCGGTAAATACTGCGTTTTTCGAGAAAATAAGCAAAATCTGTGATCACCTATATTTTTGACCAAAATCACTTTTTCAGGGGAATTTTCAAAAAAAACTTTAAACCTTAATATCTCGGTAAATACTGCGTTTTTCGAGAAAATAAGCAAAATCTGTGATCACCTATATTTTTGGCCAAAAATCAATTTTTCAGGGGAATTTTCATAAAAAACTTTAAACCTTAATATCTCGGTAAATACTGCGTTTTTCGAGAAAATAAGCAAAATCTGTGATCACCTATATTTTTGACCAAAATCACTTTTTCAGGGGAATTTTCAAAAAAAAACTTTAAACCTTAATATCTCGGTAAATACTGCGTTTTTCGAGAAAATAAGCAAAATCTGTGATCACCTATATTTTTGGCCAAAAATCAATTTTTCAGGGGAATTTTCATAAAAAACTTTAAACCTTAATATCTCGGTAAATACTGCGTTTTTCGAGAAAATAAGCAAAATCTGTGATCACCTATATTTTTGACCAAAATCACTTTTTCAGGGGAATTTTCAAAAAAAAACTTTAAACCTTAATATCTCGGTAAATACTGCGTTTTTCGAGAAAATAAGCAAAATCTGTGATCACCTATATTTTTGGCCAAAAATCAATTTTTCAGGGGAATTTTCATAAAAAACTTTAAACCTTAATATCTCGGTAAATACTGCGTTTTTCGAGAAAATAAGCAAAATCTGTGATCACCTATATTTTTGACCAAAATCACTTTTTCAGGGGAATTTTCAAAAAAAACTTTAAACCTTAATATCTCGGTAAATACTGCGTTTTTCGAGAAAATAAGCAAAATCTGTGATCACCTATATTTTTGGCCAAAAATCAATTTTTCAGGGGAATTTTCATAAAAAACTTTAAACCTTAATATCTCGGTAAATACTGCGTTTTTCGAGAAAATAAGCAAAATCTGTGATCACCTATATTTTTGACCAAAATCACTTTTTCAGGGGAATTTTCAAAAAAAACTTTAAACCTTAATATCTCGGTAAATACTGCGTTTTTCGAGAAAATAAGCAAAATCTGTGATCACCTATATTTTTGACCAAAATCACTTTTTCAGGGGAATTTTCAAAAAAAACTTTAAACCTTAATATCTCGGTAAATACTGCGTTTTTCGAGAAAATAAGCAAAATCTGTGATCACCTATATTTTTGCCCAAAAATCAATTTTTCAGGGGAATTTTCAAAAAAAACTTTAAACCTTAATATCTCGGTAAATACTGCGTTTTTCGAGAAAATAAGCAAAATCTGTGATCACCTATATTTTTGGCCAAAAATCTATTTTTCAGGGGAATTTTCATAAAAAACTTTAAACCTTAATATCTCGGTAAATACTGCGTTTTTCGAGAAAATAAGCAAAATCTGTGATCACCTATATTTTTGACCAAAATCAATTTTTCAGGGGAATTTTCATAAAAAACTTTAAACCTTAATATCTCGGTAAATACTGCGTTTTTCGAGAAAATAAGCAAAATCTGTGATCAGCTATATTTTTGACCAAAATCAATTTTTCAGGGGAATTTTCAAAAAAAACTTTAAACCTTAATATCTCGGTAAATACTGCGTTTTTCGAGAAAATAAGCAAAATCTGTGATCACCTATATTTTTGGCCAAAAATCTATTTTTCAGGGGAATTTTCAAAAAAAACTTTAAACCTTAATATCTCGGTAAATACTGCGTTTTTCGAGAAAATAAGCAAAATCTGTGATCACCTATATTTTTGCCCAAAAATCAATTTTTCAGGGGAATTTTCAAAAAAAACTTTAAACCTTAATATCTCGGTAAATACTGCGTTTTTCGAGAAAATAAGCAAAATCTGTGATCACCTATATTTTTGGCCAAAAATCAATTTTTTCAGGAGAATTTTCAAAAAAAAACTTTGAAAATCATATTTTTTGCCCAAAAATCAATTTTTCAGGGGAATTTTCAAAAAAAAACTTTAAACCTTAATATCTCGGTAAATACTGCGTTTTTCGAGAAAATAAGCAAAATCTGTGATCACCTATATTTTTGGCCAAAAATCTATTTTTCAGGGGAATTTTCATAAAAAACTTTAAACCTTAATATCTCGGTAAATACTGCGTTTTTCGAGAAAATAAGCAAAATCTGTGATCACCTATATTTTTGACCAAAATCAATTTTTCAGGGGAATTTTCATAAAAAACTTTAAACCTTAATATCTCGGTAAATACTGCGTTTTTCGAGAAAATAAGCAAAATCTGTGATCAGCTATATTTTTGACCAAAATCAATTTTTCAGGGGAATTTTCAAAAAAAACTTTAAACCTTAATATCTCGGTAAATACTGCGTTTTTCGAGAAAATAAGCAAAATCTGTGATCACCTATATTTTTGGCCAAAAATCTATTTTTCAGGGGAATTTTCAAAAAAAACTTTAAACTTAATATCTCGGTAAATACTGCGTTTTTCGAGAAAATAAGCAAAATCTGTGATCACCTATATTTTTGGCCAAAAATCAATTTTTTCAGGAGAATTTTCAAAAAAACTTTGAAAATTATATTTTTTGGCCAAAAATCAATTTTTTCAGGAGAATTTCAAAAAAAAACTTTGAAAATCATATTTTTTGCCCAAAAATCAATTTTTCAGGGGTATTTTCAAAAAAAAATTTAAACCTTAATATCTCGGTAAATACTGCGTTTTCGAGAAAATAAGCAAAATCTGTGATCACCTATATTTTTGGCCAAAAATCTATTTTTCAGGGGAATTTTCAAAAAAACTTTGAAATCATATTTTTTGGCCAAAAATCAATTTTTTCAGGAGAATTTTCAAAAAAAACTTTAAACCTTAATATCTCGGTAAATACTGCGTTTTTCGAGCAAATAAGCAAAATTTGTGATCACCTATATTTTTGGCCAAAACTCAATTTTTCAGGAGAATTTTCAAAAAAACTTTGAAAATCATATTTTTTGGCCAAAAAATCAATTTTTTCAGGAGAATTTTCAAAAAAAAACTTTGAAAATCATATTTTTTGCCCAAAAATCAATTTTTCAGGGGAATTTTCAAAAAAAAACTTTAAACCTTAATATCTCGGTAAATACTGCGTTTTTCGAGAAAATAAGCAAAATCTGTGATCACCTATATTTTTGCCCGAAAATCAATTTTCAGGGGAATTTTCAAAACAACTTTGAAAATTATATTTTTTGGCCAAAAATCAATTTTTTCAGGAGAATTTTCAAAAAAAAACTTTGAAAATCATATTTTTTGCCCAAAAATCAATTTTTCAGGGGAATTTCAAAAAAAAAAAAACTTAAACCTTAATATCTCGGTAAATACTGCGTTTTTCGA